>JAQPPZ010011269.1:0-2400000 GCA_028583015.1 Wollemia nobilis | reverse complement strand
GTGTTAGTTTCAATTAACATAAAAAAACAAATCTAGGGCTTCCATCAAATGGATTGTTTCGTCAAGCATTTTCATAATTTTTCCATAAAATGTACCAAATATTCCTACTTCTAATAATAGATCATTTGAATTGAACAAATACTATAACTTTACCCATTTATGTGAGCAATATAAGCCAAAGGATCCATTTCATCCAAAAACACTTAGTGCTATAACAAGTACTTAAACTAGTGTCCTTAATAAGAAGAGCTTAAAATATTGTTTGACCTAGAAAAAAGAGCTTGAAGTACTTTCATACATAGAATTTATAGCCTCTAAAATTTTGGAATTAATCCCTTGAGCAAGACAAAATTAAATCCCTCAAACCTTAGAAATATAGAAACCAAAAAATTATGACTTATTATAAACGGATTGGATGAAGGCTTTCACACCTTTTCCATCTATCTAATATAGTGCAAGTTGTGCAAATCCTTAGATGCCACATGTGTTATCTTTATTGGCCAACCATCAGTATACAAATAAAATATTGGATTTGTAGTTTAGCTCCACATCCGAAATTAGATGAGCCTAATCCTTAGCCAAGTAATGCAAAGAAACTAAAGAGGTATACAAGAATCAAACCCAAGTCTTATGGGAAACAAGCATCTTAGGCTATACAACTAGTCAAGCATGCATGTATCCACCAAGAACAAGGGTGCAATACCTACCCAATGAATGATGGGGCCTTATCTTATTTATAGTACATACCATCCAAATATGCCAAAATGAGAAAGTGTAGGATTCCTACACTCGATCTCTTCCAAGAAACTCCTATGCACAACCTTGCTAACTAATGTTTTGAGGCCAAACATAATATCCCAAATAATATTTTCTCCTTATATGAAACACATCAAACTGCAAGAATGAAAATAATGAATTCTTTAAAGGAGGAAGAAAAAGAGACACAATTTGAACCCTTAATCTAACACACAGTAACATTAAATCCATAATCATCATCTCACTAGATAAACAAACCACCAATGATTAATAGAAGGATGCTTCACTCCTTAAAGTGGAGATATCCAATTTCTCCAAATAAATAATTCATCCATATGGTAAAAAATGGTGACATTGGCATATGACAATGACAAACAATCAAGACAAAACTCATAATAGAGTGCAAAACATCTTATACATCAATCAATAACCATTATTTCATGGTGTGACAATGAGATGATGGTACTTGGTACTCCTTGAAGATATCATTCTCCCATTTAGCAAGCATATAAATGAACCAAAAATTCCTTGATTAGGAATCAAACCCATGCAACCCAAGGAAGATGCATGCTAAAAATATCCATTATGACATGATCCCAATATTCTTTGATAGACGTCGTGGTTCAAACTTAACTGAGCCATGCATGTGGGTGCACATTTCCATATTAAAAGATAAATAATACAATTAATAGAAGAAAATTTGAAATTTTCAAATTTATTTCATCCAATACATTTGCATAGCTTGATTTTGTTCAAAATGGAGTAATACTTTTATCTCTATGCCATTTATCATAAAATTGCTTATGAAAACACAAAAAAGCAATTCATCCTTATGATTAGAAGTATAAAAGGAATTTAGAGAGATCTCTTGATGACCAAGTGATGATGCTCCATTCCCACTTTCATACAATGTTAAATTTCAACATACTTTGCCAAAATGAATGAGAGACACATTAATTCAAATCGTACTACAAGAGATGAAGGATTTTCTTAGGCACCCATCAAGCTAAAATCACATTGACGCAATAGATTAGATGTATGAGGTGTATGAATGCCTCGTTGTATAATTATATAATAAATAAATGTTGACTAATATAACACTAGCATAAGGATTTAATAAGCTTAATCATCACATAGTTAAGTTGTGGACTTGTAGAATAAATACATAAATAATTTTTAAACATCATATAATGATTGTCCATAGGATTGCACATGAATACATCATACAATGTCGACCTTTAGGCAAATAAAATCAAATTACATTATTTTAATAGAACTCGACTACAAAATATTTCAATAGGGTTACTCTATTAATCCATAAAGATCTTATGTATATTTATTATGTGATATCTGAAAAAATCCTTAATATATCCACCCACTCTTGTATATGATAAACTTGGTAACATATATAAGCTACTAAACTCATCATTTTTTTTTATTTTTTTTTTAAAGCAAAAAACCCCTTTCTGGGCCGCCTTGGTCTGAGAGACCACGAACAAGGGTTCTAAACCGTGACTAAACTCATCATTTTGTAATAAGTATATTTGTCTTAGATGTTTTTATGCAAGACTACATTTTTCATTCTTAACTTCCCCTTGCGTATAGAGTAACCATGGACATTCTCTATTAACAATTTTTCATTTTCCTCTTTCAATTTTAACATTGATGAGAATTTAGCCTAAATTGATTTATATATATCTTTTTGTATTGAGATCTTCTATTTGAGGTGATTTTTATTTGTAGGTGACCATTGGACTGATCTCACATATGTAACATGTAATTTTCTCACTACAAACTTGTCGAAGAATATTTATTTTGCAATAAGTCTTGAATTTTGTTTATTGGTAAATCACTTCCATCAATTTCTTATTTCTAATGCATTTCATACTGTCTTGTTATCGACTTTTCACCTAGGTTGCAATCATCATTTATATGGTAATCAAGTATCCGTCTACTTTATTTTGACTATATATATATATAATATCACAATGCTTCTCCCTTTAATAATAATATTTGTGATTCTACTAATATCACATAGTAAGGAATTTAAAGCTTAATGCTTAATTTCCTAACAAAAATTAGTTTTTCAACTCTATTAACCTCTTTCAAGCTTCTTTTGATAGTGCAAGACCCGAACAAAACAATCATATAAAACTATTTTTTATACCAATATTTTAAAAGAGATTTTTCTTAATTTTCAATTCATAATTGAAATCCTTTAAATCTTATTTAGCATGATATAGAGAACTTCAAAACCTTATAGATCATGTGTTTCCCTACAAAATCATTCTAATTGTAGCTATAATAACTTTTAAGTGTAATATTGATGTATTTATCTCAAGAAACAATAACCATTGTTTTTTTTTTTTTGTTGCTTATATTAACTTTTAGTTTAGAGCATTATAAAAATTTTCTAAAGCTTTTAAATGCCTTTATAATCTATCTTTACAATATACTAGTAGCACATCATCATTTGAATGGATAAATAATTATAAAACATATCCTATAGCTCCTACATCTCCTCCCTTATATTTTCTAATCAACACTTTTTATAAGGTGAAAGAGGGAAACCTAGATTTACACCAATATCTATTGATAGTGACATTCTTGGTTTCATTGTTATCATTGGTGTTGCCAACACTAAAATAACATTTTTTATATAATTTTAATCTTGTTTGTATCCACTCAATTGGAAAATTTAAGTTTTCCATTCTTTCTAATAATTTTATTCTTAGAATTTTATAAAAAATCTTAGCAAATGTGTGAAGCAAAACAAGTGAGATTATTCTTATCTTGTGCTTTATTTGTAATTCTCAAAATAATCAAAGAGTTAATTATTTAGATTAAAAAAAACAACTTGCAAGAGAGCTCATACATTTTCTTCTTCGCAATTACCTATCCTATTTTTAATATGGTACCAAATAGCTTAGAAAAGAGACATTTTTTTTTTTTGAATTTACATGGTGGAATCGATAGCCGCCACGAATCCGAGCAGGCTGCTTGGCTTAAATGGCTGCCACATATTTTGCATTTTCTGCCTCGAAAGCTGCCACATAGTTCTTTGCACAGTCCGCCCCTATAACCACCATGCCACAATCAGTTTAAACCTTTTACGCTGCTGAAAGCACCAGGAAATGGACAAGCATTTAGTCCGACGAGGCTCAATATTTGAATAGAAAAAAGACTTTGCACCATGATTATTTTGTAATTTTCTACATTATTTGTCACCATTTTTGTAGATAGGTATGACCTTGCTAAGATGCAAGTTTGAAGGAAGTCCATTCCTTATATTTGAATATACATATCCTTTAGAATACTTACAAAATAAGGACCTCTCCCATTTAATAATGTTAGAAATCAAACCCTAAGGATCATGTGTTTTCATTATCAAGATGATGAGTATTTAATATTTCACAATACTTTCCAAAAATAAATAGAAGCATAAATTCATTGTAGGTCAAGAGAATAGAGAAGTGAAATAGAAATATTATAATAGATAAAATAATTGGGGTGCCCTTGGGAACCAAAGCCATTAATCAAATTATGATACAATGACACAATGGATCATATGGTTGAGGGGTATTTATAGTAAATGCCTAAACCCCAACATTTCATAATTACATGTCACATTGGAGTGACTACAAGTTGGAAGCAAGTGTAAGCAAAGAGTGAGCCTCACCTTTTCTTGTTTTAGAAAGTAAGCAAAGTGTTGTGAGTACACACATGAAGCAATTGTGAGCAAGGACTAGGCATTGTGTTTTCTTCTTCTAGATATTTCATAAAAGACAAATACCAAAGGGTTCTTATGAGAAAAATCTAGCTAGCATGGCAAGAAAGTCATTTTGAAAGTTTTATCTAGAAGTAAGAATATTCTAGTTGGGGACAAGAGCAAGAGCAAATCCATAGTAAACCCTATATACATAATAGATATTACACCAAAACTTATTATTAAAAATGAGATGATCAAACAGGATATAATTGTTCTTAGAAGCAAAGGGTTAATATATAAGTTCTAAAGATATTCATCAATTTTTTAAGAGATTCAAAATTGGATCAATTGGAAGTTATTGAAAGTGTAATCTAATTTATGGGTAAGACCAATAGTGTATAATGTCATCTTGAATAGGCCTAAGAACAATAATTGTATAATGTATTTAATTTATTGTAATATATTATGATGTAAGCCCTATGGGCCATGGTTAACCTTGTCATAGTTAAAAGCATTTTATAACTTGTAATTAACCTTAAAGCCCTCTTGTTATATTGGCTCAAAATTATTGATGTATTTTAAGGATTAGGTATTGGTAAATACCCCTTGACCACTCCATTCATTGTACAAGAGTGTAGTGATTCCTATCCACCAATAGTATTTAATGTGTCTACAAGTACCTCATAAATTTTGTCTCATTTTTCTCTTTTGTCTTTTTATGTTTTTTTATAAGATTTGAATAGACGAATTGTTTTAATTTATTTTTGAAAATATTGTGAATTCAATATGACTAGTATTAAATTAAATATGAAGCAACATTGCTTTGTTAAAAAAAAAAAATTAGAACCTCTAATCCTTCATAACTTCATACCTTTTAATGTAAGGAAAGGGCAAGTATGGAACATCATTGTTTGGTTGTGCAAGAAGTACATTTAAATCCTTCGATCCTGAGGAGAGGAAAATTTTCTTACCATGATTTTTCATTCATCCTTCAAAGATTTTGGAGCTTTTTCACCATCACTAAGGTATTTGCAACCTTCTATACAAAAATTCAAATTTATTTTCTAGCCGCCTTCGAGAAATTCATAGATCTGCTAGGACATTTCCAAGACGAAGGCAACATCCGTTTGAAATTGATTTCAAGTTGTTTGAATTTGAATTTGAATTTAGGTACCACCAATATATATGCCCTTGATGAACAACCTAGGCACCGAAACAAGCTTTCCTATAAACTCCTTGAGCTCATTCCTGAACTCCAAATGCATAGACACATCCCTTCCATCAATGGGCAACCCCAAATTCTCAAGCACAAACCTCAACTTGTTGCAATCCTCAAAGGTCTTTCTGATTCCCCTCCATGTTGTAGTATAAAGCACCACCCCCTTTTCTCCACCAGGTGGGCATTTCTTTTCAAAGCCCTCCAGAGGGTTTCTATTGGCCTTAACAACTTTTTGTGGAGACTCCCTCTCTTTCACACCTGCAAATTCAGACCCCTTATCTTTCACACCCACAGTCATTGACACCCACAAGCTCTGAGTTTGTATTCACCATCGGAATGGACATTTCTTGTCTAGGTTTTCCCTCGGTCTCCTTATTCCTCATAACATTCCAGTCCTCCTCAGATAGGTTTTTCAATTTGTTCTCAAATGAAACAAGAAGTTCAGGTTCAAAAAGTGGCCTCTTAGATGCCTCACTGCCTTTCTCATTCAAATCCAAATTAGGTCCATGGAAACTCTCAGCAGAACCGACAAGACTTCTGCCATTGGGCATCTTCCCCTGACCCATATTCCCACCTTTCCTTCAGGGGCTACCAACCTCACTAAAACTAGAGATCCTCATAGTATCTCCAACCCTTCTGCCTTCAATACCGTCTCCATATGCTTTGGTTTTAATGATGATCCTGGTTGGGATCTGTGATGTCAGTTATATATATTATTTTTTATTCCTTTATCAATAGGGAATTTAACACACATGCATCACACAGTCAACCCTTCACACTTCCCCACACTCCTATTTGAACCTTAAACCTTTTCAAAAAAACCAAAACCCAAATATATATATTATTAATTATTTTAAAATTAAAATATCTTTTAATTTACTATTTATCTTAGTTTATGGTTACTCGTGAAAGGTGGGTTTGGAAGCATTGTTACCTACCTTGGACATAGCAAACCCATGACTAAAGGCACTGGGTTGTTCCTTCTTTTATCTGCACTCCTTGGCATTTTAGCTGGGTGCACTTAATGGAAATTTGTACTTTCGAACATTGAAGATGGAATTCCAGCATGTTTACTTTTGCCATGGGAGTGGTAAACGGCAAGGATTGTTTTTGCCATTAATTAGTAAATGGCAAGGCCCTACCCAACTCGTTACGATAGAACGCCCATAGCTTCGAGAAGCGGAACAGTTTGAAGATGAGGCACAGTCCACAAGGGCAACTACTTTGAGTGGGGCTAATTAATTAGTGGTCCTTCCAACCTCCTCTTCATTGTTTATTAATTTTTGTTTTTTTAAATAATACTTGTTATACACAGATTGAACTCTGCTCACATTATGGCATCACATTTTTAAAACTACAAAAGATATTTTTATGTTTGTAGGGATTCGAACTTATAATTTTAATAATTGGTTATAATTTGCTTTTAATTTTATTTTTAATTGAAGAATATTATATTTATTTAAAAATATATATTTTATGTTTTCTTTAGTGTTCGTTAAAGGTTTTAAATTTTAATCATAATATAAATATATAAACGTGTTAAAAAAAATTATATTTTAAAAATTAAATTTAAAAAAAAAATTATAACTTTAATATTTATAATTATTTTTTTAATATTTAATAATATTATTTTATGTTTTTTTTTTTTTTTTCGAGGTTCAAAGTTCAAACCATAGTGTGGATGAGCATGTGAGGGGGTGGGTGTGTGTCTCCTTGGTGAAGTTGTTAACAGGTTGAGAGATTCCTTGTCAAGACCCCAATATCTTAATATTACCAGCAAAAAAAAATAAAAAATTATTATTTTTAGATATATAGGAGAGTTGGTTACAACCACACTATTCAAGCATAGGGTTTAAACGAGAGGAATTGTTCTCAACAAGCTTATTCCATCTTGTTGTTGTTGATTTGGCCTGACAAGGACCATCTGGGACATCTTATTGTTGACTTGGCCTGACAAGGACCATCCAAGACCATCAGTCGTTAGTTATTATGGGTATGGCACCCACTCATAAGATTAAAGCAGACTACTACCATTACAAATTAACACCCCAAAAATTGAATCTAAATCTTTACCAAACAAACAACTATCAATCTACTTAAACTTTAAACATTTTGTTCAGCAAACTTCTACTATATTTTTAAGATCTAATAACAAAAACTGTGCATAAAATTAAGATTAGAGATTGAATGGCCGGCTGCAAGACTTAAACCCGTTTAATCTAATTGACAAAGTATCTTAAACTCGTTAATCAGTTTAATATAATAATTTTCAATTTTATAAATTAAAAATAATTATATTTATATTTAATTTTTAATAATTATAATATATTATTTAAATGTTATGCATTAAAAAATAGCAGTTCTGTTGGCCTATCCACGGGACAATTTTGTTTCCAGACTCCTTAATTGTCCGGATTTCAGGCGTCAAAATTATAATAAAATTGACCGGATTTCCGCGTCAAAGTTTTAATTAATGTTAAGGGTTTTTTTAGTTCAAAACCATGATTAAAAAGGGAAATTTTTAATAGTAAATAAGCTTGAGTGGCGTTAGTTGAGGATGTAATTTTTTTTAATAATAAATTAGCTTGAGTGGGCTTAGTTGCTCTTAGACCTCATTTAACATACGATGTTATGGATGGGAAAGAATCTAATTAAATAATTTTAAATAATTGATTAAATATTTATTAATTTTTTTAAATAGGGATATTTAATGTGATTAGATAAAATTTTAATTTTTTTTTGCGCACTCGTAGTGGAGGTGGGTTTTGAAGTTACGAGAAGAAGATGTCAGGGTTTTGAGTATCATTATGGTCTCCAACCTTGAATGTTAGGGTTTTGAGTATCGTTATGGTCTCTAACCTTGAATGCTAGGGTTTTGAAGTTACAGGAAGAAGATGTTAGGGTTTTGAGTATCATTATGGTCTCCAACCTTGGCGGACCAATGCACAACATTGACATTGCAGAAGAGAATGCATGCAATAATGGCTCCTCTCATCCAATTGTATAGGTTTGTGTTGAGAATGGTCCACAAGGTAACCCTCATTCTCCTGATGTAATTCTTTCATTGCCTGAAGTTAATTTGGCATGTCAAAGTTTAGAATCACTCAACCCTGTCGGGTATTTCGTTGGACGAATCCCTAATGAGTTTTCCCTTATGGCCTGGGTTAACATAGCTTGGACTCTTCGTGGAGTCAAGCCAATGATGGTTCAAAAGCTTACAAAAGGATTTTGTCTGTTTCACTTTGCATAAACAACCTAAGCTAAGGTGATTTATGAACATGGCCCCTGGTATATGAGAAGCTCTCTACTTGTTTTTTCTCCTTGGATCCATGACTTTTATGTTTCCAAGGAAAGATCTACCAAAGTCCCTGCATGGGTGGAATTCCCAAGACTCCCTCTACCTTTGTGACCCTTTCTCAGTTGCATAGCAGTCCCTCTTGGGCATGTCATTTTGGTGGAGGCAAACAAATTTTTCCATGCACGCCCTCAAAAACATGTTTGCATCAAGATTGATATTTCTCGAGATCTCAAGGAGTCTATTGACATACAATTTGGTGACACTGTGTTATCCCAACGGGTCCTCTACATTAATTTTCCCAACACTTGTTTTCGATGCCAATCCTCAACACACAAGATCAAATAATGTCCCTTGATGCCGCATAACAGGGACAAGCAGAGTCCCACCACACCGAGTACACCCACTCCTCAACCTCAGGAGGATGGTTGGATGACTGTGGGAGGGCGTAAAAATACACGTTTGGTTACTTCTAAAGGTACACAGTCCAAGTCGGTACATGTCTCACAACCGGTAAAAAAAGGATATGAAAAGAAAAAAGTTGATCCTCCAACTGAAACTACCAACAACGAGGCTCATCTGTCTCAACTGAAGGATGCAATAGTGGTTGTTTCACAATCCTCTAGTATATTTCCCCCAACTAATGTCAGGCGCTCCCGTAGCACGAGAAGGGGATCTACAGAAGAAGATGTTGCTCCAGAGAAACGACTTCATATGACCAATGTTCAGTTGGGCAACAACTATAGTGTGTTGGAGTATCTTAGCAACGACGAGGATATGTCGTTGGATGCAGAGCCATCATCGACAAAATTGGCAATTCCTCCAAAGGAACCAAAATCTAAAGTTCCCTCCCTTTCTGTGTGGTTTCGGCATTCTCGTAGTCCTCGACAAGGGAAAGAAGATGAAGACAGTCTACCTGAAAAAATGGTTTCACCCATTTGGCCCAAAAGTTCCAACAACTTTGCATTGGATAGATGCATGATGAGCAATAAGTCTACTTGGTGGCTAGAGTTACAGTTTTATAGTTTATTTTTCTATGCTTAATTATGTTGTGTATTCACCCTTTTAGGGGTTGGTTTCCTTCTATAAGGGGGTGTTGAATAACTGTAAATTGTTTGCTTGGGTTCCCATTATATTTTGATGAGGATGTTTGTTTTGGCTGATGGCGTTAGCCATGAGGCGTGTTTATCCACCTCTTTTTTAGGTTTGTAAAAATGTATTTTGTTCTTTAATATAATATCTTTTTAAATAAAAAATGGATATTTTATTAATTTTGTTTGTATATTAGTCATAAATAATATTAGTAAACTTTTTTAGAAACAATCATTAAATATAAGAAATAGTTGTGGGACTAATATTATGAAAATATATCTTTTAGATTTAAAAGATATTATAAGGGGATGCATATTGATCATGCCCTAAGAAGAGTCTAACAAAAATATATATAGAAAACCATAAGAGAAACTTACAAATGGATATGGATGAGGATGGTTTTCAACTTCCAAAAAATAAGTCCAAATAGATGAAAGTAAATAAATAGTGGAGATCAATAAGGATATTGGAAGAAATACCAATTCTTTTGAGGCTTTAGCCTATGAAGAAAAAACAAATCAAAGCTTAGAGGACATGATACAATAGGATCAAAATATTAACAAGGAACCATCTACTCAATATGATCTTGATTTAGGGATGAACATTCCTGTTGAACCTAAGGAATGTGCCTCATCAAATTTAGAAGACTCTCTTGAAGTTCCATGCACCATTCAAGAGAAAGAAAGTGGTAGAGAAAACACAGTGTTAGATGTTGATACCTCTACCATTAATAAGGAAATACCAAAAAATGAGCAGGATAAGAAAAGCTTCCTTAGTAGAGCCAAGAAAGGATAAATCTAATGAAAAGGAAAGTTGTAAAAGAATATTGAGGAATAGAATAATAAGACCTAATCCCAATACTGGTAAGGAAAAAAGAGGAAAACCTTTAAATTATTAAGCGAGAGCCAAGGAAGCAAGAGCAAACATAGAGAAAGGAGCACAATCTAAGTTGGTTGAACTTCTCTTTACTAAACAATAAATTGATTGGTAATTCATAGGGGGACGATTTGTCCCTAATGAGACATGATTACCATCTCATGGAATATAAAGGGTGTCAATGCCCTCTCAAAAGAAAGGTGTATTAGGGACCTCTATTTAAGGATTAAGCCTAAAATTCTTTTTATCAAGGAAACTAAAATGACAAAGGAAGAAGTTTCCAAAACTATGAAAGCAATATTGATAAGATGTGAATGGGATGTTGTTGATTCAAAAGGAGTGGTAGGGGGGATCTAACATGTTAGAATCTAATTAGAACCTCATGTGAAACCATTCATAAAACTAGACATTGGATAGTCTCATTAGTCACATGCTACTTTGCGAATATTTGCTTTATCCTTATTAATGTCTATGGACCTACAACTCAGTCAGGAAGATCAAAAGTATACACCAAGAAACCCGATTTATGATCATAGGATATTTTAATGCCATAATCAAACTAGAAGAATTTTTTTGGGAAATTCAAACAATAACCCAAAGCATGAGAGATTTCTTAGCTTTTATTCAAAACAATAATCCATGGGAGGTTGAATTTAAAGAGGACAACTATATATAGACCAATAACAAGACATGCCAGAACCTGATAGTAAAAAATAGGCAAATGCATGCTCTCAAATCATTGGCTAGACAATGACACTTGTGCTAAAACTAGTACCTTAACAAGGATTGGTTCAAATCACTAGCCAATAAGAGTTAAAATGGTTGTAATTGAATTAAAAATCATATTTTAAATATAAGCATATGTGGGAAGAACATCCTCAATTTGTTGATATGATAGCACAAATGTGGAATTATTCAAGAAATTGTGGGTTGTATTATATCAATCATGCAAGCCATTCCAACATATTACGTTCTTGTATACCATGTCAAAATTGGTAGAAAAAAGTTTAATCTATATTATGTAGTCGTTTTTGTAGTTAGGATTACATGATAAAAGAAATTTTTCTTTGAAGAAATGGAGCAAGGCAAAATGTTTGTATGGCTAGTACATCATAAGAAAATTTTATCTAGAGATAACCTAATGAAAAGGGGTTTTCATGACCCCTCACAATGTGTTCTATGTAAAAAGGAGGAGAGTATATGCCTTCTCTTGGGACATTGTTTAATAGTCTAGGAACTATGGCAATGAATTCTTAATATGTTTAGTAAATGCATGATAATGAATGGCATAATTGAAGAATGGCTAAAGCAATGGTAGAGTGTTTTTAAAAGTGAGGCATTACAGATAATATGTGATACATTGAAAGATACAATACTTTGGACGATATGGTTAGAAAGGAATAGAATAATATTTAAAGGAAATGAAAGTAATTTAAAGGTAATGAAAATGATAGGGATTAATATTATTTCTTTCACATGGATCATGATGTATTACATTTAATACCCACATGGATCATGCATATTAAATGCCGACTTGTAAAGGTAGACATACCTATAAATATGTTTTTGGTTGAATACAATTGTTAGTTTTTCATTGTGCCATTCTCATGTTCGCCTCTTGAGTGTTCTTCCCACATCATTGGTATCAAAGCAAGGTGCAAGGGTTTTTGGAAAGTATCCTCTTCCTGAGACCAGATTGGTTCAGAAAGGAATGAGAAATCCAACCCCTGGATCTTGATGGGTGAACGCTCTTTCCCTACCGTGAACACTTTTGAGCACTCCTATTTTTGAAAACTCTCATTTGGGGTCCCTCTAACTCTTGACCCTCAGCTAGCTAGGGTTCCTCTAACTCTCGAACCCCAGCTCTTGATCCGAGCATTCATCTTGGATTTATCACCTTCTAACCTTATTTATTTGTGACCATCATCTATTTTCGTATGTCGTATGATGTTGAGTTCGACCATTATGCTTATTGACCTCATCGAAAAACTTCAACAATTCCATGCAGAAATGATTACCAATTTTCAACAACTTCAAGCTGAAATCACTATTGTTGTTGATGAAGATATCATTGATGAAGAACCAGATCCCGAATTGGTTCTAGATATTGAAGAATTTGTAGCAACACCTGGAATTGAACCAGGGTCTCTAGGCAACATGCCCAACATCTTACCACTAGATGATGTTGCTCCTATTGATATTGAAGATGTTTTTGTTGCAGATCAGGCCCCTCCAGACGTTGCAGATCCAAACTCACTAGAAGTCATTGTAGTTGAAGAACAAGTTGATCTCTCTATCACCATCATCATGCCTGATGCACTTCGTGGCCTATTAGTTCATCCACAACCTCTCTGCTATCATTTTATCAACCAACGATTCTTCTCTCGGATGTTGGTTTCCTATTTTCAACCCCCATCACAGAAATTTTTAGCATCTTCGTGCATTTCCCATTTTGATCTGATGTCTTCGCAGCTTTGGATTTTTGATCTCATATTTTTGAACGTTGTTTCGTTGCCACCACCGCTTGGTTGGTTATGCGGTTTCTTGCACATCCTCTCAACTTTTGTTTGCTTGGTGATTGCTCAACCCCTAACCATTTTCTTGCTGATCGGCCTTACCCGTGGCCTCCATCGCTTGTTCTACCCATTGATCGTGGTCCACCGAGCTTGCCATTTTGAAATGCATAATTTATTTCATTAATGATGGCATTTTTAAATGTGCAATTTATTCATTAATGATGGCATTTTTAAATGCCCAATTTATTTCATTAATGATGACATTTTTAAATGCGCAATTTATTCATTAATGATGACATTTTTAAATGCCCAATTTATTTCATTAATGATGGCATTTTTAAATGCGTAATTTATTTCATTAATGATGGCATTTTTAAATGCACAATTTATTTCATTAATGATTTTTCTTCCCTTTGGAACGCATTGGAGTCCAATGCTTCTACGGTGGGGAGGAATGATAGGGATTAATATTATATTCTCTAATATTATTCCTTTCACACGGATCATGATGTATTGCATTTAATACCCACATGGATCATGCATATTAAATGCTTACTTGTAAAGGCAGACATGCCTATAAATATATTTTTGGTTGAATACAATTGTCAGTTTTCATCATTCTCGTGTTCACCTCTTGAGTGTTCTTCCCACATCAAAAAAGGAAGAATTTTTTAGCCATAGAGGATCCCAAACCAATCCTATCAACTCATCCAATCTCTAGTCTTGAATCAGAGAGTTGTGATAGATGGAATCAAGTCATCAAATGGAATTATGATGTTGGGTACAAGAGAAACAAAAGGAAGGCAAAGAATATAAAGTGGAAACCATTGAAAGTGGAGTTGGTCAAATTAAATTTTGATAGAGCATCAAAAGAAATCCAAGACCAATTGGAGGAGGAGGAATAATTAGAAATAGTAGGGGTAATATTTTGTCACATTAGAATTTCAATAGTGAATTTAGGACAAATAATGAAGCTAAAGCTTGGCTAGCTTTGGAAGAATTAAAAATATGCAAACAAATGAAATGGAGCAAAGTATGGATGGAAGGCAATTCATTAATAGTAATATATGCAAATTTTAGGAAAGCAAAAGGCTCCATGGAACGTGAAGAATCATTGTGAAAATACAAGACCTTGCTATAGAGTTTGAAGAAACCAGGTTTACACATACATTAAGGGAAGGGAATAAATGTACATATAGGCTAACCAATAAAGGGGTTTTAATAGAGAATCATGAAGTCAAATTCTATTTTCTATGATTAGAGGAAGTAGTAAGTTTAGCTGAAGTTGACAATAAAATGTTGACTAACTAAATTAAACAATGATTAAGATTTATTGTAATATTTTTCATTGGTAATATTTATTGTATTTTATAACATTAATGTGTTTTCATATAAACTATTTATTACAATTCTTGTGGTTGCACTTATGCTTCAAGAAGGAAACTAATATTCTAAATATAGTAAAGCAAGCTATGATAGGGCAAAGTTTTGAAAATCTACTAAGTGCAATGTGTAAATAATAGAGGTGGAATTTTGGTATTATGAAGAGTGCGTATACAATAGAGGTGGAGTTTGGTAATATGAAGGTTGTTACAGAAATAAATTTTGGAATATTTGTATTTACAAAAAAAAATTAAAACTATCTAGAAAATGAAAATCAATAATTTAGACTTACAATAAAATAAATATAGATATCTAGTTATAGCAACTCAATTAAGATGAGAATTAAATTTTTTTGTAAATTATTAAGGTCTAAAGGAGAGAGTTGTGATTTATCAAAGGTGAAAGACTCAAATACAACCATTTTTTTTAGCAAAAAATATATAAATTAAAAGTTTATTAAATTTAAAAAGGTTAAAAGTTAATTTATATAAATTTATTTAACAAAGGTTAAATAATTATTAAATCCTAAAAAGTTAATGCATTAAAAAATTGTTAAGTTTAATTTTTATAATGATATTATATAAAATTACTTATATTTATAATTTATTTTTATTAATGGTGAAAAAATAGGGTTTTGAAGGGTCCCAAAACCTTTTACATTAGAGGAGGCAAAGAAAGAGAAGGTCAATTAAGCACAGGCTAGCCTCCAAGGCCAAAAGAACAGAAACCAAACCCAACAACCACCCAAGAGAACAAAAGAGAAAGATAATGCCATGATACAACATAGACCAACCCACCACCCAACAAGGCATAAAGGAGAATTTTTGTTTCAACTTTATTTTAGAGGCACCAAAGATCTACTCCATTTTTACATAAGACTAGAAGGGCAAAAAATACATCAAGAATCAGATTACAAAACCCCAATCCCAAAGAGCAAGGGTGAGGGCAATACACCAAGCATATTCCCTGAGAATAGAAACCACCAAGGAGCAAAAGGGCCAACCCCCCAAAAAAGACCTCCAAGAGAGAGGATCATTGCAACACAAAGGAGACCTCATCAAAGCAAGAAAGACAATAAAAAGACCTACTAGATAGGTAGACCCAATGCTTCCAAAGAAACAATTGTCATTAACCGTGGAGGGAAATTTTCTTTCTAAATTTTGAATTAGCCATTATCCACCCCCAAATTGCCCATAACACCAACAACCTGGTTTATTTCCCTATAAATATGCTCAATTTTAACTTCTAACATATCTTCCAAAATCTTTGAGGTGTCCTTAATAATATCTAGGATGAAACAATTGTCAGTATTTCCAGCCTCAAATCCTGAATGATGTTCAAGGAGTCACCTTGTATGAGAAGTCTTTTGAAGCCTCTCTTAAAAAGATGATGAAAACCCAAGAAAAATACCTTAGATTTAGCTAGGTGGTTGTTCTGAATACCATAATATTTGATGTAAGCCCAAATGAGCTCACCATATCATTTCTAACAATACCCCCTCCACCAACCCTCCTAGGGTTAACTTTGGTAGCCCCATAAAATTTCAAAATGACCCACCCTTTAGCTGGATGTCATCTACTAGCCAATATTTTTTGAACAATGGATACAAAAACATAAGGCCCTAGATTCAATTTCCAACTAACAACAACCCCTTTCTCCACAACTTTCTTCCTACCATTTCCAGCAACAAAGACAACCAAGTTATTCTCAATAGCAACTTTAATCCTTCTAAATAAAAAGGATTCATCCCTAGCAATATCCTTAAAAGTTTTTTTGTTCCTCTCCCACTAGATACCCCATAAAAATGAGGAAGAACTAGGTCCCACACCCTAGTGAGGTTGTGACTGATGAAGGGGGATTTTCACTGAGTGAAAAGTTCCTTGAAATTTTGAGGTAATGTCCACTTAACATAAAAAAGAATCCAGTCAAACATTGAGCACCCTATTTGAGAAATCATAATGGATGAAAATATGATCCACAAATTCAACATCCTTAGAACACAAGAGATAAAAATTGAGAATATGGAAGCCTTTATTACATAAATTATCAATAATCAAAATTCTATTTTGCAAACATAGCCACAAAAAATGCAATCTTGGGGATCAAATGAGGATACCAAATCCTTTCCACTAGAAAAGATCCTCCCCTAGACAATGTTTGGGCCTCATATGTAGTCTTGATAGAAAAAAGGCCTTTAGGAGAATGAGTCCATAGAAGGAAGTCCTTATCATTCTACTGAGAAAGAAATTGGTGTTACAACAACATGTTCAAATTTACCAAACTCTGAAGGATCTAAAGATCAGTTGTATGTAAAGCTAGATACTTTCAAATCCTCTTGCCATTAGTGATGATTGCATAATCAATTACTTTTTCTTCATATTTCAGTGACAAAGGAGCCTTCAACTCATAAAATTCAGGACTAAGAAAGAGGGGTTTAGGAAGAACCCAAGTATCCTCCCAAAAAACACATCCTTGTCATTCCCAATATACCACCACACCCCCTTCGTAACCAAACTTATAACCCCCAACAAACCATTCCAAATCATAGAGCCCCTAGGAGGAGCAAAACTTCTAAAAAAAGAAATATGATTTTCTATATACTTACCTCTCATAATATCTTTTCACAATTGATCCTCCTCAACACATAATCTCTAGGTTGTTTTTGCAATCAATGCCTTATTGAACAACAACAAATTTCTAATCCCAAGATCACCTTATTTCTTAGAAGAGAAGACCCTATCCCAAGAGATAAGGGACACCCTCTATTTATCCTCCACCCCAATCCATAAAATATCCTAAATATTTGATCAATCCTCCTAACTTTGAAGGGCATTCTAAAAATAGATATATAATATATTGGAATGCTTTGAAGCATAGCTTGAAGCAATTGCAACTTACCTGCTTGGCTCAAGAGATTACCTTTCCACCCAACTAACTTACGTTGAATCCTATCCAACATAGGAGACCACAACTCCTCCTTCATCCTACTAGTGAACAATGGCATACCTAGATATAAATAAGGAAGGTTAGCAATGCCACAACAAAAAATCCTTGTAATTCTATGTTGAAGTTGCCCCTTAGTATTCACAAAAAAGATTTGACTTTTATGGAAGTTAATTTGTTGGTTGGAAGCTTTCTCATACAATTGCAAACTATTCATGAATTCCTTAGCCTCTCTTATAGTAGCCTCACCAAGAAGTACAATGTTATCTACAAACTATTGATAATAAACTACCTTTGCAATACCAACAAGCCTAATACCCTAAATCTTAGAGGACAAGGTAGCAACAAAAATCAATCTTCCTAAAGCTTCAGCCATCAAAATAAAAAGATATAGAGACAAGATATCACCATGCCTAATACCTCTTTGACCCCCAAAAAACACTTGGAATCCCATTGATGATGATAAAAAATTTAGTAGAGAAAATACAAACTCTAATCCACTTCCTCCATAGATCCCCAAAGCCAAATTTTTGCAACACCTTGTCAAGGAACTCCTAGGAGACCCTGTCATAAACCTTCTGCATATCAAGTTTAAGAAGCATTCCAACCAACTTGCTTTTGGACATAAAATATAAAGTCTCATGAACCATAATAATCCCATCCACAATCTACCTACCATGAACAAAACCACTTTAAAGAGGAGAAATTAAGATGAGAAGTCTTTTCAACCTATTAGCAAGTTTCTTAGTAAGCAACTTATATAGGGTATTGCATAAGTTGATAGGTCTGAAATCCCTTAGAGAAGAGGCACCATGTATCTTTGAAATCAAAACAATAAAGGTAGTATTCCATACTTGCAGTAAAGAGGAAGAAGATTAGAATTCTATTAAGGCTTTCAAAATATCTAAACTAAGAAGGTGCCAAAACCTTTGAAAAAAACCAATAGGGAACCCATCTGACCCAGGCGCTTTATCTTTATTCATACTAAATAGGTTGATATTAATATCATCATTAGAAAAAGGGGGCATTCAAAGCATTATTCATATCAGTCATCACCACCTGGAAAATATTCTTGAGAAGTTCCTCTAAAGCATCCCCATCTTCCTCCCTGTCTCTAGAAAACAAATCCTGAAAGAAGGATATTGTGGCAGTAGCATTTTATTCTTTATCTTTAAGGCATTCACCGGAGTCCAATGTAATTTATCTTATTTTATTAGAACTCCTATATTTCAAGGTTGAGAGGTGAAAAACCTGGTATTCCTATCCCCTCCTTAAGCCATGTAGCTCAAGATTTTTGCCTCCAAAAAGACTCCTCGCTAGCAAGAATATTATGAAATTTTGCAAGAGTAATTTGCTCTTTGTTGGCTAGCTCCTCTAACCAACCTTCACTTTGGTCTTTTTCCTCAATTTCTTGCAATTCTTAAAATATTTTTTGCTTCCTATGGAAGAGGTTCCCAAAAACCTCTCAATTCCACCTCTTCAAGTTAGCTTTGATGATTTTCAGCTTCTTGGCCACTTGAAACATCTTAGTGCCATTAACATCCGAATTCCACCAAACGTTAATAAAGCATTCAAGATTCGGATGAGAAAGCCACATTGTCTCAAACTTGAAAGGATAACCTTTCAAATGTTTTTCCTCCATGAATTCTACTAGTAATGGGTTGTGATTAGAATCAATTCTTGATAAAGTCCTTAAAGAGCAATCCTGAACCATGATGATCTAACTCATTGAAGCAAGGACCCTATCAATCCTAGATTGAATTAGACTCCCCTTCTTCAGTTGGACCAAGTGAATTTAGAATCTTGCAAATCAATATCTACTAGTCGCATGGAGGTCAAGAACTCACCAAACTCCTCCATGTCCAAAAAACAATCGAGCCTCCAAGTTTCTCACAAGGGAGCATAATAGAATTAAAGTCACCAACAAGCATCCATGAAAGGTCAAAAGAAGAACCAGAGGCATTTAAGTCAACCCAAAGTTTCTTTCTATCCACATCAACATAAGGAGCATACACATGTGTAGAAATCCAAGCAAAATTAGTCTTTTTATAGAAAAATAAAAAAGGACACCTATCAACCTATTTTTTATTTATATAGAAAAATTAGTATATTATATTATGAAGTCTAACCTCCATTACTTTCAAACAAATATAATAGCCTCGTTAAATTTATAGACTAGTTGCTCAAAAAGGAAAGGTAGTTGCCGATTTCTCTATGTATCAAAAAAATATATAATCATAATAAAAATTTAAAAATATATATTATAAAACAATAATAATGAGATAATTAAAAAAATATTTAACTTGTAATTTGTAATAATTTTTTATAAATATATAGATAGATAAGTATTGATTATTAAGTGTTATCTTTAACTTATTAAAATCTATTAAAATTTCGGATTTTAAGAATTGTGAAGTTCTTGTAATACCATTACATAATTGGGATATAATATTAATAATACTTATTTAAATATTATATAAATTAATTAAAAATAAAATAAAATAAAATAAATATTATAACAAAATTACCATCAAATTCTTGAATAATAAATTTTAAAATATTTTTAAATTCGCAGCATTAAAATTATTTTAAATTAAAAACAATTTCACGTTATCTAAATATAAGAAGTTACAAATAATAAAAAAAAATTTAAACTAAATTTTTTTTGACGTTATCTAAATATTTAAAATACATATTCTATATTTATTGAAATAAAATTTAAGCACCCACACGATAGGTGATGCACGTATATTTTGTTTTGATCTTTGTATGCCTGCATTATCTCACATGGCCTAAAGGAGAGGAATATGCGTGCATCACATGGCTTGCAATATCTGACATGATTAAAGGAGAAAAGGAAGACAAAAGAGCATCATTGGAAAATACTTAGGGCAACATATATGTTACAATTTTGTCTTTCAAGGTAAAAGAATACTACAAAGGTACAACATAAGAGAGTGAGATATAAGGTGCATAATACTACAAAGACCAACATTATCAAATAAAAAATTATGAAAAGAAATTTCACTTTTTGACTTTTGGGTGAATGTTTCTTACTCCTCACTTTTAAAAAAAAAATATCAAGGTGAATGTTTGTCACTTTCATTCCGTCCAAATAAAATTTATGAAAATAAATTTCCCTCATCATTTAAGACCTGTTGAAGATATATATATATATATCTTCTAATTAAAAAAGTATTTTTATATAAATATTATAATCAAAATAATAATTTATGAAAAAATAAAATATTATAATATAAAATAAAAACATATATATCAAATTATAATATAAAATTGCAAGGTTTTTTTCGAGGGGTAATGTTTTAAATAGAATTTTGATTTAATATGAAAGAAATATATCCATCTATGTTTTTTGTATTTTAAATATTCTTCATAACTTTAAACCTAACACTCAAAAGTTGATTTACATGCAAAATATCATTTGAGCTAGAATCTTCTACTAAACAAAACATTGACATTTTTTATAACAATTACATTAAGCACCACTTGTCTAGGCGGCTTTAGTGCCATAAAATATTACAAAACATTACATAATATCATTAGGATGGAGTCTCCATTATTACATAATAATGTTAGGATGGGGTCCTAACATGCCTTTCCCGTTCAAAAAACTTTGTCCTCAAAGATGAAGATGAGGAAATTGTTGTCATAGTTGCTAAAGGGACTCTCATGTGGCATCTTTAGATAATAATCCTCATCATTGACAAGAACATTAGTGATGACATAGTGGCGAAGGGTGCACGATCTCCTATCCAAAATTCTTTCAAGCTTGAGAATGATGGATCCTTTTTCATCCAGCTCTAGTAATGTGGATTGCACCTATACCTTGTTTCCAACAACCTTCTTCAGGGAGGAGACATGAAAGACTAGATGGATCCTAGAAGTGGTCGGAAGGGCCAATTTGTAGGTTGTGGAATCAATCCATTGTAACACTTGGTAGGGACTATAGTATTTGGTTGTAAGTTTTTGGCATCTACAAAGCTAAAGAGACGACTACTTGTAAGGTTGCAGGTAGAGAAAAACCATGTCCCCCACTTTAAAGTTTTGCTCAAAACAGTGTTGATTAGCTTGTTGATGTATATGGTTTTGGGCTAACTCAAGATTTACCTTAAGTTGTCAGAGAATAACATGTTGGATGAGAGTGGAATCGATAGCTTGAACCTTGAAGCTTCCTAGAATGTAGGAGGGTGTTGGTGGAGGAAGATTGTATACTGCTTAAAATGGTGTAACCTTGGTAGCAGTATGATATGAAGTATTATATCACCATTCAATCAAAAATATGTATTTAGCCTATTGTGTAGGATGTTTTGATGCAAAGCAATGGAGGTAGGTTTCCTAACACTTGTTAAAAAATTTAGTTTGACCATCAGTTTGAGGGTGATAGGCTGACCTCATTTTGAGTTGAGTGCCCTACAACTTAAATATTTTCTATCAAAAGTGACTGGTAAAAGTAGGGTCCCTATCTAATACAATATATTTAGGTATTCCATGAAGGCAAAATATGGAGTCTAAAAATATTTGGGCAACTATGAAGGCTATGTAGGACTGGGATAAGGAACATAAATGAGCATAATTTATGAACTACCATCAAAATAACTGATTTTTCTCCTAACTTGGGTAACCCTTCAATGAAATCCACAAAAATATCTACCCACACTTGATCAAGAATTGGCAAAGGTTGAAAGGTTTCATGGAAACACATAATTTCACATTTCATTCTTTGGCACCTATAATATTTTACCACAAACTTTTGAATATCCCTTTTCTTTCCTTTCCAAAATAAAGTACACTTGGTCCTTTCATACACCTTGAGAAATTTGAAATATCCAACCATTGGTGATGCATGCATATACTACAAGATGAGATCTCGCATTTGTGAATTTTAGGAAATGACAAGTTGGTCATGGTCTTCCTTCTTGCATCAAAAGTACCTTGATTCCATTGCCACAAGCATCTCTTTCAATTATAAAATATTTAGAAAAAACAGGCATTGCTACCAACAAGGTGGTTGTCATAGCTTGCTTTAATTCCTTGAAATCCTTCTCCACTAGTTATGACGAAAATAAAGGAATTCTTTCTCAACATGGTTGTTAGAGGAGTCGTTATCTTTACATTATTCTGCATAAATTTTTAGTAATATCTAGTGAGTCCTAAAATTCCTCAAAGTCCCTTTAGGGGTTGAGGCTTTTTCCATTCTTGAACAACATGAGTCTTCTTAAGGTCAACTTTAACTCCCTTGGTGACAATGTGACCCAAATACTCTACTTCTTGCAACCTGAAAGAACACTTTGACCTCTTGGCATAAAATTGATTCTCAGACAAAAGCTAAAGAGTCTCATCCAAATGTTGGATATGCTCTTCCCAAGAGCAACTGTAAATCAAAATATCATCCAGGAAGACTACAATAATGAAGGAAGAGCCAAAAAATGGAATTCATCAAACTCTAAAAATTCAAAGGTGCATTGGTTAAACCAAAGGGCATAACCAAGAATTCATAATGCCCTTTTGAGTCCTAAAAGCACTTTTAGGAATGTTATCTTCTTTGATTTGAATCTAATGGTATCTCAACTACAAATCAAATTTTGAGAAATATTGGGCATCATATAACTCATCTAGCAACTCATCAATTACTAGGATGGAAAAATTATCTTTAACAATTATTTTGAGTTCTCTATAATCCAAGCACAAACACCAAGACCTATCCTTTTTTTTTACCAACAACACTATGAAATAATAGGGACTAACAATGGGGTGAATAACCCCTACAAAAAAAAGTTATTGTACCATATTTTCAAAATTTTATTTCTAAACATATGGTTACCTATGGGAGCAGACATTTGGAGGAAGACTACCTGGAATAAGTTGAATTGCATGGTCATTGGTACAAGTGTTAGAAATAGATTATATTATATCATTTGGGTCATGTAAATGTACCTTCCTAGGTACATACTTAGGACACTAGACTAATTTAGGGAGATGTTATCTAGTTGCTTCATGTAATAAATGCACAAGTGTCAATGTACAAGTTGTATATGTGCAAGATGTCCCTTACACAGCTAGGTAGAGTGTTGTCCAAGGAACCTATATTCCTATATAAAAAGGGCCTCATTGTAACAAGCTGGATTTAGAAGCTCAGAGCATATTCATAGGTAGTAGCATAGTGTTGTATAGATCACCATATATTTGTGATGGATGCAATGTAGTCTAGTATCTTTGTTCATGGAGTGTCCATTTCTTCCATAGCTACATTGTATTTATTTTCGTCATTTCTATTTATAGCATATTTCAGTCATCTTGCAGATTTAATTTCTTTTCATATTATTCTGTATTTTATGATTGCTATATCTCATTGCATACTACATCAAAAGCTAACAATGTTATTAGAGCCATGGTAGATCTAGCCACAATAGATCAATAGGAAAACCACCATTATCATTGAGCCTAAGTTTTTTGTCAACCTAACGCGTTGATGGACCAACCACTATAAAAAATTCTCAGAAGAGTCTAGGTGGTGGAATTAGGGAGAGCCACAAGTGAAGACTAAAAGAAATCTCAGTTCCAAAAATACTGAGATTACATTTGACTAGAGTCTTTCCACAAAGTTGTAGGAAAAACTTGTGAATACTATCACTCAACATTCAATCCACTAGATTGACAAATCAACTAGTGAAGATCATTCAAGATATATGGAATTTGTTAACTATTACCCAAAGTTTCTTTTGTTGCAAAAAATTAATTTTGAGATGATTGGGACACCTACAATAGAAATCTAGGAGACTTCAACTTCGTTGCCCGAAGGTCGGCGTGCCTTCATAGTGCAGAGATTAGTTCCTTATGCAAGAAAAGAATACTGCGAAAGAAGACTTCTGGAGAAGAGTCATGGTGAATTTAGGAGACTGGAGATCTCCATTGCTAGATTGAGAACTTCATAGAAGAAGAAAATGCCATAGAAGCCTTGTCCCAAAAGAAAAGGCCATAGAAGCCTTGATATTGAAGAAAATGCCACATAAGCCTTGATGCTGAAGAAAAGGCCACATAAGCCTTGATACTAAAAAAAAGGTCATAGAAGCCTTGATCTTGAAGAAGACTCCAAAATAGGGTATATGATTCAAAAGCAGATTAAGATTTCAGTACTAATACTTTGTTGCAGGGAAAGGAGATTCGGTGAGTATGGAACAACATTGCTTGGTTGTGCAAGAAGTACATTTAAAGCCTTCAATTTTTCTTCCAATCTTTTGGATGAATTTTTCTTTAACTTTTAGTGTAAGGAGCGGAAGAAAATTTTCTTACCTTGATTTTTCATTCATTCTTCAAACATTTTGGAGCATTTTCACCATTACTGAGGTATTTGCAATCTTCTATAGAAAAAATCAAATTTATTTTTAGCCACCTCCGAGAAATTCATAGATCTGCTAGGATGTCTCCAAGAGGAAAAGGTAAGAAAGGCATTTGTTTCAAATTGATTTTACGTTGTTTGTATTTGAATTTAGGTAAGTTTTGGGTAAATGCTATCTTTTGTGCATGTGCATACCCCCGACTGTGGCCTTGCTTGGTAGAATCTATGACAAGTGTACCCCTTTTCATAAAAAGTAGGCAAGGCTTGGACAAGATTGCTTGGATACCAAGTCGACTAGCATGAGGGGAGTAAAGGTGTTTCAAGGAGAAGGTTGTGGGGTTAAACCTCTATGCCATCATTTCATTTATAAGATTAAGAGCAGTCAAAGATTCTTCATTGATCATCTCAATGCCATGACACGACTGGGTAGAATGGCTAATTAGACAAGCAACCAGGAGGATAGGTATTGTTCCAACCTTATTTTTCATTGGAAAGAATCTAATTTGGTACAAGAGATGCTCTTCATGGAGAAACCCTATTTTTGGTACAAAGAGGTGTATCTCAATTGGCCTTTTTGACTCGATCAAGAGTCTTTTTATTTTGTCTCAATGCCTAGAATGGATAGCTTATGCATATGGGAAGGTCATTCCATTCACAAAGCTGCATTGGCAGCCAACACTCGGGAGAGTTAGGTTCGAGGTTCAATTTTGACAATTCCAAAGCT
Source organism: Wollemia nobilis (assembly GCA_028583015.1). NCBI lineage: Eukaryota > Viridiplantae > Streptophyta > Pinopsida > Araucariales > Araucariaceae > Wollemia > Wollemia nobilis. Next base: position 2,374,130 of record JAQPPZ010011269.1, on the reverse strand, counting down.
TCGATGTGGCACTTCTATGCACAACATAAATAATTTTTTTTAAAGATATACTTGTCACAATTGCAATAGCTCACGTACATTGAAGGGATAAGTATGGCTCAAATTGCAACCTACTAGATACAAATATTTGTGGTAAGCTTGTTCTCGAATGATCCAACTACCATGATGTGGAACATTCTCCATCCACTCTACCCACTCTTCATTTATTGGGTCTATTTCTGTTTAGTAACAGTTGTGTCTTGAATAGGGTATTATGGTTTAGGTGTAGTTATTATCTATCAGTTATATTTGGTTTTAGTGGTACCAAAAATAGGAGTCAGTTAGGGTTTGAGTTTTTGGAGGTTTTATATACTGTGATGTATGTCTATCCAGACAATTTTACAATTGGAATAAACAATTCCATTTCTTTTCTAAGTGCTTCTGCCATTTTTGTTTGTTCTATTATATTGTTTTTTTTTGTTGTTCTTGCTTCAGAGGACCAAGGTTGTAGGGTGTGAGAGATAAATAGAGTCTGCATCAGTTTGGTTTCAGAGCACCTCAAGATGGCCTAGAGGGGAATCCATATAAATTGGGAAGCAAGAGGTAGGAGGAATGTCGATCCAAAGAGGAATATTGCATATGAATGACTTAGGAGGTTAGAAGCCATTGAGGTAAGATTGCATTTGGATTATTATGAAGAGGAATAGGAAGACCAGGGGAATGTAGCTAGGGTAGTGGACCCTATGGAGAGGCTTATTGAAGTTGTGTCCAAGAAAAGATCCAAAGTGAAGGTAGATATTTCAGATTTTAAAGGCAAACTTAATCCAGACTTATTCCTTGATTTGATTCAGGAGTTGTAAAGGTATTTTGAAATGGAAGATATGGATGAAGATGGTCTATAAAGGGTGAAGATGGTGACCTCCAAGTTGAAGTCTCATGCTGGCCTATGGTGGGAGAACTTACAAAGTTTCAAAAGAAGGCAAGGAAAGTAAAAAAATCAAATTGTAGCCCAAGATGTTGAAACATATGCGAAATCGATGTTTGCCATCTAATTATCAACAAAAATTGTTCAAGGAATTTCAAAACCTAAGGCAAAGGAATCAATCCATACAATCATATATCGAGCAGTTCATGAGGCTCCAAATTCGGACTGATCTACAAGAAGTAGAAGAACAAGAAACAACTATGTATGCTAATGGGTTAATATTTCAACTCCAAGATGAGCTTGCCTTAGTTAAGTTACCTATAGTGGATGAGGCATATGAATATGCTTTAGAGGCAAAAGAAAAATTGAATCGAAAGAGCAAAATGAGTAAGAAGGGTGATATTAACTAGGTTAGAGAGAGAGGGAGTTCCTCCAAACCTGCCAAAGAAGAAGAGCCTAAGGGGAGTATGGAGCCTGACTTCAAAGGAAGAGGAGGTTTCAAAGGTAGGGGAAGAGGACAACAATACTCTAGAGAATGGAAACCCTTAAGATGTTTCATATGTGATGAAACCCACACGGCTTTGGACTGCTCACACAATCCCAAGAGGGCCATGGTAGCCCAAGAAGAAGAATGAGAATAACCTCCAACTAGAGAAGTGGAAGCATAAACAAGAGAGAACTTGATACTGCGAAGAACTCTTATATCGGGGGATAAAGAGGCCCCATAAGCTGATTGGAAAAGAAAGCATTTTTCAAACAAAATACAATTGTAGAGAGAAAGTATGCAAGGTGATTGTAGAAGGTGGATCTACCGACAATCTATTAAATAAAGAAATGATAGACAAATTGCAACTTGTATTCCAAAATCTAATACTTACAAGATCTCTTGGTTAAAAAAAGATCATAGTGTGTTGGTGAATATGTCTTGTCTTGTTGCTTTCAAAATTGGTCCTTATGAAGACAAAGTGCTTTGTGATATAGTACCTATGGATGCATGTCATTTGTTATTAGGTAGGCCTTGGCACTATGACAGGAATGTAATTCGCCATGGTAGAGAAAATACATATGAAATTCAACATGGGAAAAGACTCCAAGTGACATAGCAACCCTATCTTTGTTTACAATGGGCAAGAAAAAGTTTCTCAAAGAGTCAAAGGGAGAAACCTACTATCTTTTATATCCTAGGGGGGTAGAGAAATCCAATCAGCAGATTAATAAAGTCAAGGATAGTTTTCATGAAGGTAAATATGGAGACCGATCATCCATAGGCATTCTAAGTGAAGAACGCAGCAGAATTGGTGAGAAAATTGTTAATGATGGTGTGATAGTTGCTAAAGAGGTTGAACTAGAGGATCTTGTAGAGAATATTGGAGCCAAGTTGGTAAGGCAAGCTGCAGCAAAGACAAATGATTTAGCTGGTGATGGAACTACCACATCGATTGTTCTTGCCCAAGGATTAATTGTGGAAGGTGTAAAGGTGGTTGCAGCAGGAGCAAATCCCATTCAGATCACCAGGGGGATTGACAAGACAACAAAAGCCTTGGTTTCTGAATTGAAAAATTTGTCAAAGGAGGTTGAAGATAGTGAGTTGGCAGATGTTGCCACGGTGAGTGTTGGGAACAACTATGAAATAGGAAATATGATAGCAGAGGCCATGAGTAAAGTCGATAGAAAGGGTGTTGTAACCCTTGAAGAGGGAAAAAGTGCAAAAAATAATTTATATGTTGTAGAGGGAATGCAATTTGACCGTGGATATATTTCTCCTTACTTTGTGATCGACAACGAGAAGATGACTATGGAGTATGAGAATTGTAAGTTATTATTGGTTGATAAAAAGATCACAAATGCAAGAGACATGATTGGCATATTGGAAGATGCCATCCGTGGAGGTTATCCCATTTTGATAATTGTTGAGGACATTGAGCAAGAAGCCTTGGCTACTCTTGTTGTGAACAAACTTCGAGGTGCATTAAAGATTGTTGCTTTAAAAGCCCTTGTATTTGGAGAAAGGAAAATCCAATATTTGGACGACATCGCGATCTGGACTGGAGGCACTATTGTTAGAGAGGAAGTGGGGTTGTCCCTTGAGAAAGTTGGGAATGAGATTCTGTGTAATGCTGCTAAGGTTGTCTTGACAAAAGACACAACAACAATAGTTGGTGATGGAAGCACTCAAGAAGTTCTTGAAGAAAGGGTTGCCCAAATCAGGAACTTGATTGAGGCAGCTGAATAAGACTATGAAAAAGAAAAATTGAATGAAATAATTTCCAAACTTTTTGGAGGAGTTGTGGTTATTCAGGTAGGAGCACAAACAGAGACGAAGTTGATAGAAAAGGAATTAAGAGTGGAGGATGCTTTGAATTCCCAAAAGCTCTCTTGGTTCCCTTAGTGCGGAGCTTGAATTTCAACATGCTCTTCTTTCAAAAGAAGACAAATTTTTGATAATTGGCTATGCTGGCATTTGGGATGTGATGATATAATTTTTGAATCAGGGCTTTGAACCAGAAAGTTCAGAATTCTAAAAGTTGGGGAGGATGATGTGGAACATTCTTCGTCCACTCTACCCACTCTTCATTTATTGGGTTTCGAGAGGATGATGTGGAACATTCTCCGTCCACTGTACTTACTCTTCATTTATTGGGTCTATTTCTGTTCCGTCCACTCTACCCACTCTTCATTTGTTGGGTCTATTTTTGTTTTGTAACAACTGTCTTGAATAGGGGATTATGGTTTAGGTATAGTTATTATCTATCAACTATTTTTGGTTTTAGTGGTACCAAAAATAGGAGTCGGTTTGAGTTTTTGGGGGTTTTATATATTGTGATGTATGTCTGTCCGGGCAGTTCTACAATTGAAATAAACAAATCCAGTTCTTTTCTAAGTGCTTCTGCCATTTTCGTTTGTTCTGCTATATTGTTTGTTTTGGTTGTTCTAGCTTCAAAGGAACAAGGTTGTAGGCTGTGAAGACTCCATAGCTGATCAATTGTTGCATCGGTTGCATATAGGACACTAGATGAGCCCATTCTCATTGCAATGGGGGCATTAGACCACAATGTTTTCATCCTTCACAAGCTTGCAACTCCCACTACACTCTAAAAAGGGCATAGACCCGATTCCACCGCATCCCTCGCAGACCCTGCCTGCCATCAGTAGAAAGCCCAATGAGAAGCTCATCCAGCTTGCCATCATCATTAAGCTGCAAAACTTCCTCTACGCCATCAATTTACCTGCCCTTGATGAACAACCTAGGCACTGGAACAAGCTTTCCTATCAACTCCTTGAGCTCATTCCTGAACTCCAAATGCATAGACACATCCCTTTCATCAATGGGCAACCCCAAATTCTCAAGCACAGATCTCAACTTGTTGCAATCCTCAAAGGTCTTTCTGATTCCCCTCAATGTTGTAGTATAGAACACCACTCCATTTTCTCCACCAGGTGGGCACTTCTCTTCAAAGTCCTCCAGAGGGTTTCTGTTGGCCTCAACAACTTTGTGTGGAGGCTTCCTCTCTTCTACACCTGTAAATTCAGACCCCTTATCTTTGACACCCACAAGCTCAGACCCCTGGTCTTTGACACCCACAAGCTCTGAGTTTGTATTCACCATCGGAATGGACATTTCTTGTCTAGGTTTTCCCTCAATCTCCTTATTCCTCATAGCATTCCAGTCCTCCTCAGATAATTTTTTCAATTTGTTCTCAAATGAAACAAGAAGTTCAGGTTCAAAAAGTGGGCTCTTGGGTGCGTCACTGCCTTTCTCATTCAAATCCAAATTAGGTCCATGGAAACTCTTAGCGGAACCGACAAGACTTCTGCCATTGGACATCTTCGCCTGACCCAAATTCCCACCTTTCCTTCGGGGGCTACCAACCTCACTAGAACTAGAGATGAATCAAAACTCTTACCTCTCTGTGGTGTCCCATTTCCCTCCTACTGCTTCTGATGAAAATCAGATTATTGAAAAGTCTCTGGCCTAAAAATCATAAGTGGAAGATGTGAGCGCCACATGATGCTGATGATTATGGTCACTTGTGAAAGGTGAGTTTGGAAGCATTGTTACCTACCTTGAACATAGCAAACCCATGACTAAAGGCACTGGGTTGTTCCTTCCTGTACTCGGATTTTTAGAGGATGCATTTAATGGAAATTTCTACTTTTGAATATTAAAGATTAGGATTAAATTTTTTTATTTTAGTTATATTTTTTATTTTTTAGTTATAATTTTTTATAAGGTTGATTATAATTTTTTATAAAATCGAAAATATAATTGTACAATAATTTAAAACCTTAAACCTCCCTTCAATATCAATCATTGCCTGACCTGAGCCACAATTTTATGGTCATTATTATATTTTGGATGAGAGCAGTTTCCTTTTATTCTTTTGAAATGATTTTGAACCACTATTGTGAAGCATGATTTATCGTGATCTCTATAGGCCTATCCACGAGACAATTTTGTTTCCAGACTCCTTAATTGAGCGGATTTCAGGCATCGAAATTATAATTATTGTTAATTGACCGGATTTCGGCGTCAAAATTATAATTAGTGTTATGTTTCTTTTTTTTCAAAAGGAAGATTTTTTAATTGCAGATGTTTATAAGATATATTATTGAAAAAAAAAATTAATAGTAAATAAACTTGAGGATGAAATTTTTTTAATAATAAATAAACTTGAGTGGGTTTAGTTTAATCTTACACCTCATTTAACATATGATGTTAAGGATAGGAAAAAATATAATTAAATAAATTTAATCAATTAATTAAATATTTATTATTATTTCATTTTATTTTTGTTATACAGGGGAATCGATAACGGTTTCTATCATATTATTTTTGTGGGTATGGCTCTAGAAAACTAACATTATAACCTCACCCCACTTTGGTAAAACTTTTACTCCAATTGATTGGAACTGGCAAACACTCAACATAAACTAATCGGTCTACTACCTCCACCTAATATTTATTAATTCTTAAATAGATGGATATTTTATTATTTATGTTTGGATGTTAGTTATAAGTAATACTACTAAACCTTTTTGAGAAACAATTGTCCTTAAGTATTAGAATAAGTTGTGAACCTTAAGATTATAAAAATATATCTTTGGGACGTAGAAGATATTACGAGGGGAGGCATATTGAAAGATAATGTTGTAAAAAGAGTCCAACATAAATATTATACAAAACCACAAGAGAAACTTAATGGATATGGATGAGAATGATTTTTAACTTCCAAAAAATAGGTCCAAATAAATGAAAGTAAATAAACAATGGAGACCAGTAAGGATATTGGAAGAAATACCAATTCTTTTGAGGCTTTAGCCTATGAAGAAAAATGAAATGAGAGCTTAGAGGGCATGCTACAGCAAGATCAGAATATTAACAAGGAACCATCTACTCAGTTGATTCTGATTTAGGGATAAACATTCCTGTTAAACCTAAGGAATGTGCCTCATCAAATTTAAAAGACTCTCTTGAAATTCCATGAACCATTCAAGAAAAGAAAAATGGTAGAGAAAATACAATGTTAGATGTTAATACCTCTACCATTAACAAGGAAATGCCAAAAATAAGCTAGATAATACCTCTACCATTAACAAGGAAATACCAAAAAATAAGCAGGATAAATCAAAAGCTTCCTTAACAAAGCCAAGAGAGGATAAATATAATGAAAAAGAAAGTTGTGAAAGAATGTTGAGGAATATAATAATAAGACCTACTTCCAATACTGGTAAGACAAAAAGAGGAAAACCTTTAAAGTATCAAGTGAGAGCCAGGGAAGCAAGAACAAACATAGAGAAAGGAACACACTCTAAGTTGATTGAACTACTATTCACTAAACAACAACTATATATTGGTAATTCGTAGGGGGCGAGTACCCCTTAATGAGACATGATTACCATCTCATAGAATATAAAGGGTGTTAATGCCCTCTCAAAAGAAAGATGTATTAAGGACCTCTATTTAAGTAATAAGCCTGATATTCTTTATATCTATGAAACTAAAATGACAAAAGAAGAAGTTTTCAAAACTATGAAAGCATTATGGGCAAGATGTGAATGAGATGTTGTGGATTCAAAAGGAGTGGTAGGGGTAATTCTAATATGTTAGAATCTAATTAGAACCTCATGTGAAACCATTCATAAAACTAGGCATTGGATAACCTTATTAGTCACATGCTAATTTATAGATATTTGTTTTATCCTTATTAATGTCTATGGACCTACAACTCAGTCAGGCAGATCAGAAGTATGGAGTGGTATTGAAACCTTTATGAGAAGTATAGACCAAGAAACCCGATTCATGATCATAGGAGATTTTAATGCCATAACCAAAGTGAATGAAAATTTTGGAAGAATTAGGAAAGTAACCCAAAGTATGAGAGATTTCTTGGATTTAATTCAAAACAATAATCTATGGGAGGTTGAATTTGAAGAGGACAACTATACATAGACTAATAAAAGGACATACCAAAACCTGATAGTAGAAAAATAGTCAAATGCATACTCTTAGATCATTGGCTAGACGACGATACTTGTGCTAAAATGAATACCTTGACAAAGATTGGTTTAGATCATTAGCCAATAAGAGTTAAAATGGTTGTAAGTGAATTAAAAAAACATATTTTAAATATGAATAGATGTGGTAAGAACATCCTCAATTTGTTGATATGATAGCACAAACATGTAATTCTTCAAGAAATGGTGGGTTGTATACACTTCCAAAACAAATTAAATCAATGACATCCAGATTAAAAGAATGAGACAAGAATATTTTTAGGAATATTTTTGAGAAGAAAGAACTAAAAGAGAAACTTTCAAAATTCTAAAAAGTTGAGCATAACAAATCAAGCTTGGAGGAAAGGTAGTTGCTTAATGAATATCATAATAATTTGAGTAAGGAAGAGAAATTTTGGAGATAAAATCGAGACACACTTGGTTAAAAGGAGATAAAAACATAGTTTTTTCATAGGATGACAATAGTACAAAGATCAATATCTAGAATTAGTAGAAGTAAATTAGTAGAAGGGGTTTAGATTGAAGACTAGAGCAAAATAATAAAGGAGGTAAGGCTTTTTTACTAGAATATTCTAGGATTAGAGGAGATTGAAGTTCTTAATGATAAACTACTATACGAAGTGCCTTCGGTTATAACAGATGAAGACAATAGCAAATAGATGGAACCTATTACACTAGAAGAAGTTCATTAAGCTCTTTTTTCTTTTGTTAAGGATAAATCCCCAAGTTTAGATGGATTTTTTACAACATTCTATCAACATAACTAGGAAATAGTGAAGGATTCTTTATTGGTGGCACTCAAATAGTCTAGGGTAAAACAATACATACCTTATAAAATAAATGCAACATATCTTACCTTGATTCCAAAATTGAAGAATACAAAATTGTTTGATTCATTTGGGCCCATAAGCCTATGTATATATGGCATATGAGATAATTTTCAAAGTGATGGCAAATCGGTTAAGACCACTATTAGAAAAAATATTTTAGAAGAGCAAGCATGATTTATGAAAGGGAGATGGATTCTAGATGAGATCAAAGTATCTCATGAAGTAATGCATTCAACAACTTTTAGACAAGAAAGAGCAATGATCTGAAAACTTGATATGAATAAAACTTATGATAGGGTTGAATGGGATTTTATTTTTGTAGTATTGGAAAAGTTTGTATTTGGGAAGAAATGAGTCAGAAGGATTAAAGCTTATGTCTCTACAATATCATATTCAATTTTTGTCGATGGGCTAGTAATAGAATCATTTAAATCCAAGAGAGGTCTTAGGGGGATCCTCTATCACCATATTTATTCATTATTATGGTAGAGGTATTAAGAAGGAACTTGAATAAGGATTACAAAAATGGACTAATAAGCAAACTTAGGTTATTAATAAACATTAACGACATCACCCATCAATAGTGTGTAGATGATACAATATTTTTTGGAGGGTAAGGAAAAATGAGGCCATGGATTTTAATAACTTATTAAAGGAATATGAAAGAGTGTCAAGGCAAAAAGTTAATAGGAGAAAATCCAAAATTTACTTCCTAAACACTCCAACTAGAACTAAAGCAAGGATATACAGATTACTTCAAATGGAGGAGGCAAATTTACCAACAACATATCTAGGGATACCCTTATTTGAGGGGAGAATGAGGATAGAATTGTGAAATCCAATTATAAGTAAAGTTCATAATAAACCAACTTATTAAAAAAAAAGTTCATAATAAACTACCAATATGGAAAGGTAGATGGTTATCGTTAGCTGAAAAAGTGTAGCTAATTAAATTAGTCTTGCAAGCCATTCCAACATATTTTATGTCCTTGTATACCATGTCAAAATTGGTAGAAATAATTTAATCTATATTATGCAATCATTTTTGTGGTCAGGATTACATGATAAAAGAAAAATTTCTTTGGTGAAATGGAGCAAGGTGTGTGATGATAAAACTAGGGGAGGTCTTATTTTAAGAGTTCTTATGCATACAAACTTAGTTTTGAGGGAAAAAGTAATTTGGAGATTGTACAAAGAGAGTCAAAGACAATGGGTAAGAATTCTTCTAAGTACATTGAGCTTAATATTTATTGCATTCCCACTACGAGATGATTTTGCACTATGGAACAATTTAAAAAAAACAATTGATCTAGTGATTAAATATATAAGATGGGTGGTGGGAACTGGAGGAAAAAATTTATTTGGTTGAATACTTTGTGTGATAAAAAATACTACTTAATCTTAGATCCAATTTTGAGATTATGGATAGCATTACTTTGAGACAAATATGGTGATAGAGTTTCAAACATTATGTACAATGATCAAGAAGGAAAATACAAATGGAAATAAGATATTTTTACAAGTATACCAGACATTGTTGTTAGGATGCAGTTGAGCAAAAAAATAACAACAATGATTATTTCGAGAGGAGTCAAGGATAAGTTGATTTGGGAGTTAAATAGCTCTAGAGAATAAATAACAAAAAGTAGATATAATGTAAAGCACAAATAAAATAGGAATACTACAAGAATATGAAGAGTTATTTAGGATAACCCAAGCATTCCAAAAGTCAAAATGTTTGTATGGCTACTACATCATAGGAGAATTTTAGGAATAACCTAATGAAAAATGGTTTTCATGATCCCTCACAATGTGTTCTATGTAAAAAGGAGAAGAGTATAAGCCTTCTCTTGGGACCTTATTTAATAGTCTAGGAACTATGACAATGGATTATTAATATGTTTGGTAAATTCATGATAATGAATGGTAGAATTGAAGAATGGCTAAAGCAATGACATAATGCTTTTAAAAGTGAGGCATTACAGATAATTTATGATACATCGAAAGATACAATACTTTGGACTATATGGCTAAAAAGGAATAGAAGAATATTTAAAAAAAACAAAAAGTAATTTAGAGGTAATGAAAAGGAAGATTTGTTTAGCTATAAAAGAGCCCAAACCAATCCTATCAACTCCCCCAATCCCTAATCTTGAATCAGAGTGTCATGATAGATGGAGTCAAGTCATCAAATATAATTATGATGTTGGGTATAGGAGAAACAAAAGGAAGACAAAGAATATAAAGTGGAAACCATCGAAAGTGGAGTTGGTTAAATCAAATTTTGATAGAGCATCAAAATAAATCTAGGACCAACAAGAAGAGGAATAATTAGAAATATTAGGGGTGAGATTTTATCACATTATGCTTTCAATAGTGGATTTAAGATAAATAATGAAGTTGAAGCTTGGTTGGCTTTGGAAGGGTTAAAAATAAACAAATAAATAAAATGAAACAAAGTATGGATGGAAGGCGATTCACTAATAGTAATAAATACAAATTTGAGGAAAGCAAAGGCTTCTTGGAACGTAAAGAGATCATTGTGGAAATACAAGACCTTGCAACAAAGTTTGAAGGAATCAGGTTTACACATTTGTTAAGAGCAGAGAACAAATGTACAAATAGGCTAGCCAATAGAGGGGTTTTAATAGAGGATCATGAAGTTAAATTCTATTTTCCATGATTAGAGGAAGGAGTAAGTTTAGCTGAAGTTGACAATAATATGTTGACTGTCTAATTTAAAAAATGATTAAGATTTATTACAATATTTTTCATTGGTAGTATTTGTTGTATTTTATAACACTAATGTGTTTTCATATAAACTTTTTATTATAATTATTGTGGTTGCACTTAAGCTCCAAGAAGGAAACTAATAGTCCAAATTTGGTAAAGCAAGCTATGATAACACAAAATCTTGGAAATCTATTAAGATGCAATGCATAGATAATAAAGGTGGAGTTTTGGTATTATGAAGGTTGCTACAAAAAAAATTCAAGAAGAAGGATGCTAAATTTTGGAATATTTGTATTTATTTTTTTTGAAAAAGATCTAAAAAATGAAAATCAGGAATTTAAATTTATAATAAACTAAATGTAGGTAGCAACTCAATTAATATGAGAATTAAATTTATTTGTAAATTATTAAGCTCTAAAGGAGAGAGTTGTGATTTATCAAAGGTGAGGGACTCAAGTACAATTTTTTTTATAGAATATATATATATATATATATATATATATATATATATATATATATATATATATATATTAAATTTTAAATTTAAAAAGGTTAAAAGTTAAATATTAAATTTAAGGGTTTTACAAGGATCCCAAAACCTTGAGAGGAGCAGGCCTCAAAGAGGACCACAGGGTTTTGAAGGGACCTAGAACCATAACACAAGGTTTTACAGGGAACCCAAAACCTAAGTTGAAACAATCTCACCTAGCAAGAAAAATGAACCACTAAAACAAAAAATTGGATAAAAATTTTTCGTCTAAAAAGAGAATAGGACACCAAACAAATAGCATTGACCAAGATCTTTGCATATGCTAGGAAAATTCAAACAAAAATCATCCTACCCAAAATGGGAGATCAAGGCCGCACAAATCCTGCCCAACAGGGGAAACGAGTCTGAAAATAAAAATACCTCAAAACAGTTGGGAGAAGAGATCACCAGTCATAAAATGACTGGGTAGAAAAACCTCCCACTGAGAAGCGGGAAAACAAAGCACCAACCATAAGATCTACCAGATAGGCTGAAGAAATTGTTGGAAACCACTAAAATAAACACCCAAACCCACCAGATGAAGGGTCGAATGCAATACACTAGACACGAGGGCCAATAGCACACTTCATCCTCCATTGTATTCAAGCACGTGGTCTCCCCCAAGAGTTTGGATTGGGTGGGGCAAGACCAAAAATGACGAGAAGGAGAAACAGACTGGCCAACACACGCCTCTAGTAATTACCCCCAACAACCTCGCTGAACCAACCAAACCCACCAAACGTAATGGTTGTTAGCACAAGCAAAACCTAATGAACATTGAAGGCGTAAGGTCTCCCCTTGATATTTGCGTCAGGGCAGGGGCAAGACCAAAAAATCAAAGAGAGAGACCTGTATGATAGCAACCACATTCAACAACCAGAAGATCCAATAAATGAAGTCATACTGGGCATCCAACAACCAGAATATCTTCCACCAATTGATGTTGTATTGGATGGCATATCCGCAACGGAAACCCTCTTCCTAGGGAAGAAGATTTCGGGGGATAAATGATATTATATAATTACTTATATTTATAATATTTTTTAATTTATATAGAAAAATTAGTATATTATATTATGAAGTCTAACCTATATTACTTTCAAACAAATATAATAGCCTCGTTAAACTTATATAGATTATATAATCATGATAATAATTTAAAACTATATGTTATGAAACAATAATAAATGAGATAATAAAAACATATTTAATTGTAAATTTACAATATATTTTTTAATAATATTAATAAGAAATTAATTGAAATAATTATTTAGTATTATTTTAACTTATTAAAATATTCAAATTTTAAGAGGATATCGAGGCTTTGATTTTAAGAATTGTGAAGTTATTTTTTTTTTATGTTGGAGAATAAGGGGTGTACTCGGGTCCCCCACCCTTGAAAAATCACAACTCTCTTCTTTAGAGCATGAGAGTTTACAAATAGATTCAATTCTTATCTCGATTGAGTTGCTATAGCTAGAAACCTAAAATCATTTTACATAAAATGTCTAAAATTCTTTTTTCATTTTCTAGAATTTTTTCAATTTTCTATGTAAATACAAATATTTCAAAATTTAGCATCCTTCTTGACATTTTCTTGTAGCAAGCTTCACAATACCAAAACTTCACCTCTACTATATATGCATTACGTCTTAGTAAAGTAATATTTCCAAAACATCACATTATCATAGCCCGCTTTATAAGATATGGATTACTAGTTTCCTTCCTAAAGCACAAGTGCAACCACAAAAAATGTAATACATAGTTTATATGAAAGCACATTAATGTTATAAAATAAAGCAAATATTACCAATGAAAAACATTAAAGTAAATCTTAATAATTATTTAATTTAGGCAATCATTATTTTCTTGTTAGCTTCAGCTCACCTTCAGCTAAACTTACTACTTCCTCTAACCAAGGAAAAGAGAATTTAACTTCACAATCCTCAATTAAAACCCCTCTATTGGGTACCTTATTCCTTCCCTTAATGTATGTGTAAACTTGATTTCTTCAAACTTTATAGCAAGGTCTTGAATTTCCATAATTATCTCTTGTATGTTCGATGGAATCTTTGCTTTCCCAAAATTGCATTTATTGCTATGAGTGAATCACCTTCCATCTATACTTTGTTTCATTTCATTTATTTGCATATTTTTAACCCTTTCAAAGTTGCTCAAGCTTCAAATTTATTATTTGTCTTAAATTCACTATTCAAAGCATAACGACAAAAAGTCTCCCCTGTTATTTTTAATTATTCCTCCTCTTGTTGGTCCTGGATTTCCTTTAGATGCTCCATCAAAATTCAATTTGACCAACTCCACATCCGGTGGTTTCCACTTTATATTATTTACCCCTTTTTTTGTTTCTCATGTCCCCAACATTATAATTCCATTTGATGACTTGACTCCATCTATCAAGGCTCTCTACCTTCTAGATTAGGGATTGGGTGAGTTGATAGGGTTGGTTTAGAATCCTCTATGACTAAATACATTTTCCTTTTCATTACCTCTAAATTGCTTTCCTTTCCTTTAAATATTCTTCTATTCCTTTCTAGTCATTTAGTCCAAAGTATTGTATCTTTTGATATATACCAAATTGTTTGTAAACTGTCACTTTAAAAAATGCTCTGTCATTGCTCTAAGAATTCTTTAATTCTTCCATTCATCACCATGTATTTACCAAACATATTAATAATCCATTTCCATAGTTTCCAGACTATTGAGCAGTGTCCCAAGAGATGGTCTATACTCTCATCCATTTTACAAAGAACACATTTTGAGGGGCCATGAAAACCCCTTTTCATAAGGTTATCTCAGGATAAAATTCTTCTATGACCTACTAGCCAAACAAACATTTTAACTTTAGGAATGCTCGGGCTATCCCAAATATCTCTTCATTATATCTACTTCTTGTTGTGTATTCTCATGAGCTATTCAACTCCCAAATCAACTTATCCTTGGCTCCCCTCGGAATAATCATTGTTGTTATCTTTCTACTCAACTGCCTCCTAGCATCAATATTTTGTATACTTGTAAAACAATCTTCTTTCCATTTTTATCTTCTTTCTTGATCCTTGTACAAAATATTTGAAACCTATTGCCATATTTGAAGTATTCTCATATATGGTTTCAAAATTGGATCTAGATTGGTTGTTTTTTTATCACACCAAGTATCCATCCAAATAGATTTTTTCTCCAATTCCTACCACCATCTTAAACCATTTATCATTAGATCAATTGATTTTTTAAAACCATTTCTTAGTGCATAACCATTTGGTAAGGAGAATGTAGTAAATATTAAGCTTAGGTTATTGGGCTCAACATACTTAGAAGATTTTTTGTCCATTGTCTTTGATTCTCTTTGTACAATCTCCAAATTACTTTTCCCCTAAGAGCTAAGTTTGCATATGTAAGAACTCTTAAACCGAAACCTCCCTTAGTTTTATCATCACACCTTGCTCCATTTCACCAAAGGAAATAACCTTTTATCATGTAATCTAGACCACAAAAATGATTGCCTAATAAAGATTATTATTTTTCTATTAATTTTGGTATGGTATACAAGGACATATAATAAGTTAAAATGACCTCTAAGACTGATTTAATTAGTTGCACTCTACCTTTCCATGCCGATAGTTTATTCTGAACTTTACTTATAACTAAATTCCATAAATTGTGAATTTCTTATAATACCAAATATAATATTGATGGAACCTATTTGAATACTATACAACTTATACAAAATAAAATAAAATAAATTTAATACTATAACAAAATTGTCATCAAATTCTTACATAATAAATTTTAAAATATTTTTTTCAATGAATTTAAATATGTTTTTATGAAGGGTTCCGGTCTCCTTATACTGAGTGAGGTTTGAACCTTGAACCTCTCAAGGAGAAGCCAAAGCCCTTACCACTATAGTAAGCTTGCAACTTCAATGAGTTTACACAAATTTTTATGAGGGATCCCGGTCTCCTCATACTCAGTAGAATTTGAACCATACACCTTTCAAAAAAAAAAAAAAACCAAAACTCTTACCGTTATAACAAACTTACTCTTTAATTTTAAAACAAATTCACAATATCTAAATATTTAAAACATATATTACGGGAGAATCAAATGTCATATAAGAGTAACCTCTTTCAAGCCAAATAGTCGAATCTTGGTAAAGTGTGAAATATTAATTTATCAATGTGAAACATAATTTCCTTTCTAAAAACCAAAACTCTTACCTTATAACAAACCTACACTTCAATTTTAAAACAAATTCACAATATCTAAATATTTAAAACACATATTTCGGAAGAATCAAATGTCATATAAGAGTAACCTCTTTAAAGCAAAGTAGGCGAATCTTGGTAAAGTGTGAAATATTAATTTATCAATGTGAAACATAATTCCCTATTGGCTGAATTAAAATAAAGTAATTACTTTTAAAAGTTAATTAAAATATAAATGAGATGGAGCACCCACACAAAAGTCATTTTCTATATATATATATATATATATTTTTTTTTTTTCTTTAAATATTTTTACAATGTTTTTTTATTAAATATATTTATAATTAATTTATTTTTTTCATATGTAAAAGAATTAATAATAATTTTTTTTTTTTAAAAGTTGTTACAAATCAAGTCATTTTGCTTTTGATTATAGCGTTAAATCATGATGCTACCATTATAACCCCTATCTTACCTAGTAAACACGATTTGGAGTGAGGGAGACCTAGTGGCATCATGATGCTACCACTATAACCCCTATCTTACCTTAGAAAACACGGTCCGGAGTGAGGGAGATCCCATAGGCTTTGGGTTGGTACCACCGACATCAAGCTTGCAACTTGGGGTTTGAATTGCTGTTATCAAGCTGGCTTGATAAGTTTGCGGCTTGAGGTTTGTACCGTTGTCATCAAGCTGGCGCACATTCAATGGACTTAAGTTAAACTACAACCTTTATCCAAATTTAACATGCTCTTGAGATTTGAACCTAAATCTTTTCTTAATAGATGTACAATATTTTACCAATCCAAATAACCATAATACCATTCTTTTTTACCAATCCAAATAACCATAATACCATTCTTTTTTATTTTACTTTATAGAAATTGTACAATGCAATTGAATGCAGTAATGATGTGATAATTGAGATGTGCTGCTAGCTATTATGAAGCATGCTTCCATTGGTTTTTCTTTTATTGGAACGATGTGCTGCTAGCTATTATGAAGCATGCTTCCATTGGTTTTTCTTTTATTGGAACTCAAATTTACAGACGTATATTTTGTTTTAATCTCTTTACGAGTAAAGGACGGAGGGAAGGAAGGAAGGCGAACATAATAGGAAAAGATTTAGGCAAGATGTATGGTACAAGTTAATTTGTCTTTTAAGGTGACCTTTATGTCAAAAGAAATCCCACTCCGATGAGACCTCATAGCCAGAAAATTAAAATTTTCATATGTTATGAAAAAAACAAATATATATGGCTTCTATAAGGTTGTTTCCATTTAAATTTAAATCCTAAAGTATTGTATATTTTTTTTGAGTCAAATTAAATATATTTTTATTAAAAATATTTTTTATTTTGTTTTCTATTAATTAGATGTTTAATTTCTAGGCATTAAATCATATGTTTAAAGATAAAATTTAGTTTTTTTTTAAATTTATTATATAGAATTTAAATAGGCTTCATTCATATTATATTGTGATTACATAGTAGTATTATAACAATTTTACAATTATGCATGTATTGCTTAGCAAGATTTGAACTTGGATTTCCTCCATAAAGATTGTTTGATTGATAGAGTGCTTATCAAAGATCTGAATGATAGGTTCAATATTGTTACTTCTAACATCATTAGTAATTCTTTGAAATTGTATGCTAGAGGGGTGTTGAGTGGTATTTTCACCCGATTGTGAAAACACACTCTCCGATAGGATTCGAATTCGAAATCCTCTCTTGCAAAGAAACTAAATAAATAATTTCTCCAAGGTCTCCGCTAAGTTAGCATTTTACATAAATAATAACATTCAATTTAAATGCTTGGAACACCTCAGTGGTTGCAAGTAACTGTTAACAAGGGGCACTGTGGTTTATTTCATTTTGACTTTGGTATATTTTCAAGTATTTTATTTCGAGGACTGTAAATTTAACTAAAGTTAGACTTTTGGGAAGAAAAAAATGCAGAGAATAAAAGAAATGAAAACAAAATGCAGAGAAACTAAACTAAAGTACATTCAGAGGGCTACGATCCTAATTTGACAAAACCGAAGATAATGAGGTTTTCTGCATACAACCTAACCTATTGAACCTGCAACTCGCACAATCCAGGTAAGTTAGGTGCTGGTTTCTAGGGTTTAAACTTTGGTTTTCAGATTTAGACATTCGCATGAAGCAACCAAGAGAACTTGCATTAAACTTCACCTATAAGCCTAGAAATCTGAAAGGGGAAAACATAAACATTAAATCTTGCATGCAGAAGATAACTCCTTCTTTCTTGTCAATGAGATGCAACTCTCTGTAATTCTGTATTAAAAGAATGTATCAATTTACAATGACAGAATGTTTCCAGTTTTATCAAAACCAAAAAAAGTGGAGGAAAACGCTCCAAAAGCAGGCCCAGAATGGCCTATCGCCTTCAGCTCTGCAACTCTGCCCGCAACGATTTTCAACCCCTGTAACTGCCTTTGGCTTCTGCTTTTAAACCCTCTGGTACGGTTCTCTGTTTCGCCTTGTGACGCTTCGCTTCATCTCCCAGGTCTCTTCGTTTCATCTTCCCACCCCCTTGCATTATTTTTGGCTTTTGTTCGAGCGTCGAAACGTTTGATCTTCTTTGCTAACTGTAACCGTTCTGTAACCCTTACACCTTTATGCCATGTGTTCAACGCTTCCCTGCATGTTCCATAATGGCCCCCTATAAATCATGACCAAAAATAGCATGTCGCGATATCGCGACGTTTTTATGTATGCAGCTTTGCTCCTCTACCTACACCGCGAAAATGAGACATGTCGCGATATCGTGACATTTTTCTGTTTTGGACCGAGCAAATGCAACCTGTCGCGAAATCGTGACGTTTTTCTTTTTCGGGCTGTGCAGATGCAACCTGTCGCGAAATCGTGACGTTTCTCTTTTAGGCCTCGAGGATGCAACCTGTCGCGAAATCGTGACGTTTTTCTCCTTCGTTGTGTTTTGTTGCACTTTAGCCATGAAAACGCGACATGTCGCGAAATTGTGACACTTTTTCATTTCATACCATCTTTTCAAATGAGTTTTTTTCGCACCATCTGGCTTCGAAATCGATGACGCTTTTCTCTTTGGTGCTGGTTTATCATGAAATGATGACATTTTTTTTGTTGTTGAAATCGTGACGTTTTTTTTGTTGAAATCGTGACTTTTTTGTTGTTTGTCGCGAAATCGTGACGTTTTTGTGTGTCACGAAATCGTGACAACATTTTCTCTTCACTATCTCACTGCTTGGAGCCATGAAAATGTGACCTGTCATGATATCGCGACGTTTTTCCTCTACGTTCATTTTGGTTGCTTTAGGTCGCGAAAACGCGACATGTCGCGATATCGTGACAACTTCTGCATTGACTCTTCTCTTGTCTACTTTGACCATGATTTCATGACATGTCGCGATATCACGACATTTTCATTTTATCTTTCTCTCTCCTCTATGAACCGTGATTTCACGACATGTCGTGATATCGCGACATTTTGAGTCTTTAATTTGGTTCTTTGTCTTGCACCGCGATTTCACAACACGTCGCGATATCGCGACATTTTCTCTTCATGCTGCATTCTGTTGCTCTTAGCCACGAAAACGCGACATGTCATGAAATCGCGACACTTTTCATTTCTAGCTGCGACGGAGCAACATGTCACGAAATCATGACAACTTTTCATTTCTAGCCGCGACGGAGCAACATGTCGCGATATCGCGACAACTTTTCATTTCTGGCCGCGATGGAGCAACATGTCGCGATATCGCGACAACTTTTCATTTCTTGCCGCGACGGAGCAACATGTCGCGATATCGCGACACTTTCTTTTTCTTGCTATATTTTGCTCTTCCTTTGATTTTTTAGCATCTGGGCCACTGCGGTCTTCTTTGAAAGCATGCAAAAAAGGTGGGTCCCCAATTTTGGGGTGTGTTGTGGATCAGCCACAACAAATGGCGACTCTGATTGTCAAATGCTCCCGAGCATTTTGGTGAGAACCCACTCTGAAATATACAAGCTTAGATACAAGCGTCAGCACATAAAAGATAAACAAATACCGATAGATCGAAATACATGAAACATCAGAATCATTAAGTATCAGCTCGATGTGTGCAATGTGTTTTCATTCCCTATCGCTTGAACTTGATCAACATTCCATTGTCAGTTTCACTTATGATTTGTATGCAAGGCTATGAATGATTTGTGCAGGATTTGATGTATGATGAAGATGCTAGAGATATAACAACCTGCTTTGCAAAGGCTCAAACCTTCTAATATCATGTACAAACAATTAAAATTATCAAACCCTCTTAGGATCAACTATATGTATAATGAATTGCTTTATTAGATCCCAAAGTTGGTTATGAGTCACTACTATCTTGAACCCATGTGCAAGTGAAAGTGAAATCAGAGCTTTGGGGAATCGGACTCCCAACCTAAGCGAGATGGGAGTTTAACCCTATCCTTACTACTCTGATTTGGAATTCATTACCTCACTTTGAGCAAAATAATTTAACCAGTTATGGATGAAATGGTCATGCTAGTCTATCCATTTGAACAGTTAGTGGTCTTGTTTTTAGACAAGACATGCTGCCATGCATGGGCATACTTAACCCCATAATCCATGATTTGGCTTCATTCATTCTTTTCTTTTATTTCTTGGACCTTTGGGATGACTACCCATCCTTGCTAGGGACATGTAGTACGATCCTTCCAATCCAATATTAAGATAATATGGGAAATATTGTTTAATTTTATTTCTTGGACCTTTGGGATGACTACCCATCCTTGCTAGGGACATGTAGTACGATCCCTCCAATCCAATATTGAGATGAAATGGGAAAATTTATTTTACTTTTATTGCTTGGACCTTTGGGATGACTACCCATCCTTTGTAGAGGACATGTAGTACGATCCTTCCAATCCAAGATTTATGATTAAATGGGAAATATGGAAGCTTTGGGGAATCGAATTCTCAACCTAGGCGAGATGAGAATTATGCCCTATCCTTACTACTCCATGTAGGTCAAATCAGAGCTTTGGGGAGTTGGATCCTCAACCTAAGTTCGATGAGGATTTAACCCTATCCTTACTATTCTGATTTTAGGCTTTAAGCTTTATGGAAGTGGTAAAAACCATTGTTTTAAGGATCATGTTGCATAATAGGATAGACATGAAATACTTCTTTCGCCTGACCTTTTCTTCCAAGCAAGGTTTTGATCATTTTGCTCAAGATCCTTTTTAATGTGTATAAAATGTGCTTGGTTCAAGATAGTTCGGGCATCAGTTCCCAACCTTAGGATTTTTTTTTCTTTTTTTTTTATGTTATAGAATAACCCTAAGAGGACTTGACACACTTTAATGATTTGTATCTGAAATGCATATGCAACTAAGATGGCATGTATATGCAAAGTGAGATGTAATATGAATGCATTGTCCTTTGAATTGCAGATGGAGTATTGCCATAAAAAATATAAAACTGACTACTTCATGCATCATAAGTTTCAAACGATATTATTAAACTGTTTGTGTTTCTTGTGGAGCTTTCTACAACATAATTCCAATGTTTCATATTTCCCTGATCTAGAGCATAAGTTAACATCTCAAAGACAATTTTTTTTTTTTTTAAACAAACCAAACATGTCAAATGAAATCAGACACACAACTCAAATCCTAACTAAACTAGCAATCCTAAAAACAAAACAAAATTTGAAAATCCATACCAAAACCGAAAAATATAATATCAATCTCCTACGACTTAAGGGCTAAAATAGTGCTTTAAAACATGCCCATTAACTGGTAACGCCAGATCCTTCCCTTCTAAAGTTCTTAATCTGAAGGTATTTTTCCCTAGGATTTCCAAAATCTGATAAGGGCCTAACCAAAGACAATCAAATTTTTGGTGATTTCCCTTCTCTTCATGTCTTTTATCCCATAGTAAGACCAAGTCTGCTATCCTGAAAGATTTAATTTTAGCTCTTTTGTCAAACCATCTCTTAACAACCTCTTGGTGTTTACTCATGTGAAGCATAGCTTCTTCCCTTTTTCATCAAGATGCAGTAAATGACTTAATCTGGCTTCAATGTGGTTATCTGTTCCCAGATATTCTTGCATGAAATGCAGGGTTTGCAGCTTCAAGTTCGCTGGGAAAATTGGGTCCTGCCCATAAACCAAATGATAGGGTGTATTCCCTATTGATTCTTTTACTCTGGTCCTATCTGCCCAAAGAGCAAACTTTAACTGGCTGTGCCAATCTCGAGGGTTCTTTTCAAGTAATTTCTTAATGATATTCAACAAATTTTTGTTTGAGGATTCGGCCAAACCATTTCCTTGAGGGTAATAATTAGATGCAAATTTTAAACTCACTTTATTGTCATATGCCCAATCTGCAAATTGCGTGGAAACAAAAGCTTTACCATTATCACTAACGATAGAATCGGGCATTCCAAATCTTGTTATGATGTGATCCTCAAGGAATTTTATTACAACGTCTGTAGTGGCATGTTTTGTAGGAACTGCTTCTATCCACCTTGTACAATAATCTGTAGCTGTTAGTATGAATTTATGGGAATCTGAAGAATTTGGGTTAATAACCCCAATGAAATCTAATCCCCATTGTGCGAATGGTCTCATCTCAACTACAGGTTGTAATGGCATGGCTGCGTTTCTTTCTCTGTTGGCAGCTACTTGACAAATGTGGCAAGATCTCACATGGGCATGTGCATCTTTAAAAATGTGAGGCCAATAGTATCCTGCTCTCAAGATTTGATGCGCTGTGGCATTTGCCGCACCGTGGCCAGTTCCATATTTCCCATGAAATTCCTGTAGAACCTTGGCAGCTTCTTCTTTATTCAGGCATCTCAAGTAGATCCCCTCATGATTTTTCTTGTACAGAACACTAGATCTAATCAGATAATTAACAGATTTAAGTCTTAAAGCCCTTCTTTGAGTGGAATTCAAATTGGATGGGCACTTACCATTTAATAAAAAATGTACAATGTCAACATACCAGTCATCTTTAGAAATGTATTCTGCATTTGAATATTGGCATGTCATTTGCGGATTATTCTCAACGATCGTCTTCACAAGTCCCTATCCTCGAACTAGTTTCATGGGTTGGATTTCAAGATCAAATTCTTGGATGGTAGAAATCCATTTACCTCTTTTCTCACCTAGCTCATTCTGTAAAAACATAGTCTTGACAGCAGGGTCAGGCACAATGGCAAAAACTCTGTTGTGCACAATGTAATGTCAATTTTTTTTTACCGTTTTAAACAGTGCGTACATCTGCTTATCGAGGATGGAATACCTCAATTGAGCATATTTTAGAGGAGCACTTAAAAATGCTATGGGATTTTCAGCACTATCTTCACCTTTTTGGGTTAATACACTCGCAATAGAGTGTTTCGATGCGAAAGCATAAATGTAGAAAGGTTTAGAATAGTCTGGACTTATGAGGGCAGGGGCTCTGGAAATGGCATCCTTAATGTTTTGAAAGGCCACCCTACTTTCCTCGTTCCATCTGACATCTACATCCTTCTTGAGCATCTTGTTCAACGGTTTGGCTATCTCAGTGAAGCTTGAAATAAACTTCCTCACAAAATTAATTTGCCCGAAGAAAGATCTCAACTCCTTTTTACTACCCGAGAGAGGCAAGTTTTGGATAGCTTCTATCCTTTCTGGGTCAATGGATATACCTTCTTTTGAAATGATGTGACCAAGTAGTCTTCCTTCTGTTACTCCAAAGATGCATTTTTTTGGATTTAAAGAAATTCCATGCTCTCTGCATCTTTGAAGAACTTTTTTTAGATCCTTGACATGGTCTTCTCTCTTCTTTGAAAATACTGGAATATCATCCACATACACGATGATACACTTGCCTATGAGTCCCTTGAATGCATAATCCATGGCGCGTTGAAACGTTGCACCTGCATTTAACAGTCCAAACGACATTCTTCTATAGGCAAATGTCCCCCACTTGGTGGTGAAGGCTGTTTTCATCCTGTCATTGGGATGAATAAGAATTTGGTTATATCCAGAATATCCATCAAGAAAAGACATCATTTCAGATCCATTCACTGTTTGCAAAATTTCGTCAATGGATGGCAATGGATAGTTATCCTTTTGTGAGGCCTTGTTAAGATTTCTAAAATCTATACATAGCCTAATCTCTCCGCTCTTCTTTCTAACTGGAACGAGGTTAGCAACCCAGGTTGAGTGCCTAACAGGAAAAATAATCTTCGCTTCCAATAATATTTTGACCTCCTTTTCTATTAATGGCTCCAATAGCGGGTTAACAACTCGTTGTCTTTGTCTAAAAGGCTTGGAGTCCGGCTTTAGAGGGATGGTATGTGTGATGACGTTTTGGTTGTATGTTTTCAATTCGTTATAATTCCAAGCAATGCAATCCACGTAGTGTTTTAGTGCATGTATTATATTTTCTCTTTCTTCAACTGTACATGCCTTTGCGATGTACACTTCTCGTGGATTGTCTGCACTCCCTAGATTAATTAGATCACATGCATCTTTGGGGAGTGGAACCTTTTTTTCTTTTCTGGCCTTGTGTCCCATATCGAACATTTTCTCCAATGAAACTATGTCTTTAGGTATTTTGTTGGATTGACATGTGGTTTCACTTTCGCTTTCTGCTTCTTCTTGCCATCTTTGCTCCTCATCAATCACCTGGTTTTCAAAAATACCTGAATTCGTGACAAATTTGAATATGTGTCTGTCGTTTTCAAAAACTTGGAAATTCTTGACATTATAGGTATCGATGGACAAGGAACTAATTCGATGGAGAACTTTTTACACCTTTTTATATCAATCTGGATTTAACATGCCTGCGACGACTGCAAGAGAATCTGCTATGCGATTTCCTTTTCTAGAAATAAGGGCTATATTGAAAGCGTCAAATTCCTCAATGAGGTCCATTACCCTAGTTCTATAAAGGCTCAGTCTCTTATCGCGGCATGTATATTGTCCTTTAATCTGTTTGACTACCAGTTCAGAATCTCCCAATACTTTCAAGCATTTAACCTTTTTGCTCAACGCCAGTTGTAAACCAAAAATCAGTGCTTCATATTCTGCCATGTTGTTCATGCAAGGAAACTGTAACCTATAGGCAGCAAGTAAAGGTTCACCTCCTGGACAAGTGAGCTCGACTCCGGCTCCTGCTCCCTGTTTGGATTTGGATCCATCAAACCTAAGCAACCATATGAAATCATTTTCCTCAAGAGAGCTACCGTGAAACGTTTCCCCTTTAGGCTCTTCAATAGCCTCTTCAACATCAAATGCATAAACCCCCAACTCTGGTTCCAAAAATTGAACTTCATTTGGCTTATTAAATTCTGTTATGATTTTTGTAAGCCTCGGTTCATTTTCTACTCTGATTTGATTTGCGATTCCTTTCCAGGGTAGCCACATATGTGAGCAATCGGTTGAAAAATAGCCATTCAAAGTTTTCATCCAATCCCTTGCAAGTAGCATTCCATATCTACTTGGGATATTAACGACCAGAATGTCGACCACCTACTGGACCCTGGGTTCAGAATTTAGTTGAATTTTGACATCATATAGGGTCCCTACCACATTTACCTCAGATCGGTCCAATTGCAAAACTTTACATTTGGATGAAACAGGCTGTAGACCTAGCATTTGACATATCTCTGAAGGCATGAGATTGCTCGTGGCACCCGTGTCCACCAAACAATTATGCAAATTCTTACCAGCAATCCTCAGAGTCAATAAGAATGGCGGGACATCCCGTCTCTCCTTTCGTAAAATCAAATGAGACTCAACTTCCTTTCCCTTCCATACTTGATTAGGTGAGTTCAGAGCCTTTATCAATGCTTCCTTTTGGCCAGGCAACCTGGCCACTTCGAAGAACGAAAGGCTCGATTTGGACTTCTTTAGATCCTCCACTATGTCATAGTTTGATTTTTCAAGTTTGACTGTCTTCTGCGTGTCATTAGACGTTTCTCTTCTAAGTGGAGGAGGAGGATTATTATCTGCCTTAGTATCCGGAGGAAGGATAGAGTTATTTGGTGGTGTTGATGATGTTTTAGGGGCTTTAGATTTACTTCTCAAATGATATCCATGATTCCCCTTTCTAAACTCTCGAAAAGCTTGCACCTCCTGTTCCAAAATTTCATCTTCTTCTTCCTCACTCTCACCTTCTTGACGGTATAAAGTTTCCACCACCATAATGTTATCATCTTGATGTTGGGGTGGACCCTCATTTGGCACAAGTTCCAGGTCATCTACTTGGGCTTGGAGACAATGAGTGTATCTTGCGATTTCAGGACAATTCCTCTCATTATGCTCCTTTGTATTGTGCAATCTGCACCCCTTTTCCCATGCAAAATCAGAAAGATTCAGAAGGGAACTGGATTGACTGGGTCCTGCAGAAGTATCTAGTTGATTGGCAATAGGGGCAGGTACGCCTCCATTGTTTGGCTTCGTGTTCCAATGTCTCCCTCTATTATTAAAATTTTGATTTGAGTGAGGGGCATGGGACTCATACTTCTGCTTTTGAACCATGTCATTACTCAGTTTATGAACTATCTTCTTGAGCTCTTCAACATCCGAATAAATCTCTTTCGATGGAGCTACATTATTGTTAGTTCCCGTTGGGTTTGCATAATTCGTGGGATCTTGATTTAACATTTGAGTCAGATTTTGAGGAATTTGATTCATATATGGATTTACACTTTGGATCGGAGTTGGATTTGGGAAAGGAACTATAGCCTGAGAATTAACTTGGTTGGTTCCTTGCATAGTCGATTGACTATTTTGCAAAAATGCGAGAACGGGTGGAATGGATGTGATCGGTTGGATTGGAATGGGTGCATAGGCAGGTGTTGGTGGATATGGTTGTTGATATGGGAAAGCATTCATGTTTGGCATTTGTGGTGCCATGATCTGATTTACCATGGGAGCTTGACCATATGGAGCATATTGTCCCATCATAGGCATCCGGGGAAACCCATAGCCCCGTGGTGTCATTTGTTGCTCGATGGTCATAGCTTCGTTGTAAGCTAAGGCGAGCATGGTGACTTGAGGATTTCTCCTGGCAAACATCATTGTCATCGGATCCAATGCCCCAAAATAGATTTGTAAAGCTATTACGGGGTCTATGGCAAAATGCCGAACTGCTCTGTTATAACATTTTTGGAATCTTTGATTAAAGGTTCTGATTGGTTCACCCCGGCCCCTTTTGCATGTAATAAATTGATTGTATATGGTTGTGGGATCCAACGGTGACCTAAACCGATTGACAAAGGTATTCTCCATTTGAGTCCATGAAGTGATTGAACCAGTAGGCAAGAAAATATACCATTCATAGGCTACTGGATCTAGGCTCATGGGAAAAAGTCTGCAAGCCACATCTTCATGTTGGACTTGCAACCTTATCAAAACATCCCTATAGGCCTGGATATGCTCCTCTGCGGTCCTTGGGCCATCTGGTTTATACTTGGGCAAGAATATTTCTATGTTCTTAGGGATTTCATGGATATCCCCTGCAATATTCAAAGGTATATTATTAGCTCCGTACCAAGGAGCTGCTGGAGGTTGGGCCATTTGACTCAAAATTGATGAGGACAACCCTACAAGAGCGATGGAAATAGTACTGACGATAGGTACGCTAGTGGTAATTGATACCACCGGTGTAGGTCCGCTCGGTGTTCCTGAAATAGAAAGATCTTTTGTGACTAGGCTATCTGGTAGGTTCACAACTTGCTTGGTTTTATTTCTTGGAGTACAAGTGAGTGTAAGGTTGTGGAATATGGTTTCCCCAGTTGTTTGGGACCTAGTCGCGATACGGCGCGGTGGGTCCAGCTTGCCTGACGAAACCCTCGATATCTCCAAGAAAACCTGCAACACAAAAATGCTGCAGTTTAGCCGTTAATGGGATTTAAGAAATAATTTCAAAATCAAATCAAAAACACATTATTTCTGTATGAAAATCAAAATAAAGTAAACCAATTCGGCCCTCCTTCTAGCGCCAATCTGTTGAGTGGTATTTTCACCCGATTGTGAAAACACACTCTTCGATAGGATTCGAATTCGAAATCCTCTCTTGCAAAGAAACTAAATAAATAATTTCTCCAAGGTCTCCGCTAAGTTAGCATTTTACATAAATAATAACATTCAATTTAAATGCTTGGAACACCTCAATGGTTGCAAGTAACTGTTAACAAGGGGCACTGTGGTTTATTTCATTTTGACTTTGGTATATTTTCAAGTATTTTATTTCAAGGACTGTAAATTTAACTAAAGTTAGACTTTTGGGAAAAAAACGCAGAGAATAAAAGAAATGAAAACAAAATGCAGAGAAACTAAACTAAAGTACATTCAGAGGGCTACGATCCTAATTTGACAAAACCAAAGATAATGAGGTTTTTTGCATACAACCTAACCTATTGAACCTGCAACTCGCACAATCCAGGTAAGTTAGGTGCTGGTTTCTGGGGTTTAAACTTTGGTTTTCAGATTTAGACATTCGCATGAAGCAACCAAGAGAACTTGCATTAAACTTCACCTATAAGCCT
Organism: Wollemia nobilis; assembly: GCA_028583015.1. NCBI lineage: Eukaryota > Viridiplantae > Streptophyta > Pinopsida > Araucariales > Araucariaceae > Wollemia > Wollemia nobilis. The sequence continues at coordinate 2,345,848 of JAQPPZ010011269.1, read as the reverse complement.
AGAAATCTGAAAGGGGAAAACATAAACATTAAATCTTGCATGCAGAAGATAACTCCTTCTTTCTTGTCAATGAGATGCAACTCTCTGTAATTCTGTATTAAAAGAATGTATCATTTTACAATGACAGAATGTTTCCAGTTTTATCAAAACCAAAAAAAAGTGGAGGAAAACGCTCCAAAAGTAGGCCCAGAATGGCCTATCGCCTTCAGCTCTGCAACTCTGCCCGTAGCGATTTTTGACCCCTGTAACTGCCTTTGCTTCTGCTTTTAAACCCTATGGTATGGTTCTCTGTTTTGCCCTGTGATGCTTCGCTTCATCTCCCAGGTCTCTTCGTTTCATCTTCCTGCCCCCTTGCATTATTTTTGGCTTTTGTTCGAGCGTCGAAACGTTTGATCTTTCTGCTAACTGTAACCGTTCTGTAACCCTTACACCTTTATGCCACGTGTTCAGCGCTTCCCTGCATGTTCCATAACGGCCCCCTGTAAATCGTGACCAAAAATAGCATGTCGCGATATCGCGACGTTTTTATGTATGCAGCTTTGCTCCTCTACCTACACCGCGAAAATGAGACATGTCGCGATATCGCGACATTTTTTTGTTCTGGACCGAGCAAATGCAACTTGTCACGAAATCGTGATGTTTTTCTTTTTGGGCTGTGTAGATGCAACCTGTCATGAAATCGTGACGTTTTTCTCTTTCGGGCCGCGAGGATGCAACTTGTCGCGAAATCACGACGTTTTTCTCCTTCGCTGTGTTTTGTTGCACTTTAGCCACGAAAATGCGACATGTCGCGAAATCGTGACACTTTTTCATTCCATACCATCTTGCTGCTTTCTGTCGCGAAATCGTGACGCTTTTCTCTTTCGGACTATCTCGCTGCTTTCTATCACGAAATCGTGACGCTTTTCTCTTTCGGGCTGTCTCGCTGCTTTCTGTCGCGAAATCGCGACGCTTTTCTCTTTTGGGTTGTCTCGCTGCTTTCTGTCTCAAAATCATGACGCTTTTCTCTTTAAGACAGTCTCGCTGCTTTCTGTCATGAAATCACGACGCTTTTCTCTTTCTGGCTCTCTTGCTGCTTTCTGTCACGAAATCGTGACGCTTTTATCTTTTGGGCTGTCTCACTGCTTTCTGTCATGAAATCACGACGCTTTTCTCTTTCGTACTATCTCGTCGCTTGGAGCCGCGAAAACGCGACATGTCGCGATATCGCGACATTTTTCCTCTATGTTCATTTTGGCTGCTTTAGGTCATGAAAACGTGACATGTCGCGATATCGTGACAACTTCTGCATTGACTCTTCTCTTGCTGCCTTCGACCGCGATTTCATGACATGTCGCGATATCGCGACATTTTCATTTTGTCTTTCTCTCTCCTCTATGAACCGCGATTTCACGACATGTCGCGATATCGCGACATTTTGAGTCTTTAATTTGGTTCTTTGTCTTGCACCGCGATTTCACAACACGTCGCGATATCGCGACATTTTCTCTTCATGATGCATTCTGCTGCTCTTAGCCACGAAAACGTGACATGTCACGAAATCGCGACAACTTTTCATTTCTAGCCGCGACGGAGCAACATGTCACGAAATCGCGACAACTTTTCATTTCTAGCCGCGACGGAGCAACATGTCGTGATATCGCGACAACTTTTCATTTTCGGCCGCGATGGAGCAACATGTCGCGATATCGCGACAACTTTTCATTTCTGGTCATGACGGAGCAACATGTCGCGATATCGCGACACTTTATTTTCCTTGCTATATTTTGCTCTTCCTTTGATTTTTTAGCATCTGGGCCACTGCGGTCTTCTTTGAAAGCATGCAAAAAAGGTGGGTCCCCAATTTTGGGGTGTGTTGTGGATCAGCCACAACAAGGGGTTCGGGAGCAAGTGGTAGGAAGCAAGGAATTTCACTCCATCAACCAAGGTTTCAATCCCCTTGATGAACTTTAAGATCCCTTGAGATTTGGGAAAAATTGTGGGAAGTGAAGAACTTCACACTATAAATCCAAATTTCTAATCCAATGGGTGAACCTTTAAAATTTTATCAAATGACATGAGGTAAGTAGTTAAATATCTATACTCTTAAGGCAAGAAACCTAGGTTCAAATCTTAGGAAATATCATGCATAATTGTCAAATATGTAATACTACTGTCATTTGTTGAAATGTCAGAGTAACATAACAAATCATGATGGTATTTGACAATGATGCATATGTTACCTTGCAATATCTAAACCTAGGTCACTTGAGCTCATGTTGTTTGATTAATGAATGAACATTAAATATTAATATAAAAATATTTATAATTAAGATGAACCTTTAGATTTACTTTTGTTTATATTATATTAAATATATTATTTTTTTTGGTAAGTTGGAATTATATTACAAGCGGGTTTTGAAAGGATCCCAAAAACCTTCTTACAACAGGTCAAAAGACCAAACCGAGGGTTAAAACCCAAATGACACATCCCACCCAGTGGGAGACTCATTACAAGGATGAAGATAAAATCCTGACACATCCCACCCAGTGGGAGACTCATTACAAGGATGAAGATAAAATCCAGTCTAGCGAGAATCATCCGAAGACCACCACAAAGGAAATCCCACCCAACGGGAAAAACTGACAGTCAAAAAGGGAAAATCCTACCCAGTGGGGACCCTAGCAAATTTAAAAACCTTCCCAACAGGGAAAACAATAGAAAAAATTACAATCCCGCCTCATGGGGAAAAAACCGCACAATCTAGAAATCCTGCCACGTGGAGAAAACAAGCATGTTTAGGAATCCTACCAAGCAAGAAAGGCACACAAACCCTAAACCATTATGTTTGAGAAATCCCGCCTAGCGGGAAAACCAGCAAAATTGGAAGATCCTACCTGCGGGAAAACCACCAAACCAACCCTAAATCGGGTGTGAAGGGTCCCGCCCAGCGGGGACAAAAAACCAGCAGCAAGGGAAGGTCCCGCCCTGCGAGAAACCCAACAGCAACAGGAAATCCTGCCTTGCAGGAAAAAATAGCAGCATGCCCAAAATCCCATCGCCAGAGAAACCAGCAAGAGAATGCGAACCCGCCCAATGGGAAAAACTAGCAGTACGCCCAAGACCTGCAAACAAACCCACGACCCCCCATCAGGGAAAACCAACATGCCCTGAACCTACAAAAAATCCTATGAACTCGTGGATCCCACCCAGTGGGAAAACCAGCAGCATGCCTAGAAGAACACAACCCCTGCCTAACAGGAACCCCTATCTGGGAAGCAAGCTGCAGAGGAGAGACAGGGAAGCTGTCTCGTGAGCGTCCATGACTGAGAAGGATTTTGCAGGTAGGAAAAATAGCGAAAGCCATTGCATTATAAGAACTTGATCCCCCTTCCCAAGATCAAACCCTGCAAGGAAACAAGCCATTAAAACCACCATCAAGAAGACTTCTAGCCCCACCATTGTCTGTCAGGGAATGGATCCTAGGAGAGATGTAGCTGCATGCATGGGCACCCCACCAAGACCCAAAAAACAAACTATAGAAAGATCCCTAAGATCCATCCACAAGAACAAACAAACCCCGGATCTACAAGGAGATCCCGAAGATAAGGGTTTCATGGGGCGACTGGGAAAACCATCTACGAGAAAATGCGCCCCTCGAAGCCAAAAGAACGCAGATGAAGATCCCAAGCAGCAACTAGAAAACCAGAGCCAACCCTCTTCCAACAGCCTTGAAAGCACACTGGAAACCCGTCGAACCAGGAAACTCAGGGCAAGAAACCACCAAACCCTCCTTGCAGACCAACAACCCCATCAAGAGGGAAACCTGAGAAAATAGGGGAACCTAGAAACTAGGCCTGAGAGCCGACCCGGGAGGGGGCAGGGAAAAGGAGAAGTGGGACTGGTCAGTCCAAGGGAACCTGGTGCTGGAGCCATCCCTCCCATGCCCCATCCCTCGACTTTTCATATTAAATATCTTATTAGGTTGGTAATCATAAAATAATATATAAATATAAAATTATCAAAAAATCTTATTATAATATTGCGAATTTGTTATTACAATATTTTAAATATATAATGATTAACTTTATGTTGTTAGATTTAGTTTCAAGTTTTTGCATAGTTAGTTAGATTTAGTTTCAAGTTTTTGCATAGTTGAAGTTCCATATAATTTTGAGTAAGGAAATTTTTGCCTTCATTATTTCAAAAAACACCCATCTCCACCAACTTTTTCTAGATTTTGGAAGCACGATTAAAATTAGTTTTGATAAACCCAAATTTTGGAAATTTCTATTTTATCATAGATTTAAGAATATCCTTTATGTTAACTCCATCGTTGTAGATGATCCTTCAATGTATATTCAAATCCTATAATAAAGAGGCTAACACCTTTCTTTTTGCACTTAAAACTTCCTATGATGAGCACCATATTTATAAACATTTTGTAAGAGATGTAATGATATGGTTCCAAAATTAGGAATGACTTGAGATTAAAAAAATCATATTATTCCTTTCAAGCCATACATTCCAAAAAATAAGAGCATGACCAATCCTCCACAAAATGTATAATGCTTTAGCTTTGAAACAATCACTCCAACATTTCATTAACTCTTTCAATGTTGATGGAGCTACTCAATATATTCTCATATTTTTGAAAAAATAAATCCAAGTGATGTAAACAAATAAACAATGAAGAAAATGATATGATGTTTCTAGATCCTTCTCGTACAAGACACACTCAATATTAGATTTTGATAATGTATATGGGAGAAAGCAATCACAAGATGTAAAATATGAAGAAAAGTAAGATAATGGAATTCTGCAATAATGCTGAAATATGCTATTAATGGATAGTACAATGCACAATAATGGAGGAAATGAACACTCCATAACTCTAATGGAAACTACATTGTACCTACTCACTACTCTATAGTAGTCTCACTTCTGCTTCATACACTTCTATTCACTATGGGGTCTATATATAAGAATATAAGTTACTTGACCCTTACTCTTCCTAACTACCTTTCCTATGACTCATGTACAAGTGGACTCCTTGTACATTTACATCATTGCACATTGACACTTGTGCATTTATTACTTCTTCCTCAAGTAACCTAAGATAAACTCATAATATAACAACGTATCCAAGGTGGTACATTGACATGTACCTAAATAATATAATATACTCTAACACCCCCTTGTATTACATTATTTGAATATTGAAGACTTTAGTCTTTAATATGGATCTTCCTCTTTTGAATAATCTTTAACTCGATCAGGTCATTCTCCTTCTGTGGTTTATAGATGACTAATTGTTGTCCTCTCATCCTTTTAATTTTGAATATTCTATTTTCCTGTCTACTTTTATGATATACTAGTTCTTTGTTGTCTGTAACTTGTTCCTTAAAAAATGTATTAGTATTGTTTTGAAATGCAATAATATCTTGTGAGTTCTCAATTGAGTCTAGAGCATATGTATTTCCATGGATTGATCCTATAGCTTCTATCTCATTTTGATTCATGATGAGACACATATTGACTCCATTTAAGTATCTGAAATCAACCATCCTACTACTCTCCACTAACTTGCTTACTAAAATAAGATTGAATGTTAATCCAAGAACATACATTACTTTTTGTAGCAGAAAGTTTGGAAATGATTTACTAGGTGTTACACACCCATATCCATGTATAGGATAAGTCTTTCTATCTACAATTCTCAACCTGTAACCATTAGTATTTTCAAGGTAATAAAACCATTATAGATTTCCTGTCATGTGGTGATTGGCACCTGAGTTAATATACCAAATGTTCTTCTGCTTTGTAGAATTGTTTATGCTAGAACTAATTTTGTATTTGTGACATGATGTATTGTGTGTATCTTGTTCTTGCATTCTTTTGTGATAATATGTTCTTCTTTCCATTGTAGTATGGAGCTCTTTTAGTATTTTGAAAATACTTTTAATAGTACCTTTGTAGTAGTCTACCTTATGACTCCCTAGTTTAAAGTGTGTGAACCAATTTAATAAAACCTTTCCAACTTTAGGTTTTGTAGAAACCTTTATATCTCCCAAGTAATTTAGAATATGCTATAGGCTTTAGCAATAATTAGTTCACCTTTTGAGTTGATTTTGTAATGTTTTGAGAATAATAATCAACTTTCAATTTTACCTTATCTCTCCTAATGAACTATGCACTTATTAATTTGAAGTTCAATATGGTTGGATTTCTTTTATCCCTTTAATATGAGTATGAGACAAATGTGACCAATTAATTCCAACTCTTAATGATGCTTAATGAACTTCCTTCTTCTACCTTCAATAATTTGATTTTCTAAATTCCAATATGCTAAGGTTTGATGTAGGATACCTTATAACTCCCTAATTTAGAATATTAAAAAAAAAAAAATTGTAAATCAATTTATCTAGGTTGAAAACCTTATACCTCCTACTTAGTTATTTGCAAATATCTTAGTGTTTGTATATCAAGCAATTTTATGATATCTTCTACCTTTACCAAAATTTTTTCTTTAGTTTCCAAGGTTGATATATCAATGTAATAATTATCTTTCAACCTTATAGTATGCACCTTATAACTCCTGAATTAAGGAAAGCAAAAACTAATCGATATAGAAATTTTACCTCCCTTTGAAGTATGGTGAATGAGCTTCTGAATTCGGATGTTGATGAGCAATCAATGCTCTTGTCTAATCAACGATGTTGGTATTAGAACTACGATGATATTCCCTTAAAAATATGAGCATTCAACACTCTATTTCATTGCTAGTCTTCACTTCCTTGAACGATGTTGGTTTGAGCATTCAATGCTCTATTTTCTCCACCTTTCAAATGGTGCTGGTGTATGATAATATTCCTATGGATTTTCCTGACAGTGATGCTTCTATTACCCTTTACTTCATTGCATGCTATTACTCCACTTTAGTTCTCTTGCCTCCTATAGGCTTAGGTGCTTAAGTAGCTTCAATGCCTTTTGAAATGACACCCATGTGGTTATGTACATTGGGCCCTAATTTGTGGGACTTTTTAGAAATATCAATGTAATTCACAATAGAGGATCGATAATACACTCTCAATGGGTTCATAATCCATCTAGAAAGAGTAATCAATTCTCATTGCATGAGGAAATTACTTAAAAAATAAAAATCATGGGGTCATGGCTCAATGTTTCATAGCGGTTTATAGAAGTTGATAAAATCGACCAATTCCCAGAATTACAAATACTTATTAATAAGTATACTCAAATGATTGAGTAAAATCATGAAATTCCTCCAAAACATACATGACCATATCCCAATAGTTCCAATAAGTCTACCACTCAACATATTCCCTTACAAATATCCCTATGTGCAAAATTCAAATTGAAATGTTTTTCTAAGAAATTCTAAATGTAAAGGTAATTTGATCAAGCACCAATCCTTATTCGTCACCTATAATTTTGGTGTAAAATAAGGATGGATCATGGATACTGTGCATAGTTTTTGGGCATTGAAAAAATCACCATTAAGGAAAAGTTTCTACTTCCAGTCATAGATGAGCTCTTGGACAATTTACATGGTAACTATTTTTCTCCAAGTTAGAATTGAGATCAAGGTACCACCAAATATGTATCTATGTCATGTGATGAGGATGTTCCTAGGATGATGTTCAATACACATTTTGTATATTATGAATTTTTGTTCGTTCCTTTAGACCTAACAAATGGTCCATTAACATTCTAAAGTCCGATGAATCAATTTTTTTCCCCTTCCTCTAAAAACTTATCTTAGTGTTCTTTGATGAAATTATTATTGATAATAAGACTTAGGAAGAGCTTTTGACTCACTTGGATCAACCCTTAAAGGTGCTTTTGAAAAATCAACTATCTACCAAGTGTTCCAAGTGCGCTCTAGCTCAAAAGGAGGTTGAATATATGGGGTATATTGTATCAAAAACTGTGGTTAAGGTAGAAAATTTGAGGATATGTAAAATTGACCTAAATCCTAGACCTTCAAAAGCCTACTAGGATTTATGGATATTATTGTATATTATTTTAAATTTGTCAAGATTATAGAAAGATTGTATCTCCTCTTATATCCATATTAAAAAAAATTCATTCAAGTGGACCAAGGCAGTAGAATGGGCCTTCAAAATTCTCAAGCAAGCTATATGCACCATTCTTATACTTGCTAAGTCAAACATATCTCAACCCTTTACCATTGAATGTAATGCATCAGTGAATGGAATTATGGTAGTACTCATGCAACAAGGTTAACCGATACATTTCACTCGTAAACCTCTCACAAGCAAGCATCTAGAAAAGTCAACATATAAGAAGGAAATGATAGCTATCATTCATGCGGTGACACATTGGTGACCATATCTTATGGGATAAATTATTTACATCAAAACCATCATAGCCTCAAATACTTCTTGATCAATAAGTCTCTTCTTTTAAACAACAAATATGGATGATTAAACTATTGTGCTATGATTATAAGATCCTCTACAAAAAGGGGAAAGACAATATTGTATTCAATGCTCTATCATGCATGTGATAATAAGACTACATTGTGTACACTGTCTATACCAATCCATACTGGTTGTATACATCCAATAGGAGTGAAAAATGATCTAAATATACAACTAATTTGAAATCTATCCATAGACTCTAATGCAAACTCAACATATTCTTGGATGACCAATACTTTTGCTAGGAAAGATGCATTGTCCTTGTTGTAAATTCTATTGTGCATGACAAACTATTACAGGAATTACATGTGTCACCTTAAACTAGACATTTTGGGTTCTTAAAAACTTATCCACACACAAAAATGAATTTCTTTTGAGAGGAGATAAAATCAAATATTAAATGGTTTTTTCAAGAATGTGATATTTGCCAGTATCACAAAGGGAAGATAGTTCAAGTTCTAGGCATGCTCTAACCATTACCAGTTCCAACAAAAATATGGATTGAAATTTCCATAGATTTTATTGGGTAATATCTAATCCAATAGGCAAGTCAATTATTTTGGTTGTTGTGGATCATCTCTTTAAGTATGCTCATTTTTACCCTTGCACAACCTTACACAACCTCCATCATTTAACCATAATTTCTAACTCCATGGCATATACCTTCCTTTATAGTCTATGACCATGATCCAATGTTAACTAGTAATTTTTGAAATCCCATAGACAAATGACCAAACTAAAATTGTCAACAAGTGCTTGGAGTCTTACTTACATTACTTTGTTTTAGAACATTAGATGCATTGGATAAAATAGATACCATTTGCAAAACAATGATTCATTACCACTTATCACATGATAACCATGAATGGTGTTACAATATCACTTATCATATGACAACCAAGAATGATGGTACAATACCACTTATCATACAAAATCCAAGATGTCATTATACAAAGATGTATATATCCAACCACCACCAACTCTCACCTCATATATTCTAAGAAGTTCATGTTGGTCTGGAGATATATCTAATGGAAAGGTTGTGTGTCCATAGACCTTGATCAACATTGAATTTTTGGGAAGCTGTGAAGCTTTGGTGGCCGATCTCCAGAGGAGACCGATTCCTTTGGTGTTTCAGTTAAATATTCCTAAAATATGGGGGGAAATGGGTGTTGAAAGAAGCAAAAGGAGCTAAAGCTATAACTTATGTTGGTGTTGATTATGCAACATCAAGATATATGTGCAGTAAAAAACTGCAAATAAATAATTGATTACCTAACTGACTAACCAGTTTTACTATCAACCATAGAGCACTTAGTTTCAATATAATGTAGCTTATCAAACTACAAATTCCAGAACAAGTGAATGAACACAACATAAATTTAGAAATCAGAGTAAACACCATGAGCATTAAATAGGCTAAAATTAGTAAAAAGTATTCATCCATACATACATGTTCTGTAAATGAATTTGAACCAGAGGTCAAACAACAATCTCTTTGTCTTAAGATGTAAGTCTTTCATTCTTACATATGAATTGTAAGAGCCTAAGAGTTGACCATTTTCTATTTTACATCTTAGTATTTATAGACCTTTTACAATGTTATAGTTGTCAAAGCATCATTGCCTTAGAAATGAATTATTGTTATGTCATACAATGCACCAACTAATTGAACTGCTTGGAGGTATGGTTGCTCCAACTGCCTGATCGTGACTTGCTAACTTGGACAAAATCTGTCATGTTGAGTCATGTTGAACCCGTTGCTTGCATCTGGTTTGTTATTTTTATTGATCATTTTTATTTGAGCCGCCTTGTAACCTCCATGATGGCTCCAAGCATAACCCCATTATTGAGATTCTTCTAATAGGTGATCTTATCCAATAGGTGTCATGAGATGATGAGAATATATGTGTAGGTGGGTCGGTGGTGGATTTTGATCGAGCCTACTACCAAACTCATATGCTGTGTTATCATTATGCCAGTTATTTGGGACCCTGGCATACTTCGGTCAGGTACAAACCCTTCGATATCATTAGCACTTGGTTATTCTTACAATCAGAAAACCTATGGTATTGGGATGAAGACTTGGTATCCTATTGGGTTTCGGTTAGGTACAAATATTTTGATGCTTTCAACATTTTTATCCATTTTATTCTTGTTATTTTTCGATCTCTTGGATGGACAATTCGAGCTATGTTAGGCTCCAATCGGGTATGAATATTTCAGTGCCTTATACACTTAGACAAAAGTGAACTTCCAATAGCAGGATGAATATTGTGTACCCTACCGAGCTTCGATCAAGTACAAATATTTTGATGCACTCCAGAATTAGTTTATTTTCTTTTGTTTTTCTCTTGTTAGCTTTTGGCCTCTAGATGGAGAATTGGCAAACTTGAAAAATTTGGCCAGGAGCAAATACTTTGGTGACATCAGTGCTTAGCCAATTTTGTGATCAGGTGTCTTCCATTAGTAGGCTGAATATTTGATACTTCATCGGGCCCCAACTAGGTACAAATATTCCAATGCCCTCTAGACTTAGTCATTTTCTCTTTTTATTTCCTGCATGTGTTGGACCTTTGGGACTTCACTGGGCTTCGGTTGGGTGCAAATATTTTGGCATCCTCCAAAATTAATCATTTTTTATTTTGCTCCTGACAGCCTTTGACCTTTGGATAAATAATTGGGACCTTGGCGATCTCTAATCGGTGCAAATCCTTTGGTGTCTTCTAGACTTAGTTATTTTTGCACATCTTGAACCTGCAGTAGTGGGACGAATATTTGGTCCCCCACTGGCTTCTAACCGGGTACAAATATTTTGATGCTCTTCAAACTTAGCCATTTTGCTGAGGTTGTAACGTTTTGCTCCATAGTACCCGATCCCTTTTTTTATTTTTCTATATTATCCCCTTTTTAACACTTTCTCACTGAAGTGTACATGGATGGTGATCTAAAAATACCCACATTATTGGTGACTCACAAGGATATTTCATCTTGTGGAAATAGAAATCAGACTAACTATTTATATACCGTAGACATAGATTTGACAAAAACAAGGCTAATACAGGAAACAAACGATTGAAGCCTTTTTAGATAGGATCTGCTTAACCAAGCAAACAACTGGGGAGGAAAGAGAGAACGAAACTACAATGATAAAATGGATAGTGGATTTTATCATAAACTTTACAAGTGGTTGGTGACAACGGGATGGAGGCAATGAAACCAAAATTGTGCATGGGGATACCTGGAGAATGGGACATTTCCAGGAGACCCAAGCTAGGATTCACAGGATAAAATATGTAAATAAAACTAAAGGTAAAAGTATGGACATAAGCAGAGAAAGGGAAGCAAATAATAAAAAATAGAATACTTAAAACATGAGAAAAAATGGAACCTCATGAGCACATATGGTTGTAATTGAAGGCTATTTTAGGTCCAAGTTGGGCACCCTAGGAAATCACCATTCTTTTGCATGCTGCAGTTCCTGTCTTCTCTTCTTTTCTTCATTTGGCCTAGTAATAAGTCCCTTATTATATTGTTCATAAGCTTCCAATTATTCAAGCTCTTCCCCATCCTGTCGTCTTTCAATGCTAGAGGATGTTTATCCAAGTGTGGTTTAAAATAAGTGTATGGCATGAGCTAATTTATGTGAATTAGAACTTCATTATTTTTTGTAATCTTAAGCAGATCCTTCAAATACCATCAATTTTATTTGGAGTAGTACAAGAATTTATGTGCACCTAATCTTTAGTATTGATGATCTTATGGCAATTACTATTGCTTCCCCCTTGTTTGTTGTGTCAGATATAAATTTTATAACTGCCTTTCAATCTTCTTTTAAGTTGTTCCATTGGGATTTGAAGTCATTATTATTGAAAAGACGTTATGGTACAATTGTACAAGCAAAATAAAATGATATAATACAAGGAGGTGTTTATTCTTCAGACTTCCCTAATCACCCCTGGTGATGTATATTATTGTGACTCTCCTTTTTGTGGAGGCTCCCTTTATGCAATTTTTTTTTATTATTCCTCATGCTGTGAAACAACCTTAGATGAAATGATTATCTAGATTTGTTGTCACATATTCTACTAGACATTCAGAGGGGGGTCTAGAATTCCTTTCAATTTTGAGATAATTCCCTTTAGTCTACCAACATGGTAATAAGGAGGGTCACTATACTTCTCAACCAGGTATTCTGCTTTTGCTAGGAGATGAGAAAGCTTATAGAATAGTGCAAAGACCTTGTCTATATCCAATGGTTTAGATAGTGAATCAATATCACTTTGATATTTTATTCATATTTCAAACAACTGGGTGAGTACTTCTTTCTTGTGCCAAACCAAGTTGTTATACCAGAAGCTTGGTGCACCTAGGATCTTGAGTTCCTGTGCAACTATGCTCATTTCATCAACCTCTTTTATAATGATGGCAAAAATATCTCTTGCCAGATCAATGAGCTTATTTTCTCGATAGATATGGTGTGCTAGAAGTATCCAGTATTCTATATACTTGCTAGACTGTGTTTTCAAGGTAGGAAAATTATGAGGATATCTTAGCATTTTTCTAAAATTTATTCTTCCTAAAATTTGGATGTCCAAATATTTTTTGCCCTTTCTATCTCTTTTTTGGCCAGCTTAGTAGAAACATTGAATCTTTGTATAGAAAGGGGGGAAAGTTGGTAGAATTGTTCCTTTTATTTTTCCCCAGTAGTAGTCCCAGATTTCTCTGAGCCAGTATTTGATGATTGGTGAGCTAGGTGGCTTGTCATTTTCCTATTGCAACTCGTTCATGGCTATGGATAAGGCTTCCTCTTGTTGCACCAATTTATCCTTCAACTCAGTCAGTGCTAAACTCTACTGCTCTTTCTCTTCTTGTACCCATTTCAAATCTCTAGATGTTTGATATGTTCATCTTTCAGCTACATTTCCTTCTCATAGGTAGCCCTATCAATTATGCCTTTCAACTTGGAAATATCATTTTTCAAGGCATTATTGTCCAACCTTTCCTTAGCGAGCTTGGCCTTAAGGATATCAATTTTATTTTTAGCAGCTATCAAATTCCTATCTATTTTTCTTGTTTGCATAAGCAATGTGTTTGTCTCTGCATGGATTGCCTAGACGGTTTCCATCTTTGATATTGTGGAGATATCCCTCCTATACTCTTCTATTTCCTAATATTTTGGTCTTATCTTAGAGGTAGGTTTTTTCACTTTTGGTTTAGCTATAACCTTGATTCTTTATTCCTTGATGGGATCTATTGTATTATAGCCCATGGTGATAACTTCTTCTTTCCCTTACAGTTGTTCAAGTTGCAATTCTTCCTCCCTCCATATCTATTGGTTCTCCTTGGCTAATCAGATGATAGAGAAAATTATTGGCAGTGGCTCCTAGGTAGCAACTAGGAGGACCAAAGTAGCTAAGAAGGTCGGTAATGGGATGAGAGAGTAGGAAAATATATATTTTATAAGGGGAGTACTTCACATTTTGATCTTTTTAGATTGTAGGTGGAGTCGTGGAGAATGGATGTTGTGTTAGTGAATCTTGGAGGGTATATTGCTAAGATAATGGGATGGACTCAATGAATGGTGAGGGACCTAATTAAGTAGGTGGAACTTATGAAGTGGTATGCAAAATAGGATAAGGGTTATCCTTTACTTCAATTTTGGTAATTACAGGGATCATTTTTGAAGGAGACTAAAATTAACAAGGAGGGGAGGCTAGAATTTCTAGGGATGAATGGCTTGAGGAGGATGCGGTTTAGGAGACATACCTATGTATTGCACCCCCAACTCTAGCTCCTCCATCTGTGTGGCCTGTGTTGATTATGCTTTGAGCCCAGTCCTTATTTTTTTCTTAGCTTCTACCTGTGCAACTACTACCTCGCACCTTTGTGATTCTTGTTGTAGTTCTTACCTCTTTTGAATCTACCTTTTCTTTTCTTCCTCCAGCCTTTATTTCTTGTTAATATTATTTGTTTTGAGTACTAGGTGATATTATTTGTTTTAGTAGTACTCAAACTTGGGTGGTCATTTTGCTTCTTGTTTGATTTAGAGCTCTTATCAAAAGATTCAAGCTAAGCTTTTGAAGGTACTTCAACTACTTTAGGTGTAGCCAATCTTGTGATATGGAAAATGGGTAAATTTTGAGGTAATGATTCTTCTTTTGCCTTAACCTCATCTTCCAATCCTTCCTCTTCCTGATATATTATGTCTTTGACCGTTTATACCCTTAAGATTTTTAGGAAGAGCTCCTTTTCATGTTTTTGTTTCCAACTGATATACTTAGCATCAAATTTATCATTGAACCACTTGTCAGTATTCTCATTGGGTTTTGCCTTCTTTATCATATTGCGTTCACAACGCATTACCCACCATTCTTTAATTTTTATACTCTTCCTAGTCTATGTTATCACCGACCCTGTCAATAAGGTTGAAATCAAGTAAATGATATGCATTTCTTTCCAGATCATAAAATTGCTCATACTCATAGCAACTTCTTTATGGCGGTCTTTCTTGCATCTCTTTATATTTGAGTGGTGCCACCTAATCTTCAGCTAGGTTCTTGTGCCTTTCAATCTTCGACTATGGCATATGCTTGAATTCGAATGCTTTAACATTCACTTTTAGTTTTCAGCCAAGATATTGTCTAGGTCATAATTCCACATGTGCGGCACTATCAACAACTTCAAGGCAGTGAGCTTAGCCTCCAACTCTTTGTTCTATAGAGGGTACCTTTTTTATAGGGCGATATGTTCAAACTTGAAAGAAAGTCTGAATATTACAACTTTTTTGGCTTATGAACCAAGACTCTTCTCTATTGCATAGGCCTACCTGCAGTATTCCAATCCAAACACCCAATTAGTCACATAATATGGGAACAAGCAGGGGAATTTGGAGAAGTTGTACAATATGATGATGGTGCCTTCTTCCAAAAAATACCAATCTCCTTGGTCCCACATTTTTCCTCTTAACTCATCTACAAATTTTTGCGTAATGTGGGGGTATCTACTATTGGAAATATGAGCAAGGTTTGTTGTCATTTATGTCAAGAATCAGTTTCAGTGAGCAGTGCAAAAGGAAGGATGTCAAGAGTCAATTTTGGTAAGCAGTGCAAGAGAAAGATTGCTTCTAGGCCTAAGGGAAATAATATTATAATATCCCTTATTATAATATTCAAGGTGGTCAGATAAGGTCTAAAAAAGCAATAGGAAGGCCCAAGAAAAATAATATTATAATATTTTATTATAATCTTAAATTTCTAATGTTAAGACTTGAAGTTATTAAATTAATTATAAGTTAATTATAATAATTTCATTATTAATTTAATTTATAATTTAATTTAATTAACCCTAAAGTTATTAAATTAATTATAAATTAATTATAATAATTTTATTATAAATTAATTTAACTAACCCTAAGGTTAGGGTTATAAGGGCAAAGGTTTAATTATCACAAATGTTGAAATGCATAAACCAAAGGATATAAAAATGAGGGCAAGATTTCATTATGATTATCCATGCAATAATTTGTGAATCCAAAGGAAAAATTGTGCACTATGGTGATAGAAAGGGAAGAAGGAAATTCGTGTGATTTAAACCCTTTGGAGGGCAAGCTAAAGTGTAAATGCATGAGGCGTGTGTCTAGCGTATCCAAAGTGCTAGTTAGCGTAGTTGGCAACTTAGGCAGAGTTAAGGTGTTTTTCATGGAAAAAGGTTGAGGTTTTGAATCCACACGAGGATATTTTGAGGAAGGTCTATTTCATTTTTTGAGCGTAAGGTTTTACGGAGATAGTATAACAAAGTGCATGTGCCTTTTAGACCTATGTGGGTGTGTGGTCCAACAGCTGCGAGAACATAGTGGCATCAACGAGGTTGTGGGTTCAAGGTGCAACCAAGGCGAGTCATTCGTTTTGCACGTAGGCGAAAGGTTTAAGGTAAGCATTAATTTTTGTTTGAATTATTATTAGCACCAAGGTTTATGGAGTGCACTAAGACCACGTGAATAATAGAGTGCCTTGGAAAGTAGGGAGTTATAAGGTGTTTAGAGTTTATATTAATTTTTGGGCATTTAAAATTAATTAAGGTTGGAGTGATAAGGATATTAAGGTTTTAATTTTAAATATTATTTTGAAATTATAAAGTAACTTTTCTTCTATTCATTGATTTGGAGTTATTAAATAAGGTTGATGTTTGTGTGTTGAAAAGTAATTGAAAAAGGTTGGAGATAATAAGGTGTATTTGAGTTTTGTTAATTTTTGTAATGGTGAATTTATTTTGAGGAAATAATTTGAGTGAGAATATTTGAGTGAAGATTTTTGCTATCTAACCTTTGAGATTGGCAAAGAGGTTGATTGTGATTGAGACAGGTTTTGAGGTCAATTCTTCATCAAACAAAAGGTATGGGTACATATTCCTTGTGAGTGAAATATTGTTGGATTGGATGTTGTGAATGCTAAGTTGGAGTGAAAAGGATTGTTTGATAAGCATTGTTGAGTTTGGTTTTGAGCTATCCAATGTTGATTGATGAGGATTTTCTAGAATGAAAGTTGATGCTAGAAACCTTGTTTGATAAGCATTGTTGGAAATGTTGAGTGAGCCTTCATGTGCATGATTAGGGTTTGTGAAAGATCATGAGTATCATTGTTATGTGAAGTTGAGAACTATCTTGAACTAGGGTTTGTAAAATATCATGAGTATCATTGTTATGTGAGGTTTGTTTGATAAGCATTGTTGAATAAGCTTTCATTGAGTGATTAGTTGAGCAGAGTTGATTAATTGATTTATTCAAACTTTGTGTTAAGGTTTGGGGCAAATCTAGCAGAGTTTATTAGTGATTGGATCAAGCTTTATGTTAATGCTTGAGGATATATTTTGATGCATATTTAAGGATAAGTTTGTGCTAGATAAGAGACATAGATTGAGTATATTTGTGCTAGACCAAAGGACTGTGTTTAGTGCAGATAAGAGATAAATATTGAGCAGATTTATTCTAGATCGAAGGATTGTGTTTAGTGTAGATTTGAGATAGATATTGAGCAGATTTGTCCTAGACTAAAGTATTGTGTTTAATGCAAATGTGAGACAAAGATTAAGCAGATTTGTGCTAGATTGAAGGACTGTGTTTAGCGCAAATTTTATAGAGCTGAGATCAAGCTTTGGAGGTGGTAAAGCAAAGGACAATAATCTCTAGTGGATAGAGATCCATTAGCCAAGGAAGTGAGGACAAAAATCTTCTAAGTGAGGACAAAGTCTTTAATGGAGAGAGATCCACAAGCTAGAGCAATGGAGGCAGTAGTCTTCTAGATGATCACCAGCTAGAGCAGAGGAGAAGAAGTTCTCCTATGGATAGAGATCCACGAACCAGCTAAGGAGATTGGTATCTCCTGTGGGTTGGTGCCCACAAACCATATTAGGGGATTGGTATATCCTTTGGATAGAGGTCCATAAACATTGTAATAGAGAAAGGATTTCCAAGAGATTTGTTGAGAAAAATTTAGTGAAAGATTTTCTCCGTGGATGTAGCCCACATTGGGTGAACCACTTTAAATTGGTGTCTCTATTGTGTGTGGTGATTTGTACATTGCTTTGATTACTGCTATTGATATTGCCATTGATATATTGGATAATATTTTTTGAGAAAAGAAAAGTAAAAAGTGATCTTATACTATTCACCCCCCTATCAGTATAAGCTTGTGTTATTCAATTGGTATTAGAGTGGGTTCCTTTAGAAGAGTTTACAGCTTGAAGGAAAAGCTCTCAAGAACACATATGGATTCTTTGAATCGATCTTCAGGAAATTTTGTACCATTGTTCGATGGGAATAATTATGTACTTTGGAGTATGAGAATGAAGATTCACCTAATGGCACTTGAAAATGAAATATGGGAAGCAGTTGAGAATGGATATATACCATCAACTACTCCACCTATAGATAAAGATGGTAAGCTCCTACATCTGAATAATTTAAAGGTAATGAATGGAATTTTAAAGGGTTTGCATGAAATAGAGTTTATAAAGGTTATGCATTGCAAATCAGCAAAGGAAATTTGGGATAAGTTGAAAGGCATATATGAGGGAGACAAAAAGGTCAAAAGGGTAAATTTGTAAAATTACAAGAGAAAATTTGAAGACCTAAAGATGAAGGATGAGGAAAACATTGATACATATCTAATTCATGTGGATGAGGTTGTTAACTCTATGAAAGGAATTGGGCTCAAATTTGAAGAAACAAATGTTTGTGATAAGATTTTAAGGTCACTCCCAAAAAGGTATAGTGAAAATATTTTAGCTATAGAAGAGTCAAAAGATATTGAAATTTTGACAAGGGATGAGTTACATGGAATTCTCACAGCTTTTGAGATGAGAATAAAAGAGGAACCTATTCCCCAAAAGGAAGTAACCTTCAAAGTTACTAAGAAGACAAAGGGTAAGAAGTCATATTCAAGCAATGAATCATCTAGTGATGAAGAAGCAAATTATGGCAGAAGGAACAAGGAATCAATAAAATATAAAGGTATGAAATTAGTTAGATGTTTTAATTGTGGAAAATATGGTCACTATGCATCTGATTGTCCGGAGGCTAGAAATAACATTGATGAATAAAAAAAGGATCATAAGAACAAGAAAACAGGAAAACACAGGTATCAAAAGAAAATTAGGGATGGACAACGCAAGCAAGGAAAGAAATTCTTCCAAAGGTATAAGAAGAGTTTCTATGCAGATAAGGCAGGTAAGAGTTCAAGTGATAGTGATGAAAGTTCCTAAAATAATGATGAATATGAAATTCTATTTCTCGCAGAATAAAAAGAAGTGGTTAGAAATATGTCATCAATAATTCTCAAGTGTTTTAGATGTGGTAACTTTGGTCATCTTGAAGATAGTTGTACAAGGAATGGATTCAGTTTCAGTGAATATGAGTATGAATATGCCAATGAAGGTCCAATAGAAGAAAATCTTCTTATGAAAATAAGAGAAGAAGAAGGTGCTTCTAGTGAAGACAAATCATAAAGGAATGAAGATGATCCTAAAGGTAAACAAATAGAGGAAGAATCAAAGAAAGGAGAATTTGATCTTGAGGGTGAGCTTATTTCTACCCTTGATGCATTAAGGAAGGTAAGAAAGCATAACTCAAAACTCAAGCTTCAATTTCAAGAATGTGATGAAGAGAAAGGAAAGCTTATAGAAGATCTAACCAACTCAATAGCTAAGACAAGGAAATTTAAAGAGAGGTTAGAAGAAAAGGTCTTATAATGTGAAAGGTTAGAGCATGAAGTAGCTTCATTAAGGAAGGAAGTAAAAGAGTCTAAATACAAGCTACACAGGTTTGAGAGAAGCTCAAAGAAATTAGATAAGATTATCAAGGTACAAAGATCTTCAACAAACAAGACAAGACTTGGTTTTGAATAGGAACAAAGATAACAAAGAGAGGTGTCAATCTCAAGATTTTAAGAAGAAGAAGCTTCAAAAAAAGAGAGTGTAAGATAAAGTGACACTTCTGAGGATGAGTTGGATAATAGAAAGTTCTATAAGAGAAGGAACAATGCACAAATGAGGAATAGATGGAACAAGGAGCAACACAGGGTAAAAGAGACTAAGAGACCAATGGGATCAAGGCAAGGTAGTTTTAATGAACGATGCTTCTCATATCATAGGTTTTGGAACAAGGCTACACAGTGTAGGACACATGAAAGACAAAAATATGGGAGTTTTAGAAATAGGTATCTCTTTCAAGGGTATTTCTACTCTTGTAATCAGTTTGGTCACAAGGTAGTAAATTACTGGGTTCATGACAAGAATAGATTTGGCTTCACGAGGAGAAACCTCAAGATATTTGCTCCTTTAAGGAATAACAACATTAAGTGCTATAAGTGCAATAATGTTGGGCATATAGCAAAGTGGTGTAGAGCAAAAATTCTAGAGACAAGCAAGAATAGAAATAGTCAGAGGAATCAGAAGGATTAGTTGAGAAAGAAGGTTGACAAAGGTAAAGATTAGTGTATGCTGGGAGTAGAGATACTCCGACCCCAAAATTAACCACCTCTCTCCCACCCCAAAATTAACCACCTCAAGAGAGGAGGTGGGAGAGGGGCTATGCTAAGAGTCTCATTCTTAGCCCCAAGCCCCAAAGGTGACCCTTTGCCATTGATGTCAAAGGGGGAGAGATTTGAGTTAGGGGGAGAGCATTCAATTAGGGGGAGAGCATTCAATTAGGGGGAGCAGTTTCTTAGGGGAAGCAAAATAGAAAGAGGTAAAGGAAATGGTAAAAGGTAAATGGGTTGCCATCAATGACAAATGGGAAGATTGTTGGAAATATGAGCAAGGTTTATTGTCATTGATGTCAAGAATTAGTTTCAGTGAGCAATGCAAAAGGAAGGATGTCAAGAGTCAATTTTGGCAAGCAATGCAAGAGAAAGATTACTTCTAGGAAGACCCAAGAAAAATAATATTATAATATTAAAGGCCTAATGTTAAGACCTGAAGTTATTAAATTAATTATAAGTTAATTATAACAATTTCATTATAAATTAATTTATAATTTAATTTAATTTACCCTAAAGTTATTAAATTAATTATAATAATTTTATTATAAATTAATTTAACTAACCCTAAGGTTAGGGTTATAAGGGTAAAGGTTTAATTATCACCAATGTTGAAATTCATAAGCCAAAGGATATAAAAAGGAGGCCAAGATTTCATTATGATTATCCATGCAATAATTCGTGATGTCAAAGGAAAAATCGTGCACTGTGGTGATAGAAAGGGAAGAAGTAAATTTGTGCGATTTGAACCATTTGGAGGGCAAGCTAAAGTGTAAATGCATGAGGTGTGTGTCTAGCGTATCCAAAGTGCTAGTTAGCGCAGTTGGCAACTGAGGCAGATTTAAGGTATTTTTTGTGGTAAAAGGTTGAGGTTTCGAATCCCTACGAGGACATTTTGAGGAAGGTCTATTTCATTTTTTGAGTGCTAGGTTTTGTGGAGATAGTATAATGAAGTGCCTGTGCCTTTAGACCTATGTAGGCATGTGGCCCAATGACTGCGAGAGTGTAGCGACAACAACAAGGTCATGGGTTCGAGGTGCAACCAAGGCGAGTCATTCATTTTGCACATGGGACAAATATTTAAGGTAAACGTTAATTTTTGTTTGAATTATTATTAGCGCCAAGGTTTGTGGAGTGTGCTAAGGCCACGTGAATAATTGAGCACCTTGGAAAGTAGGGAGTTATAAGGTGTTTAGAGTTTATATTAATTTTTGGGCATTTAAAATTAATTAAGGTTGGAGTGATAAGGATATTAAGGTTTTAATTTCTAAATATTATTTTGAAATTATAAAGGAACTTTTCTTCTATTGATTGATTTGGAGTTATTAAAGAAGATTGATGTTTGTGTGTTGAAAAGTAATTGAACAAGGTTGGAGATAATAAAGTGTATTTGAGTTTTATAAATTTATGTAATGGTGAATTTTTTTTGAGAAAATAATTTGAGTGAGAATATTTGAGTGAAGATTTTTGTTATCTAACCTTTGAGATTGGCAAAGAGGTTGATTGTGATTGAGATAGGTTTTTACGTCAATTCTTCATCAAAAAAAAAAGGTATGGGAACATATTCCTTGTGAGTGAAATGTTGTTGGATTGGAAGTTGTGAATGCTAAGTTGGAGTGAAAAGGATTGTTTGATAAGCATTGTTGAGTTTGGTTTTGAGCTATCCAATGTTGATTGATGAGGATTTTTTGGAATGAAAGTTGATGCTAGAAACCTTGTTTGATAAGGATTGTTGGAAATGTTGAGTGAGCCTTCATGTACATGATTAGGGTTTGTGAAATATCATGAGTATAATTGTTATGTTAAGTTGAGAACTATCTTGAACTAGAGTTTGTGAAAGATCATGAGTATCGTTGTTATGTGAGGTTTGTTTGATAAGCATTGTTGAATAAGATTTCATTGATTGATTGGTTGAGTAGAGTTGATTGATTGATTTGTTCAGACCTTGAGTTAATATTTGGGGAATATCTAGCAGAGTTGATTAGTGATCAGATCAAGATTTGTGTTAAGGCTTGAGGACAAATTTGAGGACAAGTTTGTGCCAGATAAAAGACAAATATTGAGTAGATTTGTGCTAGACCGAAAGACTGTGTTTAGTGCAGATAAGAGACAGAGATTGAGCATATTTGTGCTAGATCGAAATACTGTGTTTAGTGTAGATTTGAGATAGATATTGAGTATATTTGTGCTAGAGTGAAGGACTGTGTTTAGTGTAAGTTTGAGATAGATATGAGAATATTTGTGCTAGACTAAAGGAATGTGTTTAGTACAGATTTGAGACAAAGATTGAGTAGATTTTGAGGAGACAAAGTAGAGGACAGTAATCTCTAGTGGATAGAGTTCCATTATCTAGGGCAGTGAGGACAAATATCTTTTGAGTGAGGACATAGTCTTCAGTGGAGAGAGATCCACAAGCCAAAGTAGTGGAGGTAGTAGTCTTCTAGAGGATCACCAGCTAGAGCAGAGGAGAAGGAGTTCTCCTATGGATAGAGATCCACAAACCAACTAAGGATATTGGTATCTCTTGTGGGTTGGTGCCCATAAAATAGATTAGGGGATTGGTGTCTCCTTTGGACAAAGGTCCATAAACATTGTAATAGGGAAAGGATTCCAAAGAGATTTGTTGAGAAAATTTTAGTGAAGTATTTTATTCGTGGATGTAGCCCACATTGGGTGAACCACGTTAAATTGGTGTCTCTATTGTGTGCGATGACTTTTACATTTCTTTGATTACTGTTGTTGATATTGCCATTGATATATTGGATAATATTGTTTGACAAAATAAAAGTAAAAAGTGGTATTATAATGTTCACCCCCTCTAAGTATAAGCTTGTGTTCTTCATCTACTATATATTGTTGCCAAAACTAGTCCCAAGAATACCCTGTTGAATTCAAGATATGAATTACTGTCCCTTAGTACATGAGTCCAATATAATACTAGATGAGTCACACCTTTCTCATCTATATTTTGCAGTTGAATGTTGTGTTTGTTCAAAAAATTCATATAAAATAGAAATATCCAAACCATGTAGGAAGGGTATGTAAATACATTACATTTCTTGTTTTTCATACACTTCAGTTGTTCATGTATGTTAAAAGCTAAAAATTTAGCCCAATCTAGAGTGACGTATGTGAAGGCAATCGTAATTGTATTTGCCATACCCATACGATAAGGGTACACTATTGCATCCATTCTCATCCCTAGGATTATCACCAACATAGATAGTATAAATGCTTCGTCACTGAAATCTATAATCTTTCTGTTCTTTGTCATGAATCCATTCGAAAACTTCTTTCCTATTTCAATGAGCTAATATTGAACTGGCTTATTTTTCAAGTATAATATCTGGTTTTTCAATCCAATTTCCTTTAGCCTGGTGCTTAAGGGTTTTTCTACTACAAATACTTGCATTAAGAGTTCCCTATTTATGGTGAATAGTGGCTCAGATTGGAAATTACAAATAGTAGTTGTACTAACATCATAAAACTTCACCACCACATGGATGATTTTTGGATATGGGTGCACCAATTCAAGCATGAATTTATTAATGTTTGAGCGATAAGCAGTACTCTCCTGACGAGTTTCAAAAAAATTCTTCCCCTTTTCTTCACAATCAATTTTAGAGATCCATAACTTGGGCTTAATTATGAGCATTGGAGCATGGATTCTCGTGAACTCATCAGTCAAATTTCTTGTGGCTTTCTACCTAGCGGTGCTCTTCTTTCCTCTGCCCATTTTTTATTCTCCTTTTGTTACTGATCGCTACTCTCACCTTTGAATATATAGGGACCTCTGTTGCACTCATACTCAAAATTATCAGGAAGAGGAGAATGCTTGGAAAAGTGCAGTTAATTTATAATGTTTAGATGCACTTTTTATCAACTTAGAGATGTTAATATCCTCATGGGATGGATTTTCATGTGTTGAGAAGGATTTTATAAGGATATTTTTGCCCATTTACGAGGTTTGACACATATGCTTGGAAGGAGTGCCACCAACCTATAACATTCCATTACAGTTTTTAATAACCAATAGTTTCATAGTTTGAAATATATTTCATCGTAACTACTCCTGATAGACATAGTTGTGGATGCATAATTTTGCAAACTTGCAATTTCAAGATCTCATCGGGATCACCAACCATTGCAAATTTAATGCTGCACACTATATTTGGTAGTTAATACGGTCGATGACCTTGTTGAGTTTGTTTAATCATGGGTGGCCTACAAGTTTTGATAAATGTTAATCTAACTACCACCTTTTGAGTTGTGTTGTATAATACCAATCGTTTTTTGAAACTCTTGATTAGTGGATCAGTTAGAATACAGTGAGGTATTGTGTAGTTTGAGGTACCAGGTAGATAGATGACCTACCCACCTTTGGGTATTTATTTCAGTAAGCACCACCTTGTCTAGAAAAAATAAAAATCATATTTGCAAGAAATGTACAAGTGTTATATTTACATATATACAAGATGAGTGCAACTTATCCTAAGCATAATGCTTCAGGTGCTAATTGTTCATCGAAATTGGTAGTAGATGATCGTACAAGTGTCATAATTGAAAGGCATTAAAGTATTTCCTGTGTTCAATCATGTATGATTCAAACCAAATTGAATCAAACTTTTCATGTTTGCCAGGTTTCGCTCTGTTCACATCCCATTTGAGCACTAGGTCATCTTCTTCAAATGTCTTTACCATAGCATTTTTTTCAAACCAACATTTGACAACCATATAATGTTGACAAACATTGTTATATGTCTATTCACATTTTTCTTCCAATTGTACCAGCTTGGTCATCCTTCTTTCGATCGATTGCAGATCATCCAGATAGTTTTCCTTAATTAATCTTAACACACAAAGCTCTAGGTTAATTGGTAGAACAACTTCCTTACCATAAACTAGAGCGTATAGAGAAGTTTTTAGGGCTTATTTGATTATGATCTAGTCAGCCCAAAGTGCTTGATCCAACAGTAAATGCTAGCTTCTAGGGTTATCTTGAATACTCCTCCTAATGATTTTTAAAATATTCTTGTTGGTGGACTTTGCAAGACCATTTCCCTGAGGGTAATAATTTAATGAAGTGTTCCAATATATCCCATACTTCCTTGTAAAATTTATAGTTTTAGATCCTATGAACGATCCAACATTATCTGATATAATGGTTTCTAGAATTCTTAATCTAGTGATTAATAATTCCATAAATTCAATCATAGTGTCTTAATCAACATGCTTCATAGATTTCACCTCAGTTAATTTTGTGAAATAATCTATTGCTGTTAGAATATATTTGTATCCTATGGATGAATTTTGGTTAATCACACCAATAAAATCCAACTCCATTGCTGAAATGACTCTTCCATGATTATCGACTGTAATGGCATTGCTAGATCTTTACCTCTGCCTACAAAATTTTGATAATTTTCATAAGCTCTGGCCCACTTGAATGTATCATCCAAAATGGATGACCAATAATATTTGACCCTTAGAATATTTACTATAGTAGTCTATCCAGAGTAGTGGCCTCCTACAAAGTCTTTGTGAAACTCTTCTAGTATTTCTTTGGTTTTCTCTGATGGTAGGCATCTTAGCAGTACCCCATCAAAGTTTCTTCGATACAGGATATCTTCAATTAGTATATATTTTCTAGCTTGCAATCTAAATCTTCACCTCTGGGATGTAGTCAAGCCATCTGAACATCTACCTAAAGAAAAGTAGTAACACAACTGTTCGATCTAGTTCTCTAGCTACCTTGTTTCTATCTCTGGTCTAGTATCATATTCAACTTGATTTGACATATTGGTATTCTGAGATGTAGAATCTCCTAAAATCTGGCATACTCCACCTCTTATCAATTTTTTCAATCTAATATCAATGTCATACTCCTGTATTTTAGTCACCCAACCAGCTCTCTTATCACCAAGTTCTCCTTGAATCACAAAGTTTCAAACATCCGGATGCACTACATATACCAAAGTCTTGATTTGAGAAAAAAAATGTCTAAAATTATTCAGAGATTTCATGACAACATAGAATTGTTTTTCAATAAAATTATACCTTCTTTCATGATATTTAATTGTCTAACTTAGAAAGGCTATTGGTATTTAATTGTATTGCTCCATTTTCTAGGTTAGGACAACTGCATATATCCTTTCTACTCCAAATGCATAAAGGATAAAGTCCTTGGAGTAGTTCAGATTAATTAGAATGGGAGCTTGAGATATTACCTCCTTGATATCCCTAAGGGACTTCTTATGGATATTTTTCCATTAAATTCTACTCCATGCTTTAGCATCTCAATCATTGGTTTTATAATTTGGGCAAAATATGAGATAAATTTTTGGATAAAATTAATCTATCCAAATAATAATTGGAGTCCCTTTTTTTTTTTCAATGGGATATGAAGAGACCGGATGGCTTTAACTGTATTTGGATCAATTGCCAATCCTATTTATGATACCACATGTCCCAACATTTTTCCCTCATGTACTACAAAGATCGATTTCTTGGGATTCAAAGACACCTTGAATTCCCTACATTTCTCAAATACCATCCGAATATGCTCAATATGCTTGCTCTTATCATGAGAGAATATGGTCATAACATCTAGGTATATCAGGATTATCTTGCTTACCAACTCACCAAATACTAAATATATAACCCTTTGAAAAGTAGCACCTACATTTGATAGCCCAAAAGGTATGCACTGATATACAAATGTACCCCATTTTATGGTGAATGCTATCTTATATTTATCTTCATATTTCACCAAAATATAATTAAAACTAGAAAATCCATCCAAAAGAGAAAATATCTTGACCCCAGATACAATATGCAAGATCTGATCAATTTATGGTATGGGATAATGATATTTCAAGAAAGCCTGGTTCAAGTTTCAAAAATCTACATATAGACAGATATCTCCATTTTTATTCCTGACTGACACTAAATTAGTGATACATGTAGAGTTCTTAATGGGTTATATGATTTTGGTAATTAACAACTTCAACAATTCTTGCTTCATTAGAGTCTCTATCTTTGGATTCGTTGGTCATTGTTTCTATCGAAAGGGTCTTCCATCTAGCACAAGCTCAATAGTGTGTTGAATAGTGTCTTTGTCATATACCTTGAGATCCTCATATTTCCAAGCTATGATATCATTAAAATATTTGCACAATTCCACAATATGATTGATTTATTCCTTTAAAAAATACATCGATGTTGATATCTTTCCCAGGTTCAAATTGCATTCCTTTATAGCTTTTACTGTTAGCCTCAATTATGTGAGCAACTGGTATATCACTATTATCAAATAAACTTTCCAAAGTTATCAGCCCTTTAGGGATGTGGTTTTTTTTAGTTGAATTATCTCACCTTCATATTCTTTCGACAGTTGATCACTTATGCAATTCATTTCCTGAATTAGGAAATCAATTATTTGTACATCATTCTTGAATACCTATCAAAAGATATATCTATCTGGTATAAAGGGTCTATAAACCAACCTTACTATTTTAGCTTTATGAATGATGTAAACACCGAATAAAAGTTTATTCCCATGGAAGCAAGTATGTCAACATGAGTATTTTTTTCTCTACGGATAGCTTTTAAGTTCAAAGCTTCAAAGACTCTAATAGGTCCCATACCCTATTTCTATAAGCCTTGAGGTAGTGTTGTTTGCTGCTGTATTTTTTGTGATTTGATTAATTATCAATTCAAAATCACCAAAAATTTGTAGTTATTTGATTCCCATTTTTTAGCTTTCCTCAACCCCAAACATAGTGCTTCATATTTTTCTACATTATTTGAGCAGCTCCATGTTTTTTTTTGGTAGATAAGATACTATAGCATTAATACCAGGTTTTACAGGTTGACCCAAAACCTTTTACAAAAATCAGCCTAGGGCTGTTGATGAACATGTCCTTACTAAGGATCCTATATATGTAAAATCTACATGCCGCCAAAGCCATTACATCCGGTAAGGCACATAACTTGTGATAAAAAAGAAACTTCCCATACAACATTTTGGGTACACCCCGAGAAAATACACCTGCATCATAATTACAAAAAAAGAAACAGACACGGATCCCTTCCTTGAAACAGTGGAGAAACAAAAAGCTAGAGACACACATAACAGAGTACTGAAAAAAACTCCCACAAGCTCTGTATTGACAGTTACTCTTAATAATTATTTGGTAATTTCTTTCTTTCATATATGACATGCTTTGAGACCACATCCTGTCTTGGCCAATCAGCTTTGAAGAAGTGAACCTGCTGGCTAGATTTATGGCGGTGGCTATCTGGTGGTCCACGTGGCTTTGGTTCGAAGTCTTATATTGCCATTTCTTTCTTGCCCTGTGATTATCAACCAAACTCAAATTACTAAGATGACTAGGAGCCATGTTATCTGAAATGTGACTTTCCCCATTAGTCTTTGTGGTATTTCCAAGTAGCATTCACCAAAACTGATAGCTCGGATAATTTTTTTTGAGTCCATTTCAAAAAAGAGACAGGAATACTCATAGCCTTCGAACTTACAGTGCCTTCCCTATTGGTAAATTCAACTATCATTCTTAGAATTCTTGTTGAATAAGCTCCTCTACTTTGCTCGGGACACCGTGTTCCCATTTTAAAATTCTGTCACCATCGACACCCAAATTGGCCAACTTATCAGCAACTTTGTTAGCTTCCCGAAAGACATGTTGGGCTTTTCTATCCTGTCTTCCCTGGAAAAGGATCCTAGCCTCTTCAACAGTTGTTTTAATCCTCCAAGGAGATGTTTTCCAATTATTAAGGAGATTTATAACATGCATAAAGTCTCCTTCTATGATCAAATTGCCTTCTAAGTCTTGAGTCATTTGAAGGCCTCTCCACATAGCTCTAGCTTCAGCTTCATTGTTCATCCTTGTTCCCAAATATTTAGAAAATGCAAGCATCATATTCCCATTATGATCTCGTACAATGTTGTCAATGCCTGCTCTGCCATGATTGTCCTTAGCCTCTCCATCAAAATTAAGCTTAAACTAACCCGTAGGAGGTGGGGACCACTTAACATTGGCTCTGGGGTTGACTACCCTAGGCACAGGCTCATCTAACAAAGTTAAGCTTAAATATTGAGCAATCGTGGTCTCCTGCAGATGAGGTTTACGACTATCAAAAGGGATAAGGTTCACATTCTCATTGGCAAAATATAGGATCCCGACAATGATAGTTTTATGATCATGGATAGACTCATTAAAGACTCTATGGCTCCTTTCTAACCACACCTACCAAAGATAGTGATTGAGACAAATTTTCTACATGTATCTAAGTATTTGGCTTGAAAAGGGGCAAGGCCACTGGATGAACAAATCAAGTACGGTGGTTGGTTTAACCCATGAAATTTTGAAGGCCTAAAAAATCCCACTTAGGACAATTAAGGAAAAAGGGCACTCAAGGAAAATGTAATAAATGGTCTCCCAATTAGCCCTGCACAGATAACACCGATTAGTGATAAAAATACTTTTACGCATCATATTATCAATGGTTAGAATTCTTCCTTGAATAACCAACCATGAAAAGACTATAATTTTTGGAATTAAATTTTTTATCCAAACTAAGTCCTTTTGGAGGACAAAATCCTCGTCATCAAGTAGAAGCTTGTAAGATGATTTAACAGTGAACTGCCCATTTTTCATAGGATCCTAGGTCACTTGATCTTCCTTGGGTCTCATGGGGATAAAATGTTACCCGAGAATGTTACAAAGATCATTTGATTTCGCTTGAAATACTTGAATCCTTATTTGTTTCCATTTCATTCTGCCTCTATCCTAAACCATATAATCGAAGACTTTTCTGCCAATGAGTTCTTTCGTGATATCTCTGATTTAGGCTAAGTTAGGATATTGCGTCAGTGGTTCATCCTTAGCCCACCTATCATTCCAACAATTTATCCTCTCACCATTGCCTTAAACCCATCTTAAACCTTTTTTGATGATTTCTGTATCGCTCCAAATTTTTCGCATCCTTACCTTTAGGCTATAGGATCCGCGCCCGGAAGGGGGATGCGAGAAGGATGGGACAATACCTCGGACTGAGAGGCCCTTTGAAGGTCCCGCCTCTCGGAGGATGGGTATAAGGGTGAATTTTTGACGGATGGTGGGTTCACTAGGAAACTTTTGAGTGGCAGTTTCCACACCTAGGTTGATAGTAAGTTTGATGTGTTCATTTTGCGCTTTAATCATTCAATTCCTAGGTTTGGCCAAGATGAATCTAAACTATTTTATATGCCAATACAGATTTAGATGAATACATAAAATAGGAATGAATGCTAAATAGAGAGAATATGCTAACTAAAACAGTACATACCTGCTTTTGGATGTCTGATGAAGATTCAAAGTTTTGTAGCAGTCCAGATCGTCTCAACTCGTACATAATCGTCTGAGATCAAACGAGATCGTCATTAATTTGACGAATTCGTCAAAAACCTGCAATCACAAGAATAGATACAAAATACCAAATATGCCACTACAAAAGCAAAGGAGAATGATAGAAATAACAGCAAACAGGCCTAAATAATAAATGCAAATAGCAAATAAGAGAAATGCAGTAGATTTAATGATTGATTTTAACTTTATCATGCGGTTATACTAAATGAGGTGAAATCCAAGATGCATAAATATAATAACTAAAATAATGTATAAAGAAATGCAGAAAACAATAAAGAGATGCAAACTTTGGACTCTGATTGCCCCCAATCTGGACTACAGTCGGGATCGCCTCCAATCGTACGAGATCGTCTGCGCTTCTCGATAGGATCATTCGAAATCACATGGAATCACGTGCGATGATTCGAGCTAGCTTCGACTGAAAAATAGTAAAATTCTTGCAAGAAAACATGAAATACAAAATGCAAATAATGGTGTGAGGATGCTCTAAAGTATAAGGAACTAAATATGCAGGGAAATTCGTCATCTAGGGGGTTCAAGGGGTCAATCAGGGGGATAAACTAGAAAAATCCCAGTTTATATAGGATTAGTGAGAGGTTAGGAAGTTGGAGATCATCCCAATTTGGGAGATCTCCAACGGGGGAGACTCTAACTGCGCAGACACACTTTCTGCCCAGGTTAGAGAGGCTGTTGGAACATAAGCTAAGTATGAAAATTCGGTTTTGGGACGAAATCGTCTGGACAATCTGTTCCAGACGACATCGTCAGATCTGGGACGATTTCATCTAATCTACGATGATAGAGTCCAACGGTCAAAACAAATCCTAAAAATGGTGCAAAAAACAAGGAAAGCGGGTAACGGGCGGTTTGAGGTTAAAATTTGAATTTTTATCTTTTTACTAAGGTTTAATTATGCCAATTTTAGGGTGCTACATTTTGCCCCCTCTTTAGCGAATTTTCCAAAGAAAATGCGTTAAAGACGAGTTCTTCCCGTTTTACGAGAAAGCAAAAATATACTCAATTTTTTAGACGACGATTCTAGGTCGAATCGTATGATTGCTGACTATGGTGCCCCCTCCGTGTTTTTACCCAAATCAAACGTTTGAGATAAAAACACGAAAAAACAAAAATTAAAAAAATGTTGTTTTTAAATAAATTTAAGAAAAATAGGGTAAAACCCTAATTCATTTTTACTGTTCATTGTTATTGTTTTTAGAGCTCTGTAGACAAAAAAATGGTGGAGACAGTGCACCGATCGACAGAGGTTCGGTGCGGGCTACGGGTAAGGATCTAATCCTAGTAAATTAGGTTTGAATTTAAGTTGTGCAATTTTTTGTTTTAAATTTTTACTGTTTGGGGCATCGTAACTATTTTTAGGCCGTCGACGACGTCAGGATGAAATCGTCTTGATTTTGTCGAAATCGTCCCTAGATCGTCGATTTCGTCGGAGGGCAAAATCGACAAACTAGGGGCGATCTCGTTCAACAAGGGGCGATCCCCAAGTTGCGAAATTAGAGATGAATTCATCCTACAAAGGACGATTTTGCCTAATTTGGGACGATATCATCACTTTTAAGAAATTAAGCTTGATTAAAATGTTTTTAATTTTATTTTAATGATTGGTTATTAATGAATTTTATTGTTTTATTATTTGTTTTGCAGAGGGGATTACTAAATAGTCAAGAATGGAAATACGGGGGACTGCGAGACGACATAGCCGCGCTCGACTAGGTAGAGCACGATCGACTAGCACAGGTCGGTTTGCAACATGTGGTAGAGATACCACAAGTATCGACAGACATGGGGCTACTGATAGCCCTAGCAGAGAGGTGGTATTTGGGATCGTCCTACTTTTGGTTACCGATAGGGGAGATGGCTCCCACACTAGAGGACGTATGGAGGATCATGAGGATCCCCATACAAGGATGGTTGATGACGCCTGTGGCCAATCAGGGCTAGGCGATGATGAGATTGACCGAAGACCCGAGCTTCACCCTAGAGAAGGGCAGAGTGAACATCGAGTCTCTAAGGCAGATGCTTGGGGCATCTAGGCTGACTCAAGTTTTGGCAAGGGTGGTAGGTGGCTTACTGCTGTGCCACCAGAGCGGGTGCATACTACCATGGCTCCTATCAGATGTGGTCTGCGACATGAGAGACCACGGGTACAGGTTTACATGGGGTAGCTTTGTACTATGCCGCTTGTATAGGATCCTGCATAGGGTCGTATACAAGGGAGGCTGATGTTTGGTTTTGACATTGCTGCTACAAGTTTGGTGCTAGGAGCACATCATGGTGTGGAGGCCGGTAGGGCTCCCACAGATAGGGGTTAACTGGGAGAGGCCTGAGTTTTCTACTAGTGGCTACAGATGGGGTCACAGCGACGGATAGATCTGTCGATGTCACGGAGGTTGCTAGACAACCTCATCCCAGACAAGATCGCCTGGAGGCTATGGCGAGAGCACCCAGGGTGGGCAGAGGATGGGCAGAAGCTGGCTCGCATCATATGAGTCTACTGGCTGAGGATGGAGTGGGGAGAGGTAGAGCTCCACCGCTACGATCGAGTTCTATGGCAGTTCGGTCTACAGCAGGGGATCCCTTCTCTCAGGGATTACGAGTACTCTCGGACTATCCGGGATAGTACCACACTGAGCGGGGCTCCAGACATGTAGCGGTTCTAGATTTAGGACATAGATGATGCCCCCATCCAGCCAGTGGATGGTGATGATGCTGGGGTTTTCGATGGATATGATGCCTGGTACACAAGCATTCGCCCTCCTCGAATGACAAGGACATAGGGTCTGATACACATTGTTGTGCAATAGATGGGGAGGCAACGTCAGACTGCTATTGAGGCAGCACGGGGTCATGGTGGGAGAGAGCAGCGATGGTCTCTACAGGAGAGATGCCAGAGGATGGTATGGGCTCCATAGAGACCACAACAGATAGGGAGGAGGGAGAGGGGAGTCCCTTCTCAGCAGGGGGAGAGACAACCATCACCTGATAAGGGCAAGGGTGTCGAGGTAGGGGAGAGCAGCGAGACAGCGGCTATCCGAGCTGAGGTTGCCCGCCTCCGTGCTAAGGTGTAGACACTACAGGATGAGGCTACATGGCTCAGAGCGCGAGGTGGAGGAGTGAGCACACAGGAGTTGGTACGATTTATGGCTCAGAATGTGTTCTACCACAGAGCATACTACCAGATGGTTTTAGAGAGCCAGAGGTTACAACTGCCAGCCAACATTGCGAGGCCGATTAGGATGGGGTCATCGAGGACATCATCACAATCGATGTCAAGGACCCACGATACAGGGCGAACTCCGATGGGGCCTCCTCATCCACCTCAAGGTAGGAGAGGCAATGAGGCCGAGAGCTCGAGGGCTTCTCAAGACTAGACGTTCATGGCACAGAGATTGTATTTTTTTTATTATATATTTTTTTGAGAGGATTGAGTATGCCAGGCTATTGATTGTGGCATACCAGTCCAGTTTTGATATGATGTACATAATTTGTTGATATATATATGGTATTTTTGATGATATGACTTGTGTATGATGCTTTAATGTTGAATTTTGCAATTGATTATTGATGATTCATGTGATTATGTCATTTTTAGAAATATTATAATTTTATGTCATGTTGTAAAATTTAAATGAAATAATCTGATGTGAACAATTGGTTGTTTTGGTGTGATTTGATGAAAAATAAAAGGGGCGTCTAACAATAATTTCAAAGGACATTGTCGTTGTTATAGACCATTTCATGGAGTCGCCGCTCGCTCGGTCGTCAAGCTAATCCCAGGATAGAAATATTGTTAAAAGTAAAAGAGTGCTTAAGAGACTGTCTTAAGACTTTTGTGTTGTGATGATGGGAGTGATGATGGTGATGATTTGTTTTCAGATTTTCAGAAAAAATATTATGCATGACATATAAAAGAAATATGATTTTTCTAGGCATAAATTCCTAAGTGTGATAAAATTTTGAACAATTCCTTAGAAATTATACCATGGTTGCAAAATTGAATGTTGACATAATGACATGAAATAGAATAATTTGCGTTCTTTTGAAAACACAATTGTGTAACATAATGATGTAAGCCATATGTTTTTATAAATTAAAATGAATGGGGAAATAAAATTAAAGCAATGGTTTGCGCTAGGCATAGAATTATAGATATAGACTTATACCATCATCGCGAAATCCAAAGAAGAAATTGATATTTTAGTTTTATTGCATGATTTGATTTTTGATTTTGAGATAAACAAAAAATAATAATATATAACTTGACTTTATTTACTAGATTTTGTAATATGTTGTTTAAAAGAATTTTGGATTTTTGAAAACAATGTATGTAATTGTTTTTATACTAAACAGATGTTCTGAAATAAGAATAAAATTTATTCCAAAAGAGTTGCAAAAATATTTTAAATTATCTCAAAGACAAATGTAGATTTGTAAGGAACCCTCATGTGCATATGTGAGTTCATTGCTGATCTTGATTTATCATAATGATAGAGAATCTCTCAAATACAAATGTGTGTGCAATTGTATTGTTCGTTCAAAAATTTTGAGTAAGATAATTTGATACAAGTAATTTGAATTAACCAAATGAATGTTCGTTGACCATGATTTATATGCATGTAACCGTACCAGACTACTATGTAAGTTAGGTTATCAAGAGCTAGCTAATCCATAAGTCGACATAGGTCTGTACAAAAGAAGGTCGCTAATGTGACAGACATATCACCATGCTAGGGATTACCCAAGGCCAAGTGGGTTGGGCACAAACCACCTGTTATGGGGCTTACCTCACAGTTTTCGAATAATTGAGAATTCCAGGGATTCAAGCTCATTCACCCTTATTTTATTTTCAAGGGGTAGGGAAAGGGATTTATTGCATTTTGCTTTTGCCTTTTCTCTTTTGCTTTTTTTTTTGGATTTTGCTTGGAACTTGAGATAATGCTGAAATATTGCTGCGATGGTACAAAATGATATTTTTCTTTGTCTCATTTTCTTTGACTTTTCTTTTTCTTTCTATGCTAGGGATAGTTGCTCGGATTAGCTGTAGAGCAAGGGATTTTTATTCTGGGTAGGGGTGAGCTTGTCCTTTTGTCAATTCTCAAAGATTCTAGACCATGTGCATGATAGGATAGCAGGGGAAACTTTTCGCTCAAGAAACCACTTTTACTATGTAGCATCATATTGAATTTGCAATGAAATCATTTTAATGTGAAAATATATATTTGGTTCAAGTAAATAACAAGATCAGTTCTCTATGCTCAAAACTTTATTTAATTCAACTGTGGACTTTGATATAAGAGAGATTAATAATCATACAAAATAAAATCAAGATATTTATTCATGTGAATGTGAAAGTGCGGGATTCCAAATAAATGCTAATTTATCCAAAATAACTGAAAATATAATTGCAATACTTCAAGAATTGACAGGTATGAAAATAAAATATGTTTTTGAAGATTTTGACGATTTTGATGTTTTTATGTTTTGATTTTTTTTTTTTAATTTATGAATTGAAAAGATACACAATGTGATTGTTTTTGAAATTTTTATATGAATGACTAAAATGAAACAATATGCAAAATAACAATATATACAATGATGAAATGACAAAGTTTTTATGCATAATAGCGTTTAAGATGCATAATGTTCATTGGTTCTTTAAGATATTTACCATCTAAGGTAGCTAATCGATACGCTTTTGATCCAAATTTAGCAGTGATGACATATGGTCCGAGCCAATTGGGCTCAAATTTACCTTTACGATATTTAGTTGCATTAGTATTTTTCTAATTTTCTTTTAAGACAAGGTCGTCGATCTCAAAGGATCGATGATGAACTTTCTTGAGGTATGCTCGTTTAAGCTTGTTTTGGTAGGCACGAAGATGCTCCAAAGCATTGATGCGCTTTTCATCTAGGAGTTCCAGTTGACTAAGTCTGCCAGCACGATATTCATCTCCTACTTCAGTATCTTGAAGTAGTAGAGCCAAAGAAGGAACTTCTAATTCAAAGGGAAAAACTGCTTCAGTGCCATACACCAAAACAAAGGGGGAAGTGCCTGTGGGAGTACGAACGCTAGTTCGATAAGCCCACAAAGCAGGATATAATTGAATATGCCAATCTCGTCCAGATTTTTTGACCAGTATTTTAAGGATTTTGATTAATGTTTTATTAGATGCTTCTGCTTGGCCATTACCCTGAGGATAATAGGGAGTGGACCAATGATGTTGAATTTTATATTTTTGACATAATTTCTTAACATATTTATTTTTAAAACAAGTTCCATTATCTGAAATGAGATTTACAGGGATTTCAAACCTACAAATAATTTGATTAAAAATAAACTTGGAAACTTGGGTTCCAGTACAAGAAGCTAATGGCATAGCTTCAACCCACTTCGTGAAATACTCAGTGGCGGTTATGATAAATTTGTGTCTATCAGATGACACAGGGTTGATTTTTCCAATGATGTCTAAGCCCCATTTTGAAAAGGGCCAAGGAGATGTAATAGCCTACAGCTCTTGTGCAGGTGCATGGACAAGGTCAGCGTGTTTCTGGCACTTGTCGCAATGACGCACATAAGCATGTGCATCATTCTCCATGGTAGGCCAAAAATATCCTATCCTAAGGAGCTTTTTAGCAATGGCGCTACCACTAAAATGCCCCCCACAAGATCCATTGTGGGCTTCACTCAAAGTTGATCTAGATTCTACTAGATTCAAACATCTTAATAGGATGCCTTCAAAAGATCTCCTATACAAGGTATTACCAATAATCACGAAGCGACTTGCACGTCGACGTAATAACCTATGCTGGTTACTATTACAACCTTAAGGAAAGGTCCCATTTTGAAGAAAATTAAATAGATCAATGTACCAATGTTCAGGAGTAGTTTCGTTGATTAGAAACACATCCAAAGGTTCTAAGCATGATTTGCTTGAAGCGGGTTCCTGGAGTCGACGAATAATGATGGTATCATATTCGTCATCTAACTCCAAAGGCAAAAGAGATGCAGTTGCAGCCATAGCATTAGCCGCACGGTTGTTAGTTCGAGGAATGGCTTCCAAGGTAACTTGATCAAACAAAGATAATAATTGTAAGATATATGCTTTGTATGGACGCAATTTATCATCTCGGGTTTGATAAACATCATTGATTTGATTTATGACAAGTTGAGAGTCACCAAAAACCAATAGATTTTTAATTTGTAGCGCTATAGCAGCTCGTAATCTAAGGATAAGAGCTTCATATTCAGCAGTGTTATTAATACAACCAAATGTTAGTTTGAAGGACAGAGGTATAAGATGTTTTTGCGAAGATATTAAAATAATACCTGCACTTGCCCCATTCATACATCGGGCTCCATCAAAGTATAGGGACCATTGCTCTGGATGGTCTGCCTCTATTTTAAGGCATTCATCAGGAAACTCAATGATGAGGGGATGGGTAGACTCTAAGGGTGCAACAACTAATTGATCTGCTATGATTTGACCCTTAACATACTTCTATCCTATAAAAATGATTTCAAAATCGGTTAGCGCAAGAACCCACTTTGCTGTGCGACCAGATAAGTACGGTCAACTCATGAGATATCGCAAAGGGTCGAATTTAGCAATAACATACATTTTTTGGTTGAGCATATAATGTCATAGTTTTTGTGTAGAAAATACGACTGCTAGACATAACTTCTCTAATATGGTATAGCGAGTTTCATAACTGATTAAGGTTCTGCTAATGTAATAATTAGCACATTCTTTATTCTCATCGTCAAGTTGAGCTAACATAGCTCCTAAGGCAAAATCGAAAGCAAAAATGTACAAAATAAATGGACGATTAGATCTAGTTGGTGAAAGCACCGATGGTTTAAGGAGATATTGTTTGAGGAGTTCAAATGCTTCTTGACATTCATCATCCCAATGAAAAGAGACATATTTCTTAAGAAGCTTAAGAAAAGGTCTGGTTTTGTCTGCCAACTTATCAATAAAGTGACGAATAGCTTGAAGCTTACCTTGTAGACTTCGTAATTTTGATATATTTGTGGGTGCGGGCATATCAATGATAGCTGCGATCTTGAGAGGGTCAATTTCAATGCCACGTAAAGAAACTATAACCCCTAATAATTTATCGGACTTAACTTCGAATATACATTTAGCTGGATTCAATCGGATAAGATACTCCCTTAACCGATCAAATACTTTTCTCAAGTCATCTAAATGATCATCTTCTTTGATGGAACAAGCTATAATATCGTCTACATAATCATGTAGAATATCATGCATCATATCATGAAAGATATAAGTCATGGCTCATTGATATGTTGCACCTGCATTCTTTAAACCGAATGGCATCACTTTCCAACAAAAGGTCCCCCAAGGGGTAATAAAGGTTGTTTTAGCCTGATCTGATTATAACCGGAAAATCCATCCATTAGGGATATTATTCCGCTCCCAGCGATAAAGTCAATGATCCGATCCATGTTGGAAAGAGGAAAATTGTCTTTAGGGCATGCAACATTAATATCTCTGAAGTCTGTGCAAACCCTAACTTTAGTGGCTTCTTTCTTAGTTACTGGAACTACATTCGAGATCCATTCAACATAATCAATGGCTTGTATAAAAATAACATTTAAGAGTTTTTCTAATTCTCCTTTGACTAGTAAGGCCACTTTAGGATGCATTTTTCTAAGTTTCTGTTTAACAGGTTTAGCATCTGGATGGACTACTAGGTGATGCATAACTACAGAAGGGTCTAATCCTGGCATATCTTCATATGTCCAAGCAAAGACGTCTTCATATTGTTTAAGGAATGCAATGTATTTATCTTGTTTTTATTGACTCAATTCTGACCCAATGTTGATTATGTGAGGGTTATCTTTGGTTCCAATGTTAATTTTTATGATGTTTTCTACTTCCATGTGTAGATATCTCTCAAAATTAGGTGGGGCAGGTGAAATGCCTAATTCTTGTAATTCTTCCAAGGTTAGCTTGGATAATTCATCTTGAGGAGTCGTGGCCTCAAGCTATAGAGCCATCGAAATAAAATCCATGATGTAACAATTCCTCAATGGAGACATCATGAAAGATATCCCCCTCCAACTTATCGTCGAATTCGGCAATCATCTCAGGGTAAGCTATGGATAACATATTACATGTAATAGGCTTAAAATGCAAGACATCTTGTCTATCCAGATAATCTGAAGAACACAAGCTTATACTGAGAGGGGGGGTGAACAGTATAATACCTCTTTTTACTTTTTCCTTTATACTTCAAAACAGTAAAGCAATATACCCAAAGCAATATCAAAACAAAGC
The DNA here is from genome assembly GCA_028583015.1 of Wollemia nobilis. Taxonomy (NCBI): domain Eukaryota; kingdom Viridiplantae; phylum Streptophyta; class Pinopsida; order Araucariales; family Araucariaceae; genus Wollemia; species Wollemia nobilis. The sequence continues at coordinate 2,305,615 of JAQPPZ010011269.1, read as the reverse complement.
ACAATATCATCCACAAAGTGACACCAATTTTAACATGGTTCACCCAGAATGCCTGGGCTACATCCACAAAACTTTTCTCTAAAAGTTATCTCAAAGTTCTTTGGGAAACCTTCCCAATTACAATGTTTATGAGCCTCGGCCCAAAGGAGATACCTTCCCCCAATCTGAATTTATGAGCCTCTGCTCAAAGGAGATACCTTCCCCTCTATCTAAATTTATGAGCCTCTGCTCAAAGGAGATACCTTCCCCTCTGCTCTGGAAATGATCCCTCAGAAGATCAACTGCATCTACCTCTTGCCAGCATGTGGAACTCCTTTCCACCGAAGACCTCCTGTCCTCAATGCTTAGCCTAAGAGACCTCTGCCTTCTATGATCACGTCCACAATAGCTTAGCAACCTATACCAAACACAGTCAGTCAGTCTAGTACAAGTCTTCCTCTGTTTGTCAGATCTGTCCAACACTTGAACAAATCAATCCTCTCCACACAAGCCTTCTCAAAGACTTTCAAAATTTGTCCTTAGGTTATTCTCAAATAACCAATGCACCTCTGTCCTCAAGTTCTCTGATAGAAATATCAAACTCAGCTCACAAGTCCTCTGCTAGGACCTATCCAAATCTGCTCACAAGTCATCAAAACCTGTCCAAAACCTGCTCACAAGTCCCCACCGAAACCTGTCCAAAACCTCAGCAAGCTCACCAAGAAAAACTTGCTTAGCATGAACCCACAAAGAGAATTGTTAGAGACCCAATGTGATTCATCAACCTCATAGAAGCATAAAGAGAATTGTTAGAGACTCAATATGTTCTATACTTAACTCCCAAGTATCAATCTCAACTCAATCTCAATCTCAACGAGAATAAGATAGATGTAGTATGCTTTTCTCAAGAACATGAAACACAACCCAACAATTGCCAACCATGCAATATCTCATATAACAATGATACTCATGTTCTTTCCACAACCAATTAGGGTTTTAACAAAAATGCTCATCAAACAAGGTTTAGTCAACCAACACCATTCAACTCAACATCAACCTTGAAGCATTCAACCAATCATCACAAGAAAAGGAAACAAGTAGAAATCCTTTTCCCTCCACACTTATTTTCAGAAAACCATCAATCAATAACAACCATGGAAGAATGTGCCCATACCTTTACTTTGATGAAGAAGGAGAACTCAAAAACTGTCACAACATTAACTCTTAATTTACCACTAATTAGAGTTCACAACTATACAATAATACACAATAATAAAGATCCAAAATAACACCTTATTACTCCAACTTAATATTAACCACCAAAAATATAATGTACATACAAAGTAAAATCTCTTTACACCTTATTACTCCACATAATCATCAAGCATTAATAATAACAATGTCAAAACAAAGATTACAACTTAACCTTATATCGCCATCAATAATTCTTGATCAAATCAACTCAAATATCCCAAGTCAACAATAAAAGGATTTACCTTGGCAATACTTAGTTCTCCAAACTTAGGAGAAATGAGGAGCCACCACTATAAGCGCTAAAGCGCATTCTCCTCTACTTACGTAGCCCAATCATAGCCGCTCTCCTTCGTGCATCACAACAAAAGGAAAAATGCACTCGACGTGATTTGAAACCTGTATCTCTGCCTAGCGAGCGCCTTTACTCAAACTCCATCGTCGTTGGAGCACAAGTTCCCGACAAAGAAATATTAAACTATCCTTTGTTTTATCTTCACTTGATCGTAGGATATGGAAAACGTATTCATTTTCCTAGCACTGTCCAAAACATAAGTCATTGAATGCTTGCATTAATCATCTCACAACACAGTATGGAAAAACACAGTTCAGGTGCAATTGCCAATCCACTAACATCAAGCAAAAAAGTAAGGATGCAGCCCAAGCTAAAATATGAGTATGCCAAGCATGGTTTCCAAGACACAGATCAAGCAAGATTTCAAATATGTCAATTGGATATTCGAAGACATAGAGCAAGCACAAATCGAAGACACCAAGCGCTATTCGAATGATACAGAGCAAACGCAAATCGAAGACACCAAGCGCTATTCAAATGATACAGAGCAAATGCAAATCGAAGACACCAAGCGCTATTCGAATGATACAGAGCAAACACAAATCAAAGACTCCAAATAATCGGTGGTACTCTTACTTTAGAAAATCATCCCCACTTATATAGCCATTTCTCCTTAACGGTTTGATGTCGATGCTCCTCCAATGATGGCAACACGTCGTTGAAAGAAAACTTTATCTGCGTCGCTTAAGGGTTAAAAGACCTTTTAATAATAATTAAAATAATAATAATTATTATTTTATTAATAATAAATTAAACTTAGACCTTTGGCAAAGGTTTGAGTTAATTTAATTATTAATAATAAACATGGACCTTCAAGGTTTTTCAAGAAGTAAAAACCTTTGCATTAAGTTAAGCTTGGTTTTAATAAAAACCCTTAATGAGTCCAAATGGTTTTAAGAAAAACCTTTAACATTGTCACCATGGTTTTAATAAAAACCCTTTAACAAAATGAAGCTTTCTCAAGATATTTTTGACATCACACTCTTTTTGATATCAACACAAAAATGCCTTTTGACATCAATGACAACTTATACACTTGAGCAAAAGCAATGTACCCAAAGTACCCAAAATTGCCAACAATCTCCCCCTTTGTCATTGATGGCAAACCTTTACTGAAAACACTTCTCAAGAGCCAAAACTGAAACCAACTGTGCTAACAACTGACCAACTGTGCCCACAACTGAGAATCTTCCTTTGAAGTTTTGCTCCCCTTGACTTGAAGCTTTCCTCTTCACTTTGAAGATCTCCCCCTTACTCATATCTCTCTCCCTTTGTCATCAATGGCAAAGGGTCACCTTTGGGGCTCGAGACTAAGAATGAGCCTCTTAGCTTAGTCCCTCCCCCACCTCCTGATGAGGTGATTAATTCCGGGGTGGGAGTAAAACTCCCATTAGGCACTGATCATCATCAGTGTCTATAACTTCCTTGCCGGGCCTTCTCTTGAACTCTTTGTCCATATTCCTGTTCCTGTACCTTAGAAGTTTAGCTCTACACTGTCTAGCTGTGTGACCTTCATTATTGCACTTATAACAAGTAACAATGTTATTTATTTTAGGCATACCTGTTCTTTGAATCCACCTGTTCTGACTAAACCTGTTCTGACCAAACCTGTTCTGACCAAACCTGTTCTGGCCAAACCTATTCCTGATATTTGCCTTGCAATAAACTGCCTTATGCCCAAACTGTTTACAAGAGTAGCAATACCCTTGAAAGAAATTACCACCTCTAAAACTGTCATTTACCTTCCTTACTTGAGTCATGCAATGTGAAGCCATGTGACCAAACCTGTGACAAGCAAAACATCTGCCATTAAACTTTCCTGAAAATGGTTTTCTAGGTCCTGTAAACTTTCTCCCCTTTTTCTGTTTTCTATTTTCTATTTCTGTGCATCTATCATTCAAGGACTCTTTCTCTGAAATACTCTCCTCATCAAAACTCTCTTCTTTTTGGAATCTCTTACTAGATTACCCAACCTGTTCCTTGTGTTTCTTACCAAAACCAAGACCTGTTTTATATGTTGCCCTTCTTTGATCTTTGATGATGGAATTTACCTTTTTGGAGCTATCTTGAAACCTGTAAAGCTCATCCTTGTACTCTTTAGTTTCCTCTTTCAAAGAAGCCATTTTCTGTTCTAACTCACTATACTCAAGAACCTTAGACTCTAACTCATCCTTGAGTTCTTGTGTCTTAGCTATAGAGAAGTCAAGAATTTCTATAAGACCATCTCTCTCCATACAACATTCATCTAACTTATCCTTGAGTCTAGCATTCTTCTTTGTTTCCTTTTTCAAAGCACTAAGAGCATTAATAAGTTCACTTTCAAGATCCTTTATTTGATTGTTTTTTGAATCATCAAAGCCATTTTTAGATTTCTTATCACTAGAGGTGCTACCTTTTTCAAAAACCATACATGCATCTTCCTTATAGTTTTTTGAAGCATCCTCATACATACTAGAAACCAAATCATTATTTGTGCAATCATCCTCAAGGTGACCAAAGTTTCCACATCTAAGACATTTCATGATAATGAATCTATGTTTCGGTTCTTCCTCTTTTTCTCGATATGAACAACATCTCATTTTCATTATCTCTTGAAGAACTTTCACTATCACTACTAGAACACTTACTTGCTTTGTCTAGGTAGAAACTCTTCTTGTGCTTGTGAGAATACCTCTTTCCTTGATTGCTTGTGCTCATCTTTGTTTTTCCTATGATGCTTGTGCTTTTCTGAATCCTTGCTCTTAGAATCCTGTTTATCTTCATCACTTTCATTCTTGGGAACAGTATAGTCAGTAGCATAATGACCAAACTTTCCACAGTTGAAACATCTTACATTTTTCATACTTTTGCGCTTTCTAGAGAACTTGCCTTTCTTGTTGTAATATGCCTCTTCATCACTAGAAGACTCATCACGAATAGGTGTTGCATTGCCACTTGAATAATCCATTGTGTTATTTACTAGCTTTTCCTTCAAGCTGTTAAACTTTTCGAAGGCACCTGCTCTGATACCAATTGAAGAACACAAGCTTATACTGAGAGGGGGGGGGTGAACAGTATAAGACCTCTTTTTAATTTTTCCTTTATACTTCCAAATAGTAAAGCAATATACCCAAAGCAATATCAAAACAAAGCATAATATCATCCACAAAGTGACACCAATTTTAATGTGGTTCACCCAGAATGCCTGGGCTACGTCCACAAAAATTTTCTCTAAAAGTTATCTCAAAGTTCTTTGGGAAACCTTCCCAATTACAATGTTTATGAGCCTCGGCCCAAAGGAGATACCTTCCCCCAATCTGAATTGATGAGCCTCTGCTCAAAGGAGATACCTTCCCCTCTATCTGAATTTATGAGCCTTTGCTCAAAGGAGATAATTTTCCCTCTGCTCTGGAAATGATCCCTCAGAAGATCAACTGCCTCTACCTCTTGCTAGCACGTGGAACACCTTTCCACCGAAGACCTCCTGTCCTTAATGCTCAGCCTAAGAGACCTCTGCCTTCTATGATCACGTCCACGGTAGCTCAAGCAACTTTGTACCAAACACGATCAATCGGTCTAGTACAAGTCTTCCTCTGTCTGTCATATCTGTCCAACACTTGAACAAATCAATCCTCTCCACACAAGCCTTCTCAAAGACTTGCCAAATCTGTCCTTAGGTTCTTCTTAAAGAACCAATGCACCTCTGTCCTCAAGTTCTCTGATAGAACTTTCAAACTCAGCTCACAAGTCCTCTGCTAGGACCTGTCTAAATCTTCTCACAAGTCCCCACCGGAACCTATCCAAAACCTGCTCACAAGTCCCCATCGAAACTTGTCCAAAACCTGCTCACAAGTCCCCATCGAAACCTATCCAAAACCTCAGCAAGATCACCAAGAAAAACTTGCTTAGCATGAACCCACAAAGAGAATTGTTAGAGACCCAATGTGATTCATCAACCTCATAGAAGCATAAAGAGAATTGTTAGAGACTCAATATGTTCTATACTTAACTCCCAATATCAATCTCAACTCAATCTCAATCTCAACAGAATAAGATAGATGTAGTATGCTTTTCTCAAGAACATGAAACACAACCCAACAATTGCCAACCATGCAATATCTCATATAACAATGATACTCATGTTCTTTCCACAACCAATTAGGGTTTTAACAAAAATGCTCATCAAACAAGGTTTAGTCAATCAACACCATTCAACTCAACATCAACCTTGAAGCTTTCAACCAATCATAACAAGAAAAGGAAACAAGTAGAAATCCTTTTCCCTCCACACTTATTTTTAGAAAACCATCAATCAATAACAACCATGGAAGAATGTGCCCATACCTTTACTTTGATGAAGAAGGAGAACTCAAAAACTATCACAACATTAACTCTTAATTTACCACCAATTAGAGTTAGCAACTATACAATAATACACAATAATAAAGATCCAAAATAACACCTTATTACTCCAACTTAATATTAACCACCAAAAATATAATATACATACAAAGTAAAATCTCTTTACACCTTATTACTCCACATAAGCATCAAGCATTAATAATAACAATGTCAAAACAAAGATTACAACTTAACCTTATACCACCATCAATAATTCTTGATCAAATCAACTCAAATATCCCAAGTCAACAATAAAAGGATTTACCTTGGCAATACTTAGTTCTCCAACCTTAGGAGAAATGAGGAGCCACCACTATAAGCGCTAAAGCGCATTCTCCTCTACTTACGTAGCCCAATCATAGCTGCTCTCCTTCGTGCATCGCAACAAAAGGAAAAATGCACTCGATGTGATTCGAAACCTATATCTCTGCCTAGCGAGCACCTTTACTCAAACTCCATCATCGTTGGAGCACAAGTGCCCAACAAAGAAATATTAAACTATCCTTTGTTTTATCTTCACTTGATCGTAGGATATGGAAAACGTATTCATTTTCCTAGCACTGTCCAAAACATAAGTCACTGAATTCTTGCATTAATCATCTCACAATGACAGTCTGGAAAAACATAGTTCAGGTGCAATTGCCAATCCACTAACGTCAAGCAAAAAAGTAAGGATGCAACCCAAGCTCAAATCCGAGTATGCCAAGCACGGTTTCCAAGACACATATCAAGCACGATTTCAAAGACGTCAATTGGAGATTCGAAGACATAGAGCAAGAACAAATCGAAGACACCAAGCGCTATTCGAATGATACAAAGCAAACGCAAATTGAAGACACCAAGCGCTATTCGAATGATACAAAGCAAACGCAAATCGAAGACACCAAGTGCTCCTCCAACGATGGCAACACGTCGGTGAAAGAAAACTTTATCTGCATCGCTTAAGGGTTAAAAGACCCTTTAATAATAATTAAAATAATAATAATTATTATTTTATTAATAATAAATTAAACTTAGACCTTTGACAAAGGTTTGAGTTAATTTAATTATTAATAATAAACATGGACCTTCAAGGTTTTTCAAGAAGTAAAAACCTTTGCATTAAGTTAAGCTTGGTTTTAATAAAAACCCTTAATGAGTCCAAATGGTTTTAAGAAAAACCTTTAACCTTGTCACCATGGTTTTAATAAAAACCCTTTAAAAAAATGAAGCTTTCTCAAGATATTTTTGACATCACACTCTTTTTGATATCAACACAAAAATGCCTTTTGACATCAATGACAACTTATACACTTGAGCAAAAGCAATGTACCCAAAGTACCCAAAATTGTCAACATAATCTTGGTAACATATGAGGTGGTCATCATCCTTGAATGGGAAGGGCTGAGCTTTACTAGGAAATAGGCCCACACCACATCGAGCAGGCCACGGTTCTACCTCAAAAGGTTCTTTCATACCATTCTAGAAAGGTCCCAAACCTTTCCCTTTATATCCCAATTTAAGCATTATGGGCTTAGCTTTAATATACTCATTAGCAAAATAGCATCTAGCATATCCATCACAATGTGTCTTGATGTTTCTAGGTATTCTTCCCCAGTCATATCCCTTATAAATAAAAGCACAACTCTCGACTTGGTAAATACTTCCCATAGGCTGTGGGAGGCCCAAGGTACGAGGAGAGGGTGGGAGTTTATTTAAAATAAGGGCATCTTGCATGGCAGTGTTTATTTTTTTTGATATAAGAATTTTAGATAAATCGGGCAAGAGCTCATCAGTAAGAGCATAAGAGGTAGAAGGAACATTTCCTACATTGTCGGATGTGGAAAGTATGTCTGTAGTGGATGTAGATGTTGTAGAGGTATCGATGGATGAGTCTATAGGTATGGAAGTTATAGGAGTAAAACAAGAAGCATTGGTTGTAGTTTTAGGATCTTTTCGAGATCCTAATGTGGTTTGTTCGGAAGATGGTTGAGCTATATGTAGAGGTGTAGTTGATGGGAAAAAAGTAGATGATGTTATGGGTGTGTGTTTCACATGTTTGGTCGGTTGATGAGAATTAGGATGTGTGGATGACAGAGCAGGGTAAAATTGAACTCCAACCGATTCTGCCAAAGCACACATATCAAAGGGTCTAGGATCACCATGAATGGTAACCAACTAATTTTTAAATTTGAATTTAACACACTGATGTAAAGTTGAGGGAACAAATCACATTGCGTTGATACAAGGGCGACCCAAAAGTATATTGTATGATGCAGGGTAATGTACAATAAATATGATCGTGTCTAAGGTTCTTGGACCAACTTGCAAGGGGATAGTAATAACTCCACATGTTTCTTGTGTTTCGTCATTGAAGGCTTTTATGATCATATCAGTTCTTTTCATTTCGTCACTTCTAAACCCAAATCTTTGGTAGAAGTCAAAAGTGCATATGTTTAAAGATGAACCATTATCAATCAAGACTCGTTTAACGGCTACATCCCCAATTAGGGCAGTAATATATAAGGGGTTATCCTTATGTAAAATATGTTGTGGTATATCTCTATCTCGAAAGTCAATACAATCGACTTCTCGAGTTATGATAGTATTGGACATGGCTTCAGGTTGAATATTTTGTGGTGCCATCATTTGGCTTAATGTGAGCATTAATTCATCCCTATGGGTAGGAGAAGATCTTAAAAGGTCCAAAAGGGAAATTCTAGTCGTAGTATTTGATAATTGTTCATTAATATTATAAGGAGGCTTAGGTTGAATATTAGGTGCATGATTCCCTTTATTGGGATTTTTCAAAACAAATGGAGCTAATCCATCGTTCTGAGTTTGATCCTGTTGAGAGTTTTGAGCATGTTGTCGAGTAATGACTCCGATGGTAACTACAATATTATTTTGAGGATGATGAATAGGTCTTGGTCAAGCGTTTATGGCTCGTTCATTAGAAAGTAATTGGTGAGAAGATGGTCTAGTAGTGACTCTTCTAGGAAATGGTTCTTCTGGAACCATAAAACTTGTGATAGGTTGAATAGGATCTGATTCATTTTCGAGCTATTCGATTGATTTGAGGTGATTTCCATGTCACTTTTAGTCTCATATTCTACATCACTAAGATCAGGTGTCTGAGTATTATATAGAGGTCTAGTCGTAACCATGGATAAAGTTGTGTCAAATACTTCCACATCATGAGTAGGTGAATGCCCACTAATAGTTCCTACATATCGGGTAGGAGGGGGAACATTATGATGCTCAATTTGATTAGCCACCTCTTTACCATGCTTTGGTAAAGGATGTTGAAATATGTCTAGTGATTGATTGGCATTCTGATTCTGATTTTGAGGGATGTTCTTTTGAGCATTATTAGAAGGATTTTGTTTAGATTGAAAGGCTTGCACCTCCATCTCATTGTTATCAATCAGGTCTTGTATTTTATGTTTTAATATTTTACAAGAATTGGTAGCGTGTCCGGGCCCTCTATGGAAATCATAATGTAAATCAGCTCTGTATCCGGGTATAGTTGGATCAGGTTCCCAGATATTTGGTAATTGAATCAAACCTCGTGCTAATAGTTGCGGGAGAATGGTTGATAAAGGTTGATTTAACCTAGTAAATTCTTGAGGTGGTTTATCAGGAGGTTTCAATATGAACTTCTCTGTTGTTTTTGCAGTATTACTATTGGCAAAGTTTTTGCTATCAGTGACTCCATCACCCACAACTTGTTTATTTTTATATTGATTTCTGGATGTTTTCTCATCATCTTTCTTTTTAATTTGACCTCTCCTAACAAGAGCATCTTCCACTCTTCGAGCTAAATCTATAGCTTGATCGAAGGTGGTCAAGGTAGCAGTTGATAACTCATAGGATAACTATTCTTGTAAATTATTGATAAAGATATCCAACATTTGTCGATAAGGTAACACAAAGTGTAATTTTCCTATCAACTGCCTCCATCGAGCTAAGAAGTCAGCAAAAAACTCATCTTTGTCTTGTTTTAGGTTGTACAAATATTTAATAGTTACATGCCTTTCAATATAGGCACTAAATTGATGCACAAAAGACTCGACGGTCTCTTAGAAATTTCTCAAAGAATGAGTGGGTAGTTGATAATACCATTCCAATGCCATCCCTCCTAAATTTTTTGGGAACATCTTTAGTAATAACAAGTCATCATGTGATATATCATGACATACTATCCTAAACATACGAAGATGCTCTATGGGATATTCAGTTCCTTTGTATATAGGTAGGACAGGCATAGGAAAGTTTTTGGGATATGGTTGTGCTACAACTATAGGATCTAGAGGCTGACTACACATCTCTCGATAATTGTACGAGGGATGGTATGGATCTATCTGGTCCATGTAGGAGACTAATTGTTTCACCATGGCTTCAAGATTACTAGTTTTCCCACCATATTGGTTCGGTGGTACATGAGTATGGGATTTGTGAGCGTATGCTGGCATGACATAAGGATTAGATGCTATATTGCTATTATGAAAATGGTTGGTAGGAAGAGTATTATGAAGAAGATTTGTTGTAGCATTATGTTGTATCCCAGATTGTTGGAAATTGGTATTTGGTTTTGTTTTAGGCTTTTGTTGATTTGAGGTATATTGATCAATATCTTGGTGAAATAGAGCAGTGAATGAAGGTTTCTTTTGTGTGGGAATAACCCTAGGCTTGGTAACAGGTACTCTAGGTGGTTGGGTAACCTGTTGTTGTTGCATGTTCTAGATTATAGCGGCCATATCCAAATTGGATGGTCCAGCTTGATCACTTTCTTGATCAACGAAGGACAAGGGATTAGTGCATGTGTGATATATGTCTTCTAGGGTTTCTTGAGTGTCACTAATTTTATCTTTGTCCATATGGACTGCTCTATTAAGAGTGCCCATATTAGTATGGAGGAACCTCCAGAAATGTTCCATGTTCTCAAAAGTAATAGCTCCTTCCAAAGATATTTTAGGGGATGAGGATCCTTCCTCTCTATCATTTTCTTTTTGTTCATTTCCTACAGTAAATTCTTCTTCTTGTTGGTCAAAGGTTCCTTCTTCCTGAATTGGGTCTTCAGGAAGGACATCTGGGTTATTTCCTAGTTTTCTTAACCAATCTTCTTCTACTTCAGTCTGTTTCCATTCCCGAGTCTAGTCATTATGTCTAAATTTAGATTTTAGCAAATATATATTAATATATTTGCAAAACATTTGGGAGGTATATATTTTAACTATATACCTACTATAATACTTAAAATAAAATGTTTTGATTTTTGTTATGATTTTGTTTTGTTTTTATTTTATTTATTTATGTATATATTTTTTGTTTTTTTGTTTTATGTTTATAAAGACAACAAATAGCACACTGAATGCAAGAAATAACAATAATAAAGGAATAGCTTAGTTTTCTATAAATAGTTTATAGATGTCATTGATAGGATCAAGTTCATTAGGAGTCATGAAATGCTCCTCTTCAAATTGGAAATGGTTTTTTAGGAATTTGATAAAGTGTGCTATGGTGATGTTATCTACTTCTGACTCTGATTTGTAAAAATAGATTTCATGGCAATACTCTCGATATAACACAGCTCTAGGAACTCTATTCCATCTCTATCTATCCATAAGAATGACCTCTTGATCCTCTATACGAGATAGAAATTTATGTACTACAACTGCATTGTCGAGGTATTCCTCAAAGGTGTACAACTTAGAAGACACAAGGGCTCTCTTATCTGCTAACCACCTATGGCAAGCTCTCTGAAGTTCATGATATAAGGCCACTTGATCAAGATCTAGGATTCTATCTAGGACAAACCTCTTAATTTGCCTAAGTTCTGTTGCCCTAGATCCAATGATACCCAATCTCCTATCAAGTTCGTCCCACAAAGGTTGAACCCTATTTGTGTAAGGTATTCTAAGCACAAAAGTAATCTCTATAGCTGCTAATTGATTCTCAACATTAATGGTGACAACTCGTCTTTTATTATAATCTACCATCTAAATATGATATGCAATATTTGATTCTAAATGCATTTATGTTTTGTTTTTTGGATTGTTTTCAAAAGGTTTTTTAGTTTTCACGTCGGGTTCACCAAAATGTATCGCTCCAAATTTTTTGCATCCTTACCTTCAAGCTATAGGATCCGCGCCCAAAAGGGGGATGCGAGAAGGATGGGACAATACCTTAGACTGAGAGGCCCTTTGAAGGTCCCACCTCTCGAGGGAGGGGTATAAGGGTGAATTTTCGACGGATGGTGGGTTCACCAGGAAACTTTTGAGTGGTAGTTTCCACACCTAGGTTGATAGTAAGTTTGATGTGTTCATTTTGCGCTTTAATCATTCAATTCCTAGGTTTGGCCAAGATGAATCTAAACTATTTTATATGCCAATACAGATTTAGATGAATACAAAAAATAGGAATGAATGCTAAATAGAGAGAATATGCTAACTAGAACAGTACATACCTAATTTCGGATGTCTAATGAAGATTATGAGTTTTGTAGCAGTCCAGATCGTCTCAACTCGTATGTAATCGTCTGAGATTAGACGAGATCATCGTCAATCTGATGAATTCGTCAAACGAATTTGTCAGAAACCTGCAATCACAAGAATAGATACAAAGTACCAAAGATGCCACTACAAAAGAAAAGGAGAAGATAGAAATAACAGCAAACAGGCCTAAATAATAAATGCAAATAGCAAATAAGAGAAATGTAGTAGATTTAATGATTGATTTTAACTTTATCATGCGGTTATACTAAATGAGGTGAACTCCAAGATGCATAAATATAATAACTAAAATAATGTATAAAGAAATGCAGAAAACAATAAAGAGATGCAAAATCTGGACTCTGATTGCCCCCAATCTAGACTACAGTCGGGATCGCCTCCAATCATACGAGATTGTCTGCGCTTCTCGATAGGATCGTTCGAAATCGCCTGGAATCGCTTGCGACGATTCGAGCTAGCTTCGACTGAAAAATAGTAAAATTCCTACAAGAAAACATGAAATACAAAATGCAAATAATGGTGTGAGGATGCTCTAAAGTATAAGAACTAAATATGCAAGGAAATCCGTCAGCTAGGGGGTTTAGGGGGTCAATCAGGGGGATAAACTAGAAAAATCCCAGTTTATATAGGATTAGGGAGAGGTTAGGAGGTTGGAGATCATCCCAATTTGGGAGATCTCCAACGGGGGAGACTATAACTATGCAGAGATGCTTTCTGCCCAGGTTAGAGAGACTGTTGGAATAGAAGCTAAGTATGGAAATTTGGTTTTGGGACGAAATCGTCTGGACATTCTGTTCCAGACGACATCGTCAGATTTGGGATGATTTCATCTAATCTGTGACGATATAGTCCAACGGTCAAAACAAATCCTAAAAATGATGCGAAAAACAAGGAAAGCGGGTAACGGGCGGTTTGAGGTTAAAATTTAAATTTTTATCTTTTTACTAAGGTTTAACTGTGCCAATTTTAGGGTGCTACAATTTCCTTACAATTGAGAATTGCTTTCCAAAAAGTAGAACCTCTGATTGGAACTGAGTCACTTAGAAATTCCATATTTTGAAGATACTTTCATTTGATGATAGCTGTCCATTCATTTTCTTCACCAGAAATGAGGCGCCAGGCCTGCTTAGCTAGTAAAGCTAAATTCATATGAGCAATTATCCTCAGACCTAAGCCACCATTTTCCTTGGGTCTACACACTTTGGTCCATCCTACAAGGTGTATCTTTTTTTCTCCTCTGATCCAGTCCATACAAATTCTTTTTGGAGTTTCTCAATTTTTTGGAAAACCTTCACAGGGGCTTTGAAAATGGAGAGGAAATAGACTAGAATGCTCTGAAGAGAGGCCTTAGTGAGGGTTAGATTTCCTGCTTGAGATAGAAGATGACATTTCCATCCAACAAGTTTTTTTGAATTCTTTCAATAACCCTGTCCCACATTGACTCTCTCGGAGAACCAATGAAAAGAGGGAGACCAAGATACGAAGTGGGGAGGTTTGCTATATCACACCCTAAAATTTATGCAATCCTTTCTTGCCTCTGAATGGGGGTGTTAAATAATATAACTTGCTTTTACTGAAATTAACTTTATGACCAGCAGCGTCCTCGTAGAGTTGCAGGATGTATTTAATTCTTTTGGCCTCAACCACCAATGCCTTAGTCAATAGAAGGGTATCATCGATGAATTGTTGGTGAGAAACAAACCTAGTGAGAGATGTTGCCTTGATTCCTGATATTAGCCTTGAACTGCAAGCATTTTTGATGGTTCTGCCTAAATCTTCTGCCACAATGATGAATAACATGGGGTTGATAGGGTCCCCCTACCGAATTCCTCTACGAATTTGAAAGTAACCATCAGTTGTTCCATTAACTAGAATCGAGAACCATGCTTTAGAAATGCATTATTTGATCAAATTAATCCATTGGTGGTGAAAACCAAACTTAAGGAGGATATCAATCAGAAAGTCCCAATTTAGCCTATCAAATGCTTTGTTCATATCAAGCTTGAGGGCAAAAACATACCTGTTAGTATTATGAGTAGAGTGCAGAGCTTCATGAACTATGATAACTCCATCCAAGATTGACCTGCCCTAGACAAAGCTTCCCTAGCATAGATCTATGATGCGGGGTAGAACATCTCTCATTCTATTTGCAATGGCTTTAGTTAGGATCTTGTAAGAAACATTGCACAGACTGATTGGCCTAAAGTCAGCCATAGATTCAGGGGTTTGCTTCTTAGGAATTAGAGAAATAAAAGTAGAGTTGAGACCTTTTGGGATATGATTGCTTGCTTGGAATTCTTTGACAACAAAAATTACATCCTCACTTATGATGTCCCAAAAATCTTGATAGAAACGAGGGGGAAAGCCATCGAGTCTTGGGGCTTTGTCTGGCTCCATGCTAAACAAGGCTTCCTTAATTTCCTCATCATAAAATGGAGCTAGAAGCTTAAGGTTTATATCCTCATTTATTATGCTAGGAATGGATTGCAAGAGAATATCTTTGGCCTCCTCATTGCACTGCGATTCCTGACCAAGGATAGAATTGAAATAAGTTATTGCCTCCTTTTTTATTTATGTTAAGTCCTGAGTAATAGAACCATCTACTTTTTTTAAAATTTTTATCTTGTTATTGCTTCTGTTTCTAAGCATGGTGACGTGAAAAAACTTGGAATTTGAATCTCCATATTTCAACCAAAGAGCCCTTGATTTTTGCCTCCAATAGATTTCCTCACAGGCCAAAATGTTATGAAACTCTGCTAGTTTTGTCCGTTCCTCCTGCCTAGTAGTTTCATCAGCATCACCATGTTGAATCCTCTAATTAATTATCTTAAAAATTTCAACAACATGTTTTTTATTTTCAAAAAGGTTCCCAAAGACCTCTTTGTTCCAATTTTGAAGCTTTTCCCTAACAAAATTTATTTTTCCAGCAAGTTTAAAAGCTGCACTACACATGACAGGCTGCTACCACCACTGAATTAAGTTATCTCTAAAACTGGAATGTTTGATCCACATAGATTGAAATATGAAAGGTTTCTTGAAGGACAGATAGTTAGGGATCTCCAAAAAAATGGGATTATGATCAAAGGTAATTTTAGGAAGGGCTTGAAGGGTAGAATCACCGAACAGAGTTGTAGTGTCCTTTGATAGAAAAACCTATCAAGTCTCTCTTGAATGAGATGACACCCTATCCGTCGATTGATCCAGGTATAATTTGCTCCTCTAAGTTTTACATCCATCAACATGTTGGAGTTCAAAAAGTCATTGAACTCATCCATGCTCCTGATAGGTGGTCCATTTCCACCCATTTTGTCTGAAGGGTAAAGAGGAGTGTTAAAATCCCCAGCCAAAATCCAGGGGACATTATGGAAGATTTCACTCAGATTGCTTAAGTACTCCCATAGTAGATCTCTCCCTTGAATTGAAGTCGAGACATAAATATTTGAAAGGATCCATGACCTGTTGCTATTTATTTGCTTAAATAAAACACTAATAACCCTGTCATATTTTTGAATAATGATGCCTTGTACTATCCGAGGATCCCACAAAGTCATAAGGCCTCCAGACGCTCCTCTGGATGATTTACAAACCATCTCCTCTTGATTCTAGATTTTTTTGCTACTTTTTTGATTGAATATCATTAGTTTTTGTTTCTTGCAACATGATAATAGTTGGATTCACTTGATTTCTTATTGCACTGACTTCCCTGTGTTTGGGCAGGTCATTGAGGCCTCTCACATTCCATGAGAGGAACTTCATTTAGATTTTTTGGGATTTATTCCTCTCCCCCTCTCTTAAGGGGGTTTTCCTAATTTGTTGTCTTTAGAACCTAGAATAACCTGTTGAAACAAGGTTCTCTATTTTCCATTGGCAATGTCATTATCATTTTTAATTTTTTGATGCTCAACATTTGATATTCTCCATATTATTTTTTCACTGCCAAAATATATAGGAGACTTCACAGTGCTCCTGGTTCTTTTAGGACTAAACTGGGGGGAGGCAATTTATTACAGAACCGAACTACCATATTCCTCAGTCTGAAGAGTTTTACATATCTCCACCCATACATCCAAATCTTCTCTTTTTTTCCTGTATTCCCCTGGTCTGTGGGACGATCCCTTAGTAGGATTCACCTAGCTCCTAGTGATGATGTTAGGGAGATGAGATTTTTTATTTTCCAATGCCTCAACTTTCTTCCTAAGTTCTTCAACATTAGGGTTTGGCTTTGGGATGCCCACTAGGCTTGAAGTATTTTCAGCATTAGGGTTTAAGGATCCCAAATTGGATGGGGATTCTAGATATCGGGCATTAGGGTTTGTATTTGTGATGCCCATGGGGCTTACAGTAATTTCAGCATTAGGGTTTGAGGATCCTAACTTGGATGGGGATTCTAGAGAGTCATAAATGTTAGCCTGAAGGTTCTGGGCTTCCATATCTTTCGATAATCCTCCTACTCCCATATTGGATAGAATTGAAAATTTATTTGAAACTAGAGGATTGGAACTTACCTGAGTATTTTGGTTGCCAACGACCTGTTTTTTCCTTTGTCTTGTTGGGACCCTGCACCCTCTATTTTATTTTTTTGGTAGACATAGTTTGCCTAATTGAAATCGCCTCTGCTAGGGAAACTCCTCAAATTTCCTCTATCTAGCATTCCCTGCTTCTGCTTTTCTCTATTCATTGCCAGGTTAGGGCACTAATTGCATAGATGTCCTTGATTTTTGCATTCTGCATAAAATGGCAGTCTGTTCTCGTATTCTACCAACTATTTTTGATAGTATTCTCCATACTATAGCTCCACAAACCTTGGTAATTCATTATCCAAATTAGCATTTACATAGATTCGTGCATGAGTCATCCTTGTCCTAGCCAAGGTCGTATGGTCAATGGAGATCAGGTCCCTTATAGTTTTGGATATGCCCTGCAACCAATATTCATTGAAGAATTGGGCAGGTAGACTCGGGAGACGAACCCAAATAGGGGTAATGTTAATATTTTGCTTTTTAGGGTTGAAATATTCATCCCATCGTCTGAGAAAAAGGCTCCTTTTGCCCAAAAACCAAGGACCTCCTATTAAAATGTGGTTAGCATCCTCCATATTGTTAAAAAGGATAATGAAGAACCCTCGAGTTAGAGCTACTAACTCCAAGCTACCTACCAATCGTAATTTACCCATCGCCCAAGTCCTAATAGTCTCCATGTCCGGCCTACCTCAAAAACTTGCCTACTAGAGAGAATTATTCCATTGAAAGAAAAGGGCTCATGGAACTTGCCGGGGCCAAAATTTTATTATTTACTGGAACTAGGGGTGGAAGACAGAGAACCTCCTTTATGTTTCCTCTAAGAGTCTCAATAAAAGACATCCACTTCTTGGGCCCCGCATTGTCCTTCGTATATTTTTTGTCGAGGTATTTCTGAGGAGGGTCGGGCCCCTGCGTGATGCTTGCCTCCAAATATGTCGTAGCCTGACCGCCTTCCTTTGGATCCTCACTTGATCCATGCTCAAGGTTCCCACCTACCATTTCCATACATGCTCTACCTCTGCCACCTTGGCTGAGATTATTGCCTAGAAAATTCAAACCCTTACTCCCACCGCACCCGCTAAACCTCAGCTTGGGGTTGTAGTATAGTGTATGTTGATATGTGATGTAGCAATTTGACCACTTCTTGAAGCAACTACTTTATGTTGGGAAGTAGATTATTGTCCTTTAGTGATATCTTATTGAAATTTATGAAATCAACACAAAGCCTGATCTCACAATTCCTTTTCTAACTGAGACTATATTAGCTATCCTGTGCAGCTCCATGTTATCTGGTATGAGAAGGTATTTTTTGTTTCATTTGGTGATACTAGAACCACACTTGATCTAAGACCATTCTTACATTTGACACTATCAAAGAATAATTTCCAAATTTTATCTTGTTCAAGAATCTTGTCTGTCAGAACTGTGAGTTTTATTTCTTCCAGTTTCATGATTGAATAGGCTAGCACCACACCTGATCTGAGACTATTATTGCATTTGGCACTGTCAAAGAACAATTTCCAAATTTTATCTTGTTCAAGAATCTTGTCTATAAGAACTGTGAGTTTTATTTCTTCCACTTTCATGATTGAATAGGCTCTCATTCATGTTTCAATTATAACATTGAAATTTATTATGGAAAACTGATCCTCTATTTGGATATCCTCCAAAACTTCCTCCATTAGGTCTATTTATTGAGTGGTTACGTTGACTATATCATCTTATTCATCTTATGATTTCTCTATATGGAATGAGGATGGCTTTTTAGAAGAGATCTTAAATCTTTTTCTTTGAATAGAACCTCCATATGGGAATAATAAAGGGACAAATACCCACTCAAATTGGCAGTAAATTCTCTTGACAAGCACATACCAAAGTAGGGTTCTAAATCTACCACTATAATTTCCTAAATAACAGTGATTTGGGGTATTCTATACAACTTCATGGGAACATCTTTAATTACCCCAACTATTTTCATAGGTGTACCATCCAACTATAGCACTCTAGAATTGCTTCTTGTGTATTCCATACCCATTATTTCATACACTACTTTGGGCATGACAATGGTAGATGCTCTGGAATCAATCATATAATTGTGTACTACCCATTCTTCCATAAGTAAGGACAAGTAAAATGGGGATGGTCTATTATTTTCAATTATTGAAGTAGGGTACCCTTGAGCCAAATTAAGCTCTACTTGTTGCTTCCCCTGTCCCTTTATTGATTTGAGAGAGGTCTACAGAAGATAAATTTATCCCAAAATAAGGAGTGCATCATACATGCTAACTTTTGATGGGATTTTCTTCAAATTTTCCACAATGTTGAAACTGGAAGAGTCCGACTATTTTCTATGTTCTTTTACAAGTTCATCATATTTATTCTTATAATCCTGGGTAGCTTCAATCCTCTATCATTTAGTCAATGAAGGATATCTCAAATTATCTCTAGCTTGTTCTTTCCCTTAAATTTCTTTATATTCCTTTTACTACACTATTTTGTGAGCTAGGGTAGACTGAGGCATATCCTTCTATGGGTTGTTTTATGATTTGGAATGTACTTTGAAAGGGTCCAATATTTTAGGATCAACGGTAAAAGGTGTATTTCTAGACCTTGTAAGAACCAACACTTGTTCCATAGAAGGCATCATGAAATTATAATTCATCTCTCTCATATTTACTTGGCCCTTTTGTGCCTTTTATGCCTTTTCTACCTTCTCAATTGCAATATTCTGAATAAAATGTTGATGCATCATATATGTACTTTCACCATGTGGGTCATTGTAGGTTGAGCACCAATAATTAGACTTGGATTTTGAGGAAGAAGACTTCTCTTATTGATTACTGTATACAATGTTGGACTTTTCCATAGATTTGCTAGTGGAAGCAACTTGATTCCTTGTAACAGATGGAAATCTTCATGGTTGAAAGTTTCTATCAGCTTCTCTTCGTTTTATGGCCATGACTTCATTTGTGAGATTATTTATAGTTGTTACCATCTCTTGGAAAGCAACTATCTAAGGGTCAAGGATTAATGGAGTAATGGGACTGTGGGTAAAGCAGGAAGTATTTGTGGAGTTGGTGTAGGTGGTCAGTATGGGAAATTGACTGGTGGAGTAGTTTTTTTAAAAGAGCTTGGTGAGAAAAATTCGATATTTATTGTTGAGGGAATTCTAGGTATATAGGCATTACAATTTTTGGAGATAATCTCCTTATAGCAATCAAATAATTTTCTACTTTTAGTGTTTCTTGAAATATTTCTTGAAATGTTTGCACATTATACTACCTTATGGACATACCCAAGTCCAAATGAAAATCCCTCAAATAGTAGTACATTGCTTGTTCATTTGTTGGGTGTAGACCTTGAGGTACCCTTCTCCATGTTTAGCTGAATATAATGTTGAAATATGTTATTTCTTCTTGTGGGTGCCTTTGAATCATTTTAAATTATGTTAGTAGAGAGAAGGTATCTGCTTGTTCATTGAATTCTTAAATCAACTTGTTAGCCAACTCGTTCCATGAAATTATAATTAAATTTGATAAGGTTCTATACCAATATGACATTTTCCCCTTTAATGAAATTACCAATAGCCTTATCATGATATCCTCATCCTGAATATTATGTATGGTGGCTAACAATGCTACATCTTGAAAATGCTCATATGTAGTCTTGTCGATGCCATCATACGTTGGTAATGCTTTCAGAGCTACCTAAGGAATAGGATTCTGTATAGGTAAATTCAAAGGTACCGTATGATTCCAAGTTGGTTAGTTATAAGCATTTTGATTTTGATTTACGACCATTATTGTTTTTACAAGAGGAGGGATTACCAGAGTTGGATTGGTAATAATAGAATCAGCTACACTAGTTAGATCTATAGTAAGTAATGAAGAGGGTATTAAAACATATGGGAATATTGGATGTATCCTAAAGTTACCAAACTACAATTCTAAAAACTCAATAGGTTCCTTTGATTCTCTAGTTGCTTGTCTTGTGATCATATATCTAAAAATCTAAGCAAGGCAACTTAATAAAAAAATGGATATGCAAATATTTTTTACATATCGTTAGACGAAGTCACCAGGTGATTAAAATAAATTTTTATAATGAGCAGAGAATCACCATGTTTTGATCTTATCAAAATAGTGGGATTGGGTCCCATCAAGTGTGCCATAAACTATTGGTTTGGAATACTATCTAATGGAAAGGTTGTGCACCCATAAACCTTAACCAATATTGAATGACCAAGAAGATATGAAGCTTCGATGGTTAATCTCCAAAGGAGACCAGTTCCTTTGGTGTTCTAGCTAACAATTCCTAAAGTATGTGGGGAAAAGGGTGCTGAAAAAAGTAAAAGGAGTTGTGTAGACACCAAAATCTAGCCACTTGTCGTTCATCTAGGTCTTCCCGACATTTTTAACCATTATTTACATATGTTTATGTATATTTATTTAATATATATTTAAATATTAATATTTTATATATATTTAATAAATATGTATACATATGTGTGAATTAATCCTAGCCATCCATCTTGGTCTAATCCTAGCCATTCATCCACCTTAATCCATACCACTTGCCTAGATTTAATCTCCACCCTTCGTCATGTTTTAATCTTGATCGCACAAATTGTGTCATTGAAACCCTAACGTGCCCTAGGGAATATTATAAATAGGAGTCATTTTGATGGCTCAAGCACTGAATCCTAAGTTTTTTTGAGTCTAAGCCTAAGCAATTCATGCCCTTAGTTTTTGAAGTCCTTGATTTTATTTTGTCCACTATCATCCTCGAACTTTCATCCATCATTGCATCTATCATTATAGCCCTTGCCTGAAGCAAATCTGCTTTTGCAGACCTTTGCTTCAACCCCTAAATGTCCCTTTGTTACTCTTGAATGCCCATATGCTATTACCGAATGCTCACCTGCTATTCCCAAGCATTGTTGGGTATTTTGATCATTGTCATGCATCCACGGGTATCCTCTACTACCACAAAGCACCCACGGGTATTTCAAATAGAGTTCTACAATCCTACTAACCCTCGAGTGTCGCTAGGGCATCTGCACACCATCTTCCTACAACAACAACTACATATCAGAAAACATCAAGTTCACAAGGTAAATATTTTATTGTTATACTAATTTCATTATTTCCATATTTGTATGTAGTTTATCATTTGGTATTTAGGGTTTTTATTGATTTTTGAGGGTCTCACATAGTGGAGCCCTCACAGTTACTACTAATCCTCTTTTGTCATTTTATATGTGTAAGTCTGGAGATATACAAGCATTGAGCAGTTGTTTAAGTTGGAGTGGTCTGATCAAAGGATATTTGAAGCCCACTCACTTCTATTGGGATCGATCGAGTGTGAAGACACCACCCTGATTTGTTGACTAGGGTTTTAGAGAACCCTAGCATATTGATATTATTGTATTGAGCAATAAAGCTTTGTAAAAACCCTAATTTGGGGCATATTTGGTTGTAATATTAGGAATCCACTCAACAATAAAAATCAAATTTATTTTTGTGCAATCATATGTGTTTATCTTGCTTTAATTATTCATTTATTTAAGTTTAGTTATTTGGTGTTCTTCGATTTACATCTACAAGTTGAAGCTAGAACTTATGTTGGTGCAGATTAAGCAACATCAAGACATATGTGCAGTAAAATATTATGCAAATAAATAATTGATTACCTAATAGACCAGCAAATTTTACTATCAACCACAGAGCACTTAATTTCAATCTAATGCCGGTTATCAGACTACAAATTCTAGAACAAGTGAATGAACACAACATAAATTCAGAATTCAAAGTAAACACCATGAGCATTCAATAGGCTAAAATTAGAAATATCTGTAAATGAATTTGAACCAAATACCAAACAACAATATCTCTGTATTAAGATGCAAGTCTTCTTGTAGCACCCTAAAATTGGTGCAGTAAAATTGTCATAATTACATTCACCTTAGTAAATAATTTAAATTCAAATTTTAACCTCCCAAACCGCCCGTTAACCAGTCGGGTAATCCGTTTCCCCCTTTTTCGTGCCATTTTTAGAGGTTGTTTTGACCGTTTGACGATATCGTCGCCGATCAGACGATATCGCCCCAGATCTGACGATTTCATCTGGGCTAGGACGTCCAGACGATCTTGTCGCAAAACTAATTTTGCACAATTAGCTTCTGTTCCAACGGGCCTCTAATCCGGGCAGAAGCGTGTCTGCGCCGTTAGAGACCCTCCCCCATTGGAGATCTCCCAAATAGGGATGATCTCCAACCTCCTAACTACTCCCCTAAGCCTATTTAATCCTTAGGACCTTCCCTTCCCAACCCCTGGCTGAAATTCTCTGTAACTTAACTTCATGCACGTTAAATCATCCTAAGTTTTCATTTGCAGTAGTCCTATATCAATTTTGTTGCAGGTACCATCTTGTTTTTCAGTCGGAGCAAGCATACATCGTCGTCGACGAACCTGTTCAGATCGGAGGCGATCTTGTCGAATCAGAGATGATTTCGTACTGATGCGAGATGATCTCGACTGCAGTCCACATTGAGGCAATCAGTGCCATAAGTTTGCATTTCTTCACCTTTTCTCTGTTGTTTTATTCTACAAATTAGCTAGTTTATTTGATATTTTATGTTATATTGCATTTTGGAGTTCACCCATCTAGATCAAAGGCATAATTAATCCATAATTGTGATTTAATCAGCATCATTCATACATGTTTCGGTCTTTAAGTTTCAGTTCAGTGTTGTCACTGTTATTTTGCATAGTTTCCCTCTACTAGAATAGTAGTATTCTCTGTATTTTGCATCTATTTTTCTGTTTGTAGGTCTCTGACGAATTCGTCAGATCTCAGATGATCTTGTCTGATCTCAAATGATTCTGTCGAATTCTAGATGATCCTGACTGCTTCAAACATCAGAATCTCCATCAGACATCCGGATCAGGTATTCTTCTTATTCTTCCTTAATTTCTCTATTTTTTGTCTTAAATTTGTTCTCTGTATTCATTAAAATCTGCATTTTCATATAGATTAATTTAGATTCATTTGGCCAAACCTAGGATATGAATGCTTAAGACTAAAAACGAACACATAAAAACACATTCCAAACCTAGGCGTGGAAACTGCCATTAAATGTTTCCTGGTGAACCCACCATCCATCGAAAAATCATCAAAATACACCTCCCTTGAGAGGCGGGACCTTCGCAAAGTCCTCTCAGTCCGAGGTACCGCGACATCCTTTTCCCATCCTCCTTCCGGGCATGGATCCTATAGCTTGAAGGTAAGGATGCGAAAAATTTGGAGCGATACATTTTGGTGAACCCGACGTGAATGCATCATAACCTTTTGAAAACAAAAAAAAAAAAAAAAAAAATATAGAACAACTAAAACATAGATGCATTTTAAAACATTTAAAGTTTAAAATCATGTTTAGATGGTAGCTCCTAAGAAAATATTAGCAGTTACTATAAATGTAGAAAACCAATTGGCAGCCATAGAAATCAACTCTATGCTTAATGTGCCTGAAACAAGTAGAAATCAATTCCTGTGGAACGAACTTGATAGAAGACTTAGTCTCATCTCATCTAGGTCCACACAACTTAAGCAAATCAAGAGGCTAGTCCTAGATAGAATCCTGGATCCTCATCAACTAGTTTTTTATCATGAACTTCAGAGAGCCTGCCATAGATGGTTAGCTTATAGGAGAGCTCTAGTATCTTCAGAATTGTTCACCTTCGAGGAATACCTCGAGAACGCAGCCATTGTACACCAGTTCCTAGGTTGTGTAGAAGACCAAGAGGTTGTTCTTACAGATAGGGAAAGATGGAATAGAGTTCCTCGAGCTGTGTTATATCGAGAGTATTGCCACGAGCTTTACTTCTATCAACCAGCATATGAGACAGATAATATCACTATAGCTCTTTTCATCAAATTTTTAAAAGAAAACTTTCAATTTGAAGAAGAACACTTCATGACTCCTGAACAACTCGAGCCTATTAATGATATTTATAAATTATTTATAGAAAACTAGATTATTACTTTCAGGTCTTATTTCTTGCATTTATTGTGTTGATTTGTCTTTACAATATTATTTCAAAAACAAAGAAAAACTAAAAAAAACTAAAAAACATAGCAAAAACTTAAACATTTCATTTCAAATATTGTAGTAGGTATATAGTAAATATATACCTCTTAATTTTGTTGCATATATATATATATATATATATATATATATATATATTATATATATATATATATATATATTTGCTGAAATCAAAATTTAGCACCATGCCTAAACTTAGGAATGGTAAAGAAACTTTAGGAGAAGAAGAAGATTGGGTACAAGATACAACTAGAGACCCAAATGTCCTTCCTGGAGATCCAATTCCGGAAGGACAAACTCTAGATCAATCAGAACATGACCTAGGTGAAGATAATGAACAAGAAGGAAGTGTTAAAGAGGATGGATCCTCATCCCCTAGAGTAGCTCCAGATGGAACTATTGCTTTTGACAACATAGATCATTTCAAGAAATTTCTTGATGATAACATTGATGCCATTAATGTGGCAGTTCGTATTGATAAAGGGCAAATTAGTGACACTCAGGCAGCCTTGGAACATATGTATGATGTGCGCATTAATCCCTTGTCTTTCATTGATCAAGAAAGTGATAAGGCTGGGCCATCCAATACGGATATGGTCACTATGATTCAAAACATGTCAAAACAACAGGCTATCCAACCTCCTAAGGAACCTGTTATTCAACCTAAAATCATTCCCACACAAAAGAAACCTTCCTTCACTACTTTATTCCGCCAAACTATTGAGCAATATGCTTCAAGTAAACAAAAACCTAAAACGAAGCCAAACACCAATTTTCAACAATCTGGAATACAACATAATACAACTTCAAAATTCCTTCATAATACTTTTCCTACCAATAATTTACACAATAGTAACATGGCATCTAATCTTCATGTTCCTCCATCATATGCCCATAAAACCCATGTCAATGCCCTACCAAACCAATATGGGGGGCAAACTAGTAATCTGGAAGCCATGGTGAAACAGTTAGCTTCACGTATGGACCAGATAGATCCCTACCGTCCCTCGTATAATTATCGAGAGATATGTAGTCAACCTTTGGATCCCATAGTTGTAGCTCAACCATACCCTAAGCATTTTCCCATGCCTATCCTGCCTATATATAAAGGAACCGAGGATCCCATAGAGCATCTTCGCATGTTTAGGATAGCATGTCATGACATATCGCATGATGACTTGCTATTATTAAAAATGTTCCCAAAAAGTTTAGGTGGAATGGCATTAGAGTGGTACTATCAATTGCCCACTCATTCTTTGAGAAACTTCGAAGAAACAAGCTGAATCATTTGTCCATCAATTTAGTGCCTACATCGAGAGGCATGTAACTATTAAAGATTTATACAATTTAAAACAAGACAAAGATGAATGTTTTGCCGATTTCTTAGCTAGATGGAGGCAATTGATAGGAAAACTGCACTTTGTGCTACCTTATAGGGAAATGTTGGACATTTTTATCAATAATTTACAAGAACAAATATCTTATGAGCTATCAACTGCTACCTTAACTACCTTCGATCAAGCTATAGATTTAGCTCGAAGAGTAGAAGATGCCCTCATTAGGAGAGGCCAACTTAGGAAGAAGGATGATGAGAAAACATCCAGAAATCAATATAAAAACAAACAAGTTGTCGGTGATGGAGTCATCGACAACGAGAATGTTGCTAATATCAATGCAACGAAGACAACAAAAAAATTTATATTGAAACCTCCTGACAAGCCTCCTCGAGAATTCACTAGATTAAATCAACCCTTATCAACTATTTTACCTCAATTACTCGAAAGAGGTTTGATCCAATTACCGACTATCCGGGAACTTGATCCAACTATACCCGGATACAGAGCTGACTTACACTTGTGATTTCCATAGAGGACCTGGACATTCTACCAACGCTTGTAAAAGGTTGAAACATAAAATACAAGATTTGATTGATAATAATGAAATGGAAGTGCAAGCCTTCCAACCTAAACAAAACCCTCCTAATAATACTCAAAAGACCATTCCCCAAAATCAAAATCAAAATGCCAATCAAACTTTAGACATATTTCAACACCCTTTACCAAGACATGGTAAAGAGGTAGCCAATCAAATCGAACATCATAATGTTCCCCCTCCTACCCGATATGTAGGAACCATTAGCGGACAATTACATGTTCAGGATCCTCAAATATTTGACACAACCTTATCCCTGGTTACGACCAGGCCCTTACATAATTTTCAAACTTCTGATTCTAGTGATATAGAATCAGATAGTGAAAGTGAACTAGACATTACTTCAAACCAATCGAATAGTTCTGAAAATGAATCAGATCCTATTCAACCCGTCACGGATGCTATGGTTCCAGAAGAACCATTTCCTAGACGAGTTACTACTCGACCTTCTTCTAATATATTCCTTTCTAATGAACAAGCCATAAATGCTCAACCGAGACCAGTTCAACGTCTTCATTATAACATTGTAGGTACCATTGGAGTCGTCACCCGACAACAAGCTCAAAATTCTCAACAAGAACCAAACCAGAATGATGGATCAGCTCCATTCATTCTGAAAAACCCCAATAAAGGGAATCATGCTCCTAATGTTCAACCTAAACCCCCTTACAATATTAATGAGCAATTGTCCAATACTACGGCCAGAATTTCCCTTTTGGATTTATTAAGATCCTCTCCCACCCATAGGGATGAGTTGATGCTTACATTAAGCCAAATGATGGTACCTCAAAACATTCAACCTGAAGCTATGGCCAATACTATCATCACTCGAGAGATTGATTGTATTGACTTTCGGGATAAAGATATCCCACAACACAGTTTACATAAGGATAATCCCTTATACATTACTGCTCTAATTGGAGATGTAGCTGTCAAACGAGTCTTGATTGATAATGGCTCATCTCTAAACATTTGCACTTTTGACTTCTACCAACGATTTGGCTTTAGAAGTGATGAAATGAAGAAAACTGATATGATTATCAAAGCTTTTAATGACGAAACACAAGAAACGTGTGGAGTTATTACCCTCCCATTGCAAGTTGGTCCTAGAACCCTAGAAACAACCGTGTTTATTGTACATTGCCCAACATCGTACAATATACTTTTGGGTCACCCTTGGATCAATGCCATGCGAGCGGTCCCATCAACCTTACACCAATGTGTTAAATTTGAGTTTAAAAATCAGTTGGTCACTATCCATGGTGACCCTAGACCTTTTGATATGTGTGCTTTGGCAGAACCCGTTGGAGTGCAATTTTGCCCTGCTCTGTCATCCACACATCCTAGTTCTTATTTTTCATCTAAAACTATGAAACACACACCCATAACTTCACCTATTTCCCCTCCATTAATTTCATCCTCCTATATAGATCAACAACCCTCTAAACAAATCACTCTAGAACCTCAAAAAGATCTTAAATCTACAACCAATCCTTCAAGTTCTATCCCTATAAATTCAAAACCTATAGAAACAACTATCATACCTTCCACATCTCAAGATATAGGTAATAAGCCTTCTACATCTTATGCCCTTTTTGATGAACTTTTACCAGATTTATCCACAACCTTAATATCAGAAAAAACAAATGCTTTCATGCAAGATTCAATTCTTTTGAATAATTTACCGCCATCTCCTCGTACTTTGGGCCTCCCACAACCTATGGGAAGTACTTACCAAGTCGGGAGTTGTGCCTTCATTTATAAAGGATATGACTGGGGAAGAATCCCTCGGAATATCAAAACTCATCATGAGGGATACGCTCGGTGTTATTTTACCAATGATTATATTAAAGCTAAACCCATGATGCTTAAAATGGGATATAAAGGGAAAGGCTTGGGACCTTTCCAAAATGGCATGAAAGAACCTTTCGAGGTAGAACCGTGGCTTGCCCGCTGTGGTGTGGGCCTATTTCCTAGTAAGGGTCAACCCTTTCCTTTTGAAGATGATGATCAACTCATATGTTATCAAGATTATTTGGATAGGCATGTTGATTTGCCTCTTAAAAATCAGTCGTTTTCATGCAACATGCTATCCATAGCTTACCCTGAAATGATTGCTGACCCCGATGAAGAGTTGGAAGGAGATATCTTCCATGATGTCTCTGTTGAAGAGATGTTACACAATGGATTTTATTTTGATGGTTCTATACCAACTATAGCCCAACTTGAGGCCACTAATCCTCAAGATGAATTATCTAAATTAACCTTACAAGAATTACAAGAATTGGGTGTTTCACCCGCCCCACCTAATTTTGAAAGAGATCTACACATGGAGGTAGAAAACGTCATTAAAATTAATATTGGAACTGAGGATAATCCTCACATAATCAATATTGGATCAGAATTAAGTCAAGAAAAACAAGAACAATACATTGCATTCCTTAAAGAGTATGAAGATGTCTTCGCTTGGACATATGAAGATATGTCGTGTCTAGACCCTTCCGTAGTCATGCATCATCTAGTGGTCCATCCGGATGCTAAACCCGTTAAACAAAAACTTAGAAAAATGCATCCCAAAGTGGCTCTGCTAGTCAAAGGGGAGTTAGAAAAACTCCTGAATGTTATCTTTATACAAGCTATTGATTATGCTGAATGGATCTCAAATGTAGTTCCAGTCACCAAGAAAGAAGCTACCAAAGTTAGGGTTTGCACAGATTTTAGAGATATTAACGTCGCATGCCCTAAAGATGACTTTCCTCTTCCAAACATGGATCAAATCATTGACTTTACTGTCGGGAGTGGGATGATGTCCTTAATGGATGGATTCTCCGGTTATAATCAGATCAGGATAGCTCCTGAAGATCAGGCTAAAATAACCTTTATTACCCCCTGGGGTACCTTTTCTTGGAAAGTGATGCCATTTGGCTTAAAGAACGCAGGTGCAACTTATCAACGAGCTATGACCTATATTTTTCATGATATGATGCATGATATCCTACATGATTATGTAGATGATATTATAGCTCGCTCTATTATTGAAGATAATCATTTAGATGATTTGAGAAAAGTTTTTAATCGATTACGAGAATATCTTATTCGATTAAATCCAGCAAAATGTATATTCGGAGTTAAGTCCGGTAAACTATTAGGGGTTTTAGTTTCTTTACGTGGTATTGAAATCGACCCTCTCAAGATTGCGGCCATCACTGATATGCCCGCACCTACTAATATATCTGAGTTACGAAGTTTACAAGGTAAACTTCAAGCTATCCGTCGCTTCATCGATAAGCTGGCGGACAAAACTGGTCCCTTTCTTAAACTCCTTAAGAAGGATGTCCCTTTTAATTGGGACACCGAATGTAGAGAAGCTTTTGAACTTCTCAAACAATACCTCCTTAATCCACCTGTGCTTTCACCACCTAAACCCGATCGCCCATTTCTCCTATATATTTCAGCTTTAGATTCTGCCTTAGGAGCTATGTTAGCTCAACTTGATGATGAAAAGAGAGAACGTGCTAATTATTACATTAGCCGAACCTTCATCAGTTATGAAACCCGCTATACAGCATTAGAAAAACTATGTCTAGCCGTCGTGTTTGCTACGCAAAAATTACGACACTATATGCTTAGTCAGAAAACGTATGTCATTGCCAAATACGATCCCTTAAGGTATCTCATGAGTCGACCTTATTTATCGGGTCGCACAACCAAGTGGGTTCTTGCTCTAAGCGAGTTTGATCTCACATTCATAGGACAAAAGTCTGTTAAGGGTCAAATCATAGCAGATCAATTAGCTGTTGCACCCTTAGAGTCTACCCATCCCCTCATCATTGAGTTTCTTGACGAATGCCTTCAATTAGAGGCAGACCATATTGAACAATGGTCCTTATACTTTGATGGAGCCCGATGCATGAGTGGGGCTGGTGCGGGTATTATTTTAATATCCCCACAAAAACATCTTATTCCTCTGTCCTTCAAATTGACATTTGCTTGCACCAACAATACTGCTGAGTATGAAGCTCTAATCCTTGGATTACGAGCTGCCTTGGCGCTAAAAATTAAACATCTTTTAGTTTTTGGTGATTCTCAACTGGTTATAAACCAAATTAATGAAGTTTATCAGACCAGAGATGATAAACTGCGCCCATATAAGGCCTATGTTTTACAATTAATGTCTCTATTTGATCAAGTTACCTTGGAAGCTATTCCTCGAACTAGCAACCGTGCGGTGATGCTATGGCCGCAATTGCATCTCTCCTGCCCTTGGAGTTAGATGACGAATATGCCACTATCATTATTCGTCGACTCCAGGAACCCGCTTCAAATAAGTCATGCTTAGAGCCTTTGGATGTGTTTCTAATCAATGAAACTACTCCTGAACCTTGGTATACGGACATATTTGATTTTCTCCAAAATGGGACTTTCCCTGCCAATTCTAATAGAAACCAGCGTCGGTTATTACGTCGACGAGCAAGTCGATTTGTAATAATTGGCAATACTTTATATAGGAGATCTTTTGAAGGTATCCTATTAAGATGTTTAAACTTAGAAGAGTCTAAATCAGCCTTGAGTGAAGCCCACGATGGATCTTGTGGAGGACACTTTAGTGGTAGCGTCATTGCTAAAAAGCTCCTTCGGATAGGATACTTTTGGCCTACCATGGAAACGGATGCACATGAGTATGTGCGCCATTGCGACAAGTGCCAGAAACATGCTGACCTTGTCCATGCGCCTGCACAAGAGCTGCAGGCTATTTCATCTCCTTGGCCCTTTTCCAAATGGGGTTTAGATATTATTGGCAAAATCAATCCTGTGTCATCTGATGGACACAAGTTCATCATAACCGCCATTGAGTATTTCACGAAGTGGGTCGAAGCTATGCCTTTAGCTTCCTGCACTGGCACACAAGTCTCTAAATTTATTTTTAATCAAATCATTTGTAGGTTCGGAATTCTTGCAAATCTCATCTCTGACAATGGAACTTGTTTCAAAAATAAAGATGTTAAAAAATTATGCCAAAAATATAAGATTCAACATCGCTGGTCCACTCCCTATTATCCTCAGGGTAATGGTCAAGCAGAAGCATCTAACAAAACCTTAATCAAAATTCTCAAAATATTGGTCAATAAAACTGGTCGTGACTCGGCACATTCAATTATATCCAGCCTTGTGGGCCTATCGAACTAGTGTTCGAACCCCCACTGGAACTTCACCATTTGTTTTGGTTTACGGTGCTGAAGCAGTTTTTCCATTTGAATTGGAAGTTCCTTCTTTGGCTCTGCTACTTCAAGATACCGAAGTAGGAGATGAATATCGTGCTGGCAGACTCAGTCAGCTGGAACTCCTAGATGAAAAATGCATCAATGCTTTGGAGCATCTCCGTGCCTACCAAAACAAGCTTAAAAGATCATATGCTAAGAAAGTTCGTCATCGATCCTTTGAGATCGGCGACCTTGTTTTAAAAGAAAATAAAAAAAATACAAATGCAACTAAGGACCTTAAAGGTAAATTTGAGCCCAACTGGCTTGGACCATACATTATTACTGCTAAATTTGAATCAGGAGCATACAAATTATCTACCTTAGATGGTAAAGAACTTAAAGAACCCATGAATATTTTGCATCTTAAACGTTACTATGCATAAATTTGGTCATTTCATCCTTGTATATATTTGTTTAAAATTCAAAATCACTATCTTGTATTTCTTTCAAATTTATAAAATCCAAAAACATCAAAAACATTCATAATCATCAAAAATCTTCAAAACTATTTGTTGCATTTATTTATGGCACTTGTTAAATTTTTTGTTCAAAAACAAAAATAAAACCAAAAAACAAAATAAAGAATAAAAATCAAAACAACAATATGCTTGACTCTTTCGAAACCAAAACAATATAAAGAAGAAAGAGAGAGTCAACATTCTCAAAACTTCTCAAAAGTGTTTATATATATTTTCTTACAATTATTGCAGTTATATGTTTCAAATTATTTTGGATAAATTAGCATTTATTTGGAATCCCTCACTTGCACACTCACAACAATAAATATCTTGATTTTATCTGGCATGATTACTAATCTCTCTTATATCAAAGTTCACAAAATTCAATTAAATAAAGTTTGAGCATAGAGAATTGATCTTGTTATTTACTTAAACCAAGCACATCTTTTCACAATAAAATGATTATATTTGTAATTTCCATGTTTTGCTACATAGTAGAAGTGATTTCTTGAGCGAAAAGTTTCCCCTGCTATCCTATCATGCACATGGTCTAGAATCTTTGAGAATTGGCAAAAGGACAAGCTCACCCCTACCCAGAATAAAAATCCCTTGCTCTACAACTAATCCGAGCAAGTATCCCTAGCAAAGAAAAAGAAAAGAAAAGTTCAAGAAAAAGAGAAAAGAAAAATGTTATTTTATATCATTACAACAATATTTCAAGCACTATCTCAAAAATCAAGCAAAAAAAATACAAAAAGAAAAAGAAGCAAAGTTCAAAAGAAAGCAGAAAGCAAAACTGCAATAAAATCCCCTTTCCCTACCCTTTGAAAAGAAAAGAAGGGTTGATGAGCTTGAATCCCTGGAATTCTCAATTATTCGAAAACTGTGAGGTAAGCCCCATAACAGGTGGTTTGTGCCCAACCCGCTTGGCCTTGGGTAACTCCTAGCGTGGTGATATGTCTGTCACATTAGCGACCTTCTTTTGTACAGACCTATGTCTGCTTATGGATTAGCTAGCTCTTGATAATCCGACCTACATAGTAGTCTAGTATGGTTATATGCATCTACATCATGGTTAATGAACACTTATTTGGTTTCTTCAAATCACTTGTATCATATTATCTTGCTCAAAACTGGTAAATGCACAAAGCAATTGCACACACATTTGTATTTGAGAGATTTTGTGTATCATTATGATAAATCAAGATCGGAAATGAATTCACATATGCACATGGGATTCCTTATAAATCTAACTTTTGTCTTCAAAATACTTTGAAATATTATTTTTGCAACTTGTTTGGAATAAATCAAGTACAGTTGTTTAGCATAAAGACAACTATATAATAGAAAAATCAAAATTTCTTTCAAAATATACAATCAAAACATATATATCTGGTTGACTTTCGACGATGGTATAGTTCCAAAACCAAAATTGGAATTTTATGCCTAGCGCAAGTCCTCATCTTCATATTTTCTGTTTATTAAAAAATCAACCATGCAATAAAACTATCTTTTCTTTGATTTTTGCGATGATGGTATAAGTCTATACCTACATATTCTATGCCTAGCGCAAACCATTGTAACAATTTTTATTCCCCATTTATTTAAAAATCATGAAAACCATATGACTTAATTCATTATGTTACACAAATTATGCTTTTAAAAAGCAAACACATTTTCATTATTTCATGTCATTATGTCAACCTTCAATTTTGCAATGATGGTATAATTCCTAAAGAATTATCCAAAAATTTTATCACACTTAGGAATTTATGCCTAGCAAAAATCATTTTAACATTATTTCATGCATACTATTTTTATGAAAATCTGAAAAACAAACCATCATCACCATCATTTTCACCATTGCACCAAAGTCTTAAGACAGTCTCTTAAGCACTCTTTTACTTTTAACAATATTTCTATCCTGGGATTAGCTTGACGACCGAGTGAGCAGCGACTCCATGAAATGGTCTATAATAGCGACAATGTCCTTTGAAATTATTGTTAGAAGTCTCTTTTTATTTTTTATTACATCACATTACAAACAATCAATTTGTTACATCAGATTATTTCATTTAAAATATTACCGCATGACATCAAAATTATAAATTTTCAAAATGACATAATTTCATGAATCCTCAATCCAATTATCAAATCAATCAATCAAACATAAAAGCATCATAAGCATACACATAACACAAGTCATATGATCAAAAACATATCATATATATATCAACAGTACATATGTACATCATATCAAAACTGGATTGGTATGCCACAATCGTACCTCGGCATACTCAATCCTCTATCAACAAAATAATAATAATACAATGCCACAATGTACAAAGCTGTGTAGTCCTCTAGCCTCGAGAGCCCCTCGAGCTCTCCGCCTCATCTCCTCCCCTGCCCTGAGGTGGACGAGGTGGCCCCATCACAGTCTGAGTAGTCCTAGTCCTCGATCGGGATGAGGTCCTCGACGACCCGATCCTGATCGGATCTACGATGTTGGCTGGCAGGGGTAGTCTATCCGCCTCTGGCACCAGCTGATAGTACAAAGTCTGGTAGAAAGTAAGTTGGGCAATAGCCCGTGTCAGCTCCCCAGTGCTCGCCCCTCCGCCCCGTGCCCTGAGGCATGCAATCTCGTCTCGCAGCTGTGCCACCTCAGCTCGGTGGCATGCAGCCTCATCCTGTAGAGTCTGCACCTGTGCCTAGAGATGATCTCTCTCTGCTCGAAGAGTAGCGGTCTCGCTACTCTCCCCCATGTCAACGCCCTTGCCCTTATCGGGCGATGGTGGCCTCTCCCTCTGTGGAGATGGGGGTCTCGCCTCCCTCCTCTCCCTCTGTCGTGGCCTCTCCTGTGCCTGTGGCCTCCTCGGCTCTCTCTCGCCGTGACCCTGGGCCGCCTCCATAGCTGCCTGGCATCGCCTCCCTATCCGACGCATAACTACGTGTATCGGACCCTGCCCTCGTCATCCGAGGAGGGCGGATGCCTACGTACCAGGCATCGTAGCCATCGGCTACACCTACGTCGTCCCCATCTACTGGCTGGATGGGGGCATCATCCGTGTCCTGACTCCAGAACCGTTGCATGTCTGGAGCCCCGCTAACTATGGTGTTATCCCAGATAGTCCAAGAAAACTCATAATCCCTCAGAGATGGGATCCCCTACTACAGACCGAACTGACGCAAAACTCGGTCATAGCGGTGGAGCTCCACCTCTCCCCTCTCCATCCGTAGCCAACAAACTCGCCTGACGTGAGCCAACTCCTGTCCATCCTCGGCCCACCCTGGATGCTCCCTCCATGGCCTCCAGGTGATCTGATCCGGGACTAAGTCATCCAGTAGTCTCCGGGACATCGGAAGGTCGATCCACGTTGTGACCCTCTTCGGAGCCACCAGTAGAAGACTCGGGGCCTCTCCCCGTCTACCCCTATCAGAGGAAGCCCTATCGGCCTCCGCACTGCAATGTGCTCCCAGCACCAAACCTGTAGAAGCGATGTCATCACCAGACATCGGCCGCCCTTGTACACGACCCCATATAGGATCCTGTACAATCGGCATAGTACATAGCTGCCCCAAGAGAACCTATAGCCGTGGTCCCGCATGTCGTAGATCACATCTACCAGCATCCACGACACCCTGCACCCGCTCTGGTGGCACAGCAAAAGTCCACCAACTACTCCAGCTAGCACCCGTGTGAGTCTAGATGCCCCAGGCATCTGGCGTAGTGCCTCGATATTAACTCCGCCCTTCTCCAGGGTGAAGCTCGGGTCACCACACAGTCGTCCCATAGCATGGCCCTGATTGGCCGTAGGAGTGATCAATCGTCCTTGTATGGGGATTCTTAGAATCCTCCATACATCCTCTAGAGTGGGAGTCATCTCCCCTGTCGGTAGCCAAAAACATGAGGAACCCGGATACCATCTCTCTGCTAGGGCCGTCAGTAGCCCCATATCCGTAGACACCTGTGGCATCTCTGCCACATGCTGCAAGCCGGCCTGTGCCAGCTGATCTCGCTCTGCCTGTGTGAGAGCGGCCAAGTCATCCCTCAAACCTCCATACTTCCATTCCCTGCTCTTTAGCAAACCTCTCTGCAACATAAACAACAAAACAACAAACAATCATTAATAAACAATTCAAGTAATTAATAATGCAAGTTAAAAGTTCAATTTTATGCAATTGATGATATCGCCCACTATTGGACGATATCGTCCCAAATTTGAGCATAATCGTCTCCGATTTTGCAAGTCGAAATCGTCCCTAATTTGATGAAATCGTCCCCCTTTCATCGATTTCGCCCTTGGACGAAATTGACGAAATTGAGACGATTTCATCGAAATCGGGACGATTTCGTCCCGACGACGTCGACGGCCCAAAAATGGCCGCGATGCTCAAAATTCATCTAAAATCTACCTAAAAAGCATGTAAAATCAAATTAAAGCATTCTAGTTAAGTCTAGACTCTTACCCGTAGACCGCGTCGGACCTCTGTTGATCTGTGCGTCGTCTCCACCATTTTTGCTTCAGAGCTCTAAAAACCCAGAAAATGAACAGTAAAAATGAATTAGGGTTTTACCCTATTTTTCTTAATTTTATTCAAAAATAATTTTTGCTTTTCTGCGTTTTTACCTCAAACGTTCGATTTGGGTAAAAACACGGAGGGGGCACCATAGTAAGTTGTCGTACGATTCGACCAAGAATCGTCGCCTAAAAATGGGAATAATTTTTGCTTTCTCGTAGATCGAGAAGAACTCATCTTTAACGCATTTTCTTCGGAAAATTCGCTAAAGAGGGGGCAAAATGTAGCACCCTAAAATTGGCGCAGTAAAATTGTCATAATTACATTCACCTTAGTAAATAATTTAAATTCAAATTTTAACCTCCCAAACCGCCCGTTAACCGTCGGGTAATCCGTTTCCCCCTTTTTCATGCCATTTTTAGAGGTTGTTTTGACCGTTTGACGATATCGTCGCCGATCAGACGATATCGCCCCAGATCTGACGATTTCGTCTAGGCTAGGACGTCCAGACGATCTTGTCGCAAAACTAATTTTGCACAATTAGCTTCTGTTCCAACGGGCCTCTAATCCGAAAAAGTGTGTCTCGCCGTTAGAGACCCTCCCCATTGGAGATCTCCCAAATAGGGATGATCTCCAACCTCCTAACTACTCCCCTAAGCCTATTTAATCCTTAGGACCTTCCCTTCCCAACCCCTGGCTGAAATTCTCTGTAACTTAACTTCATGCACGTTAAATCATCCTAAGTTTTCATTTGCAGTAGTCCTATATCAATTTTGTTGCAGGTACCATCTTGTTTTTCAGTCGGAGCAAGCATACATCATCGTCGACGAACCTGTTCAGATCGGAGGCGATCCTGTCGAATCAGAGACGATTTCGTACTGATGCGAGACGATCTCGACTGCAGTCCACATTGAGGCAATCAGTGCCATAAGTTTGCATTTCTTCACCTTTTCTCTGTTGTTTTATTCTACAAATTAGCTAGTTTATTTGATATTTTATGTTATATTGCATTTTGGAGTTCACCCATCTAGATCAAAGGCATAATTAATCCATAATTGTGATTTAATCAGCATCATTCATACATGTTTTGGTCTTTAAGTTTCAGTTCAGTGTTGTCACTGTTATTTTGCATAGTTTCCCTCTACTAGAATAGTAGTATTCTCGTGTATTTTGCATCTATTCTTCTGTTTGCAGGTCTCGAAATTGTAAATTCGTCGGATCTCGAACGATCTTGTCCGATCTCGGACGATTCTGTCGAATTCCAGACGATCCTGACTGCTTCAAACATCAGAATCTCCATCAGACATCCGGATCAGGTATTCTTCTTATTCTTCCTTAATTTCTCTATTTTTTTGTCTTAAATTTGTTCTCTGTATTCATTAAATCTGCATTTTCATATAGATTAATTTAGACTCATTTGGCCAAACCTAGGATATGAATGCTTAAGGCTAAAAACGAACACATAAAAACACATTCCAAACCTAGGCGTGGAAACTGCCATTAAATGTTTCCTGGTGAACCCACCATCCGTCGAAAAATCATCAAAATACACCTCCCTTGAGAGGCGGGACCTTCGCAAAGTCCTCTCAGTCCGAGGTACCGCGACATCCTTTTCCCATCCTCCTTCCGGGCACGGATCCTATAGCCTGAAGGTAAGGATGCAAAAAATTTGGAGCGATACACTTCCATTATTACATATGAATTATAAAAGCCTAAGATCTAACCATTTTCTATTTTACATCTTAGTAGTTATAGACCTTTTACAATGTTACAGTTGTCAAAGCATCATTACCTTAGAAACAAATTGCTATTATGTCAGATGGTATACCAACTAATTAAACCGCTTGGAGGTATGGTTGTTCTAATTGCCTAATTGTGACTTACTAACCTAGCCAAAATCTACGTCATGTTGAGTTGTGTTGAGCCTACTGCTTGCATCTAGTTCATTGCTTTTCATTGATCATTTTTAGTTGAGCCACCTTGTAACCTCCATGATGGCCCTGAGCATAATCCTATTATTGAGATTCTTCTGACAGGTGAGCTTATTCAATAGGTGTCATGAGATGATGACAATATACATGTAGGTAGATCAATGTTGGATTTTTATCAAGCCAACTACCAAAATTATACATAGTGATATTGTTGTGTTAGGTATTCAAGAACCTTCGGTAGCATCAACACTTGGCTATTCTTACAATCAAGAAACCTTTATTATTGGGACGGAGACTTAGTATCCGACCAAGATTTGGTTGGGTATAAATATTCCAGTGCTTTTAGATTTTTTTTCCATTTTGTTCTTGTCAGCTTTTAATCTCTTGGATAGAGAATTCAAGTTATGTCGAGCTCTGATAGGGTACAAATATTTTGACACCTACGCTTAGCCAAAATTGAACTTCCAATAGCAAGATAGAGATTTGGTACACTATTAGGCTTCGATCATGTACAAATTTTTTTGTACCCTCCAAACTTAGCTTATTTTATTTTATTTTATTCTTGTTAGCTTCTAACCTCTGGATAACGAATTGGCAACCTAGAAGACTTCGATCGGGAGCAAATCCTTCGATGACATAAGTACTTAGCCATTTTTGTGATCATGCATATTCCATCAGTAGGTCAAACATTTAGTACCCCATCAGGCCTCGAAAAGGTACGAATATTTGAACACCCTCCAAATTTAGCCATTTTTTCTTTTTATTTCCTACATGTATCGAACCTTTGGGGCTCCTCTAGGTTTTGATCGGGTGCAAATGTTCTGGCATCCTCTAAACTTAATCATTTTGTTGTTTTTCTACTAACAACCTTTGACCTTTGGATGGGGAATTGGGACCTTGGTGATCTTCGATCTGGTGTAAATCCTCTAACAACTTCTAGACTTAGTCATTTTTGTATGTCTCGAACCTGCGGTTGTGGGATGAATATTTTATCCCTCTTCGACTTTTGGTTAGGTGTAAATATTCTCATGCTCTTCAAACTTAGCCATTTTACTGAGGCTATAACATTTTTCTCCATAGTGCTTGGTCCTTTTTTTTTAATTTTGCTATATTATCCTCTTTTAGCACTTTCTCACTAAAGTGTAGGTGGGTGTTGATTTAAAAACACCCACAGTTCTATGTATAGGATATTGATTCTACTCTTAGAAATAAAAAAGTACTACCTTGATATCTCAAGGAAAACATAACAATTGCCTAGGATGAAACAATAGATAGATCAAAACATATATGAATGAGAGGTTATTTAAGGAGATTGTCTTTCTAAAGTTACAACCATACAAACAAATATTGTTAAGGATAAAAGGCAATCACATGCTTGCACCCAAGTTTTGCGAGCCATATCGAGTATTACAATGGATTGACATAACCGCATACAAATTAAACTTACTACCGTAATTTAAAAGACATTGTCTTCCATGTATCTTACTTGAAGAATTTTTGGGAAAACATGTTTGAGTTCAACCGGTACCACCTAAACTTGATCATGAAGGTTCAATCATTCTCAAATTAGAGGCTATTTTGGATTGATGAACATGACAACTATGTAGATAAACCATTACAAATATATTGGTACAATGACATGTATTACACCTTGAATATGCCACACAGGAATCACAATAGTTTCCTCATATTCAAATTTGAGGACAAAGGTTATTATTTTAGGGAGAGGTAGTGTTAGTACCTCATGTCATCATTTTATTTAAAATTTTTAATGTAATAGTTTAGTTGGTAATTATGGGGTACCTATTTTGAGTGTAGAGGTGACCCTTCATCAGTAGGGTTAGGGTTTGATAGCTTGGATAGCTATTTGGGCATAATATATATTTATCCCATCCTTGAGCATTAGGGTAGGTTGAATTATATTTATATATTGCATCGTAAGAGAGTTTTAAGTAGCCTCAAGAATTATATTATATTGATCTATGCTCATAAAGGAGGTTGCCCCCTCAAAGCAAACTAGAGAATAGTGTAAACTATTCAATGTTATCAATAAAATTATCACTATTTATGTTCATTCTATAAAATTATTTCTTTGCTAGTTTTATTGTGGTTTAAATTAATTGATGAAAGAAAAATAATTACAGTCCCAAAGCTCCTTGTTATTTCCTTTATTAGACAAAAGAATACCCAAATGTGTTGATGGAAATTTCAACTTTAAACTCTAAAATATCCATAATAATCTATAGCAAATCTAGGACAATATTCTTGAAAAAATATCTTGGATTTTATGGTACTAACTAATAATCTAGTAGCCTTCTCATAACATAATATTGATTTAAACTCCATAGCATTATTGATCGAGGTTCAAATAGATCATTTTTTACATTTTTAGTACCTTTGACTTTTCCTTCTATTTTTTCCTTGAGAAAGCTTCCCCCAAGGCCTTTGTAAGAATGAAAAATAGATAAGGAGAACCAATAGGATACTCTTTTGTTAAGATAGAATATACTTGTGTTTCCTTGTTGCACCTGATGTGTATCTATTGTATCCTTAGGTTGCAATATGTATATCTGACTACTGAAAAAGGTACAAGTAAACTTCCCTGGTGCAAGCCCAAAGTCATGGGTACGTGCACCTAGACAATACTAAAAATTAAGAAGATAACTTATAAGGTCTATGAGCATTATGAATATTAAACCAACCTATACTCCTTAATTACACAATGCATGGGAGGTAGCACTCATGTTGTGTTATCTATCTACAAGGTGTACATATCCTAACTCTTAAATTCAAACCTTAGACCTCATATTTGGAGTACCCAATCCTTCAACATAAGGCCCACTCATGTTGTACCAACAAATCTAATGTTTTTACATAATAATTGAAGAATGACATCAAGAACATATTATTATCTCAACCCCTTGAAATAAAAGGTAAAAACCAAAATAAATTTAACTAAAAGAGAGTGAAGAATATTTTAATTTGAAAAACAATCAAAGGCCACTTAATGGATGGTTTGTTAATAAGTCTAAACTATTTTGAGAAAGAATATTAATTTCACATATAGATAATAAGTTACATTGACTCGTTCATGGGTTTAGAGCAAGTGATTAAGAGTGGGGAATTAAACACCATAAAACATGGTTCCAATTCCATGGGTGAACCTTATCATTTTACCCATGGAATTTGGAAAAAATAGTGGTGGAAAAAATAGTGGGGAACTAGGAGTTTCACAACATAGAGGAAGGTTCAAATCCCATAAGTGAACCTTAATATTTTTGCTCATGTAGTTTGGGATAATTGGTTTGGAGTAAAAACTACACACCATAAACTAAGGTTTCAATTTCATGGGTGAACCTTAATATTTCATTAAATGACATGATCTCAACCTATTAAATTCCTCAAATTTAAAGGAAAAGACTAAGGTTCAAATCTTACCAAGTGATACATTTATAATTTTCAAGCTATTGTAATACAACTATATGATCACTATGTAGTATGGGTGGGGTTTGTTTCAATTCCATATAACCAATTAAAAAAGATACATTGGATGAAAGAATACTAAAAAAATCTTACACAAAAATAAGAGAATACTCCTTAAGAAAGAGTGAGGGTCTAATTAAAAGCTTAAAGTAATTTTTTTAAAAAATATTTAAAGTGGTTTCATTTGTAAAGCATACAATTGAGAGACATCAAAGAGGAGGAAATGATTGCATATATATATATATATACACGATATCTATGAAAAAATAAGGAAATTTCCTTATTAGTATCTTAGAAATTAGTTTAAAAAATGATTTCTAGATATTTATTATGTTGGAAGATGGCAATATGACCTTATTGCCATGGTCAATAGATGATGATGATTTAAGCCTATATGCAATATTGATGTAAGACTTTGGGAAATGGTTTGATATATTTACCCCTTGTGGGATTGGGTTAAACCACTTGTATGGTTAACCTTGACCAAACCTTCAATAAAGATTTAGTAACTCGTTGTTGAACTTGACTTAACCTTGTTGGCCAAGGTTAATGTGATATATAATTATTAATACTTGGGTTTAGGTATTTACTATAAGTATCCCTTAACCACTCATTCTATTGCATCAATGTATCATTATATGATCTATTATTTAGGTTCCCAAGGGAACCCCACTTATGCCCTTTCATCTATTATGATTTTTCTATTTTGATACTCTATTCTCTTGCATACGAACTGTGGTGAAT
Source organism: Wollemia nobilis (assembly GCA_028583015.1). Lineage (NCBI taxonomy): Eukaryota > Viridiplantae > Streptophyta > Pinopsida > Araucariales > Araucariaceae > Wollemia > Wollemia nobilis. The sequence continues at coordinate 2,262,202 of JAQPPZ010011269.1, read as the reverse complement.
ATTATGCTTCTATTCATTTCTATAAAGCATGATGAAATATGACATTGTATCATAGCAAGTACAGAGTCGATGAATGTTATGCTTCTATTCATTTTTTGAAAGTATAATGAAACAGGACATGGCATCAAAGCAAGAATAGAGTGACTTCAGTCATTTACATAGAAAATATATTTTTAAAGTAGTAGTTTGAGGAATATCTTGTTTTGTAGCTTTTAATATTTTTTCCAAAAAATTCTAGTTGGAGCTTAGGTCGTGACGATGTCACTTGCTATGATATTTTACTGGAGAAATAGTCATCAATAGGTTTCTCATGTTCTTATCTTTGACATTAAATTTTTTTGGTTGAGTAATTATTTTGTGATGGATTATTGTAGTGATGCCTTGAAGAAGCAAGTTTGTTAAAATGATTGATTGACTTTGTTTGTAGTTTTCTACAAATCTTGTTCTCTCTTATGGAATTATGTAAAATATCCACTTTCTTCTCTACTTTGTATTTTTTTAGAATTGGTGCAACACAAAAGTGAAGGTCTTTTATATAGTGTTTTTAATATAAGAAGAGAAGGCTAAATATTTTTTGATCACCAACATTTGCCAAATAAGTCTTGGATAGACTTTAGTACATGGCAAATACCTTCAAGCCACTTGAAAAGTTGTTAGAATTTTCCAACAACTTTTTTTAAATTCGTTATATGAGATTGAAATGAGCTCCACCCATATTATATCATAACCACATAGTGGTATTACAAAAAATCTTGGATATTATTCATGTATCACTTGGTAATATTAGAATCAGGGTTTCCTCCTTGAATGTTAAGGAATCTAACTAGTTGAGCTAATACCATTTGATTTTTTTTAAATTCAAGTTTTCAAGGGTTTTTATGAGGGGTATTGGTACCCTCGTACTGGGGTTTGAACTTGGATATCTTGGATGAAAACCCAATGACTTACCACTACGATATCCCTCATGGGTCATCCAACAACTTTTATTGCTTTACAAGTTTCATTCAAATAATGGTTATACAAGGAAAACCATAGTAGCTATAGATGAAGCATCCATGTTTTTTAATTCTTTGCAAAATTTTAGAGGGGTCCCAATTCAATATTTTTTGAGATTTTTTCACCAGGTATCTCATTTTTGTGCTCATTTTTTATTTCACCTCTAAAATTTTATCTTTTTAAAATTCAAATACAAAACATCCTAAGGAATATTATTTTTTTCAATGATAAATAGGCTAAACACAAATATTATCATGAAATGTAGTCTGGATTGGTTGTTCAATTGTATGTACATGAAGTTCTAATCACATGCTTGGCATAGCAATGTGGTGGTCTATCATGAAGACTTGCATAATGAAATTCATGGGTTCAATGGATGTGATTATCTATTTTCAATATATATTTTTGGTGTTTTATCATGGTTGCATATGTTTTTGGCATAAGGAATATAGGTTTGATTGCTTTTGTGGTGGAAAGAGAGAGTTGAAACCACTATTGGTCATGGGGCAATGGTATAGTTTCTACTTTATAAGGAGCATGAGAGATCATTACTGAGAACAACACAACATGTTAGATAACTACTGAGAACAACACATGTTAGATAACTAGTTATTGATGGTTGGTTCTAATAGTTCATATGTTTGGTGAGGAAAGTATATAAGGAAGAGTGGACATGTAAGAAGAGTTTCAAAAACATTTGAGGCCTTTTGAAGCATTGATGTCATGATGGGTTGAATGGCTAGTAGGATGCTTATGAAGGCAACTAGGTTGGTCATGGTTTCGAATTGTAGATAATATTTTTGCACTATAAAAAAATAAGGGCAAGGGCACAAATATTCTGTGTTTTATAAGTTGCATTTGGTGATGCTTTAATGAGTAGTTGCATAAGGCATATTGACGTAGTGGCAAAAGTGCTTAATTCTTGCACTATAGATCTAAGTTGATTCTATTGCATTTTTTGTAAGCTTGGAGGGTGACTAAACATGCTTGAAGGAAATTGAATTGGTATTGAAAAGTACATGGGTGTGGTGTGGGTGCTCACCTCATAACCTGGTTAGAAATAATTCCTCAAAAAATGTAGTGTCTTCTAAAGCTTCAATGATGCAATGACTAGATAGATGACAAAGTGTTTGAAGGCTCCCTATGGATAGGTTTCAAATTTGAAACTTAATTCATTTCCATTTTGGATACTTGTTAATGACAACCATTTATTAATGACATAGTATAACCTACATGGAACAAGGTGTAGCTTGCATGGAAGGGAGTATACTAGTGGAGGAGGTGCAATTCTTATCAAGAGGATAATGCATGACCAAAATGGTTAGGATATCATATGAGGGTGTATTCAAGAAAAGAGGTGGTGTGTTCATTGCTTATCAATGCATTTTTCTTTTAAATATCCATGTTTGGAATTGAGTGCACATGTAATTCAAATTAGTTTGAAGCGTTTTATGTTCTTAGTAAGGTTTGTGAAATTGTGGCTAAGGTATTGTACCATGTACTTTTATGGGTAGTGTAATGAAACAATTTTTAAAATTATTGTAATAGCAACTATAATTCAATGATGTGCAAAAGTAAACATACACTAGAAATAGAAATTTGGATTCAATGCCAAAAATAATAATAATGCAAGTAACAGATTCTAGTTTCTAAATTAATACAAATCCTAACCATTCAAAGAGGGAAAAGAATCATAGCAACTTGAAGAGGGGAAAGTCTCATATGCACAACTAAGGTGATTAATATTCGAATCTGAAATATGATTTCAACTACAACATGTCTCTTCCTATTTATAAACTAAATTGTGATAAGGGGGAAAGGAAGGAGATCTTGAAGGTCCTCTTTGCAATGCTTCCTTCTCCTCTAGTCACTTTGATGATAGGGGAAGTTTGTGATATTGGATATTTTTATTTGATTAATTAGTGGAATAATACCTATGTTTCTCCTAAGATACTTCTTTGACTAAGCTTAACCCTAATCTAGCCCTAATGCAACATACAAATACAACAATAAGGCCTAAAACTAAAACGCTTTTGCTTTTTGATGAGGAAGTAAATGTTGTTTTTCCTTTAAGAGGTAAGGGTGTAAGAAATATGTAGGAAACACATCCTAGATGTATCTATATGGGATTTTGGTTTGATTCTAAAGCTTGAATATTTAGTTGGTCCCCTATGTGATTAAGAGTAAACAAGTTATTTTTTTCCCTTTTATCTGTTTTATCAAATAAATAGAAAGCAAAGACTAATCTAGCTAGCAATAAATAAGATTAAATATTATAATCTAAAATTACAAATATTATGGAGTAGAAACACTTATTTCTACCAAAAATGCAAAAGCACTACCAATCTATAAAATCCTCATCAATGTTTTTACTTATTGATGGCGCTTTCACTTTCTTGTAAAATAGACTAAAAAATATAGAATTAGCAGTAGAGGGGCCTATTTGAGATAGTAGAGGATGTTGAAATCCCTTGGACAATAATAAAGTCCTTATTTAGATAGATAATAAAAATTATAGAACTATTAAATGCATGAAATAAATACTTTGTGGTAGAAGCACCATAAGGTTAGTGATAGCACTACTAGTGCTTTCACGATAGCTAGCATTTTCACTCTATATAAACTAGAGAGCAATCACACAATCAAATGTACAATATGATGATAATTTCACTTCAAAGAGTAGCAAATCAAGAATAGATGTAAGATAAGCTAATTTAATACTTGAAATGATGGTCTTTGACTTGGGAGTACAAAAAATGTCAAATGATAGTAAATAAATATTTACTTAAGTGAATATTAAAATGGCAAACTAGATGATAAGTAGATGCAAATACAATACATAAAATTAGTTAACAAGCAACAAGATAAAAAATTGGAGCTACAACATAAATATAGTGCCAAAAACAAATAAGAGGAAAGAGCACAACTCAAGATGCAAGGTTATTTTCCCCTTGTTTGTGAAAGCTTGTTGGAAGCTTGAGCTTGAAGGCTTGAATGTTTGGATATTGCTTGAATTCTTGGAGACTTTATTGCTTGAGTTTGGATGCTTGGATGCTTAGATGCTTGTAAGAAAAATAGCTTGAGTGCTTTTAAGGATGGCCTTCATAAGATTGTGATAAGATTCTTACATAACATTGCCATGCAAAATTATGAACTCCTATGATTCTAGAGAGATCTTGGTAGAATTTTATTACTTTTAAAATTCCATTTATTGGGTTCTACTAATTTCTAACTTTATAGAAAGCCATGGATCCTTGGGGGAATAACTGCATTGAAGAAAATAGGATTGAATATGGTACAAATTTGAAAAATGATAAAGAGTTATTAATGGAGGAATATTAAAAAATAACAAATATTATTTAGGATTTTTTCTAGGAGCTCCAAATCAAAACTTAGGGATTTGATCCATTAATGATGGGTGGCTTGGAGGGTACAAAAATTCAATTTTTTTTATTTTATTTTGGTGCACGATAGTAAAAAATATTGGCTAGTGAAAGTTTCGATAATGCTTTGTAATGGTGCTTTTGCCATTATGACTGTTAGAGGTTAAATTTGGACAACAGATATCAAAGTCAAAATTTGGACAAAAGCATCACCAAGGTCATGAAAGCACTGATATTGCTATTTCCCATGCCTCAATACTTTTAATATTTGAGCACTAAATGCTCCAAATCTGGGCACAAGGAAGATTGATTCAATTTGGTTGATTCAAAGGTTAACTAATGAAGGGATTAGAAAATTTAAAAATTAACCCTACACACAAACTTCAGTGTCTACATTTGCTCCTTAATATATTTATTGCATAAAAAATATGTCAAAACTAACATATATTCCCCAATTTTAAGACAAAGAGATTTTTTTTGTGGCTTATGTTTAGTGATGCAAGATAACTGATGTTGTGATTGTTTACTTAGAAGTGATGTTAAAATTTGTGTTTTGAGTAGCATTAAATGTTATGTCCCAATGTGAACCCTCAAGTTTTGGAGGTAAAATCATGTTGGACCAAGGAAACTCAATTTGATTATGATCCACACAAATGTAGTAATAATAAATTAAGGACAAATAGTGAAAGTAGGTTGTGGAGTCTAGGGGCATAAAAGGGCTAGAGGCAATAAAAATAGATTCACTTTCATCATTGGAGATGAGGAAAAAGAGATCTTTGGATACCTAAGAGCAATAATATTTTGATGGATCAACATACACACCTTTTACATCAAGTCGATTGGGTGAGGGCACCCATAGTAAGAGGAGCATTAACATTAATAAGTACCAAAAATAAACCCTCTAGAATATTTTTAGCCTAAAAAATATGACTAAACAAGGGGTGATGCTTCCGTACAATGCTAGTGCTATTGCATGGTGCTTTTACATGCTAATGGTGCTTCCATGCCTTGATGACATCTTCACGAGGCAGAAGCACTTTTGTCACCTGGTCAATATTTTTGTTGCTTGGTATTATTTTCACCATGGTGGTGCTTTCATACCGTGGTGACACTTTTATGCCTATAAGCTTATACAAGATAATTAAGCTTTTTAATTACTAATTTTTTTGAATTATAAGGCTAATAAATCTTTTTGTTTGGTTTGGGTATAGAAGGGACTATAGATAATTTACTATAAGAAGCAATGATCACAAATTATTAAGATCATCTAGGGTCCCTTAGACATTGTGGACCATGCATTGCTAGAAGTAATAGGGATTTATCATGTGGCCTTAATATCGAAGGTGGAGTTTGGCTAGGCACTATTGGAGGTATTGTGAAAGATATGTTATTTGGAGACAAATACCTTCTTACTTCCAATTAGCAAGATGATCATCAAACTGGAGGATGTGTGGAAGATACTAAGGATATCAATCATGGGATAGAGGTGCACTTGGGGTGAGAATAATATACATATCTGAATACCAATAGGAGACAATAGTGGTCCATTGGATATATAGAGGTCCATTGGGTATATTGGGGTAGCACTATTGGAGGTATTATGAAAGAGATGTTATTTGGAGACAAATACCTTCTTGCTTTCAATTGTCAAGATGATCATCAAACTGGAGGATTTGTGGAAGATACTAAGGATCTCAATCATGGGATAAAGGTGTACTTTGGGATATGGACTTCTTGGTGGTGAGGTTGGGTATTAACAACAATTTTGCTCACATTGAGGACCATTTGAATAGATAGACCACACCATTGTGTGCTCTAGTATCAAGAGTACTCATTGGGGATACCAATAGGAGGGTGTTCCATTGGGTATATATAGATGTCATGGCAATGATGCATGATGAGCAAATAATTTTTACATGGGGTCTCATCATGCTACCACACATGTACTAGTCACTACATCAAATTGCCTATAAAGGTAGGATCCTGAGTGGGTGCACTTTGTTCCAAGTATGAACCTATGATCACCTTGCTATTTTGAGATCACTAAGACTATTAGAGCAAGTGGGAGATTAGGAGACATTGACAACCTATAGGTGGGACCTACATTTTGAGGGTGGATAGAGCAAGACCAATAGGGGTATTCTTGCAATAGTCAAGAGAGTGATAGAAAAGTTGTAATTAAAATAGATCATCTAGAGGTCATATAGACATCATCCTAATTGGCATGATGATGCTTACCATCTAGCTCATGTTAGGTGGGTTAGATGACTATTGAGACCAGAGGGGGAGAAAGAGATCCACCATTTTGGCTAGGTGGTTTGCTAGTTCGATGAAATATAGGGGTATTGGTAGGACTTATATAATATAATATATTTATCTAGAAGAGGATCTAATGGTGTTCCAAATATAAAATCTTATGTAGAGGTGGACCTTCATGATCTTGTGATTCTATATCACCAACACGATGATCTTGGAGTGACCTAGGATTACTAAAGGTGATACTAGACTATCTTACTAAGAAAATTTATAGTGCCAAGGGTGTGGCCTATAGAGTAGTGATAGAGACTAAGCATGATGAGGCATATAGTACCAATTTTAATGTAGCACTACCAAGATGATTAGATATAGATAAAGTCATATAGATAGACAATAGTAGTAGTAACAACAATGGGTCCACCACTTTTTACTCTATTTATGAAAATGAATGATGAGGTAATATCAAGTAGGTCATATTGATTGACCATTGACATAGAGCACGATGCATTTTTTATATAGGTGGAGATCTTATATGTAGCTCTAATAGCAAGGACAATGGAGAGGGATCAATTGGAAACATAGATCACAAGGATGCAATAGATGATCCAAAGTCTGACTACGAATGGGTATGCATTGACAAGGGGAGTAACAGTGGTAGTAGAGTCAGTTAGAGGAGGTTAGGTTATCTATGTATTGCTATACCAAATGGCCTAGGCATAGGGGATGTGCCAGTAGAGAATACATAGGCATCCCACTATAGGGTTATGTATCATGCAATCATATTGATATATAAATATCTATTGTCATCAATAATAATGCAATCATAGACTTGCTCGAGGTCTATGACTTGTCAGTCATAGAAATCAATACAAACACCACCACCTATGGAAGGAGGAGGAGTGCTAGACACAAGCTCCCACAACTAGCATGTTGGTTGTCCTACAATTTTGAGGATGAGGAGATTGTGATGCATTTTTGATATTGTATATTATAGAAATTATGATGTTGATGATAATGTATATATGTATCTTGAGAGAATACATATGACTAGCATACTTATTATGGTCTTATGATGTGATTATGTGATGGCTTAATCGTTAAAGTTTTTTATGTTTGAGTAATGATTTATATATTTTGATTATATGATTTATGATTTGATGTACATGGATTAAGATAAATAAAGATTGATATGAAATAAATTATGATGAATGAAATGTGTTGTTAAATAATGATTAATTAACCAATGATGATTAAAATTATTAAATGGAATGATTATATGTGATAAAATATGCATGATGTACCTAAGAGGGAACTGCTATAGTATATCTATTTATATAATATATACAGTTATATATACATAAATATGATTAGGAATTTTTCTAAGGGTACTTTAATCAGATTTACCTAGAGGAATTTTGGTTAGCTTTGAGATTTATGTAGGGGGATTTATTTTGCTTTGATCATAGGAATTTTAGTTAATTATTATGATACAAATATATGTGTAAAAATAAAAAAATAATTGATTTACCTTTAAACAAATGTCTAAAGAAATTATGTTTTTCCCATAGGACTTTTGGATTGTATTTAAAAAAATGGTTAAAGGAATTCAATTTTGGTTATAGGAATTTTGATTTACCTTTAAACAAATGCTTAAATGACTTAAAATTTGGTTATAATACTTTTGATTTACCTTTAAACAAATGCTTAAAGGACTTCTGCTTTGCCCATAAGACTTTTGATTTTCCTTTAAAAACAAATGGTCAAAGGACTTCTACTTTAACCATAGGAACTTTGATTTAGATTTTCCCATAAGAATTTTCATTTACCTTTAAGAAAATATGAAAGGACTCTTGCTTAGATTGATTTACCTCATAGAGAAGTGTTATAGAGGACTTGCGTTTGATTGGTGTATCAATGAATGATACCCCTAGGTTGGGAGGATAAATTTTTTGGTTACCAATTACCCTCATGCATGGTGATACATGAGGAAAAAAAGATGATGTGATTGATCTTGCTATCATCACCTATGACCCTTATAATACTGATCATGTAATGATTCATGAGATGGAAGAATTTGATTAAATTGGTTTTGCCATCAATACCTATGAACCTCATAGTATTCATCATGTAACAAGAGATTAGTAGTTTGGAAGAATTAATAGATAAGTTGAAGCAAATCATATTAAGATGGAAATACATTGATGTTTTGACAAACCTTGATTTTATTCATAAATATGGGATTAGGAGGATACACTCACATCCATCACCTAGTGTATGAAAGTGAAATAGCCTAACTAGGATTATCAATTGCATGTCATCATAAATCTCTGACTTGATATGTAATAGGTAGTCTATATAGAGACAACCATGTGCATATTGGTAGATAAAAAGTCAAGCAAGTTGCAAGTAAGCAATAACAAGCAATTAAAAGAAAATAAGAAAACAATGTAGACTCAAATGTGATACCTTTTAATATGTATTTTATTCATTAGTTCTTTAAGTCCTTTTCTATCAAGTATGGAGAGGTGTTAAGCACCTAAATTATACCCAACAATTATGATGTATGGACCTAGCCAGTTGGTCTCAAATTTACCTTTAAGATTAAATTTGGATCTTGTTTGAGAATGAGATTACCAACCTCAAAGGAATGGGATTATACCTTATTGCTATAGTCACATTTAAGCCTTTATCGGTAGACCTATAAGTTCTCTAGGGTATGAATATTTTTCCATCAAGAAATTCAAACTGGTTGAGATGGTCGAGATGATATTCATCTCCAATAAAGGAGTACAATAAAATGTGTAGGGAAGATACCTCTTTCTCAAAAGTGAATATGGCTTTAGTTCCATAAATAAAAGTAAAGGACATCATGCCAATGAGAGTTCTGACACTAATGCAATAGACCTTCAAGGTGAGATACAACTAGAGATGCCAATTTTGACCAATTTTGCTAATGTGCTTCTTAAAGATATTGACAAGATTCTTATTTGAAGATTCATCTTGACCACTACTTTAAGGATACTAAGGCATCAACCACTTGTGTGGAATCTTGTATTTAGCACAAAGTTTTTTGGACATCCTTGTTCTTGAAGTGTGTTCCATTATCAAATATTAGCATAGAAGGGATGCCATAAGGATATGATTGAGGGTAAAGTTGGATGCTTGGATTACAATGGTTAAGGCTAAATGCATGACTTCAAACCATTTAGTTAAGTACTCAATAGTTGTGATGATGGACTTATATCCATAAGATGATAGTGGGTTGATCTTCCCAATTATGTCTAAGCCCCAAATGGAAAAAACAAAGAGAGGTCAAGGGTTTGGAAATCTTAGGAGGAAATGTGGATAATATTACCATACTTCTGATATTTATTGCACCACCTGACATAATCACAAGATTCCTTTTCCATGGAAGACCAATAATAACCCATCTATAAGAGTTTCTTGGTAATTTTGACACCACTAAAATGACACCACATGATCTATCATGGGCCTATTTGATGACTATTTGGGCTTTTGATAAAGCTATGCATATAATAAAAATACCATCAAGGGTATGAAAATAGAAGATATTGCCAATGATGATATACCTATAAAATGTGTTGCTTATTGTTCTTGTGCTTGTTGCAATTTAAACCATCAAGCAACATACCATCCTTGAGAAAAACAAAGATATACTTGTACCAAGGATCAAGAGGAGTCACTTATGTGAAAAAGACTCCTAAAGAAAAATGGCTAGATTCTAAGGTTGAAGACCCCCTAATTTATTGTATGATAATTATAGCTTGTTCATCATCCAAATCTAAAGGTATAAGGGATGCAACCAAGGCCATAATATTGACGTGTAAGTTGCTAAACCTAGGGATAACTTTAGGGGTAATTTTATCAAAAGTATCTATTAGTTTAGCAATAACATCTTTGTATGGCTAAGTATTTTTATCTTTTGTCTAATAAACACCATTGACTTGGTTGAATGCAAGTTGAGAATATCCAAAGACAAAGAGGGTTCAACCTAAAGGGATAATGCTACATGGAGCCCTAGGATAAGGGATTCATACTAAAAAATATTATTGGGACAAGAAAAATTAAGCTTAAAGGAACAAGTTATTGTTGGGGAGTGACCAAGTTAAATTATATCCCTTCTCCTTTGATGCATCGAGTGCCATTATAGTATAGACTCCAAGAGTTAGGTTGATCTACTTGTAGGGTAAAGAATAATTCATTGGGAAGTCTATTGATAAGGGATGCCTAGCTTATAAGGGTGTAGACACCTAAAAGTCGCACATTGCTATACCTACGTACTTGTAGATCCTTTTGGACACTTGTAGGTTTACATAGGCAATCCTAGATACCCCTAGGCTATCGTAGACCAACGTAGACTATTGTAGATCCTCCTAGACATGCGTAGATTGTTGTAGTCATGCGTAGTCATGCGTAGATGACCGTAGTCATGCGTAGATCATCATAGATTATCGTAGCATTACATAGACTTCCACACACCACTTTGCTAGTTTTTAGGTCCAAAACCCTAATAAGTTAGCAAAATCACATCACAAACATTTCCCATGCATCGAGATACCTTCCATCAGCTTCCCAAGGTGATACAAAGCCTATTTGCACTTAATTGAGGCCCCCACGGGGCTATTAATTGGCAAAAGTAATTATTAAGTCAATTCCTAAAATCTAATTTAATGTTGACTTCACTTAAAGTTCACTTTTAGGGCTAAAATGGTTAATTAAATCCTTAATCCCTAATTAACACTAATTACTCCCTCCCACATGTGTGTAATTAGGGTTAGTTAAGATATTTTCTTAGGAAACCCTAATCTAACCCCACATCTGACTTAGAGTTGACCTCCTAACCCTAGTTAACCCTAATCTCTCCTCACACATGTGTGAGGATAGAATATTTTCTATGGGTAATGTAAGGAAGCCACCTCACAAACCCTAACCTAACCTTCATAGGATCTCACCCTAGGGTTAGTTTCCTTAACTACCCCCCTACACCTTGCCATTTTCTTATAAATAGTGGGCCCAAACCCTCATTTATCTCTCTCTCCACTTATGTCCAAAGTATAAAAACTCTACCAAAATATGTACAGAAGCATAACAAAGTAGATCTGAACCTACACATCAATATTACAACAGTAAAGGAACCTCTCCATCAAAGGGTTTATGTAGAACAACACTTAGAGTCTGATTCACCCTCCCCTATGAATCCGGCACCAGTTCACCCCTCGGGTGGTGAATTGGTTCTACAGGTCCCAAATCAGCTCATATTTGGGAGGTAAGCTTCATTTTGCAATTTTATGAGCTTCTACATCATTTATTTTAGTTTTTATCATGTTTTTACAGTCTATTTGTCTTTCTTAATATGGGGCCTGACTAAGGCAAGCCCCCCAATGAACTAACCCCTTTTTGTAGGTTTATCCTAGAACCAAGGAGGGAAACAACTACAAACTACAACCCCACGGTGGTACGCAAGCCCATCTACACTGAGGAATGCAAAAAGAAGGCATCAGGCCTATTGTAACATTTATGAAAAGAAAGGATAAAGGGGAATTTTCCCTATTTGTAACCTATGCAATCTTTACATGAATAAAAATACATTTTCCTGAATAACATGTGTCATTAATATGTTGTTAGATCAAATGCAATATTTTGGCCATTTCATTCTAGCATGCCTGGTGGGACCCCCACAATGGATAGTGTCAGGTTAACTAGTTTTTGCAAATATGATATTATCCTCTATTTTTGTGTTTTCTAGGTACTAAATCTGACTATCACAGAGATCTCCAAAGCCTTGGGAACCACCTCAGGCCTTCAGAATAGATATTTGGGGTCTCTAAACCCAATTCACCCCCTACCCCATGAATCAGATCTCAATTCACCCCTCGGGTGGTGAAGTCAACCTACCAACCTCAAAAGCCCCTAAAATTGTAGGGGTGAGTAGTACAAGACCTAACCAGACCATCCATAACATCAGAGTCTAGGTATTCTTCTGTATTTGCTCTATTTGCTAATTTTTGGGTATGTGTAAAATGTTTACTAGTTAATGCACAATAGCTAGTAACAAATTTCCCTTTCTTCGCATTTCCATTTAGTTTAAGTATCGTTGTAATTACAAAACCTATCAAAATTCTAGAAACTTTAAATTTTAAAATCTCATGTAAATTTTAATTTTCCTTTTCTAATTTGCATGTATAAAGTTCTTGTGATTGCTTGTCTATACTTGTATAAATCTTCATTGCAATTACTACATGTTTTCACACATATTTAGGGTCACATAAACCCCTTCTTTCACACCTTCATATTGCATGTTTCTATGCTTTGAAAAATAGAGTAAATTTATTTTCCTAAAGGCATCTAGGATTAGATTCTTTGTTTACAAAAAGCATTTCATTCTAGTCTTTTGCTTTCAAAAAATGCATATAAGGCTAGCATTTCAATTTGAAAAGGTAATTAGTTAGATTTCCTATTTTACATAACATCGTTAGCAAAACAAAAACCCACACACACACGTGGTATCTTAAACAAGTGGTGAGATTGGACTTCATCCCCAATCCATCACTCGAGATTGGTGTGGATAGAGTTTTACCCTCCACCAACTCTCAACCCCCTAGACACCTAGCAGCCCCACATGAGTGGTTTTCTAGGCCTCATCATCGAAAAACCCCCCACTTTTGAGATTGGGCTTCTGGATTTCATCACCAGTTGTTACCTTCAGAGTGGGATAGGATTAGATACCTTTGTCCACAAGGCTAACATAATTAGTGGACATGATAACTATCGTTATTGACTAAGCCCACTCGAGGGTGAAGTGAAAGCATGGGGTATGCCAACCATGCCTAGCAGGTCTTAGACAGTGCCACCTCTTCTCGTGAGAGGATATAGCGAACTCACTTCAGCATAGTGGGTTCCCCCCCTTTTAGGATATCATTTTACTGCACCTTCCATACAGGTCACCACTTGCATGTTGTGATATCATTCTATTATGTGCATATTTGGGTGTTGTAGGAGGTTCTATACCGATGAAATTCTTGATTTACTAGAGTATTCACTCCACTACCTATGATACTACCTAGGAAGTACCAACATCAAAACACACATAAATGAATAAAACACTTTTATTTTTAGCATTTAGAATTGATTCTAGTCTACCATTGTTTGCATGATCATAGACTAGTTTCAACACATTACACCACATACTATTTAGCTATACACAACACTTCATTTATTTACACTTATATTAGGCACAGTTGAGTCTACACCACACAGGGTTATTCCTAAACCCCTTCACATACTACACATAGAATTATAGGATTTAATTCCTATGTAGTTCTAAACCCTCATGACACCACACATGTTGTCATGCCTATTGTCACCCATAGTCGAGCGTGTGAGCAAGCACACCTTATAGAGGAAGTACCTACCACTTCTTCTAGTCAATCCCCTCCTACTCCTTCGATCATGAAGGGGAAGACCATAGACACATCTGATTTACTCATAGGATCCGATGTACAGTTCACACACATGATACCTCAGGATGAGACATCCACTTTGAGTGAAGCTCTACACTCACTAGAGGATTATCCACTTCTTTCATCCCCATCCTCGCCTAATCCATCGACCATGTTCTATGACCATGTGATCTACACAATGCTAGGACAACCTCATCCATTCTTTACCATATATGAGGAGGTCATACCTACTTCCCCTACCTTTGCACACCCCTTTTTCTAGAGTCTATCTCAATCCCTTTTTGAGAATGACTCCTCCCTCTTGAATCGTACTCACCTAGAGGTCACATCATTCACCCCTATAGTAGGAATGATTTTTGATCCTTCCTCTTCTACCATAGGTACCTAGAGGCTAACATTCCAAACTATACAATAACAACCTCCTCTACAGGAACAACAAACACCCCCTCAAACATCATACCCACACTCTTCCCAAGAGTCCCAACCATCATCATCCCAACAACTATTTTTCATAATGTTTGAAGACCTAACACAAGAACCTCTCCAAACCCAAACTACCCAATGTCAACAATGACAACCAACAACCCAAATTCATTCAAGAGGGGACATAGGCACTACCTCCTATTCCCAAGCTCCTACTTTGAAAGCTTACCCCTCTTTTTCTATACATTCCCACCTACATCTCAGGTCCCTGGAATGTACAATACCCAATATTCCACTCTACCTTCACCTTCACCAACCTTTAGGATACCTCCTCCTCCTCCTCCTTTCCAAGCACCTACCACTAATATTCCTCCTACCTATGAATCAAAACCCATAGCTTACATGCCCACTTCCCTAGGCTATTCCACATAGTTTAGCTTCACTATCACCCATCCTTTAGGATAGAGATAGGTCCTAGCTTTTGACACCTTACCTCGACCATCCCTAGCACTAGTAGCATCGATACCTCCACTCCCACCTACTAGAGCTACATTTTTTACACCTCCTCCTTCATGGTCATCACCTCCTATGGCCCAACCATTATAATAGGCTCCTACCTAATAGGAACCCATGCCACAACAACACACATCCCAATCATAGTATTACTATCCCCAATAAACATCTATTCTATAGCCTAGTATCCCACTAGCTCCTACATCATATGCCACCCAATACCTAACATACCAAGACCATTTGGAATAATTCCCTTCATAATATGGGGAAGAATAATAACAACCTCACTATCCACCACACTCCTAGGCTCAACCAATCCTAGCTCAATCACCTACACCTTTAACACCTAAAATTCAACTCCTACGAGATGAATTCAAGATGTTAAACCTATGCACCACAAGCTACGGGCCATAAAAACTATCCTACGATGAACTCTACAATGAGCCAGTTCATCCATCCATCCCTATCCCACCTTACCCCTACCACTTTGAGATCCCAAAGTTTGATAAGTATAAAGGTAAGGAGGACCCTAGAGAGCATGTTAGTAACTATCGCTCAACTTGCTACCAACTTCATAGTAGCAACCCCCTTATGTTGCGTACCTTCTCCCTCTCCCTTGCAGGACAAGCCTTAGATTGGTATAACATGCTACCATGACATAGCCTTTATACCTTTGAGAAATTAGCAAACACCTTCTTAGAACACTTCTCAATTAACATCAAGAAGAAGATAACCTTTTCAGATGTCTATGCCTTACGACAAGCTGATGATGAACCTATCACTAAGTTTGTATCTAGATGGAGAGCGATCATCCATGACCTCACCCATAGCCTCCCTACCATAGAGCTAGTGACACTCTTTTCCAAGAGTTGCCACAAACACATCTCTACCTCTCTATAACTTCACCAAAGTCGCACCTTCGAGGAAGCCATTTCATAGGAAAAGGTTATCAAAGATATTAAAGTCCAATCTAGAAAAATTAAGTTAAGATCAAAGCCTAACTACAATTCAAACTTCCATTTTAATAGAAATACACCCAATCAACCGTATCCTCGACCTCCACAAACCAACCAAGTGGTAGTTTCTACCTTAGCACCAACACCAAGCCCACCACCTTATGTTCCACAACAACAAGTATTCCAAACCAATGTGCCTCCCCCACCTAGGCCTCAATAATCTCATGGCATGCATCTATAGGGTCCACAATGTAACCTCACACCACTGTCTAAACCTTTACCAACCCTCTTTCATAGGTTACAAGATGGTGGACATCTTCTTCTACCCAAAATTTGACCATTAGATCCAAATATACCTAAGCCTCATGGATACAATGAGCAACTCTATTGTCCATACCATAGATAATGTGGCCATGACATCGAGTCATGTCACTCCTTCCATGCTCAAGTGTAGGACCTAATCGATAGGGGTACCATTCAGGTATCGAACCCTTTAGCCCCATAAAACCAAAACCTAGGGATCTTTCAGAATCCTCTATCAGACCATAGAGGAACCAATCCCCAAAGACCTCCAACCAATCCTCCAGGACCACCTCACCAAGTGAATAATGTCCAATATGATCCTCCATCATGTGGAGTAGTAGGTATGATAAACCTTACCACATGGAACCAATGATACCCATCACATCAGACCACACCTATTGTCTCTCCACCTACCCAATTTACATCACCACAGGTTTCCCAAACTCCTAGCATTGTACCACCTCCACCCCAAAATGTGATTACCATCCATGGTAGCCTCACCCATCAATTACGTAATGCCCCCACATGATTATCCATATTTGACCTCTTACAACAATCTCAACCCCACCGTGAGGCATTGAATGACATTTTATGATCTATAGATTTAGAAACACATGATACAAATGCATTTGTAAACTTTGTAGGGAACATCCCATGATGCCTTCAACCATCCATTAGTTTCCATGACCATGAGATAACAGAACTTGTAGGAGAAGGAGTGGATCCCCCTCTCCACATACAAGCCAATATCAATGATATCACCTACAAGTGGGTCCTCATTGACATGGGCTCATCCATTAGTATCATATCTATAGTAGCCCTACACCATTTACATATATCACCAACCCATTTTGCCACACCTTCCCTCGATCTACGAGCATTCGATGGTTCTATGAGACCTATGGTAGGATCCATAGTACTACCTATCCGAGTAGGTATCCATACCATTTCCATCCTCTTCCATATAATCCAAGGGGAGATGTAGTACAACATCCTCCTTGGTCACCCATGGATCAGGGATATGCAATGTGTCCCTTCCATGCTACACCATTACCTCAAGTATATCCACAATGGACTTGTCCATTGCATCCCAACTGATGGGGACCCCTTTAAATTCTACAACATCATAGATCTCCCACCTGCACCTTCCTTCTCATCCATGCAACTCTTCCTAGTTTCCTCCCATCAATCAGTCGGAGCATCGACATCTACTCCTACATCTACCTCATTACCCCAATCCTCATCAAGGACACACGCTTCAGTGTCAACACCCTTAGCACCATCATCAGTAATGCCTAATCCCACTACCATACCATTCTCACCTCCCATATTATGGCCACCATCACCATCCCAACCTTCATCCTCTACAAAATCACCTTCGGTACCACAACCATCATCACCACCCATATCATGCCCTATCACTTCATCCCAATCATCCTCTTCGATGGAAGCACCTATTCTCCCTACACCATGCACACCTCCTCTTCCTTTTCATCCATGGCCTAGGTCATTCACTTCCCTACATCATCCAATATCCACTCCACCACCTTCACAATTCCCATAGGCCAATCATCCCATACCAACTACCATAATCGAATGCCATGAGTGGGAGCAATGAGCATCTCACTTAGATGATCAATTGTTACACCCTTCTAGTGCTACTATTAGAGACTCTCAGACTTCACCTTCATCATATGATTCAGATTCACCACCTCTTTCACCAGAACATGCGACACCACGCATATCTATTTTTATGACAAACTCAGGCCCAGGGGATTATAATGTGCGTGATGCCCATGTACGCCCACCTATTATCCAATCCACCCAAGACTTTGGCCACCCTTCAACTTTGGTCTTGACTATCAAAATAGTCATACAATTAGGATCCCCTAAGAATCATACCAACTTTGTCTATGCTTGAGTTGATTCCTCACTCCCACCTATAGTATCTCCACCACCACAATCTAGCTTGTGTGGTACAATTGATCACTTGGCTAATCCCTACTTTACCTTACGCTACCTTCAACACTTCCATTGGCATGGGTTTGGGCTAGGCCATTATGAGCAAGGGTTACATGCACCCATTAACCCTCATGTCCAATCCCCTATCAACAAATCTGGCTTAGGTTATCACCCAACCATCATCCATACATTAGAAGATGAGCTCCAAGATTTATCCCTACATCCTTCCCCACTTTCGACACACACCTTGGAAGAATATATTGATATGGACATTCTAGAGGATACCTCCTCACCTAACTCCACCATTATAGTCCCCTATGATTTCTTCCAAGAGCCCTCCACATCCGACACCACATCATCATGTTGTGTTGATGAATTGACAAACCAATTCATTATGCTATCCTTAAACATACACTACCCAGAGCATGATATGGTATCCCCACCACCATCATCAACATACTTAGCTCCATTCCACCTATACATCGACAACTTCAATGAGCTACCACTCGACCATGATCTCCACCAGTCATCTTGCACCCTCCTTTAAGCCTTTTAGGATGCTCACAGGTTGTCGAGATGTCATCACTAGACTCTTCACCACCTACATCCCCCATAACATCAATTAATATGGTCAAAGTGGATCTCTTCTCTCCACTATGATACACACACCAATCGACATGAGATGATACACCAAACCCAAACTTCATCGATCTCACCCACATCTCACCCATATCGGCACCCCAAGATTTCCTACTCTCACCACACGTTCTATGTACTACAAATGCTCCTTCATCATCTATACCACCTCATATACCATAGGTCCACCACACGGACATTTACCTAGATGATGAATATGAACTTACCGAGGCCATCGATGACCTCCATCTTATCCCAATTCTAGAATAATTACGTGATGGTTCCCACATGCTTATTGAGGAAACCATCGATGTTGACATAGGTGATGATCCTGAAACCCCTCACATAGTTAAATTAGTTACTAGCCTCTCACCCGAGGAGCACATCCTATTCACAAATTTCCTTCGTAAGTATATCCGAGTCTTCGCATGGTCATACAAGGATATGCCAGGACTCGATCCCGCCCTAGTAGTTCACAATCTTACACTCGATCAAAATGCCAAACTAGTAAGGCAAAAGTTATGCTGCATGCACCCAACCATTGCATTATTAGTAAAAATTAAGCTCCAAAAGCTTTTAGATGTAGACTTCATAGTACCCATAGACTATCTTGAATGGGTCTCTAACATGGTCCTCATACCCAAGCCATCCGATGAAGTTCATGTCTGCACATACTTTCATGATTTAAACAAAGCTTATCCCAAAGACAACTTTCCCTACCTAACATCGACTCACTCATCGATTCCATCATGGGCCATGAGATGATATCCCTCATGGATGGATTTTCAGGTTACAACCAAATCAAAATCAATCCTACTGATCAACACAAGACATCATTCACAACCCCCTGGGGGACCTTCTACTACAAGGTCATGCCATTTGGCCTTAAAAATGTTGGGGCAACCTATCAGTATGCAATGACCTACATCTTCCATGATTACATGCATAAAATTATGGAAGATTATGTAGATGACCTCATTGCTAAATCCAAGAAATGCTCAGAACATCTTGAGGATCTCCATCGAATCTTTGACCACTTGTTAGAACACAATGTCCACCTCAACCCAAAGAAGTGTGTCTTTGGTGTTACCTCAGGCAAAATCCTAGGATTCATTATCACCCAATGAGGCATTGAAGTCAACCCTAACAAAGTAAAAGCCATCACCGAGATGCCTCCACCTACTACCTTGAAATAATTGCATAGTCTCCAAGGCAAAATCACTTCTATCCATCGATTTATAGCACAATTATCAGACAAGTGCAAACCCTTCAACCACCTCTTACAAAAGGGAGTAAAATTTAAATGGGATGATAACTTCTAGTAAGATTTTGATGACATCAAAACTTATCTTACTTCATCACTAGTTATGTCACCCCCACACCCATAACTACCACTCATCCTATACATTTCTGCTACATATTTTGTGCTAGGTACACTTCTAGCCCAAAAGAACATGCTCGACAAAGAGCAAGCTATTTACTACATAAGTCACATGTTAGTTAGCTATGAAGCTAGATACAGATACATGGAGAAACTATGCCTAGCTATAGTATTCACCACCCAAAATTTATGCCACTACATGCTCAACCATACAACCTTTGTCATCACTCGAGACAATCCCCTCTATTACATGATGAACAAAAGCTACCACAATTCTCACATAACTAAGTGGATCATGCTTCTAACCAAATTTGACCTCGAATTCATTTCACAAAATTCCATCAAAGGGTAAGTCATAGCGGATCAACTTGTAGAAGCTCCCTTGTCCGATGACCAACCCCTCCTCATTCAGCTCCCTGATGACTCCATATTTCACATAATAGAAGATGAAGAATATGTGGAACCATAAATGATAGCCGACTTGACACTATTCTTTGATGGCTCTCGATGCATGCATGTTGGGGGTGCAGGCATTGTATTTTTCACACTTGAAGGTGAACCACTACCCTTTTCATTCAAGTTGGATTTCCCTTGTATGAACAACAATGCAGAATATGAAGCCCTAATCCTCGGATTGAAATAGGTGCATTCCATGCATATCAAATGCCTCCACATCATAGGTGATTCCCTTTTAATAGTAAACCAAGTGCAAGAGATCTGGCAATGCAATTGCCCAATCCTCCAATAATACAAGCACATTGCACAACAACTCCTCTATCGATTTGAATGGTATGACATCAAAGCCACACCATGATCCTCTAACCATTTTGTGGATACAATGGCCTCCTTAGGATCATTAATCCCACAAAATCCAACATCAACAACCACATCCATAACAATTCATACACTCACTCAATCTGCCATATCACCCACATCTCCTAAAGATGATGGTGGTATTCATGTGGTCGATATCGAATCACATGACCCATGGTTTGCGTAGATCAAATATTATATTAAATTAGGATTTCTACCATGTGATTTACCCCATGCTCAATTTCGAGCATTCAAACAAAGAGCAATCCACTACACATTGTTGGGGGACATCCTCTATCATCATAGCTATGATGGCATGCTCTTGCATTGCTTAGAACCACATGAATCTCAATGGGTTGTACAAGAAACCCATGATGGTACTTGTGGTGGCCACTTTAGTGGCATGGCAATCATGAAATGCATCCTTCACATGGGATACTATTGGCCAAATATGGAACATGACTATTGTGAATATGTGAAATATTGCATCAAGTGCCAACAACATGCAAACCTCACACATCTTCCATCTCAAGCACTCCAACCAATTCAATCCATGTGGCCTTTCTCCCAATGGGACCTAGATCTTATTGGAAAAATTACACCTACTTCCTCAAGCAATCATAAGTTCATCATCACTACTATAGAATACTTTACAAAGTGGGTCAAAGCCATCCCACTTGTCCAAACTATAGGAGCAAAGATAGCAGCATTCATAACAGATCATATCATATGTCACTTTGGAATTCCTTCCCAAATCATCTCTAATAATGGGAAATCCTTCAAAAACAAAACCATCCAAGCCCTTTGCAACAAGTTCAACATTCAACATAGCTTCTCTACCCCATACTACCCATAAGGTAATGGCTAGGTAGAAGCCACAAACAAAATAATTTGCTCCATCCTATACAAAATAGTAGTAGAATCACATCATGACTGGCATAACCAAATACCCCTAGCCTTGTGGGCATATCGTACAAGCATTCATACCCCCACTAGGGCAACCCCATTTTCACTTGTCTATGGGGCAGAAGCTATCATGCCCCTTGAGCTTGAGATACCTTCCCTAAGGGTATCCATGAAAGAATTCATTGATGATGACACTGCCCATCAAGCCCACTTAGATCAGCTTACACTCCTCGATGAACATCACATCCATGCCATCGAGCACACACGAGTTTACCAAGATCACCTTCATCATGCCTACAATAGTAAGGTACATCAACACGAATTCCAAATCGATGATTTGGTTCTCAAAGAAAACCAATAAATCACAAGTCAGCCTCACCAACAACGAGACAAGTTTACCCCAAACTAGCTGGGCCCATTCATCGTCACACACAAATATGGTTTAGGTGCCTATCACTTGGCTAATATTGAAGGCCTCGATGACCTTGAGCCTATTAACATTTTGCACCTTCGTACATTCAATGCCTAACACACATAGGCATTCACTATCACAAGTGGTACACACCGCTATGCACAAACACATCACTCACTAGGCACATCATGATAAATGCATATCTTTTTACTTTAAATATTTTACATGTACTTTCTCCTTTATGTCATTTTTATGCTATTGGTATCTATTTTCCTTTTTGCAGGATCTACATCATCTACAACCACACCATCAGCAATGAGATACGACAACATCTACATACATCATCATGCAGGACCCTCCACCACCATCGCCTATACCAATCACGTCGACTGACCTAGCCCGACCACCAGTCACTCATCACACTAGGTGGTCTTCCCATTCCTCCCATTCGGACCATAACACTCCACCCCGATGCCTCTCACCTCACCATCGAGGTTCATCTTACTCACCCCATTCGGGAGACAGCCAGGTCACCCTATCCTCTTTTGATGAAAAGGAGGAAACATCCCATCCCCAAACACAAGGGTCCCCTTCTCATTTACCTGAAGATACTATGAATCCTTATTCACCAACTAATTCCCCCCACCACCCTCTAGGAGCCTACTACCCTCCTAACAGAGGATACACCCCCCATCCGGCCCGTCCTTCATGCCTACTGGCCCCACTCCCCAATGGGGAGTCTTCTTATGCCCAAGCCTTGCAAGCCCATGCGGCTCAAGCTGCCCAAGTTGGCCGTGCACACATGCCCCCATCCCATACATGCCACCATCTAGAGCCATCCCCTATGCCACCTATCCTTAAGATGCCACCTTCACCACTATGAGGCTTACCTTCCCAACAAGCTTACCAATCCCCAAGGCCATTCCACTCCTCCCCCTCATCATCATGACCTCATCCATTCTCCCATGCATACCAGGCCACTCCATACACATTGGAGTCTCGATCACCACCTTCCCCGATACTATCACCTCCACACCATGACATACAACATCTCCTTTCCCGTATCGAGGCTCTTGAGCTACAGATGAGCCATTATCATTGTCATGTTCATCCACACTAGTATCCCATGGCTCATGTAGTGCCAAC
The DNA here is from genome assembly GCA_028583015.1 of Wollemia nobilis. Taxonomy (NCBI): domain Eukaryota; kingdom Viridiplantae; phylum Streptophyta; class Pinopsida; order Araucariales; family Araucariaceae; genus Wollemia; species Wollemia nobilis. The sequence continues at coordinate 2,238,635 of JAQPPZ010011269.1, read as the reverse complement.
CAAGCAAGCTAACTAAGATGTAGTCATTGCCTTCTTGGAAGGACTGATAACCTATTTCGGGATATCGAATGCAATAGTAACTGATAATGACACCCACTTCATTAGTACCAAAATGTGTGCATTCAAGATGTCCCCATATTCCCTTGTGTATGGGAAGGAAGCAGTTCTCCCCATGCACATTGAGTTACCTGCATTGCAGTCTCTCCGGTCCTTAGAGGATGAAGATGAAGAGTTTGATCCCATGAGTATCAGGTTGGCCCAATTTTTGCAATTGGAAGAAGAAAGAGAAATGGCCTACGAAGCTTTCATGAAGCACGTCGAGACCACAAAAAATTGGTTCGACAAGAGAACTTCTGACTAAACATTTCAGGTTGGTGATTTGGTGTTGAAATGGAATGAGAAAAAATCCAAACTAGGAAATCATGACAAGTTTGATGCATTCTAGGAGGGTCCTTTTCGAATTTTTGAGTTTAATCAGGTAAAATCTTTCATTATCCAAGATTCATAGGGTTTCACTCTCCCAATATCAATCAATGGCCTTCATCTAAAGGCATACTACTAGTAAGTGGTAGTAATAAAAATTCATCAGTTGTGTACATAATTATTCTATTGTTTGTATGTATATACCTCTTTTCTTTCAAAGTATAAGTCTCTTTGCTTCCCTTCGCGCTCTCAAAAGTGCAATTTTGGCCAGACGCATTACTATGGTGGGCATTGTGTTGGTAGGGAAATGGTAAGAAAGAGCTTAAATAAAAAAAATTTAGTTTAAAATTCGTTGTTTTCTAGTGCTCCAAGGAAAATAGTAGTTTTAGGCACCTAGAGCTAGCTTGAGCATTTTTGTTGTTTTAAAGCATCCCTCAAAAAAGCAGATCATGATGGATGAAAGCGCCTTGTCAACTAGAAAAAGGGAGTTTCACTATTTTATAGGGGAGAAACTACGTTTTGATATTGTAAGGAGCAAAAGCCATAAACTGATGTTGAGTAAATAAAAAATTCAAATTCAAAGGCGATTTTGAGGTTTTGTTGAGCAAAAGGCGCTTTCACCCTCCTTTATGGGTGAAATTCAAAATGCGACCCTTCAATTTGTTTTTGTGCAAGCACCACGTGGTGAGGGATTAAAGGAGTTGATTTTCACTCCAAGGAAAGAGTGCACAATTATCAAGAGCTTTAAATTTTGATGCTTTTTCTATTTTGGGCATTAAATAGGTGAAAACGGTTGCTAGAGCGAAAGGAAATTTTTCTTACTCCAACACCACGAGAACATTGTTCGAAGCAAATATTATCAAGTGCATACCCCAAGGATGACTGTTGGAGCATGACATACATCCTTAAAATTTAAAAAAGGTAGTGTATCATGTCTCTCAAGAAATATTGTGGCCCATGCAGTTGGCCATCATTGGGAGGTACGCTCAACCACTAGTTAATGCATAAAAGATCTCCCACTTCGTCCATGATCCCTCCATGTATTTACTTTTCCCTAAAGAGCAATTAATATGATGGGAAAATTGTAGTGTTATAAGAGGGCCATTGTTGTACCTCAAATAAACCTAAATAAATTGTTGAGGGATTTGCATTAACATTGTTTACCTCATCAAATTTTAGAGAGAGTGTTGCTGGTAAGATGTAGTGCATTGAACAATAGTGAGATGTTGTATCTTTCAAAGAAAATGCCTGTACCAGATGTATAGATATAATGGGCAAGAAAAGTGGAGCCCAAGAAGGAGAAGACCTCAAAGAAAGCAGAGGGCATGAAGAGGGAGAAAAAGGAAAAGAAGCAAGTGCCACCCCCACCACCTGAAGATAGGCTAGGGAGAATCAGAGATTGTGTGCTCATCGAAAAAAGCATTGAGAATCTATGCAAGACTATTGATATCATGATGATGAAGGTGTCTACTAAAATTAGGTGCATGGCCACCTATTACTCTCACCTATATTTGTACCTGTGCATGCCTATGCATAACTATCTGGAGCTTGTGTACGACATTACCAAATTCTACAACCCTCGAACTAGGATGGTCTAAAATACCAAAGGGGACAAGTTGTTTGACATATATACCAAGGATGTCCAGGAGGCTTTTTCTTGTGGATAAAATATCCCTACTGACTACATAATTAGTAAAATTAACAGTACTGAGCAGAATGAAAGATACACGTCCACAGTGCAAATGCGACAGTTCATGGAGACACAACTACTGGAGAAGTCAACACCTAAGGTATTGCTAGACTTGCCCAAGCCCTTGAAAATTTTTAAGCATCCTAACATATACTCCATGTTGTAATGGTTTATGGGACTCTCCACGGATGCCATGGTGTATAAGTGGCAACTTTCCCTCGTAGAGTGTATCTCGCATGGTGAATTCTACTCTCCCATTGCCATGAAGCTGGAGATAAAGCCTGTGTTTTTTGACTAGGTAGAATGGGTTGTGCGGTAGATGCATATACAGTTGAGTGAAATATAGAGTAAAAAATATATGTCATTCTAAATTTTCTCTTTTCTGGTTTGGTACTTGTTCTACCACAAGCATGACCATTTTATCTTCATCTCCAAGAACCACACCAATAAGGAGGGTAAGGCACTTCTAGTCTACCAATGGACTCAAAGTCTGTCTAAAAGTGAGTCCTACTACAATTTCAATAGGATGTTCCTCGACTCGATGTTGGAGCTCATCTATGGCATCTATGAACGAGTGTTGAGGCAAATGAGATGAGGTAGTACAGAAGAAGCTAGGCAATGTTTTTCAACTTACGTAGGGCTTTATCATCAAAATTTTTGGGTTTACTAGAAAACCCTTCCTATTTTTGTACCACACTATAGAGTAATTATTAACCCTCGAAGTTGCCTCGTAGAGTGACTTCACTAATGATACATATGATCACGGGAGAAGGAAGTTGCACACATGTGCTTCACCTTTCCACTTCGATGACATTAATGTGTCGATCATTGGGCAAAACACCTTTCTTATAGCAACATTGTATTATTTTGGCCTAATCAACCTCCCCCAGCATTGTAGATACAACCCACTAGATGTTTTTAGGAAGATGATTGGGTCCAAATGCTTCCACAGCTTTTCACACCCAAATATTGAAGCATAGTGTAATAACCCCTCAGGCCATGATCTAGAGTGGCATGTGGATAGGATGATGTCATTTCCCCCGTGGCATGACTTCTACATGATAGAGGCTAAATACGACCCTACGAACAACCCAATGCATGTTCCTGATGAGAAAGTGCTTCAGGCGATGAAGGACAAAGTGCTTGACTAGTCATATGAAAAAATTACTAATTGGTGGATCATGAGGGTCCACAATAAAAAGGAGATGTCTGAATCGCTTCTTGTTTTGGACAAGAACTTCTCTACGATATATGATGCAAATTATGAAACTTACCAACCCATATTATTTGTGAATATCGTGCCTCAAAGCACTTAAAACCCTAGTAGAGTGGAAAATGAGGTGGAAGAACAGGGGCAACCGACTAAGCAAGATCCATATATTACGGAGAAGGACAAGTAGCTACCCCTAAAGAACAGGTTACCCCAAGGAAGAGGAGTGCTAGTGTAGCACTTTTTCTTCCCCATGTTGCGAAGAAGCCTTGGATTGGTGTAGCCCAATCTCTCAGTATAAACCCTTATGTAGCATTGACTGGCATAGAAGCAAGCATCCTAAAAGTCCCTGTTCCAACACAAAAAGCATGGCAAGAGGTGGATTTCATTGATATAAAAGTAGAAGTATCAAATAGATAGAGTGGGAGCAATCCCAATCACACAATAGTTCATCATTTCAGCTCTAGTAGTGGTCGAGCCTACAAGTGCATCATCTCTTTCTCCTTCCCTTGATTTTTTACCTCTGGAAACCATATCTTCCAATGCCAAAACCCATATTTCTACCCAGGTTGCATTAAGTGTCCCCATTAATGTCATGCCTTTCCCTACAGCCCAATAATTGCTTCCCCTCTCATTCCTTCTTGCCTCTCAGACATTTAGTTCCTTTGCATTTGTCTCCAATGCATTTGCATTTCCTACATCGTCTGCCCTTGCCCCTCCTTAGGTTTCTATCAATCCAATCACTATGACTGTCATTATCATTAATCCAAACCTAATTTTGCCCTCATTGACCTCCTCAGTTGTAGTGGCATCTCTTGATATTCCACCCCCCTATCCTAGTACCTCAGTCATTGCTATTCAAACCCTTGCATCTCCCAAATTTATCGTAGTTGCTGCCTCATATGCTTCTGATCTATCTATCGAAGCAAACCCCTAGCGTACCCTTTTTCCCTTCACATTGATCTTTGGAATGTAGGAGCCGCTAGAAATGGAACTAGAAATTCTACAGGAGCACCCAATTATTGAGAGCATGCACCGTGTATCAGAGTTCCTCAAACTGGCTCAAGAGTTGGAAAAGAAAAAATGCGTAGGCCCCAACCAAAGTAGAAAAAAGGGTTGTGTTTGACCCGGAGAAGATGGAACTCCACAAGATGAAGAAGGTGCCCAAAGTCCAAAAGCCACTAGAGGATATGACCCCATCGGATTACTCCTATCATCATGTAGTTAAATACCTGAGAACAATCAATGTAGTAAAAAATATGGGGCATATCTAGGTGGAAATGGGCTCCTTTTATTTTCACAGGAAGCACTACAAACCTCGCTTCTATGAGGTCAAAACCAAAAACATAGAGCTCAAAGAGACCTTAGTGTACATGAGGGCACAACTCAAGGAGGCTCAGTCTAAAGCAGAATAGTTGCAGCAACGCATGGCCAGCTTGGCGTAAGAGGTGAGTAATTACAAGAAGGAAACTAAAAATAACCTCAAGGCACACCTGAAGGCACAAAGCTAGTTGTAGGCCTTGGATGCTTAGATACAAGAACTGTAGGTTTGTTTAATAGGGAAGATGGTGCAGGCAGAGGTCTTCACAAAAGACCATATCAAGGAGGTTCACTATGACTACCTAGAAAACTTTCGAGCAAGGGTGCGCAAAGCAATAGCAGTCCTTACATTCATTTGGGAGGCCAAGTAAACAATTACTCATGGTACACCTATCGTAGAGGATGTTGAAAAAGACATTGACCTATGGCTGGAACTGGCTATGAAGGTGCAAACCTTAGAAAAAATGGACCTCCATATTACTCCAATGAGCCCACTTCCTCGGTCATAGGCAACTACAAAAGTAACACTACAGGCTTACTTCACAAATGTGGATAGAGCTCGAGAGGCAAGAAGACTATTAGAAGTGTTTGAGTAGGAAAGGCGCATCTGTATGATACATTTTGAATCTCTCATGCAACTCTATTTCCCTAGCTTAACTGACAAGGAAGAAGCTATTTTGACAAAGGAAGAGTTGAAACCAGTTTGGGAAACATTTGAAGGTGATACTTCAGAAATTAATAGTTGGAGTGAGCCTATTTTAGAAAACCATGTAATGTAGTTAATGGCCAAGTTCACACATATCGAATCTTGTTTGGCGGACCTCAGTCAAAGGGCTAACTACGTTGATGTAGACCAGCTTGAGACTTTTAGATACCTGGTCAAAGAACTCCAAGATCATGCTCCGCTTCAAGAAGACGCCTGGGGCTTAGTTCAGGCAACCTATGATCATATCTATGAGTGTCTCCTATAATTGAAGCCTCCTCAGCAGCATGAAGATCAAGCACAGGAAGAAGGAGACCAAGGAGAATAAGGGTACCATGAGCACAAAGGAGAAGGAGAAAGGGAGAAGTTGTAAGAAGAGTCTACTACTAGTAGTGATCATTCAGAAAAAAAGAGCAACGATGACTCTGAGCCCAACAAATAAGGCCTAGGATATTCACATTGAGGTGAGCTCAATCTCCCAGTGAGCTGCCAAAGATGTTGGCATCCCTACCACATTGATTTCCTTTGTAAAATTTTGCTATGCAATAATCTCTTCTTCCCTGAATTTCTACTTTTTATTCATAATGTGTTCCTTTTTTTATGGGTTTTGATGTCAAAGTTGTTGGTTGTGCTCAAGGAAGCATGTAGTTCTTCATGTTTGCTCATCATACAGGGTTTTTGGATTTTTATGGGTGAGAGTGGTTTTGTGCCATGCTACAATGTGATTTGATTTTGGAGTATGAGTTAAGTGCAAGCCCATTTCGGGCTAAAAAATGGTGAAACCCAAGTGCTTTCACCCCCATTTAAGAGTGCAACTCCTTTGCGATCCTTGGCTGGGTAAAACATAGTTTTTAAGGAGAAAATGCTAAGTGGGGCCCATCCTTTTCATCTATGGGAGATAGCGCAACGCAGTTTCAAGGCTATTATAGGAAAAAGCACCTTTGACTTTTCTCAAAGTGAACACATATTTATTTTAAATGGCATGGGACCCAAGCATTTTTGCCACAAATTGGAGTGCAAGTCCATTTTGAGTTGGAGGTTGGCCAAAGTTGAGTGGGGCCCAAGTGCTTTCACCTCAAATTAGAAGTGCAACTTGAATTCAAAACTCATTTGGATGAAGGCACCTTCTAAAAATCCACTTCAAACAAAAAAATACAAGTAGGGCCTAGTCCTTTTTACCCCAATTTTCTAGTGCAAATCAATTTCGAGCATAGAAAATGTGAAAGCATATTTTACTTTTCCATAAGGCATAGCCGAACCTCGAAAAATATTGTAGGTGGGGCCCAAAGTGTTTTCACTCCAATTTTCTAGCGTAAGTCAGTTTTGGGTCTTGTAAGGGTGAAAGCCCCTTTGATACTTCTAACATCAGTGCCCCTCCCAAGACAACAAAGTATTTTCACCTTATTTTTGGAGTGCAAGCCCATTTCAAGCTAGAAAATGGTGAAACACTAGTGGGACCCAAGTGCCTTCACCCCCACTTTCCAATGTAAGCTCTTTTCAGAGCTTGTATGAGTGAAACGTAAGTGCAGCCCGCATCAACAAAGCCCATATTTCTTAGTCAACTCTCCTGCTCCAGCAAGTATTCCCCAGAGGTACTTCCTAATGATCAAATTAAGTTTTGAAGGTGCGCCCTTACCCATTTAAGTGTAGTCAGTCAGAGAATCTTCTAAATTTAATTCCCTAGGATCTCAAAGTTTGATTTTCTATTTATGCGGTCCCAGCAAGTGAGGAGACGATGCTATAGGTGAATCATGTCGTTGCATTGAAGCCATCACAACTACTTCTTAGTGAGTCATCAGTGTCAATCCATACATCATTACTTTCTGATGAGTGCCAAAATCCAATCTTTGCTACCTCCACGATTTTTTGTGGGTGAGCATTTATGTTTCAGAGGTGGAATCCTCTATAAAAACTAGCAATTCCAATGTAAAAGCATGGATATTTTGCTAGAGAACTGTTGTACCTGGATTTTGCTATGAATACAAAGAACCTTTGGCTCTAATTATGGATTTCTCTCTATGTGTATGTCTACTATCTTTTATTTCTATAAAATTATCTTATTTTTCTATAGGCTATAATTCTATGTCTGGATTTAGCTTTTGATAGAAGGTGAACACTATAATAATTTTGAAGGTTGCATATGCAGAATATTTGTTTTTAATTTCTGTTACATTCTTTGTGTGAAGTGCTATTGGTTCAGAGTGCAAATAAGTAATCATGCTATTTGTTCATCATCCCTGTTCATCTGGTTTGAGGCCATATTTCCCATCCCTTTCAATCATTTATAATCTCTTTCTTGTTTTCTTAATCTAAAATCCCCTAGTTAGAACAGTAAGGGAACCAACCCTCTCTGGATATTGGCACGGGAGGCATTCCTTCCTTTTGGTCTTTCAATTTTGGCTGAATCTAGGGCGCATGGATGAAACATTCCATACCTAAGGTAGATTTTTGACCAACAGGTCAGTGCCTTGTTGGGATAGAAAGAGAAAATCACCTCATGTAGCTCCTCCATAGATATATTCTTCATCAAGTTTTTATTTCATCCTTGTGTGATAATTGATGGAATATTTTGCAAAAGCTTACCATGAGCCTCCTTATCTTGCCCAACATATGATAAAATATATTTGAAATAATTAATTTCTTCCTTCCTAATATCTTATTTTTACTAAATAATTCTTCCATATGATTGATGAAAAACATGTCATGGCTATAGCATATTTTCTCAATGTTTCTATCTCCTTCCTTGAGCTGTCTCTCCCTAAAATTTGGAAACTAATATGACTCTTTTTAATACATTATGGTAATCATAAAGTAATTATTTTTTTTATACATCAATATCCTAGTCCATTCCATTTATTTCTACTATCTCTTGAAACTTTTCATCTTGAATTCAATTTCCTCATTTTATTTTAAATATTTTATCAAAATATTTAGCATTCCAAATATTCATTTTTCCATTTAGATATTTCATCTTTTGAGCAAACATGTACATACATGATCCTCTAAAATTTGCTTCATCCCACCATAACATAATCATTTGGAAGAAATCAAGGCCTTAGAGGCACATAGAATGAAAGTGGAATGACTTTGGTTGACCATTATTAAGTGAGTCATAGCTTAAGATAATGGGCTTATGAGACGATCCTACTCACAATAAAATGACTTAATAGATTATATACTCTATTTGCAACCATATGTTGGATAACAAAAATCTATCCAAACTTAATGCTATATGAGTTTGGCCCAATGTGTCTATTGTTCCTTGTATATTAAAATCTTGAAGGAATAACATCACTAGCACCCTTTAATTTAATAAATAGAGCAATATCCTACATTGATTTATAACATTCAAGAGTATCATCCTTTTTTTAATGATATGGGACTATGTTGAAGTGCCCCCAAGAATTCATAAATCACAATTATGAATCATCAATGTGTTTGACAAAAATATGTTGATGTCCTTTCAACATATTTCGTGAGGAGTGATTACATGGATCATATATATTTATAGCCCTAACTTTGATGTTTTTATCTTTTCTACAAAATAGAATAACAACCCAATTACTTTTTTTCTCTAGCAGTTATCCATCCCATTTGTGTTTGTCCCTATTATCGCAATACCTATAGAAGCTCATATACAAGAAACTTCAAGACACTTCCTCATCTTCCGAATATTTTTGAATTCATCCTTACATTCCTCACTACTTAATTTTTTTTATTGTATTAAAATAAACTCAAGATTATAAAAACCTATTAATTCCTTGATAACTCTTTTTTTAGGGGTCTTACTCATGCCCCTAATTGTATGATACCATTTTCATCATCAATTTTTTTTTATTAGTGGGTTTAATCCCACTTCTTGTTAACACTTGTGATATTTATTTTTGGTTTCCCAAATAGATATCCCTTTAAGTTTTTTTCCTTTATTTTCATTGATGGTCTTCCTCTTCATTTTCCATTCCTACCAACATTTTTATTTTCATCAATATCTTCTTTCCATATTGCTCATAATGATACTTATATTCTAAAGTTTTATGATACCCTAGAAAATTTGAAATGCAAGGAATAGCCTCACAAACACTTCCTTATTTATGATGCCCTAAAAACCTTAAAGTACAAGGATGATCCTCCATAGTAATTATGTTTTTATACTACTTAAAAACCTTGGATGTTTTCTTGGAAACTCCAAAGTGTAAGAATGATCCCCCATAGTAAATACTTTCTAATATTACATGGAAACTCTAAATTTACATGGATATACTCCAAATACATTTATTTTATTATGGTACTCTTAAAGCCCCGAAGTGAAAAAGGATATACCTTTTTTATTGTAACGAGATAATTTAAAACTACTTGTGAAAATTGAAGATTATTTACCTAGATTAACCTTGATCTCGTTTTCCTTATTTACTTTAAAATATTTTGAACCTTTAACTCCTTTTAAATTTGGACTTGCACATTAAACTTCCTCATCCCTTATGTCATTTTATTCTTCTAATGATTGATCTAAGTAAATTGTAATGGTATTCTTCATTTAATTATGGAGAGGGGATTTCTTTGCCATTTTCTTGGGAATAGAAAATCCTTGATTTAACCCAAGTTCTACTATGATATTATCTTCTTGCTTCATATTGAAGTTTGTCTTTGCCCAAATTCTTCTATATTTTCTCCATCATTTTAATCTGTAACTTCTTGTTGTGTATAGTCTTATAACATTTATGACATGAGAATGCAATATTTCATAATTCACTTGTTGATCCCATTCTCTTGATTTAGATTTAATTCTTATGGACTATGAAAAAGGATTTAAAAATATCGATGGCAACATATATTTAGGAATATATAACATGTCTTTTCTCCTTAGCAATTGGTCCCTCTTGGGTGAACTCCCCTGGAGTATTTCCAATATTCTTCAAAAACTTTTAAATGGTAAGTTGATATGAAACTTCAAAATACCTAATCTACATCGAAAGCCTTTTAATAGTCTCTATCTCCATAGAAAAATTCTTACTCCATGGCCTTAAATTTAATGCATCTATCATCCTAAAAAATGGGCCACCATCCACTACTTTATCCCTAATTTTTGAACTTGAGAAAATGATGAGAACAAATCCCTTTGAAAAAAAGTTATGGATTAATTTGAGTTTAGTCCCCACTTCTATTGGAATTCACAAAAATTAAAATACAAAATAAAGTAATCCATACAATAAACCCTATACATAAAACGTAAAAAGGTAAAAGAGAGGAATGAAACACAAAATTATGAGGTATCTATAGGCACATTAAGTAATCACTATACTATTTATGGATATGAAATACTATACTCTGATACAATGGATAGAGTGGTTAGGGGTATTTATACCAATACCTAATCCTAAAAATACATTAATAAGTTTAACCTAAGCTAACATAACAAGATGGATTTAAGGTTAATTATAATTTATAAGATGGTTTTAACCATGATAAATTAACCACAACCCATAGGGCTTACATAATAAAATACTACAATAAATTGAATACATTATACAATGATTGTTCTTAAATCCATCCAAGATTACATTATCCAATGTTGGCCTTGTCCATGAATCAAATTACACTTTCAACAACTTCCACTTGATCCAATTTTAAATTTCTAAAAGACCTAGCGAATATCCATAGAACTTACATATTAATTATTTGCTTCTAAGAACAATTATATCATGCTCGACCATCTCATAATAATTTTTGGTGTAATATATATATATATATATATAATATGTAGATAGGGTTTACCATGGATATTCTCTTCCTTATATTACCAAATAGTATATTCTTACTTCTCCTTATAACTTTCAAAAATGACTTTCCTACCATGCTACCTAGATTTTTCTCATAAAAAACCTTTATTTTTTGAGTTTTTTGAAAGATCTAGAAGAAGAAAAAGTAATACTATTGATGTTGTTCTCTAATTGGTTGATGGGTATATATATATAAATTTTATTTATTTCATGCATAAAAGTGCCACAAGAATAACAATTTTTCATTGCATCCATTAATCTTTGGAATTATCAAAATCAAAATTAGAACTTAGGTCTCCCAAGTGTTGGGTGCTTTAGACTAACCAAGGTTCCCAATGTACCTTTTTGAATGGAATGACCTCCCCATATGCATAATTTATCCATTCTAGCATTGAGAAAAAAAGACCAAAAAACATCCCCATTATAATTTGATCTCTAATCTCTAAAGTCATGAATGCTCTTGATTGGGATAGAAAAGTCAATTAAGATACATACCTAGTTGGACCACAAATAGGGTGTCTTCAAGAAGAGCATCTCTTGTACCATCTTAGATCCTTTCCAAGAAAAAATTATGTTAGAAATTTGAACCTCATCCATAAATGTTTGTCCTCTTGCTTGCTTATCTAAGTAGGCATTCTACATGGTTGTGCCATGTCATAGAGATGGTCAATAAATAATCTTTGATTAAACTCGATCTTATAAAATAAATGATGACATAGAGGTTTAAATTTGTAACCTTCTCTCATGTTAGCCAACTTGGCATCCATGCAATGTTGTCCAAGTCCTACTTGCTTATTATGAAAAGAGGCACATGTGTCATAGATCCTACTAAACATGGCCACAATTGAGGGTGTGTACAAAAGAAAACATATGCCAAAAAATTGCACCTAAATTCAAATTCTAACAGCCTAAAATTATTTTCAAATGGATGCCTTCCTTACCTTTTGGTCTTGGATATGTCATAGCAGATCTATGAATGTCTTGGAGGAGGTTAAAAAAATAAACTTGAATTTTTCTATAGAATATTGTAAATACCTTAGTAATGGTGAAAAATTTCCAAAACATTTAAATAATGAATGAAGAACCATGGTAAGAAGAATTTCCTCTGCTCCTTACACTAAAATTTATAAATTTTTAAAGATATATTAGTCCAATAGATTGGAAGAAATATCAAAGGCTTTGAATGTACTTCTTGGACAAGCAATGCTACTTCATACATACTCTGATACCATGTTGGAATTCATAATATTTTCCAAAAATTAATAGAAGTAATCCATGCACTCAAATATTATACAAAAAGCATAAAAAGACAAAATAGATAAGTGAGACACAAATATTATGAGGTACTTGTAGGTACATTTAATAATCATTATGATATCCATGGATAGGAATCACTACGCTCCAATACAATAGATATAATGGTTGAGGGGTATTTATACTGATACCTAATACCAAAAATATCAGTAATTTTAACCTAATTCAACATAACAAGAGGTCTTTAAGGTTAATTACAATAAGATTATTTTAACCATGATAAGTTAACCACATCCCATAGGGCTTACATAATAAAATATTACAATATTTTAAGTACATTATACAATGATTGTTCATAGGCCTATACAAGATTAATTTATATAATTTTGGACTTGACCATGAATCATATTACACATTCAACAAGTTCCACTTGATCTAATTTTAAATTTCTAAAAGACCTAGTGAATATCCATGGAACTTACATATAAAACCTTTACTTCTAATAATAATTATATCATGCTCGATCATCGCATCCTTAATAGTGACTTATGGTGTAATATATATTATGTAGATAGGGTTTACCATGGATTTTATCTTCCTCTTATCTCCAACTAGAGTATTATTACTTCTTATTAGAACATTCAAAAATGAATTTCCCGCCATGCTACCTAGATTTTCCTTATAATAACACTTTAGTTTTTTAATTTTTTGAAAGATCTAGAAGAACAAAAAGTAATACCATGGATGTTATTCTCTAATTGGTTAATTGGATATATATAGTTGATTTATGTCACACATAGAAGTTCCATAAGAATAACAAATATTCATTACATACATTAAGCTTTGATTTTGTCAAAATTGAGATTAAAAGCTAGGTCTCCCAAGTGTTGGGAACTTTAGGCTAACTAAGATTCCCAATGCACATTTATGAATGGAAAAATATCCCAATATGCATAAGTTATCCATTCTATCATTGAGAAAAAAGAAAAAGACAAAATATTTTGATTGTGATTTGACCTTCAATCTTTGAAGTTACAAATGCTCTTGATTAGGGTAGAAAAGCCAATTGAGATAGGCACCTAGTTGGACCACAAATAGGGTGTCTTTATGAAGAGCATATCTTGTACCAACTTAAACACTTTCTAAGAAAATATTAGGTTGGAATCCTAAACTTCATCTATCAATGTTTTTCCTCTTGCTCACTTGTCTAACTAGTCATTCTACCAGGTTAGGCCATATCATAGAGATGGTCAATAAAAAATATTTGATTGTTGTCAATCTCATAAAATAAATGATGACATAAAGGTTTAACCCCATAACCTTCTCCTCAAAACACCTTTACTCCCATCATGTTAGCCTACTTGCTTATTGTGAAAAGAGGTATGTGTGTCATGGATTCTACCATACATGGCCAAAGTTGGGGGTGTGTACAAAAGATAATGTATGCCAAAAACTTGGCACCTAAATTCAAATTCAAATAACCTAAAATTAATTTCAAGCGGATTCCTTCCTTTCCTTTTTGTCTTGGATATATCATAGCAGATCTATAAATGTCTTGGAGGAGGCTAAAAACATAAATTTAAATTTTTCTATAGAATATTGTAAATACCTTAATAATGGTGAAAAAGCTCCAAAAATTTTAAAGTACGAATGAAGAACCGTGATAAGAAGATTTTTATCTGCTCCTTACACTAAAATTTATGAAGTTTTAAAGAGAAATTCATTCAAGATATTAGATGAAGGATTAGATACTTTGAATATAATTGCATGACAAGCAATGCTACTCCATACCTACTTTGATACCATGTTAGAATTCACAATATTTTTCAAAAATGAATAGAAGCAATCCATCCACTCAAATATTATGCAAAAAGTGTAAAAGGAAAAAGGAGAGAAATGAGACACAAAAATTATGAGGTACTTGTAAGCACATTAAATAATAATTATGCTATTTGTGGATAGTAATCACTACACTCCAACACAATGGATGGATTGGTTGAGGGGTATTTATACCGATACTTAATCCCCAAAAGACATAAGAAATTTTAACCTAAGATGATATAACAAGAGGGTTTTAAGGTTAATTACAAGTTATAAAATGGTTTTAACCATGACAAGTTAACCACAACGCATATGGCTTACATAATAAAATATTACAATAAATTAAATACATTATCCAATGATTGTTCTTAGGCCTATCCAAGATTACATTATACAATGTTGGCCTTGGCTATGAATCAGATTACACTTTCAACAACTTCCACTTGATCCAATTTTGAATTTTTAAAAGACCTGGTGAATATCCATGGAACTTACATGTTAATCCTTTGCTTCTAAGAACAATTATACCATGCTCGATCTTCTCATCCTTAATAATAACTTTTGGTGTAATATCTACTACGTAAATAGGGTTTACCATGGATTTTATCTTCCTCCTATCCCTAACTAGGGTATTCTTACTTCTCATTAGAACTTTCGAATATGAATTTCTTGCCATGCACCTAGATTTTCCTCATAAGAACCCTTTGGTTTTTGAAATTTTTAGAAGATCTAGAAGAATAAAATGTAATACCTAGTTCTTGCTCACACTTGATTCTTGCTCACACATGATTATTACATGTACTCACAACACTTGCTTATTTCTAAAACAAGAAAATGTGAGGTTTACTCTTCACTTGTGTTTAGCTTGTAGTCGAACCAATATGATATGTAATTATGAATTTTGGGGTTTAGATATTTACTATAAATACCCTCAACCATATGATTCATTGTATCAATGTATCATTATTTGATATATTTCTTTGGTGCCCAAGGGCACACAACTTATTATATTTTATCTATTACGATATTTCTACTTTTCTTCTATATTATCTTGTGTGTGACTTGTGGTCAATGTTATGCTTCTATTTGTTTCTATAAAGTATTGTGAAATATGACATATTCATCATCTTGATAGTAAAAACACATGATCCATAGGGTTTGATTTCTAACATGATTAAATAGGAGAGATCCTTATTTTGTAAGCATTCTAAAATATGTGTATATTTAAACAATATTGAATGGGTTTTCTTCTGTTAGAAAAGTAGAATACTTGATACTATGAAATGAAAGTGGCCTTGCTTAAATAGCAAAGGCATACATTCTAATCCATTGGATCATAACTAACTGAGCTAATCTCAGCCACACAACTTTATCCTAGTAACAACTTAGGATATAATTTATTATTCTAACACCCTCCCTTAAGTGGTACTAGGATATACTAACACCCCCCTTAAGTGATACTAGGAGGTAGTGAAAAAATAAAAAAACCAAGAAAGTGGCATATCCACAAGTATGAGTCCCGACAACAAGGCCTGATAAGGTACTCATGTACAATATATCCATAAAAAAACCTGCTGGAGAGATGATGAAAAACCACAAGGGAGAAAACCACCTGCCATAATAGAAAGAAGAAGGAGGAGGAAGATGTGCATGGAGGATGAAGGAATATTCTCAACCCCCCTTAAGGACAACTTCCATCAAGAAGCCTGCAAAGTATCCATAGATTTCTCAAAAAAAGTAGAGACTCCTCATCACCGAAATGAATAAAAACATACCCCTAGACTAGTGCTTGTGACATAGATCAAGGCTATAAAAAGGTCACTAAAGAAAATCTCTTGAAACCAAAGTGTCTCACAAAAATAAGAGTGTGGATATAGTATGGAAAGAACCACAAGAATCGCAAGGGATGTCCAAATTGAATCCATAAGCATAAGTAGTGGTTTCCACCTATATGAACACAATGGGCTAATAAAAAGGTCCAAAAATATTTGGAAAAACAACAAAAACAAGGGAAAAAATGAAGCACCAAGGTAGTTGTCAAATGTGTCCTTATGGTGACCTCCTCATCCTACCGGAATGCATGGGTAACCAATCGCTGCAACCGCTAGGTGATATAGAGGAGATGACTAGATACTAGGATCACTTACAAAGCTTGGGAGTGTCGGGTTCAACCGAGAATGCACTCCATGATACAATATTTTGAGCCACAAAAAAATGTGTGGAAATCAGTTTCAAAATTGAAAAAGAATTGCACCGTCATGTTTGTCTCAGAAAAACCTTTTCGACGACTATAAACACCCTAAATATTGGGTGTCAAATATCCTTCATTTGCAAAACAATAATAGTCTTCTTATTTACCTTACAAAAGGAATATTTCAGAATCTTAGAATAAAGCAAGGTGAAAAAAAAATCTCCCAAGAGAATACAACCCTATGTTTTAAAAGCAAAATATCACTTTACAGTGCAAAATGTTAAAGTGATTTACTTTCACCCTTACAACAAATGAGTAAAGGCTTTATAACCTTTAAGGGTTAAGTGGCTCTTCCAATCTATTTTAAAAAGTAAATGTGCCCATAAAGCCCCTGACCACTTTATAAACTTATGCATCAAAAAGCCTTACAAGTAAAAGGGAGTGGGCCCCACATTTTTATTAAAGAGCTTTTTAATTAAAAATATTAAATAAAGTTCAATAGAGCCCTTTCGAAGCCAAAATCGATGACCATGAAGGATTAAATGTTGGGCCCATCCAATATTTCTAACATCATGAACTCTCCAGAATATCTAAAATCACCGAAAACACTTCATTATTCGAGTCGTACATTATAGGTCCTTGAACACCCCTCATTTATCAATAAACAATAGTAGGATTTTCTCCTCCACATGGACACTCTTGGCATTTGCTAGATCTGTAGAATGCAGGTAAACTTGTGGTACAACTATCAACTATACTAAAACTTGTAGTGTTCCATCCATTGCCCCCATCGATTTTAAGCACCAACTTGTAGCACTTGTTCTTTTTCGTCATCAAGCACGGTTTACATAGGTGTGTAACAAACTGATGCAACATATAGTAAACATGAAAAAACTAGCAATGATTACTAGTGTACGAACATTGCTACTCATCATCGCATGTGACTTCAACATATTTCAACAAAATTGCTCATGGAACATCACTTTTGGCTGACGCCAATCTCCTGGGAGAGACAATAGTACTTTGGCATCTGAAAGCGAAGATCTCCACATCCGATCAAGTCGTAGCATATGAAGTGCCATCTTGTGGTGTTCCACTACATTGGGAGCACCAAATTTAATGGCATGATCATCAATCGTTGAAGCTCACCCCAATGCAAAAAATCCTTCAAAAACCACAATATTACCCTAAAACATCTTCAAAAATGCTCCAAGATTTTGCGCAGTAGCATATTTTTTTCATGATAAGATGGTGTAACAGAATAGAACTCGGGATCCTTCACCATGACATTTTCCCACAGGGTTGTACCCAACATCGCTCATCGTAGAAATCTCCTTATCATGAAAGCAATGGATATACTCAATGACGGAGAGATGTGCATCATGATGGAGTTTTTTTTGTTTGCTTGGCTTTGGTGCTAGTAAAAATATGGTGTGAATGAGATGTGCAGGTGTACGTTGTGCCACCATTAGTTTTATGGAAGCAGTCATAATTTATGCCATAATATGATTTCAAGGAGCCTTTATTTGGAAGTGTGGAGACTATTGTAGCAATGCTTGAGGTCACAACTGAATTTGCACAAAATATAAATTTCAATTGGGAGCGCATCTCCAGATCTCTATGTGTTGGATATCTTGATGCCACAACAATGGTTGATTACCTTGTAAACAAGGGCATCACTTTTTGAACATCACATGATATTGTAGGAAAATTTGTAGAACTAATCCTTTAAATAGGTTGTTAGCTTTCAGATCTATCTTTAGATCAATTACGACAACTACATCCAGTGTTTGAAGATGATGTGTACAGTTTTCTTGGTGTGGAAAATTGTATTAAAAAATTTCATTCATATGGTTCCACTAGTTCTAATTCTGTGTCTGAGCAAATAAGTTTTTGGTGTAACAAACTAAACTTGAGCAAATAAAGAGGAGAATGCATCAGAGGAATCTATTGACAATGCTCTCTCAAATCACTTCTAACTTCCTGATCTTGTCACTTGATAAACAATAACGAATATGTCAGAATTTTGTGTTTACATTTTTGTTGACACAATAAAGATGATAGTAGATTATTTTCAAAAAGAACAAACATCGACGCGAGGGGAGGGGATCCTAGAAAAATAAATCCTAGCCTGGAAAAAAATGATATGCTGCTACTATTTTTTCTCAAAACAACCCATCATGGACTATAAAAATATGAGACTCCACATGTTCCAGTTGAGCTCCTCAAAGCACACCAGAAAAAAATAAATCACTAAAAAAATCACATATTTCGTTGCCATTAATATTTCCTCAAGATTCTAATTTTTGATCCATAAAATATGGAGAGCATACTCCCTCGCATGAAGAAAAAAATGGGGAAAAAAAATAAGGGGGATTTCCATGAGGAAAAGTTCCTCAGGTTCACAGGGCAGGGAAGACCTGCTCTGATACCATGTTAGAAAAGTAGAATACTTGATATTATTGAATGAAAGTGGCCTTGCTTAAATAACAAAGGCATACAATCTGATCCATTGGATCATAACTAACTGAGCTAATCTCAGCCACACAACTTTATCCTAGTAACAACTCAGGATATAATTTATTATTCTAACATCTTCAAACTTGCATCTTAACAAGGTCATACCTATCTACAAAATAGGGATAAATAATGTAAAAATTTACAAAATTATCATAGTGAGAAACCTCTTTTATAAGCTATTTGGTACCATTTATAAATAAGATTATTAAATGCAAAGAAGAAAAAGTACAAGCCCTTTTGCAAGTTGTTTTTTAATCTAAACAATTAACTCTTTTATTATTCCAAGAGTTACTACAAATGAAGCACAAGATAAGAATAATTTCACTTGTTTTGCTTCATAGATTTTGCTAAGGATATTTATAAAATTCCAAGAATAAAATTATTGAAAAGAAAGGAAAATTTAAATTTTCTAATTGAATGGAGACAAGAAATATTAATATTATATAAAAAAAGGTTATGTTCATATTGGCAACACCAATAAATGATAACAATGAAATCAAGAATGCCCTTACCAATAGATATTGGTTTAAATCTAGATTTCCCTCTATCTTTCACTTTATTAGAAGTGTTGATTAGAAAATAAGGGAGGAGGTGCAAGAATTTCAGGATATGCTTTATTTATTTATTCAAATGATGTTGTGTTACTAGCAGATTGTAAAGATAGATTATAATTACATTTAAAAGTTTTAGAAAAGTTTTATAATGCTCTGAACTGAAAGTTAATATAAGTAAAACAAAATTAATGGTTATTTTTTCTAAGATAAAGTTATCAATATTACATTCAATGAATATTATAGATACAATTAAAATGCTTTTATAGAGAAATACATAATCTAGAAGGTTTTAAAGTTCTCTATATCATGCTAAACAAATATAGAAGAATCCAATCATGGAATTGAAAATTAAAAAAAATCTCTTTTAAAACATTGGTACAAACAATAGTTTTATATGATTGTTTTGTTAGGGTCTTGTACTATCCAAAGAAGCTTGAAAATGGTTAATAGAGTTCAAAAATGATTTTTTAAGGAAAAATAGGGGTTACGATTTAAATTCCTTACCCTATGATATTAGCATAAACACAAATATTATCATTAAAGGAGAAGCATTGTGTCATTCATTCTTTTTATATAATCAAAATAAAGTAGATGGATAATTGATTACTATATAAGCAATGCTTGTAACCTAGGCAGAAGGTTGGTACCAAGACAATATAAAATGCATTAAAATAGGAAATTGATGAAAATTATTTACCAAACAACAAAATTCAAGACTTAATACAAAATTAATATTACTCGACAAGATAATAGTGAGAAAATTATGTGTTACAAATGTGAGATCAGCCCATTGGTTACCTACAAATCAAAATTACCTCAAATAAAAATCCTCAATACAAAAAGATATAATATCAATCAATTTAACCTAAAGTCTCATCATCTTGAAATTGAAAGAGAAAAATGAAAAAATATTAATAGAGAAAGCCTATGTTTACTCTATACTCAAGGGGAAATTAAGAATGAAAAATGTAGCCTTACATAACAACATCTAAGACAAGAGTATTTATTACAAAATAATGAGTTTAGTAGTTTATATATGTTACCAAGTTTATCATATACAAAAGTGGGTGGATATCTTAAGGATTTGTTGTGGCTGCTCCACAACGTACCCCAAAATTGGGGACCCACCTTTTTTGCATGTGTTCCAAGAAGACCGAAGTGGCCCATAGGCTAAAGTTCAAAGAAAAAAAGCAAAACACCACAAGGAGAAAAAGTGTCGCGATATCGCGACATGTTGCACTATCGCGGCCAAAAAGAAAAAGTGTCGCGATATCGCGACATGTTGCACCATCGCGGCCAAAAAGAAAAAGTGTCGCGATATCGCGACATGTTGCACCATCGCGGCCAAAAAAGAAAAAGTGTCGCGATATCGCGACATGTTGCACCATCGCGGCCAAAAGAGAAAAAGTGTCGCGATATCGCGACATGTTGCACCATCACGGCCAAAAAAGAAAAAGTGTCACGATATCGCGACATGTTGCACCATCGCGGCCAAAAAAGAAAAAGTGTCGCGATATCGCGACATGTTGCACCATCGCGGCCAAAAAAGAAAAAGTGTCGCGATATCGCGACATGTTGCATCATCGCGGCCAAAAAGAAAAAGTGTCACGATATCGCGACATGTTGCATTTCGCGGCCAAAAGAGAAAAAGTGTCGCGATATCGCGACATGTTGCATCGTCGCGGCCAAAAGAGAAAAAGTGTCGCGATATCGCGACATGTTGCATTTTCGCGGCCAAAAAGAAAAAGTGTCGCGATATCGCGACATGTTGCATCATCGCGGCTAAAAGAGAAAAGTGTCACGATATCGTGACATGTTGCATCGTCGTGGCCAAAATAGAAAAAGTGTCGCGATATCGCGACATGTTGCATCATCGCGGCCAAAAGAGAAAAAGTGTCGCGATATCGCGACATGTTGCATCGTCGCGGCCAAAGGAGAAAAAGTGTCACGATATCGCGACATGTTATATTTTCACGATGAAGGGCCACAAAATGAAACGAACAGTCAGGGAAGGTGAAACGAAGAGCCATGGGAAAATGAAACGAACAGTCAGGGAAGGTGAAACGAACAACCATTGGAAAATGAAGCGAACAGTCATGGAAGGAGAAACAACGTTTTTTAGAAGTTTAAATACGCCATTCAAAGAGGCCAGAAAGGGGGAAACTTTTTAGAGAAGATTGCAGTAATGAAGGCAAGGCCTTAGCACTGGGTTTCTCTGGATATTTTCTTCCACATTGGACTGGTTTTTCTTCTTCCACAGAAAGGGTTGGAAACTGCTGTGAGCAGAGTTGCAGAGCTGAAGGCGAAAAGGCCATTCTGGACCTGTTTGAGTTGTTTTCCTTCTACAGACTGGTTTGGGAAAACCAAAAATTTTGCTATTGTAAAATGACATATTTTTAATGCAGAAGTTTTCAAAAATTTGCATCTTGTGGGCAAGAAAGAAGGAGATTTTCTTTGCATGCTATGGATTTAATGTTTATTCTTTCATTCTTTCAGATTTCGAATTTATAGATAATGTTAATGCCATGTTTTTTGGGTTACATTAGGCGAATATTTGAAATCTGAATTTTATTTCGTACCCTAGGAACCAACACTTAGTCTATGGGGATTGTGCTTGTTTTGCAAGTCCAATAGGTTAGGTTGCATGCATGGAGACCTCACATCTTCGGTTTTGTCGAAATAGGATAGCATCATACTGGAAGCATTTTATTTTCAGTTTTCTTCATTTTTTCATTTTTTTATTTTTTTCTAAAAATTTTAACTTATTTTAAGGCATTAAAATAAACATTTAAAAAATTTCAAAATCCAAAAAAAAAAACAATGAACAATCACTAAAGTTTCATGGTGAAATAAACCAACATTGCCCCTTGTTTACAGTTACTTGCAATCACTAAGGTGTTCCAAGCATTTAAATTGAATATCTTTATTTGAGATTACTAATACACATATGCAAATGCTAATACAACGGAGACCTTGGAGAAGTTGTTTGTTTAACTTCTTTGCAAGAGGGGATTTGGAACCCAAATCCTAAAGGAGAGTGTACTTTCACAATTGGGTGAAAATACCACTCAACAGATTGGCGCTAGAAGGAGGGCCTGAATTGTTTTATTTCAGAGTGATTTAAATGCTATAGGGATTTAAATTTTGAATATTTCATGCCCTATTGATTATTATCTTTAGCCCTCTTTTAACAATACAACCTTGTAGTGTTAAAAGGAGGACATGAATTGCTATGCATTGTTCTAACGCTTTTGATTGTTCATACAGGAATAATGTGTTTTGATTTGATTTTAAAAAAAAAAAATTCTTGACTAACGAGGTTGTCTCCATGCAATTACTTTCATTTGATTTTAATGGATACACCTCTTGGTTGATGCTAACATGATTATTCATACGTTACATGTTTGATATTTGCTAGTCATTTCATGCTTATTTGTAAGGAATTATTTTGTCTAAAAATGTATTTGTTGTCGGTATTATGCTCTTCACCTGCGCGTAATGCGATCTTGTGAATCAAAAAGCCTACAACACTAGGAGTATGCTCTTCACTTGCGCATATGCGATCTGGTGAATCAGAAACTAATTTACATTTTTAGAATACTGCTTTGTCAAGGTTCCTTCTTTCATGACTAACAAATTGATTTTGAGGTTATTCTTTGAATTTCATTAATTGCAAGATTTTCTGTGTGTCGCAGGTTTTCTTTGAGGTACTGAGAGTTTTGTCAGGTTCTTGTAGGGTTATCATCATCGATTTTGAATCAAATGGCCCAACCTCCACCACCTCCTTGGTACGGAGCCAATAACATTCCTTTGAATATTGTAGGGGATATTCACGAGATCCCTAAGAATATAGAGAGATTTTTGCCCAAATACAAACCGGATGGCCCAAGGACCGCAGAAGAACATATTCAGGCCTATAGGGATGTTTTGATAAGATTGCAAGTTCAACATGAAGATGTGGCTTGTAGACTCTTCCCCATGAGCCTAGACCCAGTGGCCTACGAATGGTATATTTGCTTACCTTCTGGTTCCATTACGTCATGGACGCAAATGGAGAATGCTTTTGTCAACCAATTCAAGTCACCATTAGATCCCACAATCATCTATAATCAGTTCATTACATGCAAAAGAGGCCAGGGTGAGCCAATCCAAACTTTTAATCAGAGATTTCAGAAGTGCTATAATAGAGCAATTCGACATTTTGCCATTGATCCCGTAGTAGCTTTGCAAATATATTTTGGGGCATTGGATCCTATGACGACAATGTTTGCAAGGCGAAATCCTCAAGTTACCACGCTTGCTCTAGCCTACAATGAAGCTATGACCATTGAACAACAAATGACACCACCGAGTTATGGGTTTTCCCAGATGCCTATGGTAGGACAATATGGTCCATATGGTCAAGCTCCTATGATGAATCAGATCATGGCACCGCAAATATCAGGCATAAATGCTTTGCCTTATCAACAACCATATTCATCAACACCCGCTTACGCACCCAATCCAATTCCGATTCAAAGTGTGAATCCCTACGCAAATCAAGTGGCTCAAAATCCAACTCAAATGTTAAGTCAAGATCTCACCAATTACGCAAATCCTATTGGAACTAGCAATAACATAGCTCAACCAAAAGAGATTTATTCAGAGGTTGAAGAACTCAAAAAGATGGTTCACAAATTGAGTAATGATTTGGTTCAAAAATAGAAGTATGAATCCCATGCCCCTCACCCAAATCAAAATTTCAACGATAGAGGGAGACAGTGGAATACGAAGCCAAACAATGGGGGTGTGCCTTCCCCTATTGCTAATCGAATAGATACTTCTACAGGACCAAGTCACTCTAGTTCCATTCTTAATATTTCTGATTTTGCATGGGAAAAGGGGTGTAGATTGCATAATACAAAGGAGCATAATGAAAGGAATTGTCCCAAAATTGCTATGTATACCCATTGTCTCCAAGCTCAAGTGGATGATTTGGAACTTGTGCCAAATAAGGGTCCACCCCAACATCAACAAGGGGAGGACAACATTTTGGTGGTGGAAACTCTATATCGTCAAGAGAGTGATGACCAAGAGGATCCACACCTTCCAAATTGTGATAAAATTGAATCATGGGTTACAAATTTGGATTATGATAGCTTTACCAATTTGAATTCAAGAAATAACCCACTTTTGGAAATAACTGGACCATCTATGGAAGGTGAAGATGAATTGGATGAGAAACATGTTGATGAATCAGAAGATGAAGAAGAAGTGCTTGAGCGTCACGACTTGAACTTGGAAGATGATTACTATGATTCATGGAAGAAATGGGAAGAATATTATCAATCTGAATCTTCTAACAAACTTGTTGCATCAAATAATATGCAGGATAACTCAATTGCTTCCTCGCATGAGGATACTATAAATCCTGTACAATTTGAGAAAGTTTTGGAAGAGGAATTTGAATCTCATCAAATTTTGGAACATGATAAGGATTCTACAACCATGAATCAAGAAAGAGAGTCACTTGCTTTAGATCCCTTTGAAGGAAAAGAAATTGAAAATCTTGATCCACTTACTTGTGCTACAATGATTATGCCATTTCAAAATGAGAAAATTACAAAACCTGAATCATTTGGGTTTGATATCATTGATGATCCAATTGAAAATCTCACGTTACCCAAAACAACCCAAGTGATTGATCACGAAAATGTGTTAGTCAACCCGCCCCTAGATAGACAAGACTTATGGTTTGAAAGGGATGGGCATATTTTCAATTGGGTACCTAAGTTTGGTGCCTTTGATAAACGAGTCATGGAGAAAGAACAAGTGCTACATGATGATGAATGTCATGAGAGAAAAGAGGAATTTTCAAATCCTCTTCAAGTAAGGTCAAATGAAAACATGCCAAAGGTAAAATCTCATCTTTTTGGTTTCACCATGCAAAATTCGAATGAAGGTTTGCCTAATGAATGGTTTGATTCAAATATTATTAATGTTATGGCTTTATTGAATGAAAATGAAAGCTTATTTCTACACCATGAATCAAAGTGCGGAATGAACATCTTAAAGAATAGACATAAAGGAATTGAATATCAATCATTGTCTAATCAATTTGAAAATTTGAAACTCCACCATAGGATTATTAATGAAACTAAATCAAATTGGTATGGTGAGAGGGGCAAGTGGAAGTTTGTTTCTTTGTTTGGTTTGATCTTGTTTTTGTTGGATTCCTGCAAAACTTGGTATGCGTATCACGTCATATGTCTTTTAAAGAATTCTAATCAGGTTTGGGATCCGAGAAAATGATAATCCAAATTTTTTGTACATTTGTATATACTTTTGGTTTTCGTGTTTTGGTTTTGGATTGGATCTCATTTTGGTTTTAAGTTTTGTGTGTTGGTCCTTTGGACACTTTTGGTTTGTTAACTTAGGTCCTTATGAATGTTGACTAAGACTAGGAGAATATGAAACATCGGAATTGTATTGCGAAAGCTCCACGAATATCACAAAAACATTAAAGAATATCGTTTGGAGCTTGTGATGCAGGAATTTGTCAGTTTTATAAATTATGGCAAAGTAGGTGGTATACTCCATCCGCATTTCAAAAGGAGCAATGCATTCATATCTCATGTACATTCCGCATTGCATATACATTTCATCTCAGTTGCATCTTCATTTCATGTACAATCATTGAGAAGGTGTCGAATCCTCTTAGGGTTATTACATAACATATATTAAAAGGATCCTAAGGTTGGGAACTGATGCCTGAACTATCTTGAACCAAGCACGTTCTACACATATTAAAGAGGATCTTGAGCAAAATGGTCAAAACCATACTTGGAAGAAAAGGTGAGGCGAAAGGAGTATTTCGTGTCTGTCCTATCATGCAACATAATCCTTAAAATAGTGGTTTTTACCACTCCCATAAGTGCTTAAAGCCTAAAATCAGAGTAGTAAGGATAGGGTTAAATCCTCATCGAACTTAGGTTGAGGATCCAACTCCCCAAAGCTCTGATTTGACCTTCATGGAGTAGTAAGGATAGGGTCTAATTCTCATCTCGCTTAGGTTGAGAATCCGATTCCCCAAAGCTTCTATTTTGCCCACTCAAGAACTTGAAATTCAAAAGAAAATATTTTTCATTTCTTTATTAATATTGGATTGGAAGGATCGTACTACATGTCCCTTGCAAGGATGGGTAGTCATCCCCAAGGTCCAAGAAATCAAAAGTAGAGCCAAATCATGGATTATGGGGTTAATCTCCACCGGGGCTATAGACGCCTGGCTGGCAGTGGAGTATGCTCATGCGTGGCAACATGTCTTGTCTAAAAGCAAGACCATTGACTGCTCAAACGGACAGGCTAGCTCGACAGTTTCATCCATAACAGGTTAAATCATTTTGTTCAAGATGAGGTAATGAACTCCGGATCGAGTAGTAAGGATAGGATTAAATTCCCATCTCGCTTAGGTTGGGAATCCTATTCCCCAAAGCTCTGATTTCACTTACACCTGCACATGGGTTCAAGATGGTAGTGACACATAACCAACTTTGGGATCTAGTAAATTAATTCAGTATACATATATTTGGTCCTAAGAGGGTTTGACAGTTTTAATATGTTTGTTCATGATACTAGAAGGTCTGAGCCTTTGCAAAGCAGGTTGTTATATCTCTAACATAGTTGTCATACATCAAATCCTGCACAAATCATTCATAGCCTTGCATACGAATCATAAGTGAAGCTGACAATGGAAAGTTGAATGAGTTTCAAACGATAGGGAATGAAGCACATTGCACACACCGAGCTGATGCTTAATAATTCTAATGCTTCATGTATTTCTCGTCTAGTTTCATTCTTGGGATATTTGCTAACGCTTGTATTTGAGTCTGTGTGTTTTCAGGTTGAGTTCTCACCGAAATGCTCGGGAGCATTTCCCAGTAGAGTCGCCATTTGTTGTGGCTGCTCCACAACGTACCCCAAAATTGGGGACCCACATTTTTTGCATGTGTTCCAAGAAGACCGAAGTGGCCCATATGCTAAAGTTCAAAGAAAAAAGCAAAACACCACAAGGAGAAAAAGTGTCGCGATATCGCGACATGTTGCACTATCGCGGACAAAAAAGAAAAGTGTCGCGATATCACGACATGTTGCACCATCGGCAAAAAGAAAAAGTGTCGCGATATCGCGACATGTTGCACCATCGCGGCCAAAAAAGAAAAAGTGTCGCGATATCGCGACATGTTGCACCATCGCGGCCAAAAAGAAAAAGTGTCGCGATATCGCGACATGTTGCACTGTCACGACCAAAAGAGAAAAAGTGTCGCGATATCGCGACATGTTGCACCATCACGGCCAAAAAAGAAAAAGTGTCGCGATATCGCGACATGTTGCATCATCGTGGCCAAAAAGAAAAAGTGTCGCGATATCGCGACATGTTGCATTTCGCGGCAAAGAAAAAAGTGTCACGATATCGCGACATGTTGCATCATCATGGCCAAAAGAGAAAAAGTGTCGTGATATCGTGACATGTTGCATTTTCACGACCAAAATAGAAGAAAGAAAAAGTGTCGCGATATCGCGACATGTTGCATTTTCGCGGCCAAAATAAAAAAGAAAAAGTGTCGCGATATCGCGACATGTTGCATCATCGCGGCCAAAAGAAAAAGTGTCGCGATATCGCGACATGTTGCATCGTCATGGCCAAAAGGGAAAAAGTGTTGCGATATCGCGACATGTTGCATCGTTGCGGCCAAAGGAGGAAAAGTGTCGCGATATCGCGACATGTTGCATATCGCGGCCAAAAGAGAAAAAGTGTCGCGATATCGCGACATGTTATATTTTCGTGGCGAAGGGCCACAAAATGAAACGAACAGTCAGGGAAGGTGAAACGAAGAGCCATGGGAAAATGAAACGAACAGTCAGGGAAGGTGAAATGAACAACCATTGGAAAATGAAGCGAACAGTCATGGAAGGAGAAACAACATTTTTTCAGAAGTTTAAATACGCCATTCAAAGAGGCCAGATGGAGGGGGAAACTTTTCAGAGAAGATTGCAGTAATGAAGGCAAGGCCTTAGCACTGGGTTTCTCTGGATATTTTCTTCCACATTGGACTGGTTTTTCTTCTTCCATAGAAAGGGTTGGAAACTGCTGCGAGCAGAGTTGCAGAGCTGAAGGCGAAAAGGCCATTCTGGACCTGTTTGAGTTGTTTTCCTTCTACAGACTGGTTTGGGAAAACCAAAAATTCTGCTATTGTAAAATGACATATTTTTAATGCAGAAGTTTTCAGAAATTTGCATCTTGTGGGCAAGAAAGAAGGAGATTTTCTTTGCATGCTATGGATTTAATGTTTATTCTTTCATTCTTTCAGATTTCGAATTTATAGATAATGTTAATGCCATGTTTTTTGGGTTACATTAGGCGAATATTTGAAATCTGAATTTTATTTCGTACCCTAGGAACCAGCACTTAGTCTATCCGGATTGTGCTTGTTTTGCAAGTCCAATAGGTTAGGTTGCATGCATGGAGACCTCACATCTTCGGTTTTGTCGAAATAGGATAGCATCATATTGAATGCATTTTATTTTCAGTTTTCTTCATTTCATTTTCATTTTTTGCATTTTTTTTCCAAAAATTTTAACTTATTTCAAGGCATTAAAATAAACATTTAAAAAATTTCAAAATCCAAACAAAAAAACAATGAACAATCACTAAAGTTTCATGGTGAAATAAACCAACATTGCCCCTTGTTTACAGTTACTTGCAATCACTAAGGTGTTCCAAGCATTTAAATTGAATATCTTTATTTGAGATTACTAATACACATATGCAAATGCTAATACAACGGAGACCTTGGAGAAGTTGTTTGTTTAACTTCTTTGCAAGAGGGGATTTGGAACCCAAATCCTAAAGGAGAGTGTACTTTCACAATTGGGTGAAAATACCACTCAACAAGATTTTTTTAAATACCATATAATGATGATAGATAAGGTCTTTGTGGAATAATGGAGTGAACCTATTGAAGTGAATTATAGTTGAGTTCTATTAAAATTGTGTAATTTGATCTTATTTGGCTAAAGATTGACATTGTATGTTGTAATCATGTGCAATCCTATAGACAAGCATTATATGATGTTTAAAAATTATTTATGTATTTAGTTTACAATCCTATGATTTGACTATGTGATGATTAAGCTTATTAAATCCTTATGCTAATGTTATATTGGTCAACATTTATTTACTCTATAATTACGCATAGAGGTATTTATACACCTCATCCACCTAATTTATTATATCAATGTGATTTTAGCTTGACATTTGTGTGGGTGCCTAAGGAAATCCTTCATCTCTTGTAGTATGATTTGAATTAATGTGTTTATGTTATCCATTTTGGCAAAGCATTGTGAAACTCAACATTGTATGAGAGTGGACATGGAGCATCATCACTTGGTCATGTAGGGAACTCTCTAGAATTATTTTCTACTTCTAATCATAAGGACGAGTTACTTTATCATAAGAGGCATAGAGAGGAGATTTTTACTCCATTTTCACCAAAATCAAGCTACAAATGGATTGGATGAAATAAATTTGAAGTTTTTAAATTTCATTCTATTAGTTTTATTGTTTATATTTTTACATGAAAATATGTATGCACATACATGGCTCGATTAAGGTTGAACCACCACATGTCTATCAAAGAAAATTTGGGATCACATTATAATAGATCATTTTAGGATGCATCTTCCTTGGATTGCATGGGTTCAATACTAATAAAGGAATTTTATGTTTGTTCATATGCTTGTTAAAGGGGAGGATGATTTGACTTCTTCAAGGAGTACCAAGTACCATCATCTCATTATCACACCATGAAATAATGGTTGATGTATAAGATTTTTTACACTCTATTATGGATTTAGTCTTGATTGTTTGTCCTTGTCATATGTTGATGTCATCATTTTTTGCCATAGGGATATATTATTTATCTAGGGTAGTGGGATATCTCCACTTTAAGGAGTGAAGCATCCTTCTATTAATCATTGGTGGTTTGCTTCTCTAGTGAGATGATGACGAATTTTATACTGTGTTAGGTTAAGGGTTCAAATTATGCCTCTTTTTATTTCTTCTTTATGTCATTCATCATTTTCATTCTTGTAGATTGATGTGTTTCATATAAGGAAAAACTCTCATTTGGGACATTATGTTTGCTATCAACACATTAGTTAGTAGGGCCATGCATAGGAGGTTGCTTGAAAGAGGTCAACTGTTAGAATCCTACACTTTCTTATTTTGGCATATATGGATTATATATATTATAAATAAGATGTGGCCCCATCATTCATTTTGTAGATGTTCCACCCATGCTCTTGGTGGATGCATGCATGCCTGACTAGTTGGATAACCAAATATGTTTATTTCACATGAGACTTGGGTTTGATTCTTGTATACCTCTTTAGTTTATTTGCATTACTTGGTTGATAATTAGACTCACAAAGTGTCCAATGTGGATTCCAACTAGACTACAAACCCAATTTTCTGTCTATATACTCACAGTTGATCAATCAAGATAACACGTGGCATCTAAGGATTTGCACAACCTGCATTATAATAGATAGATGGAAAAAATGTGAAAGCCTTCATCCAATCCTTACAAAATTATTCATAATTTTTGTTGCTTCTATATTTCTAAGTTTTGAGGTATTTAATTTTATCATGCTTGGGGGATTAATTCCAATTTTTGGAGGCCATAAATTTTATACACAAAATTATTTTGGTCTCTTTTTTCTAGATCATATAATCTTTTAAGCTCTTCTTATTGGGATACTAGTTTAAGGACTTATTATAGCACTGAGATTATTTTTAGATAAAATAGATCTTTTGGATTATATTGCTCACATAAATTGGTAAAGTTATAGTATTTGTTCAAGTCAAAGAATATCTTATTAGAAGTAGGAATTTTTGGTATATCTTTAAGGAAAAACTATGAAAATGCTTGACAACAAAATCCTTGTGATGAAAGCATATTTTTTTTTATGTTAATTGAACCTAATACACTTTTTTCATATTAAAAATTAGGGTTATGCTACTAGGGTGTGGAAAAAATTATAAAATTTATTTGGAAATGTCAAAATCATGGAGGTTATTCCCTTGAAATTGGATATATTTTCCCTCAATATGGTATGTTTTAGTAACATTGAGTACTATATTTCAAATTTCAATATTTTAAGGGCAAATATTGTATCTCCAAGAGGTAATGCAAAGGATGATGCAAATGTGTCAATATTATCTTTTATAATCTTTCTAATTCTTTTAAAATGCTGGACTAATTATTAGTATGGTTCTTATATACTTAAAAGTGCATGTAATATTAAGCCTTCATGATCTCTTTTTTTTTTCACTTTTAGGTGGCTAAGTGGAATTATATTGTTCCTCTTAAGTATAGGATCATGCGAAGAATTTCAAAGTAGTGGAGGCTAAGACTCAACACCCCAAGGGCAAGTTGAAGTCTTCAAAGAAGACTTAAACCTTTTACATATACTATAAAAGTTAAGGTCATCCTGCTAAGAACTATTTAGTAAGGCTATAAAATATTGAAGCACAATCTAAGAAGGCAAGAGACAACCTTCAAGATGACAAAGGTGACTTTAATAGGTCTTCCTCATGTTACAATGAACTAACTAGAGCTTCTATTAAGAGGGGAATTACTCATTATTATATTTTCTCTTTGGTCCCTCAATTTAGATTGGGGGTGTTAAAAATGTGTAATGTGGTCTAATTTGTCCAAAACCAACATTGTATGATGTAATCATGTATAATCTTGTGTGTTCTTGTTGTATGATGCTTAAATAAGATTTATATATTTAGTCTATAGACACTCAATTTAATTTTATGATGTTGACCTTACTAAATTGTTACCCTATGTTTTGTTAGTCAATGGTTATGCGATTTATCATTAATTATTACAGTATTCATACACTTCATCTACCTTATCCATTATATTAGTGTGACCTCATTTTGGTCATTCCTATGATGCTTGAGATTAAGTTGCTTCTATTTATTTTGATGAAGTATTGTAAAATCTAGCATGGTGTTACAATAGGTTTGGAGCATAATCACTTGGTTGCACATGGTTTAATTACTTTCCAGAGGTTCATAAGCATGTTTAGCATAAGAGACAAAGGGAAGAATTTTTACTCTATTTTCATCAAAATTAGTCTTTGGAGATGTATTTGAGGGAATTACTTTTAAGTTTTCAAATATCCTTATATTATTTGCATTCTTTATCTTTTGACATAGAAATGTGAGTGTAAGCAAAAGACTCGTCCAAGGCTAAACTACCATAGATCCATTAAAGAGGACAAACAACCTAGTATAATGGCTCTATTTAGGATGCCTTTTCCTTGGATTATATAAATTTGACCCCCAATAATGATAATTTTCATTCATCCACATGCTATCTAAGGGGGAGGATGTTCTAACATCTTCGAGTGCTAAGTACCATGTTCTCACTATTGCTCTATGCATGATGGTTATTGACTTTTCTATAAGATTTATTGTACTTTATTATGGGGTCATGTTTCCATCTATCTTTCTCTATATGGGTGTCATCACTATTTGCTTGGGTTAGTGGTGTTTAAAAATTGGGCCCAATGATATCACAAAATAAATTCCATAACATCACAATAATTCTCACAAAATAATGCACACATAAAATACTAGAATATTATTGATAAAAGTCTACAATAACATGCATAAAGCAATGCTAATTCCATACTTTGTTACAATACTTTGTCATCAATATATAATTTCATAAGACTCTTCATATGCATGTCTCTTGACTTTTCATCTTCTCTTAATTTTAAATTATCTCATAATTACATAACTCTTACAAATGACACTTCACACCAACTCTTCACCTACTAACATGGCCCCTTACACTTATAACTCTCCTTTGCCTACTTGACACATCTTCACATTGCTCAACATGACACATTCTATATATTAAACACACTCCTAAATATAAAAACACTCCCTAAATATTAATCACACCCTAAACTAAATAATTACAAAAATGCCAAAAATATAATATATTATATGGTAATTTAAAAAATAAAATAAAATATCTCATTGTTAATTCATTTCTAGATAAGTTACATGATTTCGCTTTCATTGCTTTTGTCACTTGGGTTGTAGGTCATTAGAAAACCAATGAGATAATGCCAAATTCTCCAAAGCTTAATAAAGACCTTCGTAAGTCCTCAAGGGCTAGGTGGATTGGTAAGTGCTTGTCTAGCTAGGTATTTACCAAGAAGACACCTAGGTTCAAACCTCAGGGGCAACCTGTTTGCAAAGGTAGTAGTCTAATCTGAATCCTTTGAGTGCACACCAGACCAACGATGATGGTACAAATCCTGAACGACTGATGGTCCCTTTCACGTCAGGTCAACAATAACAAAGCATAATAGATTTGGTGGAAGCAACCCATGTAGTTTTAACCCTTCACTTGTTAGTTACTAAAACTAGTGTGATTGTGACCACCTCTCCTATATAACCGAAAAAAAAATAGCTTATGCTTTTTAAAACTTTCAACATCACACACCCATTTTTCAAATTCTTATTTTGATATGCATGGAACTTCGATCATCACTTTTAAAGTCAAATAATATGCAGTTGACAATAGCGAGAGGGAAAGTTGATTGAATTCTCAAGCGGGTTGCTCGTAGGGATTTCTCAAGCGGGTTTGAAAGAGGGTTTGAAGCATTGTGAGAGGGAAATTTGATCAAATTCTCAAGAGAAAGTGTCAGAAAGCTGATCGAATTCTCAAGCAATGGTGACTATAGAGGGTTTGAAGTATAGTGAGGTAAGTTTTAGCATCTTTGATTTAGTGCAAAGGGAGTATTTTCCTTATATTTTTTTTGTGTGGGGATAAACAACAAGACTAAAAAAACACCCACTTCTCAGGGGTGGCAGTAGAGGGTTTGAAGTAAGATAGCGGTGGCTTTGAAGGGTTTTTAATCCATAGCTAAGTCATGATGTGGTGATTGTAGAGGGTTTGAAGCCATGCAACAATGGTTCTGAAGGGTTTTAATCCATAGTTGAGTCAGGTGGCAGCGGTTTTAGAGGATTTGAATCAAAGCAGTGATGGCTTTTGAGGTTTTTAAATCCACAACTGAGTCAAGATCTGGTGAGAAGGTTTGAAGTTAGGTAGTGATAGCTTTGGAGGGTTTTTAATCCACAGTTGAGTCAAGTGATAGTGGTTGTAGAGGGTTTGAAGACAGACAATGATGGTTCTGGAGGGTTTTTTAATCCATAACTAAGTTAGACAACGACGATCGTAAAGGGTTTGAATCAAAGTAGTGGTGGCTCTGGAGGTTTTTTAATCCATAGTTGAGTCAAGCAACGGTGGCTTTAGAGGGTTTGAAGATAGAAAACGATGACTCTAGAGGGTTTTTAATCTACAACTAATTCAGGCAGTAGTGATTTTATAGGGTTTGAAGTCAGGCAATGATAATGAGATAAGTTTTAGCATCTCTAATTTAGTGCTTGAAATTATTTAGGTTTTAGGAAATTTTGATAAGGAGCAAGAAATAATAGATCGATAGTACAGGGGTGGTTTGATAATGGAATAATAAAAACAACAATTACAAGAACAAGTAGAAACCATAGGACGATTGATCTCCATGAATTCACATATTATTCCAATCAAAAAACCTAATAAAACACAAGGATTGACATATCCACAAGCAATGGGGCATACAAAAATACTACCATCTGCTACACCCGAAGAAGGAATAGAAAAATTTATATATGTCAATGTAAAATAGTATTGGATAATAATAAGACATCGACAATCTCGAACAAGGGCAGCAACAATGAAGAGGACCAATCGAAAAATAATAGTAAATAATATTCTTCCACATAAACATGTGGAGAATAAGGAAAAATCAAAGGCACTAATCATCATTGAATGGGAAGATCAATCAGATAAACATAGGGGATAAAATAAGGAAGACAAAAGAGACGGAGGCAAAGTGACAACACACAAGAACACAAAAAGAAAAACAATCAAGGATAAAAAAATAAAAAAAGAAAGCAAGAAAATATTTAGCATGGAAAGTGCGGGTCACCAAAATGAGATTCAAGATAGGAAAGAAATTTATAGTCCCACAACCACGCCACTCATGTGGGTACCAAGACTTTATGTGCAAGAGCTAATGAAGATGAAAGAGAAATTTGAGAGCATGGAAAGGAGGGAGAAAATAAAATATACTAAATTAGATGAGGTCATAAACAACAATCAGAGGCTGGAAAAGGAAAACAACCAACTCAAGGAGCAAGTGTTAAAGCTACAAAACCTTATGAACATGGGTCAATGTGAATGGCATGTCCTCAAACAAGCCATCCACTCCCTAATCAATGAAACAATAAAGGTGGAAAAAATGAATGCAAGACAAATAAAAGAGGTACAAGAAACACTCAAAAACATAGAAACAAGAGAAAATGAGCTACGAAATGAATTAGCAAAGGCAAAGTCATGGTCTCAAGTAGTAAAAGAACTAGTCAATCATCAGAAATATTTGATAGAGAAACAAGTAAAAATTCAAATAACAAAAGAGAAATAAAGACATGAGAAGTTATCAAACATAATCATAAAAGGGTTAGAAGATTATGGGGATAGGGAAGATATATACCGTTTAACCAGGTACTTCTTGTCATATCGGTTACAATGGAAAGGTCAGATCAAACAAGCAAGTAGAATTGGTAAGCTGAGAGAAGGAGGTAAAGATAGACATATTCAGGTCACATTGATGAGCTATGAGGATAAAACAAGGTTACTAAGAAATAGAGGCATGTTGAGAGGGTCACAATTCTATTTAGATGACGACCTAACCTTTCTACAATAGGTTGAAAGAAATAAGGAATGGAAAAAGGTGAGGGCAGCAAGGAATGAAGGGAGATGGGCATATTTAAGAAATGGAAATATGTACATCACATCTAAACAAACCCAAAATAAATAGAGAGCTATTGGTGCAAAATATACCTTTGGTTACATTTGCACCCAAGACTTTGCCAATATTGAAATATCGGGTTCAAAACAGAGTTTACCCGATTCAATCTCCAGAGGAGGTTGGTTCCTTTATTTTTAGGAAAAAGGGAGAGAGAATGAAATGCATAAAGAGAGAGAAATATAGTTATTTCTAGGAATGTTTAAATGGTGCAGATTAGATAACAGTAAAGCAATCTCTTTAGCCTTTTACAGAAAAGCATTCTTCAAACCATCGAAATAGAATAACTAATCCTCTGGTGCAGATTTAATCAAACATAAGCCTATTAGAATTGTTAATTTCAGAGCTAGCTAAACTTTAAACACAAAACTCAAAATGAGAATTAAAATTATTTCTATTCAACTTAACTTATACAACAATTAACAACCCATACATACTTGATAACAACACCAATGAGCCAGAAACCAAAATGAGTAGTCTTTATTTGCTTTCAAAATTCTATGTACATTACCTTGTAAAAATCTAAGAGTCGACCTTTTTTTTGGGTCGCTCATCATATATATATATATATATATTTACATAATAGAAAAACTGAAATTTGTTACAACAATATGCCCATAGGCTCATTCTGGTAGAGTGGCAGTTAAGAGAGCATGGGATGTTCAACTAGAAATGGTTAGGATCTTCTTATTACCGCAATCTGCCTTTATCTTATTGGAGGTATTATAGCCCAATTGTCTTTCACTGCTCTTCTTTGGGTTCAAAAATGTCATGCTATCACGACATTTTTCTCTGACTTAACCTTCAGGTTCAAAAATGTCACACCATCATGACTTTTCTCTTCGCTCAGCCTTCGGGCTCAAAAATGTCATGATATCGCTACCTTTTCCTTTGACTTAGCCTTCATGCTCAAAAATATCATGCCATCGCGACTTTTTCTCTTTGCTTAGCCTTCGGGCTCAAAAATGTCACGCTATCGCGACCTTTTCCTCTGACTTGGCCTTTGCGCCATCGTGACATTTTATCTTCTCTCAGCATTCGGGCTCAAAAATACCACGCTATCATGATATTTTCCTCTGACTTAGCCTTCGAGCTCAAAAATATCACACCATCATGAATTTTTCTCTTCACTCAGCCTTCGAGCTCAAAAATGTTGCGCTATCGTGACCTTTTTCTCTAACTTAGCCTTTGGGCTCAAAAATATTGTGCCATCACAACTTTTTCTCTTCGCTCAGCCTTCGAGCTCAAAAATGCATGTTATCATGAATTTTTCCTCGAACTTAGCCTTCGAGCTTAAAAATGTTGTGCCATCGCGACTATTTCTCTTCGCTTAGCCTTCGAGCTCAAAAATATAACACTATCGTGACCTTTTCCTCTGACTTAGCCTTCGAGTTCAAATATCGCACCATCACAACTTTTTCCTCAAACTTAACCTTCGGGCTCAAAAATGTCATGCCATCGTGACCTTTTCCTTTCATTTGGTCCCTTGGCTAAAAAATGTCACACCAGCGCGACATTTCTTTTATACTTAGCAAAATTTTGAGAAGACCACTCCTTAATCCCCTTGATGTAGTCATTTTTATCTACAAGAGTATGGCCCACCCGAGAATATCTTATGATGGTAAGTTGGAACTGTAGAGGTTATCCTTGGAGAAGAGGACCCGGGTTAGAGCTCATTGCTAGGGACAAAGATATAATCATCCTGATAGAAATACATGAGCACAATGGATGGAGGACTTCAAACTTTGTGGGATACAAGAAAATAGCAATATGGAATAAAGCAACAGAAAATGGCAAGGGGTAGGGGGTATTATGATTTTAATAAAATAAGAGTGAGATAGGGTCATTAAAATTGAAAAAAAAGATGAAAAAAATAGTACATTTGGATAAATATCCTAGAAAATAAGTCAGTTATTAGCATAGCAACATGTTATTTTACTCCCAAGAATTCTAAATTCTATAAGAAACATGACCTTAACAGAGAAGACCCATACTCCTCCCTAAAAAGAGATATTTTGACATACAGTAAGTTGGGGCAGATTATATTAATTAGAGACTTCAATGCAAGGACGGCCATTAAGCAAGCTAACGTTCTAGGAGGTAACAAAGATATTGATATTAATCCTCTTTAGATGCCAGAAGAGGAAAATCAGCAGTAGACCAGGACTTCAGAATATGAGCACGGGGCTATCACACAATATGGAAAAGAGTTGTTAGGCCTTTTCAGCATACACAACTTGGTTATTTCAATGGGATGAAAAGTTAAAAAAAATTAGGAAAGTATACATGCAAAACATATAAGGAACAAAGTGTAATAGACTATGTTATATATTCATAAAACTGCATACCAAAAATAGAGGAGCTAGAAGTGGAAGATTCCCCAGTGGAACTTAAGTCATATCACAACCCAATTGTTATGAAACTTTAAATGCAAGGAGATAAACCAAGGGAAAAACACATGCAAGGCAATCAAAACAAACTTCCTCACAAGGGAAACATTCTCTTCACAGAAGAAAATTGACAGAGTTTCAGGGCAACATTGAATAACAAGTTACAGGAAATGGAAAGAAAGGGACTACCTCACAGTAACAAATATTACAATA
This sequence comes from Wollemia nobilis, assembly GCA_028583015.1. Taxonomy (NCBI): domain Eukaryota; kingdom Viridiplantae; phylum Streptophyta; class Pinopsida; order Araucariales; family Araucariaceae; genus Wollemia; species Wollemia nobilis. The sequence goes on along the minus strand of JAQPPZ010011269.1, from coordinate 2,199,586 downwards.
AAAGTGAATGGTTAATGCACGTTATCCAAGAAGCTCTAAAAAAATGCAAGAGAGCTAAACCTAGAAAGAAATAAATAAATAGCTTTCCAACCAACCCATTGTTCGATGAATATTGCAAGGAAGCATGAATATTACTAAAGGAACCAACGGGTAAAACGAGAACAAACAAAAAAACATATGAGAAACTGATAAGGGCAAAAAAGGACAATACACTAGAACAGGGAGGAAAGAACTGATTTACTTAGGGAAGCATGAACCAAAGAAATTTTGGAAGGAACTAAGCGTGAAAAGGATGCAAACTGAAATTAACATAATAGCTAGTCAGTGGTTGGAGTATTCAAAACAATTGTATGAGTGTAGTAACTAGCAGGAGACACCCCCTACTATCATTGTCAAGAAAGAACTTTTCACAAATGAAGACATTATTCAAGGGATAAAAAAGTTAGCAACTGGTAAAGCCCATTGCATAGAAAATATTCAGTCAGAGCATATAAAATGGGGGTAGATATTCTTGCACCGCAGATTAAAGATATTTTCGATGAGGTCATACAAAATGGCTTCCCTACATAATGGACAACTAGCTTGACCATTCCTTTGTTTAAAAGTGGAGATGTAAATAATTCCTCAAACTATCATGATCAACACTCTCTTTGCAAATCTGTTTGGAAGTATGATAGAGCGTAGGATCAGTAGATGGGTGAAATAAAATGGAAAGAGAGCAAAGGGGCAAGCAGGTTTTAGACACAAGCACTCAACTATTGATCAATGTATCATGCTTAGACACATAGTGGAAAAAATATGGGACAAAAAAAAGGACACAATGCCAAGGAAAAAATTATGGAGCAGAATGGAAGAGCTAGAGGTTCCAATTCACTATAGAGCAGTAGTTCAGAGATTATATGAGCATGTAAAGGCTAGAACCAGAACACAAGAAGGGTTATCTGAATGTTTTAGGAGTGACATAGGAATCAAACAAGGTTGCCCTCTATCTCCGACATTATTTGGGTTGTACATTGACAAGTTAGAAGAATGGATAAACAAAATTGGGGGAGAGGGTGTGCACTTAGCCAAATATGTGATAAAACTCCTCATGTATGCATATGATGTAATTCTTGTGGTCAAAACAGGTAAATATATAGAAGATCACCTTTGGGCTCTAGAACTCTTCTGTAAGGAAGTTGGGATGCAGGTGAACACAAGAAAAAAAAAACCATGATTTTTTAGCAAAAAATAAGCAACATATCAAATTTTAGTTTATAGGATAACCTCTTGAGGTAGAGGTAGAATACAAATACCTAGGCATAGAATTTCATGATAAAATCAATTGGAATACATGTAGTATGAAAATAACTCTAAGTGGTTGGATAGCACTATATGCACTTCAAAATTGGTGTAGGAATGTCGAAATGTGGGATTGGAAGACCACCAAGGTCTTACTTGGTCTACTTGTCACACAGATTGTGTTTTATGGTTGCGAGGTGTGGTCCAGTGGCACGACAAATACAAAATGGAGGCAAATAGAAAGGATTCAAAAACGTCTAATTACAAATTTTCTTAGAATTAAGACCACAGTCCCTTATGAAATTATTCTAGTTGAAACTAGAATGTTTCCTTTAGAGGCAATTGCTATGACCAAGTTGTTATGTTACTTGAAAAAATAGAAAACATGAAAAACAACAAATGGCTTAGGGCAGTTAGGGATGAAGAGCTACATAGGCGAAAGAACACATGGATGAAACAAAATCAGAAATGGATGAAACGTTGGAAAATAAACATAAATGAATGTCCAAATTTCAATAAAGACATAAAAAAATATGTGAACGAAAAGTTTAGAAGTGGAATGTGAAAATATGCAAGCAAGAAAAGACAATACTATATTGCAAATTTTAACCCAACGTATGACCACAAGGAAAAAGCATATATAGGTGTTGAAATTAAGTGGAGGGAAAAAATCCTCATTGCTCAGATAAGGACTAGCTCTCATAGGCTTAGATGTGAAACAGGGAGATGGACAACACCTAAGGAACAATGGGAAGAAAGGATATGTACTCTATGCAACACAAGGGCAATAGAGATAGAGGAACATTTCATCTATGAATGCTCGAGTTTTTTAGACATCCATGACAAATACAAAGAAACACTTGGAAAAGGGTCTATGACAGAGTTATTTGAAGACAGTAAAATAAAAAAATTTGGGGAGTTGCTAACCCAAATCAGTAGGAGAAAGAACAACCTTCTCAAGGATATTAATGGTCATATGATTTGAATAAGTGGGTTTCCATATTTGGAGGTCCCATAGACCATGTTTTGGGTCTCACGGACGTAATTAAAATATTTTATTTCATTTTAAAGTTATCTAGAATTTAGAGGTCTCCTCAATTGCTTGTTTTAATTCTTTTGCCTTGGGAAAATACAAGGGTAGATTGAAGTTGTCTCTAACTTCGATGTTCACAATACCTTCAAATATAAGATCATTCCACCCAGGTGTTGTAGGTGAGTTGGAGAGGAGAGAGCAATCCTCCAAGGGAGGTCCCAAGTTTGAATCTCCACCCTACCAAAAAGTTGAATTGGGTACCCAAAATCCAATTGATAATGTTGGTGCGGGCGAGGATTGGGTGCGACCCCGGGTGACTTTGACGGTGTAGAACCCCCTGTTTGTGGTCTCTTAGACCAAGGCGGCCCCGTAAGGGGTTTTCGCTTAAAATATATATATATATATATATATATATATATATATATATATATATATATATATATATATATATATATATATATATATATATATATATAAGATCATTCCAAATTGCTTCAAAGTTGGATCCACGACATTCAACTTTCTGCATCCATTTCATTTAAGAAACCCTTGAAATAGATAAATACACAAAATCTATTGGTATCGAGAAAAGAAAACATTGCACTAAAAATATTCTCTCATTTGAAAACCTTCATTTAATCTCCATTTCATATGTTTTAATTCTTGTCGAAATCAAATAAATCTTTATTTTTTTATAATTTCAAAACAAAAAAACTATGTTCCTTATATAATCAACCTTTCTTTCAAAAATACTAATATAAAATCTTAGCAAAGATTAATTATTTAATTGGAAGTAAGTGTAGCACCAAGTGCGAGTCCGATCTGGGAGTAAGTGCAGTCACAAGTGTGAATAAGTACAACCGAAATCTAGTGTGAATCAGTGCAGCCAAAAGTGAGTGCAGCACAAGTCGATAGTAAGTGCAACAGCGAGTGCCAGCATGAGTTGTGAGTAAGTGTGCAAGTGAGTTTGGAGTGAGTGTGCAAGTCGAGAGAAATGTGATTCGAGAGGGAGTGTGAACCAAGAAGGATTGTGAGCCAAGATTCAGTCATGGCAGAAGAGCGATAGGTTCATCTGGAGTACATCAATGCTTCAAACCCTTACCATGAATGTGTGGAACATTGTTTCCAAAAAATTGTTGAAGCTAAGGAACGTCGCGAAAAGAAGAAGAAGAGGTATTAAAGTGGAACGAAATTCCAACATAGGAATATGCCACTAGAAATAAACATCTTGTATGGGAACACATCACATGAACCAGTTAGAAAGAAAGAGGGCCAACTATCCCCCACACACATATCGCAACTCAATGTTAATAGGGGTGAGGAGTCCCACATAAGCAAGACCAAGGGCTTCCACCTTTAAGCCCGCTACCCCATTGGAAAAGAGTTTGGAAAGTGTTGGGGCTCATAAACCACTCAAGTTCCACAACCAGGTCAATGTGGGATTATTAGAACACACTACACTAAGTAGAAGAGGTATTAAAGTGGAATGAAATTCCAACATAGGAATATGCCATCTAAAATAAACTGCTTGTATGGAAACACAATATCACGTGAACCGATTAGAAAGAAAGATGGCCAACTACCCCCTACACACATGCCACGACTCGATGTTAATAGGGCAAATGTGAGCTAAGAGGAAGTGCAAGCTGGGAGTGAGTGTGAACCAAAAATATGTATAAACTAAGAGGGAGTGTAAGCCAAGATTCAATCATGGCAAAAGAGCGGCAGGTTCATCCATAGTGCATCAATGCTTCAAACCCTTACCACAAATACATGAAACATTATTTCCAAAAAATTGTTGAAGTGAAAGAATACCAAGAAAAAGAAGAGACATGGGCAATTGTGATCCAAGAGAGAGTGCAATTTGGGATCAAGTGTGAGGCAACAGAGAGTGCAAGTTGGAAGCAAGAGCAAGTGTGAGCAAAGAGGGAGTGTGAATCAAGATGGAGTGCAAGCCAAGAGCAAGCCCCTTTAGCTATTGTGGAAGGAAAGTCATTTTTTAAATCCCTAATGGGAAGTCAGGATACCCTAGCTAGAAATTAAAATACCCTAGTTGGAAGTATGAAGGCCTAAGCTGGAGATAAGCAGAATAGCGAAGACATGGTAAGTTTGATCCAGGTTGCAGATGGTACACCAAAAGTAAGTATCAAGGATGATATGATGAGCATGATATAATGGTTATTAAAAGTAGATGGCTAATATGTAAGTTTCATAGATCATGGCTAGGGTTTTTGGAGATTCAAAATTGGATCAAGTGGAAGTGGGGATTGAATTCAATTTTTTTATGAATTTTCTTCTTAAAGGTTTTTTCCTCATCATCTTTTTCAGTTCATAAAATAGGGATAAAATAATGTTTGATGGCCTATGGTTTAGGGGAAGAGATGCACTTTATTTGAGACCTTGGAATGAATTTTTTTATGTTGATTCAGAAACTATTAAGAAGCTTCCAGCATGGGTTAGGATTTTTGGACTTCTATATTAGCTTATAAATAAAGATGTTTTGAAAAATATTAAAAATACCCTAGAGAAATTCATAAGGAAGGACCAACAACTAAGGAATGAAAGCATGCTATATATATGCATATATGTTGCTATGGATATTTTAAAACCTTTGCCACAATCCATTAAGATTAAATCTGAATCAAGAGAATGGGATCAACAAGTAGATTATGAAAATATTGCATTTAGTTACCACAATTATTTTGAGATATCAACAAGTAGATTATAAAAATATTGCCTTTAGTTGCCACAATTGTTTTGAGATTGGACACATGGAGAGAGTTTGCAAATAAAAACTATGAAGAAAGAGACAAAATTCTAGCCATGAGATAAAATTCAAGACGAAGCAAGGAAATCATTCAATAATAGAAGCTAGATCAGATCAAGGATATTCCACTCCAAAAGAAGAGGTAAATAAATCTTATCGACAATATCAATTGGCAAGTTTAGAAGGAATTAAAGGTGCAAAAGAATATGTGGAGATAAAACCCAAAATAAAGACAACAAAAAATGTCAAGTTTATTCCAGGTAAATCATCTTCATTTTCCTCAAATAGTATAGAATCCTCTTTAGGTAATAAAAGTGAAAGTGGTGAAGATGTTATCCCTTGCACTTTAAGGTTTCAAGAATAGAATAATATAGAAATGAGGTTGGAGGAAACCCATAACAATTTAGGGTTTTTAGGGCAAAATAAGAAGGTAATTGCTACATAAAAACATCCTTGCACTTTTGGGTCTTTATGGAAATATAAAGAAGATTGTGTTTTTAGGTTATTCCTTGCACTTCAAATCCTTCAAAACAAGGCAAACTTAAAGATGATAAGTCTTACTATGAGCATTGTGAGAAGATTAAAGATATTGATGAAGATGAAAGTATTGTTGAGAATGAAAAAAGAGAGGAAGACCCAAGAAGCAAAAACAAGGAGAAAAAGAAACACAAAGGGATATTGATATGGGAAAACAAAAGCAAATATCACAAGTGTTATAAAATCAAAAAGTAACAATGAAAATAATATCTTGGAATATTAGGAGAATGAATAAGAACCCTAAAAGAAAGTATTAAAAAATTGTGAAGATGTTAGCTGGGCACCAAATATTTTAGCCATTTAAAATGTTGAATTTCATCTCTAAAAGAACTTTTAAATTTTTAAGATATAAAAAAAGTTGATTATGAAAACTTAACAAATTAAGGAAGATGAAGAATATCTCTAATAAAAAGACATAGTTAATATGCTTTAATTATCTTATTAAAAATATAATAAAAATAAGAAGCCACGCAGCTTATTAAGAATCAACCTTAATTTAATATAATTTTTCTCCAAGATAAATATAGAACCGTCGGATATGCTTTAAATTACCTTTAAAAAGCTCGCTTAACTACCCTATCTACTCCAAAATCAAAAAAATTTAAATGTCTCTGCGTTCCTGCTTGTTGCTTGGGCGGCGCCCTCTATTGTACTCCGACGAATTCTATTGCTCAATCATCAATGTTGTTACGTTGGAAGAGAACGTTATAAAAGGAACCAGACACTCCTGCTAAAATCCAGCAAGCTCTTTAGTGGACAGTTAAACTGAGTATTTTCAGATCTACCTACTAGAAATCCTCATATTCAAAAGATTCCAAAGAAAACTAACGGTGATGTGTTCCACCGGTGATCTGTCACAGCTAGACCTTCAGTAGCCAATTTTCATGGCTCTCTTTTTTAAGTTTCGTGTGAGAAAATAATTTATTTCTTTCCCTGGATGCATAACGTTCGCAGATTCTGGCAACATAACGTCTCCTGCTCAGACGTTTCAATTTAAACCTTAGCTCCTCTGTATTTACGTGCAAATGTATTGATTTTAGTCAAATTCAGCCAATCATTTTTAACTGTAATCCCAAATAACGATTCTCCTACCTGAAAGATAATGTTGTGATCTCTTTTTTTTTCTTGTTCTTTGTTTAGATGTATACTTTCTCTCTCCTTCGAAGGCGGTTTCTGGAATGCTCTCAGGATGCAAGCTTCCTTCAGGTTGTTGGACACAAAATACCTCTTATTGCACTCGTTCTTCTACAACCTTTGGTTGCTGCTCAAAGTCACATAAACTCTCACATCTTCAAATATTTTATTTCTCTACTACTATTATTATTATTATTATATCTCCTAAAATTAACTTAATTTTTTTTAGATAATTTAAATAAAATTGCTTTCTTAAAGTTAAATTAATTTGTCTTAAATTCTTCTCCAATTTTCTCTAAATTTATTTTTTTCTTTACATTTTTTTTTCTTCGATCTTTAATTTTCGTAAGTGCGCCTTTGAATTATCATAAATAACTTTAGTGCAATCTTGAGTCTTTCTTCTTCAAAGGTTGACTTCTTACACTTATGGTATTTGTTGGCATCCCTGCCACATTGTTTTCTTTTGTGAGAAATTTTGCTATGTAATAATCTCTTCTTCCCTGAAAAACTCTTCTTTTTCAGAATGTATTCCTTCTTTTCCATGTTTTGTTGTCAAGATTTGTTGGCTGCGCTCAAGGAAGCATGCAGTCCTTTCCTTTCACTCATCATGCAGGGTCTTTGTTTTTAAGTCATGGGCGAGAGTAGTTTCGCGCCATGCTTCAATGCAGCTTGATTTCGGAGAAGGAGTGGAGCGCAGGCCCATTTCGGACTAGAGGTCGGCCAAAGCCAAGTGGGACCCAAGTGTTTTCGCCCCAACTCCTCAGCGCAAACCCATTTCGGGCCTTGTATGGGCGAAAGCACCTTTGACTTTTCCTAAGGCCAGCGTCACTCTGTTTCAGTCAAAACGCCAAGTGGGCCCCTAACCTTTTCGCCCCCACTTGAGAGCGCAACTCAGTTTTGGGGCTTGTATGGGCGAAAGCGCCTTTGTCTTTTTTCTAAAATTCAGCGCAATTTTGTTTCAAACAAAAAATGCAGTGTGGGGCCCAAGCGCTTTCACCTCAACTTGGAGTGCAAGCCCATTTCGGGTAGAAAAAAGTGGGCGATGCTTTCACCAAAATGGAGTGCAATCCCATTTTGGGTTAAAATATGGTCGAAATGCAAAGTGGGGCCCAATTCCTTTTCACCCCAACTTGAGAGCGCAAGCCCATTTCGGAGCTTGTATGGGTGAAACCTTTGCTTTTCCCAATCATTTGGGTCCCACCTCTCCAGTAAGGTGATAAAGAGTTTCGATATTCAAAGTGACTTCCAAGTGGCATTTCATGACGCGTCTGGCGATCCGTGAGCAAAGAGCAGAGCGAAGGTCCTTTTCGGGTCAATGCTCAAACAAAAAATATTGGGGCCCACACCAATGAATTCCTATTTCGCTCGAAAGAGGCATCGAAACTCCCTTTCGTGCCTCTTCTCAGTGAAACTCATTTTCTCCTCTATTTCAATGGTGGTCGCCCGAAGCAGCTTTCAACATTGCGCTTTCACTCATTTAATGGTGGTTGGTCAGAGAAGAATCCAAATCCAATCCCTCGGATCTCAGAATCTGATTTTCACCATCGAGGCGGTTCCAACAAGTAAGGAGATGGCATTATAGGTGAATCACGTCATCGCATTGAAGCCATGCAACTACTTCTCAAGGAGTCATCAAATTCGAGCCATGCTTCATTACTTTCTGATGAGTGCTGGAATCAAATCTTTGCTACCACCATGATGTTTTGTGGTTGGGCATTTATGTTTTAGAGGTGGAATCCTCTATAAAAACTAGCAATTCTAATGTAAAATGATGGATATTTTGCTAGAAAACTATTGTACCTAAGCTCTGCTATGAATACAAAGAATCCTTGGCTCTAATTCTGGATCTCTTTTATGTGTATGTCTTCTATTCTTTATTTCTATTAAATTTACTTCCTTGTCTGATAGCTATAATTCTATGTCTGGATCTAGCTTCTGATAAAGGGTGAATGCTGGAATAATTCTGGAGGTTGCATATTGTAAGAATATCTAGTTTTAATTTATGTTACATTCTTTGTGTGAAGTGCTATTGGTTTAAAGTATAACTAAGTGATCATGTTGCTTGTTCATCACCCCTGTTAATCTGGCTCACAGCCATATTTCCCATCCCTTTCAGTCATTTATCATTCCTTTCCTGTTTCCTTAATCTCAAATCCCCAAGTTTAGAGTAGTAAGGGAACCAACCCTCTCTGGAGATTGGCACGGGAGGCATTTCTTCCTTTCGGCCTTTCAATGTTGGTCGGGTCTAGGGCGCATGGATGAAACATTCCATACCTAAGGTAGATTCTTGACCAATAATTTTTGGCATGCCCGATGGGATGCAAACGTTCCACATCAAATAATATTAAGAATTGATGTTCATATTTTTGCTATCAAATAAGAACATCTGGCGACTCAGCTGAACCTAGAAGCCTTTGAATCTTGAAGCCGATTAAAATCCCTCCCCCTCATGATCACAAGATCGAAGGCTAGAAATCCAAAAGATACAGTTGAGTTCTTTGAGCTTAACATCGACGCTTTGGGAGAACATCCTAGAGTAGTCCCCTCGACTATCCCGTTAGTCGGGACATCCTCGCAAGTAGCTGGTATATTTTCACAAACTCCAAGTCCTTCCAGCATCGTAGCTAGCTTGCCCCCTCAACCAAGCACTCCAGTCTAGATGGCACAAAATCTACCCAAGCAGTTTCTAGCCTGGAATCATTTGAGACCGCTCAATCTGTAGGCTCAAAACTAGATCCCAATCGTAGCGTTAAAGGCTCTGCCCACGTATGATGGTATAAGAAAGATAACTTACGAGCATGTCCAAGATGTCGCTTCATTGGCAACTATCCATGACATCATAGAAGAAGACATCATGGTAAGACTGCTAGTACTCTCGCTCAGAGGTAAGCTTCTCTACTGGTACCGATCGCTGCCACCCAGTACCATTGCTACATGGGACCAGTTAGTGGAACAATTGATAAGGGGTTTCAATGAACAGGTGGACCCTTTCTCCTTGTTGCACTAGTTCACCACTATTCAAAGGCACCCTCAAGAAGAGGTAGTATATTTTAATGTCAGGTTCACTTGAACTTGGTAGAGAGTTACTGACGGCCTTCGGCCCACCTCGGAGCAAGCAATATTTTATTACCTAAGGGCTTTCCATTCTGACATCAGCATGAGCATCCGACATGCTAATGTCAACACATTTCTAGCCTTGTATGCTCAGGCATAGAAATTTGAGGTCGACTTAGTCGCTATTGGTAAGTTACCTTCGAAAATGACTATGCCAATTTTTTGGACTTACCTCAAAATTTATATCCTAGTGCATCCTCTCAGTCATTGCCTACATCCCCAATGTACCCTATTTCATCATGGAATCCCAATGCTTCTCAGAACTAGATGGTACCTATCTCATAGTTTCAAGCACCTATTGTTCCCCAACTTCTAGCTCCTATCCCATATCTGACATTACCTGCACCATTGGCACCATTGCCATTACCCGTGCCTCCGACACCTGCAAATCTAGACCAGGCCAAAGAGTTACAGGATATGCGATCATCAATGAGGGCAATGGTGAATGAGATCACCATCTTAAAAAGGAGGCAATCTGATCAGAGTTTCCAGCCAAGGAGATTTGCTCCTCCTCCCTCGATTACTAGAGAACAAGTTGCTTCCACTAGTAGGGCTCCCAAGAGAAATGCAGTGGTGTTAGATAATGAAGAAGTTGGTCTATCTGATAGAGCTTATTGGTGCTCCACCTATAATGACCCACATGATGAGGAGACTTGCATGGTCCATTTGAACTATGTGTAGACCCTGGTAGATAGCGTTCCTGGTGGGCAAGTGAATATGATCAGAGAAGTGGACCACAACTTTATGATCCCCCTATCGAGCAAGTTTTCGTTCTTATGAGGATAGGTAGAAAACCCATTGAAGTTGATCCAGTTCAAATGGAACCGTTAAAGGTACCTGCTAGTTCCAAGATGTCGAGCGAGAAGGCGTTATCACTAGTAAAAGAGCCTACCCAAGTGTCAAAGCTAGAGGAACCCATCTTATTGAAGGATCTCTTACCTCCGAGAGCTAGGGGAGAGTTCCTCAACCATAGGCTTCACCCTCCCAACCCCAAACCGAGATAAGGGACCAGGCAAGAGAAAGGCTCAGGTATCCCTCATTGACCAAGCGTTAGAGGGTAGAAGCGATGCAGTAGTATCGAACCAGATACGAGACTACGAAGGAGGGAGGTGAGTCTGGTATAGGAGCATACAATATTGTTGAAGAACTAAAGAAAACTCCAGCTAAGGTAAGCCTCTTTGATGCACTTCAACTACCCGACCAAGTCGATCTATTGCAAGAATCGTTGAAGTCTGCTAAAGGTAAGGAAAAGCCGACTCAGACTATCTTGACTCAGATATTGACTACCTCGGCCACCGGGAAGAATAGGCCACCACCATTCTATCTATCCCTCAGGATGGAGGGGTGGGTTGTGCATAATTGCATGATCGACTCTAGCACCGCAACTACTGTGATGCCCAAGGCTGTTTGCGAGATTATGGGTATGGAGTACACGAGGAGTAGTCCTGGAGTGCTCCAACTGGATGGAACTCCGGTCAAGATAGTAGGGGTGATCAAGGATATTCCGATCATGTTGCATAAGATGCCGTAAATCACCATGATACAAGAAGTTGTGGTGGTGGATTTAGAGCCATATTTCAGTATGTGCCTATCAAGGGAATTCACCACCAAACTAGGAGGCTATTTGTCTCTGGATTATTCACATCTGGAAATCCCCTTCAGAGGAAGGAGAATTAAAATTTTTAATGAGAAACCCTCTACCTTTCATATCGAAAGGATCCAAGATGCGGAGAAGCAAGTGGACTCAATCAATCTGATTGAGGAAGTGGAGGAAGAAGGAGGAGTAGAACTGATGGAAGAAGCCTTGGATGAGCTCCGCATAGAAGATGAATTTTCCATGCATGATTTCAATGCCATGATCGAATCAGAAATAGGGTGCTACTCGATCACCAGGCCCGAAAAGGCTAAGGTACCAAGTGATGAAGACCCTATTTTTGATCAACTATGGAAGCTCTTCTTTGATGGTGCACGATGTAAGAATGGCATCGGGGTAGGAGTTGTCCTTATCTCTCCTTTAGGAAAGTAGAGAACCTACTCCTACAGACTCGCATGGAGCTGTACTAATAATGTAGCTGAGTATGAAGCCCTGTGCTTGGGGTTAAGAAAAGCAGATAAACTTGGAATCAAGCAGTTGCAGATCTTCGGAGATTCGGAGTTAATCTGCAACCAAGTCACCAATAAGTGTGTCGCAAAGCAACATTACCTGAAGGTATACCACAACAAGGTATGGGACCTACTCGAATCTTTCACAACACTGAATATCCGAGCTATTTTATGAGAGCAAAATAAGCACGTTGACCTCTTGGCATCTATTGGAGCTAGATTCTCCCCCACTGAAAACATGATGCAGAAATCAAAGATGGTAAGAGTGATTTATAGGCCTTCGGTACCAGACAAGAATATCCACTGGCAGGTGTTCGACAATGATGAGCAAATTATCAATTTTTTGGTTAATGAAGCCAACACTATCGAAGATAGGACCCTTGATGAAGAAGAGTATGAGGGATTAATACAGTTGAAAAATAATCACGTCCCAAAGGGCTTGATCATGCTTGAAAGTCTATTTGATCAAGATGATAGGTCACTTGCTCATAAGATCAAAGTAGATGTGAGAGAATATAAGGAACTGGAGCTAGAACCCAAAAAGGTGATCAAGGTTGGAACCGATTGTACGTCGATAGAGATCGAGCAAATCAGGATCCTATGCAAGGAATACCTAGATATTATCGCTTGGAGTTATCGAGACCTGAAAGGATATGATAAGAGCATCTTCCAACACACAATTGAGCTATAGGAAGGGGTCAAACCTTTTAGATAGAAACAAAGGTCGGTCAACCCAAATATTGAAGTGTTGATGAAGGTTGAGCTCCTGAAGATGCTGGAGGTAAATATTATCTATCCTATCAAGCACTCTTCTTGGGTGGTGAACTTGGTCCTGGTGTGAAAAAATAATGGAGACATCCGCTTGTGCGTTGAATTTTGAAATCTCAATCAAGCATCTCTAAAGGACCACTACCCGCTGCCCCAAATTGATCAAATTCTTCATGTAGTGGCGGGAGCACAGAGGTTCTCTCTACTAGATGGCTTCTCCGGATACAATCAAATCTGGGTGAAGGATGAGGATCAGTACAAAACTGCTTTCACCACCAAGTGGGGCACTTTCGCCTACCAACGAATGTCATTTGGCCTCTCGAACATCGGAGCGACTTTCCAAAGAGCGATGGACTTAGCCTTCGATGAGTTACTAAATCACATCATTGTAATTTATTTAGATGACATGACTATTTTCTCCCACAAAATGGGAGAACACGGTCTACATTTGCGTCAAGTATTTGAGAAGTGCCGAGAGTTCGAAGTTTCCATAAATCCAAAAAAGTCCATTTTCACGGTGAAAGAAGGTAAGCTCCTGGGCCATGTAATCTCAGAGAAGGGACTAGTTGTCGATCCTGCTAGGGCTGAAGCCCTCCTCAAGCTACCTCTACCAGCAAATAAGAAAGGCCTCCAATCCTTTTTTGGGCAGATCAATTTTGTTAGGAAGTTCATATCTGATTTCGCTCAGGTGGTAAAGCCAATGATCGAACTCCTAAAGAAGGATGTTGAGTTTTAGTGGACTGAGGAAAGGAAGCGGGCATTTAGATAAATCAAAGAGAGAATCGCTCAAGCCCCTGTTTTGGTGAACCTCGATTACTCTAAAGACTTTATCCTTTACGTCATCGATGAACTAGAGAGCTATGCAGTTGTCCTTACTCAGAAGAATGAGGATGGGGATGAACGACCGATAGCATTCCTAAGCCAAGTCATCCATCCACACGAAGAGAAGTATAACTTCATTGAGAGACAGGTACATGCAGTGATGCGATCATTGAAGAAGTTTCACCATTTCATCTCCCAGAGTAAGACAATAGTGTACGTAGTACACCTTGATGTCAGAAACTTCATCATCCAAGGTGAGCTTGGTAATAAAAGAGCAGGATGGGTCTCCAAGATCCAAGAATTTGACATAGAAGTCAGGCCCACTAAACTGGTCCATGATCGAGCATTGTACCAAGAACTTGCTAGGAGCACCGCATCCGAAGTAATAGCATGCCAGTGGGATGATCCAACACAAGAAAGTGATCTTGCGAATCGGTCTGTAGATGGTAAGGATTGGATAGAGGACCTTGTCGAATACTTCAATACCGAAAGGTGCCCTTCTCGCCTCAATGCTTCATAGAGGAGAAGGTTCAGGCTTCAAGCTTGCAGGTATGTATTGTTGTCGAATGGTTTGTTTCATAGGAACATAGATGGGGTTCTCCTGAGGTGTGTCAGGGGGACAGAGAAATAGAGGATCCTTGATGAGTTCCATTCTGGGATGTCAGGAGGACATTTCATAGGAAGGCCTATGGCCTTAAAAATCATTAAAGTAGGCTATTATTGGCCCACTATTTTTGTTGATGCCTTCGAGGTCAGCCAAAAGTGTGATAAGTGCTAGAGATACATCATTGGAGTAGGAATGCTTCTTTGCCTTTGCACCCAATTTAGGTCGAAGCTCCATTTTAGCAATGGGGCTTAGATTTCATTGGGGTGATAGATCCTAATTCCTCTATAGGGCATAAGTATATCCTAATAACTACAGATTATTTTACCTGGTGGGTGGAAGTAGTGCCAACCAAGCAAGCTAACTAGGATGTGGTCATTGCCTTCTTGGAAGGATTGATAACCCACTTTGGAATATCGGATGCAATCGTAACCGATAATGGCACTCACTTCACCGATGCTAAAATCTATGCATTCACAAGTATGGAATTTACTTAAAGACTTCATCTAACTATTACCCGTAGGGGAATGGTTTAGCGGAGTCCACGAACAAAAACTTACTGAAGATCTTGAAGAGAACCTTGGAAGGGAACAAGCGGAGCTGGCATCTACTCTTGGACCTAGCCTTATGGGCTGACCGCATCTCAATTAAGAAATTGATCAAGACATCTCCATATTCCCTGGTGTATGGGAAGGAAGCAGTTCTCCCCACACACATTGAGTTGCCCGCATTGCAGTCTCTCCAGTCGTTAGATGGTGAAGATGAGGAGTTTGATCCCATGAGTGTCAGGATGGCCCAATTGTTGCAGTTGGAAGAAGAAAGAGAAAAGGCCTATGAAGCTTTTATGAAGCATGCAGAGACCACAAAAAATTGGTTCGGCAAGAGAACCTCCGATCGAACCTTCCAGGTTGGTGACTTGGTGTTAAAATGGAATGAGAGAAAATCTAAACCAGGAAATCATGACAAGTTTGATGCATTCTAGGAGGGTCCATTTCGAATTTCTGGGTTAATCAGGTAAACTCTTTCATTCTCCAAGATTTAGATGGTTTCACT
This sequence comes from Wollemia nobilis, assembly GCA_028583015.1. Classification (NCBI taxonomy): domain Eukaryota; kingdom Viridiplantae; phylum Streptophyta; class Pinopsida; order Araucariales; family Araucariaceae; genus Wollemia; species Wollemia nobilis. The sequence goes on along the minus strand of JAQPPZ010011269.1, from coordinate 2,184,370 downwards.
CTTCCAATATCAGTCAATGGCCTTCATCTGAAGGCATACTACTAGTAAGAGGTAGTAGTAAAAGTTCCTCAGTTGTGTATATAATTATTCCTTTGTTTGTATGTATATATCTTTTCTCTCGAAGAATAAGTCTCTTCGCTTCCCTTCCCTTCGCGCTCTCAGTAGTGCAGTTTTGGCCAAGCTCCTCGCTATGGTAAGGAATCGAGTTGGCAGGGAAATGTAGTAGAAGAGTTTAAATAAAAAGTTTTTTAGTTTAGTTTGCGTGTTTTCTAGCGCTAGAAAAAGAAAAGAGTAGTTTCAGGTGCCCAAGCCGGCTAAAGCATTTTCACTCTTCTTTTGAGCGAAAGGAGTTCGTTTCGCTGTTTTAAATGCGTCACCTGGCAAAGCAGTTCAACAGATAAAAGGTGCCTTGTCATTTGGAAAGAGGAGTTTCGCTCTTGCATAGGAGCGAAACTATGTTTCGACGCCTTAAGGAGCGAAAGCTACAACTAAGGCAGGGCCAACCCAAAAAATAAAGTGCGTAGAAAAAGAAAGGCTTAAATATTTGCAAAATACTGGTCAAAGGTGCTTTGGGCGCTTTGTTGAGTGAAAGGCACTTTCGCTCTCCTTTATTGGTGAGATTCAAATCGTGGCCCTTCGAGCTATTTTTGTGCAAGTGCCACGTGGCAAGGAATTAAAAGAGATGGTTTTCGCTCCAAAAAAGAATATATTATGAGCTTCTCCCAATTAACAAAAGCTTTAAATTATGGTGTTTTTTCTATTTTGGGCATTAAATGGGTGAAAGGGTTTCTCGCTTGATTTTTTAAGCGAAAGCCATTTTGGCTTTTAAAAATGACGAAACGGTTGCAAGAGCGAAAGAGAGTTTCACTTTCTCCAATACCTTGAGCACACATTTCAAAGCAAATCTTAGCGAGCGCACACCTCGAGGAAGGTCGTTGGAGCATGAAATCATGCCTTGAAAATTGAAAAGTAGTGCATCATGACTTTCGAGTAAGATTGTGGCCCATGTAGTTGGCCATCATTGGAAGGAGCGCTCAACCACTGGTTAACGTGAACAGGAGATCTCCCACTTCGCCCATGATCTCTCCATGCATTTACTTCACCCAAAGCGTAATTAAGGTGGTGGGTCAATTACAATGCTATAAGAAGGCTAGTGCTGCAGCTCAAATGAAACTATAAGGAGATTGTTGAGGGTTTTGCAGTAGCGTTGTTTGCTTTGCCAAAGTTTAGAGCGAGAGGGTTGCTGGTAAAACGTGGTGCGCTAAGCAACAATGAGACGCTATATTTTTTAGAGCAAGCACCTGGGCCAATGCATAATCAAAATGGGTAAGAAAAGCACCGAGCCCAAGAAGGAGAAGACCTCCAAGAAGGGAGAAGGTGCGAAGAGGTAAAAAAGGAGAAGAAGCAAGTAGAGCTGCCACCACCCATCGATAGGTTGGGAAGAATCAGAGATTGTATGCTCACGAACAAAAGTGTTGAGAAGCTGTGCCAGACTGTTGATGTCATGCTGACAAGGGTGTCTGCTGAAAGCAAGTGGATGACCACCTATTACTCTCACCTCTATTGGTACCTGTGCACGCCTGTGCATAACTGCCTAGAGCTGGTATGCAAAATTGCTAAATTCTATGACCCTCAAACTAGGATGGTCCAAAATGCCAAAGGGGACAAGTTGTTCACCATTTCTACCAATGATGTCCAGGAGGCTTTCGCTTGTGGAGAAAAGCCCCCTACCGACTACATAATCAGGAAAATCAACATAACTGAGCAGAACGAAAGGTACACATCGACAACGTAGATGCGATAGTTTATGGAGATGCAGTTACTAGAGAAGTCGATGCCTAGAGGATTTCCAGACCTACCCAAACCCTTGAAGTTGTTCAAGCATCTTGATATATACTCCATGTTAGCATGGGTTATGGGACTCTCCACAGACGCAACGGTATACAAGTGGCAAGTTTCCCTCACAGAGTGTATTTCGCATGGTGAATTCTACTCTCCCATCGCCATGAAACCAGAGACAAAGCCTGTGTTCTTCGATTGGGTAGAGTGGGTGGCATGGTAGATGCATATACTATTGAGCGATGTACAAAGTGGTAAGGATATGTCATTCTGACTCTGCTCTTTCCTTGCTTGGTACCTTTTCTACCACATGCACAATCATTTCATTTTCATCACCAAGAATCACACTAGTAAAGAGGGTAAGGCGCTCCCAGTTTATCAGTGGACTCAAAGTTTATCCAGAAGTGAGTCCTACTATAATTTCAATAGGATGTTTCTCGCCCAGCTCTAGAGCTCATCTATGGCATTTGTGAATGAGTGTCGAGGCAAATGAGAGATGAGATAGTGTAGAAGAAGTTGGGTGATGTGTTCCAGCTTACGTAGGGCCTTGTCATCAGGATTTATGGGTTTACTGGAAAACCCTTCCTGTTGTCATACTACACCATGGAGTACCTTTTCACCCTCGAAGTTGCTCGACAAAGTGACTTCACTGATGATACTTATGGGCACGGAAGAAGGAAGCCACACACATGCACCTCACCTTTTCAGTTTGGCGATATTGAGGTAGCAGTCATCGAGATAATTCTTTCCTTGTAGTGACATTGTACGATTTTGACCTAGTCGAGCTCCCCCAATGCTGGAGGTATGACCCACTAGACATTTTTAGGTAATTTATTAGAGCAAAAAGTTTCCATAGCTTCCCATGCTCGAATATTGAAGCACAATGTAATAATCCCATGGGGCATGATCTAGAATGGCACGTAGAGAAGATGATGTCACTTCCTCTATGGCATGACTTCTACATGATGGAGGCTGAATATGACCCTACACATAACCCAGTGCATGTACCTAACAAGGAGTTGTTGTAGGTAATGAAGGACAAGTTGCCCGATTGGTCAGATGACAAGATTGCCAACTGGTGGATCATGAGGGTCCACAATAAAAAGCAGGCATCCGATCAGTTCCTCGTGTTGGATGAAAATTTCTCCATGATATATGATGCAAATGTTGACACGTACCAACCTATCTCATTTGTCGATATCGTGCCTCGAAGCACTCAGAGCCCTAGCAGAGTGGAGGATGCGATGAAAGAATAGGGCAACCGATTGAACAAGATCCACTTGTCATGGAGAAATATGAGCAATTGCCCTTAAAGAATAGGTTACTTCGATGAAGAGGAGCATTGGTGTAGCACTTTCACTTCCTCATGTTGCAAAGAAGCCTTGGATTGGTGCAACTTGACTCCTCAGCACAAACCCTTCTGCAACGTCGGTAACCATGGAAGCAAGCATTCCTGAAGTCCCTGTTCCAATGCAGCAAGAGCGACAAGAGGTGGAACTGATTGACCTAGAAGCGGATGCATCAGACAGAGAAGAAGGAAGAACAAGCCCGATCACGCAACAGTTCACCATTTTGGCTCTAGCAATGCTCGAGCCCGTAGGTGCGCTATCTCTTTCTCCTTCCCTCGCTTCTGAGCCTCTAGCAACTATGTCTTCCAATGTCGAAACCCTCATTTCCACTCAACCTTCATTCGATATCCCCATGTCTACCATGCCTTTCCCTGCATCCCAGTCATTGCTCCCCTCATCATCCCCTCTTATCTCCTAGATGTTTAGTTCCTTTGCATCTATCACCAATGCATTTGCATTTCCTGCATCATCCCCCTACCCCTCCTTAGGTTTCTATTGATCCAATCATTGCGTCCATCGTCACCACCAACCCAAGCCTATTTTCGCTCTCACTCACCTCCTCAGTTGTAGTGGCATCCTATGATATTCCACTCCCAGATCCTAATGCCTCGATCATAGCCATCCAAACCCCAACATCACCAAGGGTTAGCCTAATCGTTGCCTCATCTATTCTTGATCCATCTATCGAAGCAAACCCCCAATGTGCTCTTTTCCCCTTCACGCCACTCTTTGGAGTATAGAACCACTAGAAATGGAGCTAGAAGTTTTGTAGGAGCGCCCGATTGTGGAGAGCATACATCGAGCGCGTCAAAGTTCCTCAAGCTGGCTCAAGGGTTAGAAAAGAAAAAATGTGCAAGCTCCAGCCAAGGTGGAAAAAAGGGCTATGTTCGACCCGAAGAATATGGAACTCCACAAGATGGAGAAGGTGCCCAAAGTTCAAAAGCCCCTAGAGGAGATGACACCATCGGATTACTCCTATCATCATACGGTTGAAGACTTAAGAACAATTGACACAACAGAGAAGATGGGGAATATCCAGGTTGAAATGGGCTCCATCTATTTTCATGGGGAGCACTACAAAGCTCGCTTCTTCGAACTCGAGGCCAAAAATGTGGAGCTCGAGGAGACCTTAGCACAGACAAGGGCACAACTCGAGGAGGCTCAGTCCAAATCTGAGCAGTTGCAGCAGCGCGTGGCCAGTTTGGAGCAAGAGGTGGGCAATTACAAAAAGGCAACTGAACATCACCTCAAGGCACACGTAGAGGCGGAAAGCCAGGTGCAAGCCTTGAATGCTCAGATCCAGGAACTACAAGCTCAGTTGATAGGGAAGATGGTGCAAGCGGAGGTCTTCACAAAAGATCGCATTAAGGAGGTTCATTGTCACTTCTTGGCTAACTTTCGAGCTAGGGCATCGAAAGCAATAGCAGTGCTCACATTCATTTGGGAGGCCAAGCAAATAGTTACTCAAGGTGGACCTATCGTGGAGGATGCCAAAAAGGATATAGATCGATGGTTGGAACTAGCTATGAAGGTGCAAACCTTAGAAAAAATGGACCTCCAACTTACTCCTATGAGTCCACTCGCTCGGTCATGGGCAACTACAAAGGTGACACTATGGGCTTACTTCACAAAAGTGGAAAGAGCCTGAGAGGCTAGAAGGTTGTTAGAAGTGTTCGAGCAAGAAAGGCACATTTCTCTGATGTATTTTGAAGCCCTCGCACAACTCGGCTTCCCTAGCTTCACTGACGATGAAGAGGCTATTCTGATAAAGGAAGAACTGAACCCAGTTTGGGATACCTTTGAAGGTGACACTTCGAAGATTGACAGTTGGGGTGAGCCTATTACAGAAGCCCAGGTAATGCAATTAATGACAAGGTTCGCGTGGATCAAATCTTGTTTGGTGGATCTCAGCTAGAGGGCTAACTTCACTGACGTAGACCAACTTGAGACTTTCGGATACCTAGTTAGGGAGCTCCAAGACCATGCTCCACTCCAAGAAGATGCTTGGGCCCTAGTTCAAGCAACCTATGATCGCATCTATGAGCGTCTCCCACAATCGGAGTCTTCCCAGTAGCATGAAGATCAAGGAGAGAAAGAAGGAGACCAAGGAGAAGAAGGGGACCATGAGCACAAAAGAGAAGAAGGAGAAAGGGAGAAGTTGGAGGAAGAGTCCACTACCAGTAGTGAGCATTCAGAAAAAGAGAGTGATGATGACTCTGAGCCCAATAGATAAGGCCTGGGATCTTCACATTGAGGTGAGCTCAATCCCCATGAGCCGCTAGAGATGTTGGCATCCCTGCCACATTGTTTTCTTTTGTGAGAAATTTTGCTATGTAGTAATCTCTTCTTCCTTAAAACTCTTCTTTTTAGAATGTATTCCTTCTTTTCCATGTTTTGTTATCAAGATTTGTTGGTTGCGCTCAAGGAAGCATGTAGTCCTTTCCTTTCACTCATCATGTAGGGTCTTTGTTTTTAAGTCATGGGTGAGAGTAGTTTCGTGCCATGCTTTAGTGCAGCTTGATTTTGGAGGAGTGGAGCGCAAGCCCATTTTGGGCTACAGGTCGACCGAAGCCAAGTGGGGCCGAAGTGTTTTTGCCCCAACTTAAGAACCCATTTTGGGCTTGTATGGGTGAAAGTCTTTTTAAGATATTAAAAATGCTAAGTGGGGCCCAATCCTTTTCACCCCACTTGAGAGGCAACTCATTTGGGCTTGTATGGGTGAAAGCACCTTTGTTTTTCTAAAGTAAATTCTATTAAAAAAAGAGTGGGGCCCAAGCGCTTTCTAACTTGAGAGTGCAAGCCCATTTTGGCTAGAAAATAAAAAGGATTTACCATTTTGGTAAAAAAAAAGTGGGGCCCAATTCCTTTTCACCCCAATTTGAGAGCGTAAGTCCATTTCGAAGCTTGTATGGGCGAAATGCACTTTTGTCTTTTTCAAAGACATGCATGTTGGGTCCCACCTCTCCAGCAAGGCGACAAAGAGTTTTGATATTCGCAAAGTGACTTCCAAGTGGTATTCCATGACGCATCTGGTGATCCTGCAGTGAGCAAAGAGCAGAGCGAAGGTCCTTTTTGGGTCAACGCTCAAACACAAACAAAGGCAAGTTGGGGCCCACACCAACGAATTCTTGTTTCGCTCGAAAGAGGCATCGAAACTCCCTTTCGTGCCTCTTCTCAATGAAACTCCTTCTCTCCTCTACTTCAAATGGCGGTCACCCAAAGCAGCTTTCAGCATTGCGCTTTCGCTCATTTAATGGTGGTTGGTCAGAGAAGAATCTAAATCCAATCCCTCGGATCCCAGAATCCGATTTTCACCATCGAGGCGGTTCCAACAAGTAAGGAGATGGCGCTACAGGTGAATCACGTCATCGCATTGAAGCCATGCAACTACTTCTCAAGGAGTCATCAAATTCGAGCCATGCTTCATTACTTTCTGATGAGTGCTGGAATCAAATCTTTGCTGCCACCACGATGTTTTGTGGTTGGGCATTTATGTTTTAGAGGCGGAATCCTCTATAAAAACTAGCAATTCTAATGTAAAATGATGGACGTTTTGCTAGAAAACTGTTGTGCTTAAGCTCTGCTATGAATACAAAGGATCCTTGGCTCTAAATCTGAATCTCTTTCATGTGTATGCCTTCTATTCTTTATTTCTATTAAATTTGCTTCTTTGTCTGATAGCTATAATTCTATGTCTGGATCTAGCTTCTGATAAAGAGTAAACGCTGGAATAATTCTGGAGGTTGCATATTGTGAGAGTATCTAGTTTTAATTTCTGTTACATCCTTTGTGCTAATGGCTATTGGTTTAAAGTATAACTAAGTGATCGTGTTGTTTGTTCATCACCCCCTGTTAATCTGGCTCACAGCCATATTTCCCATCCCTTTCAGTCATTTATCATTCCTTTCCTGTTTCCTTAATCTCAAATCCCCAAGTTTAGAGTAGCAAGGGAACCAGCCCTCTCTGGAGATTGGCACGGGAGGCATTTCTTCCTTTCGGCCTTTCAATGTTGGTCGGGTCTAGGGCGCATGGATGAAACATTCCATACCTAAGGCAGATTCTTGACCAACAAGTATTCTCACTGAGCCTTCCTTCTTCAAGGCTTGGCTTCTTACAATTACAGTTTTCTCATTGCTTGTCTTTCACAAATATAGGCTTTCCTTAATCATGGCTTGGCTCCTTCAAAAACATTATCTTTGTAATATCTTTCAAAATATGCAATTTCTCATCGTAGCTCTTTTCGTAATATCAATATCCATGTTTAATATCTCAAACTATGGCTTTAATACCATGTTAGAAAATTGGACCCAATGATATCATAGGATAAATTCCACATGATCACAATATATTATTGATAAATATCTACAATAGCATGCATAAAGCAATGTTAATTTGATACTTTGTTACAATGCTTTGTCATCAATATATAATCTCATGAGACTCTTCATACACAGTCTCTTGGCCTTTCTTTTTCTCTCATTTTTATATAACTCTCACACATGACACTTCACACAACTCTTCACCTACTCACATGACACCTTACACTTATAACTCACACTTGCCTACTTGACACCTCACACACTTCACACCTTGATACATCTTCACATTCTTCAACATGACACATACTATATACTAAATACACACTCTTAAATACAAAAATACTCCCTAAATATTAATCACACCCTATTCTAAATAATTATAAAAATATCAAAAAATGTAATAGTGTCAATAAATGGATTGTCTTCACAAGGAGTAAGACATTCTTCCATCAAGCACTAGTGGTTCGTTTCTATAGTTATCAAGTGATGTATTTGGTGTTATTATGCATGTGGTCAAGGGTAAAGAGATGGTTTCAAGTAGGTTCCAAAGATGGTACCAAAGTTTATTAAGGAACTTGTAATCCATTTTTAAGATTACTAAGTTAGGTAGGTCAAAGTAAACCTAGAATTATTGAAAGAATGAATGGATGGTTTCCTCAATGTCAATGTCCTTTCCACATAATGCCATGATAGATATTTTGTTGAACCTATTCATGACCATGAATATATATTTACGTTGTCACTTGGTGGTCGAAAACCTCAAAAGAAAATCCATGCTAATGGATTCCTAAGGTCTAAAAGGAAACTGCAGTGGTGCGTAGAATTAGCTTGTTATAGCACTACAAAAAAAAATTAATGTTGAAGTGTCCACCTACCTTGAATTAATAATTCCCAAAATCATGAGTGAAGATGGTGTACTAGATGGTACAAAAATATTTCTAAGATTGTACATCAACCTATTTTGGATGTGATGTTTAGGAATTTACTTACCCCATATCATTTGCTAATGGATTTTCAAATTTGGTATACAAAGGGTATAATTCCTACTAGTCATTTGCACCATGCTCTATGGCACTGATAACTAACAACAATGTTTATACTAATGGGAAACTTAAATGTTTTTTACCTAATTATTCTTTTCCTTATGATGTTTGATCACATGGTGGAACTACGATTGGTAATTCATCTAATTTATGTGCTTAACATTTTCTAGCCTACTCTAAAAGGGTAAATATTGCAAAGGCCTAGATTAGGATGAATAATGGTTTCCTTACCCATGATGCAGTTGTACCATTATCGTGCAACTTAAACAATGACATACAACTCCTTATCGTGTATGGAATAACATAAAGCTATGTTAGAGAGGGTCATAAAATTATATACATTTGGATCTACACTCTATGTTAAAATAGCATCAAGATTTTAGTTAGACACATAAGTCTCAAGCTGATGTCTAGAATGGATATTATTAAAATTGAACAAAGGTTATTGCTATGACATCTATAGGAACTTTACCTTCCCTCATATGATCTATTTTGAAGGCCATGAAACATGTGAAAATCCAAAATAAATCTACGATAGAAGTTGAAAAGGCTAAGGAAATGTTTAATCCCTATCAAGTTCTTGGCGTTGACTATTTTCAAATAACATCTATCTTTTATAGATCTACGTGTATGTCACATACATCAATGATGTAGCATAGGGATAAGATCTATGTGACACCAAAAGGTACACTTGTCTAGATTATCTTGAAGCTTGTGCTAGTATAAAGTTTATGTAATTTGATGCAGATGTTATAAATACTCTTCTCATGTAACATGATAATGTCATCAAGTAGACAATGAAAAAAGACCCTTTGAATGGATACATAATGGCATTCATCGAGTGCATAAATATCATGAGGTGTTGGGCAAGATGAAAGGTATAACTATCCACTCACACAATCCTCCCATGTCCTTGAAGGTCATCTTGCAAATATTTATGGGTTTGAATGATATATAGTGATAACTTGATTTAAGATCAATCTTGATGAAGTATTGACCTCCCTAGAGCTAGTCTAATAGCTCATTAATATGTAAGAATGTGTACCTATTTTTTATAATAAATTCATTTAGTGCTCTATAGTCAATGCATAGGCACCATGTTTCATCCTCCTTTAGTATTAGCATAATGAAATTATCGCATGATGATTAACTTGGTCTAATATTTCCTTGATCGATTAGTTCATGTATCTAGTATTAAATATCATTGTTCTTTTAGATTAATTAATGGTTCAATGGGATATTTGACAGTATTAAATTATAATTTTGGTCAATTTAATATTTTACTAAGTAGTGTAGTGGGACTCCTTTAAGACCCTTGAAAACATTAGAGTATGGACAAAGAAAGGTGCCCATTTGCTAAGACTAGATAGAACAATATGTAACTAGTTTGACAAGGGTAACCTTCTTGGTGCCATGTTCTTAGGAGGAACCATAAATAAAACATACTTCTAGGTATGAGAAATGAGTTTCCTTTAATGATTTACTAAGATTAGACTTACCTTTTCTAGGGTAGACACTCTATTATTTTACATGTCATCTTTCCAAATTGTATAGACACTTATTGTAAGCAGGTTTCATACGTTTCTTGGTAATAAAAGAAGTAAGGTCATCCCAACAAGACACCACAAATATTGGTTGGTACCACATTATAAGTGAGGATGTTGAGCATTGAATTAATTCCATACTCGAGGGTGGATTGGAGTTGAACCTCAATTCCCTTCCCTAGCTAAAACTAAACTAGATAATAAGGTTGTGGGTGCATCATTATTTGGAATCTAAGGTGCTTAACTATGTGTTATGCTATTATGTCTTCTATATTCCTATATCAATTATGACATGGATAGGCTTACCCTTTACCTTTCATCAAGTGTAAAACATGCACTCTCTTTCTTCATAAGGGGTCTATGTAGAGGCATTGCTTGCCTATTGAGCTTTGGTGCTTAGGCATATGCCATCTTCCTCTTCCCATTTATCTTATCAAGAGGAATACTCATTGACCTCTAAATAAACCACTAGCTTATTTTGTTTCACTCAATACTCTACATCACTATGAGTGGTAATCTTATAGTGGTTGTACCATTTGCCTCTCACAAATTCATAAATTGGTGTTGGATTTTGGAGCTTAGGTGGTATTATGGGTCCCTTAGGCCTTGACACCATAAGTTGATGAGAAATTTATGACATTGGTTTTAATATCACTATTTTGAATGGGTATGATACTAGGTCCTTTTTTAGCTCGTGATCTTTCTTCCATCTTGTATGCAAGAAAAATAATTGCACCAAGGATTACACTAGAAGGAACTCCTATGAGTGGAGATGATATTGCAATTCATTGACATACTTAAAAACTTGGTGCTTATGATCATTGTCAATATATAAGCAAATTAGAAGTCATTGGTTCATCAACACATTGTTGGACAAGGTGGCCTCTATACTAACATAGTCATTGGAATCACATGCACTCATCTTCATAGTGGTGCAAGGGTATAACCTATCATGAACTAACTTAATGAAAGTTGTCTCAAAGTGGTAGGGTCTCCTTTGTCTACAAGCCTACTGCTATTGGTTTCCCACCAGCAAGCAACCAAATTTGACATTTTTAAGACTGTGAACACTATCCTATTAGAGTCAACAAATTGATTGGTAGCATAGTAGACCTTAAACTCTTGAAGCCAAGTATCCAACTCTTTGGCATTGACCCAACCTAAGAATATTGGCTTGTCAATATTGGTTTCCAACTTTAGAAGGTTGTGGCTCTAGAATGGCATAGGGTTAATGGTGAAGGACAAGGCTCTCATACTAATCATGAGAGCACTTTTGTTCTTCTAGGGCATAATATTTTTTTATATTCTTATCTTTTTTAATCCATCTCTCCTTGGATTTTAGGATCCATATGACTCTTTCCTTTATAGTGTGTAAGTATAACAAAAAAGTAATTGTTTTTCTTACACATAAATATGTTGTTTAATATTTGTTGATTTTCACTCTGTTATAAATCCTTGAGCTTGGGTTAAATTTCTTCATTTCTTTTAAATATGCTACCAAAGGATTTGATATTCTATATGTCCATCCATCCATCCAAATATTTTATCTTTTGAACAAACTTGTACATACATGATCCTTCAATTTTTTCTTCATGCCATCACATCATAACCAATTAGAAGAAATTAGGGACTTGGAGATACAGACTAAAAATGAAATGGATAAATGATCCTTCAAACTTTGTTTCACCCCATTACAACATAACCATTTGGAGGAAACTAGGGTCTTGAATCCATATAGAGTGAAATGAAATGAATTTTAATGACATTATCGAGTAGATCACATCTTAAAAAAAAGATCTATGATGTGATCATACCAAAAAGAGAATGTCTAAAGACTTTGTATACTTTGTTTTAGTAAATTATTAGATATAAAAAAATTGCATAATATCTATGCCATATGAGATTATGTATTACACATATTATCCCATGCATACTAAGCGATTAAAGGAACAACATCCCAAAGGTCATTTAAATCGATAAGACAATGAATTTCTATTGTTTGAGAAAATTTAAGATGATCTACTTGGATCAAAATTAACCTCTTTCATCTTACCCACTTTGAAAATTGAATTTGCATCTTCCTTCAAATATGTAATTCCTTCTTAATTTGGATTTGCACATTAGACTTCCTCATCCTTTACGTCCTTCTCAGTTTCTTCAAATGTTTTCTCCAATTGAATCATTATGACCTTTAGCATTTGATGAGCTAGAGGGTTTCATTGGCATTTTTTTGGAAATGGAGAACCTTTATTTGAGTCAACTTCAACTACAATATTCTCCCCTTGTTTTATCTTTAAGTCATGATGGAGTGGTGAGTGGGGGCAATTATCACAAAGAGATCAAGGGTTCAATTCCACTTGACACTGGATGTTGCCCCTCATGGTTTTAGGTCCCCATGTGCATGTGTAGAATCTACCAAAAAACATTTTTATCGACTCGTTTCACTTTACAATCTCTTCCCATATGTTCAATCTCATAATAATTGAGATTTTAGAATGTTAATATTTTACAATTCATATATTGATCCCATTATCTTGATTTAAATTTAGTCACAATGAAATTTGGAAAACATTTTGAAATATCCATGGAAATATGTATCTAGGTATACAAGCATGCTTTCATTCCTTAGTAGTTAGCACCTCCTAGATGAACTTTCCTAAACTATTAACAATATTCTCTAAAACTTTCTTAATGATAAGCTAGTTTAGAATTTTAAAATGCCTAACCCATATTTGAATCCTTATAAATTTTTATCTTTGTAGAGGAATTTTCACTCAGTGCTCTTAAATACAAGCCAAATCTCCCCATAAGTCATGGGCTTCCACTCATTATTTTATCCTTAGCTTTTGAACTAGATAAGATGAAAAGTTTCTAAAAGAAAGTCAATAAGTAATGTGAACTCAATCAACTTCCATTCAATTCACTTTTGGATCTTCAAAAAAATTGACCATGTATCCATTGAAATTGTATATTAACCTTCTATTTTTATGAATCATTTTATCATGCTCTAACATCTCATCCTTGATGATCAAATTTGATGAATCTCTATTGTTTAGATAAGGAATACCATAGATTAATTTATCCTCTTATTTTTAAGTGATAAGAAATCACATAGACTATGCTTCTGTAACTAGGGTATGGTTGGATAATACATATCGGGTAAACAACATCCTTCATAAGGGTCGTCTCGTATGGCCTATGACCTCATGGATGTTAAAAACTGCGTTACCCTTATATCTTCTTATTTTAAGTAACATTTTTCTTTGAACTTCTTCAAAAATCTAAAACAAACACTTGAAAAAACAACACTTTATCTTTTCTTTTATTCAACTTCCATTTGGTTTTTTTTTTATTTAAATATTAAAATAAATTGTCTTTTATATTAGTAATGTATATTTCACATTTGCAACAACTCTACATTATGAATTTCTTTTACTAACCTGGTTGAAAGAGAGGAAGTTAAACAAATAGCAGATGAGATTCAAAAAATGCTTCAAGAGTTTTATTTGTCTATTTTTACTTGAAAGGATGAGTTGGTTTGGCATCTATCAAAAGATGGTCATACTTTGGTCAAGTTGGGATATACGGATTTAGAGCAATCAGAATTTTCTACTCAATATTTTCCTTGGAAGAATGTTTGGTCATTGGAGGCTCTCTCCAAAGCCTTCACTTTATTTTAGTTACCAATACAAAGTAAAATGCGTATAGGAGAGAGTCTACATAGAAGAGGATATCATGGACCTTTCAAATGTGCCTTGTGCAAGAAGAATTTAGAAACACTATACCATTTAGTTCTTTATTGTTCCTTTGCTCACACCATTTAGGGTTGCTTTTTCAAAAAATATGAAAATGTATTAGGTAGTTACATCAACATTAAAAGAGTTGATGAAATGTTGGATTAAATATTTTAAAGCTAAGGCTTATATATTTCACGGAGGATTGGTCCTTCCATTATTTGTTGGAATTTATGGCTTGAAAAGAAAAATAACATTTTTAAAATTAAATCTCAAAAACATGCCCAAGTTTGGAATCGTATTATTGCCTCTCTTGCAAAATATTTACAAATATGGTACTCATCATGGGAAGTCTCAAGTGTGGTACAAATATTCTAGCCACTTGGTTACAAGACTTTAATATACATGGAAGGATCATCCACAACAATGGCATTAAAACAAAAGATTTGATTATGGTACACATCATGGAAAGTCTCAAGTGTAGAAAAAGACGTGTTAGCCACTTGGTTACAATATTTGAATATACATGGAAAGTTCATCTACAACAATGACATTAAAACAAAGGATTTGCTTTGATCTATGGTAAAATGAAATGTCCAAAAGTTGGATATATCAAAATTAATTTTGATAGTGCTTACAAAAGAAATCCAAGAAAAGCTAGTAGAAGTGTTTTTCAAAATAATGAAGGCAAAATTCTCATAATCATATGGAACTTCAGCTAACAACTATTTAGAGACTAGGGCACTTCTTATAGGGATTTAAATTGCAATTTAAAAACGATGGACATATATTTCAGTTGAGGGGGATTCACAAATTATCATTAATTGGTATGTCGTTGGACTCTCATCCAAGATACCAAAGTTTGAATCATGGGCAAGGAGACCCTCGTTGTACCCTCGAGAAGGGTGGCCCCCAATTGTGTCCTCGAAAAGGGTGGGCCCCAATTGTGCCCTCAATTGTACTTCACATTCAGCTTTTTTATCATTAATGACATCAACAAAAAAATGGATGCGAAGATTAGATAAAAAAATATTATTATTATTATTGATGCTCATAAACTATTATTGGAGGCAATCTCTTCGAAATGTAAGCATATCTATAAAGAAGAAATCGAGTACAAGTTACTTTAGTCAATTGTGATGTTGATTTTTGTCTTCGTAAAATTCAATTTATAGAAAGCAACAAGCCGAATGAGACTTTATCTCTTAATAAAAATGATGTCAACAACTTGATTGTAGAAACATAACACTTGAAGGAAAACAAATACACACTATGCATGGAATTTGTAGTTAAGAGCAGATAGCAAGAGAAGCTACTTCCTCTCATTTACCTACAAATGACCTTGAAAACATACTTTCAACCTTGATATTATGTTTCTTCGTAGCTTCTTCAAGTGCTTTCATCTTCTCCAACATCATGACCCTCACTCTAACAAATTCCTTAGCCCCCTTCTCTCATTATTTGGAAAAGCCCTAGAATTTAGAGACTTCGATATTTCATGTTGTTTTCTCACCATAGGACTTCAACGCAAACCCTTGATCTCTTCTCTTAAGGAACCTTCCTTTTTCCCATAGATGATTGCTTTTAGTAGCCATTAAATTTATTTCATGCAATCCAATATATTTCATGCTTATAAAATGTCAAATTTAAGTACAACATTCTTGTCTTTTAAAGAAGGTTAAGTAGAGTAGAAAGTGAAGACAAAAAAAAAAAGAATAAAAGCCCTCTAAGAGGAGAAAACAACACAACAAAGTAGTCATCCTTACTCATGATTCATTTTTTAAGTTTTTTGTTGCTTTACCTTTGATAATTTCCAATCATGTCAAATCACCTTAAGATTAAATAAGTCACATTTTTCAAACTCATGGGATAAAATATCATTTATTTGTTTTATATATGGATCATGGATCTCCTTGATATGAAATTTTAAATTTTGAAAAACATGAGTGTTGGTATCCTTTACTTCATCACATCAATTTGCCACTCAAGCTTTTGTTTTTTAACCAAAGGTGCATGCTTTCAACAATAACAAACGCAAAAGGCCCCTTTGTCTCTCAATTTAATTTTCTGTACAACTAATCCAAACACGATTTTATGATAAAAATTAACTTAAACTACAACAAAATAGTGCATATCACATTTCACCCATGGGTTTAACTAAACATCACCTTATTTAAACATCATATACCCAAGTTATTCCCTCTAGAATATCGCAAATCAAGGAAGATAAAAGCTTGGCTAGACAAAAAAAAAATGAAAGAGAGAGCACAGGTGCATAGAGACCAAATATATATATATATATATATATATATATATATATATATATATATATATATATATAATCAAATTGGTTTAAGCCTTCAAACTAACTCCTAACAAGAGGAGCATCTATCCTAATATATTCATAACTAAGGGGTTAAAGACATGGTACCATTTTGGCATACTTGTGATGAATTTATAAAGTTAGATATTCCCCCAAATTCTCATATTCTTTAAGAAAAAATAGAAGTGCATCAAGTTAACTTGAAGCTTTCTATCAAATAGCATCAACTCGACTTTGTTATATTCTTCAACTTTCAAAGAGGAGACCAACGTTTGAATCTTGCCAAGTGATATGTGCATAATTTCCAAACTATTGTAATACTACATTGATGGGTGTAACCCATTTCAATCCCATATAACCAATTGAATTATTTTTTTTTCTTTTTTGTAAGTTTGAAGGTTCCTAACACACATTAAAATTATGAGAGTTTTGAGATATTTTAAAGACAGTACCATTTCGACATGCTCAACATGCTATGGTTATCATGCAAACTAACTACTTGTCATTCAATAGCATGTAATATATACATTGTATAAGGTAGTTGTAGTTGAAACCACCATGCAGTTTGATCAACCACCCCAACTACCTAATGACCTAGCGCTTCGATATTAGTGCTTAAATAATGTAATAAAATATGCATATCTAAGTATTATACTAATATCCCCCTTATTACATTATTGGGAAATACAAAGAGCATTGCAAAACAATTCAAATTTGACACATGCAAGTACCTTGGTAAAAATGTCTGCAACTTGCTCATCAATGGGAATGTACGGGAGCTATATGTGGTGCTTTGAAACTTCATCTTGAATAAAATGACATTGAGTGTCAATGTGTTTGGTACGCTCATGAAAAACTGGATTCTTGACAAGGTTCAAAACACCTTGATTGTCGCAAAACAAATGAAGTGGAAGATTCTTTGGAAGACCCATGTTTGTAAGAATGCGACTTAACCATATCACCTCGCAGATTGCTCCACGTGCTACGCAATATTCTGCATCTATAGAAGATAAAGCAACCACCTGCTGCTTCTTACTGCGCCAAGAAACAAGTCCAAATCCAATCTGGAAAATGTATCCAAAAGTGGATTTTTTATCATCAATGGATCCAGCATAGTCTAAGTCTATGTATCCCTGTAAGAAGAAATTATCATTCTTCTTGTACTCCAAGCCATAGTCTGTATTGCCACGGACATAATGTAGAACCTGTTTTGCTGCTTTCCAATGAGTCACCTTAGGTTCCTGCATGAACCTTGAAAGATAACCTACAACAAAACTAAGAACTAGCCTGGTATTTGTTAATCTGCCTTCATAAAAGAAGCTAGTTAATCTGCCATTAAGAACTAAGCTAGTTAATCTGCAAATGGGTGTTTAAAGTGAAGTATAAGGCAGATGGAACTATTGATAAGCATAAGGCCCGTCTTGTTGCAAAGGGCTATGCTCAGAAAGAAGGCATAGATTATGAAGAGACTTTTGCCCCCACTGCAAAAATGACTACCATTTGAGTACTTTGTGTCATGGCAGCTCAGTTTGGGTGGAAGTTACATCAGATGGATGTCAAAAGTGCTTTCTTGAATAGTGACTTACAAGAAGTGTACATGACCCAACCAGAAGGATTTGTGGTTGAAGTCCAAGAACAAAAAGTTTGCAAGTTGGTCAAATCTTTGGGTTAAAACAAGCTCTACGAGCTTGGTACATGAAAATAGTCAGTCACCTATTGCAGCATGGATTCAAAAGAAGTCATTCAGATGTTAATCTCTATATCAAGAACAATGGTTATGACATAGTGCTTTCCCTTTCTGGTGATTAAGCATCTCTTTTTGCCATCCTCAACACTGAAAACAACATCCATGTGTCTATCCAATATTTGAAGGATGAACAACAAATTGTTGGCCATAGAGAACCTTTATTTGCCATCTGGAAGAGTGACAGAAACAACTCCTTCACCTTGGACTCGGTAGGTCTTATCATCAGCGATTGTCACTAGCTTGCCTTCCTTTGCCTTAAATGTTTCAGACCACGATATATCAGCGGTCATGTATTTGTTGGTACCGAAATCAATATACCACACAGGATCCTTCTACTGAGAATATGTGTGGGTCATGAGCACCTTGTGTGCTCTCTCAAAGTCCTGATTCCTCATAAGCAACATGTCCCTTGGGTTGCTTATTCTTCTTCTGTGGTTTGTATTTCCTTTTGCCCTTTTTCTTTTGATCTTGGTCATTGGGTTGTTTATTCTTAAACCAACACCTATTGGTGTCATGGTTATTCATATCACAAATTTTGCAATATTGTTTTTCTTTCTATTGAGGTTTTTTCCCTTTTCCTTTTGATGAAGATCCTCCCTTCTGAAAGTTACCTTGCTTCTTTCCCCCTTGTTTTGAGTAAAGTGCATTGTCTTACACTTCATCTCTCTGAAGCTAATTTGCCTCCTCGGTTTGAGCAAATTTACCAATTCAACAAAGGTAACTTGTCTACTAGACACTTGTAGAGATGTGATCAACACCTTGAAGGATTCTAGCAAAGCTCTCAAGGTGACTGAGGTCAAGAGAGTATATGCTATTGTCTCTCCCATAGCATTCAATTTGGCTTTCAATTCCGCCACTCTGCATAGGAACAGTTCAACTATCTCACCAGATTTCATACTAAGTGTATGTAGTTGAGATTGAAGGTTAAGAATAGTGGACTGATTCTTCCCTTCATAAATGATAATCAAAGCATCCCATGCTTCTTTACCAATTTTTGCATCACAAATATGAGGTTGTACCTCATCTATTGTAGCAAGCAGAATAAACACGAGGCACCTTCTATCCTTCTTATCAAATGCCTCCTGATCTGGTCCTGCTGTTGTAGGACGTTTTGTAGTGCCAGTCACTACATCCCACAAATCTTCAACCTGAAGGATAGCTCTCATCTTTGTCTTCCATGGTGCAAAATTAGAACCTTTGAGCAATTGTGAATCTGACACATATTTGTGAACAATGCCCATTGTGAAAGTTCCTTATAACACCAAATGGCCCCCATTGTGAAAGTACGTGAAAAGGAATTCAATCAAATTGATGGCACCTGCCTCAAAACCCTTTCGAAAAAGGATGATGAGTTGGAGGAGTTTAAGCCAAACAATAAAAAAGAATTAAGGTATTAAATGGCGTGAATATCAAAATTGGTTTTCCTTATTTCTCCCCGACGATTTATAGAGAACAATGGCTCAAACGTCGTTGTTGTAGCTATGTTAGGTGCTAGATACAATAGCACAAAGCACAACAACATTACCTATAACTATGGGTCAGAGGTACCGTATATACCGTACACTGCAATGCAATAAATTGCACAAATACGTGTAAATTTTGGGATATTTTCTTTGCTTTGTATATTTTACCTTATGATTGAAATGCACAAAAAAAAAACAAAAAATTTAAATGCAAAAACAACCACAAGAACCCACAAATTTAAACACTTAGGTGTCGGTTTCCACCGAAAATGCACCTATTACAATGCCAATTTTGTTACAATGATTTTTGCAAAATATTTTTGGTTTGCAAAAAAATGATATTCAAATCCAAATTTTCTTTTCAAATCCACAATTTTCTTCCCCCTTTGTCTTAGAATTTTGCAAAAGAAAACGCTTTTGATCCCCCCTTTTTGTTGCAAAATAAACAAGGACTCGAAAAGAAAAATTAATGAAATGAAGTGCAAATATTTACTTATCCCTCCGTGGAAAAAAAAAAATGCACTGGGTTGCAAAGAAGTAACAAAATACCTCGAAAGATGCTCCTCTTTCTTTGGCAGAAAATGGCTCTCCTGGGGCAAAAAGAAACCAAAATTGGCTTTCCGTAGGCAAAAAAAATTGCCAAAAATTGCTCTCCTTCGGCAAAAGGCAAAAAAATGTTGTCGTTTGACAAAAAAATTGTCAAAATTCACTTTTCGTTAGGAAAAAAAATTGAAAAAAAAATGTGTTTTGCAAAAGATTGTTGTAATGTCGCGGGTGGGATTTGAAACCGGAACCTCCGAGTTACCAACGTCTCCGCGCGAGTCCAACTAGCCAATGGGGCTAGTGCGCTCGACGGGAAGACAAGGCCCCACCTTTGTCTTGTTGTAGTCAGCGCCCGAAATGCAAAAAAATCTACTAGGACTGTAGTCCCACATGCATAGAGAGGGTGCACGTTGCGGTATTTAAACACAATATCGCTCCGCCTTTGGTTTCATTGTCTGTGGGCAATCAAGAACGAAAAAAACGCCCTTTTGCTGCCCACACCAACCAACAGGAAGATGCCACGCCAGCGCCCAAGTGGACCAATAGGAAGACGCCACGCCAACGCCCAAGTGGACCAACAGGAAGACGCCACGTCAACAGTTTTCCACGTCAGTTGCACCACGTGTCCAAGGATCTCGCACCGACAAAAGTTCAATTTGAATCTGTCTCTCGTGCTCTCTCCTTGGTCCGCGTGCTCGGGTAGTCTACGTGTGCGTGGTAACAATGTGCGCAAAGATTGAATCTTGGAATGATATTATAAGACGGAATGGTGGAAGCCCATATTACCCGAAAACAAAATCATATTGCCCAAGAACCCTGCTCTGATACAATAACGTGCAAACTAACTGCTTGTATTCAATCGCATGTAATATATACATTGTATAAGGTAGTTGTAGTTGAAACCACCATGTAGTTTGATCAACCACCCCAACTACCTAATGACCTAGCGCTTGGAGATTAGCGCTTAAATAATGTAATAAAATATGCATATCTAAGTTTATGCTAACAATGGTTAGATATGCCTCCAAAATGGATAGTTCTTAAAAATACAAGAGATCAAGTTTGCAGCTTCTTAAGGATTGATCTTTTAAAAAGAAACATCAGAGAATAATTTGATTCAAAATTCTCAAGAGGTGAAGATTAGTCCTCCAAAGCCCAATTGAATAAAAAGTTCTACATTTCTATGGTTTGAGCCTTCAAAGTTCTATATTTTTTAAATGGTGAGACGTGTCTCAAAGAGAGCCCCCAAATCACAATAGGAGTTCGTATGGAACATAGGATTTATGTCAAAGCTATGCCAAGCAGCAATAAAAAAACATGTAAAAGGCTCCAAAAGGAGAGACGGAGAGAGCGCAACATTCCAATGAGGCAAATCCAAATGCAATGCAATGGACGTTTTACAATTTATGGAGAATGGGGAAGATAAGCATCCAAGCATTGTTGATTCTTAATCAAACCCCAGAAATTTTGCAACAATTTGAAAAAAGCCCAATAAATCTGGCTTTTGTAGAAAGTGTTATTTATAAACCAAGAATCAAGCAATATATTGAATCTCATGTCAATGAGAAGTGGAGTTCATTAATAGTACAAAAGGAGACTCAGGTCTCATGTTCAGAGTACATATTCATATGTGAAACAAGTTGGCCTTTAACATACAATGATGCACTTTAAATATTTGTTGCCCAAATAAGTAAGACAAAACATGTAAACATGTAAAATCAACCCTGGTCTCAGTTGCAGATGTCAACGACTCTGCACGAGCATTATTTTGCTGATGATAGACAAGGATATATTGTCATTCAGAGGACAGTTGGTACAACATAAAGAATGCTAGAAATGAAAAGAGGAAGCACCACTACCAGGAAATGAATTCATAGAAAATGACACACTAAAAGGAACAAACTTTTGACAAATAATACCTATTACGCATGATGCTTAGGCTTTCACTTGGAGCTTGCTAATTGGCTAATAAACATTAGATATGATCAATCAATCCAAAATTTATTTTAAGCTCTTTTTCTAGAACAGACTTGATTTGACCTCTAAAATATCAAGCTCTTGCCTTTTGCAAGCACTACCTCAACAGTTGAGGTACTAAACAAACCCTTTTTCACTTCTGAAATCAGTCCAAGTTCCTATGGAACAAAGAAAGCTGAAGCATTACTCCTTTATGTTCCAATCTTCATAGTCATATTCAAATGTCTATACTCTTTCATTTCTTTATGAGTTGGACCAAAAGCAAAATTTAATCTTCCATTCCTTGTGTGTCCTCCATGTCAACCAAAGAATTATTGCTAGCCTTCAAGTGTGTTTTCTCTTAGTCTTCTTTAGGCACTTTAAAATGATACAGCCTTATGACATTTTTCATAGAAGGAATACAGAGCATGATCTAGGCTTTGACAATGCGGCCACTGATAAATTTTTTGACACTTAGATTCCTCGAGAATTGGGCAAGCATCTCTTTATCAACCTGAGTCAAGGCAACTAATTTGCTTCACTGTAGCTTTCACATCGAAAAAATGTGGCCAACAGGTTCTGAGAGGCACTTTCTTTCCCAAGAGCTTTCAAATTAAAAGTGACCCCATAGGTGCTAAGAGAGAATTCCTATGCCAATCATTGGGAAAGTAATAAGCAATGGTGGAACTCAGAATACAATTCTCAGATTGCAAACTAAGCAACAAGTCAAATTCAATGCAGACATAGATAAAGTTAATATTTAGGTAGAAAATTAAAACAAAATATCATAGGTAAACAAGGTCAAAAGTAACCAATATAGCTTGGAAGACTTCATGAGAAACTGCATTGAAAACCATCCATTACCACATAACTCTGCATACAACCACCAAAAGTAACGTTCATCTTTTGTTTATATTTAGGGTATGTAAAATTTCTCTTTCCTTCTGAAGTTTAGACCTTAGCACTCATTGAAATGCAATTTATGTTGTTGCAGCTTTGATTATGTAATAATTTGAGTTTGAAGACTGCCAAGTGCAAATGTTAAAATATGTACCTAAATGGCAACCCTTTGTCACTGCACAAATACACTGTACCTGAAACTCTTAAAAATTACTAGCACTTCCATGAATGCGGTTGTAGGGAATATAAATAGCGCATTCTAGGTACTATGAGGGGAATAAATAATCCATCAATAATGTGCACAATCTTTCTTTCTACCCAATGACAAAATAAAGGTCCTTAATAGCAATTCAAATGGAATCACAAACAGTACTAGAAGAAGTAACATGCAAACTATTCAATGCAATGACTGATCATCAGATAAACAAATCACTGGACATGACCTAAAAAACCACCCATGACTGTCAGCTCACTCAACTTCTAACAACTGCCCCAAAGCAATTTAATAAGAAGTAGAATCACTTTATCCAACCAAAAACAATTTAATATGCCATATATCATTAACCGCATGTGGCATATCACATTACTCTCCATTCCAAAACACACAACTAAAAATATGACAAAAAAAAGAAAAAGGCACCAAAACTTTGTGCCTTGGCAAATAAACAACACTGTTGTTTCAGTTAAGTCTTATCCTGCACGTAAAAATATGCAAATAGACATTCTATAAATGGCACTTCTGCTTGTCTCACATATCTGAGAGAGAGATTGTCTCACATATCTGAGAGAGAGATTATATTGCTCGACACAATATTAAAATATCATTTATAGAACAAGATGCATTATTAGAAAATTTATGATATATCCTCTATGTTGATTGCCATAAATTCTGAAAACTCATTTTATCTCCTCTTTCAAGCACCACATCCATGCAGTTATATATCTGAACATAAATGTAACAAAAACAGGTTGGCAGATTAGAAAAATCCATAGACCAATATAATTATCCAAGAACACACACAAAGAAAAAATATTTTGCTTGCAGAAGTTACAGAACTCACAAGAATTAAGAAATATCTTAAAGAAGAATGGACAGCAAACCAAGAAAAATAATTAGCAATGGATAAGGCAACATGCTGCATCCTAGGTTCAAAATGAAGTAAAATAAAATTTGATTAAGTGTAGACATTACAGAATTCCAGAGGCTATGCCCCCATTCCCAATCCCACTAATAATTATGCCTCTGAGGCACAATTTAGGACTTCTTTAAAACATTAAAAAAAAAACTGAAGGGAGAAAAAAGAGAGTTTGCTCAGTTGCACCACAACTTTTATACTCATAAAACATGTTTAATCGCCTTCTTCGTCTTGACACCAAACTTCCAAAAACTTGTTGACATGTTCCATGGCCATTTCGCTATGAATTACACCCACCAAAAATCAAGCCTATAAAATTTAATTGTCATGTGACAGCAAAAGCCTATATTAGCATGTGTAGAGAACTACCATATTAGTAATTCAAATCTATGGCTCCAGTTCTTATAACAATTTGATTCTTTATGTTCTGATATCACATAGGAAGATGCAGATATTCCTCAACTTTTGAACTCATTGTTAGTTTTCTTGCCTAGTTGTTTGGAAAGAGAATAAGAGGAAAGATGTGCAGACTTCTTCAGCTATAAATCTTTGCTCTCTTTATCTGGGAGCATATTTCAAATTCACCCATTTCCCACCATTTTGCTACACATATTTTCTTCAGCAAGAAATACAAGGGCAAAGAAACAAAACTTCCAAATAGCAACACATTTCATTCCCCGCGAAATCGCAAAGCAGCTTCTATTTCTTAGATAAGGTTTAATCAAAATTGTAATTGGTTTGCTCTTGGGTCATCAATAGAGCCACAGTTGATGCCATATACGTAATAGTTAAAAGTGACTAGCATTTTTGGTCTAGCCTCTCTGAAAGGGAGAGGGCTTTTTCCTCACTTATGTAAGATAGTATGCAGACTTGCCATAAAAGCAATTATTTTGACAATGTTTTACATCAAAATCCGATACACTTCCACGCCAACAACGATATAAAAAATACCCAAAGAGTTTAGGGCCAGCAGTGGGGAGCAAAGACTTTACACCTTAAGCCATAAGCCATTGTTCAAATTCTATGTGTGAACCTTAACGTCTAACCCATGGCTTTGCAGCAACTGGTAGGGAGCAATGAGTTTCACACCATAAGCTAAGGTTCCAATCCCATAGGTAAACCTTAACGTTTAATCCCAAGGAGTATAAGGCAATTGGTTAGGAGCGATGGGTTTCACATCATCGACCAAGGTTCCACTCCCATGGGTGAAACTTAAAATTTATCAAGTGGCATGAACTCAACCGGTTAAATACCTTGACTTTCAAGGAAGAGACTTCGACTCAAATCTTGCCAGGAGATGCATATATAATTCCCAAAAATACCATACCATGTTCACAATGTAATATGGGTGGGGCCCATTTCACTCCCATACAACCAGTTTAAAAAAATGATATTAAAAGTGGAAATGGATTCGAAAAACATAGTTTGCATTGACTGTACTTCCATTAAGAATCGCAGCTGCTTTCTACGAAGTTGCAAAAGATTTCTCATCTTACTGTATTCTTTTCTGACAAATAGATCTAAAAGATGAATTCCTAGCATGATTACAAGGAGTCATCAGAGGCATCTTTGCTCCAAAATGGAACTTCCAGAGGTATAATGGAATTGTGTGAGACTACTTTAAGTTCATTTACTATATTTGAACTCTGCCTTTGATTAAGAAATACAGATTAAAGAAGCCAAATGTTTGTGCACGTATCCTTCAAGTCTATTAGAAACATATGGGGCTATCTCCTGATAGAATGATTTGCTTGAGGGAAAAACACACCAAACCACTTTGTAAGTCACTTCCCAAGTTTGTCTCAAAAGCCATCTTGACCAATAGAAATAAGAAATAACTTAAAAGAACACAACGACACATTACAAAACATGGAAGCTAGTTAATTGCAAGCTATGTGAAATAATGCTTAATTATTTTACTATGTTGCATAGAATTTTAGAGATTACGTTGAACAATGCCACCCCATTTTTGGAGACAGCTAGAAGACACTATATATAAATATATATTAAAAATAATTTGAAGACAATATGAATTTTTAAAGAATGAAAATGCAAAGTTACCCATTGCGAAAGCTAAAGCAATATATAATATTACCCACACCTCAACCAAATTAAAACCCTAGGCATAAGAGTAAGATTGCACATTACCCCAAACATCAAAATTTTAAAGTTTAAAAACAAAAGCCCTAAGACTAAGTCTGTGCGAGTTAAGAGCTATGTTGCACAAAGTTCTGGATGGGGATGGTGGGATGTCCTTTTGGAATGACAAGATGCATTTTCCAAATGGGGGGGCATGTCTCTTAGACAGCCCCTGAATCCCATAATGAGTCCCCTTGGAACATGGGTTACGAGGCTTAGTCCAACTGTTCAGTGCATAATCTAAATGAAATGCCAAAATCAAAATGAAATATTTAAGTCGGAAACCATTTTACATGGTCAAAATCAATCATCCTCCAAGTCATCTACAATCCCAAATGTGTCCTCATCATCACATCTCTATGGATCATAAAGCTGATATAGTGGCACCCCAAGCAATCCGACCTGCACCTCCTCATCAATTTCTGACATTCTCAAGGTTAACATCCCGTCGCGTTGTTGGAATCTTGTGAAATTCTTGCATCTTTGAATCCTGGAAAACAAGCCATTGTGCACTCCAACTAGCATCTTCACTTTGTCTAGAGGCAAGCTTATTCCCCTTGGTAGAGTGGATGAGGCTAATAGTAGACCAGCACCTCTCTACCCCAAAAGGAGCTAGCAACCTTTCATAGGAGAAAAATAACAAGCATCTCTAATAATGGAGTTCCACCTCCACGTAGCCGCCACCATTCAATGGGGTTGTGTTGTGCAATGGCGAGCCCATTCTCTCTAGCCTCTCATCTATTGAAGCCTCCACTATAGGATGTGACCTGACCACACTTCATCTCTAGAGTACACGATTTTCCATTGCCTTCGTAAACCCCTTTTCCATCTGTGTGTCCATAAAAGGTACTTTCCTACATCTCACTACATACCACTTGAGATTGAGAGCATATACCGCTATGTGCAATGGAGTGTTCATCATATCCCACCTCTTTTGAATGATGTTCTTAATGTGTTGTTCATAAAATGATGTGGCTTCCCTCATGCAACCAAGCATGCTATCAAATCTCAAAAATCTATTAGGATTGAGTTCATGTCAATGTATCTAATGACATCCACAACAGTTGATGTGATGTATACTATATACTTAGCATTGTTCTACCAATGATCATCAAGTATTGTTTGCTTTAACCTCTTCCCCTCATTTGTCTTGGACTCTCCCCATCCAAACCATTCATTGGATACAACCCCAAATTGTAGGACCACCTACATCTCAATCATCCTCTCCAACACAATAAAGTAGTTAGCTTACCTAAAAGCTATAAAGTAGTTAGCATACCTCAAACCTACAAGTTTGAGGAATTCTTCCTCAAAAAGGGCATGAAAAGTGCCAAAGAAGTATTCTTGTCGCAAATAAAAACCTGCACAACTCTAGCATCTAACACCCCTTGTTGACACAGTCCGAGGTGTAGACCAATTGGTTCGACCAAACCCCGTAAGGGGGCGAAGGTCCAAGGTTCAAATCTAGGGCCTTGCCGGACTGAACGCTTGTCCCTTTCCCGATGCTTTCAGCAGCGTAAAAGGTTTAAAATGATTGTGGCATGGTGGTTATAGGGATGGACTGCGTGAAGAACTGTGTGACGGCTTTCGAGGCGGACCACGCAAAATACTGTGGCGGCCATAAAAAGCTGGACAGCCTACCCAGATTCGTGGCAGCTACCGATTCCACCATGTAAATTCAAAAAAAAACACCCCTTGTTGACACAACCAATTTCCTTGTCTTTCAATGCATGAATACAATATGGAGTCCTTCAAAAATGGTTGTAGGTGTGTTGGACCAACATCCATGCTAACCTAGACACATGGGTTACATCCATAGTTAACCATAGTTATGAAACTTGGCAAGTTAGTCCACACCCGAGTCAGCCTTCCCACTTTTGTTTTTTGAACCAGCTTGGTAAGCTTCTTTTGGACTCGCCGAGTTAAAAAAACTCAACCACAGCACGAAAAAGACAGAAAACAGCATATAAACTTTTTTTTTCCAAATTGGCCTCATTGTTGTAGTTTCCACTTGGAGAGAGAGCAAAAGAGAAGGTGAAGTCAGACCCAAGAAAACACACATTTGCACCCTAAACACAAATTTTTCCTAATTATTAAGAATCAGCCACCCAGCAGTTACATTTGAGGTAAAATATATAAATAAATAAAATTCAGCTGTCAATGCTTAAACCCTACATTTTTTTTTCCTTTTCTTTAGTTCCTTAACTACTTGATGATTGTTTCAATATGCAGCCACATTGAAATAAAATGACAGGAACAAGAGGCCCAGCTTGAAAGTCTAGGAGGGATGGTGCGAAGAAGGGGGAACTTTACTGCATCTTTTTGTTATGAAAAAGTTTTTGGAGTCATAAACAGCCTCAAATACAACAAGGCAAGGATATCTGGCCATGATGTCAAGCCATGTCAAAATGTCGAGCCTGAGGTTATGAGGGAATGCAATGCCCTCCTAACAGATTATAGTGAGAAGAAAGAACTGAAAAGAGGAACAAGCAAAGCAGCTACTCCTCCTCAGCCTCCTATAGAGGGTAGCGGTAACATATTTAGCTGTTTCTAGCTGTGCCTGAATGGATCAAGTCCATCGGTGGCACACCTAGGGAGTGGGGATAGAGGATTCATTTTTTGTGGAACATTCCACTATAAGGTCACAACACCCGCTTGAGGGTGTGACTGCATGGAACCAAGAGCGGCACAAGGCCTCAAGGAAGGCTTGTCCAAGCTTTTGGTATTTTTCTGACATTCCCTTCAATATGGTGAAGTCTCCATATTGGTGGGGAATGGTAGATGACCACACCATTTGCAGTCCAAGATTTAAGGCACCCACTAATGATGATTTTAGGAGCCCTCTCCTTCAAAAATCTATGGAGGATATCCAATTTTTGGATGAAGAACTATGCAAGATATGGAGAAAAATGGGTTGCACAATTATTTCCGATGGGCAAACCAATGGGAAGAATCAAAACATTGATTAAAATTTTAGTTGCTTCTACAAGAGGAATTGTGTTCCTCAAGTTAGTGGATGCATTGGCACAAGTTAAGTGTGCCGAAATGCATGCGAGGTTGCTAGAGGAGGTTGTGTTGGAGGTAGGGGAAGAGAATATTGTCCAAGTGATCACGGGCAACGTGGCAGCCTATGTGGCAACTAGAAAAATTTGGAGTAGAGATTCCCACAATTTTTTGGACACCACGTGAAGTGCAATGTCTTCATTTGCTTCTCAAAGAAATTGGAAAATTACCCTGGGTGTCAAGAGGTTGTAAATAAGGCCAAATGTTTTACAAAATTCATCTACAACCATACATGGGTTCTCCAACTAATGAGGCAGATCACTAATGGGAGGGAGCTTGTGTGAGCTAAAGTTACACGATTTGCCACAAACCTCATTACATTGCAGAGCCTCTTTGATCCATCGAGGGTATTGAAGTAGATGATTGTGAGCAAGGACTAGAATGGAGAATTTGCTGCTAAATATCGACTCTCCAATGAGGGCTAGAAGGTGTATGATTACGTGTTTGAAGAGCCCTTCTAGACAGCTATGGACGAAGCAATTAAGGCACAAGCCTTGACCTCTTTTTTCCATTTACAAATTTTAAATTGTAATCTAAATTTCAAATGGCTAAGTCCCTAGCAATAACTAAAATCTCTCGTTTGACTTTAGGTGTTAGAGCCTTTGATGGTAGTTCTACATCTTGTTGATGGAGAAAGATCACCAATGGGATACCTATATGACATAGATAGGGCCAAAGATGCAACTGCATCATTTATTAATCATTCCGAGCCCAAACACAATCCCATTTAAGAATTAATTGACCAATGATGGACTTCTCAACTCCATAGCCCACGACATACAACAGGGTACTACCTCAACACCAAAATCTTATATGTTGATTCATTTGAGGCCAACTATGAGGTGATCTCAAGCCTTCAACGATGCCTTACCTAGCTGGTGCTAGATGAGGACACTCACAATATGATAAGAGGATGAGTTGCAAGATTACAAGAGATGTGAGGGCTACCTTTTCACAACCCCATAGTGCATTTGGGGTAGGGCAACCCAAAGGCCACATAACCCCTATGAGCCAAATTATGATTAATTTCATCTTTTGATGTTTTTAAAAACAATCTCAATTTACAATTTTATATAAATTATTAAATTCCTTTCTTCTTGGCATTTTATAGACTTATGATGAGAGGCACCAGGCCTTTGGTGCCTATATGCCCAATCTTCAACACTTTGCCATCAAAATTTTATGTCAACCATGCAATGCTTTAGGTTGTGAGCACAATTGGAGTATGTTTGAACACATTCTCTCCAAGAAGTGCAATAGAATCACGCTAGAAAAGTTGAATGAGCTTGTATTTGTTCTTTACAACCTTCTCCTCCACCACCGAAAAACAAAAAAATTGTCAGGTCAAATTATGAAGCCATTGATATGATGAGATTGATTCATCGTCTAAATGGATCACAGAAGTAGAGGAGGAGCAAGGGCCTCTCTTTTCAATGGATGATAAAGTATGGCAGAGGAGTTAGCAACAAAGGCAAAGGAAGAAGCATGGGCACAAAGAGAGAGGACTAGAGCTTCAGCTAGGGCAAAGTGCAAAGGCATTGCTAGATTCTAGATACATTAGTTGACTATTGTAGTGGGCCTATAAGACATTTGGACGCATTTTGTACCTTTTATATAACAATTAATACAAAAATATTACTTGGCATTAAAAATATTTAATTGATGTGTGTTTCATGATGTTCATGTATAGTTAAAGGCTGTATCACTTACAATATTAATTTTGGATTTGTGTAATTATAGTTAATTGTAATATGCATGAAAAAAAAAATCCAGTGTTCCACGGGGACGCGTCCCCCACCCTGGGGGACGCGTCCCCCCATTTCCCACGTCCCCCAGGACGGGGGACGGCAAGGGGGACGTTTCCCCGTCCCCCCTTTTGGGGGACGGCTGGGAAACGTCCCGGGACGGCCGAGGCCTATGGCCTCCCCGTCCCCGAGGACGTCCCCCTTTTGGGGCGTCCCTAGGGACGCCCAGCCTTCCTCGGGGACGGCTGGGCCCCATGGGGGGACGCCCAGCCGTCCTCGGGGACAGTCTGGGTGTCCCCCATGGGGCCCAGCCGTCCTCGGGGACACTCGGGCGTCCCCCATGGGGCCCAGCCGTCCCCCACGGCTGGGCGTCCCCACCAAAGGGGAAAATAAAAAAAAAAAAAAATTAACTTTTTAACTTTTTAAAAAGGTATGGGGTGGGACCCATTTTGAGTCTCACCCCCCCTCCAAAACCCTAAACCTAAAACTATGTTATATAAAGTGAAAACAAAAAAGTAAAAACTACTTACACTCATCTTTCATTTTTCAAGAGTAGAAAAAGAGAGCTGGAGAGCAAAAGGAAAAAGCAGCAGTAGCAAGGGCAGCATAGCAGCAGCAGTAGGCAGCAAAGGCAGCAAGGGCAGCATAGCAGCAGCAGTAGGCAGCAAGGGCAGCAAGGGCAGCAAGCAACAGCAGAAGGCAAGGGCAGCAGCAGTAGGCAGCAAGCAACAGCAGAAGGCAGCAAACAACAGCAGAAAAAATAACAGCAACAGCACTAGGTTTTTAAATTTTTTTTACCTCTTCCAAGCTGTTAGGGTTTTGAAGTTTTCAAATTGAAATTTTATATTTTAATTTCAACACAAAACATGGCCAGCAGTGCATCAGGTTCTTTTGAGGTTGATTTGGAGGAGGGAAACCAAACTGAAAATCCAAACATAAACATGAATACTGCTGCTGTTAGGGATTCATCCTCTAACATCCAACCCCAAACTTCCAAAGGGGATAGCACTGCTTCTCAACCTAGTTTTGACTGCCCATCTTTGTTACTTAAAGAATATGCCAGGGGTCCATTTAATATAAAAAAACCACTGCTGCAATTTGTAACTAACTGTGACCAAGGGAAAAAAAATTTTGGGGGCTCAAGAACATGGCTGTGTAATATTTGCAAAACTACATTTAAGGGCAGCTATACTAGGGTTGGGTCTCATCTCACAGATAAGGCAGGAACAGGGGTTAGGGCTTGCCAAAAAATGACCCGGGCACAAGTTAATGAAATCCATAAGATTGTGCAAGAGTCTAGATTTAAAAATTCTGGTTTGTCTTCATCTACAGGCAGCCCATCATTTAGAGAGGACGTTGGGGCCTCCTTAGAACAGCCACAAGAATTAACCCAAACATCCAGTATGCCACCGCTGCCCTCAAAGAAAAGGGGAACTGTAAATGAAATGTTTAATGTGCAAGGAAGAGAATCAGCAGATGATGCTATAGCAAAATTATTTTTTGCACATGGGCTGCCTTTCCATATTGCACGCTCCCCCTACTTCAAGGACGCAGTAAGAGAAATAACCAAGGCAGGGACTTCATATCTACCGCTTGGAGAAAATAGGCTGCGTACCTCTCTTTTAGACAAACACTATTCCAAATGCAGTGTGGTTATGGAGCAGATGAGGAACACATGGTTGACTCATGGATGTTCTATCATCATGGATGGGTGGATCGACATTCGTCAACGTCCACTCATCAATATCATCGTCACATGTAAAGCAGGTCCCTATTTTCTCAAAGCCATTGATTGCACGGGAAAAAAAAAGGATGTTGAGTTCCAGTTCCTTCAGTTGAAGGAGGCTATTGAGGAGGTTGGAGCCTCCAATGTTGTACAAGTAATCAATTCGATAATTTCTATTTTACTTTAAGTTTTAAGTTTTAATTTTTTCAGATTTTTTTATGAAAATCAAAATTTTTAAATTTTTAAATTTTTAAATTACAAATCTAGATTCTAAATGGTTGTTAAAAACTTAAATGAGACCATTTTAATTTTTTATTGTACACTACAGGTAGTTACAGATGCAGCCCCTGTTTGCCAACGTGGAGGCAAAATGATAGAACAAGAATATAAACATATTTTTTGGACCCCGTGTTGTGGTCATGCATTGAACATGCATGAAAGACATTGGGAGGATAGATTGGGTGAAGGAGATGGTTGCACAAGCCAGAGATATGCAAATGTTCATTTGCAACCATCACACTTCGTTAGCCCTCTTTCGGTCCTTCTCAAAGGAGTTCATCAAACCGGGAGACACTAGATACGCCACCTACTTCATTTTATTGGAGAGGATGATTGAGGTGCAAGATGCTCTACAATCCATGGTAGTATGCACGGAGTGGAAGAGGTGGCCAGAATCAAGGACGAGAGGAGGGCAAAAAAATTAGAGACAAAACATTGGATGATAGTTGGTGGTCTCAAGCCAAGTAAGAAACCAAAATGTTATTTTAATTTATGATTTTTCAATTTTCATTGTTTGTTTCAAATTGGAGTGCTCATATGACAATGTGACATATAAGTTTCTAAATTTTGTTTTTGATTTCTTGTAGGTATATTGTGTCTTTTGTTGCCCCTATTGTTGCTGTCATCAGATATGCTGACACAGATGCTCCTAGTCTAGGAGAAATATATGAGACTTTTGACAGCATGTTGGGGGAGATTAAAAAAGTCATTTCTGCTAGAGATCCATCCCTGTTATTCTATGAGGCCTACATCAGGCCTATTATACGAGAGGAGGTGGGATAGGATGAACACCCCCCTTCATATGGCAGCATATTCAGTAAACCCAAAGTGGTATGAGCCTAGGCCTGGGAGAGTGTCTCCCCATGAGGATCCAGAGGTGAGAGAAGGGTTTTTGGAGGCCATTAGAAAGATATATGCGAAGGAGGAGAGCTCAAATATTAGAAATGAGTGGCTCAATTTTGCTAATCTCGAGGGCCCTCGCTTCAACCACCCAGAGTGTAGGGAGGATAGGGCTACCATTGCCCAAAGAAATCCCATTGGATGGTGGCAGCTATATGGGGACAGCACACCTAACTTGAAATATTTTGCAATTAGGGTTCTTTCACGAGTTGCTAGTTCCTCTGCTGCTGAGAGGAATTGGTCTACATACTGACTTTATCCACAATGTGAGGAGGAATAGTCTTACCTCTCGCAGAGCGGAGAAGCTAGTTGTGGTGCATAGCTCTCTTCGTCTTCGTGAGAGAGTTAAGCCAGAGTACAAGCAATCTCCAGCTACACGATGGGATGTTGATCCGGAGGATGCGAGACAGATTGATGAGGATGAGAGTCATGAGGGGTTGGTTGGAGTTTCATTGGAGGATCTTCACTTAGATGATGAGGGCATCTCATCAAATAGTGATACAGATTTTGATAGTGATAGCCCAACAGAAGTTCCATAGGAGTTCTATTACATTGTATACTCCTTTACTATTTTAGTTTTGACTTTTGAGTCTTTTTGTTGCAAATGAGCATTGATACTATGACTATTTCAAATTTCTTATTGTTGTCATATTTGAACAGTTAGTGACTGAAAATTTTTAAACATGACAGTCTTTGTTTGAACATTGGTGGCTGAAAAAATGATGACTGTTATTACTTAAAATGATGACTGTTTGAACATTGTTTGCACTTGATATCCTTGGCTGAACCTTCAAGTTATAGTTGTTGAACTTGAAACAATTAAATGGCTGCAAATTAGTAACTAATATGAACATGAAAATGTTAAATGACTCAATTATGGCTGCACTTATGTGTTAGTAACTAATCTGAATATGAATGGCTGCACTTACATAATTGATTAGTAATATGAAATATCATTTTTGTTGGGTGTAGAATTTTGAATGTGTAGATTATTCTAAATTTCTAAAAAATTTCATTTTTTATAGTATTATACCAGCCGTCCCCCCAGCCGTCCCCGAGCCGTCCCCTAAAATCGACCCGCCATCCCCCGCCGTCCCCGGAAACCCGTCCCCCCGTCCCCCAGGCTCGTGAAACCTTGAAAAAATCCAATGAAAATTTGCATTTTCTTCATTTTTTTCTTTGCAAGTTTTTGCCAAGTACGAATCCAAGTCAAAAATTAGCCTTGTCAAGTCTGTGTCAAGACCGAGTTGCTCTCCTATGATTACATCTATGATCACATGGACCACATTAATGGGTCCAATCTCCAAGACAACACCTTCAAAATCTATAATTGGAAATCTACATCCTTGCACCTTCTAAAACAACCAATGGATCTAAGAAAGTCAGGCCCTATTTTGCATCTATAAGTTGCCCATGGACAAATATCAATTCACCCATCTATGATGATGTTACGACCTTGACCTCACCCATGTCTCTCTCTCTCTCTCCCAAGGGATCATAAGATGGACCAGCTTGAGTGGCTTTCTTGTTGCCTCCTTATAAAAAGCCAAAGAAGAACAACTAACATTGAAAAGGGTGCCACTAGCAAAGAACAACTCAAAAAAAACATCATTTGCCTCTTCATGTGCTTGCACATCCTGTATTTATGTAACTGTTTCAACCTTCCTTTTAACTCTAGTAGAAGAGCCTTCTCCCACATTAATTGGAGTGCTTCCCCTTTGGCCATAATCAACCTTAGGATGATAGAGAGAAGGATGAGAAGTTGAAGTACCACATACATCTAAAGTATGTCGAAACTAATAGAGGTTTTGAATTGGTTTTGAATTTCCAACAGCCATATACCTGGGGAATATTTTGTCATTCCAGCCTTCTCTTCAAGTGTAATTTTCTCACAGCATCTGATCCCATCTCTAAGACCATACATTGG
The DNA here is from genome assembly GCA_028583015.1 of Wollemia nobilis. Taxonomy (NCBI): domain Eukaryota; kingdom Viridiplantae; phylum Streptophyta; class Pinopsida; order Araucariales; family Araucariaceae; genus Wollemia; species Wollemia nobilis. Next base: position 2,148,695 of record JAQPPZ010011269.1, on the reverse strand, counting down.
TATAGTTGCCCTTGAATGAAAAATCACACATAATGCCTTTAAAGTTTTGTGTCCCTTAGGTTTTTCTTCCACTTGCCCTTTCCTTACCTAAAATGGTGACAAATTGCATCAAAAATTTGTTGAATTAAAGAGACCCTTTGTATATTGTCTCACAACAAGTTAGAGTTTATAATATTGAGCTTTTTATTCTGGTTCCACTACCATTTTCAACAAGATTCCCATTTTTTGTACTTTCCACTTACACCACATTCACCACCCATTTCTAAACTTTCCTCATTTGGCTAAAGAGGAATATCTACCACTGATTCATCACTGCTTGAAATCATGCTTGTTTTTTTTCCTCAAAATGAGGATGAGAGTGTCTATATGTGTATGTATATACATACATATATATATCTCAGAAATCTACTCTAGATTGCAAAAAAAAAATACAAAGGGGAGAGATTTATTTCAACTCCTTGTCTCTTCGATTTAAGCCAATGGCATATCAAATGGCATGAGCTCAATCAGTTAAATACATCAACTTTCAAGGTGAAAACTGAAGCTCAAATCTTGCCAAGAAATGTATGCATAATAATGAAAATGTTGTTGAAATACCATGGGAACACAGTCATCATGTGATACAGGTGGGGCTCATTTCCAAGCAATATAACCATTTAAAAAAATAAATAGAAAAGCCAATGACTTTGTTGATTCTCTTCTCTTTCAATTAGTGCTTCTCCTTGCTTTTTTTTCTCCTTTTTTCTCTCTTCTATTTTTTTCTCATAGTCATTTCAAGATCCGGAAGGACAAGTGTGTGGAATGAAGGGAAAAGTAAAGCACCTCTAGTGGAGGACTCCCAAGCATTGAGTGAGACTTATCCTTGTCGAGCTTTTGCCAAGTCCAAATCCAAGTCAAAATTTTGGGCTGCTGAATAGTTCCCAAGAGTGAGTTTTTAAACAATGGAAAATACAGCTCCCTCGAATACTCTTCAAGCTATGCAAATCCACCTAATCTCTAGGGATTCCTCATATAAAAAGTTCAGATCCTCTTATGCCTTTCGCTCCTCGGCAGATCTTAAAAACTTCCTTTCTTAGAAGTCCCCAACATCTGTTGAGTTCATAGTTACCATGTTCAGAAAGTTTCGTCCGAACGACGGGCCAAAAAGCTTGAGAGTTTGATATTTCAAAAAAAGTTTGGTTCAGTTCAGGAAAATAGGAAAATAAATATAAATAATATATATATATGGTACAAACATCCAGTATAATTATGTTTTCCTTCACAATTATACATATCCAACATCTTTAGGACACTATGCCATAAAAATTTGCAAATTTTTGCAAAAAAAATTTAAAATGCAAATTTTTCATGTAAAATAAAAAAATAATAATAATACAAAATGGCCAAACTGAACTGGACTTGTGTCAACCTAAAAAATCCAAAGCAGACCGAATGTAGGCCCAATTCGGACAAACCTGGTAACTATAGTTGAGTTCAGTCAAGCATGCCCATGACATTGACAGATTTTACACCTCACAACTGCATTCTCACAACACAAGGTAGGGACCCAATCATCTGTGTAGGTAATTGCAATTTCCTTTGGCAGACCCTTAAGTCCAGTGCCATAAGACCTGTAACGGTGGTTACAGTTCTATATTTTGAGATTTGCAAGCCCTACATACAAAGAACATTAAGGCTTCCTCCATCTGCAATGCAGGGATAGAATTCATTCTCTATAAGAACTGTTTTTAGTAGTGAAGTAGTTGGATTCGAAGTAGGAAACTAAGTGTTCACGTGTATCTCTATACTTTAAGCATACACCTTCATAATTCAAATTCAAAGACAAAGAAATCCATATAGCCCAGATAGAATCCTATAAATGACAAGGTATTTTAAATCTATGCTCTTAAAGCCTCTCAGGAGAACAATATGCCATTACATCTACAGATGGCCGTAGAATCTTATATACATGGAGATACTTAAAAAATATTATTCAAAACTACGATCACTGAAAAAGTCCCACCTTTCTGCCATCCCAGAAAATAATATTATTTACTAGCCCCTATCATCTTATTGCAGCCCTAGTCACTCTGTTGTCTTTCAAGATGAGGCTTGTTACATCTTTAATCTTATCAATACTGGCTGCTCCAATGAAGCTTTTGAGTTAATCACATTAGTGGCAATGCAAGCACGTACATCTGAGGTTAAAGCATATGTGGCCACCTTCACATAAGAGTTCAAAGAATTCATCAAAAGTAATCTTGGAGATGCACTATCCCATACGCCATCTATTCAGAAAGAAGAGTTTAACAAATTTTGGATGTTGAGAACAGTGTTGTCAATACCGAATAACGACAGAAGGCTACGTGTCTGTCCAAAACACTTCCAACTCCTTAGAGAATATCATGACATCTAAAAACTATGTACACACCATTAAAAAATCCAGATATATTTGTGATGTTGTGATGTGGGAAAAACCTATGTTATAATTGAAGGGCTAGCAAAGGTGTTATGAAGTGTCCATAGTTAAACCTTAATATTTTTAGGCTAAGAGAACTGTGGTATATCAATGGTGAAAAGTTAACAAAGCTAGGATGTAAAAATAATAAAATTACTTATCTTAGAAGGGAAACTAAAAGGGAAAACAAGAACAATATTTAAGCTTCTTAACCTTACTTAAGCCACTGAGTTTTTTTGACAAAGCACAGCATCCATAAACCTCTTTGACAGGCTAAGGTTAACGTGATCATACATTATGGATTGCACAGAAGCAATCTAGCCTGAACTTGGCATCTATATGTTGCTCAGTAGATAAATTAGAGGTACCTAAATTTCATTAGCTTCATGGTTCTTATAGGGTCCTCATGTCCCTATTAAGATCACTCCAATAGTTGCTAAGAAGGCCTGGTGTAACCTATCATAAAGGGACCTGCCCTTGGGGTAATAACCAAGAACCGAATCCATCCTATAATGGCAACCTGATAATCTTGACTACAGAAATGAAGCTTACAACTTTGTTATCAATCTTTGAAGAATTTTGTACAGAACATCATTAGAGTAATCTAAAGCTTACTAAAGAAAATAAATAGCAACTTCTATTAAAACTTTTTGACACTTTGCAAGAAGCTACTATGCCTGCTACATATGCTTTTGGCTATCTCTTCGAGGGGGCTATAGAAAATATGGCAAATTAAATATTTGCAAGATTGTTATCAATTTGTTGGCATGCACTTTCACAATTCACCCCTTATGCATGAATTATATCATCCATCATTTGAAAACACAATTGCTTTGTTTTGATACTTTTGCCAAGGCAAATCAATCCAGTAGTGAGTGAAGAAGCAACATAGGTTTAGTTCAATGGAAAACATCAGCCTCCACAAGTGGTTAAACCACAAGAAATCATTTGGTATTTGGGTATTTCTCCAGTATTCATCCCTCCATTTCTTATCAATGGATATAAAAAAATGTCCAATATTGAAAACAAGATGCAAAGCTAAAGTAGTTTTGATTCCCCATTTGCCAAGAAGATTACTACCTGATAAAATTAGCAGAATGGCACATATGCTACTCTTTTTGCATTTTACTCTTCCTCATCCTATAGCTTGTTAGAAAGAATGCTCAAATACTTTCTCAGGTGACCAAAGATATGTGAAATGAATCCCCTTGGCAGCTTGGGAATTTTGCATGAGCCCAGACCAAGGAGGACTGGAATTATGTGACCTTAGAGAACAAGAAGCAATTCTTGCATAGTGAAAGCAGTGGTGACACATAGCATATTTTACTCATATTCAAGGAATTTAGGGCCCCTTCCAACTTTATGACATGAGTGGAAATGCCAAGGTAGTTACGCTCAGTGAGTCAACACTAAAAAGCTTAAGGGCAGGGCTCGGCAAGTAGCTTGTGGACACCATTCATTGGAATTATGCAGGACCATGTGACAATTTGGATGTGAAAGCAGAGATTGTTTGAATATTTCAATGTCCAATCTCCATGCAGACATCTTGGATTCTTGCCTTCATTTGCTGCAAAAGAACAAGAACAGTATCTCTTTTGGAGAGACTAGAAATGAAGCAGCATGAAGGCATCCTCTAACTATGTTAGGGAAGAGTTGTATTATAAACTGATTGTATTATAAACTGAGACATACTTCAGCCATTGCTCCATGATTGAACAAGTGGATGGGGTGAATGATTCTGACTGATGGCTAAAGCATTGCAAATGAATTTGGAAAGCTAGGGCTTTCTTTTAAAAAATTATGATGGTTAGCACTGCATCATAATTTGGTGATGAAAACAAAAATCTGTACAGCTGATATCTGGGATTCTTCTTGTGTTTTTGCATATGAAAGAGAAGTCGAATGAATATATTTTCTAAAGATATACCACAGCAACGCTTTATGGTCTCAGTTGCAAGCATAACTCAACTTCCTTTTTATACCTTCCTCACTTGGCAATTGGTGAGGCTGCCTTTTAAGGTACACTAGGATGACCATAGCTAATTGTAGAACTTTATGGCCTTGTATAATTGTCTGCTATTAGCTGTTTAAGGAGACCAGATGCAAGGCAATATTCTGGGAAATTTTCTGTGCCCACCATAGGAAAATTGATGCTCTTCAAGGAGGATTTTGCCATATAATTGTCAGGGCTTGGTTTGTTTGTCTTCGTAGAGATGCTAACATCTTGCACATTAGGGTCCAAGCTCAAGTATAAATTTTTCTTGCCTTTATTTAAGAGATTTCTCCTGTCATTCTGTTGTACATCAAGATGCACTTGTTCAGGTAAATGAGAACTTTACCAACAATTTATCATAACATACCAAATCCACATAAATTCAACATAGTTCAAGAAAGAAACCAAATGATAAAATCATGTACTTACTCTTAACCAGTGGATGTGATTTGCTGCTTGGTTCAAAGACAAAACCGAATCACCTGCAGAAATTGCAATATCAGAACAAACAAGCCAGTATATAACCAAAAAGAGAAACATTTACACACTTTAAAAGGCACCCATAATTCCAATAAAATCTGCAAAGCCACCAACATTTTCAACGGAGATTATTTTTACCTGATATTTGGTGGTACTCCAAAATTACTTGGTTCTTTCTTCATATGATCCCCTGCAGAATATTTAGTAGCCAATGCTCCTTTGTTGTCACCCTGTTCTAAATTTCCCCACTGTTAATTTGCTAAATATTTGCTTACAGAAGGATAAACAAGACTGTAAAGATGATCGTCACAGGCACTTATACTACAAGGTGTTCCAGTGGAAATAACCCATCCAATTCATAATTTGTTTCTACAATTTACTTGAAGATAGTGATGATATTTAAAACCATGATTCAATGTAATGAAAAATAACTAGTAAAACCAAGAGAAAAGGCATGCTTACCTCCATCTGAAATGAGCAGCATGCAGACCCCATCAACATAAAAGATCAATAAACACTTAATTAGTCACAGCCTTAAACACATGTAAACTTGTAAAACTTTCAAAGCAAAAGATGAATACTCAAATCCTTGCATTCACGATTAAAAGTGAAAACCCAAAAAGCATAATGGTTATTTCCTCTCATAAGAATGAGATACACAAACTTAAACTGAACAAAGAGAAGACTATTTTCTAGTACAACAACTAATAAGATTGTAACTGTAGATACCCAGTTTTGAACACATGGTTAATCTACAAGTTTGCCAATCCTTTCATCAATCAGCCAAATTGAATCAATCTTCCTTGTGCCCAAATTTGGAGCATTTATTGCTCCAAAAGCAATAGTGTTGGCACCGCTATCATGGCTGGACAACGCTTTTTGCACAACCTCTCAACTTTGACCTTTTCCCTCCCATTTTTGATCTCCAAAGGTCATGAGGCGAAAGCACCAATGCTATCGCCTCCCAACGCTTTTGACTCCCTGTTTATTTTAAGCTGCCTGGCATTAATAACCAAATCCACAAACATTTGATCTGCAGCTTTTGAAAAAAATCCAAATCCAAGAATTGTCTTTTCCATGATCTTCCATTAATGGGATCCCTCAAGGGGCCATGGCTGCCTATAAAACCAGCACTTGGGGTGACCATTTCATCATAGTTTTTGTAGTAGCAAAACTCCGTCAAAATTCATATGCATTTTTTCATCAAGAGTTTTAGAGTAACAAAATTCTGTCAAAATCTCCCTAGAATCATAGGCATTTTTCATTTTGCATGGCAAGATTATGCCAAAATCTTACCACAATCTTGCGAAAGCCATCTTTGCAAGTATTCGCCCTCTTGCTCCATGCAAGCTCTCTTCAAGTACTCTTGCAAGCATCCACGCAAGTCTCCAAATCAAGTCTACAAGCTCTCAAGCAATTATCAAGCATCAAGCATCCAAACCTAAGCATCCAAACCTACAACCTCAAGCATTCAAGCACCATCAACAAGCAGGCTAGCAAGCTTTCATCAAGCTTCAAACAAGGGGAAAACAACTTTGTGTCTTGGGTTGTACTCTTTCTCCTTATTTTCCTTTGGCTCTTCTTTGTGCTTGTACTTTTAAGCTATGTTTTGTTGCACTAAGAATTAATCTTGCATGTGGATTTGCATCTAGCTAGTATCTTGTTTTTGTCACTTAATCTTCATCTGAAGGAAATATATCTCTATTTCCTGTTGTGTAATAGGGCCTCTATACTCCTAGTTTGGGGCCCTCTATCATAGTCATAACCTTAGCTCATCTTGTCTTTAATTTTGTTGTTCTGCTTTCAGAAGCGAAAGCACCACTAAACTGTAGGTCAGTGGCGCTATTCCTCTCTAATTTACACTAAGTGAAAGTGCCAGCACTAAGTAAAAGCACCTGCAGGTCGGTGGCGCTATCACTCTCTTGTTTACACAAAGTGAAAGTGCCAACAACGCTTTTGAGACCCAATGGTCCTTTCGTCACCTGGCATTTATTTCTTGCATTATGTCATTTGTATCGTCTTTGTCTGTTTGAACAGGGGCCTAATTGTTGCTCAAGGAAGCCTAACCTCCCATGTCAGCTCAAACAGACCCTCTACCACTGACTATATCTTTTTTCGTCTATTTGCAAGTTAATTGATAGTGCCATTGACAAGCAATAGCGTTGTTGCCACATTTTGCATGGGGTGCCATGTTTTCAAAAATTTGTAAGTGTGCTGCTCTTCCTTCCCTCCTCTTTCTCCCTTTCTCCATTTTCCTTTTCCCCTTTCCTGCAGTTTCATTCCTCCCTTTTTTCCCTTGTACTTCCCCCAGTCAAGTTCCCAAAATTGAGCAATTCTAAGTGTCAGGGCGCAACCCGACTTCGCAGCGAAGTAGGGGTGCGCCCTCGAGTCTGAGCGCAGCAGGGGATGCGAAGTGCGAAGGCAGGCTGAAACGGAGCAGAATTTGACTAAGTGTGGGAGCGCAACCCGAATTTGCAGCGAAGTCGGGGTGCGCTCTTCTGCCTGTGCGCACTTGGGAAAGCAGTGTGCAGAAAATCAGCTAAGTGCTGGGGCACAACACGACTTCGCAGCGAAGTCGTGTTGCGCTCCCCTTTTGGTGCGCAGTCCGAACAGCGAAAAAATAAGCTAAGTACCGGTGCGCAACCCGACTTCGCTACGAAGTCGGGGTGCGCCCTTTGACCGGTGCGCAGTTGGGCAAGATTCATCAAGCAAGCCAGAAATTGGCTAAGGCACGGAGGCCCTCCCCAAGCGTGTTGTTTCCCACTCGCGCTACCCGATAGCGCACTGATCCCGGGCAAAGTTGGATAAACTGCCTTTCAAGGCAGACAGGTGTCACTCATCAAAATTCGACAACTGTCCAGCCTCGGGATCCGAGCCGAGATGTGACGGGATAAAGGACAAGCATGGACAGCATTACCTACGCCTGCTGCCCCCATTTAAGCTGATGTAAAGTTCCATCTACCACAGCTACCCGCATTCCTTCCGACTAGAATTTTGACCCGGTGCACTGCCACGTAGGCTGTACAGCTTTCAGGGAGACCTTGCTGCAAGTACAGTCCTCGCCGACAAAAGTCAGCATCAGCAGCTCTTCAACCGCTTTTGTCAGCTATTGTCTGGTCTGGGACTTTGTGCCCGTAATTGTAATCGAGGGGAACTTGGGCTATAAATAGCCATATCATTCCATTGTAAAGGGGATGGAAGGGGAATATACTGCTAGGGAACCATTGTAGCTATACGTTTGCTTCTAAATGCAAGACACTTATTTGGCTCTGCTTACTGTCATCATCTTGTATGTTGCCTCTCCTTGTCATTTTTGCCTCATGTTTCTTATTTCATTGCTTACTGTTGTACTAAACTCTAGACTCCAGTATTTGGTGATTAAGTATTCCTGGAATGCATAGATAGAGGATACATATGATGCATGATAATTGTAGTTTCATTATGTGTTCTGCCTAGGACTGTTGTTAGTAGTGGTGATTGATCGTTGTCGTGCTTCTTATTCCCCCCACCCAACTCCAATCACATTTGGATTCTCTTTCCGCAATTTATCTCTTTCCCGCACTCTTAGCTTAACACTAAAAACCCACAGGAAGCCGGCCTTCTCCGGAGATTGGCACGGAAGGCATTCCTTCCTTCCAGCCTTTCAATCTGGTGGGCGAATCTGGGGCGCATTGTACCAAATCTTTTCCTCATGGCAGATTCGTAACCAACAGTTTCTCTAGCACACCCGGTGGGACATGGAAGTTTCCCACCCCAAGACAGAATCGAAGCACTGGTGTTCGCTTCATTGTTGTTAAAAATCAAAGCACTTGGCGACTCTGCAAGTACCTGAATACTCTCTGAGTTCGTGAAGACCGGTCCGAACGCCTTCATGCAAACAAGAAGGTGACAAGCAAGGAATGCGGGAGATCAGCCTGACCTTTACGAAATTGACATTGCCGCTCCAAGAGAGCACGCCAGGCTGGTTGATCACCAAGCTCGCATAGAAGAGCCTGAAACCGAAATCGAAGAGGTTGAGGGTGAAGAGTAATCTACGTCCTCGGACGGTACCGATACCGACTACACCACCGAAGGAGAGGAAGACATGGCTACCCAGCAGAACGATGATGATCTCTTCTCGGCGGTAGACTCTACGGGGCCCTTGGCCAGCAAGTTGTGCCCCCCGCTGCCTTAAAGTCTATCCCTACATATGATGGCTACGACAAGACGGCGTACGAACACATCCAGGACATTCTGGCCCTGGCTGCGCTACATTCCATCACTGACGAAGGTGTGAAGACCCGTCTGCTAGCCCTTTCCCTAAGGGGAAAGCTTCTCTACTGGTGGATATCACTGCCAAAGGGATCTATTACGGGGTGGCGCCAGCTAGCCGACAGGCTCGTGAAAGGATGCAACGAGTCTACTGACCCCTCTTCCTTGTTGCATCAGTTCCAAAGTATCCAACGACACCCCCAAGAGGAGGTGTCGGACTTCAACATCAGGTCTGTGAGGTCTTGGAAACGAGTACCTCGCCAACTACGACCTTCGGCAGGTCAAGCTGCGCACTACTACCTGAGGTCTTTCAACTCAGACATTTGCCTACTGCTGAAGATAGCCCGAATTGACTCATTCCCTGCCCTGTACGAGGCTACCCAACAAGCTGAAATGGATATCATTTCCATAGGCAGGCTCCCACATAGGGTACAGCCACCTATTTACCCTGACTTTCCTCAATCCCAGTACCCATCAGCCTCTGGTGTGATGTCGTCTACTTCAGGACAGCACCCCCAGTAGCAATGGAATCCGGCGCCTATTGTAAATCCTTATGGCTCGCCACAAATACACTATCTTAACCCGCCGCCTCCTCCTCCGCATTATCCAGCACTCCCAGCTCCCCTTTAGTATGCGCAGTGTTTTGCACCTCCTCCATTGGAGGCATTACCTCCGCCAGCTCAGTTGCCGCCTCCAAACAATGATATTCAGAACAAAACCCTCCAGGAGGTACGGGCTCTGGCCTCTGGATATCACACCATGTCCAACGACATGACTATATTGAAGAAGAAACAGGCCCAGATGGACCTTGTTCCAAGGAGGCCATATCCTCCTACGGCACTGACAAAAGATCAAGCCCCAGAACGGCGAGATCAGAGGCGGCCTCCTGCAAGAAATGTTGCCATCGAGGACCAACTTGGTACTTCTGACTAGGTCAACTGGTGCACTACGTGCAACGACCCGCATTCGGAAGAAGACTGCACACTGCACCAGCATTACCTCCAAACCCTGGCAGGCAGCGCCATAGAGGACGAAGAACTCTACATGATTTGGACGACGAAGGCAACTTTGTCGTTACAGAGGAAGATCTGGTGTTGCCCCCTGCCAAAGAAGACAGGAAGTCTGCTTAAGATGCTGCAAAGCCCTTGAAGGTATACGCCAGAAGAGACAAGGCGCAACCTGCCTGGCTGCCACTCGACAAGAGGCTGTGGCCTTACACAGCCAAGGAAAAATCTCCCGCAGCAAAAGCAGCTCCTTCTCCTGCCAAAGCTCCCACCGCTCAGCCTCCAGCTGAAACAAAAGAACAAGCTCAGGAGAAGCTGCGATATCCGTCTCTGACAAAGAGACAGAGAGTCGAGGCCACGCAACAATACCGGACAAAGTATGAGCCGGCAAAAGAGACGAAGGGAGCCAGCACTTCGGGCTACAGCATAGTGGATGAGCTGAAGAGGACTCCCGCAAGGATAAGCATGTATGATGCTCTTCTCCTCCTGGGGCAAGTTGATCTGCTGCAAGAATCTCTGAAGAGCATAAAGTGTGGCAAGCAGATACAACTCCGTTGTTCTGGTTCAACCCCTGACAGTCTCTGCCATTGGGAAGAACAAACCACCTCCCTTCTATTTGTCATTACGGATGCAAGGGTACATAGTACACAACTGTATGGTGGATTCTGGTGCCTCCACGACTATAATGCCGAGAGCCGTCTGCGACGAAATCGAGATGGAGTATACAAGGAGCAGCCAAGGTGTGTTGCAACTAGACGACACCCTTGTCAAGACAGTCGGTGTCATTAAAGACATCCCGATCCGGCTGCACAAAGCTCTCGACATAGTGGTCATTCAAGAAGTCGTGGTTGTCAACTTGGAACCCTACTTCGGCATGTGTCTCTCTAGGGAGTTCACTGCGAATCTGGGAGGGTATCTGTCTCTAGATTACTCGCATATGGAAGTGCCCTTCAAAGGAAGGAGACTGAAGATCTACAACGAGAAGCCTTCCACATTTCTAGTAGAGAAGCTACCCGGAGAAGAGTTGTAGGACTGCATGGTTCAGCTAACGGAGGAAGAACTGGTGGTGGTAGACATGACAGAGCAAGCTCGTGAGCTGTTGCAAACGGAGGATGAGTTCTCCTTGCTCGATTTCAACGCCATGATCGAGACTGAGCAAGGCTGCTACACCGTCATCTAGCCTGAGAGGCTTGACAAGTCAACCAAGAAAGAAGTAGGACCTGCACCAGAAAAGCTATGGTAGCTTTTCTTTGATGGCGCCCGATGCAAAAATGGCGCCGGTGCAGGTGTGCTTTTGGTTTCCCCGACCGGGATCCAGAAGGACTACACCTACAGGCTGGCCTGGAGCTGTACCAATAACGCGGCAGAGTACGAAGTCCTATGCTTGGGTTTGAGAAAAGCGGAGAGACTGGGGATAAAGCATCTGCAGATCTTTGGTGACTCAGAGCTGGTGTGCAACCAGATTACGAACAAGTACGCCTCCAAGAAGCACTATCTCAAGGCGTACCGTAATCTGTCTGGGACCTGATGGAGTCATTCGACTCATTGAATGTCAGAGCCATATCACGTGAGAAAAACAAGCACGCTGACATTTTGGCGTCTGTTGGAGCTAGGTACATTCCGGCTGATGACATTGTGCAGAAGCCGAAGCCGGTCCGTACCATCTACAGGCCTTTTGTGCCTAATAAAGAAACCCACTGGTAGGTGTTTGACTGTGACAAAGAGATCGTCACGTTTTTGGTTACTGAAGCATGTTCAGTCGAAGGTAGAGACCTTGATGACGAGCAATATGAGGGGTTGATACAGCAAAAAAATAATCATGTCCCGAAAGGACTGATTACATTAGAAAGTCTCTTTGATCAGAATGACAGAGTGATATCACATAGGATCAAAGTAGACCCCAAGCAGTACGTCGACCTGGAGCTTGAACCTGGAAAGACAATTAAGGTCGGGACGGACTGCACCAAAGAGGAACTCGAGCAAATCAAATCATTATGCCGAGAGTTCCCAGACATAGTAGCCTGGTGCTACCAGGACTTGAAGGGGTATGACAGACAGATAATCCAGCATACTATTGAGCTAGAAGATGGTGCAAAACCATTCCGGCAGAAGCAAAGGGCTGTAAATCCGAAGATCGAGGCCATGATGAAAGTCGAGCTCCTGAATATGTTGGAAGCCAAAATCATCTACCCCATCAAGCATTCATCCTGGGTTGCGAACTTGGTCCCCGTGAGGAAGAAGAACGGAGACATTCGTCTCTGTGTGGATTTCAGAAATCTTAACCAGGCCTCACTGAAAGACCATTACCCGCTTCCCCAAATTGATCATATCCTCCATATAGTTGTTGGAGCGCAAAGATTCTCCCTCTTAGACGGATTTTCTGGGTACAACCAGATCTGGGTCAAATACGAGGACCACCATAAGACAGCGTTCACCACCAAATGGGGGACGTTCACCTATCAGCGCATGCCCTTCGGCTTATCCAATGTTGGCGCCACATTCCAGAGAGCCATGGACCCGGCCTTCCGAGAGCTGCTTAACAAGATCATTGTCATCTACTTGGATGACATGACTGTATTCTCTCACAAAAGAGAGGATCATGCTTCCCACCTGCGGAAGATATTTGAGAGATGTCGTGAATTCGGCATTTCCATAAACCCGAAGAAATCAGTCTTCGCGGTAAGAGAAGGTAAGCTGCTGGGACATGTCACCTCCGAGAAAGGCCTTGCAGTGGATCCTGACAGAGCCGAAGCCCTCCTCCGCTTGCCCGCCCCAGTCGACAAGAAGGGACTACAATCCTTCTTTGGCCAGATCAAATTTGTAAGGAAGTTCATACCGGACTTCGCACAGGTGATTAAGCCCATGACCGAGCTGCAGAAAAAGAACGCAGAATTCCTGTGGACTGACGAGAGGAGGCAGGCCTTCGAGGAAATCAAGGCCAGAATTGCACAAGCTCCGGTGTTGATAAACCCGGACTACTCCAAGGACTTCATCCTGTACGCGGTGGGAGAACCCGAGAGTTACGCCGCAGTCCTGACACAGAAGGGAGACGATGGCGAAGAACGCCCCATAGCGTTCTTAAGCCAGGTGATTCAGCCGCACAAGGAAAAGTACAATTTTATTGAGCGGCAGGTTCATGCGGTCATGAAGTCTCTCCGAAAGTTCAGGCACTTTGTCTCCCAGAGCCGGACAACTGTCTTCGTGATACACCCGGATGTCCGGAACTTCATCATACAAGGGGAACCGGGTCACAAGAGAGCAGGATGGATTGCCAATATCCAGGAGTTCGACATCAAGGTGCAGCCAACAAAGCTTATCAGAGGCCGAGCCTTGTGCCAGGAGCTGGCCCGAAGCGCTACAGCCACGATATCTGCCTGTGCGTGGGAAGATCCGACAGCAACTACCAACCTAGCCAACTCCTTACCAGAGGAGAGTGACTGGACAGATGACCTGGTGAGGTAATTCTGCACCGAGAGATGTCCAAACCACCTAAATGCCTCACAAAGAAGGATGTTTCGACTAAATGCCTTGAAATACACTCTTCGCCCCGAGGGGCTTTACTTTAAGAACATTGACGGCATCCTGTTGCAGTGCGTCAAGAAAACCGATCAAAACCGATCAACCCAGGGTCCTCGGAGAATTTCACTCCGGGATGCCTAGAGGACACCGTTCTGCAAGGCCTACGGCCTTGAAAATCATCAGAGCTGGGTACTATTGGCCCACTCTCTTCACAGACGCACATACTTTTAATTTGACGCACATTCCTAGAGAAGAGAATTCACTTGCAGATGTTTCAGATGTGTGCTGCAAATTGTGAATGGTTCAGAAATGATGATGTGCTGCAAATTGTGAATGGTTCAGAAATGATGTCCTTCTTAGATGGATTTTCGGGGTACAACCAGATACTAGTTGAAAAGGAAGACAGGATGAAAACTGCCTTCACGACCAAGTGGGGAACCTTCGCTTACAAGAGAATGCCGTTTGGATTGATAAATGCCGGAGCTACCTTTCAACGTGCAATGGATCATGCCTTCAAAGGTCTCATGGGTAAGTGCATCGTTGTCTACATGGATGACTTGACATTTTTTTCTAAATCCTGGTTTGACCACGTGAAGCACTTGGAATCTGTCTTCGACAAATGCAGAGAATTTGGCATTTCTTTAAATCCAAAGAAATGTATTTTTGGTGTAACTGAAGGAAAACTCCGTGGACACTTAATCACCAAAGATGGCATTTCCATAGATCCTGAGAGATTTGAAGCCATATCGGGGATACCCTTTCCCAACTCTAAGAAAGAGTTAAGATCATTTTTTGGGAAAATTAATTTTGTCAGAAAATTCATCTCTGGCATTGCGGAAATAGTCAAGCCGCTAAATGACATGCTGAAGGAAACTACTAAGATTGCCTGGACAACGGAAGCCAAAGCAGCATTCCAAGAGATCAAATCTGCCATCAAACAAGCTGCAATCTCGGTGAGCCCAGATTTCAGTGCAGACTTTTACTCGTACTCTTTTGCTTCTGAACACACACTTGCAGCAGTTTTAACCCAACGAAGAGAAACAAGGGAGCACCCGATTGCCTTCAAAAGTACCAACTTAAAGGGTGTTGAGCTAAAATACTCTCGCTTGGATAAGCAAACCTATGCCTTAGTGAGAGCAGTCAAGCAATTCAGACATTACATATTGAGAAGCAAAGTCTATGCTATAGTTCCTGATCCAGCTGTCAAATATTTATTAAGCCAGGATGAATTGGGTGAGCTAAGAGGTAATTGGGCCACGAGACTGCAGGAGTACGACTTAGAAATCCGACTTGCAAAATTATTCAGAGGACTTGGTTTGTCCCGACATATTGCTGAAATACCTGTAGAGGGAGAAATTGATCAGCTGGATTCTGGATTGGATGATTGGTATGGAGATGTCATTCATCTGCTGATGTTTGGAATTTGTCCACCTCACCTGAATAGAACTCAAAGAAGAGCATTGAAGCTGAAATCTACTCATTTTCTACTCAAAGGAGGCAACTTGTACAGAGAAAACTATGCTGACATATTCTTAAGATGCATTTCTCAGAATGAGGTAATGTCTAGTTTTCATGAGAAGTTAGGAGCCGGACATTCCTCAGGTTTTGCTACTGCACACAAGATATTGAGAGCAGGCTATTACTGGCCTACATTGTTTAAAGACGCACATCAGCATGTGAGAACTTGCCACGAGTGTCAAATTTTTGCATCCAAGCAGGCTAATCAAGCTCTACCGTTACAACCTGTTATAATAGACAAACCTTTTATGCAATGGGGACTTGACTTTGTAGGTGTGATAAACCCAAATTCATCAGTAGGGCACAAGTATGTTTTAATAGCCATTGATTATTGTACAATATGGGTTGAAGCAGCAGCCACCATGAGGAGTACAACCCATGAGGTGATCGGATTTTTAGAATCAAATATCATAACCAGGTTTGGAGTTCCTTTGAATTTGGTGTGCGACAACGGGCCAGCATTTTAGTCATTAGAATTTGCAAAGTGGGCATACCAGAGGGGGATAGTCATCAAATTTTCATCCAACTATTATCCCCAAGGTAATGGACTAGCTAAGTCCACAAATAAGAATCTGATAAATGTCATCAAGAAGTCTGCTGTAGACAAACCCAGACAATGGCACACACTATTGAAGTATGCACTTTGGGCCGACAGGATAAGACATAAAGAAGCTCTTAAGACTTCCCCATTTGCTTTGTTGTATGGTACTCAGCCCATCGTTCCTATCTCTTTAAAATTGCCCACTTATCAATTTGCTTTAGATTACTTTGATGATCATGCAGATGCGGAAGCTCGTGTGTTGGACTTAATTAATTTGCAGGATGAACGACTTCAAGCCTTGGAGCATTTTAGTCGACACCAAGATATAGTCAAGCGCTAGTTTGACAAAAGAGCCATAGTGAAGGCCTTCAGACTTGCAGACCTGGTGCTTCTATGGGACAAAGCCCATGAAAAGAAAGGTAAACACACCAAGTTGCAACCTCTATGGATAGGGCCATACCAAATTGCCGAAATCCTAGGTAATAAAGCATTTCGTCTACAAGATCTGGAAGGTAATTTTCTAAACCTTCTTATCAATGGTCAATATTTGAAGCATTATTTCTCAGTCATTCCATCCACTACATCATTTGAGTAATCACAAAGACTTTGTGCATATGTATATATTGTAAATAAAGGTTGAAGCACTGTGTTTTATCTGTTGAGGTCTATGCAAATTTATCTTTAACTAGTGGCCTTTTTCCCTCCTCTTTAGCTTTTAAATCCCGTTTGTTTAAGTTTTTGCCTAAACAACAAAACACAAATCAACATTTAAAATTGGCGCTATAAAGGTTGAAGTAGTGTGTTTTCATTTTGTTTTATTTTTTTTAAGAGATAGTCTGCTTGAACTAAAAAGTGGAACTACTTGTTATTTAGAACAACGGTAGAAAGATAATTGGATTTTGTATCTTGCTCGCCACAATTATTTTGATTATAAAGAAACTACTATACTTCCTGGCTGAAGAACTCCCAAGGAATCCAAGAAAAGTTGGTCATGAGAGGGGACTCCGATTCATAAAATTATTTTAAGTGTCCAAGGAGGCTATTGGTACCCAGGCTGAAACGGTTAGTCGATCAATTGCTCGATCAATGAAATAAAAAAAAAAAAAAGTTCTAGCAAGGCTTTCCAGCTATCGGTATCTTTCAAAAAAAAAAAAAAAAAAGAGAGAAGGTGAAAGTTGGGCAAGCCAACATAAAACTGACACTCTTTTCTGCAAAGAAAAAAAAAAGTTATGTGATAGAAAGAGATAGCCAAGGCTCCCGAATGGTACATCTCAAACGTGTTCACCAAGCTATAGGTGCCACCTCATAGTTGTGAATCAGGGTCTTGAAAATCTAAAGAGTAACTCTGTCGGGGCTGTAAAAGGCTAAACTAGTAAACAGAGCCCTACTCGGTTTCCCCTGCACAATCTAAATAGCTGATCAATCCATAGTAAGCATTTTGAAGCCCTGGTCATCCTTGAAGGATATACGCTTATAATCGCACATCAGAATCTTCCTTAAGTGGTTCAACCTAGTATGTCCTTGGGAAACTTTAACAACTAGCAGATAGTAGTTAAGTCATTTTAGAAAATATTTGTGGCAAAGCATGGTACATAGTCTAAATTGTTTTGAAACTAGAGTTCTGGATTCTAAATAGTGCTACTATATTCCCCGCAGATATCGCCATTTGTTGAGAAGCAACACACCCCCACTAAAAAAAATGAAATTTCATCCTTTGAAAATATTTAATTTTCATTTTTCCGCAGGGACCCTCTTGAGTTTTTCGGGTTTTAATTCCAAATTTTGCTTGCATCCTTTTCAAATTTCGCCTACATTAAAGTGTCCAAGTAGGCTTGCATATGGCATTGATTTCAATTTAAAATTTCTGAAATTTTGAATGTTAAATGTATTAATTCATATTAATCATTTCAGAGATTTTAATTTTCAATAGTTTTTCTAAGGTTTAATTATTAAAATCAAATGTTAGGGTTCTTTTAATTATTTTCTTCTTGCCGGCAAACTTACTCCAAACTTGAAATCCTCATAACTTTTGGAAGACAAATCCGTTTGAGGTGATTCGAATTTTGGGTGGAAGATATTAAACTCATCTTTGTGGCCATGCCAAATTTCTGGACTTTTAGACAAGATTCACTTACCAGAAATAGCAGTTTCTATTTCTGGCCAGCAAACTTCTAAATGCATTTTCTCTTAATCCGTGATGAATTTTAAAGTTCCGTTTGCAGATTTGGATACCCTTTGGGCTTATTTAGATGCTTGTAAAGTTTCATCAAATTCTGGGCACTTTGAATTTTCGTCATTTTTCTACACCATGTGAAGCTGACCATTCTCAAGCAATTTAAAATTCATTTTTCAAATGTTAAAATCATTTCTGAGTAAGGAAGATCCTTCACCAATATGTAAAAATGCTAAATACAGATGGACTAAGTCATTGGAGTCAACCTACAATTTTTGGAGAATTTGCAAAGTGGAAGAAAAGCTTGAGGGAAATGTCGCGATATCGCGACATGTTCCATTTTCGAACTTGTCTCATTTTCGTGAGGGCACAAGCTTGGAAGAAAAGCTTGAGGGAAATGTCGCGATATCGCGACATGTTCCATTTTCGGACTTGTCTCATTTTCGCGAGGGCACAAGCTTGGAAGAAAAGCTTGAGGGAAATGTCGCGATATCGCGACATGTTCCATTTTCGGACTTGTCTCATTTTCGCGAGGGCACAAGCAAAGAAAAATAGCTTGAGGGACATGTCGCGATATCGCGACATGTTCCATTTTCGGACTTGTCTCATTTTCGCGAGGGCACAAGCTTGGAAGAAATAAATTGAGGGAAATGTCACGATATCGCGACATGTTCCATTTTCGGACTTGTCTCATTTTTGCGAGGGCACAAGCAAGGAAAAATAGCTTGAGGGAAATGTTGCGATATCGCGACATGTTCCATTTTCGGAACTTGTCTCATTTTCGTGAGGGCACAAGCAATGAAAAAGTAGCTTGAGGAAAATGTCCGAAATCGCGACTTGCTTTAATTTCATTAGAATATGAGCTTGGAAGAAGGAAATCAAACCCTAATGCTCATTACATGTCGGACTTTCGCTCAAATTTAATTTTGCCCTAAAATCTTTTAAAGTCCATTGAAGTTTTGAATTGTTGCTCATTACATGTCGGACTTTCGCTCAAATTTAATTTTGCCCTAAAATCTTTTAAAGTCCATTGAAGTTTTGAATTGATTGCTCATTACATGTCGGACTTTCGCTCAAATTTAATTTTGCCCTAAAATATTTTAAAGTCCATTGAAGTTTTGAATTGATTGCTCATTACATGTCGGACTTTCGCTCAAATTTAATTTTGCCCTAAAATATTTTAAAGTCCATTGAAGTTTTGAATTGTTACGAAGGCTAATTGCTTGATATGGCATTTTGGATTTATATTCATTTTGCAAAATTTGGCCATTCTTTAAATTTTTCATCACCCATCCAAAGGAAGTGGAAGCTTTCGCTCAAATTTAATTTTGCCCTAAAATATTTTAAAGTCCATTAAAGTTTTGAATTGTTACGAAGGCTAATTGCTCGATATGGCATTTTGGATTTATATTCATTTTGCAAAATTTGGCCATTCTTTAAATTTTTCATCACCCATCCAAAGGAAGTGGAAGCTTTTCAACACAGTCCAAACCCTAGAAATATTTAAATGAAAAAATTAATTAATTAAAATGAAAAACATTAAAAAACCTTAGGAAAAATTAATTAATTAATTAAAATGAAAAACATTAAAAAACCTTAGGAAAAATTAATTAATTAATTAAAATGAAAAACATTAAAAAACCTTAGGAAAAATTTAAAAAATAATTAAATTAATAATATTAAAGTTCTAACCTTTGTTTTTCTTTTGGAGAAAGTGATCCGACAGTTACATTATGGCAGAAGTAATGGCGAGAAAGACGGACAAACCTAAATTTCGGCACAAATCAAACGAGGACCATCAGATGGAAATAGGAGATGCCGGGAATTTCTGGTCCGTCCAGATTTTGCAGATCTGGCCGCAAATAAAGACTTTAAGGAATTTGTCGGTGGATGCATTTAATGGGAAAATTTATGGCGAAAGTAATGGTGTGCAGAGAATTTCAACTCGAACCAGACAAAGGCGGTTGTGCGAGGGTAGAAGGCCTAGGAAGTCAGTGACTCATCCGAATTTTGAAGAGGAATTAATGAGATGCTCTGACGGCTTACCGAAAGATGAAGATACATTTACACGCGGTGTCCATTTGATGAGGATGAAACCAAGTCTTATCTTCTCCATTTATGGCAAGATCCACACGAAGATTTTCAGAGTGATTAGGGCTTATCAAAAACTCTATATAAAAATGCCTTATATTGTAAAGCCTCGGCAATGGGATTTTTATGATAAGATTTAGATATTTGGAAGAAGATATTTTTGAAAAGATCAGGGTCTGCCCTGAGTCTATATATACTTCTTTTGAATGTAAAGTCCGGATGCGAAAACTTAGAATAAAAGATATTTTAGCAATTTCCTGCAAATCTTGTTTGAATGCTTTGTTCTGTACCCGGGGTTGGTGTGACATCGTTTTCTGTGATAGTGTGGCCAGAAGCCTAATCTCTTTCGGATTGCGATAAGTGCATCTTCTTTTGTTTTCGTCTCGCTAAGGTCTATTTATTTTAGTTGTAAATCTGTGTTATCAAGATTGAATATGCTACTAGGCTTCATTCCGTTTGTTGTATGCTAGGGAAAATTAAAGATTTAAGGTTCGGGTCTGTTCTAATTGCTCTATCCTCACTGTGCGAGCTAGGCTGCTTGGTGAGAGATACCAGTTGACACCGACTTCCCTTCTATTTATGATTTTCTTTTAGATTTGTGTCATCTCCGTCTTATGCTCCTAGTAGAAGGTGATCTTAGAAAGCTGGACACCTTCCTCTTTGATTGGTTTTATTGTGAAGCTAAATAGTGTAACTGAAATTGGTAGTTTTGATTTGCAACTAAGCTAGATAAGCTTCTCTTTTCTGCCCTACCCTACTCCCTCTGTTCTACCATCAAATGATCCATTTTTTTTTTTTCAAATTTGTCTTTTATTTAATCTGCTAAAGCATAAAGAGCTATATCAAAGAACTGATTGTAAAATCCGATTGTCAACAAAGATAACCACCGCTAAACATTATTGAACTAAGGTCGAACCCGTTGTAAGGTAACAGATAGTCTACTTGAAACTATTCCAGAAGCGGAAAAGAGTGAATAGCCATTCGACCCAACTCTGTAACTCACACCTTGGATAACCAGCAAGATCCTAGAGTGGGTGGGATTTATCCCGTAAAGTGTTATTGGTATTTTATACTCATTCTTCACGGGGTGTGTATGAAAGACGAACCAACAGGTTCCACCTCAAAGTTTATCACCACTGAAGGCGCCCAATGGGTCCTTCCTTGTACAGTTTTCCTTTCTGTATTTTTAATTTTCAGAATGTACATATTAAGCATTCAGTTTTTTAGTTTTCAAGAGCCCAAGAAGAACTTAAGGCAAACACCGACTTCGCAGCGAAGTCGAGTATTGCTCCTTGGAGTGTGCAAAGTTCGAGAGAAAGCAGCTGACAAAAGGGGCAGTAATTTGGCTAAGTCAGGGTGCACAACCCGACTTCGCAGCGAAGTCGGGTTGCGCACCGTCTTGGGAGCGCAGTTGGGAAAGGCAAGGTTGAAAACGGCTAAGTGTCAAAATCAGACTGCGCAAGCAAATCTGAGCGAAGTCGGATTGCGCCCATTTTTGGGGCGAAGTCCGAGTGTGCCCCCATTTTCGGGCGCACCCTGGGTGATCCGTCGCGGGAAGCAAAAAAATGGCTAAGTGTCAAATCGGACTGCGCAACTTTTGGGGCGAAGTCTGACTGCGCAGTCAAACATGGGCGAAGTCCGAGTGCGCCCTCGATTTTGGGCGCAGCCTGAATATTCCATCACGAAAAACATGAAAAATTCTAAGTGTGGGCCCAGAGCGCAGTACAGCACAGTGCGAAGTTGGGTCGCGTCCCGGTTTAAGATCATGGGCCAGAAATTCTCCCTTGAAAGGTGTGCCCAGACGGCGGCGATGACGTCATCAAAGGCACGAAGTCCAAATGTTGTTTAATGATTGCACGACTTTCAAGAACGACGTCATTAAGAAAGCAAGGCGCATTTGGACCAACTTCAACTTGCGCTTTTCAAAATTAAACCCATGCACGGCCAGCAAAATATTATAACGCCTCCACTAACTTCGGGTTAACCACCTTAACTCCCTCCCTCGCCATTAATGCTGAAATCCTTGCCTAGAAAAAGGACCCTGGCATGCTCAGAAAATTCAGAGTGTCAACACTGACTCCGAGACTACAAAGCGCAGAACTGAGAAATCAGAAGCCGTAATTCTCTGTCGCTGCCAATTCTAACAGAGGGAATGGACAAGGGGAAAGCGCCCGTACAGGCGCAATCCAATGACGAAGGGCGCGAAGCTGAGGAACACACTGAATCAAGAGCTCATGAGAGCGAAGTGCCGCAGGAGCAGAAATGGAAAACCCGGACGAAGATAAGTCGAGGGCAAACTCCGCAGCCGCCCGTCAATCACCTAGTCGGGTACAGAGACGGCTCTTTCTCCATCAACCTCACCAAACTGCAGCCGAACATAGCAAAATGGGCGGATAAGGTTTCGCCCTCACACCACCTCGAGGCTGCATATAAATCGAACCTATACTGGTTCTTGTGCCCTCCTACTCACCAGTGCCCGGAGCTGATTGAAGCAATTGTAGAATATTACAAGCCAGCTGCCCGGCAAGTCTGCGACAACAAGGGAAAAGTATTGTTCACACTCTTTCGAGAGAGCGTCCAGCCAACGTTCGCCCCAGGGCTCCAGTATGAAAGCTACCCGGCAAGTCTGCGACAACAAGGGAAAAGTACTGTTAATCTGGATGAAGAAACCGGCAGATTGTCAGAAGGGTTAATCTGGATGAACAAACCGGCAGATTTACGCAGACAAAGAGGATGAGAGAATTCCTCGACTCGGAGCTGAAGACTCCGCTGGCAGCCGGATAGTGGCCGACAGGCCCCATACCACTAGACAGATTTGAGAACAAGTACATTTACATCATCCTAGCGTGGGTCCTCGGCTGCGATTCTGACAGGATGGTACGCCCGTACCAGCTGGTGCTGGCAGAATATATCCTGCATGGGGATTTCTACGACTCCACGGCGCAAAAGAGCGGGAAGCACCCCATTTTCTTTGACTAGGCAGATTGGCTGGCCTACGCCATTCATTCAAACCTAGTCAAGCTGCGGCATAAGCAGACAACGGATTTCCGGTTTTGCTCCTTCCTCGCATGGTTGTGCCTGTATCACATGCACTACCGGATGAACGTTCCTGACTTGAAGAAAGTAAACAAAAAAGGAGAGTCGTTGCCCGTGTACGAATGGACCGAGATCTTGTACAGAAAAGGGTCATTCTATGAGTTTAATCTTAAATTTCTGTGCATGGTCCTGGGGTTGTTCAATCGTAAGGCATCCCGCCCGCCAGAAGTCATGACAATGCATCTGAGGAATCAAAATCTCGGGGACACCTTTCGATTGACCCAGGGAATCGTAGTCAGAATTTATGGATTCAAAGGGAAGTCGTTCCTGCTGCCCTACTTCTGCACTGACCACCAGTTCGGGATGGAGATTGCTCGAAAAATGGACTATGTCGAGGAAGAATTCGGCCAGGGCAAAAAGAAAGGCCATATCTTTCAGTACCGTATTACCTGGGCAAATACCCGAGTTTACGAGATCGGACAGCACGTCTACCTCGAGCAGGAGCTCATCGACATGGGTCTGATAATGCTTCCTCAGCACTGGAAATACGACCCAATCGGGGTCAGAGGCAAGTTCACGCATATCTGCCCGAGCAGAGATTATGCAGGAAAGGGGTAACAGAACAGGTGCAGACCTCGACTGGCGCATTGATCTGATGAAATCATGGCCTCCATGGCATGAGTTTTACTGCGAAGAGGTAGCGTACGATCTGGAGCGAAACCCGGATCACCGGTTGGAATCTGTGGGCTTCAAGAAATTCCTTGCCAAGGTGGCGCCCCTCAACTGGCATAAAGACAAAATCATTGAATGCTGGAAGATGAGGTGCCGCACGCAACACGATAAATCCAACCGAAAAACGCTGGCCGTCGATGATGAATTTTTGGCCCTATACGACCAGTACGCTGCCACCTGGCAACCTTTCGAATTTCGAAATTGCGTTCCCCGAGGCGCAAGGAAAAGGTATACAAGGAGGCCCCCCTCTCAGCAAACGCCTACTTCCGCGACTTCCAGCGCAACTCCGACAAGCAGTCAAGTGGGCCCGATGCAGCCTGTAGCTCCTGAAGCAGTACCCGAAAGGGCACAAGGATCAGAGAGGTCAACTCCTGATGTGGCCTCTCAAGCAGAAAAAGCGTCAGCGCAACCAGCTAGCAGACCGGTCGTAGTAGGCATTCTTCCAGCTAGACCCAGGTACAAGTTTACCGTGGGGGCATCATTGCCTGCCGTCCGAACCTCATCTCCTGCTTCCGAAGCAGCAGCAGTACCGGAAGATAAGAAGAAGAGAGGTGAAAGGGTCAAGCGGCCTAAGGAACCTGTACAACAACCAGCCGCAGTGCAGACGGGGACAGCTGCGCCAAAAATTGTCTCGTTGGACAGCCCTGAAGCAGAAGCAAAAACTCAAGCTACAAGCGTCCCTCGAACAGCGGCTCAAGCGGAGCCTGCAGGTACGTCCACTTCCTAGCTCCCCAAAATCCCAGTCGGCCCTGCCATAACGTCGTCCCCCATTCCATCAGGGCAAGTCGTAGATGCATCTTCATCTTCCCAGACTATCCAACCATCCAGCAGCCCCCATTCTTTCGACCAGTTCGCTCAAGACCCTAACGCCTTCCAATCCCTGAGCCAAACCCTGGAACCCTCGCCCGCGGCCAGTGTCGAAACTGCACATACATCGCCGCGCCACTCACCTCATCCGTTCAAAACCCCTCCAGCGCCGCCCACTCAGCCGCCCGCTTCCCCTAGGACCCGTTCGCCCTTAAAAGCGGCCACTCCTTCTGGAATCCCTCCTACTTCGCTGTTTGCAGGGAAGATGCCGCAGCAAGATCCAATGCTGGAAGACCTGGACTTTATGAGCGAACAGCTGCAGAGCGCGGATGACCAACCTTTGGCAGCAAGGGCCGCAGGATGTTCCGCCTCATTCCTCCAGGGCGTCAAACGGAGGAGAGCCGAGGAGATAGCTGCCCCGGTAAAGCGTACCAAGTATGACTTGGACAGGAGAGTGCTTACAACTGAGAAGCTGATTCCAAAAGTGAAGAAGCCCCTCCGGGAAATGACCGAGGCGGACTATGAGCACCAAGTCAAGGAGAAGAGCTTCGATGACATAAATGAGGAGCAGGAAGTCAAGGGCATTCGCCGCAGAACCAATATCCTTGTCAAGCAACTTGAGACCTAGGAGGGGCTATTTCAGCTGCAAAACAACGCAAGACAGCTAGAAGAAGATCTGGCTAGGGCCACCGCGCAACTGGGGTCTACGCAGCAGGAGATAGACGAACTGAAAGCCCAGCTGGCCGCCTCTCAGCAGGAGGCCGCATCGCAGAAACAGACAGTCGAGCAGCTGTCAGAGGAGAAAAGGGCAGTGCTGGAGCAGGTTTCTCAGCTCCAAGATTCGTTGAGACAGGCGCAGTCGCAGCTTGAAGAGAAAACATCACATATGACGGCCTTTTCAAAGAACAAAGTTAAGGAGATGCGGGCTGGTCTGCTACAAGGATGCAAGCCCAACGTTGTTAAATCCATATCAGTCCTAGATTTCGCGTCTAGGATCGAAGAAGTATCTGCCCAGGGAAAGCCTGTGGTAGAGGAGGCCGAACACCAGGCGAGGCAATGGCTAGACCTGGCTATGAAACTTGAGGAGTATGAGCGCAAAGGCCTCCAATTTCCCCCGATGTCCCAACTTGCCTCAAAGTGGACAGATGCAAGGGTAACCTTGCATATTTATTTTGATAAGACAGAGAAGATAAGAACTGCCAGGAAAATGCTGGACGCATTAGAACATGAAATGAGCATTTGCCTGGCCCCCTTTCAAACTCTTTCCGAGCACGGGTGCCCAAGCTACATCAAGGATGGCAAGTTTCTGACCCTGGAGCAGGTAAAGCAGAATTGTTGTCTTTTGAGGCAGACACAGCAGAAATTGATAGCTGGGCAAAACCAATCCAAGAAGCTCAGGTCACCCAGATGGTGTCAAAATACTGCAAAATCAACTCCTCCCTTAAGGAGTTGGGAAAAAGATATAACACCATCGACCTGCATGCAGTTGCTGCATTCCACGCAGCACTAAGAGAGGTCAGCGACCTAGGGCCCTTCCAAGCAACAATCTGGGACCAAGCCAAGGCTGCATATGAACGCATCCGCGAGCGAGAAGCTGACAGCGAAGAACCTTCAGGTTCAGGAGGAGAAACAGAAAAGGCAACTGCCTGAAGTGATCCTGAAGAAGAACGGTTGCCCGGGGAGAAGTCGTCAGAGCAGGGGAAGGAAGTTCCTTTACACCCAATGGATGAAGGCCTGGTTCTTTGTGTCAAGGCGAGCTAGACACCCCGCGAGCCGCCAGGAATGTTGCCACGTTTTGCACGGGGTGCCATGTATTCAAAAATTTGTAAGTGTGCTGCTCTTCCTTCCCTCCTCCTCTTTCTCCCTTTCTCCATCTTTCCTTTTCCCCTTTCCTACAGTTTCATTCCTCCATTTTTTCCCTTCTACTTCCCCCAATCAAGTTCCCAAAACTGAGCAAGTGTTCCCTGAAAAATTCTAAGCGTCAGGGCGCAACCCGACTTCGCAATGAAGTCGGGGTGCGCCCTCAAGTTTGAGGGCAATAGGGGATGCAAAGTGCGAAGGCAGGTTGAAATGGAGCAGAATTTGACTAAGTGTGGGAGCGCAACCCGACTTCGCAGCGAATTCGGGGTGCGCTCTTCTGCCTGCGCGCACTTGGGAAAGCAGTGTGCAGAAAATCAGCTAAGTGCTGGGGCGCAACCCGACTTCGCTGCGAAGTCAAGGTGCGCCATTTGATCGGTGCGCAGTTGGGCAAGATTCATCAAGCAAGCCAAAAATTGGCTAAGGCACGGAGGCCCTCCCCAACTACGCTGTTTCCCACCTGCGCTACCCGATAGCGCACTGATCTCGGGCGAAGTTGGATAAACTGCCTTTCAAGGCAGACAGGTGTCACTCATCAGAATTCGACAAGTGTCCAGCCTCGGGATCCGAGCCGAGATGTGACGGGATAAAGGACAAGCATGGACAGCATTACCTACGCCTGCTGCCCCCATTTAAGCTGATGTAAAGTTCCATCTACCACAGCTACCCGCATTCCTGCCGACTAGAAGTTTGACCCGGTGCACTGCCACGTAGTTGTACAGATTTCAGGGAGACCTTGCTGCAAGTACAGTCCTCGCCGACATAAGTCAGCATCAGCAGCTCTTCAGCCACTTTGTCAGCTATTGTTTGGTCTGGGACTTTGTGCCCGTAATTGTAATCGGGGGAACTTGGGCTATAAATAGCCATATCATTTCATTGTAAAGGGGGTGGAAGGGCAATATACTGTTAGGGAACCATTGTAGCTATGCGTTTAC
Source organism: Wollemia nobilis (assembly GCA_028583015.1). Classification (NCBI taxonomy): domain Eukaryota; kingdom Viridiplantae; phylum Streptophyta; class Pinopsida; order Araucariales; family Araucariaceae; genus Wollemia; species Wollemia nobilis. Next base: position 2,121,321 of record JAQPPZ010011269.1, on the reverse strand, counting down.
TTCTAAATGCAAGACACTTATTTGGCTCTGCTTACTGTCATCATCTTGTATGCTGCCTCTCCTTGTCATTTCTGCCTCATGTTTCTTATTTCATTGCTTACTGTTGTACTGAACTCTAGACTCCAGTATTTGGTGATTAAGTATTCCTGGAATGCATAGATAGAGGATACATAGGATGCATGATAGCTGTAGTTTCATTATGTGTTCTGCCTAGGACTGTTGTTAGTAGTGGTGATTGATCGTTGTCGTGCTGCTTATTCCCCCCACCCAACTCCAATCACATTTGGATTCTCTTTCCGCAATTTATCTCTTTCCCACACTCTTAGCTTAACACTAAAAACCCACATGAAGTCGGCCTTCTCCGGAGATTGGCACGGAAGGCATTCCTTCCTTCCGTCCTTTCAATCTGGTGGGCGAATCTGGGCGCATTGTACCAAATCCTTTCCTCATGGCATATTCGTAACCAACAAGCGCCAATGGCACTTTTGCAGACTAGCAACACTTTTGCCTCCGTGGCAAAAACAGGTCATTTTGCCCCCAATATTTGTCATTTAAGCATTTAAGATTTAACTTATGTTTGTTGTCTATGTCTAGGTTATGTTTTCTGTTTATTGGTAATATAGACAAAAGGGAAAGAAAGAACTATTTTAGTCTTAATCCTATAGGGGATCAACTTATCTTTAAGCTTTGGCATCAACTCAAAATTGCATATAGTTGCGTCTTAGTCTTTTTTGTGTGCATCCTCTTACGCCCTTGCCTCTTAAAAGAAATATCGTTATTTCCTTCCTCATTAAAATCAAAAAAGCATTTTAGTTTTAGGCCTTGATTGGTGCATTTGTATATGAATAAGAGCTAGATGAAGGTCAAGCTTAGACAAAGTATCTTAATAGAAACATAGGCATTCTTCAACTAGTTCAACAAAACTAGTCACAAGTCATTCAACACAACTAGTCACAAGTCACAACTTCCCTTAGTCTTGAGGTGAGAAGAGGAGAGAGCGAAAAAGCATCGCGAGGAGGCCGTTCACGACGCCTTCCATCTTTTCCCTCTCTGAGGGTAACTAATGCATTGTCAAATCACATGCTAATGTCCTCAGCCACTCATTTAACTTTAGCTATTAAAATTTAGTTTGCAAAAACTAAACCATCTCATTGACTCCAACTGTCACAACACAGAATTCCATCCCACTCGTGAAATTGTTTTTTCCTTTTTTTCTAATACATCATTCACAATGGATGCAAGAAGTACTATAGTTACCCCATGAAATTCTTACCAACTAGCTAAAGCACAATTTATGAAAGTATGATGCAATTCCCTTCTAATTAAAGAACATTAAAATTCCAATGGCAACTCTAATAAAACAAATCCATAGATAAAGAAGCTCCACATAATCACATGACACCATATGTATCCTGGCAAACCCCCTAAGGGTAAAAACCCAGCCATGAAAAGCCCATTTTATTCCATAAATTAATCTGTCTTTCATACAATTAACCAAAGGAATCTCTAATTCCTTCCATCAAGCATAGGGTCCCATAACCCCTATGTCTCTAAAACATGAATCGATCCTTTGATTCATTTTAAAGTTTTTTGGTGAGGGAGTCCTATAACTTCTTCGAAATAATTCCTCATTCATCCTCTATTATTCCAAGGAACCACTTCCTCTAATACATAGAAACCATTTAATAACACAGCACCTAATAAGACTTTTGGACCCCCTAATTCTCCCAAAAAAATCTCACACTCTTCCATACCTCCATCATTGTTATATTATTTTAACCTCCATAAATACCCATGAAATAATCATTCTACCCTATTTATTTAATATTCCATCAATACCTAACTTTTCATGCATTTCAATCCTAGTATTTACTCTTAATAACCCAACTATACATCAAGCCTATCTTTAAGCAAAAGGGTGGTAAGCTTACCGCATATTAAACTGAATATATATCAACAACCTGCATATATGATATAATATTAAACTGCAAAGAGACCATATCCTTCAACAACCTGAATATATGATGTAATATTAAACTGCAAAGAGACCATATCCATCATCCACAGTATGCAATATATATAATTAAGCTGCTGCACAATTCAACATATATTTAGATTATCCTTCAACATCATATTAACATCAGCGTCATTACCATCTAGACATTCCAATGAAAATGCAAGCATAATTTTCGGTATATAAACAGCATTTTCATCACCATTTAAACATCATTTTCCATCATGTAGACAGCACTTTCATGTATTTAAAATTCAGCACTTCATATATTTAAAACTCAGCACTTTCATGTATTTAAAACTCAGCACTTTTATGTATTTAAAACTCAACAATCTCATATATGCAAAACTCAGCACTTTCATGACAGTAGTCTTGATAGAAGCCAGGCAAACAATAGCATTAATATAACACTGGTCAAACATCACCATTCCAACTCAACTGCCAAGAGATCTTTGTCCCAAGGGTCATACTTAAGCACACATACAGTGCAGACTGCTTTTCATGCCAATTTATAGTTAAATCAGAGTCTATTGTAAACCCATTTATTCAATCAATACAAATCAGGTACAGAACCAACAACAGAGGTATGTATAGCACCATAAATACAGCAAACATTATAAAAACAAATGCCATATGCAGTGCAAGCAATAAACATATCAATTATAAACATGCTGTAGCTTCCAGATCATTTACTGCACAAACCCCTTTCACCAAATAGGGTTTGTCATAGGTACTCCTTGTATCCTCAACAATGCCCTACCTCCATCAAAATAGAGATAGCATCATGGAGTTCATTCACCTAGTTTTCCATGTGCTAACTTGATTGCAGTACAGTCATACAATATTTGGGGAAGTCACAGAATACCAAATTAAGTCTTATACCTTTGGTTTTCAACACTGTTCTAGAAGCAATCATATATAGTTTAAGCAAGCTCTTATAGCAATGCTCCCATAGCAGTCATAAACAGCCAAAGAGACTCTTTTAACAGTGTTCTAGTAGCATTCATAAACAGCCAAACAGGCTTCTATAACAATTTTTCAGTAGCATTCATATTCAGCCAAAGCAGGAGAGATTTTGTATCAACCGACAAAAGCTTACTCAACCATTCTGTTTCAGTCTATATTTGGACTCTCTAACTTTCTTTAACAAGTTATACAACAATTTACACTAGTTTGGTTACATTTTATCCACAATGCACCATGTGCAAGTAGTGCATAATTGAAGCCTGCTTTATACAAAATGCCCACAAAACTCATTTTAGAAGTATGAACTAAAAATTAATTCACTTTTGTCTATTTCAACTTGGGGTAACTCTATCGTTGCCATTTGCCATTCTTGAACCATACACATGAAAACTGCACCTACTATGCATACCTCCATCTGCGATGGCCAAAGAAGGCATACAACCAAGTTTTGCTAGAGTTGTGAGGAAGGAGAGCATCATCGGGGTGATCTATCCTTCCAACCACGGAGAAGAGAGCATCATTTTTGTATAGTCTATATTCCTATACCTAGGGTATAAGCCTAAATGCAATCATCAATGCATATTATTGTATGCACCTATCAATGCCTATTAAAGCCAGTATGCAAACATATATGCAGTAGCTTGAAAGCACCTATCAATTTTATTGGGTATTTGTGATTTTTTTTTGCTCATAAATGGGATGGAAGTTTTAACTTGTGACATCTGGTATCAGAACCAGGTTACGATGAACTAGGTGCTTTCGTGAAGGAGCTCTAGGTATATGGTGGACTAGGAGCTTCCATGGATGAGCAAAAGACTGCTTAAGAATCAATCCTAGGAAAAGGTAGCTTTGCTTGGACACGGCACCTTGCGTGGAGCAAGTGTGACCATTATTATTAAGAGAATTATAATGGGTAGGCTTACCTAGGAATAGTATGTTGCAAGGAGCAAAAATTGTTATAGCCATTGTCGAATGAATGATAATGAAATAAGTTAGTTCACAAAGGTAAGGGACTAACTATAAGCAACTAGACTCAACACCTAAGTAGATAAGGAGAATGGCACCTTGCGGCGAGGCAAGCGTGACCCATATGATTACAAGGAAACAATAATGGTCGTAACCAAGACGATACCTTATGGGGATACAAAGTGATGGTGACCATTAATGATTTAAGTTAGCTCTCAAGAAAAATATAGATAACCTTTGGAAGCACGAAGGAGATGAGACAGATGGCTTAAGTTAGCTCATCGTGGAGATGAGACAGATAACTTAAGCTAGCTCATCATTGAGATGAGACAGATGACTTAAGTTAGCTCATCATGGAGATGAGACAGATAGCTTAAGTTAGCTCATCATGGAGAAGAGAGGTTCTTATGCCTAAATACTAGCTCAAAGGACTGAGCTTAGTGAAGGAATTGGCGTCCCTTTGTCTCGATTGACTGAGACAAGGTTAATCCTTACGCTGTGGTCGAGTTGTCCTACATTCGTGAAGAGTGATAGGAAATGGGGAGACCATATGAAGGCGTCCTTTAAGTTGTATGGGCAGTGTACAAGGTTAACCCCATCAAAACTACGTGAGATTGATCACTCTTGTCAACTCAAGGGATGTCTACAGCATCTAGAACTCAAAATGTGGTGGAACCTCTATGATCCTATCTAGTGTATCTTTGTGAACCTTAACTGTGTAAAGGAAAGCAAATTTTACTCCCTCTCTAGGGATGGTTAGAGTTGAGATGTTACATACTCATCCAAACTCCTTTGTGGGGCAAAAAGAATTGGCACCCAAGATAAGGAAGAGAAGAAGAGGATCTTCTCAAAATCTAGGACTAGCTAAGTAGGGTCCAGTTGAAGCTAGACCCCGAAGAGCATTTTGGAGGAATTCTACAAGAGGTAGAAATATCATCATTGTAGTTTAGTTACTACAAGCACAAACTAAATAATAGAGGGAACAGATGAACCAATCCCCTGTTTAATAGGACAGATGTTTCGATTGTCTTGTTTGTCAATCGAGATGAAATAATGGCATTAAAAATTGCTACATTAGGAGAAAGACAGATGTGTTAATTGTCATACACTTTCATTTAAGATGAATTAAATTGGGAAACAAACCCTGTTTCATAGCATTGATTGCTTATATATGTTGATTGTTCTGCACTTTCATTTGATGAGAATTGATTTGGAAACTACTCCCCTGACTTAGGAAGACAATAGTTGCTACTCTAATACTTGTATGTTGAATATCCTGAGTTTTAACGATAAGATTTTGTTATGGTTATGAGCCCAAGAAGAAGGATATAAAGATGGTCTAAAACTTTAACATGTGCATCATGGAATAGGTACAATATTGGATTATGTTGTAAACTAATGAGACCATGTGATTGGGAGCAATGAGTAATATTAAACCCTTGTATCTAATGGAAGCAGCAACTAAAGTAGTTAAATGGATGTTTGTGATGTATGAATAAATTGTATGTATGCACTATATTACTAGAAACACAGAGGATTGTGTTTAGCCTAAGGTGGGGAGTATGTCACGACCCCCCCTAGGTAGGACTCCTTTTGACCAAAGATTATGAATTAATAGTTGGATGTTTAAATCCTTAATCTTGCTTTATTTACCTAATGTTGGTTATATGCATTTGAGGCTTTGAATATGGTACTGTTGATGCATGTGTTCATTGCAAGATCAGATATTTCTCTCAAGTGGATGGACATTGGATAACCACCGACAAAATTGGACCTATGAATATTTAATTAAATATATTTTAATGAAAATGAATTATTAATATTTGATTAAAAATGCTTTTTAATTACACCTCTCAGCAGTTGAATAATATCAGTAGAAGAATAACGGATAAATGGAAAAATCAGAGATACCAGAGAGCAATAATATTTCACAGAGAGGTAAGATGGAGCAACGGAGGCAAAGGAGGGAGGGTGTTGGTGGTGGGCGGGAACCTTGGTCACAGCCACCAGGAAGTGCCAGGCGAGGATCCAGAGGCAAAGGATGATCAGGTTTCCATCCTCAAGGCTGGCAAGGTTCGAGGATCCGATCCTCCTGTCAAAGATCCTGACAAAGGGACCCAACGGAGCAGCAACGGAGGCAGAGGAGGGAGGGTGTTGGTGGTGGGCGGGAACCTTGCTCACAGCCACCAGGAAGCGCCAGGCGAGGATCCAAAGGCAAAGGATGGTCAGGTTTCCGTCCTCGAGGCTGGCAAGGTTCGAGGATCCGATCCTCCTATCAAATATCCTAACAATGGGACCCAGGTAGGAGCAGTGGGCCCTAGGCGGGGCCTGTCCTTTGTTGAAACCCTCAAAGGCAAAAGGAGTGACTTCTTCGAATCACTTCCACCCCTAATTCCAGATAACAACCGATTAAGGGTTTCACCAAACATCATGGATAGCTTTCTGTCCCTGGATTCGCATTCCTTGGTGGGGAAATTTCTGGGAGGGAGGCCTGATATTGAAACCATAAGGACATGGGCCTTTTCCAAATGGAGAACTGCAGGACTCATGGAGATTGTTGTTCTTGCCAAGGGCTTTTTCATCATCAGGCTTAACAACAAAGAAGACATGAGCCACATTCTTTCAGGAGGGCCATGGTTTTTGGGAAGGCGCAACCTCTTCCTCAGACCCTGGGGAGAGGATTTTGATCCTGATACGCAAAGTATTAACACAGCTCCTATTTGGGTTCGTCTCCCGAATCTTCCATCCCAATTTTTTCATGAGTATTTTTTGAAAGGGATTGCCAAGATTATAGGAGAGTTGGTTGCCATCGATCACTCCACCTTGGCTAGGTCAAGGATGACACATGCCAGGATATGTGTAAATGTGAATCTTGACTCTGAGCTCCCAACCTTGGTGGAACTCGAATATGGAGATTACCTAAGAAGACAACCTGTGGAATATGAGAACAAGTCGGCTTTCTGCGTGGAATGCAAAACTCAGGGCCATCTCAGGAATCAGTGTCCAAGTTGGGCAGCCAACAAAGAAGTGCAAAAAAATCCTCAGACGGGAGCTCCAAATGGAAGAGGTCAGCCCAAGAACCAAGGACCTCGGTTTCTCACAAACAGAGGAGTATACAAGGCAGTCAAAAATGACCATCTTCACCATGAGCAAGATAAGCAGCATAAGGATAGAGGAAAGCAACAAGTCCAAAAGAATCAGGATGCCCTGGTAAGTCCTTCGATTCCCAACTCTAATAAGTTTGAAGCCCTTGCTAACAATGAGGATGAGGCAGAAATGATAGAAGAAGAGGAACCTCTGATGGGCCTTCCAGAAAACCTAGGATCCCCATCAAGGTTTGGACCCTCGAACGGTATCCACACAGATCGTCCTCCAAACTTTCCCTACGGCATGCCACAAGTCTCAGGAGATTACAGGCAGAGTATGGAGGAAGATGAGTCTAGGACAGATATTCTAGAGAGAAGAGTGATCGAAGGGTGCTCTAGTCCCATTATTCAGCAAATAATTCCCCCAAAATTCAGTCCAAAACAGACAAGAAGTTCAACGAAATCCTCCATTGATTATGGTAGTGAAAAAAAGAGAGGAAGGATTTCAGAGGCTGAACACTACAGGATTAGGATTGAGAACGAAATTGCAAATGGAAAACAAAGAACTCTGTTATCTCAAGTTATCACCAGCTTGGATGATAACAAATCCAATAAATCTCCTCCACCACAGGGTAGGGGGAGAGGGAAAAACTCCAAGCAATCTAAATGAAGGTCCTCTCATGGAATGTGAGAGGCCTTAATGTGAGGGAAAATCTAATTCAAATGAACTAATGGATGTAAAGCTTAAGGATTTCTTTTTGCTCAGGGGTTTTTTCCGAGTTTTAGGTGGGATGCTCAGGATGGGTCAGGCCATGCAAAGGCCCTGGTTGTCTTTTTTTGTTTTAAGTTCTATCTTGGTAGGGATGCCCAGGTTGAGGGTTCCCAGGTAAGGATGAAATGTTGGGGAAGAGGACGGAGGATCCTCAGTCTGACTCTGGTTAAGTTTCTCAGTCGTGGGCTGCTTTTTGTAAAAAGGTTTTGGGTCAACCTGAAAAACCCGTTTTAATAATAAATCTTTAATTACCAAAAAAAAGATATCGGTAGAAGAATAAGTTCAAAATTTAAAAAAAAAAAAATTTACCCTTATTTTTATCTCCTTGACATGATTTATTATTTTAATTGAAAAAAAAAATTATTTCTTTCCATTTTGGAGGGAAAATTAGTATTAATATTTTAAAGGGAAAGATGAATTTCCCTCTTAACCCAAAACTTCCATCCCATTCATGAGCAAAAAGATTCACGAATACCCGATAAACTTGATAGGTGCTTTCAAGCTACTACATATATGTTTGCATACTGGCTTTAATAGGCATTGATAGGTGCATACTTCAATGGACGACAAGTATTGTCCATGAGAGTAAAAGGGAAATTCATCTTTCCTTTTTGCCATCCAAAGAGGAAAGAAAGAAAAAAAAAATCCATTTAAATAATAAATCACATCAAAGAGATAAAATAAAAGGCAATCTTTTTTTTAAATTTTGAACTTATGCTTCTACCAATATTACTCAGCCACGGAGGGGTGTAATTGAAAAGCATTTCTAATCAAATATTAATAATTGATTTTCATGAAAAGATGTTTAATTAAATATACATAGGTCCAATTTCGTCGGTGGTTATCCAATGTTCATCCACCGGAGAGAAATACCTGATCCTACAACGAACACATGCATCAGCAATACCATATTCAAACTCAAATGCATATAACCAACATTAGGTAAATAAAGCAAAATTAAAGATTTAAACATCCAACTATTAATTCATAATCTTCAATCAAAAAGAGTCCTGCCTAAGGGGGGTCGTGACATACTTCCCCACTAGGCCAAACACAGTCCTCTATGTTTCTAGTAATATAGTGCATACATACAATTTATTCATACATCACAAGCATCCATTTAGCTACATTAGTTGTTGCTTTCATTAGATACAAGGATTTAATATTACTCATTGCTCCCAATCACATCGTTTTAGTAGTTCACAACATACATCTGCGGTACCATTCTATAACAGTATCCAGCATACATGTGTGTAATTCATAAAATTACCCCAATAAGTCTGATTCCATGTTCCCCAACCATTACAAAGTTTCATAAGAAAGTAATAACAGGTCTATGATAACTGCCACAATCAATAAAGTAAGTTGCCATGGATCTCCTGCTGCGGAACAGAGGGAGAATATCATGTGAGTGCTTTACTGCCCAACCAAAAGACATCTCACAAATGCTCTCGTCCCAACTTTGTGTGTGAAGTTCTGGCCCTTCACAAAAGGGCAAACACACAACCAAACAGCTAGATAGATCCTTATGTGCAAGTGCATCATCCATGCATTTATTCCAATAGACCTATGAGTATATACTCATAACTAGATCTAGATTTAAGTGTAGCAATCAACTCGCACTTCTAGGTGATTCAGCTATTATGTATGCAAATAATACCATATCCATGACTAAACATTCAATATGAAAGCCATCTATCCATTGATTAAAGCAAGATCCACGGATGAATAATCCAGTATTGTACCTATTCCATGATGCACGAGACCATCTTTCTATCCTTCTTCTTGGGCTCATAACCATTACAATATCTCATCATTAAAACTTAGGACATTCAACATACAAAAAAAAAAAACAACTATTGTCTTCCTAAGCCATGGGAGTGGTTTCCAAACCAATCCTCATCAAATGAAAGTACAGAACAGTCAACACATATAAGCAATCAATGCCATGAAAAAAGGTATGTTTCCCAATTTCATTCATCTTAAATGAAAGTGTATGACAGTTAACACATTTGTCTTTCTCCTAATGTAACAATATTTAATGTCATTATTTCATCTCGATTGACAAACAAGACAGTCAAAACATTTGTCCTATTCCTAATGGAGTCAATGCTATTAAATAGGGGATTGATTCATTTGTTCCCTCTATTATTCGGTTCGGGGTCTAGCTTCAACTCGACCCTACTTAGCTACCCTAGATTTTGAGGATTTTGAGAAGATCTTCTTCTTCTCTTCCTTATCTTGGGCGCCAATTCTTTTTGCCCCACAAAGGAGTTTGGATGAGTATGTAACATCCCAACTCTAACCATCCCAAGAGAGGGAGTAAAATTTGCTTTCCTTTACACAATTAAGGTTCACAAAGATACACCAGATAGGATCATAGAGGTTCCAATACATTTCGAGTTCCAGATACACCAGATAGGATCATAGTTCACAAAGATACACCAGATAGGATCATAGAGGTTCCACTACATTTCGAGTTCCAAATATTGTAGACATCCCTCGAGTGGATAGGAGTGATCAATCTCACGAAGTTTTGTTGGGGTTAACTTTGTACACTGTCCATACAGCTTAAAGGACGCCTTCACATGGTCTCCCCAATTCCTAACACTCTCCAAGAATGTAGGACAACTCGACCACAGCGTAAGGATTAACCCTATCTCAATCAATCGAGACAAAGGGACGCCAATTCCTTCACTAAGCTCAGTCCTTCAGAGATGAACCTCTCTTCTCCATGATGAGCTAGCTTAAGCTATCTGTCTCATCTCCACGATGAGCTAACATAAGTCATCTGTCTCATCTCAATGATGAGCTAGCTTAAGTTATCTATCGCATCTCCACGATGAGCTAACTTAAGCCATCTATTTCATCTCCTTCGTGCTTCCAAAGGTTAGCTATATTTTTCCTGAGAGCTAACTTAAATCATTAATGGTCACCATCACCTTGTATTCCCATAAGGTATCGTCTTGGTTACGACCATTATTGTTTCCTAGCAATCATATGGGTCACGCTTGCCTCGCCGGAAGGTGCCATTCTCCTTATCTACTTGGGAGTTGAGTCTAGTTGCTTATAGTTAGTCCCTTACCTTTCTGAACTAACTTATTTCATTATCATTCATTCGACAATGGCTATAACGATTTTTGCTCCATGCAAGATACCATTCCTAAGAAAACCTACCCATTATCACTCTCTTGATAATAATGGTCACACTTGCTCCGCGCAAGGTGCCATGTCCAAGCAAAGCTACCTTTCCTAGGATCAATTCTTAAGCAGTCTTTTGCTAATCCATGGAAGCTCCTAGTCCACCATACCTTCACAAAAGCACCTAGTTCATCGCAACCTGGTTTTGATACCAGAAATGAAATGAAATTAAAGATTTTAATTACGTCCGCGAGACCCAAATATGGTCTATGGGACCTCGAATATGGAAGTACAACTACTCAAATCATATCATATGATCTTTAATATCTTTGAGAAGGTTGTTCCTTCTCCTGCTGATTTGGGTTAGCAATTCCCCAACTTTTTTATTTTACTGTCTTCAAATGACTCTGTCATAGACCTGTTTCCAAGTGTTTCTTGAGCAAAAAAAATCACAAATACCCAATAAAAATGATAGGTGCTTTCAAGCTACTGCATATATGTTTGCATATTGGCTTTAATAGGCATTGATAGGTGCATACAATAATACGCATTGATGATTGCATTTAGGCTTATACCCTAGGTATAGGAATATAGACTATACAAAAATGATGCTCTCTTCTCCGTGGTTGGAAGGATAGATCACCCCGATGATGCTCTCCTTCCTCACAACTCTAGCAAAACTTGGTTGTATGCCTTCTTTGGCCATCGCAGATGGAGGTATGCATAGTAGGTGCAGTTTTCATGTGTATGGTTCAAGAATGGCAAATGGCAACGATAGAGTTACCCCAAGTTGAAATAGACAAAAGTGAATTAATTTTTAGTTCATACTTCTAAAATGAGTTTTGTGGGCATTTTGTATAAAGCAGGCTTCAATTATGCACTACTTGCACATGGTGCATTGTGGATAAAATGTAACCAAACTCGTGTAAATTGTTGTATAACTTGTTAAAGAAAGTTAGAGAGTCCAAATATAGACTGAAACAGAATGGTTGAGTAAGCTTTTGTCGGTTGATACAAAATCTCTCCTGCTTTGGCTGAATATGAATGCTACTGAAAAATTGTTATAGAAGCAAGTTTGGTTGTTTGTGAATGCTACTAGAACATTGTTATAAGAGTCTCTTTGGTTGTTTATGACTGCTACGAGAGCATTGCTATAAGAATTTGCTTAAACTATATATGATTGCTTCTAGAAGAGTGTTGAGAAAAAAACATTGTTGTACTCTAACTTGTTATAGGAACAGTGTTGAGAAAAAAAGCATTGTTGTACTCTGACCTGTTATAGCCATGACAACCAAAACCAAAGGTATAAGACTGAATTTGGTATTTTGTGACTTGGCCAAATATTCTATGACTGTACCGAAATCAAGTTAGCACATGTAAAACCAAGTGAATGAACTCCATGATGTTGTCTTTATTTTAATGGAGGTGGGGCATTGTTGAGGATACAAGGGGTACCCATGACAAACCCTATTTGGTGAAAGGGGTCTGTGTAGTAAATGATCTGGAAGCTACAACATGTTTATAATTGTTATGTTTATTGTTGCTTGTACTGGATATGGCATTTGTATTTGCTTTATAATGTTTGTTGTATTTATGGTGCTATAGATCCGTCTATTGTTGGTTTTGTACCTGATTTTTATTGATTGAATAAATGGGTTTACAATAGACTCTGACTTAACTATAAATTGGAATGAAAAGCAGTCCACATTGCTTTGTCAGTCTTGTATGTGTGTTTAAGTATGACCCTTGGGACAAAGATCTCTTGGCAGTTGAGATGGAATGTTGATGTTTGACCAGTGTTATATTAATGCTACTGTTTGCCTGGCTCCTATCATCTGGGATTAGACTATTGTCGCCGCCCCCCTAGACCCCCTTGGCGACACTAGTTCCGCCCCCCCTTCATGGAGTGGGTCCAATTGCGACTGAAAACAAGACCTCCAAATTAGAGAGAGAATCAAGCTCCACAACCAACAATTAGGGCTTGTTTGAAATTAGATTAGGGTTGTTTGAAATTAGGTTAGGGTTGTTCTCAAATTTAAAACCCAAAACCCTAGTCTAGGGTTTTATGGGTTTAGGGTTTTTTTCTCCTCCTTTTAAATAGATACTAAATTGATATATGCAAGCCAAATTATTAGCTAGGGTTTTGGGTTTAGGGTTTTTTTTAGGGTTTAGGATTTTTTTCTTCTCTTTTTATGTCTTGACTTGAATTGTTGCTTTTATTGCAATATTTGATTTGCATAATGTTAATTCATTGTAATATGCATGAAAAAAAAAAATCGTTTTCTTCGGTTTTTTTTTTTGCCGATTATTTGCCGATTTTTTCCTCGATTTTTTGCCGATTCCGATTCTTAGCAGATTTTTTAACCAGCTGATTTACTACCCGATTCCGATTTTCTCTACTATGGTTATTGATTTCCTTGATTTAAACTATTTTGATGATTCAGTTTAAATATTAATTGGTATATTCTAGCCTACTATATTATCCCAAATAACATTTAAACTGAATCATCAAAAACCATAAGCACAAACACATGCTAGAAATGGGTTTTCGTCTTTTTCAAATCCAACAAGGATTCTTGTCCTCTTCACTGCATGGGGTTTTCATCCCAATTTCTTTACAAGAAAGAAATCTCCAAGTTCTTTCCATCATAATGAAAAATGAGTGTAATACAACAATATAAATCAGAACATTGTGCTTGTGGCTGCCTCAAGACCATCTCTATGCTCAAAATGATGCTTAGTATGTCCATCTCTTTGCTTTGCATTGTGGTTGACTCTATGTTGTTGTTGGCCCTGAGTCTAATGCCCAATAATGAATAACCTCATCATGCCAAGTAATGTTACAGCCTCTATCTGTTGTCTACTGCCCATGTTTGCTCTCAACTCATCAAATCCTGGCTGAAGGTTAGTGTTCAGCTAATGTCAAGCCACCAACATCAACTGGAGACCTTCGTCTCCATTGGCCATGATGTAGAGGTGAAGTACATGTGGTAAAGTAACTGAGATCTAGAAGAAACCCTTATCACTCAACCCTCTTATATATCAAACCTCCCTATATACCAAGGCCTTACAATAAACCCATGGGTACATGGAAGTTTAGCGGTACATGAGAGCAAAACGGTGAGTAAAAAAGAAATGATACGTGAGAGCAGAGTGATACATGGAAGTAGAATGGCATGTGGAAGAGCGTCGGGCCTGTCTAAGGCCTGGGGTTTAGAGTATTATTACTCTTCAAACAACAAGTACGCATAAGACCCTATATGAGTGGTTGGTGACTGAGCCGTGCTATATACCCAACATAGCAGAGTGATTTGTATTTTGGTTTCTCAAAAGAAGGATTCAAAGATCCTCAGTGGAGCTGTCAATGACAAAAAGAGGACACAGTTGTTTGAGGGGCGGGGGGGGTGCAGGCAATCCAAGATTAAAAAAAAAAGTAACTATTGAAACAATGAACTAGAGTTTTGAAACCAAAACAAAAATACACACAAATTGGAGAGAGAAATCAAAAATCTGGTTTGGATTCAGATCGGAAAATACACAGCTGAACCTAAATATCAAATTTTTCAGTACCCAGAAAGCAGATTTTTCTGCATGCAAAACTAGGCAGGAAAAAAACACTCTTTCAGACCTAATTTTGATGGCTGATGTTGCAGAATTATAGATCAACAGATGTCAATGGCTCCCATGCAGATCCTGTATAGTTGTACAGACTGTACGAATAGGTTTTACAGACTGTCGAATAGATTGTACAGATGGTACAGGCAGAATGTATATACTTTTCCAAAAATGCTCAAAATCTGCCCGAATTCAGCCTCCTCAAAAAAATATTCAGCTCCACTATATTGAATCAAAATCACCCCAGATTTTCTGCTATGTGCCAGCAAATTGATTGGAAATATGAGAACTGTTGTCCTCAAATCCAGTATAAAACCTTCAAATCGGTCAAAAACTTTCATTACCCAGTAGGAGACCAATTCTGATACCACTGTAATATCCCGATAAAAAATTGAATTGGAATCATCAAAAACAAGAAGCACAAACACATAGCAAAAAAGGCTTTCCCTCTCTTCTGGATACGAAGAGGGTTTCTATCCTCTATGGTGCATGGGGTTTCTATCCCAAGAAAGAAATCTGCAAGCTCTTCTTTTCCTCATAATGAAAAAATCAACGCAATACATCAATATATAGCCCATTTGAGCAAGTCTATTCACATCTCCACCATAAATGGGATTAACAATGTTATTATCTATGGACCCTATAGACCACCTAAAACCCTTAATGACTAAATACTGACTCATAAAGGTACTTTCATAAGTACATGTACCATGTTATAACATTTATTAAATTTGGAGATATTACATCTATCTTGGGCATATCCTCATCTTCTTGTTAGAGGAGCATATCATCAAAATATCTGCAACCTACCATTCTAATCTCAACTTTAACATCAATCCTTTTGCCTTCAAGAGTTGTGGTCTTTGTTATTCTATTCTATCAATGTTTCTATTTGCAATGGTAGTCATGTGGGAAAACTTTGTATTGTGATCACCCTCTTTTAACCAAGTTGGCCTAGATTTTGTTTCCAATATATCTCTTCCATCATGTAAATATTATGTAGTTCAATATTCGGATAACACTTTCTTAAACTTTCATATTGAATCTCATCTTGAAATTTTTCGAATCCAATTTCAAGCAGTTTTTTTTTTTTTTAATATATTACTAAACTTATTTTTTTTAACACTTATTGTAAACATTTTTCATTTTTTTTAAGTTTTTAACTAAAAGAATACATTTTTTATCTAGCCCTGGCTGAGCCCACGGTTCCCACCATTATTTAATTATTTTATAAAGTAATGCATCCAAAGTCCTTATTAACTCAAAATTGAATGGCTTTTTAAACACAATCTTTCTTCATCTCTATTGAGACAAATCTACTAGTGATAGCAACCAACAAAGAGGCTTAGACGATTCTGGATCCATTCAAAACTAGCAAGAAAACTATCTAATCTCTGTCACAAATATCTTTTCGACATCTTCTATCATCCAAAGCATAGATTCTTTAATTGGGCTTAATGTCCTACAAACCTACATTTCCAATAGAATCGTCAAATTTCAACATGGATTGACAAAGGCCCACTAAGCCTCCTCATTTTTCTTCCATGGAAACAATGGAATTAAAATCACTAGAATATAATAGAATAAAAATTAAAAAGCTTTTAAGCTGCAAGCTTACTGCAGTGGTAAGAGCTTTGGCCTCTCTTTGAAAGGTCCAAGGTTCACACCCACTCAGTATGAGGGGACCAGGACCCCCCATAAAAACCTGTGTAAGCTCATTGAAAAAAAAAATTAAAAAGCTTTTACCATCTAGGAGGCAAAAACAACATATGGGACAGCAAAGTTTCATTATCAAACACAATATATTATCTACTTGTTCCTTGAAAAGAAACGAGTTTATGTGAAAAAGCAAAGTTGAACCATCGTTCTCTCTTTCTGGTGAGTTGATCTTTTGCCACTGATCTTATTCATAAATTCTCAAGCTTCTCTATTCTTGTTTCTTTAAACAATTCAGATGTAGAATCCATTGCTAATATATCAGCATAACTTATTTTGTATATCATTATAACAAGTTTATGTGAAAAAGCAAAGTTGAACCATCGTTCTCTCTTTCTGATGAGTTGATCTTTTGCCACTGATCTTATTCATAAATTCTCAAGCTTCTCTATTCTTGTTTCTTTAAACAATTCAGATGTAGAATCTATTGCTAATATATCAGCATAACTTATTTTGTATATCATTATACACTTTGCATTCCAAGATAAAGTGTTTCTCGATTTCCAGTTTCCACTATCCTTAAAGTGTTTAAACAATCCAGATGTAGAATCCATTGCTAATATATCAGCATAACTTATTTTGTATATCATTATAAGCTTTGCATTCCAAGATAAAGTGTTTCTCTATTTCCACTATCCTTAAAGTGCAATAGGTGCATATTCTCTCTTTCCATTTCTCTTTAGGTCTCTTCTTCCATCTACCCGTATCACATCTGAGTCAATGTAAGCTAGTCCTCAACTGGGCTATAAGAGTCTTTGCTCTCCATATGATACTTGCATCTACAAATGCTTTTTGATGATGGTCATATGTGGGTTGAACTTAGCAAGGTGCTGTTTTGTCCACAATGCTGCCCTGAATTTTTCCATTACATAAACTTTTATATTGTGTGGGCATTCTATTAAATCAATCCCCACTTATTCATCATTTGACAGTTTGTTTCATTCAAGGATTCTTCTTTTTTTTTGTTCACCTCATCTCCTACAATAACCTTATGTCACCTATTCACATCCATTGGTTCAATCTTTTACAGATATCCTAGAAGAAGAATAATTGTGGCTCCCTCTATAGGAAAAGTACCCATTTCTCTTAGGAGTATTTCATAGGGAACTGAATCTTTTATTTTAAATTTGCTTGTGATCGAACAATTTTGGATCCTCTCTATTTGCCTACATTTCAAGTTCACTGTACTGCTGGCCCATACTTCACACCCATAATGCACCGCCAGTACTACCAACAATCGGAATAAGACCCAGATGGTCTTCCAATTCAATAATTCTGCCTCCCTACATATGTTTTGCAATGCAAAGAGTGCTCTCCTGCCTCCCATTATTCTTTTCAATCTGCATATTGTCCAGCTGTTTGTTACTAAAATCTACACCAAGATACTTGTATTCTGTTAGCTTTTCTAGGATAGCCCCTTCCTATTGGAATCTTTAACTGTTTTCTTTTCTTCTGATCAGTAAAAAACCCATATCTTGGTTTTGCTGGTATTTACTTGCATTCCAAATTCCTTGCAGAAGCATTCAAAGGCCTTTATATGCTCTCTTAACTGTTGAGCTGTTTGTAATCAAAATGAGAACATTTAAATATGTAGGTAGCTTCACGACAAGGCCCTTCTTCAGTGATACTGGACATCAAAATCGCCCTAAATTACAGTTATAGATTAAAACATCCTTAGCTTCAATTTCTTTGTCTAAAGGACAACTCTTAACCCATATAGATTAACTGACATAAATTACTATTCAAATAATTTCTAAGTTACATAATGGATTATGTAAACTTGTACATTCAAGAAAAGGTCAACACTGCAAAGAAAAATTATGACGTGGAATCTATGGGAGTTTCATGCTCCTTTTTGATAAATTTTCCATTAAGTGTAATGTTTCCTTACCTTGATTCTTCACTAAAGTAGGGCTCGATGACTAACCATAGTAATGCTACTACTGTTAATTGGCCGTCAAACATAATTTACCTGAAGTGACAGGCTATAAAATACTTTACGGCAAGTTTTATAGACCATTTTACGCAAACAAATTTCCACCAAATAGCCATAGCATAATAAGATAGAATATGACCAACAAATAAAATAAAATAAAAAGGAAGAATGAGTTAAAATATTAACATAATAAGATAGAATATGACCAACAAATAAAAAAAAAAGGAAGAATGAGTTAAAATATTAACGGGTAAACTTTCTCGGTCTGTTGAGCTATGGCCTAGTGGTTAAGAAGAAGCGTCACTACGGATATGACCAAATTCATAGTTTTTAGGAGTTTGATCCAAAATAATTGTACTCGGTATAATCGAAAGGCATTTGGCATAATCCAAAAGCATTTGTCAATCCCCAATAAAATAAAGCAGGTCCGCTTTAAGATACATTAAAGCACTGGAGTGTAAAAAGACGGTTATATAACACAACACTGCCCAGAATATAACACCAACTGCATTTAAAATTTATCGTAACGTGAGTGCTTGAGCAAGTGGCAACTCATATATAACCTTAGTCAAACGTAAATAGTAATTAAAATATTTGCTCTACCGGCAACTTGTAGACTAACCCTCTTAATAATGCTGAAAGTTATTTGAAAGCTCATTCTAATAACAAGACTCTTAATGAAAATACTAAATTTTGTATATCCGCAAATCTACTTTTCATGACACAATTTATCGGGAAACCTACTTTTCATCAAATACTTTTAATAAGTTTTTTGGAAATTTCGAATTCATCAGCTGCAAAGCGGTCTCAAAAAAAGTTGACCTATAAAGCAGGAATTTGATTAACTGCATAAAAGCAGAAATCTTCATGGCTGAGAAATAACATTTAAAAAGAAGGAAATGAGATTAGCACCTCTCTGTACTTGTGCAGGTAAATCTTTAGAGGCTCCACATAATCCTCAAACCCTAAAGTGCCCATGGCCCATAGCAGGTCGTCCCCGTTGATCGTCTTCCGCTTTTCCCGTTGGCACTTATCACTCGCCCTAAATTCAAAAAACCCGAACTAATTAACTTTGAAAAGCAGAACTCTCGCCCTAAATTCAAAAAGTTCCAAGTAATCGATTTTGAAAAAGACATACCTCGCCCTAAATTCATGAAGCCCAACCTAATTAACTATTATATATTAAAGAACAAAAAAACAAAACGGAATTTTTACAAGGCAAGGGTTAGAAAAAGAAATACTGGCTTCTCCCCTTTATGAACTCAATATTCTTAAAAAGATACAACTCCTCCAAAAAAATTAACAATTCTCCACTTCATATACATAAAAATGTTAAAAATTAAAAAGAAAGAAATCAAGGGTTAGACATCGACAAAGAAATCAAACTAAAAATTCAATAAAGATTAAAACGAATTATGCAAATGCTGCTATTTCAATTCCAGTGGCTATATGAAACAAAGAAACTGAAGTTCGCAAAAGTAATTACTCGCTGGCAATGAAACGGATGAACTGAGAACTCGAGAAACTTTGAAAAAGACAACCATAGTCTTTATTCAAAAAGCCCCAACTAATGACCCTAGAAATGACAACCCTCACCCTAAATTCCAAAAAAGCCAAAATAATGACAGTTATGGTTAAGCCATATTGAATGAATTAGCTTAATCCGAAGATTAAAATTTAAGTCTTGCTAACTGAGTCAAACTGTTGTAACATAACTATATGGTTATGACATATTACAGGTGGTTGAATGTGTTTCAATCGTATATAACACATCTGAAAAATAGTCAAGCCAAATTTTAAACCAAACGAGGGTTGGAGAGGGAAATACGCCATGATGAAATCAAACTCAAAATTCAATTAGAGATTTAACGAGCCCAAACTAATTAACAATTTTCCCCTTCATATATGAATTTTTCAAAAATAAAGCGAAATTTTCACCAAGTCAAGGGTTATAAGAAGAACCAATACTCGACAACAAAATCAAACTCAAAATCCAGTTAAAATTGGGATGACATACACAAATGTTGCTATTTAAATTCTAAACTAATTAACAATTCTCCTCTTCATCTTCATAGATATGAATTTTATAAAATAAAGCGGAAATTTAACCAAGACGAGGGTTTGAAGAAGGAATCCCTGAATACCAAATCAAACTCAAAATTCAGTTAAGATTAGAAAGGATTATGCAAATGCTGTATTTTTTAAGACAAACAGCTTTTGGAATTTCAAAGAAGGCACAAAATTCCATTTAACATTTTAAATATGATGTCTTGGATGTCAAACCATGGTCCCCAAACTAGGATAAAGCTCGCAGCCAGTCGAACTACCACCACAAATACAAAAGCTCCTATTTTAATTTTGATTGAAGTTAGCAAAAAGTACTTACTCGCTGGTAATGAAACTGATGAACTCGGAAACGCACTCCTGTACTGTGTCCTTGGCGTCCTTCGCGATCTTGGCGTTAGCGGGGACCGCTTTCTTCATAATGCGGCTGATATTTGCAATTGGCAGGAATCGATCCTGCTCCCTCGCGCTCGACCCGATTCCACCCTGATTATTCTCTTTATCTTCAGACGGCGGGCTTTCCTGGCTCGTCGCCGAACTCGCCAAGTCCGCCATAGTTGACCCTTCTCCGCCTGCGCTTCACACTCCATTGTTGGAATGACAACAGAAACAAAACAAGAACTGCAGAAAGAAATCATGGACAGAACATCGGCTTTGATTTTGATTTAGATAGAACCTTCAGCTTGTTTTTTTTACTTGGTTTTTAGAAAGCGGAAACGCTTGGTTTGGCTTACCTTGTAGGAGAGAGAAATTTGTCGAGGTAGTGTTTTCCTGATCCGACGAACCAAACGCGCGCCAGAGGTGAGCCTGCAAAACAGCGGATCCAAACCGTCCATTTCTCGCCCGGGCGCCTTGCTTTCATATCTTCTCGCCACGCATGCCATGTCACGGCCGCGAAAACGCCGCTGACGTGTCTCCTTCCCAACAGACCCTTGGCTTTCTCAATTAGGGCTTTGACTAGTAATAGGAGAGGGTCATCGAGTTGGCAAAAGGATAAAATCCCAATTGTCGTTTGTGGGCTTGGAAAAGGAGCCACGTTTGCCTACAGACTCCACAGTAAATTGCGTCTTTTCGAGGACGAAATTTAGGTAAAATACGTATTTCTAGAGGCCGAAATTGTCCCAGCGTGGAATATTTTACCATGTAGGAGAGGAATTCTAGGTCTTGTTCTTGTGTGACTAAAACCGAGAATTTCTTCTACCGGCAAAAACGCCGGCATAGACTTTATGGTTTTCGTGGAATATTAAAAAAATTATAAAAAGGTTAAGGATTTGCATTTTATTTATATATTGATATACTTAATAGTAAAATTTTCCCCTGCAGTTGCAAGAAAAAAATGGTGGGGTGTTAAAAAGATTTTAAAGCTTATCTTGTTATAATTGTTAGTTAATTAATCCTTATTAAAGATATTCCGTTTTAATAAAGTTTTAACGGATTAGACGGAGGAACCCCTTTGCACGGAATATTAAAGTGTTTGAAATCAGAAGCACATATCGATATAAACAATTTTGCTTATAGTGAATTTTTTTTAATAAATTATATACAATTGAAATGATATTTTTTTTAAATATTTAATAATTTTCTAGTTTGAATTGAATCTCAAATAAAAATTAGTATATGTTATGATTATATTAAGTTACAAGTCTATTGTGAAGTGAATCTCTTTTTCTAAGGTTCAAACCCCATCTAATGAGCGGATCTGAACCCTCGTAAAAATTTGTGTAAACTTACTAAAAATATATATATTTTTTTTTTTTGAATTTAGTGAAAAATCCCTTGTAGGGCCGCCTTAGTTTGAGAAACCACGATTAGGGGGGTCTACATCGTCAAAATTACCTGAGAGTCATGCCCGGCCCTAACCGTACCAGCATTATCAACTGAATTTTGGGTATTTGTGTTTGGTAGGGTGGAGATTCAAACCAGGGACCTCCCTGGAAGGATTGCCCTGCCCTCTCCAACTCACCTATAACGTGGGTAAAAATATATATTATTATATTATTACACAACAGTAAAATTTAATCTAATTTTAATTAAAAACTTTAATAATTTAATATAATTTCAAGAAATAAATAATTTTTTGTTAAAATAAATTATTTAATAAATTTAAACCATTATTCACATATAAACCTTGCGTAATTCATTAATCTAAAAAGATAAAATATAAACAGGGTTGATGAGTTGACTTGTTTTTATTAATGTAAAAAAAGTAAATACATAGACAAGGTAGCTTAATACCTTTATAATTATTTTAAAACAATATAAATCAAAAAAGATTTTATTTTATTTTATTTTATTTTGATAATAAGGAGTTGTACCAGCATCCCCACCCTTGACAAATTACAATTTTCTTCTTTAAAGCTTGCAAGTTTATCAATAAATACATTTATCATCTCAATTGAGATGTTATAGCTAAAAACCTACATCATTTTATATAAAATATTTGAATTCTTGATTTTTATTTTCTGGATCTTTTCAATTTTCTGTATAAATATAATTATTCCAGAATTTAGCGCCTTTCTTAACATTTTTCTATAATAGCCTTCACAATACCAAAACTTCACCTTTACTATCTATTAGTAGAGTAATATTTCCAAAATATCACACTATCATAGTCTACTTTACCAAATCTGGATTACTAGTTTTCTTCCTCACTAAAGTCCTAGTCTTTCATTGTTCTTCCCATCATTCGAACCCTAGCTCACAAATATTTGCAATTTCATTTTTCACGACTTGAAAAATCGCCGTTGCTCTTGTTTCAAATGGTTGACTTCACAAGGTCGAATCTCCCTCAATATTGCTCGGATTCTTGCATATGACCAATCATTGTAAAGATATTCAAATTCCGCACAAGTTGGTCCAAGAATCAGCTGAATTGGATAACTTTTCGAGAAGATATGGCTCTTAAAAGATGAGATGTTTTTCAAAGAAAAAAAATTAATCCACATTTTTCTATTGTAAAGAGGCGAAAAACCACCCCAATGCCTGTGGGTTTCAAATCCACAGGAACATAAAAGATAAAAATAAGGGGTTTTAGTTGATCCAACCTTCCACCCAACAACACGATTTGTTGTTGCACTACACTCAACAACCTAGTCTATTGTTGTGGTTCCCTCAATTGATTTGATTTCAAACAAGCCTTCCACCCAACAAGGGTCAACCTTCCACTCAGCATTTTAGCCTTTCGTTGTAGCTCCTTCAATCGACCCAACCTTCCACACTCCTTTAGCCTTATCGACCTTCCATGTTCCTTCAACCATCCCAACCTTCCACCCAACATCCCAGCCTTTCGTTGTAGCTCCTTCAGCCAACCCAACCTTCCACGCTCCTTCAACCAACCCAACCTTCCACACTCCTTCAACCTTGACACTCCAAAGATCAACTCATCATTCAGCCTTCCACACTCTTTCAGCCTCCAGCCTTCCACGCTCCTTCAGCCATCAGATTTGTTGATCGTTAAAGCAACAGACCATTTGTCAGGTCCCTTAGGGGGCAACCCTTTGCAATAGTTACCCCTTTTCATATAAATCAAAAAAGTTAATAATATTTTTTCTTTATTTTTAAGAAAAAATATATATTTAAATCTTGTTAAATTATACATACACAATTATTAGGTGGTCCCCTTCACATCAGGTCAACAATAACTAGTCAGAATAGGTTTGGTGGGAGCAACCCCTATGGTTTGAACCTTACCCTTGTCAGATACTAAAATAGTGTGGTTGTGATCAACTCTCCTATGTAACCAAAAAAAAAGTTAATATCTAATCTTTGTTGTAATACCATGAGTAGGTAATGATGTAATACTGGTGGACCAGTCTCAATCTCATATAATTAATTGAAAAAATATGAGTGATTTTGTTTCAATTTTATACAACCAATTTTAAAAATATATATAATATATGAGAATACTCAAGTTCAAATCACGGGTAGAGAGGCCCATGCCCCCAAGAAGGAAGACCCTCAATTGTACTTTGCATTCTAAAAAAAATGAGAATAAGATATTTATAGTTTTATTTTTTTTATTTTTTTGCTTGATATAAGGGGTTGTACTTGGGTCCCCCACCCTTACAACTCTCTTCTTTAGAGCTTGAGATTTTACAAATATATAGACTTCTCATCTCAATTGAGATGTTATAGTTAGAAACCTACATCATTTTACATAAAATGTCTGAATTCTTGATTTTCATTTTTTTGGATCTTTTCAATTTTCTATATGAATACCAATACTTCACATCTACTATATATGCATTGCATCTTATTAGAGTAATATTTCTAAAACATCGCACTATCATAGTCCACTTTACCAAATCTAGATTACTAATTTCCTTCAGTCATCTATTTTGACTATTTTTCGCATGTAGCATAGGTTCTTCCTCCTGTAGAGTTGCAAGATCTGAGAATGCATTTTTGCACTTCAATCTTTCGAGGTAATATCTAGATGTAACACATTTTGTAGGATCTTTATTTCTAGAAAATTGACCATCACAGTTTATTTCATAATTAGCTTCAAGAATATCATCTGAGGTGCTAATCTTTTTCATGGAACAATTTGGATGGTCTTTAGTAACTGTTTGGATTTCATCAATGATCTGCTTCAAATTCTCCTTTTGGAGTTGAGTCTTCTCTTGCTCGCTTGGTTCTTGCTAGAAAATTGGTGCCTTTGGAAGATGAGCTTCTTTCTTTTGAACCGGGACATTTGAAGGTTTTGAATCATTCACATGCAAGGCCTTCTCCACCATGGAGGAATCAAAGCATGATCGGAGGTTTGAGCATCTCTTCATGTGGCCATATTGTTGACAACCATAACATCTTAGGGAGAAGTTTTCATATTCAATATTTTGGATCCATTTCCCTTTGCTCGAGGAGATAGTAATGGATTGAGGTCCAGGAACTAAAACATCCATCCAAACAGCCAATCTTGCTTTACTCATATTAATTTTATTGGATAAATTTTCCTCTGTTTGGGCATCCATTTACTGGAATGCGCCAATGGCACTACCAATTTTGGTGAATATCTTTACTCCCCAAAACTCCATAGGGAGAGCATAAAGATTCAACCAGACTGGGAAGCCATTAACTTCTTCTGTAAAGGGGTTGAAAAACCAATTATATCTATAGTCCATTGCCTCATCTCTATCTGCTTAATTAGAAAAGAAAAAAAAAAATTGGGTAGAAGAGTTACTTGGAATTCTATACTCCACCAAATTTAATGTATCCTTTGAGATCCTCCAAGCCTGGTATTTTACCCTTAAGTATGCAAATAATTGTTTGGACTTCATAATCAATCATATCCAACCCAAATTCATCCTCCGAAATCTTGATAGAGGGTAGAGTTTCATCCACCCAAGAACCCAAAGATCCTTTAGAGATATTTCTTCTGATCGAAGAGGTTTTCTCACAGACTAAAGAGATGGTTTACGAACAACCCTCTCCCTTCAATGCTTGAGTGCACCTAGGGTTTACACACGATGGATGGTTCATCCAACCCATGTCGCGACTGCTGGTGTTTCTTATAATCCTTTGGTTTCTCGTGAACTTCACCTTTGCTTGCCTTCGCATCTCCATAAGAGCCTTCATGCCCATGTTTATTATTGTGCTTATCATAGCCTCTGCATTCATCGTAGCTCACCGCATGTTGCCCATGTCCATTTTTTTGCTTACCATAGCCTTTGCTTTCGTTGTAGCTGGTCGTAGCCTCTATGTTCACCTTTTAGAAATAGTTGGACTACAGAACGCTCAAGATCCACCATAAGTAGAAATGACCAAGAATTCAAGTTTTGGTAGAGCAACTTCATTCGGTTTTCCAATGCGTCTCATGCCCTCTCCTTCATCTCTCGGCTCTAGTTCTTGAGAAGCACGCCCTCAACAATAGCAAGATCGACTAAAAGTATTCGACAACCCTTGGCACTGCTCCTATTGTTCCTCCTTGTCGCTCAAATCACATCATCTACTACGGTATTTGTATTCGGCCTAACACTGCCATTGTCAAGTGTGCTAGAAATTTCCCTTATCTATTTATATTTATAGTTTAATTTATTTAGTATTAAATAATTTTTTTTATTAAAGTTAGAGAGGGGGTTTTGAAAGGGACCTCAAACCTTTTTAATAGAAGTGAGGATGTTGGAAGGTCCCACAACCTTGTACATAACCAAACTAGAGATAAAACAATAAGCTTACAGAAAGAACAAGGTTTTGAAAGCCAAAATGGAACAAATTTGAAATAAATTTAGTAAACTAACAACACTGAAACACCTTTTTGACAACAAAACAATAGTCAACTTACACTATTGTCTTTTCTTTCTAGATTCTAGCTATGCGTAAATCTAAATTTCTTTGATTCCCATCATAGACCTCCTTCTCAATCTCTTAATTTCAAATTTCTTTAAGGTTAGGTCTTCCTCCTATTGCTACCGCTCCTACATCCACTTTTTTCTTGATCTTCTAGTTATTTTTGAGTAATGGGGTAGCAAAGCATTTTTTAACAAAGGAAGAAGAAATCCTTCCCTTATTATCTTTCTACGTGATCTCATATGTAGCCTCAACAATAACATCCACTAATGGGGGCTCATTTTCCATTTCACTAGAAGTTTGATGGGTTTTAGCTGGACTTCGAGGAACCAACACTAATTGTTGTTCCTTCTATTTTCTTCTTCCTCTTCAAAGACCTCCCATTCTTCTTCTTCAATTGCGAGGGCACTAAAATTGTTCATAACTTCTCTTTATATTTTTGAGGGATCTCCTTCATTTTTTTTCTTGCTGGTGAATTTGTTTAGCATTTCCACTTCTTTGTTTTATTGTTGAGACTATTTTCTTTGCCAAATTTTACCCTCTTTTTGCTTGGGCAAACAATTTTCAAGGAGATGGTCTTTTCTTTTACTAACCCTATTTAAGGCTAGGGAGTTTTCATATTTGATTTTCTACTCCCAAGTCTCATATTTAGATTTCAACCTAATTGAGGATGGTAGGGTTCTTTCCATGTTTACATTATACAAAGCCTAGCAAAAATCAGTCTAGTCCTTGCTTTGGTTGATGGGTTTTCCTATAGATCTAGTAATTCCACTCATTATGTCTTCATCCCAATATTCAATTGGGAGGCCTAGCAATCTCACCCAAAGAGGAGCTAGGTGAATATTATTTGTCTCAGGATTGAATCTTGGCTTCCATATTTTCAAAGATAGACCTTTTCTGCCCAAGAACCAAGGTCCTTTCAACATGATATCAACCATATCCTCCATGATAGTGAAGGTAAAGAGCAAAAAGCTTATAGGTAGAGCTATTATCTCTAGATGACCCTTAATATTCCATTTACAAGTTGCCCATTTTCGATCGAAAACCAATAAAGATCCAAACTAAACTAAAAATTTACCTATTTTTTTATCTTTCAATTAATCTATATAGGACCTCCAAACATGACATATCCTCATCCTAAGAAGGATATATCTCAAAATTTTCAAAAGAGCTCATAGTAGCACCTTTAGCTAAATCAAACCACAAGGGTCTAGTTGTAGCACTTGGGTCGATCAGGCTAATGCTACCACTGATAGCTTTTAGATTTGCCTTTTATGTATCATCTTTATAACCTTTCTTGTCTCTATCTTTGCTTCTAATGAAACCAGCCCCCTCATCTTCAACGCTTACCCAACCTTCCTTGCCTCCCTCTCTCACAACCAAAGTTCCAAGGGAGGATCTTGATGCCACAAGGTTAGTAAGAGACTCCATTTGCTAAGGGTTCATTATAAACCATCGAATTCAAAGCCCACCATCATCGAAGCCTAGATCCATCACTACTAAAGCCCACTCTCCCTAGATCTGCCATCATTGAAGTTCAAATCCAATGCCTTTGAAGCCCAAATCCATAGTTGATGAATCCCACCACTATCAAAGACCAATTTTACCATTATCGAATCCAAAGCCCATCATTATTGAAGATTAGATCCATCATTGCTAAATCCCACTCTCCCTATATCTACCATTGTTGAATCTAAGATATACTACCTTCAAAGCCTAGATATACAGTTGTTGAAGCCCACCACTATCAAATCCTAGATCTGCCACCATCAAAGCCAAAGTCCACCATTATCAAAGCCTAGATCCATCATTGCTAAAACCCACTCTCCCTAGATCTATCATCGTTAAAGCTTAGATCCACTACCTTTGAAGCCCATATCCATAGTTGTTGAAGTCCACCACTATTAAAACCCTAATATATCATCACCAAAGCCAAAGCCCACCACTATTGAAGCCTAGATCCACTACCTGTAAAGTTCATTCTCCCTATATCTGCCATTGTGGAAGCTCAAATCCACTACCTCCAAAGCCCAAATCCATGGTATCTAAATCCCACCACTATCGAAGCCTAGATTTATCATCATCGAAGACAAAGCTCACCACCACCGAAGCCTAGATCCATCATTGCTAAATCCCACTCTCTCGAGATATGTTGTCATCAAAGCTCGTATCCACTACCTTTGAAGCCCAGATACATAGTTCTTGAAGCCCACCACTATCAAAGCTTAGATCTGTCATCATCAAAGTCAAAGCCCACCACTCGAGCTTAGTATAAGTTTAAGGGTATGTTAGCCTAAGGTTAACCTCTCATTAGGGTTTGGTATCACTATAAAATTATTTAGTACTATATAATTAAATAGAATGAACTCCACCATTTAAATTCCTTGAATTTCAAGGAGGAGAATTAGGTTTGAATCTTGTCAAGCAATACATATATAATTATTGTTGTAATAAGATTGTGTGGTTAAGTTGTAATACAAATGGGTCCATTTCAATTCCATATAATTAATTAAAAATATTGCAACAAATGATAGAAAGTGATTGGTTTCACACAATAAACAAAAGGCTCAACATCATTGATGAATCATAACACTTACCCCACTAGATTTGGGTCAATAAGTTAGAAATACACAATTTCACACCATAAACTAAGGTTTTAATTCTTTAGTTAAACCTTAATATTTTGAATAAGATTACTTAAGTTCAAGTGGTTAGAAACATGATCTCTTAATGTAAAAACCTGAATTTAAATCTTGTTAATACCCCTCCCTAATATATATATATATATATATATATATATATATATATATATATATATATATATATATATATATATATATATATATATAGAGAGAGAGAGAGAGAGAGAGAGTAAAATCTAAGATTATATTATGTCATAAATCGAAAAATTACAATGATATGGTGCTAACATTGTCCA
Source organism: Wollemia nobilis (assembly GCA_028583015.1). NCBI lineage: Eukaryota > Viridiplantae > Streptophyta > Pinopsida > Araucariales > Araucariaceae > Wollemia > Wollemia nobilis. The sequence goes on along the minus strand of JAQPPZ010011269.1, from coordinate 2,091,822 downwards.
CCAACAAAAAACAAAAATAAGACGAATAAGGAGTAAAGCATCCATAACTGAGTACACATAAGAATAGAAGCTAATAGCAACAAAGAGACTATAGCTATATCCTACTACAATATGCCAAATATCATCACTCATTCGTAGGAGAGCCTATCATGTGGTGAAGTTTTAGGGATGGACTTCATTATATCTTTTAAATTCTTCAAGAAAGAAATAGAAGTAATGAGTTCCTAAACTAGTTCATCACTATTTAATGCCTTATTTTTCATTATTGAACCTTTTGAAGATTTTGAATCATGTGGAAAATCTTATGAAGCGTATCGATAACATATCCTAGTGTATTGTAATCTCCATGAACATGGGAATAAATACATCCCAAATATAACAAAATATCAAAGATAAAGTTTGCTAAGCTATACCCCATGGAGGAGAAGAACTGATAAATACCTTTATGCATCTAAACTTCCAAATATGTTTAAGAATAATGAGTCTACAAATATCCTAGAGATTGGGGCAATGATCTTGCTGGGAAAAACCAAGTAGAGAAAACTTCCAAGATTTAGAGGAGGGGAATAAAAAAGTGTAGAAGACACTCTAAGATAGTTTAGCCATGTCACAAAACCAAAACAAGTGAATAAGAGTTTCTAAAGCATTATAAAATTTGTATTAAGGGGAAATATGTAAAATCAAAGCCAAACTTTCAAAAGTTAGAAATTTTTTATGCAAAACTCGCTATCCAAGAAGTTAGACTTTCAATAGGAACTTTAGATTGCCACTGTACATTGGTAAATTTGACTTGCCACTTGACATTGAGCTTAGAGTCCAGTGATAAATGATAAAAAAAACCATAGATCCAATTGTAATTAATGGATGAGATTCTATGGTCACTATGGAATTAATGGATAAAATTCTATGGTCACTTCTCATCTCAATTGAGATGCTATAGCTAGAAACCTACATCATTTTACATAAAATGTCTGAATTCTTGATTTTCATTTTTTAGATCTTTTCAATTTTTTATATGAATACAAATATTCCAGAATTCAGCATCCTTCTTGACATTTTTCTATAGCAGCCTTCACAATACCAAAACTTCACCTCTACTATCTATGCATTGCATCTTAGTAGAGTAATATTTCCAAAACATCGCACTATCATAGTCCGCTTTACCAAATCTGGATTGCTAGTTTCCTTCCTAAAACACAAGTGCAACCACAAAAATTATAATAAATAGTTTATATGAAAACACATTAATGTTATAAAATAAAGCAGATATTACCAATGGAAAACATTAAAGTAAATCTTAATCATTATTTGATTCAGGCAATCAACATTTTCTTGTCAGCTTCAACTAAACTTACTACTTCCTCTAACCATGGAAAGGAGAATTTAACTTCATGATCCTCAATCAAAACCCCTCTATTGGCTAGCCTATCTGCACATTTGTTTCCTTCCCTTAATGTATGTGTAAATCTGATTTCTTCAAACTCTTTAGCAAGATCTTGAATTTCCACAATTATCTCTTGTATGTTCCATGGAGCCTTTGCTTTCCTCAAAATTGCATTTATTACTATGAGAGAATCACCTTCCATCCATACTCTGTTCCATTTCATTTGTTTGCATATTTTTAACCCTTCTAAAGCTGCCCAAGCTTCAACTTCATTATTTGTCTTAAATCCACTATTGAAAGCGTAATGAGACAAAATATCTCCTCTATTATTTCTAATTATTCCTCCTCCTCTTGTTGGTCCTAGATTTCCTTTAGATGCTCCATCAAAATTCAATTTAACCAACTCCACATCTGGTGGTTTCCACTTTATATTCTTTGCCTTCTTTTTGCTTCTCTTGTACCCAACATCATAATTCCATTTAATGACTTGACTCCATCTATCAAGGCTCTCTGCTTCCAGATTAGGGATTGGGTGAGTTGATAGGGTTGGTTTAGACTCCTCTATGGCTAAACATATCTTCCTTTTCATTACCTCTAAACTGCTTTCCTTTCCTTTAAATATTCTTCTATTCCTTTCTAGCCATACAGTCCAAAGTATTGTATCTTTTGATATATCCCATATTGTCTGTAAAGCCTCACTTTTATAAGTGCTCTGCCATTGCTTTAACCATTCTTCAATTCTGCTATTCATCACCATGCATTTACCAAACATATTAAGAATCCATTGCCATAGTTTCCAAACTATTGAGCAATGTCCCAAGAGATGGTCTATACTCTCCTCCTCCTTTTTACAAAGAACACATTGAGAGGGGCCATGAAAACCCCTTTTCATAAGGTTATCCTAGGATAAAATTCTTCTATGACCTACTAGCCAAACAAATATTTTGACTTTAGGAATGCTTGGGCTATCCCAAATATCTCTCCATATTCTAGTGATATTACTATTTTGTTGGTGCTGTACATTATATCCACTTCTTGTTGTGTATTCTCTTGAGCTATTCAACTCCCAAATCAATTTATCCTTGGCTCCCCTCGAAATAATCACAGTTGTTATCTTTCTACTCAATTGCCTCCTAGCATCAATGTCTTGTATACTTGTAAAAAAATCTTCTTTCCATTTGTATCTTCCTTCTCGATCCTTGTACAAAATGTTTGAAACCCTATCACCATATTTATCTTGAAGTAATCTCATCCAAGGTTTCAAAATTGGATCTAAATTGAGTGGTTTTTTATCACACCAAGTATCCATCCAAATAGAAATTTTTTCTCCAGTTCCCACCACCCATCTTAAACCTTTAATCATTAGATCAAATAGATTTTTTTAAACCATTCCAAAGAGCAGAACCATTTGGTAGAGAGAATGCAGTAAATATTAAACTTGGGTCATTGGGCTCAACATACTTAGAAGAATTCTTGCCCATTGTCTTTGACTCTCTTTGTACAATCTCCAGATTACTTTTCCCCTAAGAGCTAAGTTTGCATCTGTAAGAACTCTTAAACCAAGACCTCCCCTAGTTTTATCATCACACACCTTGCTCCATTTCACCAAAGGAAATTTCCTTTTATCATGTAAACTTGACCATAAAAATGATCGCATAATATAGATTAAACTATTTTCAACTGATTTTGGCATAGTATACAATGACATATAATATGTTGGAATGGCTTGTAAGACTGACTTAATTAACTACACTCTTCCTGCTAACGATAACCATCTACCTTTCCAAGCTGGTAGTTTATTCTAAACTTTACTAATAATTGGATTCCATAATTCTATCCTCATTCTCCCCTCAAATAAAGGCATCCCTAGATAAGTTGTTGGTAAATTTACCTCCTCCATTTGAAGTAACTTGTAAATTCTTGCTTTGATATTAGTTGGAGTGTTAAGGAAGTAAATTTTGGATTTTGTCCTATTAACTTTTTGCCTTGATGCTCTTTCATATTCCTTTAAAAAGTTATTCAAAGCTCTGGCCTCATTTATCCTTTCCCAAAAAGGGTTGTATCATCTACAAATTATTGATGTGTGATGTTGTCGATGTTATTACTAACCTTGAGTCCACTTATAAGCCCATATTTGTTAGCCTTATTTAAGTTCCTACTCAAAACCTTTGCAATAATAATGAACAAATAAGGAGATAGAGGATCTCCTTGTCTAAGGCCTCTCTTGGCTTTAAAATATTCTGTTACTAACCCATTGACCAATACTAAATAAGAAACTGTAGAGACACAAGCTTTAATCCTTCTAACCCATTTCTTCTCAAATCCAAACTTTTCTAAAATTGTAAAAAAAAATCCCATTTAACCCTATCATATGATTTAAGGTATCCTTGTTCCTTTTAGCACAAGTTCCTTCATCTAGCCAATGATCTGAGAGTATGCATCTATCTAATTTTTCTATTAGGTTCTCTCTTGTTGTTGGTCCATGTATAGTTGTCTTCTTCAAACTCAACCTCCCATAGATTATTGTTTTGAATAAAAGCTAAGAAATCTCTCATACTTTGGGTTAATTTCCTAATTCCCCCAAAATTTTCATCCATCTTGGTTATGGCATTAAAATCTCCTATGATCATGAATCAGGTTTCTTGGTCTTTACTTCTCATAAAGGCTTCAATCCCACTCTAAACTTCTAATCTACTTGATTGAGTTGTAGGTCCATAGACATTGATAAGGATGAAATGAATATCTACAAAGTAGCAAGTGACTAAAGAGGTTATCCAATGCCTAGTTTTATGAATGGTTACACAGGAGGTTCTAGAAGGATTCCAACAAGTTAGAATTCCCCCTGTCGCTCCTTCAGAATCCATAGCATCCCATTCACATCTTGCCCATATTGCTTTCATAGTTTTTGAAACTTCTTCTTTTGTCATTTTAGTTTCCTGGATACAAAGAATATCAGGCTTATTACTTAAACATAGGTCCCTAATACACCTCTTCTTTGAGGGGGCATTAGCACCCCTTATATTCCATGAGATGATAATCATGTCTCATTAGGGGCTATTGGCCCCTCCTACGTATTACCAATATCATTTTGTTGTTTGGTAAAGAGAAGTTCAACCAACTTAGTTTGTGTTCCTTTCTCTATGTTTGCTCTTGCTTCCCTAGATCTTGCTTGATAATTTGAGGGTTTTCCTCTTTTTGCCTTGCCTATATCAAGAGTAGGTCTTATTATTCTATTCCTCAATATTCTTTCACAATTTTGTTTTTCATCATATTTATCCTCTCCTGGCTCTACTACATAAGCTTTTGACTTGTCCTGCTCATTTTCTAGTATTTCCTTATTAATGGCAGAGGTATTAACTTCTAAAACTACATTTTCTTTACCAATATTTTCTCTTGAATGGTGCATGGTACTTCAAGAGAGTCTTCAAAATCTGATGAGACACATTCCTTAGGTTCATCGAGAATGTTCTTCCCTAAATCAGGATCATACTGAATAGATGGTTCCTTGTTAATATGTTGAACCTGTTGTACTGTGTCCTCTAAGTTTTGATCTACTTTTTCTTCATAGGCTAAAGCCTCAAAAGAGTTGGTATTTCTTCCAATATCCTTCCTTACTGGTCTCCATTGTTTATTTTCTTTCATTTTTCTAGATCTATTTTTTGGAAGTTGAAAACCATCTTCATCCATAACCATTTGTAAGTTTCTCTTGCGGTTTTCTACATATGATTCTGTTGGGCTCTTCTTAGGGCATGATCTCTCAATATGCCCCACCTCATGACATCTTCTACATCTAAAAGATATGTTTTCATAATCTATGGTTTGGGTCCACATCTTATCCCCATACTTAAGAATGATTGATTCTGGTAAAGCTTTACTTATATCAATCATGACCAATATCCGAGCATAAATAGCCAAGAATCCATCTTTTGTAGTATCTAAAATCTCAAGGAATTCTCCTAGAGTGTTGCCTATTGCCTTGAAGGTATCTATTTCCCAAAATTCAATGGGCAACCCAAACATCCTAACCCAGACTGGTACTAGGGATAGATTTACATTTTCAGGTGAAAAGCCTTCATACCAACGGGTAAGGAAGAGTCTTGCTCTTCCCATAAACCAAGGACCCCCTTTTAGGATTTTTCTCTTTCTTCCCTAGAACAAAAAATGGCTAGGAAGAAACCTTTGGGAAGAAAGGATAGAATCACTCCTGGAGACTTCCAACTCCTATCAATCCATTTTCTCAAGGCTGAAGCCCCTAGCCAATACCCATTAAATTTACAAAAAACTGCCCTATCTTGGAGCAACAAGGATCTCTCTGAGGTGCGCTCACTAACCTCTACCACTAGAGATGATTCTAAGGATTTAACTATAAATCGGTCCATGGAAAGGAAACTAAAACTCAAAATCTATTGAAATTTATCAGAATGTCCTATAGCAAATATAATATTTGATAAAAAAATTATAATAATTTGCATGCAAAATTTCTAAGATAAAGAAGGGAAAAAAACTTAGCTGAAAAATTCTATGTCCAGATAGAATGTCTTGCCTCACTGAAGTCCTAGCCCTTCATTGCTCTTCCCATCATCCGAACCCTAGCTGACAAATATTTGCAATTTCATTTTTTGCGACTTGAAAAATCGTCACTACCCTTGTTCCGGATGGTTGACTTCACAGGGTCGTATCTCCCTCAATATTGCTCGGATTCCTTCATATGACCACTCATTTTAAAGCTATTCAAATTCCACACAAGTTGGTCCAAGAATCAGCTGAATCGGATAACCCTTCACGAAAATATGGCTCCTAAAAGATGAGACATTTTTTTCAAAAAAAAAAACCCTAATCCTTCAGTACAAAAAACTTATTATTCAAATCAAATTCAATGTTTTAAAAGGAACAATGGACTAGCATTCAAAGTTTACACGATTTAGTTATGTATTTATAATTAAATTAATTTCATTTCATTTCAATAATTGAAATGAAATATAACAAATATCTTATACAAGTATTTGTATAGGCTATATGAGACAACCCTCATGGAGGATGTTGTTTACCTAATATATGATTATCCAACCTATTTTACTTATTGAAGCATGGTGTACAATCTTAACCTCTACAAGATTTGAACCCTGGACTTTTATTCATAGTTGAAAAGTCTCCACCATTAGGCCACTCATGTTAGCAAATATTTTTTGCATATACCTTATATAAACTACTCTTTGAGATTATGTTAATGTCAAAATATTAGAAGAAACAATGAACTAAAAACTTAAAATGGTACAAGGTTAGCAAATAATTTTGTATACCTTTTAAACTATAGTTTGAGATGATGTTAATGCCAAAATGTTAGGAGAAGAAAACAATGAACTAAAAACTTACAATGATAAAAGTAAAGGCTAATTTCTATCAAAAGTCAAAGGAAACATATGTTATATATTAAATTAAATATAAAATTTAAAAGGTAAACTTCATCATCCAAAATTGAAAGCAAGATTTTAAAATAACATATATAAATCGTCAAAAGAATGTGAACATTATATTGATATGAAGAATTTTAAAAGAAACTGAAAACCCTTAACGAGGGTAAGAAAATCAAATATGTGATTTCAACCTTGTGCTTGCTTGCTTAGGATTGTGTTGATGATATTTGATTGATTAATAATATAATTTAAACACAATATTCATTGTTTAAAATAATCCACCTTAAGGCTTATAGTTTAGATACAAAAATTTAATTGGTGAATGAATAAAATAAAATTATTTTAATTATGTCCATGAGACCAAAACAATCTATGGGACCAAGAGATTTAATACAAGATGGGGTATGGTGTACAACCCTACTCCCTTTTGAATTCAAACCTTGGACCTCCTATTCAAAGTTTCAAAGTTTAACAACATCCAAGAAAGAAAATTGTTCAACAAAGTCAAAAAGCTCAACATCCTCTTATCATATTTTGGAGTGTGTTTCTTTTGTTGTTGATTTTGATGAGAATTTTTCCTATTTTTTTAATTCTCAATTCTTTAAAAAATTTTGTTAGTGAGTTTACTTTTAGAGTGTCCTCAAATTCAATCCTAATGTCCTTGTAGGCTTCACATTCCATGACAAAATGTTTTTCGGTTTCCATTACTCCTATTGTAGAGAAAGACACATATTCATTTTGGTCGTGCCTCCTACAAAATTGTCCAACTCCTACTTTTGCATTTGAGATGGTGTGAACTAGATCTTAGTTGGGCTATAAGTATTTTTTCCTTTCATTTGATCTTTGCATCTATGTACTTATTTTGGTTGTGTTCACAATTTGGGTTGAACTCGATTTATAATTATTTTTTCCTTCCTAAATTTTTAGTCTACATGACAAGTCTGATTTTTTCGCTCACATATTGTTTAATTTCTTTGTTGGAGTTTGGGATATCATGAAATTTAATGCTTCATTTGTCCATCCATTTGTTGTTTTATTTCATCCATGTGTCTTTTCTTCTATTTAGTGTTTCTTTGATTACCTATTTTGGTAACATGTTATCTTCTATTCTTTGTATTTTCTTTAGGTACCCCAATAGCCTTATCATAGCTTTTGCTTCTAGTGAAAAAAACCCATGTTTCAACAAGTAAAATCTCATATGGGACTAATGTTTTAATTCTAAAATTATTTGTAATTAGTTCCTTTAAATTATTTTTATTTGTCCTAACAGGGACACTGCAATGGCAAAAGTCATTAGGCTCTCATAACAGAGACCCAAGTTTAATTCATGGGAAGGTGGCCCATGATATGCCCCCGCTTTTTAACCTCTTCAAAAAAAAATTCTTTCTATTTGTCTCCATATAAAATTTGATAGATTACTAGCCGATACCTCACACCCATATAATGCCACTAAAATAATTAAATACCCCCCAAAATACCCTAATGGTTTTCCAATCCCACAAATCTATTTTTTTTGGCCTTATTTAGCAATGAGTAGAGTGCCTTCATCTTACTCGTATTGATTTCATCCTGCATATTCTCCAATTGAGTTTGCTTTGAAAATCTAACCCAAGGTATTTCTCTTTTGTTACTACCTCTAAAGGGTTTTCTTCAAATGAAATATATGGGTGTTTTTGCTCTCTTTGAGCAGAGAATTCCATAATTTTAGTCTTGCTAGTGTTTACCTACATCCAAACTTCTTTATAAATTCGTTCTAAAGATTTTAGATGTTCTTTTAAACTTTCAAGTGTCTTTCCAATCAAGATGAGGTCATCAACATAGAGATGAAGTTTCACTACATAATTAGCCAATTATATTTCCTCTCCTTCCATTATTTCTACCCATTCCTCTAATTTATAAGTGTAAAGGCTAAATAAAGTAAGTGATAATAGAGAACCCTATTTCACCCCGATATCACTTTCAAAACACTCTAAGAGTCCTTAAGTTATAATTTTTGCCACCACCTGCTCACAAAGTCTGTGTACAACTACTTTGTACTTGGTTGGTATACCTATTTCTTCCAAGATTTACCTTCAGGTATTGTGTCAAAAACCTTTTTAAAGTCCACAAAACAATAATAAACTTCTCCTTTTTCATTTAATATCCTCTCTATTAGGTTCCTTAAAGAAATGCAACGATCTTGAAATTAGTGCATTTAGCATTACATCATGACCACATAGTGGCATTATAGTAATTTGTTACTTATGCATGAATGGCTTGGCAAGATTTGAATTTAGGTCTCTTCTTAAAAGTTGAGTAATATAATTGATTGAGCTAATGCCATTTGATATAGTCCAATATTCGAATTTGGGACTCCTCTTAAAAGATGAGGAATATAACCAGTTCAGCTAATGTCATTTAATATGGTTTTATATAATTTGACCCTTACTTAAGCATTTAATTTTTAATTTAATATCCATAACTAATATTTTAAATTGTCAATATTTATAAATTAAAAAGAAATGATTAAAGTTAAGATGATTTATTAGAAAAAGGTCATATAATTTTCTTAATGTTTCACTAGTTATCAACTACATTTCATTTTCTAAACTTAAAACAAATATATATATTTACTTTAAAAATATCAAAGGTAAGAAGATATTTTATTTAAAAAAAAAAAATTGTTAAGTAAAATTGGAACAAGAGCAATGGAAGGCTAGGGTATCAATGAGGTGGGATATTCTAAATATATTCATTATATTTGAAGTTATACATACGAATTTTTGTAGGTTTATTATAGAAGTATTATTATCAAATATATTTAGTTTTGGGAGATGTAAGCTCTATTTCAAATGATATAATTGCTATAGGATATACTGGTTAATATTAGTAGATATTGAGTTATAATGTCCATCCCATGGATCGATTTATATATAAATTCTTAAAATCACCTCTAGTAGTAAAGGTTAGGGAGGACCTCATAGAGCAAAAATCCTTGTTGCTCGAAGATAAGACAATCACTGGTAAATTTAATGGGTCTTGGTTAGGGGCTTTGACTCTAAGAAAATGGATTGATAGGAGATGAAAGTCTCCAAGAGTAAATCTATCATTTCTTCCTATTATTCTAAAACTTATTCTTATATTACCCTTAGCTTCCATTGTTCTTATTACCAAACTTTGGGTTCTCGTTACTCTTCTTATTTTGTTCCTTATCCCATTTCATAAACCCTGTGCTCTTTCTTTTCTTGAGCTCCTGCCTCTTTGCTTGAGTAGTTGAAGGACTTTTTGGTTTGAAGATTTCTCTCTTTTTGCCTAGCCAAATTATATACCTTTTGCAAAGTTTTGGGTTTGAGCAAATTAATTATTTTTCTAATCTTAGGATCCACCCCTAAAATGAACTTATGCACCTTTAGTTGTTCATTGTTCTCATACTTCATAATATGCTTCAAAATTTTAACATATCTTTGATTTTATACCTCTATTGTTAGTGAAACCTACTAAAGTGTAGAGAATTCCTCAAGCTTCTCTACATAAAATTAATTAGAAAAAAATATTTTCTTAAATGCTTTGATGATACTATCACATTTAATGTGTTCCACCATTATAAGGTTGCATCCTAAAGATGAAGGGTAGCTCATACAATCTAGGTTTTGGAAGAATAATTCTTCATGGCAAAGAAGGTTTCCAACTCATTCAACTATGGCTCGACTGCATCACCTCCTTCGTTTCCATTTTATTTAGGTACCTTAACATTCTTAAGGTGTTTAGCCAAATTAACCTCTATTCGAGCTTTTCTCCCATGGCTTCTCCTAACATGATTCTCTTCTTGTCTATCCTCTAAATCCTCGTTATCGATTTTCTTATTGATCAAGGTTTCTAGCAATTTTTGTTGTTGTTCCATCTATTTCTAAAGTAAACTAACTACGAAGGAAAGATCTTCCATCCTCTCACTAGAACCTATTGTTTCTTTGGTTTTCTTGTTGGAGTTTTTTGTCCTTCCAACTTCTTAATGTGGCCTATTGTTCTCCTAGTTCTCTTGTTGGAGTCCATTGTTCATCTAGACTTATTTTAAGGACATACTACAATTTCCTCTTATGCAACTGATCCTGCTTTCTTAGATGATCCTCCTCTTAAAATAGGTGGCATCTCCTATCCACACAAAGGAGCTAGATAAGTGATAATTTCCCTCAATTTTACTTATAATAAGTTATTTTTATTTCCACCATGAACTAACTTAGAATATTATCACTCTCTTGATAATGATCATGGTCACGCTTGCCTCACCATAAGGTGTCATTCCCCAATAAAAAACTACACTCTCTAGAATTTTTACTCCTTGGTTTGATTGATCTAGACGGTATGCAATACTTGATTTATCCTAGATCACATTAAAGTACCTAGTAGAGTAAGTCTCCTAAAAGTAACACATCAAGTCAAGGCTCATCCTAGGTGAATTCCATGGAAGATTCTAGTGCTATGACCTAGAGCTCTGATACCAACTATAACAACTTACAAAACCAATCCAAGAGAGATATTTTTTTACCCAATAATATTATTTTTACCATTCTAAAGTCTTCATCACATTTGAGTTCAATGCCACTATAAATGACACTCAAGTGGAAAGGAGTGGCCAAATTCCTATATTTTTGGGGTTTACCTTACTAAACCTCATCATTTAGAAGGATGCCAAAGTGGTCCCCCCACCTTTCCTATACCCTCATCGATATAGGATAATTTGACCATAGTATAGGAATTATCCTTTAAGGCCCATAACACTTAAAGGGGGTGCCTATTCCCTAACCTTTCCATAAGTCCATCTATGAAAGTTATTATAACATAAATTCTTAGTGCTTATTTACCACACCTCCACGGGCTAAATATGGTCATTACAACTGACTTGGCAATGAACATGGCCACTTGAAGCTCATTGTTATAGGTACCACCGCTATTATTTTGTGAATGATTTCATTAACTACATTGTTAAGGAACACTCGATCCTCATCGTTCAAGGTGTATCAAATCATAAATATCTGGCTATTGCATTATTGCAACTCCTTCTAGGACCCATAACTACCGTGTTATTGCATCTTCGTAACTCCTCCCAAAATTGGGTTATCTCATGACTCAAGGTTCATAATAGGTTTCTAGATCCATACCCAAGAACCCCACAAAAACCAAAGGTGCATAAAGAAAATTAATCTAACATTCATCCATGAAAATATTTAAAGTTCTAAAATGAAAATAACATGTTTAGCCATAACACAATGCTATATTCTTGGATTTTAAATAGAGCATTTCAACCCAAAAGAATAAAACATAAATTTCCACATAGAACTAACATTAAATAACATCTCTCTCAAATATATCATGATTGAACTAAGCATCATGCTAACATCCATAAAATAAGCTAGCATAAACATCTATTTAATCAAAGCTAGTTTAGCAAGCTTAAAATAGAACATAAAGCTAACTTATAACAATTTTCTCTCTTATATTTCACAATGAAAAACATCTTCAAAAGAGATCCTTTCTAACCCATAATTTTATTTGCTCAAAATCAAATATTCCATACATTCATGAAGACTTCCAATCCTTTTAAATTAGGAATAAAAATGACCAAGTTTTACATAACAAAATTTCCATTTACATAGTATCTTTTCATTTCAAAATATGCTAAGACAAGTCCACCCAAGTGGCCCCTATACCACCTTCTTTTCATGATCCTCTTCATGAAAGAAATCTCCCATGGACTTTAAGAAAACTTAGGGATCATGACAACTCTTAATGCAATGCAACTTAACATACTCTAAGTATTAATTGCAAGCAACCATGCAAAATACATTTCATGCAACCCTTGAGAGAATCCCATACTTCTCTCTATAATGGTTTCCTTACCTACTCAAGTCGTAGGAAAATCATTGCAAATATTATTCACATACCAGAGATTTTCTTTTATATACGAGAACCCCATAATTCCCAATTTCCAATTCAACAACCAAAATAGCAAATCACTAACTTAAAATGATCACCAAAACATAGTAAATCAACATCTTTAATTTAAAGAACACCAAGACATAATGATTCATTAAATTCCTTAACATAAAACCATAATTACCTTCTTCACAAAGGGAAAGTTGATTTACTAAATAAAACTAGATTATTCTTCTAAATAACCTCTATACCAAAATCTGGTTAAACAACCTTACAATAATAAAATCAATTAAAAACCATATTAAGTATTGGTTCCAACCTTATTAACATATATTCTCTACCTTTAATAATCACATCGATTAATCCAATCATCTACCAATATAAACAAAAGGTAATATATGCATACAAGAACCAATAAGTACTTAATATAAAGCTCTTTAATAACTCTACCAAGTGCATGATTCAGACTTCAATAAACATTAATCCAAGCTACCAAAGGTAAGGTAAACAAAATACAACACTCAAACATGGCCCTATGATGAGAGAACGTGAGCTAACATGGATCACCAACTACAATAGATCTAGACCCCTCTTGATGAGATAATACAACATCCCCAACTAGCACTCTAGAACTTGTAGGATCGGGTTCTACCTTTAAGGCATATGCAACATCAGAGAATACAACTCTATAAGGACACCAAAGCAACCTTAAAATACACACACACACACACACACGAGAATGAACCAAGGCACTATCCAAACTCAAACACTACTTCTAACATCTAGCAAGGAGGTGATAACCAAACAAAAAACATCAACATCGATTTGTAGGTTTCAGGAAATGTGAAAATCAAACCTAAAATACTCCAAAACTAAAAAAAAATCTAGATTTCCTCAAAGAAAAGGAAGGGAAACAACCTAGGACCCTTCTACTCCTAGAATAATATAAGTCAACCAAGTGAGCAACGAGCAAAGCTTCTATAGAGGTTCCCAAAAGCAATAATACATAGTAAAAACAAAACTGAGGAAAAAGAAGAAAGGATTAATCAAGAAAATAATCAAAGGAGCAATATTGACACAACAACACTCTTCTTCTTCCTTTTAGTTCTATGTACGACACTCCTTCCACCAACTCGCATTCTACTTTTCTCAATATTTTTGGTTAACCCCCAAAAATAACCATCTATCTCCATATAAACGACTCTCGAGGAACCCCAAAGAACCCATGCAAAGCAACCTTCCCAACATTGGTTTGTTATGCTTTAATGTATTGTTCGAATGAACATTGCATCTAAGCATCCAAATTAATTCAGGCTTACCAAAGCATAATTACATGACTTAAGATAGATTAATCCACTTTCTTAACAAGTATCTCTTTCTAATGTTTTCCACCATTAGAATAAAATAATCAACTATTACCTTCCAATGCTAATTACTTCATAATCAACTATTTCTTCCTAATGCTAACCACATTAGAATACATAATATTTCTAACAAGGTAATTGGATTAATGGCTTACTAATTAATACCAAATATTAATATTAATTATTAACATTGATACTAATATTATTGACCTCATTAATACTTTATTGGATTAATCAATCAATTCCATGTTTTAAAATATAAGCAATACAAAGGCTTTTCAAAACCATAATACACCGAAGAGACGTTTTTTGTAGGACTGCCCAAACTGCCGAACTCGTTTCGGCCATATCTCACTCATCCGAACTCGGATTGAGCTGAAATTTTGAGGGTAGATGCCTGAAAAACCCTAGAACGTCTCCACCAATTTTCATATCATTTGGAGCAACACAGATCCTAGCGCATCCCTATGTGTGAACGATATATTTGGCAAGCGGCTATGCGAGGGTTTCATTCGGGTTGAGTGCAAGCAGCTCCAGAGGTTGGTTTTTAGGGCCTTCGGGCCCTAGCGGCCAATATTTTTGTGGTTTATGCTCAATATTTTAGCAGGAAATGTTGCAGGGGATACAAGATGGGTTAGAAATTTGTCTTTCAACAGATCATACTGTGAACTTGAGTGACAACGGCTTCCAATTTGCTGCACAAAAGAAAAGTGAAAACCATACCTTTCCACGACGTCTAGGGCAAGGATTAAAGAGACCACGAAATAAGTTTCAAGCAGTTGATCAAAAAATGGCTCATATCTCAAGTGAATCTGGTGCTAAGGTGCACCCACAAAATAATTCTACCGTGAAAACCCCTGTCAAGGGTAAGAATTTTGAAGACTCAGTCCCAAAAATGAATTTTAGGGATGCCCTTCATGGTGGACAGCCTCACCCAATGCTAATATCAATATTAGGGCTTCTCATAAACCTCTAAGAATGCCTAAGATTGATCCCAGGAAAACGGAGTCAGATGTCTTAAAGCAACTGATGGAACTCCTATTGTTAAGCTTGATATGGGTAACATTCAGTTCGGCATTGAAGATTTGGAAAAAAGAGGACTAATTTGTCGGTTCATGGGTTTTCGTCCGAGTCTATCTCGCTTTCAAAGTCCGGGCTGCAAAAAGCTGGAAAACTAAAGGTGAGTTACAAATCTCTATTTATCCAAATGGTTATTTTCTTGTTTTATTTGCTAATAATGAAGATAGAGAGAAAACTTTTCAAGGGGGTCCTTGGTTTTTTGGAAGGGCAGGGCTTTTCATGAAGCCCCGGCATACTAAATTTAAAGCCGAAGAAGAGATGCCTTCTATAGCTCCCGTGTGGGTTAGACTCTTTGGCCTCCCTATTGAATTTTGGAATCCTACTATTTTTTCTTCAATTGGAAACTCTTTAGGAACTTTTATGATGACTCGTGATTGTACTCAAAATTTTGAACATATTATTTATGCTCGAATTTGTGTTTTAATGGATTTTGACAAACCCCTACCTAAAAAGATCACATTACAATTTGGGGAAGACACTTGGGAGCAAGTAGTGGACTATGAGAACATTCCTTTTCGTTGTAGAATTTGCCATGAATATGGTCATTTGGCCAGTGCTTGCCCAAATAAAATTCCCGATCAAAAGAAAGAAGATATAAACTCAAATAGGTTTCCAAATACCTAAGAAGAAGAACACTCAAAAAAACCAGTAATGAAGGATCAATCAAAGTCATTTGCTAATATGTTTGAAATCCTTTCCACAAATGATGTCCCAAGTGAGGAAGAGGAAATAATGGAAACTGAAATCTTAGAAACACAATTTAAATATGAAGGAAAGAACTCAGAGACAAACCAACAAATCAAAGGTTTTCAACAAAAAAAAAGGAGAAAATTTACACAAGAAAAACAATATTTCAAATGTCAAAACTTCAAATAATGCAGGTCCCAATATAGACTCCATTGAACCATCTAGTAAAATTTTGGCTGTGTATGAGCATTCTTCAAGGTTAGAAGCCATCTCAGATTCAATTGGAATAAGTCAAGAAATAGGGAAAAAAAATTGAAGATGGATTCTAATCAAAAAGTAGGTCGCAAGACCAATCAATATCATATGGTAAAAGAAGGTGAAAAGCTTGTAGAGGAAGGTAAGATTAATGCCCTTCCCAACATTTTTAGCCCCGGTATTAATGAAGATCATCACTTGGAATATTAGAGGACTCAAAGGGAGTCTTTCAAAACAAAATGAAATTAGAAGAATGATTCGGATAAATCATCCACATCTTGTTTTCCTTCAAGAAACAAAGATGTCAATGGAGGATATGGACTTAATTGCCAGTAGAAATTTGGCCAGCTAGAAAAGTGGTTTCCCTCGGCTCCCAAGGGACTTCGGGTGGCATTGCTTGTCTTTGGGACCCAAAAGAGGTAGTTATTCACCATATGGTTGGCAGTTGGGGTTTGTTGGCTATAGCTATTCAAAGTAGACATTCCAACCAGATTATGCTCTGCATTCATCGTTTATGCCCCGACTTCTTTGGAGGAAAAAAGAAGAAAGTGGAAGGATATTACTCATATTATCTCTCATTTTCCTAAAGCTTGGATCTTGATCGGAGGAGATTTCAATACCATCCTCTCTCTGGATGAGAAAAGGGGGGGAAATAGAAATTTGGACAAAAGTACTGACCTCATGAGCGAATATATTGCAAACCTCCATCTTGTGGATATCCAACCATATAATGGCCTTATGACTTGGTCTAACAGAAGGCAAGGCTTAGCTTGTATAATGGAGAGATTGGATAGGTTTTTGCTCTCTGAAAATTTCTTAATCCATGGTCACATTCCTAAAGTGAAGACTCTTAATAATGTCTGGTTCGGATCATTGGCCACCATGGTGGAAATGTGGAAAACCAATGTGAGTTTCTCTCCTTTTCATTTTCAATTAATGTGGCTTAGAGACATTTCCTTCAGACCTCGTGTGCAACAATGGTGGAAGGAAGGTAAACCTAGGCATGGGACTAAGATGTTCTGTTTTGCCAAAAGACCGCAATACATTAAATCCAAAATCAAGACTTGGAACTGGAAAGAGTTTGGGGATGTTCATAAAAAAAACATGAAGTTATTGCTCATCTTGAAAATTTGAATAAGAAAATCCGTTTAGATGGCCTCACAGAGAAGAGAAGTGCAGATGAAATTAAACTCACAACTCGGCTTAGAGGAATGGGAAAAAAGAGAAGAAATCTTATGGAAGCAAAAATCTAGAATTCAATGGCTCAAAGAAGGAGATCGAAACACAAATTTCTTCCACAAATCTCTTCTAGCTCGAAGATCTCACAACTTTATTTCTTCCTTAAAATCAGATTCTGGAGATGTTGTTTATACTTGGGATGGCATGAACTCTATTGTTGTTGATTACTTTTCCAATCTTTTTGCCGCTACTCCTCTTGACTCACCTTCACAACAAAATGTTCTTCAAGCAATCCCTTCTCTTATCACTTCCGAGGAGAACTCTATTTTGACTCGCTCCTCGTTACTATCAATGAGCTTCAACAAGTAGTTTTTAAAATGCAAAAAGGGAAAACCCCGGGTCCCGATGGTTTTCCTATTGAGTTCTACCAAGAGTTCTGGGATATCCTTCATGTTGATTTATTAGAGGTGGTGGAAGAAGCCAGGAAATCCAAAGAAATTTTGAAGGTTATCAATAAAACTTATATTACTCTTGTTCCAAAAGCTCAAGAGGTTGATCATATCTCAGCTTTTAGACCTATTGCTTTATGTAATGTTCTTCTCAAAATTATTACTAAAATCATGGCAGTAAAGGTTGAAGCCTCTTTTGCATAAGATTATTTCCCAGAGCAAGGGGGATATGTGGAAGGACGTCAAATAGTAGATGAGATAGTTCTTGCTCAGAAGCCATCCATTCCATGGATATGCAAAATTCTCCTTCTATGTTCATCCGGTTAGACTTATCCAAAGCTTATGACAGAGTGGATTGGCACTTCCTTATCAAAGTTTTGAGGCAATTTGGTTTCTCTAAGGATTGGATGGATTGGATTATGGGATGTATCTCTTCAGTTTCCTACTTAGTTCTTATCAATGGCAGGCCTTCTCAGCCTTTCCCAGCCTTCCAGAGGTATTAGGCAAGGTGACCCGCTATCCCCTTATTTATTCATCATTCTTGTTGAATGCTTGGGTAGGACTATAACCAAAAAGAGGGAAAACAAAACCCTTGAGGGAGTTACCATTGCTCATGGAGCTAGACCTATCTCTCATCTTCAATTTGTGGATGACTCTACCCTTTTAGGTAAAGCTACAGTTAAGGAAGCTTCTAATATTAAGCAAATCATTAGCTATTTTTCTAAGGCTATCGGGCGCTTGATCAATGAAAACAAATCTAAAGTTATTTTCTTTCACTGCTCCGCTAGACAGGAATCCATGGTCTTGGATAAATTAAGATATAAGAAGACCTCTCTTCCAATCACTTATTTAGGTATTCCCATAAATATTCAAAGGCAAAAAAATAAAGATTGGAATTGGTTGTTGGACAAAGTCAAGAAGAAAATTGGAAAGTGGACCAACAAGTGGCTTTCTTCTGGGGTAGAATCACCTTGGTAAAATCAGTCCTTCAAGCTATTCCTATTTATGTTTCTTCCATTTTGAATATCCCAAAGGTTGTTCTTCGAGAATTGGATCAAATCAGTCATCGTTTCCTTTGGAGTGGTACTAAGGAGAAAAGAAAATGGGCCTTGGTGAAATGGGATACTTTATGTCTTCCTAAGAGTGAAGGGGGGTTAGGATTCCGGTCTTCAATTAATAACAACAAAGCTTTAGCTGCTAAATTATATTGGAGGATGTTGCATAACCCCAATGCTCTTTGGGCCAATAATCTCCGTGCTAAATATGCCGAGAACAAAAGTCCTGAAGACCTTGTTCGCTATCAACTTCCTACCAAAGGTTCTCCCATTTTAGCAGCTTCTTAAGACTGGTGAGGATTTGATAAAGAAAAAATTATTTTGGATCATTCATAATGGTCAACATGCAAATTTTTGGACAGATTCTTGGGATGGTCACAAGCCTTTGATAACTCGGCTTCCCGATTGGAGGCCTTGGATGGAGGAGCTTCACCGAGCTAATTGGATAAAGGTGGCTAATTACTATCGGTACCATACTGGTAATTCAAAGGTTGGTAGATATTGGATCCCTATTGAGGACTGGCCTATTCAAATCCCAGAAAGGCAAAGACAAGATATCCAAGGCATCCTTCATATGAGATCCCTCTCTTGGTCCCATGAAAAAGATTGTTTTGGATGGAACAACACTACTAAGGGTGAGTATTCAGTTGCTCAAGGTTATTTGACCTTATGCCATAATAATCCCAACCATTCTTCTGACATATTTTCTCAATTGTGGGCTCAAAAGCTCTGGCCTAAGGTGAGGTTCTTTAATTGGCTTTTATTGCATCGTAGGGTGCTTACCGGTGAGCAACTTATGAAGCGTGGTTTTCATGGCCCTTTTAGATGTGAAATGTGTGAAGAGAATGTAGAAAATATCAACCATATTTTTATTGAGTGTACTTTAGCCTCTGAGCTATGGAGGAGAATGGCAACTTTACTTGGCTTACAAGTGGTCCAATTTTTTCACTTTTGAACAACTTTGGAGGGATTGGCCTAATCAAGAGGGTGTTGATCATTTTATTAGGCAGTTAGTTTGGATGGGTTCTACCATTCTTCTTTGGAATATTTGGAATGAAAGGAACAACCAAATTTTTAATCAAGATAGGAAGGATATTCACTATATTTGGCAAAAGACCATAGCCAACTTAGTTGAATCAGTCCATCAACTCCTTAATCACCCCCAAAACTCCCACCAAAGATGGGATCAAGTGATGCAAAGATTGAAGATTAAACCTTCTAAGGGCAACCAACTTAAAGGGAATGTGAGTATTAGTAAGATGGATAGGACTAGAAATTGGCAACCTCCTCCTAAGGATTTTGGAAAAGTCAATACCGATGGAGCCTCTAGAGGGAACCCCGGAAAAGCCAGTGTGGGAGGAATTGGTAGACTTTCGGATGGCTCCCTGGTTTTTACTTTTGCCGAGAATTTGGGTATTCTTTCCAATAACCTTGCCGAGGGGTATGGTATCCTTAGAGGCCTTCAGGAGGCTACTAAGGTTGGATGGGAAAAGGTGTTAGTTGAGTCCGACTCTCAACTTATGATTAATCTCTTGAAGACTCCTTCTAAGAATCATAAGGTGGATTGGAGAATAAAAAGAATTATTGAGAAGATTCAGTTAATCCAGATGGGATTTTTGAAAGTTGATTACAATCATGTGGTCGGAGATCAAAACAAGAGTGCTGATGCTTTAGCTAATTGGGCTTTGGACAAAGGTGATCTTACTTGTTATGGCCACCCTCCTATATGGTGGGCTTCTCAAATTAGGGAAGCTCTTCTTTCTATCATTTCTTTGGATGGCTCCAGCTTCGAAGGTGCCTAGTTTCTTCTTGTTTTTTTTTTGTTTCTCTTTGGTTCATTCAGTTTTTTTAGTTCCCTAGCTCATTCTATTCTTTATTTTGTTTCCTCCGTTGATTCTTGCATTAATAGTCTTCTGGTCTAGATAGGTCATTGTTTTGTTCATTTTTTTTTCTTTTGTCTTCTTTGTTTTTTTGTTTAGTTTTTTAAGGTGGGTGGGTTCTTTTGTTTTGTTTTGTTTTTGTGTTCTTTGTGTTGTTTTTTGTTGTTCTTGTGTTTTTGTTGTTTTGTTTTTTTTTTTATGTTTATTGTTATTGTTCTTGTGTTTTTTTCTGTTCTTGTTCTTGGGTTTCTCTTTGTTTGTGTTATTTCATTTTTTTTATGTGTGAGTGTTTTCTATGTTTTTTGTTTTTGTTTATTGTCTGTTGTTGGTTGTTTTTATTTTTATTTTTATTTATTTTATTTTTTAGGTTTTGGTTGTGTTTATTTTTCATGTTTTTTTGGGTTATGTCTTTGTAGTGTTCCGTTGTTTTTGTCTTGTTTGTGTTTTGTTATGTGGTTCTTGTGTTTTTCTATGTGGTTTGTGTTGTGGTTTCTTTTATCTTATTGTGCGTGTTTGGTTGTGCTTTTGGTTTTGACACACTCAAGGAGCATGTTTTTTATTTTATTTTATTATTTTTGTTGTTATTTACTTTTTTTAATTTGGTTTTGTGTGTTTGTTTGCTCCTTGAGTATGTCAAAGGTGGTAGGCCAGGTCCGAGTCCCGGGCGTTTTTGGCGGAATGGATACCCCTGCCTCCTTGGGTCTTACCCGAAAGTGGCATCCCTTTTGGGATGTTTTCCACAAATAAAAAAAAAAAAAAACCATAATACACCTTGGTGTTTTATCCTTGAGTAGGTGAATTTTAAAGATAACTAAAACGTTATCCCCTACCTACTAAGGATGGCTTCTTTGCCAATAACAACCTCATGGCCCAACGATGTATTCAAACAATAAGCATATATGCAATGCATCTACATGAAGGGTATCCTTTTACCCTTGAGTTGTCGATGAACAAGTCATCTATCATTTTCCAAATTTCTCTCAACTTAGGTGGTTTGCAGAGGTACAACTACGTTCCCTCTGAGTTCTATGTAACAATTGATAATTACTTTAATTCTTCACAATGCAGATAACCAGAAACTCCAAAAAACTGATATTAAATCAATGATTGGAATGCAATAAAACCTTGCCACTCAAGGAGGGTAGATCCCTGTCGCTGAAGGGTAAAAGTACGAAATCGCAAATGAACGAAAGATGATAAGATAGATGATAAATTAAATGTAAATCAAATCATATATATAATAAAAACTTCCTTCCTGGAAACATAGCCGATGGCTATGTTTGGAATGTAGCATGACTCCCCTCCTCGGAAAGCTTTGTCCTCAAAGCTGGAAATGTCTGGAAAATACTTTCAGGTTCCCATGTAGCATCTTCTTCGGGTAAGTCCTACCATTTGATGAGAAATTCTTGGATGTGACGAGATCTCAGTGTGCGTGTTCTGGTTTGTAAAATTGCTTTCGATTGGAGATATATACGCCCTTCTTCATCAAGCACTGGTAATTCAGACTGAGATTGTACTTTCTGGCCAATCACCTTCTTGAGACAGGAAACATGAAATACTGGATGTATGCGTGAGGAATGAGGTAACTCCAGTTGATATGCTACTTCCCCAATGCGACGCACAATTCTGTAAGGACCATAAAATCATGGAGCCAACTTCTGACTTGACTTGATCTTCAGTGATAATTGTTTGTAGGGTTGTAAATGCAAGAACACCATATCACCAATATTGAATTCTCTTTCCGAACGGTGTGTGTCCTGTTGTTGCTTCATACGATTTTGTGCATGGATCAAATTGTCTTTGAGAATGGTGAGCATTGATTGACATTGCTAAAACCAATCATCTACTTGGGCCACTTTGGAAGATCCTGGTACATAATTTGCTACTGTTGGTGGCTTAGTTCCATACAATGCTTCAAAAGGAGACATCTTGATGGAATAATGGTAAGAAGTGTTGTACCACCATTCTACCAATGATAACCACTGACTCCATTGATATTGTTTATCCTGAACAAAACATCTTAGGTAGGTACCCAAACATTTGTTAACTACCTCCGTTTGACCATCTGTTTGTGGATGGTATGCAGAAGACATATTTAATTTGGTACCACTAAGTCAAAATAATTCTCTCCAAAAATTGCTAGTAAATATGGGATCTCGATCACTTACAATATTTTTGGGCATTCCATGCAATTTGAAAATTGAATCCATAAATACCTTAGCCACTTTGCTTGCTGAAAATGGATGTTGTAAAGCTTGAAAGTGAGCATATTTGGAGAGGCGATCAACTACCACGAAAATTACTGTTTTACCTTTCGACTTAGGAAGACCTTCAATAAAATCCATGGAAATATGTTCCCATTGACGATCTGGAATGGGTAAGGGTTGAAGTAATCTTGGCGATTTGACTATTTCACCCTTATTGCATTGGCATACTTCACATTCAGCTACCCATTGCTTGACCTCTGCTTTTAATCCTTTCCAACAAAAGGATTGTTTAACCCGCATATAAGTTTTCAAAAAACCTGAATGTCCTGCTGATGGAGAAGCATGTGACTCATCTAGAATCCTTGATTTGATTGTCGAATTGTGTGGAATGTAAATGCGATTCTTCTTTCGTAATATATTGTCGTCATAGGAGAAAAGAGGGTGCTTGGATGAACCCCTTGACAATTCCTGAATTATTTGAGTTGTTTCACTATTGGACAACCATTCTTCCTATAACTGAGACACCCATTGAAAACAAGGACCAGAAATAGCATTGATGACCACTTCATCTTCATATTTTTTGGATAATGCATCAACTGCCACGTTTTCTTTCCCTTTCTTATACTCAATAATGAAGTCATATCCCAATAATTTAGTCAACCACTTGTTTTGTTCTGGATAAGAGAACCTTTGTTCTAGAAAATGCTTGAGACTACTATGATCTATTTTTATAATGAAACGACTATTGATTAAGTAGTGTCTCCATTTCTCCACTGCATGTAGAATAGCCAACATTTCTTTTTCATATGTGGATCTTCCCAAATTATTTCTCGAAAGTTGTTTACTTTCAAATGCCAAGGGATGACCTTCCTGCATTAATACTGCCCCAATACCTGTTCCTGAAGCATCACATTCAATGACGAATGGTTTGTGAAAATCCGGAGTTGCCAAAACTGGGGTAGTACACATTGCTTTTTTGAGAGCCTCGAAGGCTTGAGTGGCTACTTTGGACCAATGAAAAGCATCCTTCTTTGTGAGTGTTGTGAGAGGAGCTACAATTTTACCATAGTTACGCATAAATTTGTGATAGTAGCCAATGAGACCCAAAAAACCATGAAGTTTCTTGATGGTTTTAGGTAAAGGCCAATCTTGAATTGCCTTAATCTTATTGGGATCCACTTTAACACCTTCCTGAGATACTATATGACCTAGGTACTCAACTTATTGTACACCAAAAGAGCATTTAGATCGCTTGACAAACAACTTTTCCCTGTGTAAGATATGAAGAACTCTTCCCACATGTGATAAATGATCCTTCCAAGATTTACTATAGATGAGTATGTCATCGAAGAAGACTAGGACAAATTTGTGGAGGAATGGATGAAACACATGGTTCATGAGACTTTGGAATGTAGATGGGGCATTAGTGAGACCAAAGGGCATGACCAAGAATTCATAATGACCTTCGTGAGTCTGAAAAGCTATTTTGGGAATATCCTCCTCCCTAACTCTGATTTGGTGAAACCCTGAACGTAAGTCCAATTTGGTAAAGAATTTTGCACCATGTAGTTCATCTAATAAATCATCAATGACAGGAATAGGAAATTTATCTTTGATGGTGATTTTGTTGAGAGGATGAAAATCCGGACACATACGCCAAGAATTGTCTTTTCGATGAGCCAAAACTACTGGTGAAGAATAAGGGCTAGTACTATGATGGATGACACCATGTTCTAGTAGTTCTTGGACAATCTTCTCAATTTCTATTTTTTGGGGTTGGGGATATCGATAAGGATGACCATTAGGTGGAAGACTTCCAGGAACAAGGTGTATGGCATGGTCATGGGATCTTTTGGGTGGTAGTCCTTTTGGTTCTTGAAAAACCTCCTCATAGTTGGCCACAATGTTTTGTAGATCTTCTGCTTGGATTTCTGGCACATCTTGTGCTACTTTTTCCATGCAATTAATTTGGGCTATGAATCCATAGCCCCCTTTTCTTAATATCTTTTCCATGCTATGTGAACTTACTATTTTTGATGGGGGTGTTGGCATTCCTTGAAGGCGAATGGTCTTCCCATTCTCTTGCCATTCCACATAGTGATGCTTGTAATTAAAACCAACCATGGTTTCCATTTGTTCCATCCATGCAACACCCAAAATAACTTTTGAATTCCCTAATTCCATGACAAAAAGAGGACCCTACCAAGTATAACTACCCATTTGTAATGAGATTGAAGATGTCTTACCTAGGCATTGAGAAGTTTCCCTGCTTGTAGTTCTAACTTGAAATCTATCTTGACTAGAAGAGTATATGTGCAAATTTAATGCCCTGGCAAGTTTTGCATCAATAAAGTTGTGAGTACTTCCTGAATCAATTAATACTATTACCTTCCTTTGCCGAATGAATCCTGCTACCTTGATTGTATGGTGAGAGGATAACCCCATAAGAGCATGTACTGAAATAGTCATGGTATCTTCTTCAGCTACAACCTCCTCGTGTTCACTTTGATCATCGATTATGGGATCCTCCGGTGAGTTATGTTCCTCTATTTCTTCCTCTTCCTTGTCAGCATATTCAATTTGAAAGTTCTATCATGGTATACATGCCTGATATTTTGGGTGATGATTGCGACATTTATAGCAGAAGTATCTTGATGGTTGATCATTTCTGCGAAAAGAGTTGTTGCGGAATTGAGGTCGACCATATGAATCACGTCGTGTGGATGTTCCCATTTGCACCTTCTTTTTTGCCAATTTGGCAATCCTTATACACTCATCTATCTTGGATGGATTTTGTAAGTCCACTTCAACTTTAATATTCTCTTTCAACCCATTTCTAAAAGCGGCTACCACCACATCTTGTTCTAAGTGTTTTGCATAGTGAAGCATACTAGTAAATTCTGAGATATAGTCCCCTACCAATCCGGTCTGCTTAAGTGACAACAACCACACCATGTAGGAAGTTGTGGGACCTTCATCAAATATGTGAAGAAAGGCATCATTGAAATCATCCCAATAGAGAGTCTTTTTGTCCATCTCACGTTTGTACCATGTAAACCATTGATAAGCTTCAGTGCCCAATTTGGTTGTAGCAAAAGGAACTTTTTTTGCATCACAAAATTGGTATAATTCTAAAATGCCTTCCATTTTGGCTATCCACCCACGTGGATCATGACCCTCAAAGGTGGGCATGTCAATGCATGGGAAATTGACTCCAGTAGGACCTCTTGGTTGGTGGTAAACTTTGTGTCTCTCTTGGTCCTCATTATTCCTCTATCTCTGGAGGCGATTTTGGGTAGGTCTACCAAAATCCCCTTGTTGCTCAAAAACTGCTTCGTTTCCCCTATCCTCAGTATTTCTTTGGCCATTGAGATTTGGGGAATGACCATTATTACCTCTGTGGTGTGTATAGTCTTTGTACTGATGCTCCGTACTCTAGTGGTTTGGGCTAGGGAGATTTGGTTGGGATTGTTTGGTGAGTAGTTGGGTTATGTTGGCATTCATGTTCTGAATACTCTCTACTAATTTAAGTAAGGTTTCGTCAGTGACCTTGGGGCTTCCTATTTCCACTTGAGTGATGTTCTCATGGGAGGAGTTTGGGGAGGTATTGGATGCCATTTTTTTAAACAATGGATGACCCGGGTTATAGCTAACAATTCCTAAAGGAGAAGAAGAATTTTGTGTACCTTTGCTTCTAGAAGGTCTTCTTGGTGATTTCAGGCTCCTTTCGTTTGGATCCTTGGAACTTGATAGTCACCCGTTTGGTCCTTTTGTCCACTTTTCGCTCATGCACTAGTACAATGGTTGCCTTTGATTCTGCAAAATGCTGATGAATTTGGGTAAAATATTTGGTTTAATTTTTGCTCTCAATGTCGCTCCAACTGTGACGTGGATTTGATGGATCTCTTTGCAACTTTTGATTAGCAAATTTTCAACAACTTTTGACTAGCAACTTTTGATTAGCAATTTTTTGACAACTTTTGACCAGCAACTTTTTGATAACTTTTCGAAACGTGAGGGATCAAATGAAGCGACCCAAAATTATGACATGTGGGTGCTGGACTAGGAGACGATCGAAGATAGTAGGACACGTGAGGGATTAGATGAAGCAACCCAACTCATGATATGCGGGTGCTGGACTAGGAGAATGAAACAACAAGGACATGGGGAACGGGGAACAACACGACCCACGAGGACACAAAAAATGCAACAAGCCAAACCATTATTGTGAGAGGATACCACGATGGGAAATACAGTAGGATGCGACAGCTAAATGGGACCCACTAGGATACATGGACTACGATGACTAACATGGACTCAACAAGATGCAAGATGCGTGGACGACTCATTTTGAGTGAGGAGGACAACATATATGACCAAGGGACTCGTGCGAGGAAGGAGGCTTATGTGACCTTAGTCACACTTTGCTACTTGCCCCCTCTGTATTATAAACCACCTTTCACCCCTTACACTCCCAATGTGTGATAAATGCACCGACGATAAAATAAAAAATAAAATATAAACTTTTTTTGAACCTTAGATTATCATATTAATATTTGTAATTCGCTCGCTCTGATTGGTCAGTGGATGGCATGAGGAACAAGAATGACTGTGCACTATTTCTCGCTCATTTTGGCTCATTTTTGTAGCTCGTAATCACAGAGTGACAACTTTTAGCCATAGACAATATTTTGACGACTACCAGATAGCCTATGATAAGGAAAAACCCATGCTCAACTTCGTAACTTCGTCACCCATGCTTCACTGTATACCAAATTCTGCTGCTTTCTAGGTGGACGTTCACAGAATGGAATGTGATCCAATGCAATGTTTCAAACTCCATTAAATTGGATACCACATTAGGGAAGAATTAACAACGAATTTGAAGGTCGCACAATTTCGAACGTAGGACCTCCACCCCGCTTGCCTAAAATTGATACCACATGAAGAGGTACAACTACGTTCCCTCTGAGTTCTATGTAACAATTGATAATTACTTTAATTCTTCACAATGCAGATAACCAGAAACTCCAAAAAATTGATATTAAATCAATTATTGGAATGCAATAAAACCTTACCACTCAAGGAGGGCAGATCCCCGCCGTTGAAGGGCAAAAGTGTGAAATCGTAAATGAATGAAAGAGGATAAGATAGATGATAAATTAAATGTAAATCAAATCATATATAGAATAAAAACTTCCTTCCTGGAAACATAACCGACGGCTATGTTTGGAACGTAGCATGGTTGTCCCATATCAATCCATCGATGAGACTACCTGGTACTGCAACCATAAATACATCAACAATACCATATTCTAAGCATAGAAATTAAAGCATAAAGTACAACTACCCACTCTTATTAACATCATAAAATGATATTATGCATTAAGTATCCACACATCAATACATAAATCAATGTCAAGAGTAAGTCCTGCCAAGGAGGGTTGTTACAATCACACCTAAACTATAGACTCACACCCTAATCTATTACATATTTATAATTGTACCATGAAGGTACATTAGCAAGTACCAAATAATATAATATTCTCCAACAACCAAGGGTAAGTTGATTTGGGTGTTGAATAGCTCAAGAAAATACACAACAAGAAGCAAATATAATGTAAGGAACCAACAAAATAAGAATATCTCAAGAATATGGAGAGATATTTGGGATAGCTCGAGCATTCCAAAAGTCAAAATGTTTGTATGGCTAGTAGATCCAAAAATTTTATCCTAGGATAACCTAATGAAATGGGGTTTCCATGGCCTCTCACAATGTGTTCTATGTAAAAATAAGGAGAGTATAGACCATCTCTTGGGACACTACTCAATAGTCTAAGAACTATGGCAATGGATTTTTAATATGTTTGGTAAATGTATGATGATGAATGGTAGAATTAAAGAATGGCTAAAGCAATGACAAAACACTTTCAAAAGTGAGGTGTTACAGACATTCTGTGATACATCAAAATATATATTACTTTGGATAG
Organism: Wollemia nobilis; assembly: GCA_028583015.1. Taxonomy (NCBI): domain Eukaryota; kingdom Viridiplantae; phylum Streptophyta; class Pinopsida; order Araucariales; family Araucariaceae; genus Wollemia; species Wollemia nobilis. The sequence continues at coordinate 2,062,968 of JAQPPZ010011269.1, read as the reverse complement.
TATGGTTGGAAATAAACAAAAGAATATTTAAAAAAAAGGAAAAAAAATTAGAGGTAATAAAAAGTAATATTTGTTTAGCCATAAAGGAGTCTAAACCAACCTTTACAACTCATAGAATCCCTAATATTGAAGCAGAGAGCTTTGATAGATGGAGTGAAGTCATTGAATAGGATTATGATGTTGGGTATAAGAGAAATAAAAGTAAGGGAAATAATATAAAGTGGAAACCATTAAAAGTGAAGTTGGTCAAGTTAAATTTTGATGGAGCATCTAAAGGAAATCCAAGACGAGTAGGAGGAGGAATAAATAAAAATTATAGGGGTGAGATCTTGTCATATTACACTTTTAGTAGTAGAATTAAGACAAATAATGAAGCTAAAGTTTGGGTGACATTGGAAAGATTACAAATATACAAACAAATAAAATGAAATAGAGTATGGATAGAAGGCGATCCACTAATAGTAATAAAGGAAATTTTGAGAAAACCAAATTCTCTATGGAACATACAAGAAACATTGTGGAAATACAAGATCTTGCTATAGAGTTTGAAGAAATTAGCTTTACACATACATTAAGGGAAGGAAACAAATGTGTAGATAGGTAAGCCAATAGAGGGGTTTTAATAAAAGATCATGAAGTTAAATTATTTTCTCCATGGTTAGAGGAAGTAGTAAGTATAGCTAAAGCTAACAAGAAAAATATGAAAGGAGCAAATGCAAAATAATGTTCCATAGGACTACAAACTATTTCAGGGGATTCATTAATAGATCAATGTATTGGAGGAAACTAATAGTCCACCTTTGGTAAAACAGATAATGATTTCATAAAGTGAGTAAAAGTTTTTTATGCTAAAGTAGAAGATGATATCAAATTGACTTCATGTGATTATTTGAGTTATTGATTGTTGGTTGGATTGTGGGACAGAGTATGGATTGGAACTTTCACCCTTTTTAGACTACTAAACTATTTATTACAATTCTTATGGTTGCACTTATGCTTAAGGAAACTAACATTCTAGATCTATAAAAATGGTCTATGATAACACAATTTTTTGGGTATATTAATCTACTAAGTTGTAGTGCATTGACAATGGAGGTGGACTTTTGGTATTATAAATGTTGATGCAGGAAATGTCAAGAAGGATGCTGAATTCTAAAATATTTGTGTGTACAAAGAAAATTGAAGAAGATCCAAAAATGGAAATCAAGAATTCAAAATTTTATGAAAAAGGGGTAGGTATCTAGCTATAGGAAAACAATTGATATGAGAATTGAATTTATTTGTAAACTCTCAAGATCTGTAGGAGTTGTGATTTGTCAAGGGTGGGGGACTTGAGTACAACCCCTTTTTCTCTAACCAAAAAAAAATATAAGAGAATAAATTAAATATTTTAAGCTTATGATGTGCTTTAGTTTAATATGATTTTGTTTTTATAACTAAAATGAATCATGTTTATCTATTATTAAACATCATAATTCATACTAGAACATGTGTGACAAATATTATTTACACAAATTATTAACAAAAATAAACTTTCCAACTAGAGAAATATCATAATTTGCTCTTTATTCACAAAAAAAAATTGAATTCTTAAAAAAATAAATCAATAAATAGTTGTATGATAATAACCTAGGATCTAAAATATGGAGTTAGGAGCAAGTGAAATCCCTCATATTTTCTTGTTTTAGATATTTAGAAAAGAGCATTGAGAGAGTACAGGTAGGAAGCAAGTGTGAGCAAGGAATAAACCTGCTGTAGGAGCATCTAGGTTAAAAATATCTTTCTAGATTCCAAGATAAGAGGAAGGGGCATAATTTTTAGCCTCCCATATCCCACCTTCATTCTCATTGCTGGAAAAGCATAAATTAGCTATATTGTTACATTTTTGATGAACCTGGCAAAAGAAATAATTTAATGAAATATTGAGTTTTGTAATTTGTTGCGAGAAATTAGGCTGCTAGAAAATATTATCTTTAATTAGACCCCTTATATAGACTGCATCAATTGGTATTAGAGTAGGTTGTTGTGAGCAAGAGAATTTCCATGCTTTCTTTGATGCTTGGGAGACTTCACTATGCCACAACCAAGACCCAAGTAATTTTTGGTTAAAATCCAAACCGCTACTACATATAGTTTCTAGAGGAAAGGAAAAGAGAGAACAAATATTAGTGGGAGAGCCACTATTGCCTATAATTTGATGTGTCAATGGGCTAATCTTTTTATAGGTAGGTGAATTATTATCATTGATTTTTTTTGTGATATTATTGGGATTCAAATTGGTGATTTTGTTTTGTATCTACTTCAAAAATACCCATAGAAAATTGTCTTCTCCTTGTTGAGATCATTCTATTGATTTTTTTTGTTTGTTGCCAATGGTGCTACTTATTTAACCCAATAAAGTCTCTTGTGAATACCTGCACAAAAGGTAAAGCAGTAAAATCGAGTCCTAAATCAAAGTTAAAATATCTTCTCCAACAATTTACCTTTCAACATAGTGACAAATGAGATGGAGCTTGGTAAGCTTGGGGTAGTTAGATTGCAAGTGGTGGGACTTCTCTTAGGAGGAGATTATGATGGTGTTCATGAAGACAGATAAGAATTATGATTAAGCAAGTATCAATCAATTGGAATTACTATCATTATGGAAGAGAAAGGTTTGAATTTGCTCAAATTCTAAGGCTTTCACTTTTTGTGTGATTTGAATTTTAGAGAGTTGGGTAATAGACAAATCAATAAATAGATGAAAATATTATGGTTGTTTTTTATGATAGGTTTTGTAGAGAGAGTTGGGTAATAGACAAATCAGTAAATAGTCATGAAATATTCCATAATGCACTTATCAGGAAAAGGTTGTCATTGGGAAGGAGTGAAGGCTAATGATGAGATTCAAGAGCTACAAAGGTTATAGAGGTATTAGAGATGCACTCGTTTTTCCATGCTTTTGTGATGATATTGGACCTTGATTTTATTTGTGTCTATTTAATGGTGGGTGCCCCTAGAAAATGGTAGTTAAACTACCTGAAGAAACCATATTTCATACATGCTTTCACTTGTTGAAGAAATTTGTGGATCTATTGTAACTCATACCTTGGACAAACATAGAAGGTTTAAAATTTTATGGAAGGAGTTGTAGAAGTATTAGCAAAATTTCATATGGTATCTTATTTCTTTAGAAGGAGAACATAGAGGAAGTGGAAACATCAACTGAGGAAATGGTGAAACTGGTAGAAGTGATGGAAAAAGTATCCACCTAAAGAAGAAGAAACCCTTAGGAAGACAATTATTGGATTTAAATACGATCTTACATTTTGAAGCATTGAATGCTCAATTTTAGACCTTTTGGAAGGGAAATTTGGCTTGGTTGGTTAGAGGGTCAATGTATGCAAATGAATTGATGATGGTTGATGAAAAGTAGGAAATTTTGAGTGTCTACAAAGATGGTGGATAGGATGAGAGTGGAGCAAGAGGATTCACTTAGGCAATGTGTGTGACAACAAATGGATAGTGGTGTAGGCCCATTTAGGGTGAGGGTGGATGAGGCAGGAGGCATGATGGTGGATGAGGTAGCACCAATGGGTGAGGTGGCACTGATGGATGAGGAGGTAGGTATGTCAATGGATGAGGTAGTAGGTGTGCCTATTGTTGAGGTGATATCGATGGATAAATGGGTAGGTATGTTGATGGATGAGATAGTGGGTTTGCCTATGGATGAGGTAGTAGGTGTGTCTATGTGAGGCAATAAGTGTGTAGATGGATGAGGTAGTGGGTGTGCTTATGGGTGAGGTAGTGGGGCCATAATTTCTAGACTATGTTATTGGTATGTGATAGATGCTTATTACATTGGATGAGGCTATGATGCTCAAAGAGAGGGTGTGGTAGGTGGAGGGGTGGATGACCAATAGAGATATTTCTTAGACCACAAAGTGGTAAGCAATGGTAGCAAAGGAGAATGTAGTACTAGAAGACAAGAAATTATTATAGGAGTTAGATGTAGTAGTGGTAGACATGAATAGTGTTTGCATGGTAAGGGATGTTACAATAGCCGAGGTGATAAGATTATTGGATGAGAGAGTGGATGAGGAGAGTCAAGCCTTAGGATGGATGATGGAGAGAGACTCTTTGATACTAGAGAGAGATGGGGTGATAGCTAATCATGTGGCAATAGTACCCAAGAGTGAGGGGATCATATCATAGGCTGATCGATTGCGATAAGAGTTAGAGGTAACAAGAGCTACAAGGGAGAGGTCCATGATTGAGATGGTGATCCTACAAGAGATGGAGCATTTGAGGGTATAGGGTGTCGAGATGTAGAGATTGCAGTGATTACGAGATGACTTGGAGGCCATGTATATTCAAGAGAGCACTAAGAGGGTTTATTTGAAGTTGGATTTGATGCAACGAGGTATACTTCTTCCATTGTATTTAGAGTTGTGGTCCCGCTCTTGGTCTCACACACACTCACAATGGAGTCAGAGGAGTACACCATCCATAGTTCCAATGGTACCTTGAGTAGTGGAGCCTACAATATTATAGATAGAGGGATCTACCCTAGGGTATAATAGAGATGGAGTAGAGAGGAGGATTGAGGATCCTCTTGGTAGACACAAGGGGAGTGGAGAGACTCTCGATGAGCAGCAAGGTTGAAATATTTTTGAGGGTGGCATGTATACCACCATTTTGTATTTTTGATTTATTGTATGTGTATGTATGTGAGATGAGACTAATAGATGTTGTACAAAATATATTGTAGTTTGTGAGCAATTTTAATATATGATATATGAGATATAAAGTATGTGATATGAGACTAATAGATGTTGTACACACATACATTGAGTATGTGTGTGAATGTGTTTGTGTATCGATATAGAGTAGATATGATTATGTGTTGATGATTTATATTTTGATAGATGTATGAAATGATGTAAACATGTGATATGTTGTGAATATGTATGGAAATAAAAATGTATGTTGGTGATAATTGAATTATATGTATACTCATGAATGTGTAGGCATACTTTAGGATACACGCGATAATATTTGGATAATCTCAAATAGTGTGGATTAGTCAATGACAAGTAGTTGCATAAAATATCATTAGAATATGAGACAAGTAAACATGCAATGGATGTTATGAATGCAAAGCTAATAATAGGTTGGTAGGTGATGCAAGTTATGGATGAAAATGCAACAAGGGACTATGCATATTGATCCTAGCAATTTAAGCTAACAATTGGATGAAGATGATGTGAAGCATCAGTGAAGAGTACACTTGTATTTTGGTGAAACTAGTTGTGATGCTATCCATTCCATTATTTTGGAGATGTTAGATGTTAGAAGAATTTCAAGGAAGTCAAACACCATAGTTTGAACAATTATTCTCAATTAGTAGTCGATCACTATCCTATAGAAATCTTGACTATCCTGACTAAGCTCAAGTCTATCATGGACCAGTGTGTGTAAAGTGATATTCATTTATCAATTTTGAGTGAGGTTGGACTAACCAATTGTAAACTGATCTGGTTACGCTAGCTCATATGCAAGCGTGCAATGGTTTATACGAAAGAAAGTTGCTAATGTGACAAGCATGTTACCACTTGTAAGGCATGCTCCACTACCAGACATGCGTATATAGCCCCATGATCTATGGACTTAAGGACCTTAGAAATTCAAGATTTTTTTTTTAAGCGAAAAACCCCTTGCGGGGCCACCTTGGTCTAAGAGACCATGAATAGGGGGTTCTACATCGTCAAAGTCACCCGAGGGTTGCACCCGACCCTGCCTGCACCAACATTATCAATTGGATTTTGGATACCCAATTCAGCTTTTTGGTAGGGTGGAGATTTGAACCTGGGACCTCCCTTGGAGGATTGCCCTCTCCTCTCCAACTCACCTACAACACCTGGGTAGAAATTTAAGATTTTTGATAATGCTATTTTCTTTGTTTATTTTTGTGGTTCTATTTTTATTTATTTTTTGCTTTGTGCTTCTTCTTTTTTTGTAGCTTGTCCTTTTATCGATCCTCAGGTTTGGATCATGCAAATGATAGGATGAGCGAGGTGACTTTCGCTAGGTGGCCAGTCTACACAAGATATTTCCTTTCCTATACCCATGAAAAAACTCAAGTCATCCAGGGGAAGCTTGGAAGTGCTTGAGAATTTGATAATGTTGGATAAAGGTTGATTGGATTAACTAAATATGGTCGAATCACATAAATATTTTCATTACCTAGTATCCTAAAAAGAGGATTGCATACCACAATAGTTGTGCTAATAAGTATGTGTTTAAATATTTATTTTTTATTTATTTTTATGTGGGTATGTATGCACGTGGATGGGTGAGTATATGCATATTATTTATAACATGAGATAAGACATGAGAGTGGAATGATGATGGTGGTAACATGATTTTATATAATGTGTCTAGTTATATTGAAACTTATATGATTTAACGTGTCATTGATTGAGAGAGAATCTAAGCAAGATTACCTAGTGATTATGCACACAATAAAAAGAGTGACTCTAAAGCTTTGAAGCTTTATTTATTGAGGTAAAGGTGGAGTGAAGCTGCTAACTTTTGGCAGTATCAACATGAATGATGGATGAGAAATTTTGATGGAAGAGCATCGAAAGTGAGCATGTAAAATGGATGGAAAGTGGAAAGAGAAAGATAAAAGAAAAGGAAAAGTAGAGGAGATAGAAGAAAGAAAGAAATGTAACCCATCAAAGGTATGTAGTCACTCAAAGTGTGACCATACAACATTGATAGGAAACGAAAAGAAGAAGGAAATACCAAATCAAAGGCATGTAGTCGCTCAAACCATGACCATACAACATTGACAGTGATCTAAAGAATTTAGAAAGAAGAGAAGAACTAGAACCAAATAAAAGGTATGTACCACTCAAAGCATGACCATACAACATTGATCAGGAACCAAAGGAGAAGAAAGAAGGAAGAATATAGAAGGAATGGAGACAATGAAAGATGAAGTGCAATATATGTCCCTAATGTATGATTTTGATTTTGATTTTGTTTTTATAATTGTTGTTATTTATCTTGAATTTTTGTTGTTTTTGAAGTCAAATGTACAAGAATTTGAAAACCTTCATTAGTAGGATTATACAAGAAAAATATTTGCTCGTTGGAGCAAGATCTCTGCTAAGAAAAAAAGTAAATAAAGAATGAAAAAATGTTATCTGAAGTAATAGTTATTATAATCAAGAAATAGAAATTTGCTATCTGAAGCAATAGCTATGCTAAGCGTGAAATGGAAAATTGCTATTTGAAGCAATATCTATGCTAAGCGTGAAATGGAAAATTGCTATTTGAAGCAATATCTATGCTAAGCAAGGAAAGGAAAAGTGCTACCTAAAGCAATATCTATGCTAATTGAGAAATGAAAAATTGTTATGCTAAGAGCATGTGAAAGGGAATTTCTAGGCTATGTCTATGCTAGGAGCATGTGAATGAAATGTCTATGCTAGGCATGGAAAGTAAATTGATAGACTATGTCTATGCTAGACATGGAAAGTAAATTTCTAGGCTATGTTTATGCTATGTATGGAAAGTAAATTGCTAGGCTATGTCTATGCTATGCATAGAAAGTAAATTGCTAGGTTATGTTTATGCTAGGCATGGAAAGTAAATTGCTAGGCTATATCTATGCTATCTATGGTAGGCATAGAAAATGGAGACAATGAAAGATGAAGTGCAATATATGTCCCTAATGGATGGTTTTGGTTTTGATTTTGTTTTTATTATTGTTGTTATTGTTCTTGAATTTTTATTTTTTTTGAAGTCAAATGTACAAGAATTTGAAAACCTTCATTAGTAAGATTAGACAAGAAAAATATTTGATCATTGGAGTAAGATCTCTGCTAAGAAAAGCAAGTTAAAAAGGAATGGAAAAATTATTATCTGAAGTAATATTTATGATAAGCAAGAAATAGGAAATTGCTATCTAAAGCAATAGCTATGCTAAGCGTGAAATGGAAAATTGCTATTTGAAGCAATATCTATGCTAAGAAAGGAAAAGAAAATTGCTACCTGAAGCAATATCTATGCTAACTAAAAAATGAAAAATTGTTATGCAAAGAGCATGTGAAAGGGAATTTCTAGGCTATGTCTATGCTAGGAGCATGTGAATGAAATGTCAATGCTAGGCATGGAATGTAAATTGATAGACTATGTCTATGCTAGGCATGGAAAGTAAATTTCTAGGCTATGTTTATGATATGTATGGAAAATAAATTGCCAGGCTATGTCTATGCTAGGCATGGAAAGTAAATTGCTAGGCTATGTCTATGCTAGGCATGGAAAGTAAATTTCTAGGCTATATCTATGCTATCTATGCTAGGCATAGAAAATAAATGTTTATGCTGAGAGCAAAAGTAAATGTCTATGCTAGGCATAGAAAGTAAATTACTAGTCTATGCCTATGCTAGGCATGGAAAGTAAATTTCTAGGCTATATCTATGCTAGACATGGAAAGTAAATTGCTAGGCTATGTCTATGCTAGGTATGAAAAGTAAATTACTAGGCTATGTCTATGCTAGGCATGTGAAGAAAATTTCTAGGCTATGTCTATGCTAGGCATGTGAAGGAAATTGCTAGGCTACGTCTATGCTAGGCATGTGAAGTAAATGTCTAAGTTAAGGACATGGAAAGTAAATTGTTATGTTAAGAGCATGTGAAAGGGAATTTCTATGCTAAGAGCATTGGAATGTAAATATCTAGGCTAAGGAAATGCGGTAATAAATGTCTATGCTAGGCATTGAAAGTAAATTGCTAGGCTATGTCTATGCTAGGCATGGAAAGTAAATTGCTAGGCATGGAAAGTAAATTGCTAGGCTATGTTTATGCTAGGCATGGAAATTAATTTTCTATGCTATGTCTATGCTACGAGCATGTGAATAAAAAGTCTATGCTAGGCATAGAAAGTAAATTGCTAGGCTATGTCTATGCTAGGCATGGAAAGTAAATTGCTTGGCTATGTCTATGCTAGAAGCATGTGAAAGTAATGTGTATGATAAGATCATGTGAAAGTAAATGTATATGCTAGACATGGAAAGTAAATTGCTAGGATATGTCTATGCTAGGCATGGAAAGTAAATTTATAGGCTATGTGCTTGGAAAACCTAACCAAATGAATGGTGCATTTGATAAGGAATTTAAGACTACAAAACACAACAAAATAGAGTTGTGCTTTTAGAAATTGAGAATGAAAAGGACTTTAGGCCTTTGAAATGTGATGGAATGAATTTGAAATTTGGAATCAAAGGGATTTTAGGCCTTTAAAACGTAATGGAATAAAATTTAAATTTGAAATCAAAGGGATTTTAGACCTTTGAAACATAATGGAATGTGAATGAGAGGAAAAGGGTGCAACCTTTGACTAAAGGATGCAACCTTTTGAGAACCTGGTAGATTATTTGTGTTGGCAAAACAAAGGGTTCAAAATTAGAACTTGTAAATTAATTTTTTATGGTAAGGGAAAGGCACAACCTTAGAACCTAGTAGATGATTTATGTCGATGAGGTAAAGGGCATAACCTTAGAACCTAGCAATTGATTTTTGATGGTGAGGTAAAGGGCACAACCTTAGAACCTAGCAGATGATTTTTTTTGGTGAGGCAAAGGGTGCAACCTTTGACAAAAGGACACAATATTTTGAAATTGGAAGTTGATTGTGTTGTGAAAGCAAGGCAAGGGGCATAACCTTTGACAAAATGATACAACATTTTGAACCTAGTAGTTGATTGTGTTCTGAAAGTGAGGTAAAGGGTGTAACCTTTGATAAAAGGATACAACCTTTTGAACCTAGCAGTTGATTGTGTTGTGAAATATTGGGTAATTGATTTGTGATTGCGATGTTGAGCTCCACCATCGTGTGTAAATGAGAGGTGGTAGAATTTTATGTGGAAGGAGGAATAACTCCCCGAGACAAAAATATGGTTGGAAAGAAGGTGAAATACCTCGATCGTAGAAGTAGTTTAAAAGAGAGTGCAATAACCTAATCAAAAAATTATTTGGAAGTGGGGGGGAGGAAATTCCCTTGATCATGAGAAATTGGTTGAAAGGAGAGGAATTCCCATAGTCATGACAAATGGGTTGGAAGGAGAGGAACTCCTCTAAGTGTGAGAGATGGGTTGGAAGGAGAGGAACTCCCCTAGGTGTGAGAAATGGGTTGGAAGAGAGGAGCGTCGATGGTCTCGATTGGGGGTTGGTGATGAAGTCCAACCTTGCCAATGTGTAAAAATTGTGTAAGTGTGTGGAGTTGAGTTTTACTTATGAAAGAAAATTATGAGAAAATAACTAATTTGGGAAAGAAATAAAAATATGCTTGAAAAATTATGAAAAAGAAAGTGCCTTTTGAAAATAAATTCCATGCTAGAACTTGAAAATAAAGTATTTGCTAGAGCATGGAAGCAAATTTATGCTAAGGAATTTGAAAGATAATTTTATGTTGGAGCTTTTGAAAATAAATATTATGCTAAAGCATTGAAAGAAAATCTATGTTAAAGCGTGACAACAAAATCTAGGCCAGAGCATAAAAGAAAATGTTATGCTAGATATTGAAAGCTAAATATAGGCTAGAGCATAAAAGCAAATGTTATGCTAAAGCTTGTAAAAGAAAGTGTATGCTAAGAGATTTGAAAGCAACTACTTATGCTATAGGAAAATAAAAAAAAATCACTTATTTTCAGTTATGACTCATTCTAAGGTTTGCTTGGGTGAAATCCTATCTACACTAGTCAAGATAGACCTATTAAGGCTATGACTAGATGTCTTATAAGAGCTTTATGTATAAGAATAGATCAGAATCCATCTCAGTTCAATAAGAACAAAAAAAATTGAGGCTTTCTTTAGACCTAATGTATATGCTTTATGGTAAATGAACCTCCTAAGGACAACTAAATGATCTAAATGCGGTTTTGTAAAGCAAGAAGATAAGGAAGATGCGTTTTGTGAAATAAAAAGCTGAAAAAGATGAGTTTTGTAAAAGATGCCCAAAGCAATTTGGGGCTTGTAAAGAAAGTATGTTTTGAAGTGAAATTTTATGAAATTGCACTAAAAAAATAGGGTTTTGTATTGTTTACTTGTAATTTCTAGCCTCTATCAGAGTCTCTAGTTCTTTGCAGAGATTGGCCTGTGTGTTTGATAGATTTGCATCTTACCCTATGAATGGTTTGATTTGCATCTTACCCTGCAAATAAAAAGTGTTGATTTTTTTGAAGAATTTTTATTGAAGTGTAGGCTAAATGTTGCAACTCTGATATTGTGAAGGTACGTACAACCAAAGCAATCAAAAATGAGTTTTGTGTGGAAATCGACAACTAAACAGATAAGAGACTAAATCAAAAGAAAAAAACACAAGATGATGCAAGATTGAGTTTTGCGACAAGCATGTAAAGGTAGAAGATGAACGATTTCACCTTGTAAACACTATTTTGTAAGATTATTTTGGCCTATGAAGGCAATAAGGTATGTGATATAACAATATCAATAAGGAGAGTTTTCACCTCTTGACTTACCTTGTTTTTGAATGTGCAAAAACTGATACCTTGCTATCGAAGATTAATTTTTGGAGTGTTTTTTGGATTTGCATCTTACTGTGCAAATCTGGCAGACAAGGGATTCACACCTTAACCTTTGAATTTGGCCCATATGCTAGAGAAGGTTCTTTCTTAGACCTAAGGTGTGCTTCAAGATTTTTGTAGGCTCTGTACTAGTTTTGTAGGACTTGTAACACAAAAGTGACCAAAAATGGTAGTTAGTTAGCTAGCAAGCTAAACAAAAGATAAAAATTTATGGGTGGTCCCACTATGATTGGTAGAATAAAGTATTAGAAAAATAGTTGTCTTACAATTGATGGTGAAAAGGGGTTATAAAAGTGTCCTTTTATAAAAGTTTCCATTTGGAGCTACAAAATGGTATCTTTTAGAAGGGAAGTCCTCTTTGAATAACATTGATCAAACAACCATGAATGCTTTCCTTGTATTCCTCAATTTGAGTGGGCTTCTTGCTTATGGGCCACTGCAAACCTACATAATCGTACAAAAAATTGTTAGAATATTTGGGGGACTATCTCAAGTAGACCCCTTGTGAAATCAGATGAAAGACTCTTAATCTAAGCTAAAACATGATGAAAATGCATGAAATAACTACAATTTGGTAGAACAAAGATCCTTACCAAATTTTGTGAACTCTAGCAGAGTTTTGGTGTTGAAAAACTATCTACTTTGTAGATTTACACCTTAAGGTGTGATTGCTTTGATTCATACCCTTTTGTGTAAATTTGATTATGTTTTCCAAAAACTAAACTTGATGAAGTAGAGGTCCTATTGATGCAGTTGGAACTTATGATCCCTACTGAGTCGCATCCTAAACCTGCAAGTTTGACATCAACCTACAAAGCACAAGGGGATGTTGACAAATTCATGTGGGTCTCCATGGGGATGGATGGTGAGTGATGGTGAGTGATGATGAGTGATGGTGTAGTGCACTTGGTAGTCTAGGCTAATTTCAACAGAGTTTGGGTATGCAAATGAGTGTTGATAGAAACAAAAGAAATGACATTATATTTATAGATTTTTCCAAGGTTAAGGGGGGCTAAGGTGTCCTATGAGGTGCCCCTTAAGGTGGCATAGGGTGGCATATATCATAAATGGATTAATGCTCAAAGTTTTCAAATTGCATTTATGATGTTTAATTCTTAAGAGAATGTGTTATGGAGCAAGGGTTAAGTCCTAACCATAGTATAATTAACTGTGAGTTTATTGTTGACTTCAGTGAGGTGGAAAATGACTCAGCATGCCTCCCATGATTTGAAAGACAAAAGTCTTCAAATTGCTTTTATAAAGTTAAATTCACATGGGGAGATGTGTGGAGCAAGGGTTAAAGTTAACCTTGATTAGGTTGACCATAGGTTTAGCTAAGGTCAAGTGGGTGAGGTGGAGGCTAGGCTAGTCAAAGAGTAGACTAGGTGAGGTGGCCATGAGTTAGATTGACCATGGTCAGGTTGACCATAGGTTGGGTTTGACCATGAGGTGGATTTTGACCAAGGTTAGAGATTAACCAAGGTTAGGCTAGGATGATGGTCACATGGGGACCCAGGGTTAAGCATAGGAAAGGGCTTAAGTGGCCAAAGAGAGCTTATGAATAGTGATTTTGATAAATGAATAGTATTTTGAGGTTAATATATGCAAATTTTGTGGGTTTTGCAAATTGATCAATCGTGATGATGGAAGAAATGATAATGTGAGACTTTTAGGTGTCTACAATTTGAAGAAAGACCTTTTGGTTTGGATATTAGTCTCTTCTTATCTGGCCAAATCATAAGCCTCTTGCAAAGTTTTAGGTTTGAGCAAATTAATTATTGTCCTAATCTTAGGGTCTACCCCTAAAATAAACTTATGCACCTTTAGTTGCTCATTGTTCTCATACTCCATAATATACTTCAAAAGTTTCACATATCTCTAAAAATATACCTCTATTGATAGTGATCTTTTTTAAGTGTAGAGAATTCCTCAAACTTCTCTACATAAAACTAATCAAAAAGAAATATTTTCTTAAAAGCCTTGATGAAACTATTACACCTAAGTTCCATGGCTTGGATATTTTTGCCTCTTTTGAATATGTTCCACCATTTTATGGTTGCATCATGAAGATGAAGAGTAGCCCACGTAGTCTAAGTTTTATAGGAGTAGATTTTCATGGAAAAGAATATTTCTAACTCATTCAACAATGACGCAACCACATATCCTCCTTTCCCATCAAATTTGGCTACTTTAACATTCTTAAGGTATTTAGCTCGCTCATCCTTTATCTAGGCTTTGGCTTATTGGCTTCTTCTAACAAGATTCTCTTCTTGTCAACCTTTTGTAGTTATGGTACCTATTTCCTTATTGATCAAGGTTTTTATTAACTTCTTTTGTTGTTCCAATCGTTATTGAAGCAAATTCACTATAAAAGAGAGATCTTTTGCTCTCCCATCAAACTTGTTATTTCCTTGGATCCCTTATCAAGGTTTGTTGTCCTCCTATAAATCTTACTAGCAGTTGTTATTCTCCTAGTTTTATTACTAGAGCCCACAATTCATCCAAAATTTCATTGGATATGCACTATATTTTCCTCCTATGCAACCGATCCAGTTTCGTGGACAAAATTCTTCTTAAAGTAGGTGCCATATCCTATACACAAAAAGGAGTTGAGTAAGTTACAATTTCACTCAAATGTACTTAAAGTTCATTTTACTTTCCCCATGAACTAACTTAGATCATTATATCTTGCTAGGTAATGATCATAATCATGCTTGCATCATTGCAAGGTACCATTTCTCAATAAGAAACTATAACCTCTAGGATTTTTATTCCTTGGTATATTGGTCTCAACGACATGAAATACCTATTGTATCCTAGATCATGTTAAGGTCCCTAGAAGGGTTAGTTTTCTCTCCAAAGTAGCACATCAAGTCAAGGCTCATCCTAGGTGCACCCCAAGGAATATTTTAGCCCTATGACCTAGACCTCTGAGACCAACTGTAACAACCCACCAAAACCAACCCAAGAGAGAAATTTAAATTTATTTTTCTTTTTTTTCAAGGTTCTCAACCATTCTAATATATTTCTTTCCAACATTCTCAAGGCTTTACCACATTTGAGTTAAATGTCGCTACAGATGACACTCAGTGGACAAGAGTGTCCAACATACCCTGGTTTTTGGGGTTCACCTTACTAAACCTCATCATTTAGAAGGATGCCAAAATGGTCCCTTCACCTTTTTTATACCATCCATGATATAGGAAAAAGTGACCACAACGTAGGGATTATACTTTAAGGCCCATAACACTTAAATGGGGATGCCTATTGCCAAACATTACTCTAAGTCCATATAGGTAGATTAATAAAGAGTAAGACTTCATGCGTAGTTACCATACCTCTATGGGCTAACGAAGATCATTATCACTCAAGTGGTAATGAACATGGTCACCCAAACTTCCATATTTATGTACCACCAATGCTATCTTATGAATTACCCATACAACTTTCCTAGTTGTGGAACACCTGATCCTCAATGTTCAAGGTGCATCAATTCACAAGAATTTGGTTATTGCATCAATGCAACTCCTTCTAGATTTATGAGTTTCCTAGCTATTGCATCCTCACAACTCCTTCTAGGATTCACATCTACTTGGTTGTTGCATCATCGCAACTCCTCCTAGGATTGGGCTATTTTCTTGACTCGGGTCCTAAAAGCAGTTCTAGATCCAACCCATGAACTATTATTTAACCCAAGATAAAAGTCAAGCAAAAATATAAATACTCCCTCTATAATTAAATGCTTCACTTGATAAAACAACATGCTTCAAACCATAGCACAAAATTTTACAAGAGAACAAGAATATATGTACATCTCATAAGCTTCAAATAATAACACCACTAAGAAGTATTTCATCAATTAAAATACCATAAATTTAATTGATCCAAGTGCTAACATAAAGCCATGTATATAAGCATTTCTTTTAAATAAGAGCGAGGAATTACAATGCTATCTATACTTCTTAAAGAGTTACAATAACCTTTCACCAAAGTAGATTGCAAGATAACATTAAATTTCAAATAAGAGTACTAGACAAATAAATCAATCCTTGATTTTGTTCAATAATCAAACTCTCTTTTTCTTACAAAAGAAACTACCTAGCTATCCATAACTTGAAAGTTTTCATCTATGAAGCTCTCATTTACATAACATATTTACAATTCCAAAACAAGATAAAGTTATTTGTCTAAGTAGTCTCCATGCCACATTCTCTTTGCAACCTTCTTCATGAAAAGGGATTGCCCATGAATTGAAGAATACTTAGGGATCAAGACAACTCTATATATATGCAATGCAATTTATCATGCTCTAAGTAAATTGCAAGCAACCATGCATAAGCATTAACAAAACAAACAAACAAGGAGAGAATCTCATACTTCTCTCTATAATGGCTCCTTTACCTACTCAAGTCTCAAGAACCATTATAATTGTTTTTTATTTCTTTAAAGCAAAAGATCCAAAAGTATCTTTACTTTTCCATTATAAAGGACTATCACCCATATTCATAGAAACATATATCATAAGGCTTCAACTTCCACTTTTAAAAAATATACTAAAAGAGTTTTCTTTTAAACTTTTCCTTCTAATGAAAAACAGATGATACACAAATATCCAACTAAATCTTTTGCAACATCTATAACAAAAGGATCCAACTCCTCTACATAAAGAAAGAAGACAAATATGATTCCTCTTTTAATTCCTATTTAGCTTGAGCTATATACATTTTCACAAATAAAATAATGTAGCAGCAAGGATTTACTTGCTTAAAATAATAAAAGGCTTGATATCCAAGCAAATAATAACCAACAAAACTACTTAAAAATATTATATCAACACATAAACAACTAGAAAAATAATAAACTCAGTACCTACCTGACTTCCAACCAAACAAAAGAAGGAACATTGGCTTAGAATAACAATATGTCTAAGAACTAATAGGGACATTAATCTAAACTAACCCAAAGAGAAAAGGAGACCTTAAACAACAATACACTAGTTAACCAATACATAAAAACAAGAATGCTCAAGCTAGGGCTTATATTCAATTTAACACAAACACTACTTAGCGTGGCAAATACAAATGAATACAACATTACCATGAAAGGCTCACCTAGAATCACAACAAAGAATCAAAATAGCTATACACAGGCCAAGGAAATGTATCTGGTCAATTGTTGTGGTGACTACTAAGCACCAAACCAGTAAAAAGGAGTTCATATTAGTCAGAATAATACTTTGAGGAATATTTACAAGCAAACACAGGTTTAAATAAGTTGGATTACAATCAACAAGAAGGAATTTT
Source organism: Wollemia nobilis (assembly GCA_028583015.1). Lineage (NCBI taxonomy): Eukaryota > Viridiplantae > Streptophyta > Pinopsida > Araucariales > Araucariaceae > Wollemia > Wollemia nobilis. The sequence goes on along the minus strand of JAQPPZ010011269.1, from coordinate 2,046,069 downwards.
TTCCCTAACAAAAGTAAGAAAGTAATCCATAGCCACACCAAATCAAGGAGGTAATCTAAAACTAAAACAAAGCAATAAGGTAATTCTACAACCATAACAAAGCAACATTACACTTACAAAGTGCTACCTTTGCCAAGCCTACCAGACATCTCCCAATATAGAGTCACATTGCTAAGTCCTTCCTCTTCCCAAGCCTTTGAATCTTTTCTTACAAAATGTTTTCCCTACCCAACACATCCCACGTAGATTCAAATAAGCTAAGGTACAAATTCTTGTTAGAAATAGACTATTACATCATTTGGATAATGTAAATGTACCTTTCTTGGTACATACTTAGGACATTAGATTACTTTAGGGGGAATTTATCTAGTTACTACATGCAATGTAATAAATGCACAAGTGTCAAAGTGCAAGTTGTACATGTGCAAGTTATCCCTTGCACATCTAGGTAGAGTGTTGGCCAAGGAACCTATTTCCTATATAAAGGGCCATAGACATAGACATATAGAGACATAGAGATACATCAGTAGGAAGTAGTGTAGACCAGAGTGGCATGATGTAGCAGTGTGATGTATTGTGATGGGGTGTAATATGCTCAATGCCCATTCTTGAGTTGTAGCTATATTCATGGAGTGTTCATTTCCTCCATAACTACTTTTGTAAACATCTCCATCATTTCTATTTATAGTATATTTTTAGTCATCTCGTAGATTTACTTTATTTCATATTATTCTGCATCTTGTGTTTGCTATCTCCCATTACATGCTGCATCAAAAGCTAACAGTGGTATCAGAGCCATGGTAGGTCAATAGGGAAACCACCATTATTATTGACCCTAAGTTTTTGAGAACCTGACGCGCCATTGGACCAATCACTATCAAAAATTCTCAGAAGAGTCTTGGTGGTAGAATTAAGGAGAGCCACAAGTAAGGACTAAAAGAAATCTCAGATTCTGGAATACTGAGATTGCATATGGCTAGAGTCTTTCCATAGAGTTTCAAGGGAAAACTTGTGAAGACTAGGACTCAACACTTGATCCACTAGGTTGATGAATCAACTAGTGAAGCTCATCTAAGAGATCTGGAGAAACTAACTTGAAGGTTCTTTTATTGTAGGGAATTAATACTCAGATGATTGGGACACCTCCTACAATAGAAATCTAGGAGATTTCAACTTCGTTTCCCAAAGGTCGAAGTGCCTTCATAGTGTAGATATTAGTTGTTGCAAGAGAAGATCACTACAGAAGAGACTTCTAGAGAAGAATTGTAGTGAAGTTTGGAGACAGGAGATCTCCATTGATATATTGGAAACTTCACAAGAAGAAAAGGCCATAGAAGCCTTGATCTAGAAGAAAATGCCATAGAAGCCTTGATCTAGAAGAAAAGGCCATAGAAGCCTTGATCAGAGGAAATGCCATAGAAGCCTTGAAGAAAAGGCCATAAAAGCCTTGTAAAGAAAAGCCATAGAAGCCTTGAAGAAAAGGCCACAAAAGCCTTGATCCTGAAGAAGACTCTAGGAGAGAGTATCTAATTCAGAAGCAGATTTTAGTACTAATACTTTGTTGTAGGAATAGGTAGATTCAGTGAGTTGGGAAAGCTTCCTACAAAAATGTTAGGAAGAGTATCTTCTTCAGAATCAATCCAACACCTGAAGAAAAAGATATCAGGAGAAGATCTCATTGATGAAGAAGGACTAGGAGAGTCTTGCTCGAATATAGAGGTAACAAAATTAGAGATCCAGGAGAAGATCTCACCACCAACACTTCCAAGAGTAGAAGGTTGAAGATAAGGTCTCAAAGAAGACTAGAAGGAGTTGCAAGGCCTTGGAGAGGCCTCTACGAGCATCCAGTAAAAGGCTTGGAGAGCCTTACTGAAGAAATCATCAAAGGAGTTCCAAGGAGAACTCATTGGAGAAATTCACTATTGGAGATAGTGAAAGATTTGGGACAATTATCGTCATCCGACAACAAGCCCAAGAAGAAGAATTTGGCAAGGAGTTCCAAATCTCAAAGACCTCAAGATATTCAGAATCTTGAGAAGAAGATCCTGTTTGAAGTCAGAATTTGATAAGAATCTTGAAGGAAGATTTAGATAGAAGAAGCCTACCAAATCATATTGGAGATTGCCTCTCATAGCAAGAAGGCACCACTTTAGAATCAAATATCTCTTCTAATCTATAAAAAAGGAGGAGACTACAAGAGGAGAACAAGCCACCAAAATCCTAGGCTCGTGAAAGAGAGTTGGAGACCATATTTTGGTGAAGATGAAGTTGTTCAAGGTAGCCTATAGAGAGTTGCAAGATCTTACTCAAGACAACAACTTGGTGATCTTAGACACCAAGATCTACATCCTCTACAGAAGTGGTGAAAAGGGCTTTCAGAAAAAGGTAAGCAACTATTGGTGCAAGTAAATTCATTAAGTGGATTACTTATCAGATTTGTTTAAGCACCTTGATTGGAGTAAAGTTGCAAAAAGGAGAGTTGAATTAAGAGTCTTCAAATGTGCAAAAAGAAAGGATTCTTTAAGGTTCATTTGCACTTTAGGGGTTGATTAGATTTTAGAATCTTAAACTATCTATCAACTACCTATCATCTACTTTGGAAAGAAAATGAAGACTAACTCCTATTACCTTGCTTATAAAGAAATTTCAGAATAATTCTTGAAGATTCATTTCATATTATTCTTGATTAGTTGTAGTAAATTATTTAAGTGCATTACTTTTGAGAGTTGATTGGAGTGATAAGGTGAAATTGTTAGTGCAGTATTATTAGATTCATTTTGCACTATTATATTGCTCTCAAATATTATTGTTTGTGTTTCATTAGAAGGGCACAAAAATAGAATTTGTCAAAGTGTCTATAGACACTATTAATGCACTGTGATCTGCAACTTTGAAGTGGCCTAAGGAAGCCACAAAATCAGCTCAATCCTCCAAGCATTGGAGAAGAATGTAACCACCATAAGAGCATCAAAAGAAGCCTCGAACGAGACTTGGTGAGTCTCAAGTTCAAAGCACAAGAAAATAGTGCAAAAAAATAGCTTCTATCATATGGTTACAAGCTTGGATTCATTTATAAAATATCCAAGCAAATAGGGGAAGGTGTCTAATCTAGAGACAACCTCAAAACCCCTATATTGCACTCAATATTCTACCTCAAAAACTAGAATTTATGATCAACAAAGAGGAGTGCAAAAGAAAGTGCAACAAGGTCATCTTGTATTAAAACTATTTTACATGATAGTGCACTATTTCTAATCTGGTTATATAGGGAGAGAAGGCAGATTCAAAGGTGCCTCAAAGGCACTACTCTTGCTGGAAAAACTAGTCGAAAGTAGTCGTATGCTAGCAACCATCCAAGCCTAGCTCAAGGAGCCATACGAAGGGCTCATACTCCTCACATTCTAGAGCATCGAACCTACAAGATACACGTACAAGAGCATGGAAGCACAATGTCATTAAAGAGCAAGAGCATCTACGTAAGGAGGATGAAAATAAAATATAAAGCAAAAGAAAGTTGAAGCACCATTTGGAGTACTACTTACTCCATATACATTCATTGAAAGTGGTGCTCAAGGCCTCCATACTCTTGCTCCATATCCCAATGGAATACTATGCAGATGAATGAAGGCAAAGGAGGAGATTTGCAAAGCTAAAAAGGTCTCAAAGGATCCGTTCGAACCAGCAATAGGGTCTACGTCCATGCAGAGAAGAAAGTGACACTTGTCACTAAAGGGAAACCCTAACACTCGATTCAAGAGAGCGCTCATCTTCAAGGAGGAGTTACATGAATAGCTTGGTGCATTTGGTGCATTGAGTACACTTGTCAAAGAGGAAGACCAAGCATTTCACTAAAGAACGTAACGTTCTTACGTTACAAGAAGGGAGACAAATATTCGTTGGCACCAAACTCTCCTCAAGCGCTCAAAGGAAATGGTCATGCCACTTGGCACATAAGATATGAATCATCCCCATTTAAGGATATCAATGACCAAATTCAAGCAGCATTCTTTGATATCGAAATTACTCTCTCATCGTTCATGTAGAAAAGGGTCGAGTTGCAACATGTCAAGAAGGTGTTAGAGCCTTTAATGCTCAAGGCAATCGAATTCAAGGGAAGAGACTAGAAGATGCCATATTTGGAATACATTAAACCCAAAGCACTTCCATTGGAGGATACATCCACAGCATCCACGATGTCTACGTAAAATCAACAATCCAAGCTTCTCTGAAATCAATGCCAAATTTTTCTTGGAGAAAGGTAAAATAATTTCCATTAATATGTGCTTTATTTCCTTGGAGTTATAAGGTTTAAATCAAAGGAATTTATTTACATTGAAAGCCATATATCAAGGGAAATATTTTATCAAATCAAATCAAATATTTGCAATATAAAACCTAGGAGTAATAAGGTTTTCTACTTGGATAAATATTGAATATTTGCAAATATTAATTGTGATCTAATTTATCCAAATATTAGGGAGTCATAAGGGCTACTACATCAAATCATTTAATTGGAAAATTAGATACACTTAACCTAATTCCCAAAGGGTTATTTATAAAGAGAGTTTTCTCATAGGTTGGATATTCATAATATTATTGTCTCAATCCTTTCAAAAGGAGATAAAAGATCCAACATTATAACCTCTTTAAAATTTGGGAACAATGCTTAGTTCAATAGGAGTAATAAGGGATAATAGGAATTGATTTTGGTATTCTACAAAACCTTACAAAATCAATCAAATATTGAACTATAATTCTACAAAAGCACTATATCTTATCCATAGCATACTAGGGAGTCATAAGGCATTCTACAAAACTTGGTAATATCAAGCATCCATCATAGATTATCAAGTTACAAAATATAAGCTTTCCTCATAACCTAAAAATCCTTAGGAGTATATACTCACTTTACTTGGGAGACATAAGGTAGTCTACAAAACAAGGATTATTATTATAGGTTTTATCAAATCAAGCTTATATTTCTTCAATCAGGAATCATATATCCTAATTAGGGAGTCATAAGAATGTCTACTTTCAATGCAAACTCCAACAAGGATAATTGTTTCAACAAAGAAAAAGTCAGTGCTATAAAACTTGGGATCATGAATCTACTCATGAAATCTGAAAGAATGATAGATCTAACTTCAAAAGTAATCCATAGTGAAGCTTTAGAAGATAATTTTGATACTATGGAATACTATCTTCAAGCTCATCTCAATGAAGCTATTGACAATGGAAAAAGTGACATTACACTTTCCTTAGATCTTGTGAGCATTTTATATATGGCATTGCTCACCTATAAATTCTACAAGAATGAAAATGTAGAACAAAGAGGATTGATAGAACTACTCAAAAAGAAGATCAAACTTAATGAGTCATATCTAGAAAATTTTTCCAATCCTCATGCAACATTGACATTTTAGGATCTACTAATTCAAGATCTTATCATGATACTCTGAGTGGTTGTTCAGAAACTTCTATACAGATTGAAGACAAGAAAGAGGGACCCACTCTACAAGAATCAAGTAGCAACATGACCACCTATGAAAGCACAAAGACTAGATCCAAAGGCAAAGCTAAAGAAGAAGAAGAAGATGAATCCAAAGGAGGAATATAATGCAAGGTCAATTGAAAGGAGAACCTACAACTTCAACCTATTTTTGCATCATCTAAATACTGAAGCAACTACAGAAGAATCAAATCTATCAGCTGGAAGAAGATCCACATTGAAGACTAAAGTCTTCAATATCCAAATAATGTAATACATGGGGTGTTAGAAATAGACTATTACATCATTTGGATAATGTAAATGTACCTTTCTTGGTACATACTTAGGACATTAGATTACTTTAGGGGGAAGTTATCTAGTTACTACATGCAATGTAATAAATGCACAAGTGTCAAAGTGCAAGTTGTATATGTGCAAGTTGTCCCTTGCACATCTAGGTAGAGTGTTGGCCAAGGAACCTATTTCCTATATAAAGGGCCATAGACATAGAACATAGAGACATAGAGAGAACTACATCAGTAGGAAGTAGTGTAGACCAGAGTGGCATGATGTAGCAGTGTGATGTATTGTGATGGGGTGTAATATGCTCAATGCCCATTCTTGAGTTGTAGCTATATTCATGGAGTGTTCATTTCCTCCATAGCTACTTTTGTAAACATCTCCATCATTTCTATTTATAGTATATTTTTAGTCATCTCGCAGATTTACTTTATTTCATATTATTCTGCATCTTGTGTTTGCTATCTCCCATTACATGTTGCATCAAAAGCTAACACTTCTTGCATGACCAAGGTAACATATGAAACATTCAAGAATACGTTGCCCAACTATTGCCACCTTTTTCTTTCTTTAATTAAAGTGCCACCAAAGCATGAAAAATCATAAATAAAAAGACCTTCTACGCTTAATAAGCCATATTAAACTTATTCTAATATTTTAATTAATTAAACTAATTGCCACCTCCATCAAGGGTTAATATTAATTATTAACCTTGATATTAACATTCTCTAGTATTAATAATGTTGGTTATATATTAACACTTCTTTGAAATAATTAATTCTTTGCTTAAAATAAAAACTTAACCAAGCCATAATACATTACTTTGCTTTATCCTTGAGTTACTTGTTAAGATAATCACACGTTTTCCCCTACAAAGGATGGAATACATAAGTAATTAAAATATAGTATGTGTAAGGGGTATTTTTAAGACCAAAAGACATGACCAAGAACTCTTAATGACCCTCATGTGTACAAAAAGCAATTTTGGAAATACCCTCCTCTCTAACCTTAATTTGATGACACCTAGAATGAAATTCTAGATTAGTAAAAATATTTGCACCATGCAATTCATCCAATAAATCATTAATAATAGAAACAAAAAACTTATCTTTGATAGTTATATTGTTTAGTGGTCTAAAATCTGGACACATCCACCAAAAATTGTTCTTACACTTGAACATGACTACTATTGATGAATAGGTATTGGTACTAGTGCAGATAATACCTTACTCCAACACATCTTGAACCAACTAATGGGACCCTATTTTGGGCCATTTTTGTACATATTTTGACACTAATTAAGAACTATTTTGATAATTTATGTGTTATAATACTAATTTAATTACTTGTTTTTTATGCTAATTTGATGCCTAGCCTATCTAATTTTATTTTTAGCATTTTGATATTATTTAGATGAGATATTGGGATAATTTATTTGTTTTTAATGTAATACATTAATGATGATGATTCTATACTAACCATCAGGTCAAGGTGACCCTATTTTGTTTTATTTTGTAGGACTCTAGCAATCAATTTCAACCATGTGTTATCACTAAGCAATGTCAGTTCTTACTACAACTATAGTAGCAACAATCCTTACTATAGTTGTAGTAGTCCTCACTACAAGAATAGTAGTATTTCTCACCATGGTATTTTTCTTTTATACCAAAGAAGCAATAATTCTTACTATATCATGGGAGTCTTTACTATAAGCTCCAATATGACCATAGTAGTAGCAACCATTATGGGTCATTGTAGACTTTGGTGCTATAGTTAATAGTTGTTGTGTTTATTGTAGTAGAATAATAGTGCACATGCAAAATGTAAGAATGTAACCATAAATATTCATGCTACCATGAATCAAGCTATAGAAGCAATGATTTATTAATAGTAGTCATCATAATGCCGTGTTGCAACCTTTGTATTCAATGATTATAAAAGATAATGTAATCTTAGTTTCTCTACATACATGGTAGTAAGGTAAATTTGGGACTTATGATTAGCAATTAATTTGTCATTGTGTAATTTCTTAGTTGCCACTTGTCCCAACTGATTGATCTTGACCAAATATTAATTTGTGTTACAAGAATAATAATCACCAACTAGGAGAAGTTTTTCATTCCCTTGCTTTGGAAACAATGCATCACCAGTGATTGGATAGATATTCAAAGAATCCATTTGACCCACAATGCACCATCACTATCATAGATCAAAGTAATAGATAACCATGGCACATTGGTGAAGGAAAAATGGAAGTGTCTTGAGATATTAAAACCACCATTTTATTTTCTACAAACTAACATGATTTTGGGCTTTAACTACTTTGAACCATAAAAATTCTTGTATCTATTCATAATGGCAAAAATAGATGTTGAAGGTGTATATATATGCATCCCACATAAAGTTATAGGATAATTTTATAGAGGATTGAAAACCAATTTGTTTACTCTAGTAAACATTTTGAGCCACACAACATTATAATAATTACGCATATTTATCAATAAATAACCCTCATTTCTATAAGAGTGAGTGTTTCAACTTTGGAGAATCAACCTTGGTTGCTTTTAGAGTCAAGGCTTGCTCTTGGGGATACACCAATGTTGTTGATTCCTCCTACATAGGATAGAATTTTATGATTAATTTCATTTAGCATTGCTATATTTTAAGGATTATAACTAGGAGTGTGTATTTCTTGTATTTCATTAATGTGTTATATTTTCTAGCATTTAGTCTAGAAAGGACTAAACTTATGATTAGATCAGGACTAGTTTACCATAAGATAACATGTGAGGTCATGAAGGAATATCACCCTTGGTTGTGTCACTCACCACTAGATATCCCTATGTGTACAAAGAAAAAGCATTTCTCATCCCTTCTAGAAATATTGTTTGCTCATGTCCTTGGTGATCTCCCAACATGGAGAAAACTCTAAGTTTATTTGAAGTTTTGAGGGAAGTGTGATACCTTTGATAATAAGTGCCTTAGTTTCATTGCAACCAACTAATACATATCTTATATTTATACCTTTGAAGCTTGAAACCCTAGATTTGATAATCAATTAAATGCTCTTCATTTTATTACTATTTCCAAGGAAGGTGTCAAGAAGTTGTCTCAAGTGATTAAAATATAGGAGTTGGAAAGTTCATAGGAGATGAGAAGGATGGATAGTTAGCATTTCATAGTTATTTTATTTTTTTGAAATCATCCAAAGTAGTTAGTTTTTCATAAATTGTAGATGAGATATCAAAGGATGATTTTTGCCTAAATCACCTAAAAAGGATGCATAAGAATCAAGACTAATGAATGGAATTAGGAATAAGAAAAAACCTACTAGTGTGATAAAGGAAGACACAAAATAATTGTAGAGTGAAGTAAGGGATGCGATAACATTTTTCAACCTACTATATATAAAGCTGTTATGGAAGAACATACTAAAGCATAATAGAATACCCCTATTTATAAAAGCATACAAAAGAAGTTATAGGAATTGAGGGTGACACCAAGGAATATGTTAGAGTATATTACATTATTTAGGTACATGTCAATGTACCACCTTGGGTACATTGTTAGATTAGGATTTTATCTTAGGTTACTTGAGGAAGAAGTAATAAATGCACAAGTGTCAATGTGCAATGATGTAAATGTACAAGGAGTCCACTTGTACATGAGTCATAGGAAAGGTAGTTAGGAAGAGTAAGGGCCAAGTAACTTATCTTCTTATATATAGGCCCCATAGTGAATAGAATAGTGTGTGTGTGTGTAAAGCAGATGTGCTACTCACTACAGAGTAGTGAGTAGGTACAATGTAGTTTCCATTAGAGTTTTGAAGTGTTCATTTCCTTCATTACTTTACATTGTACTATTTTTACAACTTTCCATTAATAGCATATTTTAGTCTTATTGCAGAATTCCATTATCTTACTTTTTTGCATATTTTACATCTTGTGATTGCTATCTCCCATATCATACATTATCAAAAGCTAACAGTGGTATCAGAGCTATGGTAGATCATATAGGAATAGGGAGAGCCACAAGAGAGATTGAGAGGAGAGAAGCAAATCTCAGTTCCAGAATTTTTGAGATTGCATTTGGCTAGAGTCTTTCCACAGAGTTGCAGAAAAACTCGTGAAGACTAGGACTCAACATTCATTCCACTAGATTGAAAAATCAACTAGTGAAGATTCATCACTTAGAGTTTCATTCATTATAGTCCTAATACTTTGTTGTAGGAAAAAGGATATTCAAAGAAAGTTGTGAAGCTTCCTACAGAGAGCTAGGAAGAATATCATCTTCAAAATCAATCCAGCACCAGAAGCAACAAATAAAAGAAGAGGATATTCTAGGAACCTGAGGGAAGTCTTGTTGTAGACCTACACATTGCAGAAGAAGAAAAGGCCATAGTAGCCTTGTTGTTGATCCCAGAGACTCCAAAAAAGAGTCCAAAAGAAGATAGGAGATTGGTGATCTCCATCAAATACTACAGATAGTAGATTGAAGAAATCAGCCTGAAGAAGCTGAAGAGACCCATAGAAGGTCCCATTAAAGAACTCCCAGTTTTGAAATATTGGAGGTTGGTGATCTCCATCAAAGCCTACAGATTGTAGAAGTGAAGAAGGACTAGCAAGGTCCTATTCTAGATTCTAAAAGCAGATTCTAGAGATTCGAGAGATCTCATTGCCAACACTTCCATAGTAGAAGGTTGAAGGAAAGGTCTCATTGAGAAGACTAGAGAAGTTGCAAGACTAAAGACCTTGGAGAGGTCTCAAGGAGAAACAAGGAGAAGGCTTGGAGAGCCTTATTGTAGAGTTTGAAGAAGCCATTAAAGGAGTTCCTAGAAGAACTCATTGGAGAAATTCACTACCAAGGAGAAGCTCCTGATAGTGAAGGAATTGGGACAATTATCGCCATCTAACAACAAGCCCAAAGGAGAAGGATTTGAAAAATTTGTCAAATTTTGGAGAAGACCAGTGAAGACCTCAAGACTTACAGATTCTTGAGAAGAAGGCCTAGATTGAAGCCAAAATTCAACAAGGAGGTTGAAGGAGAACTCAGATAGAAGAAGCCTACCAAATCCAAGAGATTTGGAGATTACCTTTCATAGCTAAGAAGGCACATTTTGGAGATAGGGGTTTGTTGAATCTACAACAAAATACTGAAGGTTTCATAGCTATGATTTACTACCATTCTAGACAACAAATTGGTGAATCTATTCATCAAGATCTACATCATCTTCAGAGATCGTTAAAGGTAAGCAACTTAGGTGCAAAGGGTTCATTACTTGAACACTTATATTCAGTTCATTACTTAGCTTCATTAAGCACCTTATTAGAATCTAGAAGTTGCAAGGAGAAGGTTGCATTCTAAAGTCTTCAAGGGAAGTGCAAAAGATAGTTTCTGTTAAGGGTTATTACCTGCACATTAAAATAGGAGTTAGATATATTTTGAAAGAAAGAAAAATATCATCTTCCTATTATCTAGTTATAGAAAAGAAGACTACATTAAGTTGCAGAGATTATAGAAGCATTTAAGAGTTCTTTAAGAGTTATCATTAGTGCATATTACAAGTTACTTTTAAGGAGTAATAAGGAGATTGCAGTTGCACTATATTAGTTTCTCTTAAAGCTTATTAGAAGTGCACTAAGTGTTATAGTGAAGGTGAAAGTTAGTGCAAATATTAATCTCTCTAGCATATTGGTTATATGATTATTAGCTTGGATTCATTGTTACTAAATTATCCAAGTGAAGTAATTAGATACTAGTGTTGTCTAATAAGAAAGGCAACAATACATTGCTCTCAAAGAGTAGAGCAAGCAACGACCATATCTAAGAAGCAAAGGAAAAGCTTTAGATCAATCTACATTAGTCCTCAAGCCATACAACGAGGAGCCATCATATCAAAGGAGGAAATAACATCAAAAAGAGACAAGGAACTCACTAAACTTTGGTGCAAAATAAAAGTCTCTTATTCATATTACATTGGTGCACCATATACCTCTAAAAAGAGGATAGATTATCAAGTGTCTCAAGACACTAACACAATAGGGATTCAACGTCTACTATTGGTGAATCAACAAAGGTAGAAGAAGAGCCAATCCAAGGTTCACAAGCATCAGGTTTTAGGTGTCTAGAAACACCATTCCAATCACCAAAGCAATGCCCACTAACGACGTCAACCTATAGCCACATTGGAAGCATTGCAACCATTACAGTCCTATTACAAAGCAAGGTAGAATAGTAGCATGGAAATCTACGTATAAGCCAAGGGAAGGCCACAAAAAATTACCTCATTCAAGCATCTAACAACCAGCAAGGAAGAGAGCCATCGAAGCATCCAAGTGCTTCAATCAAGTGATGCCATATCATCTGCCTAGAAGCTACATTGGATTCATAGTTGGAGCCAACATTGGAGAAAATCATCGCTGGAATTGCAAGCTAGCATTCACTAGAAAAGCATTGGAGAAAAGAAGTGAACAACTTGCATTCACTGGAGGAGATATAAGGCTAAAAGAGAATGTTGAAGAGTTTCACATGCAAGTGCCACTTGGCACGAAGAAGAGAAGCATTACATTCTTCTCACGAAGGAGCCCAACAAAGGAATAACACTCACCTTGGAGCGTTGAATAGAAGAATAATCATTTGATGCCCAACTAAGAGTAACGCCCACCTTGGAGCATTAAAAGGAGTACAACAAGGAAGTAACATCTTGAGCATTGGAACATTGAAAGCAGAGACCATCATTACATCTTGAGCATTGAAACATAGGGTGTAACCTCTACAATCCAACCACCACATGTTCGAAGCATCAAGAAGGGAGTATAACACCTCAAGGCACTCCACATAGGGGATATTACCCTATTAATAACTTAGGTGAAAGATGCTCATAGTGAACAACATGAATATCAAAGGAGGAGCATGTGGTTGTCTACAACGAAGGTCTTTTGCATAGTAAGGTCAAAGCAGTGAAAGGAGTAGCATTAAATATGAGTTGAAGAGCATTGAATGCTCATCTTCACCCAACCAGTAGATACGTTGAAGTCTCAAGCAACACAGATTGCTCGAAGAGATGTAGAGATACGTCAAGGAGGAGTACATTGAAGTCTCAAGCTACTCGAAGATACATTGAGATATGTGAAGTCTCAAGCTACTCTAAGATACGTTGAGCCACAAGCAACACTAAGGTAAATTTGATATTGCTTGCTTTAATTAAGGTAACGTTGGAGTTATAAGGTGATATAATCAAATTTACTATTGCATTGGAATAACCAACATTAACCAAGCATTAGTAATTTATAAAGCAAGCTCATTTCAAAGTATTATAATTGAAGGATATTCTCATATTTGCAAATAACCAAGTAGGAGATATAAGGTTGTCAACCTTGGTAAACTCAAATATTAATTTGCAAATACAATTATCATTATTTTCTAATATTCCAAAAGTAGGGAGTTATAAGGCATACTACACCAAACTATAGATAATTGGAATTTAGAAAATTAAATAGAGAAGCAAATCTATTGCTTTCATATAGAGTTGGAATTAATTGGTAATACTTGTCTCATACTCAAACTAAGGAGACAAAAAGAAATCCAACTATAAGAACTTCATTAGAGCATACTTCATTAGGAGAGATAAGGTAAAATTGAAGGTTGATTATTATTCTCAAAACATTACAAGATCAACTCAAAAGGTGAACTAATTATTGCTAAGCTTATTATCAAAGTCTATAGCATATAACTAAGGAGTTATAAGGAAGCCTACAAATATCACCATGACTACAAACAAATTCATCCTTACAGAATCTCAACTACTTAAGGGTCCAAATTACTTCTCATGGAAAAACAAAGTAAGGGCTATTTTGATATTTGAAAAACTTTGGGAAATTGTCAAAGGAACAAAAACTAAACCAACTTCAGGTGATACAGAGATTCAGAGGTTCAAATAAAGTGATGCTAAGGCATTAATGATAATAACTTTTGCCATCACATATGAAATACAAGCTTACATTAGTTCAATAGGATCATCTACAAAAGCTTGGAAAACTTTAGAGAAAATATTTGAAGGGAAAAATAAAGCTACTATCTTAAATCTTCAAACTCAATTACATTCCTTGAAAATGAACAGTGGAGAAAATATAGAACTATTCCTAAGGAAAGTAGCAAACATCAAGGGAAAATTATTAACCTTAGGAGAAAAGGTTGAAGATAAATTTCTTGTTCAAGTAACCATGAGAGCACTTCTAGATAGCTACAAGTATCTAGTTACATCTCTACAAGTTCTAAGTAAAGATACATCATTTGATGAGCTAATCAACATTCTTCAAGAATATGAGGTAGAAAGCACAATAAAATATGAAATGACTAACACTGCATTGGTTTCAAAGGATACTCCATAGGGAAACATAGCCTCATATTCAAAAGGACAAAGATAAGGGAATTATAGATATTGTCAGATATGTAGGAGAAAAGGTCATAGTACTAATTACTATAGATTCAATCCAAGAAACTAGAATCAAGGAAACTAGATGAACTATGGAAGCCAACCAAATAGGGTATTCCAACCAAGGCAATATCAAAATAATTCACATCAGCAACAGTTTCAACGATAAAATAATTATCCACAATTGGAATATCGTGAAGGGAATCAGAAAGGACACCTAGCTCAAAGGATTGAAGAAATTGAAGAACTGGAAGATCCTACAAATGATCATGAAGTCAAAGCTCTTTCAACAAGGATAACATTTTATGAAGATACTAACTACTTGCTTGAACAGGTTACAAAAAATAGAGGAGGAGAATACAAACTCCAAGAGGAAGATCCATATTGAAGACTAAAGTCTTCAATACCCAAATAATGTAATACAGGGGGTGTTAGAGTATATTACATTATTTAGGTACATGTCAATGTACCACCTTGGGTACATTGTTAGATTAGGAGTTTATCTTAGGTTACTTGAGGAAGAAGTAATAAATGCACAAGTGTCAATGTGCAATGATGTAAATGTACAAGGAGTCCACTTGTACATGAGTCATAGGAAAGGTAGTTAGGAAGAGTAAGGGCCAAGTAACTTATCTTCTTATATATAGGCCCCATAGTGAATAGAATGTGTGTGTGTGTGTGTGTAAAGCAGATGTGCTACTCACTATAGAGTAGTGAGTAGGTACAATGTAGTTTCCATTAGAGTTCTGAAGTGTTCATTTCCTTCATTACTTTGCATTGTACTATTTTTGCAACTTTCCATTAATAGCATATTTTAGTCTTATTGTAGAATTCCATTATCTTACTTTTCTGCATATTTTACATCTTGTGATTGCTATCTCCCATATCATACATTATCAAAAGCTAATAGAATATACTATTGCTATTGAAGAAGAGTGGGATCTATTTACTATAGGAATTGTAGCACCCTAAAATTGGCGCAGTAAAATTGCAATAATTACATTCACCTTAGTAAATAATTTAAATTCAAATTTAACCTCCCAAACCGCCCGTTAACCGTCGGGAAATCCGTTTCCCCTTTTTCGTGCCATTTTTAGAGGTTGTTTTGACCGTTTGACGATATCATCGCCGATCAGACGATATCGCCCCAGATTTGACGATTTCGTCTGGACTAGGACGTCCAGACGATCTTGTCGCAAAACTGAATTTGCAAAGTTGGAATCTGTTCCAATGGGTCTCCAATCCGGCAGAAGCGTGTCTGCGTCGTTGGGACCCTCCCCCGTTGGAGATCTCCCAAATTGGGATGATCTCCAACCTCCTAACTACTCCCCCTAAGCCTATTTAATCTCTAGGATTTTCCCTTCCCAACCCCTGGTCGAAATTCTCTGCAAATTGATTCCCTCTACGTTAAAGCATCCCAATCTTGCATTTGCATTAGATCTATACCAATTTTGTTGTAGGTACATCACTATTTTTTAGCCGGAGCCAACACCCATCGTCGTCGATGAACCTGTTTAGATCGGAGGCGAACCTGTCGAATTCGAGGCGATTTCATACTGATGTGAGACGATCTCGACTGCAGTCCATATTAAGGCAATCAGTGCCTGAAGTTTGCGTTCCTCAACCCTTTTTCTATCATTTTATTCTGCAAATTAGATAATCTATTCAATGTTTTATATTATCTTGCATTTGGAGTTCACCCATTTAGATTAAGTCCATAATTAAATCTTAATTATCATCAAATTAGCACAATTCATTTATGTTTCTGTGTTTAAGTTGTAGTTTGATAACATTGCTGCCATTTTATATCATTTCCCTCTATTAGCACTGTAGTATTTTTTGTATTTTGCATCTGTTTTCGGTTTTGCAGGTCTCTGACGAATTCGTCTGACGAATTCGTCAGATCTCAGACGATCTTGTCTGATTGCAGATGATTCTGTCGAATCTCAGACGATCTAGACTGCTTCAACATCAGAATCTTCTTCAGACATCCGGATCAGGTATTCATCATTTGCATTTTGTAAATTCTTTGTTTTAATTCTGTAAATATATTTTCTGTATTCATTGAACTTGCATTTTCATATAGAGTAATCTAGATGCATTCGGCCAAACCTAGGATATGAATGCTTAAGGTTAAAAAAATGAACACATTTAAACACATTCCCAACCTAGGCATGGAAGCTGCCGTCAAATGTTTCCTGGTGAACCCACCATCCATCGAAAAATCATCAAAATACACCTCCCTTGAGAGGCGGGACCTTCGCAAAGTCCTCTTAGTCCGAGGTACCGCACCATCCTTTTCCCATCCTCCTTTCGGGCGCGGATCCTATAGCCTGAAGGTAGGGATGCGAAAAATTTGGAGCGATACATTTTGGTGAACCCGACGTGAATGCATCATAACCTTTTGAAAAAAAAAAAAAAAAAAAAAAAAAAATATATATATATATATATATATATATATATATATATATATATATATATATATATATATATATATATATATATGTATACAAGAAAAACAAAAACAAAATCATCATTTCAAGTTTATATGTTTTAGATTCAATTCTAAATAGTAGATGCTAAATATTACTTTTAGAAGTACTAAAGAAACCATGAGTTTTTATTCAAATCCATATGAGCCCATTAGTAATGTTGGAAGAATTCAGCCAAATACATTTGTTGATTATGACCAACCTCATCCCTATTCAACACCACCTCCATCACACTTCTCTCATTTTTCATCCATAACTCAACAAAACAATCCCTTTGCCAATCCTCTTCATAACGATATTATCTATTCTCCCATATATCCATATTATGTCTATCAACCCACATATAATCCTCCTCCACCTTTTCAATATTCTTCTTTCAATACAACACATCCATTTCAACAAGAAAATACTTATTCTTCCAATTCTACCATGCACTCACCTCCTACATCGCAATCTTCCTATCATCATTCTACCCATAACAAAGAAAGTAGAGGTGAGAAACCATTAGGTCCTTTTATGACGAAATTCCTAAGGCATTTATCAAAAACCTCTCAAAAACCTTCATCACGTAAATTTACTAAGCTCAATCAACCAATGGATATAATTCTCAAGTATTTACTTGACACAAATAAGATTGAACTTCCTTCCATAAGACAACTTGATACCACAGCAGATTGGTTTAAACCTGAGCTACATTGTGAATATCATAGAGTAGATGGACATATGACACAAAATTGTAAAGATTTAAGATGTGCAATTCAAGATTTGATTGATAAGGGTCTTTTTAATATAAAGGAATTACAATCTACAACTGATGATAAATCTCTAGTAAACAATCAAACTCCTACACAACAAATACCAATAATCAATCAAGACATGGAGATCTCCCAAGAACCCCTATTCAATTATCAACAACAAGAAACCAATCAAATATTGCATGTTAATGTGTCCCATCATGATGATATTATTAATATTGTAACAAAAACTATAAATGAGCAACCTCAAGTTCAATCAACTCAATCCGATATTCAAGATATGGATTCCTCATTTGACCAACCTTCAAAACTATCTTTGACTCTAGAGAATGATCCAAAATGGAATGTAAGCATAGAAAGCTCATCTTTAGAATCAAAATCTCAATCTGAAATCCCCTTTGATAACCAACAACAAGTGATTAATCCTCAAGCAAAGATATCCCTTTTAGAAGTATTACAAATTTATCACAAGGAAATTTTGTTCAAAATACCTAGCCAACAATTTGTTCCTCATCATATTTTCTCTAAGAACATAATTAATGGTGTAAACCCTCTTGAGGTTAACCATATTTCATTCTATGATGAGGATATTCCTTCCTCTACTCCACAAGAAGACTATTATCTTTACATTACAGGATCTAGTAAAGAAACACTTGTTAGAACTATCATGGTAGATAATGACTCCTCTCTTAATTTATGCACTTATCAATTATTTCAAAAATTCAAAACAAAGGAAGAAGATATTAATGAATCAAATGTTCTTATAAAATCTTTTAACAATGAAATTCAAGAAGTTCAAGGTACTATAATGTTTCCCCTCAATATTGGATCCAAGATCCTGGATACTTTATTCTATGTAGGATATTGTCCTTCACCTTACAACCTACTTCTCCAGAGTCCTTGGATTCATACGATGAGGGTTTTCCCTTCCACTCTTCACCAATGTTTGAAGTTTGAACTTGCAAATAAAATTGTTACCATACATAATGACCCAACACCATTTGAAGAATATTTAACGGTTGAAACATCAAGTTCTATACATTCTTTATTTTCACAATTATCTTCTACCCATCACTTTTCTTCATCCATATATGATCATCCTTGTTTACCAAATAACATTCATGCATATCTTTCACATATACTTTCTCCATCTTATCAAGATTTGGAATATAGTGATAAAAATGAAGAACTTTCTTATCTTTATGATATTTTATTTTGTAACATGATCAATTTTACACATATAAAAGTCAAATATTTTTCTACATTATTCTATATTATAACAAAGCTTTTGTTATCACTACCTTTTATTCATCTCCTTTTGTTCTTACCTTCACCTCAACCAGATTATCCTTCAAAACCTCCTTTGATTTTGAAGCAACCTTAGACATGCTATACTCAAATAACCTTGTATAGTGTATATAGATCATCTTGTATATACCACCAATTTCAATTCATAAATTAAAATCAAAATACAAAAAAATCAAAATCCTCAAAATCTTCAAAAAAATACTAATGCAACTAAGGAACTTAAAGGTAAATTCGAGCCCAATTGGCTTGGACCATACATTATTACTGCTAAATTTGAATCAGGAGCATATAAATTATCTACCTTAGATGGTAAAGAACTTAAAGAACCCATGAATATTTTGCATCTTAAACGTTACTATGCATAAACTTGGTCATTTCATCCATGTATATATTTGTTCAAAATCATTATCTTATATTTCTTTCAAATTTATAAAAATCCAAAAACATCAAAAATATTCATAATCATCCAAAATCTTCAAAACTATCTATTGCATTTATTTAAAATACTTGTTAAATTTTTCTACTCAAAATCATAAATGAAATCAAAACAAAAATCAAAATAATGATAAAAATACAAAAACAGCAATATGCTTGACTCTTTCGAAACCAAAATAAAATAAAGAAGAAAGAGAGAGTCAACATTCTCAAAAATTTCTCAAAAATCATTTATATATATTTTCTTACAATTATTGCAGTTATATGTTTCAACTTATTTTGGATAAATTAGCATTTATTTTGAATCCCTCACTTGCACACTCACAACAATAAATATCTTGATTTTATCTGGGCATGATTACTAATCTCTCTTATATCAAAGTCCACAAAATTCAATTAAATAAAGTTTGAGCATAGAGAATTGATCTTGTTATTTACTTAAACCAAGCACATCTTTTCACAATAAAATGATTATATTTGTAATTTCCATGTTTTGCTACATAGTAGAACTGATTTCTTGAGCGAAAAGTTTCCCCTGCTATCCTATCATGCACATGGTCTAGAATCTTTGAGAATTGGCAAAAGGACAAGCTCACCCCTACCCAGAATAAAAATCCCTTGCTCTACAGCTAATCCGAGCAAGTATCCCTAGCACAGAAAAAGAAAAAAAAAGAAAAGTTCAAGAAAGAAAAAAAGAAAGAAAAATGTTATTTCAGCAATATTTCAAGCACTATCTCAAAAATCAAGCAAAAAAAAAATAAACAAAGTTCAAAAGAAAGCAAGAAAGCAATAAAATCCCTTTCCCTACCCTTTGAAAAGAAAAGAAGGGTTGATGAGCTTGAATCCCTGGAATTCTCAATTATTCGAAAACTGTGAGGTAAGCCCCATAACAGGTGGTTTGTGCCCAACCTGCTTGGCCTTGGGTAACTCCTAGCGTGGCGATATGTCTGTCACATTAGCGACCTTATTTTGTACAGACCTATGTCTGCTTATGGATTAGCTAGCACTTGATAATCCGACCTACATAGTAGCCTAGTATGGTTTTATGCATCTACATCATGGTTAATGAACACTTATTTGGTTTCTTCAAATCACTTGTATCATAGTATCTTGCTCAAAACTGGTAAATGAACAATGCAATTGCACACACATTTGTATTTGAGAGATTTTGTGTATCATTATGATAAATCAAGATCAGAAATGAATTCACATATGCACATGGGATTCCTTATAAATCTAACTTTTATCTTCAAAATAATTTGAAATATTATTTTTTGCAACTTGTTTGAAATAAATCAAGTACAGTTGTTTACCACAAAGACAACTATATAATAGAAAAATCAAAATTTCTTTCAAAAATATACAAAACATATACATATATATCTGATTGACTTTCGCGATGATGGTATAAGTTTCAAAACCAAAATTGGAATTTTATGCCTAGCGCAAGTCCTCATTTTCATATTTTCTGTTCATCAAAAATCAATCATGCAATAAAACTATTTTTCTTTGATTTTCGCGATGATGGTATAAGTCTATACCTACATATTCTATGCCTAGCGCAAACCATTGTAACAAATTTTATTCCCCATTTATTCAAAAATCATGAAAACCATATGGCTTAATTCATTATGTTACACAAATTATGCTTTTCCAAAGCAAACACATTTTCATTATTTCATGTCATTATGTCAACCTTTAATTTTGCAATGATGGTATAATTCCTAAAAGAATTATCCAAAAATTTATCACCCTTAGGAATTTATGCCTAGCAAAAATCATTTTAAAACATCATTTCATGCACAAACATTTTTATGAAAATCTAAAAACAAACCATCATCATCATTATCATTTGCACTATCACAACAAAGTCTTAAGACAGTCTCTTAAGCACTCTTTTACTTTTAACAATATTTCTATCCTGGGATTAGCTTGACGACCGAGTGAGCAGCGACTCCGTGAAATGGTCTATAATAGCGACAATGTCCTTTGAAATTATTGTTAGAAGTCTCTTTTTTTTTTATTTTTATCACATTTCATCATAAACAATCAATTTGTTACATCAGATTATTTCATTTAAAAATATTACAAGCATGACATTCAAATTATAATATCTCCAACGACATAATTACATCCAATTCTCAAATCAATCAATCAAAACATAAAAGCATCATAAGCATACACACAATATAAGTCATATGATCAAAAATATCTCATCTATATATATCAACAACATATGTACATCATCAAAATTAGATTGGTATGCCACAATCTGTACCTCGGCATACTCAATCCTCTATCAAAAATAATCATATAATACAAATGTCAGTCCAACCCTCTAGCCTCGAGAGCCTCTCGAGCTCTCTCTCCTCATCTCCTCCCCCCGCCCTGAGGTGGAGGAGGTGGCCCCATCGCCGTCTGTGTAGTCCTCGTCCTTGATCGAGACGTAGTCCTTGAAGACCCAATCCTGATAGGGTCAGCAATGCCGGCTGGCAGCTGTACCCTCTGACCCTCTGGCACCATCTGGAAGTAGATACACTGGTAGAACGTGGTCTGAGCAATCGACCATGCCAGCTCCCGTGTGCTTGCCCCTCCACCCCGTGACCTGAGGCGTGCAATATCGTCTCGCAGCTGTGACACCTCAGCCCGATGTTGTGCAGCCGCATCCTGTAGCGTCTGCACCTGAGCCTGCAGACGATCTCTCTCCACCCGAAAAGTAGCCATCTCGCTACTCTCTCCTGTATCCACACCCTTGCCCTTATCGGGCGATGGTGGCCTCTGTGGAGATGGGGGTCTCACCTCCCTCCTCTCCCTTTCTCTTTGCCGTAGCCGCTCCTGTGCCTATGGCCGCCTCACCTCTCTCCTGTCGCGACCCTGGGTTACCTCCATCGCCACCTGGCATCGCCTCCCTATCCGAAGTACAACTGCATGGATCAGACCCTATGCCCTCGTTATCCGAGGAGGGCGGATGCCTACGTACTAGGCATCGTAGCCATCGGCTACCCCTGCGTCGTCCCCATCCACTAGCTGAATGGGGGCATCGTCCGAGTCCTGGCTCTAGAACCACTGCATGTTCGGAGCCCCACTAACCGTAGTGTTATCCCAGACAGTCCGAGAAAACTCATAATATCTAAGGGATGGGATCCCGATGCAGGAGCATCCGGCAACAGTGGAAAAATCCTGCATCTTCAGAATTTTTCTCGATTTTCCAAGTATTTTTCTTCAGTTTTTCCCAAGGGGGAAGTGTTTCCAAAGCATGGAGAAAGGGGGTCGTGAAATCGCGACCTCAAAGGCTGCATTGATGGCGAGGGTGAGTTGCGTCGCGATATCACGACAGTTCTTCAGATAAAGGGCAGAGGGCGAGTTGCATCGCAATATCGCGACATCGCGATATCGCGACAATTCTTTAAAGCAAAGGCAGTGGGGGAAGTGCCGTCGCGATAGAAGTGCCATCGCGATATCGCGACGTCGCGATATCGTGACGATAGTCAGGTTAAGGAGCAGATGGAGGGCGGGGGTCGCGAAATCGTGACATGTCGCGATTTCACGACATGTCACGAAATTGTGACCCCAATGGACTTTGGCATGGTGGAGATGTTGTGGGTCGCGATATCATGACATGTCACGATTTCACGACCTGTCATGATATCGTGGCTAGGAAAAAGCACAGTCGAAAGAAAACCAAGTTTACACGTGGGTGGCCAGGCAAGGCGAAAATGGACACGTGGCTGCCACGTGTGTTAAGAGTGACTTAACATTTGGAGGAAGGGTTGAAATTCGCACGCGGGAGCATGCGTGTATAAAAGTAAGCTTAGAGGCGGACGGCCAGACAAGGTCAAAAATTGACACGTGGACAGCCACGGAAGTTGAAGAAAATAAAGAGCAGGGTAAGGCCCGAAAGGGGAATGGTGGACGGTCGAGCAAGGCCGGATTTAACATGTGGATAGCCACATGTAGCTTGAAAATTATGAAGGACACGTGTTTGAAATATTTTACATCCAGGAGGCATAGAAAATTTTGCACGCGGGAGAATACGTGTATCCAAGTGAAGATGGAGGCCACGTATCATTGAATTTAAATTTGCAGCCGCGTGCATTAAAGGGAGAGAACCATATTTCGGATGCGTTTTATGAAAAACAACTATAACAGGGTATGGCCGGTATGGAGGAGACGGCAGTACAGGGTACGGCGACGGTTGCAGGTCAAGGAAGACCATGAATGCGAGCAGCAGTGCAGATTGGGCGGTGACCCATTTATGACCGAGAAATTTGAAGCTTCGAAGGGGGGGAAATTTGAATTCAAATTTTTGTTAGGTGAAGGCATTAATTGTCGAGAGGATCGGGGGCCTCGTTAAAAACCCAAAAATTTGTAATGGAAAGGGGTGGACCGGAGAACAGGGGAGTTGCAGCAGTGGAAGAACAAAGCCGAACTCGGCCATTGTAAAGCCTGCGGGCTGTGTTATTTAATGCCGGTAAATATTTTATCTGGTAAATATTGTAAACTCTGGATCGAGAAATAGAGGCAGAGTGTGGAAGTGAGACGACCAAGCCGAGCGTTGGTCATTTGTAAGCCTACGGGCCGTTTGTAATGTGATTTTCCAGATTAATGCAAAGAGAAAAATTTGGAAATCAGGAGTGTGAGTCTGTGTCTGTCTCCGGTGCCCTATCAGATCCCCTGCTGTAGACCGAACTGTCTCAAAACTCGATCGTACCTATGGAGCTCCACCTCTCCCCTCTCCATCCTCAACCAGCAAACTCGCCTGATGCGAGCCAACTCCTATCCATCCTCTGGCCACCCTGGATGCTCCCTCCACAGCCTCCAGGTGATTTGGTCTGGGACTAGGTCGTCCAGTAGTCTCCGGGACATCGATAGGTCGATCCGCCACTGTGCCCCTCTCCGGAGCCACCAGTAGAAGACTCGGGGCCTCTCCCCGTCAATACCTATCAGAGGAAGCCCTACCGGCCTCCGCATCGCAATGTGCTCCCAGCACCAAACCTGTAGTAGCGATGTCATAACTAGACATCGGCCGCCCTTGTACACGACCCCATACAGGATCTTGTACAACCGACATAGAACAAAACTGCCCCAAGCAAACCTATAGTCGTGGTCTCGCATATCGCAGACCACATCTGCTAGCATCCATGGCACCCTGCACCCGCTCTGGTGGCACAGCAGAAGTCCACCAACTACCCCAGCTAGTACCCATGTGAGTGTAGATGCCCAAGGCATCTGGCGTACTGCCTCGATGTTAACTTCGCCCTTCTCCAGGGGAAAGCTTGAGTCACCGCACAACCGTCCCATAGTGCGGCCCTGATTGGCCGTAGGAGTAATGAGCCGTCCTTGTATGGGGATTCTCAGATTCCTCCATATGTCCTCTAGTGTGGGAGTCATCTCCCCTATCGATAATCGAAAACATGAGGACCCCGGATACCACCTCTCTGCTAGGGCCGTCAGTAGCCCCATGTTTGTAGATACTTGTGGCATTTCTGCCACATGCAGTAAGCCGGCCTGTGCCAGCTGATCTTGCTCTACCTGTGTCAGAGCGGCCAAGTCGTCTCTCAACCCACCGTATTTCCACTCCCTGCTCTTTAGTAATCCTCTCTGCAAACATAAACAACAAAACAATAAACAATCATTAATCAACAATTCAAGTAATTAATAATGCAAGTTAAAAATTCAATTTTTTGCAATTGATGATATCGCCCACTATTGGATGATATCGTCCCAAATTTGAGCATAACCGTCTCTAATTTTGTAGTTCGAAATCGTCTCTAATTTGATGAAATCGTCCCCCTTTCGATGATTTCGCCTTCGGGTGAAATTGCCGAAATTGAGACGATTTCGTCGAAATCGGGACGATTTCATCCCGACGACGTCGACGGCCCAAAAACGGCCGCGATGCTCAAAATTCACCTAAAAATCTACCTAAAAAGCATGTAAAGTTAAATTAAAGCATTATAGATCAGTCTAGACTCTTACCCGTAGATCGCGTCGGACTTCTGTTGATTTGTGCGTCGTCTCCACCATTTTTGCTTCCAGAGCTCTAAAACCAGAAAATGAACAGTAAAAATGAATTAGGGTTTTACCCTATTTTTCTTAATTTTATTCAAAAATAATTTTTTGCTTTTCGCGTTTTTACCTCAAACGTTCGATTTGGGTAAAAACACGGAGGGGGCACCATAGTAAGCTATCGTACGATTTGACCAAGAATCGTCGCCTAAAAATGGGAATAATTTTTGCTTTCTCGTAGATCGAGAAGAACTCATCTTTAACACATTTTCTTCGAAAAATTCGCTAAAGAGGGGGCAAAATGTAGCACCCTAAAATTGGCGCAGTGAAATTGCAATAATTACATTCACCTTAGTAAATAATTTAAATTCAAATTTAACCTCCCAAACCGCCCGTTAACCGTCGGGAAATCCGTTTCCCCCTTTTTCGTGCCATTTTTAAAGGTTGTTTTGACCATTTGACGATATCGTCACCGATCAGACGATATCGCCCTAGATTTGACGCTTTCGTCTGGACTAGGACGTCCAGACGATCTTGTCGCAAAACTGAATTTGCAGAGTTGGAATCTGTTCCAATGGGTCTCCAATTCGGGCAGAAGCGTGTCTGCGTCATTGGGACCCTCCCCCATTGGAGATCTCCCAAATTGGGATGATCTCCAACCTCCTAACTACTCCCCCTAAGCCTATTTAGTCTCTAGGATTTTCCCTTCCCAACCCCTGGCTGAAATTCTCTGCAAATTGATTCCCTCTACGTTAAAGCATCCCAATCTTGTATTTGCATTAGGTCTATACCAATTTTGTTGTAGGTACATCACTGTTTTCAGCGAGAGCCAGCACCCATCGTCGTCGACGAACCTGTTCAGATCGAAGGCGAACCTATTGAATTCGAGGCGATTTCATACTGATGCGAGACGATCTCGACTGCAGTCCATATTAAGGCAATCAGTGCCTGAAGTTTGCATTCCTCAACCCTTTTTCTATCATTTTATTCTGCAAATTAGATAATCTATTCAGTGTTTTATATTATCTTGCATTTGGAGTTCACCCATTTAGATTAAGTCCATAATTAAATCTTAATTATCATCAAATTAGCACAATTCATTTATGTTTCGTGTTTAAGTTGTAGTTTGATAACATTGCTGCCATTATATATCATTTCCTCTCGTTAGTACTCGTAGTATTTTTTGTATTTTGCATCTGTTTTCGGTTTTGCAGGTCTCTGACGAATTCGTCAGATCTCAGATGATCTTGTCTGATTGTAGACGATTCTGTCGAATCTCAGACGATCCAGACTACTTCAACATCAGAATCTTCTTCAGACATCCGGATCAGGTATTCATCATTTGCATTCTGTGAATTCTCTGTTTTAATTCTGTAAATCTGTTTTCTGTATTCATTGAACTTGCATTTTCATATAGAGTAATCTAGATGCATTCGGCCAAACCTAGGATATGAATGCTTAAGGTTAAAAAAACGAACACATTAAAACACATTCCAAACCTAGGCGTGGAAACTGTCGTCAAATGTTTCCTGGTGAACCCACCATCCGTCGAAAAATCATCAAAATACACCTCCCTTGAGAGGCGGGACCTTCGCAAAGTCCTCTCAGTCCGAGGTACCGCACCATCCTTTTCCCATCCTCCTTCCAGGCGCGGATCCTATAGCCTGAAGGTAGGATGCAAAAAATTTGGAGCGATACAGGAACAACGTTATACTTATTTTATTCCAAGTTCCTTTAGCAAGATATATTATACTTATGAAGAATAATTTCAAAAAATCCATACCACATAGTAGAAGAACAATGGTACTAGACCCCTTATTCCCATTATGGAATGATAAAAGTAGAGGTCCAAAGTTCTAATGCAAGCCCTACCACATTTGAATTTGAAATTTTCTCATTGTTAGGGGAATCCCTCATTAAAAATATCTTTCCCACTATAATTCCATGGCTTGGTTACAAATGATCTACATAGTTTTCTATTCATTTGATATACTTTGTATAAGTTATAATTGCATATTTTATGCCTAGAAACTTAAGCTTTATAATCACTTTGAAGGAAGCTACCCTTTATTGGTTTATGGGCCTAGGAAAGGACACTATAAACTATTGGGAGTAAATGAAATCAAAGATTTTAAATAAATACCAAGACTACTATAAGAAGTGATATTCAAGGGATAATATTTTTTGAATGAAATGGCAAGAGGAGGAATCATTAGAGAATTATGTAGAGAAATTCTAATTCAACTTGCAAAGGAAAAAATAGTATGGATGAGGGATTTTAAGAGGATTGTATTGGATCCTTAAAATTGATGGTTGAAGGTGACATTTCATAGCATTCCTTTAGTATCATAGTTCAATTGTACAAGAACTATTCAAGGTCACTAACAAGGAGGGAAAAACATAGGATTTTATATTAGGTATATAAATTGCAAGGAGTGACAAAGAGAAAGTTAGAGAATCTGCTAGAAGAATTTAAAATAAAAATATTAAATTAAATGACATCTTAATTAACATATATTAGTTATAGCATAAGAAGGAAAAGAATAACAAGTTACTTGGATTTGTTTCCTCAATGCTCAAATAAGCATCCTTTCAATGAATGCCTAATGGAGAAGAATATTTACAATATCTATGATGCAAAATGTTGCACATAAGAATTCCCATAACTACTAAGATCGAATCTAACACTGAAAGGAGAGAATAAAGTAGAACAAGTCTATTTCATATAACAAAAACCATGGAGGCCTTAAGCATCAAGTATGCCTCAAGACTTCACTTCATTTAATTTTTGGTATAATTAATTGAATGCTCAATTACGCCTCTAAATTTATATATTCCCACTAGATGGTAACCATAATCCTTTTCACAAAATCTAATCATATTGGAAGGGGTAGTAAGGTTGGCCATTATAGCTAAAATTGTAGCTCTAGTTGTGGCCCCAACCACAACCACTATATTAGTTGTTACCTCCTTTTCATAACACTCAACAACCTATCAAAACCACTCAATTACCTACTTGGCCTACCCTAAACCTAAACAACAAATAAGCTCATCATATCTATCAAAATGGTGTGTAAATATTCCCTATATATTCGCTTGAATGCAATGATATACATTTAAGACCAAGGAAGATTTTGCAAGAACCAACAAGACCAATTATTAAGGAACCAAAATTAGAAGAGAATGACATTGAACCATAGGAAACATAAAATAGTAGCTCCTTAAATATGGATATTGAAATTAAACAATAGCATATTGTTCCTTTATTTCCTAAATGATTAGATCTAGAAAAATAAATACCTAGAATAGAATTTGACATTGTGGAGGAATTGAGAAATGTGTGTCGTAATTTTGATTATCCAAACCATTAAGAATGTTCCCATATACACAAGGTTATAATTCTATATTAGGAATTTTAGTAGGAGAAAAGATATAAAATTAGTAAATGTTGTAGGTCAAACATATGACTTAATGCTAGGTAGATACATGCTACCCAAGTACACAAACCTAGAAAGCCTTGTAATGGACATCTTCATAGATAATATTCCTATAAAAGGGGCCTTGATAGACCTTGGTTCCATCATCAATGTCATGACAAAAAACACAATGAACCTACTAGGATTGAATGATTTTTTTAGGACTCCTACTATGATCCAAATGGTTGATTGGTCTACTATCAAGTTCAAATAAGTATTAAATGACATATTAATATCAATTGAATATTGAAATAATCCTATAGATTTTATGGTCTTGTAAGAAAAACACACATGGGAGGATACGCCTTGATTATGAGCTGACCCTAATTAGCAACTGCAAACACTTATATATGGTGTAGATTAGGGATACGACCATTTTAAACAATAATCACACCAAGAATTTAAAACTTTGCCTACCAAAATAGCCCTTGGAAGTTAAATATCTCATGTGGATAAAAGGATAAGATAGTGATAATAATAAAATTATGCATTGGCTATTAAAGGGAAAGATTAGGATACAATGATAATCAACACTCTACAAAGCATTCATCTCTTTCATGACTAGTCTTCCTTAATTGACAAATTTAAAATAAATTAAAGTGGATAATATCTCCTCAACCAATCAACTTGTTTACCTCAAATAAGGATGTTGTTGTAGATTATGAACCCTTACTACATTTCATACAAGTAGTAGGGTAGATGGACTATAGTAATAATTCTAAGACCAAAACCATAGAAGTCACCCCTAAAAAAATATTGAAGGTTAGGAACCAATTGACACTTGCAAAACAAACTATAGTCATTAACGTGTTACAAAAAAAATAGCATTGCATTTGTTTGGGATTATAGTGACATAAAAGGGACTCATCCCCTTACATGTACTTATCACAACTACATTAGAGATGACTACTGAAGAGACAAAAATGTAACACCAAATAACAAAAATATAAAGTAGAACTCAAAGAACAGTATTACACAATGAATGATTTTATATTAATGGGGGGAGCCTAAAAACTCCATTTTTACAATAATAACTCTTGAATTATTCGATACAAATTTTACAATAGTTAGGATTCTCCAAAACCCTAGCAACACAATGTTGGTGGTGTCTCAAAATTCATCTCTTCTCCCAACAAAAGTGAATGGGCTTCTAGTTATCTGATGCTGGGCCACTCTAGCTTAAGAAGCTATCCAATGCTGATGTAACACTTCTAGATCTGCAATAATAAAACAACAAATTAGTTAGTAGCAACTGTGAGGGCTCCACAGTGTGAGGCCCTCAAAAAGTAGATAAAAACCCTAGCTATGCAATATGAATAAATGAACATAATATGAAAGTGCATAAATGAAATACCAAATACAAGATTTACCTTACTTGTCTAATGTCTTCTGATCTGGTAAACTCTGTTGCAGTGAACTGGTGTGGTGATGCCCTAACATCACCTGAAGGCTATGGGAACTTAAAAAATTCTGGCGTAAAACACCCGTGGGCACTTGGCAGCTGCAAGAAATACCCATGTGCACTCGAGAATGGTGAAGGGCACCTAGACATGCTTGGTGGTAGACAAGGAAGTGCTCAGAGGAACTTGGGAATGATAGGAAGCACCCGAAGGTATTTGATAGATGAGGGGGAAGTCTGTAAGAGCATATATGGCTGAGCAAAGGAGGCAATGGTAGATGCGAGGGTTGTGGCAAGCGAGGATGGAAGGAAAGAGCACTTGGATACTCTAGGGAACTCGGTGGCAAACACTTCATAAAAATGCTTAGGATTCAGGGATTGCTTAGGGAATTCACCACTTAGAGGTTGAGTCATCAAAATAGCTCCTATTAATAATCCAACCTAGGGCATATTTAAAGTTTCAATGACACTAATCATGTGGTTGAGATAAAAGCATATCGAAGGGTGGATATTAAATCTAGGGTGTGGCATGGATTGATGTGGATGAATGGATAGGATTAAGTGAAATCGGATGGCTGGGATTAATTCACTTATATAAATATATATTTATTAAATATATATAAAATATTAATATTTAAATATATATAAAATAAATAAATATAAATATATATGAATAAAGGGTGGAAATGGTGGGAAAGCATAGATGGAGGACAAGTGGCTAGGTTTTGGTGTCTACAGATGCCCCTTTTTGTACTGTGTTGCATGAAACACAATGCAGTGCAAAAACACAAGACACCTATTTTGGATAGGTGCAGAAGCAACTTCTCTCTTGGGATGTGAAACACGAGCTTGGAGACAAAAGAATGAAAGAATTTGAATTTTGCATAGCTTACCCCCTCAATTGATGAATGAGTTTGGGGATGAATCTCACGAGCCAATTGAAAAATTTGTGCAAATGAATGATGCAAATGTGATACCATTTTTGACCCAATGGTGGGAAGGGGATTGGTGAAAAAAATGACATGATGCATCTGTTTTTGCCCCAAAATATGAAGGGTTTTGTGAAAATGTGTGATGGAGAATGTGTCTATTTTTACCCCAATAGATGAAGGGATTTTTGCCAAGTATAGATGCCATGATCATGTAAGATGTATCCCATTGTGGGAAAGTCAAAACCAAAAGTGGTTGCCCTAGATTTAGGGTGATTTGATGTTGTTGAAGAATATACCTTTTGGCGTCATTGATATGCAAAGATGAAAATGCAAAGATAAAAATAGTCAACTTTGGAGGGTCAACTAGTGACTGTCAAATAATTTCTATGGTCGGAACCAATAACCCTAGCTAAAGCCAGTCATCATGATGACTGTCAAGGAAATGTGTAATGATGAAGTTTGATTTTGTCCATGTGTTAGGCCCCACGAACTAGGCCATCAATGACAGCTTTTGTGCAAATTGTTCTTGGTAATGTTTCACTCAAAATATGAAGTACCAAATATGATTGTGATTTTGAACAATGTGATATGGAAAAAATGACCAAGTGTCCTTATGGTAGACTCTTCATCTTATCGAATTGCATGGATGCAAATCGTTCCAAACGTTAAGTATATAGGATAACCCACTAGATACAAGGTTCACTCGAATGTTGTTTGAACTTGGAAAATATGCAAATGATGATATGGAATGATTTTGGTGATGATGTATGAATGTGAAGAATGATGATTGTGATTGTTTTGTGAAGGTTTGGACCTTTTTGGAGTGCTTTTGTAACTTGTTAAGCGGATTTGCAATTTGTGGTTGCAAATAAAATTTATGCGTCCAAAGCAGTTGGAACGTTCACAAAACTTGTTAATATGATGAACTAGATGTGTGGATGCAATATAGAGTGATTTGGTGGGGATAAGCCACTATTTTTTAAGATTTTGTATTTTTGTGAAAATTAATGCCAAATGCCCGTTGGTGCTTTTGACCCACATAAACATTAGGAGGATGATGGTGAGGGGACCCATGAGGCCCCAAGTGATAACAATGCTTTCGATTAGATAGTCGAAGGAGGAGGACTAAGGGTGCGGTGAGACAGGCTCTCAAGAGTGGGGAAGATGGTGGAGATAGAGAGGATGCAGAGTAGGCTCTAGATGGACCTCCAGATCAGAGTGAGGAGGATTGGGCACAGTTGGAGCAATAGGTGGTAGAGTAGGATGCAAGGATCATGAGGCTCCACGTAGAGCTAGTAAAGAGGGAGCACCAGAATAATATCGAAATAGAACGTCTTCGCTCTTGGCATAGATATATCAAGACATTGGAGGATAGGTTGACGAAACATCATATTCCACTTCTAGATTCTCCAACCTCATCTATGTTCGAGGGTGCTAGGCATAGCGAGTCTAGGCATAGCTCTAGGTCTAGGGCTTCTACTAGGTCATAGGGGTCCTCTTGGAGGGCTTAGATATGTTGGAAATTTTGAGTAGATGAGTTGTCATTGATGTCAAGAGTGAGTGGTCATTGATGTCAAAAGTCAGTTTCAATGAGTAGTGCAAGGAGAAACAGTTTTGCAATAAGTACAAAAAGGAGAGTCCACTTCTAGATGGTCAGATCCGGTTCTAGGTGGTCATATGTGGTCCAAAGTGTAAAGAAGAGGCCCAAGCAAATAATATTATAATATTAAAAAGGGAAATTTAAATTAATTAATATAATTTTATTATAAATTAATTTATTAATTAATTTAATTAATTTCTAAAGTTATTTAAGTTAAATTTTTTTTTATAGCGAAAAACCCCTTGCGAGGCCGCCTTGGTCTGAGAGACCACAAATAGGGGTTTCTACACCGCCAAAGTCACCCGGGGGTCGCACCCAACCCTGCCCGCACTAACATTATCAATTGGATTTTGGATACCCAATTCAGCTTTTTGGTAGGGTGGAGATTTGAACCTGGGACCTCCCTTGGAGGATTGCCCTCTCCTCTTCAACTCACCTACAACACATGGGTAAAACTAATTTATAGTGGAAAACATCCCTTTCGGGGTGCCACTTTCAACAGGTTGGGCATAGGAGGAATGGAGCCTTGTTGGCCTCTACCAAAGACATAGGAAATTCCTAACTATACCAGATATCTGCAAGATGGAGACAAGGGGAATGGAACCTGGGTCGGCCTCTACCAGTACCCAGGGCATTTACCACTGCACCACAACAAGCAGATTATTTAACTTAATTTTAATTTAATTATAAATTAATTTATATTAATTTAAATAACCCTAAAGTGGGTTATAAGGTTTAAATTAAAATCGAATTCGAAATTTGATTTAGCGTCGACGTTTTATGGCACGAGGCCTTCGTGTATAAAAGGAGGGCAAATCCTAAGTCAAAAACTCCCAATGCATTCGATTTAATCAATGCCTCCAAAATTTGTGCACAAAAGAGTGTAAAGTTTTCACGTTTAAAGGTTTTCGGTGGTAGAGGATAGGACAAATAGGAGCGGGGCTCCTTTGTCCTCACACAACGTTGTGTAGCATAGTTGGCGATGGCAGGTTGTGTTAAGGCTTGTGGCAGGCTAGGAGAGCAAGGTTCGAAACCTGCCACGTTCATTTTGCAAGGAAGAAGGGCATTTTCATTTTTACGTGCATCGATCGGAAGGAAAGAAGAGGAAGGCTTGAGCCTTCCCCTTTGCACGGAGGCTCGTAGCCCACGTGGTGGGCTAGCGCCTCGATAAGGTGCTCGGTAAGAGGAAGCCTCACGTTTGAAACCCGTCGAGGCCCTTTTTGGCTAGTGTTAAAGGTATGAGCTGATGTTAATTACCTTGGTCGCTTGATTATTTTGGATTTGCTAAGGTTGGAAAAATAAAATATTTTTGATGGTTTATAAAGTTTATTTTTGCCTAAATTAATTTGGATATTGAGTATTTGAGGGAGATAAAAGGGTAGGCAATATTATTTTGAAAGTTTAATTTTTGGAGGATGTTAATTTAATTGTTGGAGATTATAAGGTGTAATTGAGTAATTATTTTTATGTATGATTTGATGATTGCTAATTTCAAAGGAGTAATAAGGTGTATTTGAGTTTGATTATTTTTGTAATTGAGAAATATTTTTGAGAGAGTGTTAGTGTGATATTTTGTCATCTAACCATTGAAATTGGCAAAGAAGAAAATTGTGTTTAAGACAGGTTTTGAGGTCACTTTCTTCATCAAACAAAAAGGTATGGGCACATCTTCCTAGTGAGTGATTGTTGGATGTTGTGAATGCTAAGTTGGAGTGAAAAGGGTTGTTTGATAAGCATTGTTGAGTTTGGTTTTTCTGAATGAGAGTTGATTCTAAAAACCTTGTTTGATAAGCATTGTTGGAAATATTGAGTAAAGCTTTCATATGCTTGAACTAGGGTTTGTGCAAAGAACATGAGTATCATTGTTATGTGAAGTTGTGAACTATCTTGAACTAGGGTGGAAAATATATCATTGTTATGTGAGTGAACTATCTTGAACTAGGGTTTGTGAAAGAACATGAGTATCATTGTTATGTGAGATTGGTTGGAAATAATTGAGTGAGTGTTCATATGCTTGGACTAGGGTTTGTGAGCAAGGATTATTTCATTGAGTGATTGATTGAGTGGAGTTGGTTGAGCCTAGTCAAGTGGATGTGTTGAAGTGATAGTTCAAGTTCTATGAAATAAATTGTTCCATATTTTAAATTGATTTGAGAAAGAGGTTGAGTGTTTGTGAGTGTGAAACATATTGAGTCTCTAAAAATTCTCTATATGTTTCTATGATAAAAAGAGAGATTGAAAGTGATTGAGCATTGTTGTGAATGTGAAGCATATTGAGTCTCTAACAATTCTCTATATGTTTCTATGAGATTGAACAAGTTCTAGTGAGGACTTGTTGAGCAGATTTGAGGTAAGTCTTAGAGAAGACTTGTGGATAGATTGGTGTGAGATTTTGTGGAAGCTTACAATATATATTTGAGGATAGATATTGTTGAGCAGATTGGACAAGTTCTAGAGAGGACTTGTGGATATATTAGTGTGAGATTTTGTGGAAGCTTACAAGGTAGATTTGAGATAAGTCTTTGAGAAGACTTGTGAGCAGAGTTGATTGATTGATTGTTCAAACCTTGAGTTAAGGTTTGGGGTAGATCTAGTAGAGTTGATTTGTGATTAATTCAAGCTTTGTGTTAAGGCTTGAGGATAGATATTGAGGATATATTTGTGCTAGACTGAAGGACTATGTTTAGTGCAGATTTGAGGATAGATTTTGGTGCATATTTGAGGATAGGTTTGTGCTAGACTAGAGATAGATATTGAGTAGATTTGTGCTAGATCGAAGGACTATGTTTAGTGTAGATTTGAGATAGAGCTAAGAGCAAGCTTTGGAGGTGATAGAGTATAGAGGATGATAGTCTCTAGTGGATAGAGATCCATTAGCCAGTGTAGTGGAGGTAGTAGTTCTTCTAGAAGATCACCATCTAGAGCAGAGGAGAAAGGAGTTCTCCTATGGATAGAGATCCATGAACTTGATTAGGGGATTGGTGTCTCCTTTGGATAGAGGTCCATAAACATTGTAATAGGGAAAGGATTCCCAAGAGATTTATTGAGAAAATATTAGTGAAATATTTTCTCCGTGGAGTAGCCCACATTGGGTGAACCACGTTAAATTGGTGTCTCTATTGTGTGTGGTGATTTATGCATTGCTTTGATTACTATTGTTGATATTGCTATTGATACATTGCATAATATTGATTGGGAAAGAAAAGTAAAAAGTGGTCTTATACTGTTCACCCCCTCTCAATATAAGCTTGTGTTCTTCAATTGGTATCAGAGCGGGTTCCTTCGAAAGAGTTTAACAACTTGAAGGAAAATCTTACAAGAACACAATGGATTCTAAGAATGGATCCTCAGATAATTCAACACCAGTATTTGATGGAAGTGATTATATATTTTGGAGTATGAGAATGAAGATTCACCTGATGGCACTTGGCAATGAAATATGGGAAGCAGTTGAAAATGGATACACACCACCAGACTACTCCACCTACAGATAAATATGGTAAGCTTCTACATCATTACAATTCAAAAGCAATGAATGCAATTTTGAAAGGTTTGCATAGAACAGAGTTCATAAAGGTTATGCATTGCAAATCAGCAAAAGGAATTTGGGATAAGTTGCAAAGCATATATGAAGGAGATAAAAGTGTCAAAAAGGTAAAGATACGAAATCTCAAAGGACAATTTGAAGAATTAAGAATGAAGGATGAGGAAAATATTAGTGCTTATCTACTTCGTGTAGATGAGGTTGTTAACGCCATGCAAGGACTTGGACTTGAGGTTCAAGAATCTGATGTTTGTGATAAGATCTTAAGATCTCTCCCAAAAAGGTTTAGTGAAAATATTTCTGCTATAGAGGAATCAAAATATGGTGATATTTTGACAAGAGATGAATTACTTGGTATTCTTACAACTTTTGAGATGAGAACAAAAGAGGAACCTAATCTCCGAAAGGAAGCAACCTTCAAAGCTACTAAGAAGACAAAGGGTAAGAAGTCAGATTCAAGCAATGAGTCATCCAGTGATGAAGAAGCAAATTATGGTAGAAGGAATAAGGATCCAAGAAGATTTAAAGATGCAAAATCTGTTAGATGTTTCAATTGTGGAAAGTATGGTCACTATGCAACTGATTGTCAAGAAGCTAGAAATAGCAATGATGAAGAAAAATAGGATCATAAGAACATGGAATCAAAAAAATACAGGTACCAAAAGAAAGGTAAGGATGGACAAGGCAAACAAGGAAAGAAGTTCTTTCAAAGATAGAAGAGGAGTTACTATGCAGACAAGGCAAGTAAGTACTCAAGTGATAGTGATAATAGTTTCTCAGATAATGATAAAGATGAAGTTCTATTTCTGACAGAAGAAAAAGAAGAAGTTAAGAAAAGGTCACCAATAATTCTCAAGTGTTTTAGATGTGGTAACTTTGGACATCTTGAAGATAGTTGTACAAAGAGTGGTTTCAGTTTTAGTGATGATGAATATGAAGATACACTTGAAGGACCAGAAGAGAATATTCTAATGGCACTAGAAGAAGAAGGAGGTGATCCTATAGAAGACAAGTCAAAAAATAATGAAGATGTTTTCAAAGGTAAACAAATAGAGGAAGAATCAGAGAAAGGAGAAGTTGATCTTGAGGGAGAGCTTATTTATGCTCTTAACACATTAAAGAAGGTAAGAAAGCAAAACTCCCAACTTAAGCTTCAGTTTCAAGAATGTGATGAAGAGAGAGGAAAGCTTATAGAGGATCTAAATAAGTCAATGGCTAAGACAAAGAAGTTCAAGGATAAGTTAGAAGCAAAGGTCTTAGAATGTGAAAGGTTAGAACATGAAGTAGCTCTACTAAGGGAAGAAATAAAAGAGTCTAAGGATAAGTTACACAAGTTTGGAAAGAGCTCAAAGATCGTAGATAAGATGATCAAGGTACAAAGATGGTCAACAAACAAAATAGGTCTTGGTTTTGAACAGGTACAAAAGAAACAAGAAGAGGAGTCAACCTCAAGTTCTGAAGAAGAAGAAACTTTAGAAGAAGATAGTGTAAGAGAAAGTGAGACTTTTGAGGATGAGTTGGACAATAGAAAGTTCAACAAGGAAAGGAACAATGCACAAAAGAGGAACAGATGGAATAGGAACCAACACAGGGTAAAAGAGACTAAGAGACCAATGAGGTCAAGGCAAGGAAATTTCAATGGATGATGTTTCTCATGTCATAGATTTGGGCACAAGGCTTCACAGTGCAGGACACATGAAAGACAGGAATATGGGAACTTCAGAAACAGGTAACTTTTTCATGGGTATTGCTACTCATGTAATCAGTTTGGTCACAAGGCAATGAATTGCAGGGTTCATGATAGGAATAGATATGGCTTCACCAGGAGAAATCCCAAGATATTTGCACCTCCAAGGAATAACAATATTAAGTGTTACAAGTGCAATAATGATGGACATACAACAAAGTGGTGTAGAGCAAAAATTCTAGAGACAAGCAAGAACATGAATAGTCAGAGGAATCAGAAGGATCAGATGAGAAGGAAAGTGGACAAAGGTAAAGATCAGTGCATGTTGGGAGTAGAAATACTCCCACCCCAGAATTAACCACCTCAAGAGGAGGTGGGGGAGGGGCTAAGCTAAGAGACTCATTCTTAGCCCCGAGCCCCAAAGGTGACCCTTTGCCATTGATGTCAAAGGGGAGAGATTTGATTTAAGGAGAGAGCATTGAGTCAGGGGAGCAGTTTCCCAGGGGAGCAGAACAAAAAAAGGTTAAGGAAATTGGAAAAGATAATTGGGTTGCCATCAATGACAAAGGGGGAGATTGTTGGACATTTTGAGTAGATGAGTTGTCATTGATGTCAAGAGTGAGTGGTCATTGATGTCAAAAGTCAGTTTCAGTGAGCAGTGCAAGAAGAAGCAGTTCCATAATCAGTGCAAAAAGGAGAGTCCGCTTCTAGATGGTCAGATCCGGTTCCAGGTGGTCAGATGTGGTCCAAAGTGCAAAGAAGAGGCCCAAGAAAATAATATTATAATATTTTATTATAATATTAAAAAGGAAATTTAAATTAATTATAAATTAATTAATATAATTTTATTATAAATTAATTTATTAATTAATTTAATTAACTTCCAAAGTTATTTAAGTTAATTATAACTTAATTTTAATTTAATTATAAATTAATTTATATTAATTTAAATAACCCTAAAGTGGGTTATAAGGTTTAAATTAAAATTGAATTCGAAATTCGATTTAGCATCGACGTTTTATGGCATGAGGCCTTCGTGTATAAAAGGAGGGCAAATCCTAAGTCAAAACCCCAATGCATTCGATTTAATTAATGCCTCCAATATTCATGCACAAGGAGAGTGTAAATTTTTTGTGTTTAAAGTTTTTTGTAGCAGAGGATAGGACAAATAGGAGCGAGGCTCCTTTGTCCTCACACAACGCTGTGTAGCACAGTTGGTGATGACAAGTTGTGTTAAGGCTTGCAGCAGGATGGGAGAGCAAGGTTTGAATCTCGTTGCATTCATTTTGCAAGGAAGAAGGGCATTTTTGTTTTTACGTGCACTGATCAGAAGGAAATAAGGGGAAGGCTTGAGCCTTCCTCTTCGTACAAGGGCTTGTAGCCCACGTGGTGGGCTAGCACCTCGATAAGGCACTCGATAGGAGGAAGCCTCACGTTCGAAACCCATCAAGGCCTTTTGGCTAGTGTTAAAGGTATGCGTTGATGTTAATTGCCTTGGTCGCTTGATTATTTTGGATTTGCTAAGGTTGGAAAAATAAAATATTTTTGATGGTTTATAAAGTTTATTTTTGCCTAAATTAATTTGGATATTGAGTATTTGAGGGAGATAAAAGGGTAGGCAATATTATTTTGAAAGTTTAATTTTTGGAGGATGTTAATTTAATTTTTGGAGATTATAAGGTGTAATTGAGTAATTATTTTTATGTATGATTTGATGATTGCTAATTTCAAAGGAGTAATAAGGTGTATTTGAGTTTGATTATTTTTGTAATTGAGAAATATTTTTGAGAGAGTGTTAGTGTGATATTTTATCATCTAACCATTGAAATTGGCAAAGAAGAAAATTGTGTTTAAGATAGGTTTTGAGGTCATTTTATTCATCAAATAAAAAGGTATGGGCACATCTTCCTAGTGAGTGATTGTTGGATGTTGTGAATGCTAAGTTGGAGTGAAAAGGGTTGTTTGATAAGCATTGTTGAGTTTGGTTTTTCTGGAATGAGAGTTGATGATAGAAACCTTGTTTGATAAGCATTGTTGGAAATATTGAGTAAAGCTTTCATATGCTTGAACTAGGGTTTGTGCAAAGAACATGAGTATCATTGTTATGTGAAGTTGAAGTATCATTGTTATGTGAAGTTGTGAACTATCTTGAACTAGGGTTTGTGAAAGAACATGAGTATCATTGTTATGTGAGATTGGTTGGAAATAATTGAGTGAGTGTTCATATGCTTGGACTAGGGTTTGTGAGCAAGGATTGTTTCATTGAGTGATTGATTGAGTGGAGTTGGTTGAGCCTAGTCAAGTGGATGTGTTGAAGTGATAGTTCAAGTTATGTGAAACAAATTGTTCCATATTCTAAATTGATTTGAGAAAGAGGTTGAGTGTTTGTGAGTGTGAAACATATTGAGTCTCTAACAATTCTCTATATGTTTCTATGATAAAAAGAGAGATTGAAAGTGATTGAGCATTTTGGTGAATGTGAAGCATATTGAGTCTCTAACAATTCTCTATATGTTTCTATGAGATTGAACAAGTTCTAGTGAGGACTTGTTGAGCATATTTGAGGTAAGTCTTAGAGAAGACTTGTGGATAGATTGGTGTGAGATTTTGTGGAAGCTTACAATACATATTTGAGGATAGATATTGTTGAGCATATTGGACAAGTTCTAGAGAGGACTTGTGGATAGATTAGTGTGAGATTTTGTGGAAGCTTACAAGGTAGATTTGAGACAAGTCTTTGAGAAGACTTGTGAGCAGAGTTGATTGATTGATTTGTTCAAACCTTGAGTTAAGGTTTGGGGTAGATCTAGTAGAGTTGATTTGTGATTAAGTCAAGCTTTGTGTTAAGGCTTGAGGATAGATATTGAGGATATATTTGTGCTAGATCGAAGGATTATGTTTAGTGCAGATTTGAGGATAGAGTTTTGGTGCAGATTTGAGGATAGGTTTGTGCTAGACTAGAGATAGATATTGAGCAGATTTGTGCTAGATCGAAGGACTGTGTTTAGTGTAGATTTGAGATAGAGCTAAGAGCAAGCTTTGGAGGTGATAGAGTATAGAGGATGATAGTCTCCAGTGGATAGAGATCCATTAGCTAGGGTAGTGAGGATAGGTCTTCTGAGTGAGGATAGGAGTCTTCAGTGGATAGAGATCCATTAGCCAGTGTAGTGGAGGCAGTAGTTCTTCTAGAAGATCACCAACCAGAGCAGAGGAGAAAGGAGTTCTCCTGTGGATAGAGATCCATGAACTTGATTAGGGGATTGGTGTCTCCTTTGGATAGAGGTCCATAAACATTGTAATAGGGAAAGGATTCCCAAGAGATTTATTGAGAAAATATTAGTGAAATATTTTCTCCGTGGAGTAGCCCACATTGGGTGAACCACGTTAAATTGGTGTCTCTATTGTGTGTGGTGATTTGTGCATTGCTTTGATTACTGTTGTTGATATTGCTATTGATACATTGCATAATATTGATTGGGAAAGAAAAGTAAAAAGTGGTCTTATACTGTTCACCCCCCTCTCAGTATAAGCTTGTGTTCTTCAAGCTAGTGCTTATATGCACTTTTTTTATATGAGCCTTGGTGCTACATTGTATGTAGCCTTTTGGAACTCATTGCACATGCAATATTTATACATATATATACATGTATTTTAATTTTTGTGTTATATATGTTTGTGTGAATGCTTTTTGTGGAATGCATTTTTATATGGAATGCTTTTGTGTAATGCATGTGTATATGGATGATTAATGTATATGATATGTTATGGATGATTAATGCAAGGTAGAATGTATGGATGATTAATGCAAGGTATGGAATGCATATGTGCTAATGATAATTTATAGTTTAGATCTTGTTTGTCCATTTTTCTAGCATTGTTGTTTAATTAGAGGCACCAAACTTGGTGGGATGTGGGGTGAAAGACTCATGAACTGACATAGATGTTGACATGGAAAAAGATATGGATGTTGATGTGGAAGAAGATATGGATGTTGATATGGAAGAAGATATGGATGTTGATATGGAAAATTGACTGTTTTGTAGAGACTCAGACATACTAGTGGTATAAAAAAACTCACTAAAACTACCTAATCCCTCTAGGATCAAATGTGTGTGCAATGAATTCATTTAATGAATCGATAGCATGGTAATAACTCGAGGCAATCAAGAACCAATGTGTGTGCAAGTGAGTTCATTAATTCATCTTGAGTAAATTGGGTAAACCTATTATGGATGATATCAAGAAGCTAGCTTGTCCGTATGTGCAGTCAAAGATCTCTTTAAAAGAGACGTGTCACCACATATGAGCATACTCC
The DNA here is from genome assembly GCA_028583015.1 of Wollemia nobilis. Lineage (NCBI taxonomy): Eukaryota > Viridiplantae > Streptophyta > Pinopsida > Araucariales > Araucariaceae > Wollemia > Wollemia nobilis. Next base: position 2,003,895 of record JAQPPZ010011269.1, on the reverse strand, counting down.
ACTGCAAATCAAGCATCTATAGCTTCAGTGGAGGCTAACTCCATAGTCCAAAATTTGTATTTTTGATCACTTAAGTTTTGGGGATGACTACCTAACCGTCTAATTGGAAATGTAGTACAATCCTTACAACCCAATGATCAATGGTGTGTGATGTAAAATATTTAGAGTTTTGGGAAATTGAATTATCAACCTAAGTATGATGAGAATTGTACCCTATCCTTACTACTCTATCTTTTGGATTTGGAAGCAACTATGATAGTGGTAAAAACCACTATTCTTATGGACTATGTTGCATAATGGGACTAGCAAGGATGACCCTTTTCACTTCGAGGTTCATACCAAGTATGGTGTTATCCCTATTTGACACAAGATGTTTTTAAGATGTGAAATTATGTTTAGTTCAAGAATGTTTTGGAGTTAATTCTCAAAACTCAAGATTTTCTTAGTGAAGATGTGTAATGGTCCTAAAAAGAACTCGACATGTATTTTGGAGTTTGCTTAAAACACTAGGAGTGGTTGAGTGACTGAAAATACCTAGGAATTTTATGAAAATGTGGTTTGTGTGCATGGCAATTTGACTTGGTAGACTTGTGTGGATGACATTGTGAAGGTGCCCCTGATTAAGGCAACATGACTTTTTATGGACCAATTAAAATATTGAACTTAATAAATGATCCCTAATATGACATGTGAAATGTGGATGTAAATGCAATGTATGACATGCAATTTTGTGAAATTTGAAATGCAATATGAAATGTGTGTTAATGCATTGTTTTTGGAATGAAGTGTATATGCAAAGGAAATGCAATGTTGTGAATGAAATGTATGCAAATGTTTTTGTGTATTAGCCATGTATATATACATATATATAAATAAAATCATGCATAGAATGCTCTCAAGTGTATGACATTAAGTGGTTTGGGTTCTTCCTCTCCCTCTAGACTAGCAAGCCTGTAAGTACCATTACCCACTCTCTAAGTAAGAATGTATGGAGCTAAACAATTAGCCATACATTTATCACGAAGATGCGGTAATGCATTGGTATTTTTTTGGTTATCTTTAAGGACAAGATATCCTACTTGGAATTCACGTAGATGAACTTTGGTATTGTAAGTATGCTTTAGGTGGTCTTGATAAACTCGTAAATGCTCTAAAGCTTTGACTCTTCTCTCATCCAAAAGTGTGATTTGGTCAAGACGTGCTTGTCTAGCAGTGTTGTCATCTATGAATTCTTGCAAAGAAATTCGTAAGGAGGGGATCTCAAGCTCAAGATATATGATTGCTTCGGCTCCATAGACAAATGAAAATGGTGTTGCCCCTATAGGCGTGTGGATGCTTGTTCTATAAGCCCATAATTCCAAGGTAATTTGTGTATGCCAATCTCAATAATTTTCTTTAACAATTTTCTTGAGAATAGCAATTAATGTCTTGTTGGAAGCTTCAACTTGTCCATTTTCTTATGGGTAATAAGGAGTCAAGATGTTATGTTGAATGTTATATTTCTCGCAAAGTGCTAAAAAATCCTTGTTCTTAAAAGACTTGCCATTGTCAGAAATTATTTTTGAGAAAATACGAAAAGTAAAATTATGTGATGAAGTATAAACTCCACAATTCTAGGTCCTATCGTATTGGTTAGAGGAATTACCTCAACCCACTTTGTGAAGTATTTGGTGGCTATGATGATGAATGTATGTTGTCATAAGGAAGGAGGTGAAATTTTTCCAATTAGATCTAGGCCCCATTGTGAAAAGGGCCAAAGGCTTTGAATAGGTTGTAAAGCTTGTGATGGTACATGAGTTAGATTAGCATGTTCTTGACACTTTTTGCAATGTTTAACATAAGTACAACAATCGCGTTCCATTGTGGGTCAATAATAACCCATGCATAAAATACACTTTGCAGTGGAAATTCCACTGAAATGACCACCATAAGTACCATCATGGGCTTTAGCTATGGCTATTTGTGCCTCACTAGACTTAAGATAACAAAGGAGGACTCCATCCTAACCCTATTTATACAACACCTCCCTCAAGAGAACAAAATGAGCTACCTTTTGCTTGAAAGTGTGTTTGGTAGTTCGAGATATGTCATATGGGAGTGTTCCAAACTTGAGAAAGGCTACTATTTGGCTTGACCAAGGCTCATATGGATCTGATTGGATAAAGCAAACATCCTTTTTGTCTTTAGACTCAGCATGGACAATTGCAAATTTAGAGACTCTTGAAATTATAAGGGGCTATACCTCTCCAAAGGAATATTTTGGAATCAATGATCTAAGGGAGGCCAAAACATCTACAAATATATTAGTTAAACATGGTAAACTATTGATTTCATACCAATAAAACTTAGAGAGCAATTTCATTGCTACTTTGTGATAAAACTTAATGGTAGGTTCTTTGCATTGGTATTATCCATTTATTTACTTAACGAAAAGTTGAGAATCATAAAAAATCTTGATATGTTTAATGCTCATAGCTATAGCTGATTGATGCATTGGAAGTCGGGTTTGAATGATAATGGGATAGGTACCCCCTGGGGTGTATGAAATATGACTCCAACACCTTGACCTTTCACGCACTTAGAGCCATCAAATAATAGTGTGATATCGACGTCCTCCTCTGGAATGTCATATTCTTCTTGTTCAGTGACAACAAATACCGAATCATCTGGGAGCTCAATAAGCAAAGGATTATCACTAGGGAGTGGAGCTTTCACAAGTTGATCGACTATTACCTGACCTTTAATGGATTTTTGGCTAATGAATTCCAAGTTGAATTCAGTAAGGAGCATTATCCATTTAGCGATGCGGGTGTTATTGTAAGTGCAAGACATCATATAACGTAGAGGATTTTCTCTAGCTATGACATATGTTGTGTGACTAAGCATGTAATGTCAAAGTTTCTTAGTGGCGAAAACCACTTCTAAGCACAATTTCTCTACATAAGCGTATCTGGTTTCATAGCTTACCAATGTTCGACTAATGTAGTAGACAACTTGCTCTCAATTTTTTTCATTCTTTTGTGCAAGCATTGTCCCTAATGCAAAGTTCATTGTTGAGATATAAAGATAGAAAGGGACCCCCGGATGAGGAGGAGCTAATACTGGTGGAGAAGTTAGGTATTGCTTAATATCATCAAAGGATTTTTGACATTCATCTATCCAAGAGAATGACACCCCCTTTTATAGTAGGTGATTGAATGACCTACATTTTTTAGAAATTTGTGCAATAAAATGATGGATTGATTGGATATTTCCTTGTAAACTACGTAATTTATGTAAGTTAGTTGGGAGAGGCATCTCCATGATGGCCTTGACATTTTTAGGGTCCACCTTAATGCCTCTTTTGGAGATAATAAATCCTAGAAGTTTGTCTGAGGTAACACCAAAGACACATTTCTTGGAGTTTAACCTTACATTATGCTCTAGAAATCGGTTAAAAACTTTCTCCAATACACCAATGTGTTCTTGTCGAGTTTTGGATTTAGCCAAGAGATCATCCACATAGTCTTCGATAATATTATGCATGTTATCATGGAAAATATATGTCATGGCACTTTTATAAGTGGCACCTACATTTTTGAGGCCAAAGGGCATCACCTTGTAACAAAAAGTTCCCCAAGGTGTAGTGAATGCTATTTTGTGTTGGTCATCAAGATTTACTCGAATTTGATTGTATTTCAAAAAGTTGTCCATGAGTGAAAGCATTTCATGGCCAACGCAAGTGTTGAAAAGAGTATCGATGTTTGGAAGAGGAAATTCATCCTTAGGACACACTTTATTGTGATATCGAAAGTCAGTGCAAACACGTATCACCCATTTAGTTTTTTGAATGGGTACCATGTTTGAAAGCCACTCAGGATAGTCAATGGGAACTATGAAGTTCACGTATAAGAGTTTTTTAAGCTCTATTTTTACCAAAAGGGCCACGGTAGGATGCATTCTCCTACATTTTTGTTTAACCGACTTAGCATAATGATGTAAGGTGAGATTATGGACAACCAAACTAGGGTCAAGACCAGGCATATCTTTATAAGACCATGCAAATATGCCCTTCTTCCTTTTGAGGAGAGTAATTAATTGCTCTTGTTCATCAGGTGATAAAATTTTGCTAAGCTTGACAATTTGGGGATTGTATTTTTTTTGAACTAAGGTCCACATCAATGCTATCTTCAATGGACATGTGGGAAACTTACTCAAGATGATGGGGTATGGGAATCATATTAATGTTATCTAAGATATCATAAAATTATTCTGGCTTATCGTCATCTATATCTACCTAGAAAACCTCAAGATCCGAAGGTGAAGGTGAAGGTGAAGGCGAAGGCGGAGGGGATGGAGGAATGTAGTTGGCAAAAGCCCTTAACAATTCCTAAAATAAGATAAATTTAGAAAAGGATAGAGGCAAGGAAATCTGGTCCATATCGATAAGACTTATGTCAATTGGAATTGGTTTAGCCAGATCGTATGGATTACAGAGTGGGGTGAATAAATCAATAGGATTCATGTTGACTTATGGGCAAGGGGATAAGGTTGGATGGAATGGATGGAACCTAATAGCTAGTGTCAAGAGCCTAGTAAACCTGGATAGCAGCAAGTAGCATAAATAAATGCCTTTAACTAAATAATATATACAATGCAATGCGTAAAAGAAAAATTGCTTTTGTTGATTTTTAAAATTTTGATGTTTTTTTTGGTAGTGGTGAAAACCACTATTTTTGTTTTATGTACATATGTTACAAGTTGGCTTATGAAATGGATTAATGGAATGGAGGTGATGGTTCACTAGTAGAGGTAACTCACTCTTATGGAAGAAGCAAGCGAAGGATTTGCTCATGGATGGGGAACATGTTGAGATAAAACTCATCTTGTTCGGTATGGGAAATAATAGGCTTCGATTCCTCTTCAGATTCATCCAAAATTATTGACATAAGCCCAAATTATTCATAGATATCATCATAAAAATTATCAAGATGGAGGGCTTCTTCTACTAAATTTAGATTAAGCCTTTGGAAGGCTTGTTCAAGAGAAGAGGTGGTTGAAAGTGGGTGGTAACGTAGACCTGAATGGTTGTACACTTCTTGATATGGAACATCAATGGGCTATGACACTCCCTGTTCATGCAATCCTAGGCCATGACCTTACCAATTAACTATGTGAAAATAGCGATATGGAAATCCTGACATGTTTGGAATGTTGGCAAGTGCTGGTTCCTTGGGTTCCTATAGGGAAGCTGGAGTTGATGAAGAATCAATCCCCCCATTTACAAAATTTATGCTAATTGGAGCTGAACCCATGTTATATACTCCTATGGCTAAAGGTGGGTCACATGGGTGACCAAAATCCTTAGCCCTAGGAATAGTGAGGGGTGTAACAGTGATGTCTTGGACCACGTATTCACCAATACCAGGATTAGTGAGGTGGACCTTGACTTGGGATGACATGGAAGGACTATGGTCAGATGATGGCTCGGGGAATGGTGAAGGTGGAGATGTTTCACAATCCATCAACTCAACTTATGAAACATTAGGTCATGGTGATGGATTGGCTTGGGAAGGCTGTTGAATGGATGATGATGAAGTGGATGGCAAGGATGTTGATGATGTGGATTGATTGTGACCACATGTGCATGTAGTCAATGATGAAGATGATGGGGGTATGGGAGCTTGATGGGGATCAGTGATAGGGAGATCCTCGAGAATGGGAGTTTTTTATGAGGAATTTTATGAAGTGGTATATGGATTGGTTTATGGTAAAAGAAAAAGGTGTGTGCAAGGAAGCATGGACTCATATGGATTTGAGATAAAATTACAATACTTAAATGGCTCGACGTCCATCGGTAGTACTTGTCCCTTATGAACATATTTCAAGCATTGGTGTAAAATGGAAGGAACACATCTCATTTTCCTCATCCAAGGTCTTCCAAGGTGTACATTATACGCCATGGATCCTTCCAAGATGTGAAATATAGTGTGCAACATTTTGACCCCTACTTTAATGGGTAAAAAAAAAGTGCCAACTGTGGAACACAAAGCATCGTTAATTGCTTTCAGGGTGAATGATGATTTGGTTATATGAGATGGAGGAAGGTTCAAATGATGAAGGGCAAATGTTGTGATTATGTGGATGGAGGAACCGATGTCAATTAGAATATTTTAAAATACTTCTTATCAATTAGAGCCATGATATGCAATGGAGGATCTACTGATTCCGATGATATTGGCTTAATCTCAAAGTTATAGAATGTAATGGAAGGCTCCATGCATGTTTTTATGCTCCCTACAAAGTTGTTGAAGGCATTAGAATATTGAGATAGTAGTTCAATGGATTTTAGAATATCTATTAATGCCTCACGATGTGGGGGAGATTGTTGAATTAACTCATAAATTAACAATTTGGTGGAAGCCATCTTTAGGCTTGTGGTTAACCGACTACTCAATGAGATGACTGGTCATGGTGGACGATTGATAGGGGGAATTGGAGGATTTGATTGACTAGGAATGTGGATGGGTGATGAAGGATTAGGGGAAATTTGGATGGGAGGCGATGAGGGAGGTTATGACACACTTTCTTGAGATGGTTGCCTTACATTTTGTTGATTATTTCGTTGACACCTAGTGACCACATGGATGGTGCCTACAAACCCTTGGTATTTTTGGACATGATTAACTTGATTAGGAGGAGTTTTGGTGTTATAATCTCCTATATTTGGTTGCACCTCCTCATGGTGAGGAAGTGGTGTTTGAAAAATACCAAGGTTTTGGTATTGTTGAGTAAGGGGGTTGTCAAGCTTGATCACCCCAAAGTAAATTAGGTCTTGAACAATGTATTTGAATGTATGTTAATATCATGCCCATTTTGCCTATGATAAGGACAAAATAAATATTCTCGATAATGTTTTCCATGTTTAGCGGGATCATATGGTCTAATTTTAGGTAAAGCAAGTTTGTTTGTGTCATACAACCTTTAGAAAAGGGAGGCATATGACTCGGCTAAGGGTGTATATTGGCAATTTTGTTGAATAGACTATTGTTGAGGATAGTTTTCCACAGCTGACACTATGTTTTGCATGGCTTGAGTTACCGAGGGCATCGCATGATAAGCAATTTGTTGTGATGATTGTTGCACTAGTTGTTGTTGAGCCATTACCAACTGGCTCATGACCACTTGATTAACGTGATTGGGCTGACTGGTTGGGGTAGCCTATGTTGATTTTGGTTGGCCAGAATAGTTGCTTTTATATTGGCATTTATTTTGCCATTCTTTCTTCTTAGGCTTAAGTAGACTTATTGGATTTTAATTTTCTCAATGACACTAGCCTGAGCTAAAGCTTCTTAAAATGAATGATAAGTTTGTAGTTGAAGCATCCAAGAGATAGGTTTTAGACAAATCTTGATGAATAATTTGATTAGATCATCCATTGGCAAGGTGAATGGCAACGTAGTGATGACAACCTTCCAACGGTTTCTAAAATTGTAGATAGACTCATCATTATGTTATCTTAAAGCATAGACATTAGACAATAAAATATTCTTTTTAACATTTAGGATGAAAAATTCAAAGAATTGGTCAATCAATTGCTCAAAAATATAAATACTATGACTGGGTAATTGATTATACTACTCCATGGCATCTCCTATTTTTTGAGAATTTTTTTTGAGCATGAGAGCATTATCATTTTGAATTCTAAAACAAGCGTGTACAAACATGCTCACATGTTCTTTGGGATCCCCAGTTCTCTTGAAATTGTAAAACTTAGGCATCGTGAAATATTTTGGATATGGCGGTGATGGTACCGAAGGATGAATGGGTTGATTGATCAATTAGCGTAAAGTTGGCTTTTGGTTTGTTAAACCAGAAGTATATTGTATTAATTGATCTATCTATTTTTGCATGGCCTTAATTCAAGGATTTTATTTAGGGATGTGGAAGCCCTGAATTACATGATGATTTTGAGGTGGGGTGGAAAAATGTTGTGGAGTGACTAAATTATGCTATGATTGGTAATGATGACTAGGTGAATTTGATGGAAAATGATGAATGGGAGATTGATGATGAAAAAATGGAGAATTTTGGAATGGGGTTGATGCATGAGGGTTATGGATAGATTGGTCATTGGAATATGATGGGTATTGGTATGAATTTGTGGAGGAAAAGGTATATAAAATATAGAAGACTGTGGTGTTCATGATGGACCCTAGTTAATTAGGACAATCTGAGTAGAGGGTGGTAGAGGCTTAGGGTTCACTTGTACTTGTTGTTGAGCATTTTTATGTTGTTTAAGAAATTTATTCAAGTTTTCCCATGCTTCAGTAATCTCTCTATCAAAATTGGAAGGCATGTAAGCAGATGGTATGGAAGATGTGGCTAGGGGATAAGTTACACTAGGTATGGTAACTTGTGAGGCTAAAACTTGTGAAGCAACATTTACATGTGCTTCATATAAGGTGTTGGTATATGTGAATGTGTATGAAGTGCTAAGAGCACATGAGGGTTGGGGAATAGACAAATTATAGGAAGGTGCAACTTATTCCTCAAAAAGAGGGTTAGTGTACACTTGGGTAAAGTTGGATGGTGGCTAGGAATAAATAGACTCCTGTTATAAAGTAGGATCCTGTCTAGGTGAGTTGGGGACTGACTCTAAGACATAGTTAGAAGACTTCATGAGAGCTTCTACTCGTGCCATATCTATATGGGTAATATGATGGTCAATGGTTGGTGAGGTTGACTCTTCTTGGGGCATAGCCATATGAAAGGTTGTGGATGGCAAGGAATGCGAGGGACCTGCAGATAGATTTTCCTGTGTCACATTCAAGGAATCTACCATAGAAGTGGTGAGGAAGGTGGATGAGGGTTCCATTGGATTATATTTATTTAATGTTTTCTTTTGTTTTCTATTTAATATCATAAAGCAAATAAACCAAAATATAGATTATGCAGTAAAATGATACACAAAATTTAAATTTCACAATAAAAATAAACAATTAATGCTAAGTTTGTTTAACACGTGTGTCTTATATCATTCATTGATTATATCCTTTTAATGCGAGTTCATTTTTTTAGGTTTTGATCTTGTGTTTGAAATGTGCTAATATGAATTAATCCAAAGAAAGGTAAAAAACTATGGCTAAGATGGGGCAATGAGATTCTTGCTGGTGATGAAATATGCCAAGTTTACTCAGGGGTGACATAAGGTTTCTAAGGGTAGATATTAATGGATGGAGATGAAATCCACCATCACCAATTATCAAGTAATGGCTGGTGATGAAATCTAGCCACTACTATTAAATGTGAATCGTGCAGTGTGTGGTTTTTTTTTTTTAAATTATTTGCTATGGTGTTCATACAATGTTAGAAATATAACCACTTTTGATAGTCTAAATAATAATCCACTACTCACAATAGCAAAATTTCCAAAGGAAGTAGAGTACATCGCTTAAGACCCGCTCTAGGCAGCTAGGGGGTTCATCTACTCCTCTGTATGGAATCACCCAAGTACGAAGACACTTTTGGTATATGAATAATGTTCCTACTTAGACCTACAAAAATAGGAATCCTTAACCCTATAATGCAAACTAATTATGCAATTTTTCAATTCACATGAAATCAGAATGCACTATTTTTCAATTTGTGAATACAACAAAAACTAGAAACTTCAAATAGAAAGTGTGGATGGAGGCAAATGAATAATATGAAACCTAAGATACAAGCTAACATGAATGTTTTTTCTAGATTGATTAATGATGTTCTTTTTTAGCTTAATTTTTTTTTTTAAATGTAAGATTGCTAGAATATGTAAATAGAAAAGTTAGGGTTTCAGCTATAAACTTACAAAATGGCCTATGCTTCTACTCCAAATCTTTGTAAAATGTCCTTGGGAATTTTTGGATAGCCCTCGAGCACTTCCAGGTGTTCGCGCACCTTCTGCAACTTCCTGCAAGTCTTCAGAAATCATAATCAGTGAAAAACGTTCAATTCATACCTCTAAAAATCCCATAAAATAAGATAGAAAATAGTAAATAAATCAGTAAGGCAAATCATAAAAAGAAACCCTTAGTGGGTCCCACCATGATCACCATTTGAAGAGACAAAAATGCAACACCAAATAACAAAAATATAAAGTAGAACTCAAAGAACAATATTGCACAATGAATGATTTTATATTAATGGGGGAGCCTAAAAACTCCATTGTTACAATAAGAACTCTTGAATTCTTTGATACAAATTTTACAATAGCTAGGGTTCTTCGAAACCCTAGCAACATAATGTTGGTGGTGTCTCAGAACGCATATTTTCTCCCAATAGAAATGAGTAGGCTTCTAGTTATCCGATGCCAGGACACTCTAGCTTTAGCAGCTATCCAATGCTGATGTAACACTTCCAGATCTACATACAATAAAACAACAAATGAGTTAGTAGCAACTATGAGGGCTCCATAGTGTGAGGCCCTTAGAAAGCAGATAAAAACCCTAGCTATGCAATATGAATAAATGAACAGAATCTAAAAGTGCATAAATGAAATACCAAATACAAGATTTACCTTACTTGTCTACTATATTTTGATCTAGTGAAATCTGTTGTAGTGAACTGGTGTGACGATACCATAACATCACCCAAAGGCTAGGGGAACTTCAAAACTTCTTGTGTAAAATGCTTGCGGGTGCTTGGTGGCTGCAAGAAACACTCGTGGGGGCTCGATAATGGTGGAGGATGCCTAAAGGTACTTGGCGGTGGAGAAGGAAGCGCCTAGAGGCACTCAGGGATGACATGAAGCACCCAAAGGTGTTTGATTACAGAGGGGAAAGTCTACAAGAGTAGATATGGCTAAGTGAAGGAGGCAACGATGCATGTGAGGGCTATGACAAGCGAGGATGGAAGGGAGGAGCACTTGGATACTCTAGGTAACTTGATGAAAAACACTTCACAAAAATGCTTAGGATTAAGGGATTGCTTAGTGAATTCACCACTTAGCGGTCGAGCCATCAAAATGGCTCCTATTAATAATCCAATATAGGGCATACTTAGGGTTTCAACGATACTAATCATGTGGCTGAGATAAAAGCATATTGGAGGGTGGATATTAAATCTAGGGTATGGTATCGATTGATGTAGATGAATGGATAAGATTAAGTGAAATCAAATGGCTTGGATTAATTCACTTATATAAATATATATTTATTATATATATATATATAATTTAATATATAAAATATTAATATTTAAATATATATAAAATAAATAAATATAAATATATATGAATAAAGGGTGGAAATGGCAGGAAAGCATAGATGGAGGACAAGTGGCTAGGTTTTGGTGTCTACAACTACAAATTTGTAAGGCAACCACAACATCAAACTAACTTTACGTTACAAGAAATTATCAAAGACGAAATTCAAAGTAACTTGATGTTGCTTTCATCTACCCAATATTTAATAATCAATAGGTCTCCTCTTTGGTTATCATCCTCTAGAAAATAGAAAATGGAAGGTTTTTGTTGACTATCCATAATTTAATAAGGCTAGAAGAAAGGAACATTTTTTCCTTATTTTCATTGATCAAGTCATAGAAACCCTAAGAGGATAGAAATATTTTTTATTCATTAATGGGTTTAGTGGATACAACCAAATCAAGAATTCCCTACGGATCAAGAGAAAAAAAACTTCACTTGTCTATGGGAAACTGATGCATGTCATGTGCTTCCTTTTGGATTATACAATGCCTCAAAATTTTTTACATGTGTTATCAATGTTTTCTTGGACTTAAACCATGATTGTGTTGAAGTATACACGGATGAATTCAGTATTTATGGTGTTTTTTTAGAAGAAGCAATGACAAACCTCAAAAATGTATTGAAAGGATACCAAGAAATGAATATTTACCTCATCCATGAGAAGTGATAGATGTTAATGACCAAAGAAATCATTATTGGAGACCATATCTAATTTAAGGGAATTAAGGTAGATCAAGCCAAGATAGTGGTCATCAAAATCTCATGAAACCTCAAAAACCTAAGGATGTATAGAGTTTTTTAGGACATATGAAGTATTATAGGTGATTCATCAAAGACTTTCGTTTTATTGCCTCCTTATTATTCTATTTATTTATGAAGGAGGTTGAATTTGATTAGACTCGTGTATGCCAAGAAGCCTTCAACATGTTGAAAGAAAAATTAGCATCCACCATAGTTTTGTGAGGACCTTATTAGACTCTCCCATTCCATATCCATATTGACACTTTGAATACATCCTTACTAGCAATACTTAGTCAAAAATTTATGAATCAATATTATGTGATATACTGTTAGAAATATATTATATTACATCATTTGGGTCATGTAAATGTACCTTCCAAGGTACATACTTAGGACATTATATTACTTTAGGGGAAATTTATCTAGTTACTTCATGCAATATAATAAATGCACAAGCATTAATGTGCAATTTGTATATGTGCAAGTTGTCCCTTGTACAACTAGGTAGAGTGTTGGCCAAGGAACTTATCTTCCTATATAAAAAGACCTCATTGTAATAGCATAGAGATATAGGAAAGCATAACATAGCAGAGCATAGCATAGATATAGATATAGACACCCATATTGGTGATGGGTGCAATGTAGTCCTGTAGCATTATTCATGGAGTGTCCATTTCCTCCATAGCTACATTGTATTCATTTCTATTTATAGCATATTTCAATCATCTCACAAATTTACTTTCTTTCATATTATTTTGCATCTTGTGATTGCTATCTCCCATTGCATACTTCATCAAAAGCTAACAATGGTATCAGAGCCATGGTAGATCTAGCCACAATAGATCAATAGAAAAACCACCATTATCATTGAGCTAGAGTTTTTTTTCAACCTGACGCACTTCTAGACTAGCCACTGTCAAAAACTCTTAGAAGAATCTAAGTGGTAGAATTAGAGAGACCCACAAGTGAGGACTGAAAGAAATTTTAGTTCCAAGAATACTGAGATTACATTTGGCTAGAGTATTTCCACAGAGTTGTAGGAAAAACTCATGAAGACTAGGACTCAACATTCAATCCACTAGATTGACAAATCAACTAGTGAAGATCATTCAAGATATTTGAAATTTCTTAACTATTGCCCAAAGTTTCTTTTGTTGCAAAAAACTAATTCTCATATGATTGGGACTCCTAAAATAGAAATCTAGGAGACTTCAACTTCATTTCCTGAAGGTTAGCGTGCTTTCATAGTGCAGAGAGTAGTTCCTTGCATAAGAAAATAATACTACGAAAGAAGAATTCTAGAGAAGAGTTGTCACGCAATTAGGAGACTGGAGATCTCCATTATTACATTTGAGAACTTCACAGAAGAAGAAAAGGCCATAGTAGCCTTGATCAAGAAGAAAACTTCCATAGAAGCCTTGATATTAAAGAAAAGACCACAAAATACTTGATACTAAAAAGGCCATAGAAGCCTTGATATTGAAGAAAATGCCACAAAAGCCTTGATATTGAATAAAAGGCTACAAAATACTTGATACTAAAAAAGGCCACAAAAGCCTTAATATTGAAAAAGGCCATAAAAGCCTTAAACCCTGAAGAAGACTCCAGAAGAGAGTATCTAATTTAGACAGAGATTAAGATTTTAGTACTAATACTTTGTTGCAAGGAAATAAGATTCAGTGAGTTGGAAATATTCTTACAAGAAATTTAGGAAGAGTATCTTCTTCAGAATCAATCCAACACCTGAAGCAAAAATGAAGGTAAATATATTAGGAGGAGATCTCATTGAAGAACTTCTAGTATTGGAAGAAGGACTAGGAGAGTCCTACTCGAATCCAAAAGCAACATAATCAAATATCCAGAGGAAGATCTCATCACCAACACTTCCAAAAGTAGAATGTTTAATAAAATGTCTCAAGGAAGACCAAAATAAGCTACAAGATCAAAAACCTTGGGGAGGTCTCAACAAGCATTTAGTAAAAGGCTTGGAGAGCCTTACTAAAGAAATTATCAAAGAACTCATTGGAGAAATCCACTACCAAGGAGAAGCCCCTGATAGTGAAGGACTTGGGACAATTATCGCCATATGACAACAAGCCCAAGAGAAGAAGAATTTGGCAAGGAGTGTTAAATACCAGAAGAAGACTCTAATGAAGACCTCAAGATATTTAGAATCTTGAGAAGAAAATCCTTCTTGAAGTCATAATTCAATAAGAAGACTTGAAGATGGGAGAAGCTTGAAGAACATAGGCTTATACTGAGAGGGGGGTGAACAGTATAAGACCAACTTTTACTTTTCTTTTCAAAAAAATATTATCCAATATTATCAATGGCAATATCAATAGCAGTAATCAAAGAAATGCACAAATCATCACACACAAGAGAGACACAAATTTAACGTGGTTCACCCAATGTGGGATACTCCACGAAGAAAATATTTCTTCTAATTTTTCTTAACAAATCTCTTGGGAATAAATTCACTCTTACAATATTTATGGACCTCTGTCCAAAGGAGACACCAATATCCTATGCTCTAATTTGTGGATCTCTATCCATAGGAGAACTCTTTCCCCTTTTCTCTGGTAACTTGATCCAGAAGAACTCTATCTCCTTAACTGGTTTGTGGATCTCTCTTCATAGAAGAACTCTATCTCCCCAGCTGGTTCATAGATTTCACTCAACAAGAGAACTCTATCCCCTCTGATCTGGTCTGTGGATATCTCTCCATACAACTCTATCCCCTATGCTCTGCTTGGTAATCTTCTAGAAGACTTCTACTCTCACTGCTATGGCTTGTGGATCTCTCTCCATAAGAGACCTCTATCCCTACTACATTGGTTGATGGATCTCTATCCACTAGAGTCTGTTGTCCTCTTTGCTTCATCACCTCCAAAGCCTGCTCTCAACTCTATCTCAAATATACATAAAACTCTGTCCCAAGTCTAGCACAAATTTGCTCTAAATTTACACACAAATATGCACAAAAATCTATCTCAAATATACACCAAACTCTATCTCAAGTCTAGTACAAATATGCTCTAACTCTGCACCAAAAATCTATCTCAAATCTGCCCCAAGCCTTAACACAAAGCTTGAAAAAATCAACAATCAAACCTGCTCTCAATGTTGTTTCAAGTCTTCACAAGAATTGCTCAAATCTATCCTCAAGCTTTCTCAAAGACTTATTCAATTCTATCCTCAAGCCTTCTCAAAGACTTGCTCAATTCTGTCCTCAAGCTTCCTCAAAGACTTGCTCAAATCTGCCCTCAAGCCTTCTCAAAGACTTGCTCAATTCTATCCTCAATCCTTCTCAAAGACTTGCTCAATAATGTACTCAAGCCTCCTCAAAGACTTGCTAAAATTTGTCCTCAAACCACTCACAAAACCTTCTCAAATATTTCCAAAACTTGCATATAAACACAACTTAAATTTCTTTCAAAAATATTTCTTCAACCAAAAAAATCTACTTAGAATTCATTTAACCTCTGGAAAATATAGAGAATAATATGCTCTATCAAAAACTTAATATATTTCACACTCACAAATATTTTACTCAATTAACCACTTTCTATCTCTTGCAAAATCCCTTTCAAATCAAATCAAAACAATGTATAACAAAACTAGTTTATTCTCCTTGCAAATTTTCCCTCAAAGATCAATCACATCAATGCCCAATTTCCCTTCACAAAATTGATCTCAAACACCTTCACAATTACTATCAATATCTCTCAAATCAATGTTCAAAATATTTCACAAAGATGCACTAACTTGTCTTCAAACCTAGCACAAGTAGTTCACAATCTCTAGTTCAAATGTCTCAACCCCTTTCAATAATAGAAGCATAGTTTATTCTCAAATTCTATCCCAAATGTTTCCAACATCTTCACAAAATCCTCACTCAAATATTTTCAACAATTCTTATCAAACAATCCTTTTCACTCCACCTTATGTTCCAAAATATTCACTTCAATAAAATACTTTAAACAAAGGATGATGTGCCCATACCTCTCAATTTGCTCTTATGAAGATATGTCTTCAAAACCTGTCTCATAAACAACTAATTTTCTAATGCCACTTGAAAACAATCATAACATCCTTCCTCAAAATATGCTCATGAGAATGTTAATAAAAAACAAGCTCTCTTAATATTTCCTTTCATCAAAAATACACACTCAAAATAAACCACAACAATACCTTATCACTCCTACTTATAACATCCACCTATATCACAATATCACAATTTAATACCCCTAAGTGCATGCCATACATCAAATATCTTCAACTACCTTATTGCTCTTTTTTCTCAAAATATATTTTAATTTAATAAAACATGACCATATTCTAACAATTTCAAAATATCCTCATAATATTAAAAATCAAAAGCACTGCCCTTATATCTCTCGAAACCTTAAAAACAAAGCACTTTTAATTACCAAACAACAAAACCTTATAACTCCCTCATTAAGCGCTTAATCAAATCTCAACAAAAAAATAATTATCCTTACCGGTGTCTTCCACCGTTGATGCTAGGATTCGAACGTTGAACCACACAACCACCATGCTCTAGCACGATCTAGCGTGCCAGTTGGACTGGCTCCATGACTAGAATGGAAATGCACGCCAATGATAATATGCCTTCCTCTATTCTCAAATGCGATTAACAAAAATTTTTGCTACCATGGGGAGTCAAAACCGTGACCTATTTTCAGCCACACCTTACGCAGGACCCGCCTGCCACTTGGGCTACCAGCCCGTGTTGAACCACAACGTGTGCCTCCTTGTACTTATTCATTGCCACTTGTTTTGGATACTTTTCTCAACACTCCATGATCGATTAGACTTGCACATTCACATTGGCAACTATTGAAAAATGATTTAGCTCCTCCCTTTTATATGCATTCGAAGCATTGCTATGACGTCGGTGAAAGCCTTTATTTACCTCCATTAAATTTGAAATTTTGCACCTTGATGATTTCAAATTTAATTTTATATTTAATATAATATTTAACCTTGTGTTAAATATTATATTATTTAACTTTAGTATTTAAACAATACTTTTGCATGGAGTCCTTCGTCAACTTGATTCCTTTTAAAACCTTTGTCCAAAGCACTTTTTCATTTTCCTTTTAATAAGCCCTTTTGGCCTAATTATTATAATATTAAAATATTATAATGTTTTCTCTTAAAATTTTGCCTTCAACTTCTTAACCAACCTCTTTGGCTTATAATATAAAATATTATAACCATTTCTTTTTACCAATTTTCTTGTAGCAGATTGAACTTTACCTTGCACCAAACACTTGACATCAATGACAACACAACATGCTCAAATTTCCAATAAAGCCCACAAAATCCAAGAAATTTGAAGATTACCTCTCACAAAAAGAAGGCACCATTTTAGAGACAAAGAGTTCTTCAAATATACAATAAAATGAGGAGACTACAAGAAGAGAACAAGCCACCAAATCCTAGGCTTGTGAAAGAAAGTTTGAGACCATATTTTGGTGAAGAAGGAGCTGCTTAGGATAGTCTATAAAAAATAGCAATATCTATATCCTCTACAGAAGTGGCAAAAGAGCTACAAAAGCTTTCAAAAAGGTAAGCAACTATTGGTGCAAGTAGATTCATTAGTTGGATTACTTATCAAATTTGTTAAAGCACCTTAATTTGGATAAAAGTTGCAATAAAAAACATTGGATTACAGTCTTCAAAAGTGCAAAAAGAGAAAATTTTCTTTTAAGGTTCATTTGCACATTAGGAGTTGATTATATTTATGCATTAAAACTATCTATCAACTACCTATCATCTACTTTGGAAAGAAAAAGAAGACTAGTCCCTACAACTTTGTTTGTAAGAAAATTGTAGAATAATTCTTGAAGATTCATTTCATATTATTCTTGATTAGTTGCAGTAAATTGATTAAGTGTATTATTTTAAGATTTAATTGGAGTGATAAGGTGAAATTGTTAGTGCATTAAAAGTAAAATATTATTAGATTCATTTGCACTATTCTATTGCTCTCAAAATATTATTGTTTGTGTTCTTGATAAAGGCATAAAATCAAAAATTTATAGTGTCTAAAGACACTATTAGTGCACAAAAATTTACAACATTTAGTGGCCAAGAGAAGCCACCAAATCAACTCAATCCTCCAAGTGTTGGAGAAGAAAGTAGCCACCTAATATCATCAAGAAAGCCTCAAATCAAGACTTGATGAGTCTCAAATTCAAAGCACAATAAGTTTCTTACAAAGAAATAGTGCAAACAAAGACAACAAAGAGAGAGCTTCTATCAAGTGGTTACAAGCTTGGGTTCATTTGTAAAATATCCAACCAAAAATGGGAAGGTGTCTAATCAAAGAGACAACCTCAAAATCTCTACATTGCATTCAAAATTCTGCTATGAAACCAAAAATTCAGACCTGAAAAAAAAAGGAATGCAAAATAAGGTGCAATAAAGGCTATTTTATATAGAAATATATTAAATTGTATTGCAATATCCTAATCTAGTTTATATAGGAAAAGAAGGTAAATTTGAAGGTGCCTCAAAGGCACAATATCTGCTAGAAAAACTAGTCGAAGGTGGTTGAACGCTAGCATATTTCCAAGCATAGGGCTCATATTCCTCACATCTTGGATGACCGAATCTGCAAAAGACAAGGTGTAAAATAAAGGGAGAAACATTGTTATAATCAAGAGCAACACTATCTACAAAAGGAGGACGTATAACAGGTGAGAAAAGAAGAATATTAAAGCACCATTAGAGTGTTTCAAACTCCACATCCGCATTGCTCAAAATCGGTGCTCAAGCCTCCAAATCGTTGCTCCTCATCCTAGCTAGAAACAACCCACAAGCAAGTGTAATTAAACAAAATATGAGCTAGAAATTTTACAAGGTTTAAAGAACCTCCAAAGGGTCCGTTGAAGAAGCATTAGAGAAGACATCCATGCATAAGGAGGAAGTGACATTTGTTACTTGAGGTAAAATCCTAACGCTTCTCACACAAGCGCTCATATTAATCAAGAAAGGAGTTAGAAGCAACATGTTGGTGCATTGAGTGTATGAGATACACTTGTCCATAAAGAGACCAAGTGCTCCTCTAAATAATATAATGTCCATACGTTACTCAAAGGAAGAAATGAGTGTTTTATAGCACCTTCTACTCCTCAAGTTCTCAAGAAGAAAACGAATGTGCCACTTGGCACTTAATACAAGATTCTCATTCATTTTAAGGACATCAACGACAAAGCATTCAATGAGCATTTACATCTCTACATTCAATACTCCAGGGTCTACGAGCACAAGGACAAGTTGCAGTGTGGAAGCAAGGTGGAAGAGCCTTCAATGCTTTGGTCAAGGAAGGTCAAAGGTAGAGACTAAAGGGTGCCATATTTGGAACATTAAATTCAAGGAAGATTCCAAGAAATTCTATTGGAGGGAATAACCAAAGCAACGACGTCAATATTGCAGCCCTTGCACACCAAAAATCAGTGTTGATTATTTCATGATATAAGACAATGTTTATTCCCATTTTAATGTGCTTTCATTTATTGGGAGTTATAAGGTTAAACTTAGAGAAATTTAACCATATTGAAAGCCATATCTCAAAGGGAAAAATATATCAAATCAATATAATATTTGCAATATTAAACTTAGGAGCAATAAGGTTTTCTACTAGAAATTATTTTTTAAAATATTTTCAAATATTATTATGGTCTAATTTTTCCAAAATTTGGACTACATCAAATTAAATTATTGGAAATTAGATACATTACAATTAAATCTTAAAGGGATATTAAAATAGGTTATTAAGGCATTTTTGTAAAGCTGGAAATTTATAATATTCTTGTCTCAAAATTAAAAAAAAAGGGATAAAAGAAATCCAACATTAAAACCTCTTAAAAATTGGAAAATTTGTTAGTTCAATAGGAGCAATAAGGGATAATAGAAGTTTATTTTTGATATTTACAAACCTTTACAAAATCAACCAAAAATTGAACTACTTTTTACAAAAAGCACTATATTATATTCCAAAATTACTAGGGAGACATAAGGAAGTCCACAATATATAAGGATTGATATTAGGGAATTTAAATGACATCAAAAAAATTCTTCCTAGTAGAATCTCAATTACTCAAGGGTCCTAATTATTTCTCTTGGAAGAATAAAGTGAAAGCAATCTTGGCATACGAAAAAATTTGGGATATTGTCAAATGGAAAACACAGAGACCTGTCATAGGTGATACTGGAATCCTAAATTTTGAGGAAAATGATTCAAAGGCTCTAATGATAATAATATTTGTTATCACTGATGATATACAACCCTATATCGATTCAGCAAAAATATCTTCAAATGCATGGACAAGCCTAAAGAAAATATTTGAAGGAAATAAAGACAACTATTCTTCATCTTCAAACTCAACTTCACTTGTTAAAGATGAATAGTGGAGAAAGCATAGAACTATTCCTAAGGAAGGTAGTAGATATTAAAGGGAAATTATTGAACTTAGGAGAAACAGTTAAGTATGCAATTCTTACTCAAGTAACCATGAGAGCACTTCCAGACAACAATAAGCATTTGGTAACATCTTTACAAGTCCTAAGTAAAGATACCTCTTTTGATGACCTAGTCAATATTATATAGGAATATGAGGTGGAAAACAGTTAAAAATGAAATGACTAACACTGCATTATCATCTAAATATAATCTATAAGGAAATATTACTTCATCAAAAGGACAAAAACCATGGTACAATAGGTATTGTCATATATGCAAGAGAAAAGGCCATAGTACCAGCTATTGTAGATTCAATCCCAAAAATTAGAATCAAGGAAATCAGATGAATAATAAGAACCAATTTCAGCCACAATAATATCAAAATACTCATCAACAAAAATTTTAGCGTCCAACCAATTATCTCCAATTGGAGTATCGAAAAAGAAATAAAAAAGTACATCTAGCTTAGAGGATAGAAGAAATCAAAGAACGAGAAGAAACTATAGATGATTATGAAGTCAAATATCTTTCAGCAAGAATGACAGGTTATGAAGACAATAACTATTGCTTGAAGAAGTTACAGAAAATAAAGAGGAAGAATATGAATCTCGAGATCAGGAAGAAGATCCAAATTGAAGACTAAAGTCTTCAATACCTAAATAATGTAATATAGAGGGGTGTTAGAAATAGATTATATTACATCATTTGGGTCATGTAAATGTACCTTCCAAGGTACATACTTAGGACATTAGATTACTTTAAGGGAAATCTATCTAGTTAATTCATGCAATATAATAAATGCACGTGTCAATGTACAAGCTGTATATGTGCAAGTTGTCCCTTGTACAACTAGGTAGAGTGTTGGCCAAGGAACTTATATTCCTATATAAAAAGGCCCCATTGTAATAGCATATATATAGGAAAGCATAGCATAGATATAGATAAACACCAATATTTATGATGGGTGCAATGTAGTCCTATAATATTATTCATGGAGTGCCCATTTCCTCCATAGATACATTATATTCATTTTCATAATTTTTATTTATAGCATATTTCAATCATCTTGCAAATTTACTTTCTTTCATATTATTCTGAATCTTGTGATTGCTAACTCCTATTGCATACTGCATCAAAAGCTAACATATACTTCATTAGAAAAAACCTTATTGGAGAAGAATTAAACTATATTTTCACTAAGAAAGAGTTTTTGGTAGTTATCAATGACAATAAGTTTTAACATTATATCACATGATACCAAGTTTTTATTCATATTAATAATTTGGCTATTAAATATCTTATGAATAAGTTGGAAACAAATGACATACTTTTATGGTGGATTTTGTTGCTATAAGAATTTGAAATGACCATATTAGATAAACTTGGTAAAGAAAATATAGTCACAAATTCTCTCTAGGATAGCCACACAAGAATCTACGCAATAGAGGATGATTTTTTAGATGAACACTTATTCATTATATACACTAATTCTCCATGGTTTGCATATGTGGCTAACTATGTGGTTGCATTAAAAATTCTAATGCATTACTCCAAAAAATAGCTAGAACATCTTGTCCAAAAGAGTGCTTCATACACATGGATTGACGAGTATCTTTATCATAGAAGTTATAACCATGTTTTGCATAGATGTGTTCACAAGGAAAAAGTCTACAATGTTCTAAAACCCTTTCATGATGAATCATGTGGAGGACATTTATATAAAAAATAATAGCCTTGAAAATTCTACATATCGAGTACTATCGACCTACATTGACCAAGGATACAAAGAAGTATGTTGCCCAATGTGACCACTACCAAAGGATGGGAAAGCCAACTCAAGCAGATGAAATGCACCTTAGGATGCAATTGTACTTGATCCTTTTGAGAAATGGTATATGGACTCCATCAGTATTATTGATCCTCACCTAATGGAAAGGAACATATCTTAATATGTATTGGTTATGTCACCAAGATGGCTAAAGTGAAATTTCTCAAGGGCACAAGAGAAGAAAAAGTACTAAATTTTTGTACAAAAAGTCTTCATGAGATATGTAGTACCCATAAAATTGGTTATATATGAAGACCCTCAATTCACATCACATATTATAATAGCCCTCATCAAAGCATACTGGATAAGACATAGAAATACTACCCCATACTAACCTTAGGCAAATAGACAAGTGGAAGTCACTAATAAGGAATTGGAAAATATTCTCCCCAATACTGTCTAGCTACATTGATATGATTGGACCCAATTATTATCTAAGGCCTTATGGACATACAAATTTACATGGACAACATCAAAGGGATTCATTCCCTTTGAACTAGTATATAGAAATAATGTGTTCCTTACAATTGAAACTGAAATAAAAACTTTAAGGACCATATTGGAACTTGGAATGGATATAATAGAAGCACAAAAGCAATAAATAGAACAATTTAGTACCTTGGACAAGATAAGATAAGAGGTCTTGTTCCTTATTGAGGTAGTGTAGCAATAAAGGATAAAATGATGTGATCATTTTATCAAAAGTAAGAAATAGGTGCCAGGATATCAAGATCTCCTATATGATTTTAGTACAAATATTGTAAAGTGAAAATTCCAACTAGATGGTTAGGACCTTCAATGTTTGATATAATTTATGAAAATGACACACTTAATCTACAAACCATTGACTCAACTTAAATTCCATTAATAGCCAATGGACACCTCTTGAAGTTGTATGTCAAACCAAGGACAAGGAAGAAATTTGTCACATCACTTGAAAATCAACATGGAATTAAGCTCATGGAAGAGACTTTTGAATCTTCCACTTTAGTAGATCCACCTGGACCTACACTACTAAACAATAAATAATTTTGAAGGTGAAAACCGCTTGTTGGTGCTATTAGACAAGCAGGTGATTGAAAACAAATATTGTTGGCACATACTTACTTGAAAGAAAAAACAAAAATTTTGATGGTGAAAATGATTTGTCAGTGTCATTAGATAGGCAAGTGCTTAAAAACCACCATTTTTGGTAAATACTTGAGAAAAATACTTTTTATGGCTCTTGAATAGTTATTATTTGGTTGTTGTAGCTCTTTCCCTACTTGGATTCAATCCACAAACAAGTATTCAAGTGACATGCTTATCCCTTTGTCTTATCTGACTTATCGACTTACATGGAATACATCAAGTACGTATTTGAGAATCTATAGTATCTTAGTAGGTACGACATAGTTTACAATGGCTAAAACATTGTATTTACCTAAAATACATTTCACTTCCTCACATTTGTTGGGTTTCCTTATCGTAGTCAACCGATTTACTCAGTTAGCATGTTGAAGGTGTTGAGTTTTCTACCTCACTACATACCACTATAATTCTTGACTACATGCTTCCACCATAAATAGTCATAGTCAGCCTCCACGTGTCTACCCACAAATACTTGAAAGCTTCAATAAAGGGGAGCATATGTTTGATATAGATATTGGACCACATGGCTATAGGCTAACCATGAGAATCAACATGTATAGCTTATAATAATAGAGTAAAGCATATTTTTAAACTTGTGGGATTTCAATAGTTGGCATCATTATCATGTCATGAATTAACTCCTTATCCCCTTTCAAATTCCATAAAATCATCACTGTAAATGTTAAAATTTGACACACATACCAAATAAGAAAAAAATGAGGATGATGTGAGCATAAATCATCGCCCCCATGTGACAACTGATGCATGGCACTTTTGCATGGGGTATAAAACAATGATATTTTTTATTTCTCCTCCAAAGGCATGTGGTGTAATCAGTAGTATTTATTATAGTCAATTCCATACTACAACATTCTAATAAATCATGCATGATTCATTATTTTTGTAAGAAGAATAAAACTCCAAGCTTTACAAATGGTAAGAAACAAATGCAAGGAAAATAGTTGCAGATACCTTCATGCACTTAGTGACTAGAGGGAAGTTGTAAAAATGAGGGGCAATTCAAATTGCAGGGAACTAACAATCAAAGTTACAGTGAAAGAGAAATGATCCACCTTGTGAGTTTTTGAGAAAGTCAGTTGGATGGTATTTTTTGAAAACCTCCAAGGATACAGTGATATGATAGCCATGGATTTTGCTCTCACCCTAGATGAGGAATAAGCAATAATCAAATGTCTTGAGGTGGAGATTATTGAATGTGTAGTAGTTGAAGTCACTAGTCTGCCTCATCTAGGGATATGTTGGGCCAAGTATAATGTGAGAAATGACAGAAAACCAAAAGGTATTAATGTGCAAATCCATGCATGTCCATGACATCAAAAATGGGTCTTTTACAATATATACCAACCATGGGATAATGTTGCCAAGTTTTTCAAACATTATATCATAGAGGAGGAAGATATACCTTTGATTTTAGCTACCATTTCCTATTAATGACACATTTTAGGTATAAAGCATAGGTTAATGTGCCTTATTCCTTTGTTATTCACTTAAGAAAATGTCTAAAGAAGTTAGAGTATGGAAAATAAATAGACTAACCCATTGTGGTGTAATAAAATAATAGTTATTAGGGATTTAAATGAATCCAAACTAGGGGTAACATGGGTAGAATTTGCGGTATTAACATTAGAGGATAGAATGAAAAATGTGGAGTACCATTCCAACTAGTCTACCCACCTTCAAGGATTTCAAACGGTGTTGTTATTTGCATTACATTTTTGGATTTGGTTTTTCAAAAATAAAAAATACTCAACATTTTTAATTAATAATTACTAGTCTTTATCATCATTACATATCTCTTCTAGTAACATTTTTTTGTTGTTTACTTGTAATCCTTAGTTATTTAATGATATCTATTGAATATACAACTTTTAAGTGGTATTTGTATACTTTATCTCTAATATTAATAGATTTAAATATTATTTTTCATACTAAAATTGTGATTAAAACTATAGGTAACATAGCTTTTGCACATTCTTCTCTTTTGTCAAATTCTAGAGACCTTAGAATTTACAAATTTTTTTATTGTATCGTTCTTCTCACAAATAGGTCATGGATTTTATTGTTGTGAATGCAAGTATAATATTTACATGAAACATCATGAGGATCATACTCTCTGCATTGTGGTTTATGTCAATGATTTGATAATTTTTGGATTTTCTACGTCCACGATTCAAGATATGATGATATAATTTCAAGATTATTTTAAGGTGATATATTTGGGTCTACTTCATTCTTTGGCATTCAAATTATTTAGACTTATTTAGGGATTTATCTTTAGTAAACTCCATATTCTTTGGATATTTTCAAATGGTTCCCAATGGAGGATTATAATATGGTTTAAACTCCCTTTGCATATGAAGTGGAATTTGTGGCCACATGTTCTCCTTTGGTTGATGTCACTATTTATTAGTTTTTAGTAGGTATTTTTTTTGTTTGTGGAAAACACCCCTTTCAGGGTGCCACTTTTGGGTAAGACCCAAGGAGGTAGGGGTATCTATTTCACCAAAATTGCCTAGGGCTCGCACCTGACCTGCCCCATTTGGCACACTCAAGAAGCATGCATAAAACAAAAATTAAACATAAACAACACAAACCAACAAATACAAACACACAAAAATAATGAAAAAAATACAAAGACAATAAACAACAACAAAACAAAAAAAACACAAAAACAACAAACAACAACAAAACACTAAAACAACAAACAACAAGAAAACACAAAAAAACACAAAAAAACCACAAGAACAACAAACAACAACAAAACACAAAAAACAACAAAACCATACCAAAATGCAAAAAATAAAAACACAAAAAAAACAACAAAAAAAACACAAAAATAAAACACAACAAAAAACAACACAAGCGCACACCAAAAAATTTAAATCTATGAAAATAACAAATTACGACTTTGGCCTTTCTAGGCCAACGTGCCTTTCATCCAATAATCAACACAAGAAACATAAGAATGATCTTTTTGATATAGGGACCAGAAATACCCTTATGGGACCAAAGAAAGGCTAATACAAGGAAAAAAGGAACTAGGTACATCTAGTACTGTAGCCATCCATAGAAAGGATATAAAGAAAAGCATCCCTGATATGTGAAGCCCATCGTATGGAAGGGTGGTCATAGCAAGTACTATCACCTTTATTCAATGCCTAATTAGCTAAAGCATCAACAATCCTATTTTGTTCTTTGACCACATGATTGTATTCAACTTTCAAAAAACCCATATGGATTAATTGAATCTTCTCAATAATTCTCTTTGTTCTCCAATCAACCTTATGATTCTTAGGAGTCTTTAACAGATTAATCATGACTTGGGATATTCAACCAAAACATTTTTCCATCCAATCTTAGTAGCCTCACGAAGGCCTTTGAGGATACCATACCCCTCAGCAAGGTTATTAGAAAGGATACTCAAATTCTCAGCAAAAGTGAAAACCAAGGAACCATTTGAAAGTCTATTAATTCCTCACACACTAGCTTTTTCAAGGTTCTCCCTAGAGGCTCCATCTGTATTGACTTTTCCAAAATCTTCTAGAGGAGGCTGCCAACTCCTTGTTCTATCCATCTTTTGATTACTCACATTCCCTTTAATATGGTTGCCAATAGTAGAGTGAATCTTCAATCTTTGCATAACTTGATCCCATCATTGGTGGGAGTCTTGGGGGTGATTAAGGAGTTGTTGGAATAATTTAGCTAAGTTGGCAATGGTCTTTTGCCAAATATAGTGAATATCCTTCCTTTCCCTATTTGAAAATCTGATTGTTTCTTTCATTCTAGGTATTCCAAGGTAGGATGGTAGTTCCCATCCAAACTAACTGTCTAACAAAATTATCAACAACCTCCTATTTAGGCCAATCCCTCCAAAGTTGTTCAAGAGTACAAAAATTGGACCACAGTAAACCAAGTAAGGTAACCATTCTACTCCATACCTCAAAGGCTAAGGGGCACTCAATAAAAATATGGCTAAGAGTTTCCACATTCTTTCCACACATTTCACATCTAAACAGGCCATGAAAGCCATGTTTCATAAGTTGCTCACCAGTGAGCACCCTTCTATGTAATAAAATCCAAATAAAAAACCTCACCTTAGGCCAAAGCTTTTGAGCCCACAACTGAGTAAATATGTCATAGCACTAGTTGGGATTATTGTCATAAGGCCAAATAACCTTGAGCAACAATATGCTTACCTGTAGTGGTGTTGTTCCATACAAAACAATCCTTATTATGGGATCAAGAGAGATCAAATATGAAGGATGCACTGGATATCTTTACTTTACCTTTCTAGAATTTGAATAGGCTAGTCCTTAATAGAGATCTAATATCTACCAACTTCTAAATTACTAGTCTGGTACTAATAGTAATTACCTACTTTTATCCAGTTAGCTTGGTGAAGCTTCTCCATACAGGGCCTCCAATCAGGGAACTGAGTTATCAAAGGTTGGTGATCGTCCAAAGAATTTGTCAAAAAATTAGCCTGTTGACCATTATTAATGGTCCAAAATAATTTCCTCTTTATCAAATCCTCACCAATCCTAAGAACCGTCAAAATGGGAGAACCTCTGGTGGGAAGTTGATAGTGAACAAGGTCTTCAGGACTTTTATTTTTAGCATATGTAGCATGAAGATTATTGGTCCATAAGGTATTGGGGTTATTCAAAAATCCTCCAATACAAATTTTTAGCTAAAGCCTTATTGTTTTTTTATAGCAAACCGAAATCCTAACCCCCCTTCATGCTTGGGAAGGCATAAAGTATCCCATTTTACCAAGGCCCATTTTCTTTTCTCTTTAGTACCACTCTAGAGGAATCGTTGATTGATTTGATCCAATTCTCAAAGAACTACCTTTGAGATATTCAACACAATAGAAACATAAATATGTATAGCTTGAAGGATCGATTTTACCAAGGTAATTATGCCCCTAGATGAAAGCCACCTATTGGTCCACTTTCCAATTTTCTCCTTTACTTTGTCCAAGAACCAATTTCAACCTTTTTTTAATATTTGGATGTTGATAGGAATGCCTAAATAAGTGATCAAAAGGGAGGCCTTATTATATCTTAATTTATATAGAACCATTGATTCTTGTCTAGGAGAGGAGTGAAAGAAGATGACTTTCGATTTGTCTTCATTGGTCAATTGCCTCGTAGCATTAGAGAAACAACGAATGGTTTGATTAATCGTAGAGGCTTCCTTAACCATAGCTTTACCTAACAAAGTAGAGTCATCAACAAACTGAAGATGAGAGATAGGCCTGGCTCCATGAGCAATGGTAACTCCCTCAAAGGTTCTATTTTCTCTGTTTTTGGTCATAGACTTTCCCAAGCATTCAACAAGAATGATTTTTAGTATGTATTTTTTTATTATCGTACATTAAAATCGACATCATTTTTTTGTTAATCTATGTTCCAACTACATACAAGAATCTTGTGAGAGTCTACACTATAGGTTCTTCTATTCTCTTACAATGTTGCTCGAATGCAAATTGAGAAGGTAATCTTGATGAGTGCAAGCCCGCCTCAAGCTAAAAGTTTTCTCTTATATTTGACTTGTTTTTTGGGTGCTTCAAGAAACAACGTATCAATCTCTTTTCACGGAAGCCTAAAAATTTAGTGCAATTCTCAAGAGAAAAAATCTTGGGTGTATGTAGACACCTTTTTGCGCATTTGAGTCTTCATCATAAATGATCTTTAACTCTTTTATGGCAATCAATATTATCTAGTTGGTTCACAATCTAGTAGATCATCAATAGATAAACACATAGAGATTTGTATGCATTATATTTGAAAGTTTGATCTAGGATCAACTTGTGCTTTCATATATACCTTTCATAGATCAAATTATATACATCCTCACCAAATATATGTCAAAAGTCACCATCATTAAGCTACAAAATCATCTTAGTATGGGAGATTTTTCATTAAGGGAATGATAAGTA
This sequence comes from Wollemia nobilis, assembly GCA_028583015.1. Taxonomy (NCBI): domain Eukaryota; kingdom Viridiplantae; phylum Streptophyta; class Pinopsida; order Araucariales; family Araucariaceae; genus Wollemia; species Wollemia nobilis. The sequence continues at coordinate 1,974,506 of JAQPPZ010011269.1, read as the reverse complement.
TGTCTCTTCCGATAATCCTCATTTAGACTAAAAGGGATATTCAAATGGGTAATAATTCACCTTCAGCACAGTTGACATTGAGATTTGTATAGTACTTTTGTAATGGCCAAAGAACCCATCTTAACCTTGTATAATTATCCATGTAGTATTTAATGGACCAATAATATGTCGATAAGATGGTTATTGGGATTTGTGCTCATGTATTATGTGGGCATGACATTTTCCATCCTTAGAGGTTAGTCATAGTGTTTCCTCCTTTCTTAATCCATTATAATTGGGTTTCTAGATGAATCTATCACATTTTTCCATTAGATTACTAGGCAATGCAAGCAATATTGCAACTCTTGGATAGACAAATCTTTGTGATATAGCATGCCCTACCTTGATATTGTTTATTCAATCACCTAGTAAATGCACCAAATCTTAAATCACATATTTGTAGATTTATACACGATAGCTTCACAATCCTCAAAGCCACTACTCTCATTGGTTGAAGTACAACTCTTTTTGTAATTTCAATGGTACTGACATGATATAAGTTTGACTACTCCCACTAGTCAAACTATATGCATGAGGATTTTTACCACAAAAATTTGGTAACTTTATATGATTGTCTTAACCATGATTGCATGTGCTCCATTACAAAATATTTGATTGCCATGCGATTATAATCACCACAAAGAAAGTAAAACCTTCCCTTTTCATCTATAGTGCTCATATCCCATCAGGCTTTTTGCCACATAAATTTGGTGACTTCATGTGATTGTCTTGTCGTTCTTAATTTTTCTTCCAATTTTTGTTTTGAATAAAAAATGTTAACTTATCATTTTGAGCATAAGTTCTCACGTATTTCATTCATAGGAATAAAATATCATATACAATTGTAATAATATCTATTTAATAAATTGTTTTGGCTAAAAGTTATTTACTTTCAAATCAAATTCAATATCAAAGGAATTTTCTTAATTTGTGGGTTCTTCAAGGGTGTATATGACACTAATTTATTAAAGAAAGAACCTTGGAAAAACATCGAATAGAGAAAAACAACTTGAAATTGAGTCCAATAGTTTGGAAACTTCAAGAATAAGGGGGGGGAGAGAGAGAGACTGTTTTCTTTGGATCTCTTGTTATCCTTATATAAAAAGTATTACCCTTATCATTTTTTGGCACTTTCAATAATGGAGACGAGTCATTTAGTTTGTTTTTGTGGTATACTAACATTTCCTCTGAAGACATATGACCTTTTCTTCTTTCTTCTAAAGGACGATATACTTTAATTTCATCACCAAATTCTTCTTTATGACTAATAGAAGTCTTGGTTAAATTGTGGAATAAGGGTCCTTGTAAATCTGTAAGAAGGGCATCTTTGTCGAATATCATATTATTTCTATTGATAGATTTCCTTCTTAAAGGATTATACGATCTATAATCTTTGGAATCTACAAACTGCTAGAGTCTAGTTTTTTTTTATGAGGAATTTGAAGGTACTTAGATTGTGAATGAAAAGTTTTCTTCTATGCCAACTTCAAAATGAGGTTTTGTTTTCATAGATATAGAAGGAACTCTATTCATAAGTGACAATTTCCTTTCAAGACTTGTTTCCCATTCATTTAGCTTGAAGTAGAAGTCTAGCCATCTCCATAGAAGTGTGAGCTTCATTTCAACTATAGGGTCCTTTAGGATAGTATAACATATAGCTATTGGACATAAAATCTCATTTTGAGAGAGGTAAATAATTAAGGCATTGCTCACAGTCATCCCCCTCCTTTTCTAAGAGGAAAAAAACAACTTTAGGGTCCTTTAGGGGAGTATAACAAAGTTATTTGACATAAAATCTCATTTTGAGCAGTAAATAATAAAGGCATTGCTCACATGTCATCCCCTCATTTTCAAAAAGAAAAGAAAAATAAACTATTAGTTTTAACATTTTTTAAAACTTCAAGTGTCAATTTGTTTTCCAAGCCTAAATGTTTTTAATCTTCTTGCCACCTCACATTTCAATTATTGTTTTTGAAACAAGATATTTATTTATTCTTGAGGAAGATCTATGCATATCTAATGAAATTTCAATGAAGATAAGTATGTAGATAACAAATAATAAAGATGTTTTTTCATTTCCAAATGATCCAAGCACACATGATCTCACTTTTTATTTATCTATCCATGCTTATACTTTGTGGAAGGGCTTTGATTGTAAGGATTTTGTCTATGCTTTCTAAGTATGCAACATTCACACAAATTTTCTAATGACTTGACTATAGGCACTCCTTTCAACATTTTTTTTCATGTTTTCTTTTGTAGTTTTGATGCCCATGTCCATCATGCCATCATTCACTCTCCTTTCATTTGATAAAATGAGTAAAAACAACTATTATTTTTAGACAACAATCTTACATCTTTTTATAGATGAGTCCCTTTATCCTTGGAGAAGAATCCTAGAACCATGATTAGCATGGGAACCTTGTTATATTGAAATCTACTCTTTTCTCATGCTTGGCGAGTTGCTAGATAGATAGTACATTAGTCTTGAGTTTAGGTATAAATTTGACTTCAACCACAATCTTATGTCCCAAGCTTAAGCATCCAACTTAAGTTGTCTTATTGAGCTCTCAAATTCACTAGGATGGCAAAGTCTTCTCAACAATTAGGAATCATATATCTTCATGTAAGTTGAAATGCTCTCTAAATTCTCTTCCTATCTCCTGGATCATCATGTTTTGTTGTAAATATTTATTTTGCCTTTTTATAGTGAGATTCACTTCTCTTTATTCCAAGGTTGACTAAAAAACTTGGCTTCTTGGAAGAAGGTCAAAAGGGCTTAATCAAGTTAAAAAAATCAACGTCGACTATTTTCCCACAAGGAATTATGTGGTTTAGATAGATTTTGAAAATTATGCTTCCATCTTTAGATATAATCCTTTTGTAAATAGGGCTACCTTGGCTTGTTATTCCTAAATATAGAAAATTGGAGGCTAAAATTTAGGACACTTCTCACCAAACCTTGTTTTTTCATCCACCATGAAAAAAAAAGGCTAAATCTTTTAACAATTTGGGAGAAATTTGCTCCATCCCTAGATCAAAGCTATTGTAGGTGCCATAATGGATTTTCTTACTCAATTCTAAATGCCCAAGTGACTAGAAATCTCCAAAGAATCAAATCCCTTAAAAGAATTGCTTACCCTAAGGCTATGACACCATATAAAAATAGACAATATGTTTTCTTAAAATCTCAAAGTTGCTCCGCAAGTGGTTATCAAGCAATAATAACAATTGGAAACTTGCACAAAAGACACCAAAACCTAGAACTTATGCAGGTGTATCAAATAATATCACTAACACTCAAATTGGATAATCAATAAGTATATATACAAGTGACCCACTTGATTGGTATGAAACAAAATCCTTGGGCCTTATCTTTTATATACACATTGATATTAGATATATGTCATAGCAGGCCAGAGTAGCTATTATATATCTAATAATATGAAATATATAGCCTTTATGGACTATTCCAACTACCAATGGTCCAAAAACATTCCTCCTCTTAAGAGGCACCAAAACAATGACTACGAAGGGTCCTAATGTGTTACCAAAGGCCATAGTAATCCCTGAATACACATAAAGTTGAGATCTCAACTACCTCACTTGCATATGATGGCTCAAACAAGGAGGATGGATTTACAAACAAGGGAGACTTACAAAGATGCCAAATCTGCATCAACATATATTTGAAATCAGATACCCTTACAAGTCCACAAAAAGGCAATGATACCTTCCTTTTATTTTGTAATAAATTAGGCATGTAAACATAAAATGTTTCTATTAGAACAAAGCCTACAAATTCATTCCTCACAAGGACTTACTTTCTGCCTGTAATAGATAGCAACACAGCCTTAATTGACCAAGACAGAATTGAAACCTGTGTGACCAGTAACATTGGAGGTGGTCTACATGGATAAGAAGGCCATTTGAAACCTAGAAGTCCTTTTAAACATAACTTCCTCCTAAGACACTTTGAAGGGGTCACTGAGAGGACTTGAATGAAGATCGTTTAGAGTCTTTAGATGCTTCTAATTGCAGCATTAATCCTCCTCCTGGTGGCAAAATTGATGAAGGGACGAAGACACAGAAAATTTATATCTCAGAAGTTTGAAGAAGGGAAGTTAAAAAAGATGCCCATTGCCTACGAAAACAAATAGGTCTTGAAATACCAGCAATGTCTCTAATGTGACCAGTCCAAGAAAATTAATCCCTTAGAAGAGCAAAAACATTGAAAGGGATATCTATTTCACCCAAAGGCAACCATCATTCCTACCATATGGAGGTAAATAATAAGTCTGAAAACAGTGTGTGAGCAAAGGGTCAGACCTTATCAAATTTTGTCTTTACAATTTTTGAATGTGGGCTCTTCAGAATCATCTGTGGTCGACTTCTCTGCTTGTTTTTGTGGACTGAAGAACAATGGTAGAATGATGATTTACTAGAAGAGTATCCCACGAGTTTTTATACGAGAGTAACACCGATGTGTTCTGAACAAAAAGCTAGGAAAAATTCTTGAATAGAATGGCAAGGAAAGTAAATGATATTTTCTTCTGTAGTCGGAAAGGTGTCTATAGTGTATGATAACAGGGATTTAACGTTCATTGAAGTAATGCTTATATGTCCAAGCCTACAACCATCTATGGAAACAGACTAGATGATGGAATGTAAGCATAATTTTCACAAGGACACCTCCCACCAAGAAATGGTAAACTTGGTATTAGCATCTAGCAATGATGTTGGATGCGAACTTGATGGCAGTATATAGGTTAAAAATCTTTACATATGGCTCAAGGGGTGTGCTAATGGGCCCCGAAGCTGTAGCCAGTCTCTCCCTGCTCTATATCACAAAGCTTCTGTCCTTCACATGTCCTACTTCATCTGCTTTCTCAAATTTTATTTTCATCATTGGATAGATTTCCTCTGTTTGTAGGTGTGATCTATCTTCTACAACAAATTCATGGACCCTATTTTTGACTTGAATCCAGCTGCGGCCTGGTTCCTTTTTCACACCACTGTCTTTCATCATTTTCCTTAGCTTTGCCACATCATCCCATCTGCCACATGCAGCATAAATATTCGACAAAAGCACATATGTTGCAGCATGTTTTGGTTCCAATTCCAAAAGAGCCCGTGCTGCAACTTGGCCTATTTCCAAATTCCCATGGACTTTACATGCCCCCAGTAAAGTCCTCCATATCAGAGCTCGGGGTTCTTGTGGAATTTGTCTTATAATCTCAAGGGCCTCATCCAGTTGACCAGCCCGACCGAGGAGATCAACCATACAGGCATAGTGCTCCATTGTCACTCCAATCCCATGGTCAAGACTCATCAAATGAAAATAGCGAAGACCTTGCTCTACAAGGCCTCCATGGCTGCAGGCAGACAGGACACCAACAAATGTGATGTGGTTTGCCCTAACCCCTGCGTCCTGCATTCGCTCAAACAACTCAACTCCCTTCTCACCATCCCCATGCAGAGAATACCCTGTGATCATGGCATTCCATGAAACAATGTTTCTCGTGAGCATTAAATCAAACACTTTGCGAGAATCCTCTATTCCTCCACATCTGGCATACATGCTGACAAGAGAGTTCGCCACAGAGACATCTGATTCAAACAAGGCTTTTATGATATGGGCATGAATCTACCTCCCTGTTTCAAAGTCTGCCAGGCTAGAACACGCCCTCAGAACACCAGAATACGTAAATTGATTTGGTTTGGTCAGGCTATGTTCCAACATTTGACAAAACAATTGGAGGGCCTCAAAATACCTCCCCATTTAAACATACTCCCCAATCATGGCAGTCCAGGAAACCACATCCCACCAGGGGATCTCCCCAAGAACGCTGTGGGCTTCTTCCATACAACAACATTTGACATAAAAATCAAAACTTGCACTCCCTACAATCACATGAGACTGCAACCCAGACTTAACCACCAAACCATGAAGTTGCTTCCCCAGGTCCAAAAGCCCCAAACTTACACATACCTTTATCATGCTGGAAATAACGTACTGATTGGGACTCACGCCGGCCTCCTGCATCTGCAAAATGAGATCCAACGCCTTCTCCTCGCAGTCATTGCGTGCATAACCGGAGATCATGACTTTCCACGAAAGAGCGTTTCGCAGGGGCATTTCGTCGAACACTTTGCGCGCATCCGAGGTGCTCCTGCCCTTGGCGTACATATCAATGAGAGCACTCTGCTGAATTATGTCCCACTGAAATCCGCTTCTTAACAGATGGGCATGAATTTCTTTTCCATTTTTTAGGGCTGAAAGCTCGGCGCACGCCTTGAGGACGCTGCTCGCGGTGAAATGGCTCATCTTCGTCTTTAAATGTCCCCTTTTCCTCTGCATTATACGGAACAGTTTCAGGACCTCCTCGGCTTCGCCATTGTGAACATAAACACCTATCATGACGTTCCACGACACGAGATTTCGCTGGGGCATTTTGTCAAACACTTGGCGCGCATCGTCCGTGTGTCCCGCCTTCCCATACATTTGAACCAGTTTGGTTGCCTGGACGATGTGAGACTCCAATCCGGTTTTGATAACGTGGGTATGGAACTTCTGGGGATCTTTGGGTATATGAAATCCCCGCAGGCAGGCGGTGTGAGCATCGTCGTGTTTTCTATTGTCCTTCACCGAAACAAAAACCAAAAGTCATATGTAAAATCCAGCATGGAAATTCAATTCAGAGAAAGAAAGAGAAAACTAAATAAATGACAAACCAGGAGATTTAAATTGAGATTGAGATTGGGAGGGTTGTCCAGCTGCCATATTGGCGTTGATGGCGTCTGTGCTAGACAGGACGTCATCTTCGTTGAAGCATACGCCTCAACATTTCAAAATTTCTAAGCATGGTTTGGAAAAGATAATGTCTCTGAAGATATTACACGACATGAGTGGAGTTCGATAGCCCAGCATTTTAAATTGGATAATGTTTAAAATCTAGCAAATACAGCACATGTAAGTAATAGTGCCGATCAAACAGTTTGGATCTTGTAAGTAAATTTGATGAACATATACCTACTTTTTTTTTTTTAATACACTCATCCACGTCAGTGTTTAAATCTTGGATTTTTACACAATAAACCAAAACTCAAATTGTTGAGCTGTCCTAAAACTATCACTTTTTTAAAATTAGATTGAATTAAATTATGCTTTTATTTTTTATTATATAATATTTATGATAATAGGTGAGCTATTATTTTTGTAAAGTTTTATAAGATTTGCATTTCATCAATATTAAATTATAATTATATAATGATAACAATATTACTTTATTTTATCAATATTAAATTATAATTATATAATGATAACAATATTACTTAATAAAGCACCTGGGGTGCAACACAATGGTTTGAGCTTTGGCTCTTTTTCGGGAGGTTTAAGGTTCAAACCATGGCGTGGGTGAGTGTGTGAGGGGGGTGGGTTGTAATAGGTTGGAGGATTCCTGGTTAAAACCCTGATATCTTAATATTACCAACCAAAAACAAAAAAAAAAAAAAAAAAAAATTTATATATATATATATATATATATATATATATATAATTAATGAATATCAAATAAACTCAAACATCAATAAAATATAATAAAAAATTAAAAACAAATTGGTTGGGTGTTGTTTATTAAGATTGAGGGATTCTTGGTTAAAACCCTCATATCTTAATATTACCCAAAAAAAAATAAAAAATATATTACTTAATAAAATTAAAATAAATTATTTAATATAATGAATATCAAATAAACTCAAACATGGGATAGGGTTGAGAGGGGAGGGCTCTGGTCCCTCCCCTGCTCCCCCTCCCATGGCTCCTGGTTTCTGCCCAGTCCCTGGCTCAACCCAGGTCATCCCTCCCGGGGAGTGGTTGTTTGGAGATGATCTCCTGGGGGAGATCCTTCTCCACTATCTGCGCCCCCCCCGGTCGGCTAGGGTTTCCTTGGTTGTTTTTTCGGACCGGTGCTTCCCGGGGTTTCCTTGGTTGTTTTTTCGGATCGGTGCTTCCCGGGGATCCCCGTTTGGTTGGGGATCCCTTCCCTTTTCCCTCAGGCTTCCCCCGGGGTTTTTGCAGGTGATTCACGTGGATCTGGTCCCCTGTGTTTCTCAGTGCGGTGGAGGTGACGGTTTAGGGTTTGGACAGCTTCCCCCTTTTTCTTGTGAATCCTCGACAGGCTCTGTGTTTGGACGGGATTCTTGGTCCCTGCTGTTGGGATCCTCTTCTGTTTTCCCGGGGCGGGTTCCTTGTGGTGCAACTCTCTGGTCACTTCCTGATGGACTGGATCCTCTCTGTGCTGGCTGTCGGCTTCCTACAGAATGGCTCTCGCTGAACTGAATGTTTTCTCGGTGGGCGGGATGGTTTCTCCATAGGGCGGGATCCGCCAAATCCGTCGGTTTTCCCGCGAGGCGGGATCCTTTCTTTTCTGCTGGTTTCCCGGATGGCGGGATTTCCCCGTTGCTTCCCGCTAGGCGGGACTGTTTGTGGTGGTTTTGACTGCTTCCGTGAGGCAGGATTTTATTGTAACGGTTTTTCTTTGCTTCCTGTTGGGCGGGATCTTCTCGATGGTGGTTTTTGGCTACTCCTCGCTGAGCGGGATCTCCAAAACTACTTTTTTTCTTATTTGTTTGTTTCCCGCCGAGAGGGATTGTTTCATGCTTACTGTTACCGTTGGGCGGGATTTTTGTTTTGGTGTTCAGTTTCAAGGGATTGATGCCCTGGGCCCATTGCTTATGTAATCAGGTTTTGGGATCCTTGTTAAAACCCGCTATAAATACAAACACATAATTATCAAAAAAAATAAATAAACTCAAACATCAATAAAATATAATAAGAAATTAAAAAAAATTGGTTGGGTGTTGTTTATTAAGATGTAGATTTAGGTTCATCAAGTGGTATTAGTTTATTTGAGGAGACCTACTGAGGTTCGAATCTTGCCAAACTATACATGGATAATATCCAAGTTTCCTTGTAATAACATTTCAAGGAGGAGACTTAGGTATGAATCTTGTCAAACGATATACGGATAATATCCAAACTTTGTTGTAATGCCACTATGTGGTGATGATGTAATAAGGGTGAGATCCAGGTTTGAATCTTGTCGAAGGATACATGGCTAATATCCAAGTTTTTGTTGTAATATCACTATGTGATAATGTAATATAGGTGAAACCCGTTTCAATCTCATATAACCCATTGAAAAATAAAAAAGTAGATTTAGGCTTTAGTTTTGTAGCTAGCTTAAAGAGTGTGTGGGATCACTTAATTTCTTTAAGGTGTATAGGTTCACTTGATTCTTTGTGTGATGTTGGGAAAAAAATGAGTTAAATATGTTTTTGGTCTCGTTTTAATCCATATAACCCATTAAAAAAAAATGTAGATTTAGGTTTTAGTTTTGCAGCTAGCTTAAAGAGTGTGTGGGATCACTCAATTTCTTTAAGGTGTATAGGTTCACTTGATTCTTTGTGTAATGTTGTGGAAAGAATGAGTTAAATATGTTTTTTGGTAGAGTAAAATTGAATGAGTGGGTTTAATGGTGAAGATTTTGAAATTTTATAAAAAGATTTACAGTTTCAATATGATAGGATAGAGTTGCATACCATGCTATGTAATCAAAGCATATTTGGATAAATACATACTGGATAACATCTCATATAACTTATATCTCTTCAACTTTAAAAATTACTTTATTTTTAAAATTAAAACATGATAACAAAAAAATATTATCATCTTCAGATAGTATAACGGTTTGGAGTTTGGTTTTTCTTCTAAAGGTCTAAGGTTCAGACCGTGGCATGTGTGTGTGTGATTATGTGTTAATCCTCTATATAATTTTAGCTCTCGTATCGCGACGTGTATATGTGTGTGGCTATGCGTTAATCCTCTATTGATAAGTTTAGCCCCCCGATCGTACGAGGGATCATGATTAAGATAGGAATACTCACCTCTAAGTGTCAATAGTAGAGGTTTCTCACATTAACAAAAAAAAATGATTATTATCATTAAATATTTATAAATATTATATTTGTTAATATTATATAAAATTAATTATTATATTTTATATATTAAAAAATAAAAAACATTAAATATTTGTCAATTTAATAATTATTTTGTATAATTTCAAAAAGAACACAATAGTTCAAATAGAAACCAAAGCATTTATAGACTCAAAGAAATGATATATATGTTTTTCTTCCATATAATAATTTTAATCTCTCTCTAAATCTCGTCGGACTGAACGCTTGTCCCTTTCCTGGTGCTTTCAACGACGTAAAAGGTTTAAAATGATTGTGACATGGTGGTTATAGGTGCGGACTGCGCGAAGATCTGTGTGGTGGCTTCTGGGGCGAACAACGCAAAATACTGTGGCGGCCATAAAAAGCTGGACAACTTGCCCGGATTCGTGGCGGCCATAAAAAGTCGGACAACCTGTCCGGATTCGTGGCGGCTACCGATTCCACCATGTAAATTCAACAAAAAACAAAAAAAAGAAAGAAATAATTTTAATCTTAGTGAAAATATTAGGAACAAACGAAAGTGTACTATTAAATAACAAATATTAAAACTAGAATTTTTTTGGAATTACATAATCAATGGACATCAAGTGCAAGATAGAACATTCAATTTAAGGTTATTTGGCCCATCAACATAGTGAATGACTTAAAGAACAATCATATTTCTAATTTGCAACTTCTTGATGGGTGTCATTAATCATTTCACTTTAGCTTGTCAATCTCATGCTGACATCCAATTGTTATATATATGCTAAAATCTATAGGAGGCCTTTTGGTATGGGATTTCTAAGTTTTCTAATTAAACGAAAATTCATAAAAATTAAATTTTTGTAAACATAAAATAACATTTGTAAAAATAACACTGCTTTCAAGAAAGTAAAGAAACATATTGCAACTAATCTACAAGAAATAATACAACATTCAATTCAAACCAAAATACTTCATATAACTGAATTCTATACACTAACTCTACTACGGGAATGAGTAGAAAAGTATAGAACTGAAAGATTACTATCACAATGCACTTAACATCAAACATACCAAATTAGAAAACAGGAAAATACCTCTTTATTAAATCAAGAGAGTGGGATCTTGCTCCTCATATGATTAGAAGGGGAAACTAATTCAAAACTTAAGATATTCTAACACAACAACATAAAGATTCGAAAGCATACTCTTTATTGTAACTACAACATGATCAAATTACAGTTTTACAATAATCTTCAATCAAGTAATCATATCCTATCTAAACCCTTGACTATCATTAGGGGTGATTATTTATAATAATAGTCTTAAGTCAAATGTTGCCGCACCTACCAAAATGGCAAAGTTGCTATCTTAGGAAACAAGATTTTAACATCATCCTCACAAAAACTCTTCTAAAATGACCTTGTGGTTATTAAGGTGGCTCAAACAACATTGACCGCATTTACTCATTGGTTACTTTAGGAGAAACAACAATAATGCATCATTGAAATAACAACTTCCAAAGTGGAAAGAGGAAACCACAGGTGTCTTTGGTAATAGTCGCCTTATTTTTGTTAAACACTAGATCCAACCAACCATCAACGTGTTTTTCATGGTGTTGGTCATTAGGGATAACCTTTCTACCAGTTAGTCTATTGGAATCCATGCTTGCTTGCTTTAGATCCTCTTCTTCTACTCTACTAAATATCCACACTATCCATCCTTTTTGGCTTCCTTCTTCCTTTTTAACACAATTTTCACACGAGTCATATTTCTTCTAGAGCATAGGAAATGCTCTAAAATGTGTTCATGAATGTGCTCTAAATCCTGCATTTGTGAGTGTTTCTATGCAATTCTAGAATATTAGTTAAAACTACCATTAGAAATACAAAAACCATTGTAAACTAACTTAAAAATGCGATTCAACTTGTCATTCTCATTCAATAAAAATACCATGATAAACTACACATAAGGTCTTAGAATACACATATGTTCTAAATAAAAATAAAGAAATTAAAATATCGATAAGATGAGGTAATCTTAAGCCTCGTCATTTCCTCCTTCATGAGCAATTACATATCATGCAACAAATCATTCTAAATTTACACTCAAGTCTGTCTCTATTGTCATTTTAGGGGTGAATATTTCATTTGAGCCATGATATCCCTTACACTCTAAAAATGTATTTTCTACTAGTCTTGTTGCGTCATATCGAGGGATTGGGCTAATAATAAGAGGGGTATAAATATCATACCTATCCATCTAAACTTAAGATTCTAGAAGGTGAAGATGATAGATATAGCAACATGGTGTGACCAGTTTAGATTAGTAGGAGAGATTGGTTCTCTTTTCCTTAACCTGATAGGCAATTCTTCCCATCTCAAGCTATAGGTGACTTTATCCTTTTCCAAGTGGGATTCACAATACTTCTAAATTATCTAGTGCACTTTTTCAAGTGAATCTAGTATCGGTGCTTGATGTTTGCTCTGGTCATTAACTCCCAATTCTTAGTGATGATTGTTGTAGCATTAGGGTATTTAAATTTGACTACCAGTGCCACCTAGGATTCTCTATCTACATATTTCATATCCCTGTCTCTCTTGTGAATCTAGTTCTATAGCATAGATGCAAAAACTTGTAGTTGAACATCTCCAACATAAATGTTGAAGAATGTATAGTCTTTAGCTAATGTGTAATTATGAACAAAAACCTCACAAAGCATATTTTTTTGTTCTATGGTGTTGCAATGATATACCTCCAAGAATTATTGAAGTGTCTCCAAGGTATGATTAAGCCTCGAATGCAGTCTTATCAACTACCATCTAAGAAACCATTCCTGCAAAAATAAACTATACACTCTCACTAGCTACCTGCACTACAACATTTGTTCTACAGTTTTACATGCTTCCTCAAACTTGATCTTCAGTGTAGCGAGCTCTTTGTCAGGGTTTCATTTTTCCCTTCTAAATCTTTGAGGCTTAAACCCTCTTTTCCAAGCAAGCACGTCTTCTCATACACCTCTCAATGATGACATTGTAAACATCTAACTTAACCATATATGGAGGAATTATAATTATTAGCCTTGGGACCTCCATAGGGTTAGTTTGCACCTTCTAATCTTGTTGTGAAATGGGGCTTCCAATCTATGGTAATAGTCTATCATCCACATGCCTTATTGCTTCTTGTTGTGGCTCTCGATCTCTTTTTGATGTCATTTCTAGTGCCTCCCCTAGATGCTTTGTTTCAACAACTGACATTATACCCTATTGCTCCGACCCATCCTTCATATTATAAATAATAAAATTGATTAGAGGGGTTTCTATTTTCTATGACTTATTGTCATGTACAGTGAAGACTAGGATTTTTAAGGTTTCCAAATGACCCTGCCACCCCTAAGTTCAGCCAATTCCTCCATCAACTAGGTGACCCAATTTTCTTTATCTTGAAGTAGCCTCTTTACCCCATTCAAATCATCTCATTGTTTCTAAAATTTTACCCTGGCATCTTCCAAAGTTAGGGTTCCATCCCCTATGTCATCATATCCATCCAAAATTACTACCTCTTATGGTATTTCTCTGCAAACTATCGCTTGGCTTCCATTAGTATCTTTTACCACTATTTTCTTCTTTTCCTTTGCTTTTCTCGTGCTACGATAAAATTTGTTTCTTATAATATAATGACTTGTTTTACCTAATTGCTTCTTGCTTTTCTTCTCTTTTTCCATACCCTATATATTTTAGGAATGGGATCTAGTTGGGTTGTGTCTTGTTATCTTGACCTATTCTCATTTCACAACCATCTTCTTGAGTAATCAATTGTAGGGCTCTATTGTGCTAACCCTTCACTCACATGTTTGGTTCTCAAATGACATTAACAACCTGTTGTCCAAAAATTCCCTTCAATTATCCTCTCCATCTTCCTATTGGAGTAAATGTTGTCTACAAATATTTTAAATAAGGTCATGATGCTTAAGAGGATCTACCTTGTCTTGGACCCTCTTGGCCATGGCATGTAGGGAATAATGCAAGAAATAAGAAAGGTCTATCCTCAATTCAAGCCTCCATCTCCATGACTCAGATGAGTCAAAATATTTAGGTCTTATCTAGATACTTGTGTATATTTACCTTCATAGGTAAAATAATGCATGACCCATAGGGACACTACATCCTAGAGCTCTAGCAAACTAGTCCACTTTATGCCCTTGCATATATTTTTAGCTTTCATCTCATATTCTGTGTTGGGGTATCCTATTATGAATTGTCTGAAAACCTCATGTAATGGAGGATAAGAGCAAGAAAAGTTTTCTTCTATGCAAGGAATTTTGGAAATTTTACTCAAGGTTTTAGTCGTCACCTCAAATGTGGCATCCCTGAATTTTGCCCTACTCTCTCAGAGGCAATTGAAAAATTCTTCAACTAGAATGATGTGGATAAAAAAGAAGCTAGATTTTTAATTGAGTAATAGGTTTAAATAAGCATTTTACAACCATGATCTTCAAAATATGGAATATGCTTAAACATAAGCTATGCTTAAGATAAAGATATTAACCGTAATCTATTACTAAGCTAACAAATACAAACTAATGACTATGTCATCATTTACATTTATCGACATTTCTTATTTGAAGCAACTAAAAATATTAGACTTAGAAATAAATAAAATACTAAGTCCTAATCTAATACAACGTAGTGATCCTCATCATCCCTCCCTACCATTGAAGCATTGGACTCCAATGCTTGTAAAAAGGATGGAAAATCATGGGATATCTAATAGTGTGATATCCAATGAGCCTAGTGTGGAAGCTAACTTCAACAAGAAATAAGGTTTGAAGTGGAAGAACCTTGTCTAGTCTAACAAGTATTCATATAAAAAACTCGGTCTATAGCAAGCAAAATATGAAAATTAGGTACCACGTTTGTTGGATGGCTAATGATACGATTAATTTCTAAAGTGGAATCGTGATACAAATTTAGAAGATCTGCATTGATGACATCATGAATGCCAAGATGAGCCAAAATATTAAGGTGAAAAGTATTCTTAGACACCTACCAAAGAATGGTGTAAGGCCCATAGTGGAGTGGTTTGATCTTACTATGGGCCTTTTCTATAAAACATCATTTATCTAAGTAAAGCCAAACTCTATCTCCAACCTAAAAAGGATGAGGAACATGATGTTTATCCATAGCTTGATTTTGTTGCTATTGATTCCTTTGTATGATCTAAACCACCTTTTATTGAAGACTCTACACATATTGGATGAATGATGTTGCCTGATAAGGATTAGGATTGCATTTAATACTCACACGGATCATGCGTATTAAATTCCACTTTTGTAAAGGCAAACATACCTATAAATATGTTTTTGATTAATGTAAATGACAATTTTCATTTGTGCTAATTCCTTGTGTCTATTTTAGAGTGTTTCCCACATCAATGGTATCAGAGCCAACTATTGGATTGGCAAGTATCCTCTTCCCCTAGGCCAGGCTGGTTCACAGGGGGAACGAGAAAACCACCAGCAGATATGGGCTTGGGAGGAACACTCTTCCATTTTTTGCACACCTTTTGAGCACTTCTCATTTGGAAACTCTATGGAGGTCCCTCTGGTCATCGACCTTCAGCTAGCCAGGGTTCCTCTGACCTCAACCCTTGGCTCTTGATCCAGGTTTTCATGCTTGGTTTTAGCCATTACTAGTCGTTAGTTGATTGTTTTTCTACCTTCCTGACCATTGGGGCCTCACTCGCGATGTCCATTGGAGTGTTGTAAACCCACTAACCATTGGGGAATTGCTTGCTATGCACATTTCATAGGGGGTCTTACTAGCCGTTGAAGTTGTCCAGTGGTGCACTGGCACCCAACAAGCATTTGCCTACTCCTAGTAGACCGATGGCGACAAACATGGCCATTGTTGAAAAGCTGGTAGAACTCACAACTTCTCACAATGAACAAATGGCAGCTCAGCAGGAACAACTGGCAACACAATAGGAACAAATGGTAAAAATGGCTGCCATATTGCAAGACATACAAATTTCTTTAAATTCTTTCTGCCCAAAGTGTGATGTGAAATTATATGAAGGCTCTCGGGATCCTGATGTACTCAACAACTGGATTCTTGACATGGAGACTTGGTTCAAGTACAACCAGACTCCGGAGATGGGAAAAGTTCAAATTGCAAAGCTCAAAATTTCTAACATAGCCAAAGTCCTAATCGCCAATCAAAAAATTGGTACGTGGGAGGAGATGGTACAAATTTTAAAGGCTTATTTTTATCCATCAAATTATGAGGATGACTTATTGAATCAATGGCTACGACTCCATCAAGGAAAAAGGGAATCCATGCAGGATTTTATCCATCACTTCAACCGCCTTCGAGTATTACTTGGGATCTCAGATTCTGATGCGGTTTTGATTGCAAAGTTTAAAAGTGGTCTTCTAGCCCACTTTTACAGAGAAGTCAAATACACTGTTTGCATTACATTGGATGATGTTTTCAAACATGCCCTTTTAGCTGAAGAGAAGTTCATCGCACAACGTCGGGAGCCTCGCTACTCGGATGCATCAACAGAGGATGGGTACAAGAATCAGGTTGATAGAAAGAGATCTCCTAATGTTTCTTCTTCTGTTAATCCCACTTCTTATGCATCCCTTGCTTCTAAAAATTCTTCTTCTTCTTCTTCATTTTCTCATGCTCCAACCACTAAATTTTGTAACTATTGTAAGAGGCAAGGCCATGATAAAACTCAATGCCCCCAATTACAAAAGAAGAAGAATATTTTTGTATAGTCCAATGAGGGGACTTGTGATAACCCCATCGAGACTTCTGGTGAAGAAGAAATTTATGAAGAGTTGAGAGGGTAACTCAATAATGTAACACTCATGAATCACCATTCCAGAGTCGGTGATCGTGACCATCTGTTTGTCACTAGAGCTCACTTACTCCATAACTTTGCAGTAGATTGTATAATCGATAATGGCTCGTAGAAGAACCTGATTGTGCAGTCCATTGTCGATAAGCTTAAGCTCCCTACTTCAAAACATCCTCACCCATACTCTCTTGGGTGGAAGGACAACACAAACACATCCAAAATAACACACACGTGCACACTGGCTTTTGCATTTGACCCCAAATTTTAAGATTCAGTAACGTGTGATGTCACACCAATGGATTGTTGTGGGTTACTTCTAGGTAAACCATATCAATATGATAGGAGAGCAACATATGATGCATATAAAAATACATACACACTGCAAAAATATCAATTTTTTTTCATTAAAAGCACTCCAATATCTACAAAGCAATCAAATAATCTTTTGCTTACTTGCCGCCAAGCCATAAAAGCCAGTAATAATGCTCAAGCGCTTGCACTTATTTTCATTCGTCCAAAAGAACAGCAAGTAAAAGACAAAGGGCACACCATTACTTCTCAAGTCAACAATTCCCAAGTAAACAGATACTATAGAAATATATATTTTTTATTTTTTTATTTTTAAGCGAAAAACCCCTTGTGGGGCCGTCTTGGTCTGAGAGACCACGAATAGGGGATTCTACACCGTCAAAGTCACCCGGGAGTCGCACCCGACCCTGCCTGCACTAACATTATCAATTGAATTTTGGATACCCAATTCAGCTTTTTGGTAGGGTGGAGATTTGAACCTGGGACCTCCCTTGGAGGATTGCCATCTCCTCTCCAACTCACCTACAACACCTAGGTAAAAACTAATTTATAGTGGAAAACACCCCTTTTGAGGTCCCACTTTCAACAGTTTGGGCATAGGAGGAATAGAACCTTTTCGGTCTCTACCAGCACATAGGACATTCCTACCTATACCATATATCTGTAGGATGGAGACAAGGGGAATGGAACCTGGGTCGACCTCTACCAGCACCCAGGGAATTTACCACTGCACCACAACAAGTAGATTAATTGAATTTACATAGTGGAATCGGGACTGCCCCTATAACCACCATGCCACAATCATTTTAAACCTTTTACACCGCTGAAAGCACTAGGAAAGGGACAAGCGTTTAGTTCGGCGAGGCTCGAGATTTGAACCTTGGACCTCCACCCCCTTATATGGTTTGGCTACTGCAGAAATATGAAAGTGTGTTTCAAGAACCCACTTCTTTACCACCTGAAAGAGCAATTAATCATGCAATTGAGATCATTCCAGCAACACCTCTTCCAAATGTTCCAATGTACAGGAAATCCATTCTACAATATGATGAAATAAAAAAACAATTGCAGGAATTATTGGATAAGGGTTTCATCAAACACAACACTTCTCCTTGTGCCTCACCAATTTTACTTGTTCTAAAAAAATATGGCACTTGGCATTTTTGTATAGATTTTAGGGCACTGAATAAAATAACTATCAAAAATAGGTACCCCCTTCCAAGAATTGATGACCTGTTAGATCAACTACAAGGTGCTAAATTCTTCAGCAAACTTGATCTTAAAAGTGGATACCATCAGGTGAGAATACAGGCTGAGGATACTTGGAAAACAACTTTCAAGACTAAGATGGGGTTATTTGAATGGTTGGTTATGCCCTTTGGACTCACCATTGCTCCAGCTACATTTATGAGGCTCATGAATGAAGTGTTCAGGGAATGCATAGATGAATATGTCATTATTTATTTGGATGATATTTTGATATTTTCCAAAACATGGCCAACACACTTACATCATCTAGAGCATGTCCTTGCTATACTTCAAAAGAACCAGTTGTTTGCCAGCTTTAACAAGTGCTCCTTTGGCCAAACATCCATTTCATACCTTGGTTTTGTTAGTGGTTTTCCCATGACTGTCCATCAACATGATTGTATCTTTGTCATAGTTGACCGTTTCAGTAAGATGGCTAAGTTCATTCCATGTTGAAAAACAAGTTCTGCAATATTGTGGTCCATGTCATCCCCCTACCGTCCGGTCAGATGTATCATCGAATGGCTTTCCGTTGTCTTGGTCAAATCCATCAAAGTCCATCATTCCACCAATTTTTAATGTGAGGGCCATTTAATACACCGTATTTCAATTAAATTAAATTATTATTTTTTAATTTAATTTAATTAAAACAATAAATTAAATTAAATTTATTATTTATTATTTTTATGTTTTTTCATCGTTATCATTTTCATAGTCGTTGCATTCCACCTCACATTCCATAACATATCCGCTTGTTGACCATTGATAGCCATTGCAATCATTAATTAATTAATGATAACCGTCCCCAATATTCATCAAAGTCTGTGTCGAGTCATGTTGTGGACAATTTATCCGTCCTAGAGTCAATCAAATCGTATTTTATTAATGCACCATATTTTCATTCAATCACATTTATTAATGCACCATATTTTATTCAATCACATTTATTAATGCACCATATTTCATAAATGTCATTTTCTCGCATTTATTTATGTGCCATAATTGCATCATCAATGCCTTTCATTAATGCTTGAGGTCCAACATTCAAAACCAAAGATTTCATACCGAAAAAATTCAAATTTTTCGCTTGGCATATTTTGTGCACGTGGTTCGAGGTCTTTTGATGCATCTTCTTTGACACTTCCGTTGTTGCTATCTTCTACCAAATTCAAGGACCCATTTTCAGCTGTCCATCGGCATAGCAGTGTTTATAGTCATTGGAGAGCAATTGTTTCGAGCTTGATCTAGATCTAGTGTCAGATTTTGATTTTCTGAAGACATGTAAAACTTTGTTATTTTTGGTCTTCATATTTTTGTAACAAGAGTGCATTTTTGGTTGTACCTGACACTCTTCAGCTACCCATATTTCTCTTCCACACCTGTACGCATTGGGGACCAATGCTTCCTCAATGGGGAGGAATGATAGGGATTAGGATTGCATTTAATACTCACACGAATCATGTGTATTAAATGTCACTTTTGTAAAGGTAGACATGCCTATAAATATGTTTTTGATTAATGTAAATGATAGTTTTCATTTGTGCTAATTCCTTGTGTCTATTTTAGAGTGTTTCCCACATCATTGCCTTATCTTACTCCTTCTGAATACACATAGTAGCTAGAGAGGGAAAGGATAAAGGTAAATCATACGTTGCCAAAGGCTAAAAATCAAGACATACTTCAAAAGGAGAGTGTCTCATGGATATGTGAATTGCTCTATTGTAGGCATGCTCTATGTGAGTGAGGCTCAAATCCCACTTAGTTGGAGAAGTGTGATGATAAATCCTCAAACTTTACACAAGAGTATGATTACCCACTTTTATTTGCTCATCTGATTGTGGATGAAAGGCTAAGGAGAAGTTAAAAGAAACTCCTAAAATATTCTACAATGATTGCCAAAAATGACCCACAAAACATGCATTATTATCAGATACAATGCTAGTAGGTAGAACAAAGGAATGCCATACTATCTCAAAGAAAATTTGTGCTAAGTCAGGTGTAGAACTGGTCTTTTGGCATGGAATAAACTTAGCCATTTTATTGAATTGATCCACAACCACAAACACACAATCATGCTACTAAATTATCATTGGAAAACCACTCAACAAATCCATGGAAATAATTTTCCAAATATGAGAAGGAATTGAAAAAGTAACGCTAAGACCCAATTTCATGTTGCCTGACTTAGAGCAGCAACAGATAACACATTGTTTCAAAAACCAAAAAACATCACAATACATGTGAGGCTAGTAGAAAAACCACTAAAAATGGTTAAGAGTCTTATGTATTCCAAAGTGTCCACCATAGAGTGTAGAGTGGCCTCTTTAAGAAGATACAACTATTGCTTTTATGGAACACAAAGTTTATCCAACTTATACAATAATCCATCCTTCATATGAAAATCCTAAAAAGGACTTAGATTTGAAGAAGGATGTAAAAGGTGTTGGTAAATTTTTCCAAAATCTAAATCAAGAGCATACTATGCAGGTCAAGTATGGAAACCAATATGGAAAGTAGTCACAATTGTCAATGCAGATTCTATTGAAGGGTGACTCAAACAATCTACTATAGTGTTACTAGTTCCTTTTTTGTGCTTGATCACTAAATGAAATTATTGTAAATAAGCTTTCCACTTTAAGTGGCAAGTTTCTTTAATCTTGTTTTATGATTGAAGAAACTTAAGGGGTATGTGATGTATATGTACAATAGTTTCTTTACCTAAAAGGTAATGTCTCCAATATCTTATGGCTTACACCAAGGCATACAATTCTTTGTCATAAGTGAAGTAGTTTTGTTAGGAAACTAAGAATATCTTAAAATGGTAGGCTACTAGATGGCCATTTTGCTTCAATACTACTCCAAGTCCAAACTGTGAGGGATCTATTTCTATCTCAAAGGGATGAGAAAGGTTAGGAAGTACAAGGACACGAGTTGTACATAGTTTACGTTTCAATGTATCAAAGGAGTGAGCATGATCCTTTGTCCATTGAAATGAAAATTTGGCTTTAGTCAAATGATATAATGGGGCTGCAATAGTGGAAAATCTATGGATGAACTTGTGATAGAAATTTGCAAGTCCAAGGAAACTCCTTAACTCTGTGATGTTAGAAGGAGTTGGCCAATGGAGAAGGATTTTAACTTTGGCAAGATCCACTTGAATACCTTCATCATTAATGACAAAACCAAGCTAGGAGATGGAGGATTGAGCAAATGAATATTTTGGAAGGTTGACATACAATATATTCTCTTGAAGAGTTTTGAGAACTCGTTCTAAGTGATCTAGATGATCCTTCCAATTACAGGAGAAATTAATGTAATCAAGGCAAATTATCACAAATTTGTACAGGATATTCTTGAACACCCCATTCATTAGCCTCATGAATGTAGGTGGTGCATTTGTAATACCAAAGGGCATAAAAACCACTAAAATAGGCCTAAATTTATCATAAATATTGTATTACATGCATCTTATACCTATACTCAAACCTAGTGATACCCACTTTTTAGATATATCTTTAAAAAGAATTTAGGCCCTTGCAGTTGATTCAATAGATCATCAATTATAGGAAGTGGATACCTATTCTTTATGATGATCTTATTCAATTATAAAATCAATGCATACATACCAAGTACCATATTTCTTGAGTATAAGCAATATTGGTGAAGCACAAGGAGAGGTACTTGGTTTAATAAATCCCTTAGACAATAGTTCATGAATTTGCTTTTTAACTTCTTCCATTTGAAGAACTAACTATCTATACATGGGTGCATTAGGAAGAGAAGCACTAGGAATAAGTTCTATGCTATGATTTATTTCTCTAATAGGAGGAAGAGTAGAAGGTTCCTTGAACACATGTGAATAAGATTGTAAAATCTTGTTAAGTGAAGCATTCCTTGAAGATTTATGAAGTGGTGCTTATATGTCTTCATTTTGTGGCCTTATGAATATGAGTGCCAAATCCTGTGCTTGATTTATAGCTTTATGTGTTTACCTATAACTTAAAACAAAGTTGTTTATTTGTTGAGTGCACTTAATTAGTTATGCCTTATTATCTAACCACAAAGTATAAGTGTTCTTGAATATATCATAAGTGGCTTTCCTATCATACTAATAGGGTTTGCCAAGCAACAATCCACAATAGTCCATTGGAGTGACATCACATGTTACTTGAAACCTAGGACCAAATAGAAATGAGATGGTGCAAGTGTATGTGATGTCATAAGTACTCCCACTATCCTTCCATACCAAAGAATAAGGATGATGATGAGGGAATAAAGGAAGTTTCAACGTGTCAACAACCAAACTCACAATTAGATTTTTATTTGAGCCATTGTTGATTACACAATCTATAGAGAATTCATGAGTTAAGCGAGCCCTTATCATGATCAATTCATCATGGTCACTTAAATAAGAGTTGTGATTCATGATTTAAATTATTCAATTTACCCTTTAACTCTTGATATGTTCTATCTTCCCCAATAGTCTCAATGGGACCATATTTTGGGTCCTCATTTGAAGACTTTACAACTAAGAATTTCTTCTTCATATTTTGTAACTAAAAACATTGAGGCCTAAGATGCCCTTTATTTTTACAAAAACTACAAAAAATCTAGAATGAGAAGAAGTAAAAGGCCTTTTAGAGGAAGAAGAAGAGGGAGAAGGAGAAGAAAAGGAATATATTTTCTTCACTTATTGATGCTAATTTGATACCATAGTAGTGCTTGTAAATCAAGCTCCTATTGATTTGCTAGAAAATTTCTCCTCTACCAATTGTGCTTGATTGAACAATGTATCCAAAGTGGTGATAGGGGTATATTTCAACTCCTTGAATATTGATTCTTGCAAACCATTTTTAAACTTAATAATGAGTCTTGTAGTTGAATCTTCTACACTAGTTAAGATTCTCAACTTATTAAACTAAAAAATATAGTCTTGGACACTCATGTTGTATCCTTTATTTAAGTGAAGCCATTTGTAGATGAGGTCTTCACCATAATTTGAGGGATAAAATGTATCCTTCAAAGCTTTTACAAGTTCATCCCAATTTTTGATGGGATTTTGATTGCGTTGGTGATCAATTATCAAGACTTTGGCTATACTTGAAAGTTTCAATTTGGCAAAGGGGACTCTATCATCTTCAATGATTTTTTTGTAAGCAAATCAAGTATCTAAGTCTAAGATCCAAATGTTCAAGACTTTGGGATCACGTGAACCATCATAAATCTTGACTTCACATTTTGTGCTTACACAAATGTCATTGATTTTGACTTCACTAGGACCACTTAAGATTGCTATATCATTAACTTTGTTAGCCAAAATAGTAACTACAATAACTAATGCAGTCACTTGATCCGTTAAATTGAAATCCATTTGTGATTAGGTATAAGCCATAACTTACAAAAATAAAGCCTAAGGTTTTACAAAAAGGTTTATAAGTGGGCCTTTTTCTAGGTAATTACAATGAAATGACTTAGAAAAAAGCCAAAGTAACCTAGAAAATATGATAAATGCATATATTCTCTTTTAGTATTTTTTACAATAAATAAATAAATAAATTAATTTAATTAACTAATTATTATTATAAATTTTTGTTAATTAAATAATCAAGCAAAAAATATAAAGGAAACCTTTTACAAATAAAAAACATGTGGCACCAATTCATCATCCACTTGCTCAATCTTGAAAATGGAGCCATGCAACGCCAAGTGACTTGTGTCAAAGAAGCACAACATGGAACCTAAACAAGTATCCAAGCCTTGGGTCAAAGAAGCGCCAACAATTATGTGCTAGCAACTACACATCCACCAACCGCCTAAGGCTAGCAAATATTTTTTTCCAAAATCTTATTTTAAAGGGCAAAAAATGTTTCCATGCCTCAAATGTGGGATAATAAATCTTGTACGTCTGACCAAAAGCAACTAGAATTGATCACTCTTCAATCCACTAACAAAAACTAACGATACATAACACAACTATGAAGTTTTATTGGTCTAGTTTTCACACCACCATGTGGATTATCTTCCTTCAAAATTATGATCTTCCAACCAATGAGGTATTTGGTCTGGTCAAGGCAAAAATTGGTTGAACAGCTACTCTACCACTTGATTTTTTTATCCTCATTGTCTTATTGGTTCATGGTCAACACAAAATTCAAAGTGTTTGTCAGTTGTTTTAATCACTACAAGCTCATGGTAACCAATGGTTTGAGAAGTTAATGTCCATAAGCATCAAGAAGATCAGAGATGCAAAGATCAACACTAAAATATTGAGGTGATCAAATATTCAAAAGATCAATGCTGAAAGCATTGAGATGACCAGAGATTCAAGGATCGACATTGAAAATGTGGAGTACGGGTTCTTTAATGGTGAACCAGGGCTTCCTCCATCCATTGTCAAATCAAAAGCAATTTCATAACTGGTCTTTTGGCATTAGGAGAGATGAAATATTTCCAGTCTAAAAATACAGTGTCTAAGAACCATTTTATGATTGGAAAATAATTATTTGAACCATCTGCTAGTCAAAAAGCATACTGGTTTATCATCAATTGAAGTAAAGATCAAACTTTTCCAAAATAGCCTTCAAAAGGTAAAGTAACTTAAGCATAAAGGGTTTACTCAAATTTAGCTCAAAGAAGAGACTTAACTTAGCATTAACAACTAAGAAAACACGTAGAAATGCAAGATTTTCCTTATTCTAAACTTACTTCCCTATGCAAACTAAGATCTATCAAGAGCTTCTAAAATATGTGCATATAACAATGTCACAACATGAGCAAGATCTAAAACCAAGTAGACCTAATCCAATCCATGATTGATATCTAGCTTTGATACCACTAATGTGGATAAAAAAGAAGCTAGAGTTTTCATTGAGAAATATGCTTAAATAAGCATTTTTACAACCATAATCTTCCAAATATGGAAGATGCTTAACCATAAGCTATGCTTAAGCTAAAGATGCTAACCATAATCTATGACTATGCTAAAAAATACAAACCAATGACTATGCTACCATTTACATTTGCTGCCATTTCTAATTTACTAACATTTATTATTTGAAGCAACTAAAAATATTAGACTTATAAATAAATAAAATTCTAAGTCCTAATCTAGTACAACTTAGTGGTCCTCATCGGAGAATTGCATCAAACCTGTTAAACAAATAGAGAAAATATAGCCATCCTATCACCTAAAATATTTTTGCTACTTCTCACTGTTGAATAAATTCTACAATTGATGTCAACTCTGAGGTCTTCTTTTGTCTACCCATCTTTGTAGGATACTAATATCACAAAATAAATTAATGGTTTCTATGCAGTATGGGTTATAGTTGTTGTAGAATGTTGAAGGTGGTACATGTTTTTGTTATGCTTTAGTTGCATGCATGAAAGAATGACCACTTTTCTAAGTGATTCACAATCAATCCATAGTGATGGCTCTTTTATCGATGCCAAATCCAAAATAGGCAATTGGCATGTTTGTCACCATCAACTTGACCTCACATGACCTTTGCTAATATCAAGGAAATGCACCCAATTATTTTTCTTTATTGCCTATTACACATCATATGTACATCAATTGTGTTTTTCTCCCTTGTGTTGTGAGCAACCATAGCATTGAGCCGCATGTTCATCAAAGTTTACTTTTGTGTGTGGCATGTTCTATCTTCCAATTATTCCTCATGCGGCTTTAATTTCTTGGAAACACTGCCAACTTGATTTGTACCACATGTTTGGTACCTCACCTACCTTTGTTGCATCTAACATGACATGTCACCCCTTCCTTAGCAAAAGCACATACTTGTGCTTTTTAGAGTGTTGTTATTTTTGGAGCCTTTCCATTGCATTTTTTGGAGCTTTTTCAAAGTAACCTATGTTTACATTTTGTAGAGTTGTAAGAACCAAAAAAGGAACTTGATACTCTTTGAAGCACTAAAGAAAGGTTGCTAAGGGTGTTAAATTGTTCCGCTTGCTTTTCATATTGAGTGTGGGAGAGGACCATGTATAATTTAAACATAATATTAAGAGTAAACACGAAATAAAGGGAATGCATACCTTGTTGTTGGAGTGCAATTTTATTTTCCTTTGACAAGCTTTAAAATAATTCTAGTGTAGGCTATTGTTGTGAGGAAACTAAAAAAGAGAACAAGAAAGGTAAGTACAATCACACACCAAAATTTTTCTTTCTAAATAGAAGAGGTCGCCACTTCTAATTTTCAACCATCATCTACCTTGGTTGCATCTTGAAAGAATTTTCACAACCAAGTAATTATTTTCAAGTCATAAATGTCAAAATATGGTTTTCATGCATGACTTGTCCTAGTAATGCCTCAAAGAGGTTTTCATCACTAGGATTTATTTTTATTTTTATTTTTTTTGGACAACTTAGTTGGCATCCAGGTTGGAGGAGGAGGCTTCCCCAACCAAATGCAAATATGAATGTGACTTAATTTGAGCGATGAATTTGTCCATAGTGATTAACTTTTTGTATAGCTTCAATCTATGACTACTCACCAAAATTTGTAGTCTTGAACCATCAATAGGTTGTAGCTAAACTATACCATTATCAAAAAATTTCTCTATCTAATATGGTCCCAACCATCATGTGCACAATTTACCCTTAAATTCAAGGTAGTGAGATTCAAACAATAGTGCCCAATCACTTGGTTGAAAATTATTATTCTTGATATGAGTCGTGCCATTTTTTTTTCTATTTTTGGATAAGTTTTGTCCTCTATAGAGCCTCAAATCAAAGCTCATATTGTTGGTTCAATTATTTAATCCTCTCAAGTTGTGCATGTATTAGATCAATGCCAAACTCAAGAGTTATGCATAGTTTTTGAGTATCAATCTCAATGAGAAAGATTGAATTATTACCATAAAACTCATAGGGTCTAACCTACTGTTGACTTCCATGTAGTGTTGTATGCCCATACAACTTTTGCCTATTTTACCAATCTTGTTGATGTGAAGCTATTGTCTTCATCAAGATGTTCTCTACTTTGCGATTTGTAACTTCTACCAATCAATTGACCTAAGGATGGTATGGGGAGAATTTTTGTTGTTTGATCTGATACTCCTTCATGAATACTTCAATTACCTTAGACATCAGCTATGGTACTTGGTATGAAACAATCTCTCAAGGAACTTCGAAGCACTAAAAAATTTGTTCATACAATAAGTTAGTGAATTTTTCTTCATGAGCATGGGTTTGTGCATAAACTTTTACCCACTTCATAACATAATTAGTGCAAACCAATATTTTTCCATTATATTTTGGATCAATAGGTCCAATGAAATAAATCCCCCACTTCTCAAATGGTTCAATCACCACTTGAGTTTATAACAGTATTCCATTGGAAGTAGTTGGTCATCCTATCCTTTGACATTGGTCGCACTGTTGGGCATACTTTCGCACATCCCTATGAAGGGAGGGCCAGTAATATCTGGTAGCAAGGACCTTGTGAATAGTCATTTTTATGAAATAATATCTATCAAAATTTTGATCATGGTATGCTCAAAGGATATCAAACACTTTATCCTCTCGTACACATTTATGCAACACAAAATTAGGTCCACATATAAACAAAATTTTGTTAGTCCATTTAGAAGAAATTTTTTTTGAACTAAATGAAATTTTTTTTTAGGTGAAAAGTGAGGAGAAATTCTTCCTATTATTAAGTAATTAGCAATATATATAAGCCAAGGGGAGTGTGTGGATACTATAAAAAGGTTTTCATTTAGAAATGTATCTTCTATGGGTTGACTATCTCCTACATGCACTAATCTTAACAAATTGTTAGCAACAACATAATCTCATACATGTCTATCAACAATAGTAATATTAAATTCTTGAAGTAATGACAACCACCTAATGAGCCTACCACTAACTATTGCTTTGTTATTCTAATATATTATAGTCAAGTGATTTGTGTGAACAAATATTTGATAACCTGTAATATAATGGTAAAATTTATTAATGGGATAAACTACATCTAGGATCTCTTTTCAGTGGTTGTATAATTTTTCTCAACTCTTGATGGGTTTTTGCTAATGTAGTAGACCACATATGGTTTTCCTTCTTCTTCTAGTCCTAAAAATACCCTTAATGCAATATTAGATGCATCTATATGAATATGAAATGGGAGTGACTATTTAGGACCTTGAAGTACATGTGCATAATTTTTTTTTTCTTTAACTATATCAAATGTGATTTGGCATATGTTTGTCTAATTAAACTCTATATCCTTTGTTAGAAATGTAAATAAGAGAGCTACAATTTTACTAAAGTCTTGGATATATTGTTGATAGTAGCCTACATGACCTATAAAACTATGAACACTTGGTTGTGTCTTTGGCATTGGCAATTATTTAGTAATTCAATATTTTGGTTATCAACCTTGATGCCTTTTTATGAAATATGGTGTCCCAAGATGTTACCTTCATCCATCATCATAAGATATATCTTCATCCATCATCATAAGATATTTTTCATGGCTTAAGGATATATTATGAGCTTCACATCGGGTGAGCACTTTATCAATATTTTGTAAGACCTCATCAAATGAGTTACCATAGACAATAAAGTCTTCTATGTATAATTCCATGCATTCATTGAAAAAATTAACAAATATTGCCATTATTTCTCTTTGAAATGTAGCAAGAATATTAGAAAGGCTAGAAGGTAAGATGTGATATGCAAATATCCCCCAACGACATGTGAAAGTTATATTTTTTTGGTCCTTGGATACAACTTGAATTTTATTATAGCCACTAATTTTTTCTAGGAAAGAAAAAAATTTATTTTAGGTAGTTGTGTCTAAGACCCGATTGATAAATGGTAGGGGAAAGTGGTGCTTATGTGTGGCCTTATTAAGGGCATGATAATAAACACATGTGCCAAGTACCATTATTTTTAGGGACTATGACTAATGGAGAAACCCATTGGCTATCAATTTTTGGGTAAATAAATCTTGTGGCTAACAACTTTTCAATTTTACTTTTGACAATATATTTTAATGCAAGATTTGTTCTCCTTTGAGGTTGGTGGACTAGTTTGGTATTATTTGTATAAATGTAGTGAGTATAGACATCAATATGGATTCCTTTCATATCACTATACTCCCATGCAAAAGCATTGACATGTTTGCTTAATACATCAAACAATTTTGCTTCTTATTCATCATGGAGCTAGTTATTACTATTTAACGTTTTTCTAGGTTGTATTCAATTTTTTTGGTTCTAAGATGTAGTGAGTTGAGCTTGCCAAATGTATTTACAAGTGAATTCATAAGATAGTGGTGAGTAATAAAGAATGAAATATTCTAGAATTTTTATTATAAGAAATTCCAATAAAAATCAAATTGCTTAAAGGTCATTTGTTGGAAGTTAGAAGATGTCTTTGCCAATTATGTGACATACTGAATGGACTCTCTTGGATACATACAAGTGGAAAACGTTCAACTTCAAAATAAGATTTGGATTGTGTTTCTACCAAAATTGTTTTATCTTCAAAAGAGGCTCCTCTTAAGAGTTCAAATTCCTTAATATGTTTTTTCATGGTTATTTTGGTGAGGGATGAGATGTTGTTTTAATTGAACTCATCTATCCATGGGTTTTCTAAAATCATTGAGGGTTTGATAGGAGGGTATAATGAGATTCTTTTGGCATCTACCCCATTTAAAATAGTCATATCACCTGATCGACATTCGATAAATGCAGTTCTTGTCACAAGTCATGGTATTCCTAGAACTAAAGGGTATCCTCTAACTCAAGTGTGAGGTTGTAACATAAAGAAATCAATGAGATATTCCCATGAAGCAATTTACATGAACATTTTCTATGATACCCTCAGGTTTAGCAATAGATTGATCTGCCATTTCTAATATGGTAGTTGTTAGTCATATGCCTATGAGATGCAACATATCCATTGTATCCTTTGTCATTATATTAAAGGATATGCTAAGATCTATCAAAAAATTCCTTATCTTAGTGGCACCAATCAATACTACAATGACAAGACTATCAGGGCATCTGTATTTGGGTGGAACCAATTTTTTGACAAGAAGAACAACTACTTTACAATCTACATGAATAGTTTGAGGATTTTTCTTCTTCTTTATTTATACATAAAGAAGAACACCATTGCACTAAAAATGAAGCATTGCATTATATTTCATAAAATGAGTTTTTAAATACAATAAGCCCCTTTGTAGGGTGCTTCACAATAAATATGCCCAAAGGGGGTGATCCCTTTTACAATAAAAGATGGTGTTTGACTCTTCTTCATGCTACAATCAATGTTGGAGTGGTGGGTTTGTCGTGACCACCATGTTGGACTTGAACTTGTTGAATCCTGAAACCTACACACATGTAAATAGACCAAGGGTTTAGTAGCACCTGTCACAATGAATATGATAAATGTAATGACTAATGTAAATTGCATAAAAGAAAATGAATATGATTATTGCTTACATGAGTCATGATTTTAGCAGCATAACATTAGCATTCCCTCCTCCTCTTTTCTTGGTCATGTGATGGTGCCTTTATAGGCCTTTGAGGGTTTTGGAGGGAAGGATAGGTGGCAATCCAAGGCTGCCAAGTGGTAGGGACTAGGCAGCCACCTATCTTGGGCAGTTGTAGTGAGTCACTAGAAGTGTCTCACTTAACTAGGGAGATGTGGCAAGTGGGTAGGTGCAAGTGGAGTGAAGTGTGGAGTGAGGTGTGAGATGTGGCAAGTGGGTAGGTGCAAGTGGAGTGAAGTGTGGAGTGAGGTGTGAGATGTGGCAAGTGGGTAGGTGCAAGTGGAGTGAAGTGTGGAGATGTCCCATGTGAAGGGACAAGGGTGAAATGGGTGTGTGAGAGGTGGCAAAGGGGTGATGGTGATGTGGCCAGGACACATGTCAAGTGAGGAGAGAGGGTATCCTAGGAGGATATTTCCCAGATTTAATAAAATCTAGAAAATATAATTATGTGCAGGATTTTATGCCTAAGTCAAAACTTAGGCACATAATGTTATGCAAAACTGAAATGTGCAATGTGAATGAATAATGTGCAGGAATTATATGCCTAAGTTTAGACTTAGGCATATATTATTATGCAGAATTATGATGTGCAATGTGGGTGAAATGTATAGGAATTGATATGCCTAAGTTTAGACCTAGGCATATAATTTATTATGTAGAATTATGTGATGAAATGCAAATGCCTAGATTTTGGTGTCTATAGATGCCCCTTTTTGTACCGTGTTGTGTAAAACACAATGCGGTGCAAAAACAAAAGACACCTAGCTTATTTGGATGGAGAAATGGACTCAGATCTTCTCGACACAAAGAATGAATGACTTGAAAATTTTGATTTTAGCTTACCCCCTCAATTGGCGAATGGGTAAAGAATGAAACCCATGAGCCAATTGACCAAATGTGGATGATGAAAGGAGGTGGTTGATTGAATGATGTGGATTGTGTATGCAAATGTATGACATTTTGATCAACTTGATGCCCCAAGTTTGGGATTGTTTGTGTTTTTGTGAATTTACCTTTGGTTTCGTTGATGTGCAAAATACTATGGTAAAATATTCGACCACATTTGGAGTTCTAGTTCCCTTGTGACTTTAGCAATTCCTTCCAAATTATGGGTTCAAGGAACCAGTCATTTTGAGAATTTGATACTCGAGTGATTTTTGATTATACCAAATTTGATTTGATTGTTTTTCACTTTTGTACCCAATGGAAAGGGCTTAAGGATAACCTTGTGCAAATTTGATTTAACACAACCAAGCTCAAATATTGAGGGACCTAGCTGATTTAATGCCATAGTGATTTGATTGTTTGAATGAGTGTCCTTATGGTGAGCTACCCATCCTATCGGATTGCATGGATTGCTAGTCGCTACAACCGCCAGGTGTATAGGGTAATCCACTAGATACAAGGTTCACTAAATGATGTGATGATGATGATGATGTTTGTAAAAATGCATGATGTGATGGATGCAAATGTTGGAAATCAAGATCAAGTTGGATGCCCCAAGTTTGGGGTGGACTTGTGTTGTCGTAAATTTACCTTTTGGTTTGATTGACATGCAAGATGATGAAGTAAAGGAACCAATCACCCTAGGAGCCTATTGTCCTAGTGATTGTTAGCAATTCCTTAATGCAAAATGATGAAGTATAAATTTTTCATGTTTTGTAACCCCATAGAGTAGGCGTCAATGACAACCTTGGGCAAATCTGCTTGAACGCAGGTCACTCAAAAATTGAAGGATCAACCTGATTTAATTTCAAATGTGATGATGTGAAATAATTTTGAATAAGTGTCCTTATGGTAATTTATCCATCCTACCAGATTGCATGGATAACCAATCGCTGCAACCGCCAGGTTTCTAGAGTAAATCACTAGATACAAGGTTCACTTGAGATGATGATGATGTGAGATGATGATTTGGAGGGTTTTGCAATGTTTTTGTAGCCATTTGCATTTGAAGGGGAGTTGTGTAAGATGGTCACAAATAAAATTCAACTTGTGTTGCCCCAATCATGGAAAAGATGCTCATTTTAATGAGCATAATTTGCATGATTGAGTGTTTTGAGTGTTGACTTTGATTATGAAACTAGAATTTGTTGATTTTGTCTATCCCTTCAAGCGATGAGTCGATGGAGAAGATATGAAATGATGAAAGCGATGAAATATATGATAATGGTTGGAATGAAATGGATGTTTTTGTTTTTGTTACAACTATGATTTCGACCATTATTGGTAATTGTACACTTCTATCCCTTGGAGCAGTCCAGTTATATGGCTTTCTTAGGGAATTGAGATGATAACAATTCATTTCTTGCTTGAGGTGAATCACTTTTCAAGGGCCTTATGGTAACCTACCCATCCTATCAGATTGCATGGATAATTAGTCACTACAACCGCTAGGTGTATAGGATAAGTTATTGTATACGAGGATCACTTGAGGCTAAGTGGAAGAAGGAAATGTACACCTCTATCCCTTGGAGCAGTCCAGCCGCATGGCCTTCTTAGGGAGTTGAGATGAGAGCATTTCTATTCTTTCAGAAGCTTGTTGAATTTGTTTTTGACCAAAGGAATTGATGTACCTTTGGAGCTTTTTGTTTTTGTTTTTTTTTTTTGTGTTTTATATTGTTTTGTGGTTTTTATGTTTTTTGATTGATTTTTTTTTACCAAAGGAATTTGGGTACCTTTGGAGCATTTTGGATTGATTTGACCAAAGGGGTTTGTGCCTTTGGGGCTTTTTGAATTGTGTTAATGATGATTGTCCTTATGGTAATCTACTCCTCCTATCGGATTGTATGGATAGCCAATCACTACAACCGCTAGGGGACTAGAGTAAATCACTAGATACAAGGATCACTTAAGGTTGAGTGGAAGAAGGAAATGCACATCTCTATCCCATGGAGTAGTCCAACCGCATGGCTTTCTTAGGGAGTTGAGATTATAGCACTTTGATTCTTTTGAAAGCCTTGTTGAGATTGAATTTGACCAAAGGAATTGGGTTACCTTTGGAGCTTTTTGGATTGATTTGACCAAAGGGGTAGGTGCCTTTGGAGCCTTTTGAATTGAATTGACCAAAGGAGTTTGTTTCCCTTGGAGCTTTTTGAGTTGAAATGTGACCAAAGGAGTTTGATTCCTTTGGAGCCTTTTGAATTGGATGTGACCAAAGGGGTTGATTCCTTTGGAGCCTTTTGAATTGAATGTGACCAAAGGGGTTGGTTCCTTTGGAGCCTTTTGAATTGAATGTGACCAAAGGGGTTTGATTCCTTTGGAGATTTTTGAATTGAATGTGACCAAAGGGGTTGATTCCTTTGGAGCATTTTTGAATTGAATGTGACCAAAGGGGTTGATTCCTTTGGAGCCTTTTTGAATTGAATGTGACCAAAGGGGTTGATTCCTTTGGAGTTTTTTTTTAATTGAATGTGACCAAAGGGGTTGATTCCTTTGGAGCTTTTTGAATTGAATGTGACCAAAGGAGTTTGGTTCCTTTGGAGCCTTTTGAATTGAATGTGACCAAAGGGTTTGATTCTTTGGAGCTTTTGAATTGAATGTGACCAAAGGAGTTTGGTTCCTTTGGAGCCTTTTGAATTGAATGTAATGATGAATGTCCTTATGGTAATCTACTCATCCTATCAGATTGTATGGATAACTAGTCATTGCAATTCCAAGTGTTAGAGTAGAATAGATAAGGTTTGCTTGAGAATCTAAGCTAGTGAATTGAATTGATGAATGTATGAACTAAATGGAATTAGATGTGTTGTGTTTGTGAATGTGAGAAAAGGGCAACTTTTGAACCTAGTAGATGATTTGAAATGTGAATGTTTAATGTGATTTTTGGGGTAGGTGTGAGACCTTGAACTCCCAAGTTGCTTGATTGATTATTTGATGTGATTGATGGGGAAGGTGTGAGACCTTGAACCCCCTAGTTGGTGTTTTTGTGATTGTTTATGTATATGTGTAATGATTGATTGTTCAATTTTTTTTTGTGTGTATGTGATGAAATGAATGTCTTATGAATGAATGCAATTGGTGGTGATGTATGCAAATGAATGAATGGTGTTGCTTTATTAATCATTGTTCAAAGAGGTTTTGAACCATTTGAATGAATGGTGTTGCCTTATTAATCATTGTTCAAAGAGGTTTTGAACCATTTGAATGAATGGTGTTGCCTTATTAATCATTGTTCAAAGAGGTTTTGAACCATTTGAATGAATGGTGTTGCCTTATTAATCATTGTTCAAAGAGGTTTTGAACCATTTATTTATAAAACTTTACCTTTATTGCTTAATCAGGGGCACCAATATGATACTATGGTTTGACCACATTTTGTAGGATGAAATGGACTATGATATATGTGACTATGTGATGGTGGTATGGAATGGAAGCTTGCTTATGACTTTGTTGTCCTTAGGGATAAAGGATCTAGAGTTGTTTTGCAAAGACTCAAACATCCTAGTGATCTCAAACAAACTCATTTATGATCTCACAAATCTTCATGATGCTAAGGTTGTCCTAGTGGTTTCAAATTTCTTCAAGGACCAACTGTGTGTGCAATGATTGTTCATTTCTCATTATGAGCTAGGTCAAACTAATCAATTGGTAACTTATGCCAATAAGCTAGCTCATCCGAGAGCTGCCATAGGTCTGTACAAAAGAAGGTCACTAATGTGATAGACGTGGCACCATGCG
The DNA here is from genome assembly GCA_028583015.1 of Wollemia nobilis. Lineage (NCBI taxonomy): Eukaryota > Viridiplantae > Streptophyta > Pinopsida > Araucariales > Araucariaceae > Wollemia > Wollemia nobilis. The sequence continues at coordinate 1,938,858 of JAQPPZ010011269.1, read as the reverse complement.
TAAGGATACCCCATTGCCAGGCGGGATTCATTCAACCCATTGTTGTAATGAGGATCACCCCATGATTTTTGAGACACTAAGAGTTCCAGGGATTCAAGCTCCTTTCCTTTCTTTTATTGCATTGGATTTTGGGATTTATTGAGTTTGCTCATTTTTGTAATGGAGCAACATGCATTTTTATTGCTTTTTGGATACTTGCTCGTTTTGAGGAAGAGCAAGGGAATTTTATTGCTTTTGAGATACTTTTGGAGATACTTGCTCGCTTTGAGGAAGAGCAAGAGATTTTTATTGCTTTTGGGGGTTTTTGAAGGGTGAAGGGGGAGCTTGTCCTTTTGTCAACTCTATAGCATTCTAGACCATGCACATAATTGGATGAACAGGGGAAACTTTTCACTTATGGCAATAGCAACTTTTGACTTCATTATTCCCAAGGTTCACAATGTTTTAAATGTGTTTTGATGTGTATGGTCCAAGAGGAAACTTGATTGACCAGGAACAACTTATTGCATCTAAAGATTGTTTGATTTTCAATTGAGGTTTCTTAAAACACTAGGAGTGGTTGAGTGATTGAAAACATCTAGATTTTGCTTAGGAATAGTAATGGAATGATTATTGTGACTGATGGGTTTGGTGATGTTTGATGTGAGGTACCCCTGATTAAGGCAACAAGACATAGTGAACTATCAATTATTCATGACTTTAATGAATACAAATGGTATGATTGTGCAAATGCTATGAAAGTGGAATGTGTGAATGCAATGAAAGTGGGATTGTGAATGTGATTTATTAAAAATGCAATGTGTATGAAAATGTTTTTGTGTTTTATTATTATTATTTTTTTTTTTGGTGTTTTTGAACTAAAATGTGACCAAAGGGGTTTGGTTCCTTTGGAGCTTTTTGAATTGCATGTGACCAAAGGAGTTTTGGTTCCCTTGGAGCCTTTTGAATTGATTTGACCAAAGGGGTACCCCTTTGGAGTGTTTTTGATATGATTTGACCAAAGGGATATCCCCTTTGGAGCATTTTTGATTGATTTGACCAAAGGGGTGTCCCCTTTGGAGCCTTTTGGATTGAATTGACCAAAGGGGTTTGGTTCCTTTGGAGCCTTTTGAATTGATTTGACCAAAGGGATACCCCATTTGGAGCATTTTTGATTGATTTGACCAAAGGGATGTCCCCTTTGGAGCCTTTTGGATTGAATTGACCAAAGGGGTTTGGTTCCTTTGGAGCCTTTTGAATTGATTTGACCAAAGGGATACCCCTTTGGAGCATTTTTGATTGATTTGACCAAAGGGATGTCCCCTTTGGAGCTTTTTAGATTGAATTGACCAAAGGGGTTTGGTTCCTTTGGAGCCTTTTGAATTGATTTGACCAAAGGGATACCCCTTTGGAGTGTTTTTGATTGATTTGACCAAAGGGGTGTCCCCTTTGGAGCCTTTTGGATTGAATTGACCAAAGGGGTTTGGTTCCTTTGGAGCTTTTTTTTTTGCATTTTGAATTTTGATATGCATGTGGAAGGTGGTTCACTCCTAGGAGTTTGTGAAATGGCGACATGGGTAGTTGTTTGTGGCCCAGTAGAGAAGTCCACATAGGCACCCCCTTGCTCAGCTATAGAAGTAGCTAAGGCTTGGGAAATTTGAGCGTAATGCTCCATGGATGCAAGTTATTGGCTTTTGTTTATTTGTTAGCTGTTTGGCTTGACTCTGGGTCTTTACCATAAGCTGAGGTGAAATGAGGTGGCGAATGTGAAGGTATGTGTGTGAAAATGTGATGGAAATACAAATGAATAACACACAAATCAAACAAACAAATAATGTTTTCTAAGTTTTTGCAGGTTTTTGTTTTTGATGTTTGATATTTTTGATTTTTTGTTTTTTGAGTTTTGGTGTGTTTTGATGTTTTTGGAATTTTGAATTTTTTTTTTTTTGGACTTAGAATGAGGGAACTCAACCAAGGTGGTGATTAGGAACACTAGTGCCAAACATGATTTCTCAAAAGAGTCTAGGGTACACCGCTTAAAACCCACAATGTGTGGAGGGTTCACCTAGCTCTTCCACTCTGAATTGACAAGTGTTTCCAATAGTGGGAGGTAGTTTGAACACGAGTGACCTATTCCAACTTAAGAGAGTGCCCTATTCTATCTAAGGTGTCTAGGGGGTAAGCCGATGGAAGGAGGTGAATTCCAACATCATCGGTCTGAATTGGAGGTTGGTGATGAAGTCCAACCTTACCAATGTTATTGTGATACGTGCGAGTGTGTGAAGGTTTTTGTTTATTATTGTTTTTGTAAAGCAAGATACAATGCAATCTAGGATGCAATTCAACTTTGAATGCCTAAAAATGCAATCAAAAGCACACCAAACACAAAAAAGTTCACAAAAATAGCAAAAATAGTAGGAAGTGTTTGCAAAGTTGTCTTATTATGTGTTTTCGTTGTGGTTGATTATTTTGTTGACAATTGTTTTTTTTGTTTTTGATAATTTTGGCTTTTTGACAAGTTTTTGACAATATTATTTTTTGACGACTTTTTTGACAAGTTTTGAGTTTTTTTTTGTTGACAAGTTTTGAGTTTGACAATTTTTTTCTTGTTTTGATGATTTTTGACATGTTTATGACAATTTTTTTTTTTTTTTTTTTAATGGTTTTTTTTCTTTCTTTTGTGTGTTATATAATTTGTTTTTGATGTTTTATTTTATATTTTATATTTTTTGATTTTTTTGATTTTTGTGAAATGTTTTATTTTATTTTTGAGTTCAGAAATTTTTGATTATTTTTTTAAAATGTTCTAATTTATTTATTTATTTATTTATTTTTTTTGAATTTTCAAAGTTTTTAATTACTTTATTTTTTTTACACTTGGCACCCCACATCAAATCCTACATAATAATTTATATGCCTAAGTCCAAACTTAGGTATATAAAATCCTGCACATTATCCTATTTTCTATATTTATTAAATTTAGAAAATTAGCCTAGGATACCCTACCTACCCACTAGACATGTGTCCTAGCCACCTCACCAATATCCCTTACCACATCTCATACAACCTTGTCCCATTTGTCTCTTCACATGGGTAACCCTCCACATATCACTTCACTTGCATCCATCTCACCCCAGTTAAGTGAGACATCCTGGGTGACTCACTCTAACTGCCCCCTCCATTTGGCAACCCAAGATTGCCACTTGGCAATCCTGGCTTACCACCTCTCATTTCCCTACAAAACCCTAAGGAGCCTATAAAGGCACCTTCACCCCACCAAACCAAAGAGGCTAAACATTTGCACTATTAAGCTACTAGAATAGGACTAGAGCTCTACACACATCCCAAGGAGAGAAGAGATCCAAAGCCTGAAGGTCTCATTTTGTAACAATATTGCATTAAATATGCACCACCCATCTACGGTTTCATAGTCAAAACTACATCTGTGTAGTTTTCCCACCGCCCATGCATAGTTTTCCAGTCGCCACTACATACTTACGATTTCTCAGAGCTAAACACAAGCATGACCGATCAGTAAATTTCATTTCTACAACAAGGTATATTTAATTTATTTTCTCTATTTTTGCATTACATGTTTTCTCCAGTTAGGGTTTTGTAGCAACATTCTATATCTTGATTTGCAAGTGCTACTAACCTTCTTTGGTTTTCATGTGTGTAGATAACATGTACTTTGGAGAAGTTGATAAAGCTGGAGTGGTCCTCGCATTGGATACTTGAAGCCCACTCACCCTTCTGAAGTTGTAGCTGAAAGGATGAAGAACACTAGTTATTTGTTTGGAGAGCACCACCATTGTTCATTTGGATACTTGTATTGTACAATATCATTGTAACATTACCCCCAATACACTTGGGGTAATTCAAAGCATTGTAACTTTGGGAGATTCAAGCTCCCCTATTTTAATACAAAAGAGATATTCACTCTATAACACTATTTTATTGTAAAAGGGGATCATCCCCTTCGGGAATTTTTATTGTGAAGCACCCTACAAAGGGGCTTATTGTATTTAAAAACTCATTTTACAAAATATAATGCAATGCTTCATTTTTAGTGCAATGGTGTTCTTCTTTATGTATACAAATTGGTGATCATGGTGGGGTGGTGGGTTTGTCGTGATCACCATGTTGGATTTGAAATTTTGAATCCTAAAACCTGCACACATGTAAATGACAAAGGGTTTAGTAGCACCTGTCACAATGAATATGATAAATGTAATGACTAATGTAAATTGCACAAAAGGAAATGAATATGATGATTGCTTACATAAGTCACGATTTGGGTAGCATAACATTAGCATTTCCTCCCTCCCTTTTTCTTGGTCATGTGATGGTGCATTTATAGGTCTTTAAGGGTTTTAGAGGGAAGGATAGGTGGCAAGCCAGGGATTCCAAGTGGCAGGGATTGAACAACCACCTATCCAATGTAGTTGTAGTGAGTCACTAGAAGTGTCTCACTTAACTGGGAGATGTGGCAAGTGAGTAGGTGCAAGTGGAGTGAAGTGTGGAGTGAGGTGTGAGATGTGGCAATTGGATAGGTGCAAGTGGAGTGAAGTGTGTGAGATATCCCACGTGAAGGGACAAGGGTGAAATAGGTGTGTGAGATATGGCAAAGGGGTGATGGTGATGTGCTAAGACACATGTCAACTGAGGAGAGAGGGTATCCGAGGAGGATATTTTCTAGATTTAATAAAATCTAGAAAATATAATTATGTGCAAAATTTTATGCCTAAGTCAAAACTTAGGCACATAATGTTGTGCAAAACTAAAATGTGCAATGTGGATGAATAATGTGTAGGAATTATATGCCTATGAAATGGCACAAGTACCTTTGTAGGATGATCAATACCTCAAATACGTATCGATATATCAAGTAATTATTCCAACCGAAGCACAACAACCAGATAAGTAAAAGTATAACAGAAATCGAACAGAACGATGAGAAATTATGAAATATGTATTCAAATCAATTGGCCACTTTAGGTGGGCACACCCTCACCATAAAGGCAATTATGCGAATAGCACAGATAAAAGATAAAGAATACAAAAAGATGATAGATAATTATTAAATCAAAATCATGTGATGTTTATAATAAACTTCTTCACTTGGAAAACATAGCCGACTTGCTATGTTTGGTGCGTAGCATGACTCCCCTCCTCGGAAAGCTTTGTCCTCAAAGCTGGAAATGACTGGAAGATACTTTCAGATTCCCAGGTTGCATCTTCTTCAGGTAAATCCTACCACTTGATGAGAAATTCCTGGATGTGACAAAATCTGAGTCTGCGTGTTCTAGTTTGTAGTACATCTTTTGGTTGTAGATAGATACACCCTTCTTCATCTAGCACTGGTAATTTCGATTGAGAGTGTACTTTCTGGCCAATCACCTATTTGAGATAGGAGACGTGAAATACTGGATGTATGCAAGAAGATTGGGGTAGCTCCAGTTGATATGCTACCTCGCCAATGTGGTGCACAATTCTATAGGGACCATAGAATCGTGGTGACAACTTCTGACTGGTTTTGAGCTTCAATGATAGCTGCTTGTAGGGCTGAAGATGTAGGAATACCATATCACCAATATTGAATGTTCTTTCTGAATGCTTCTTGTCTTATTGCTGCTTCATATGATTCTGTGCTTGGACCAAATTATCTTTCAAGATAGTGAGCATTGCTTGTCGCTTTTGTAACCAATCATCGACTTGGGCCACTTTGGAAGATCCTGGTACATAATCGACTATTTTTGGTGGCTTCGTTCCATATAATGCTTCAAAAGGAGACATCTTAGTGGAAGAATGGTAAGAAGTATTGTACCACCATTCTGCCAATGACAACCATTGACTCCATTGATATTGTTTATCTTGAACAAAACATCTTAAGTAGGTACCCAAACATTTGTTAACTACCTCCGTTTGACCATCTGTTTGTGGATGGTATGCAGAAGACATATTTAATTTGGTACCACTAAGTCGAAATAATTCTCTCCAAAAATTACTGGTAAATATGGGATCACGATCACTTACAATATTTTTGGGCATTCCATGTAGTTTAAAAATTGAATCCATAAATACCTTGGCCACTTTGCTTGCTGAAAATGGATGTTGTAAAGCCTGAAAATGAGCATATTTGGAAAGGCGATCAACTACCATGAAAATTACTATTTTTCCTTCCGACTTAGGAAGACCTTCAATAAAATCCATGGAAATATGTTCCCACTGGCGATCCAGGATAGGCAACGGTTGAAGTAATCCTAGTGATTTGACTGTTTCCCCCTTATTGCATTGGCACACTTCACATTCAGCTACCCATTGCTTAACCTCTGCTTTTAATCCTTTCCAACAAAAGGATTGTTTAACCCGCATGTAGGTTTTCAAAAACCCGAAATGTCCTACTGAAGGAGAAGCATGTGACTCTTCTAGAATCTGTACTTTGATTGGTGAATTATGAGGGATGTAAATACGATTCTTCTTACGTAATATGTGGCCATCATATGCGAAAAGAGGGTACTTAGAGGACCCCATAGATAACTCTTGAATTATTTGAGTTGTTTCACTATTGGACAACCATTCTTCATGTAACTGAGACACCCACTATGAACATGGTCCTGAAATGGCATTAATAACTACTTCATCTTCGTATTTTCTAGATAATGCATCCGTAGCCACATTTTCTTTACCTTTCTTATATTCAATCACAAAATCATATCCCAATAATTTAGTCAACCACTTATTTTGTTCGGGATAAGAAAACCTTTGTTCTAAAAAATGCTTGAGACTGTTGTGATCGGTTTTAATAATAAAATGACTATTGATTAAGTAATGCCTCCATTTTTCCACTACATGTAAAATAGCCAACATTTCTTTTTCATATGTGGATTTACCCAAATTTTTTCCTGATAGTTGTTTACTTTCAAATGCCAAGGGATGACCCTCCTGCATTAGTACTGCACCGATACCTGTTCCTGAAGCATCGCATTCAATGACAAATGGTTTTTGAAAATTTGGAGTGGCCAAAACTGGAGTCGTACACATGGCCTCCTTGAGAGCCTCGAAAGCTTTAGTAGCTACTACTGACCATTGAAAAGCATATTTCTTGGTGAGAGCCATGAGAGGACCCACAATTTTACCATAGTCACGCACAAATTTGTGGTAATATCCCGTGAGACCCAAAAAACCATGAAGTTTTTTTATGGTTTTAGGCAGGGGCCAATCTTGTATTGCCTTAATATTATTGGGATCTACCTTAACACCTTCGTGAGATACTATATGACCGAGGTACTCCACTTCTTGAACACCAAAGGAGCATTTAGATCTTTTGACAAATAACTTTTCTTTGCGTAGGATATGGAGAACTCTGTCCACATGTACTAAATGATCTTTCCATGATTTGCTATAGATGAGTATGTCATCAAAGAAGACTAGAACAATTTTTCATAGGAATGGATGAAACACTTGGTTCATGAGACTTTGGAATGTAGATGGTGCATTAGTGAGACCAAAAGGCATGACCAGAAATTCATAATGACCTTCATGAGTTCGAAAGGCTATTTTGGGAATATCCTCGTCCCTAACTCGGATTTGGTGGAACCCTGAGCGTAAGTCCAATTTGGTGAAGAATTTGGCACCATGTAGCTCATCTAGTAAATCATCAATGACAGGAATAGGAAACTTATCTTTGATTGTGATTTTATTGAGAGGACAAAAATATGGACACATACGCCAAGAATTGTCTTTTCGATGAGCTAAGACGACAGGTGAGGAATAAGGACTAGTACTATGACGGATGACACCCTGGTCTAATAGTTCTTGGACAATCTTCTCAATTTCTATTTTTTGGGGTTGGGGATATCGATAAGGATGACCATTGGGTGGAAGACTACCAGGCACTAGATGTATGGCATGGTCATGAGATCTTTTGGGGGGTAGGCCTATGGGTTCTTGAAAAACCTCCTCATAGTTAGACACAATGTTCTGGAGATCTTCCTCTTTGATTGCTGGCATAGTTTGTTCTAATTTTTCTATGCAATTGATTCGGGCTATGAATCCCCCACCATATTTTCTTAACAACTTTTCCATGCTATGTGAACTTACAATTTTTGATGGAGGTGTGGGTAGTCCTTGAAGACGGATGGTCCTCCCATTGGCTTGCCATTCCACAAAGCGATGTTTGTGATTAAAACCCATGGTGGTTTCTAATTGTTCCATCCATGCAACACCTAAAATAACTTCTGAATTTCCTAATTCCATAACAAAAAGAGGACCTTGCCAAGTATACGTACCCATTTGTAGTGAAATTGAAGATGTCTTACCGAGACATTGAGAAACTTCCCTGCTTGTCGTTCTGACTTGAAACCGATCTTGACTAGAAGAGTAGACGTGCAGACCCAGTGTCCTTGCAAGTCTTGCATCAATGAAGTTGTGAGTACTTCTGGAATCAATTAGTACCATCACCCATTGCTTTCGAATGAAACCTGCCACCTTGATTGTATGGTGAGAAGATAACCCCATAAGAGCATGTACTAAAATAGTCATGGTATCCTCCTCAGTGACAACTTCGTCTTGTGCATTTTGGTCCTCAACTAGGAGATCCTCAGGTGCATCGTACTCCTCTATTTCTTCTTCCTGGTCGGCATATTCAATTTGAAAATTTTGTCGTGGTGTACATGCTTGATCTTTTTGATGTTGACTGCGACATTTGTAACAGAAGTATCATGACGGTTGATCATTTCTGTGAAAAGAGTTGTTGTGGAATGGAGGTCGACCATATGAATCACGTCGTGTGGATGATCCTATGTTCGCCTTGGTTTCTGCTAAGTCAACAATCCTTATACACTCATCCAACTTGGATGGATTTTGTAGATCTACCTCAAATTTAATATGTGCTTTTAATCCATTTTAAAAAGCTGCTACTACCACGTCCTGTGGTAGGTCTTCTGCATAGGAAAGCATACTGGTGAATTCAAAAATATAGGCCCCTACTGATCCTGTTTTCCTGAGTGACAACAATCGTACTGTGTATGAACCCATGGGACCTTTGTCGAATCTATGAAGAAAGGCTCTTTTGAAAGTATCCCAATATAATGCAGCTTGAGGCTCCTCATGTTTATACCATGTAAACCATTGATAAGCTTCGGTGCCAAATTTGGTTGCTGTAAAAGGGACCCTATCCATGCCCTAAAATTTGTAAAATTCTAAGATGCCCTCCATTTTTGCAATCCACCCACGTGGATCCTGGCCTTCAAAGGTAGGCATGTCAATGCATGGATGATTGATGCCTGATGGACCTCTTGGTTGGTGGACATTATTTCTATCTTGTTCCTCGTTACTTCTCTGTCTCTGGTTGTTATTTTGATAGGGTCTATAAAACCCTCTTTGTTGCTCCATATTTTCTTCATTACCCCTATCCTCAATATTTTGGTGACCATTGTGAGTCAAGGACTGACTATTTTGACCTCTATGGTGTGTATAGTCATCATTGTAGACCTCTGTACTCCAGTGATTGGAACTAGAAGGATTTGGTTGGGGCGGTTTCTGAGATGCGTTGAAACTTTTAGTCATCATCTGAAGATTTACTATCAAATATTTTAACAACTGATCACTAAGCACTGGATGATTACTGTCCACTTGGGTGATGTTCTCTTGTGCTAAATCTAGAGAAGAATTGGATGCCATTGGGCTGACCACTGGATGATTTGGATTAAAACTACCAATTTCGAATGGAGAAGGAGAATTTTTTGTACCTAGGCTTCGACGAGCTCTTCTGACGTTATTTTTGGGAGTTTCTAAGCTTGTTAATCGTCCGTCAGATCCTTTGATCCAACTTCTGCTCATGCACTTTCCAAAGTCTCCTACTTAGTAGTCCTTGAGCTTCAATTTTTGCAAAATTTGGGTTGGCTTTGGCAAAAAAATTGTTGTTTTTTTGCCTTAAGTGCCACTCCAACTGTGGCACGGATTTGAATTTTGGCTCGCCTCCTTGACAACAATATTTTTTATTTTTTTTATTTTTTTATTTTTTATTTTACCAACTTTCAATAGTTTTGATGCTTACTTGACACTTGAACTCTTCAACAACTTTTGACCATAGACACGACACAATGTGATGCGAACACGTAAACAGGACATGAACACGAGGACAACACGACCTACAACTAAGCCGAACACAACACCAGGATGTAATAGACACGATAGGACCTGACCACTAGACACGAAATGCGATGATGACCAGACACGACAATCGAACACGACAGGACCTGACCACCAGACATGAAACATGACGATGACCCAACTGGAATGTGATGATAGGCGATGTGACCAATACAATGATTGGATCAACCCTAATATACAGAACACAAGACACGCGACCAAGCAAGGATGACCAGACTAGCGACAACTGGACCAATGGGAGAGGATCGACAATGGGACCACGAGAGACACCACCAAGACTACGCGCGTGAAGAATCAAGGAGCGTGTGACCTAAGTCACACCTTAGAAGGTGAGACCCGCACCTTATGAACTCCTCCTCCACCCCGACACAGTAAATGTGGGAAAATGATCCCGAGCTTAAAAAAATTATAAAATTCATGATTTGTACCTTAGTCTATGCGACGATAAACAGATTTTTCTCGTGCTCTGATTGGTTCCCGGCTACAGACTACAAAGGTGATGGTTTCCATGATTATTTTTGATTGTTCGGCCTGGGAAGTGAAGTGTTTCTACTTCACATGCTCCTTCCTATTCTTGGATGTTGCGTGAGGATTTTTTTGCGTTCGAAAACCCTTATCGATGCCTGCGTTCGAGGAAGGACTATGTATTTTTGAAAAATTAGTGCCCGATTGTTCACTGCGGCCAGCTCGTTTTTCTTGAACACCACTTTGGTGGCCTCTTTTCCTAGCTATACACGTTGTTTATTATTATTATTTTTATTTTTGTTATGTTTGTCCATCGTAATTAAATTGCTATCGTAACCTGCTGCCTGCAGACTGTGAGGGCGATTCTCTATGACCAGCGGAAGGTGGTTTCGTCAGAATCACTGGATGATACCACATGAAATGGCACAAGTACCTTTGTAGGATGATCAATACCTCAAATCCGTATCGATATATCAAGTAATTATTCCAACTAAAGCACAACAACCAGACAAGTAAAAGTATAACAAAAATCGAACAGAACGATGAGAAATTATGAAATATGTATTCAAATCAATTGGCCACTTCAGGTGGGCACACCCTCGTCGTAAAGGCAATTATGCGAATAGCACAGATAAAAGATAAAGAATACAAAAATGATAGATAGATCCTTATTAAATCAAAATCATGTGATGTTTATAATAAACTTCTTCACTTGGAAAACATATTTGACTTGCTATGTTTGGTGCGTAGCAGCCTAATTTTAGACTTAGGCATATATTATTATGTAAAATTGTGATGTGAAATGTGGGTAAAATGTACAGTAATTGATATGCCTAAGTTTAGACATAGGAATATAATTTAATATGCAGAATTATGTGATGAAATGCAAATTCCTAGATTTTGGTGTCTACCACTTTCATCTTAGTTTTTTGACACATAAATCTTTGATGGTGTGTTTGAATAAGGATATTTCCTTAATAGCTTGTAATAAAGGTATAAAAACATTGAGGCATTTTAGTTCCTTTATGAGATCATGCTCTATTGTTTGTTCTTATTTAGATGCCAAACATTCTAGGTATGGTGGTTTGGAAGGATTTTGGGAATATTGTTGAGGGCTATTTTCTTCTTGGTGGTTTTATTTTTGAGATTGTACCTCATCATCATTTGGTTGTTGATGTTTGGTTCAACTAGGTCAAGAAGTATCTTTCCTGATCATAATCGTATATTGTCACAATTGATAACATTAGGCACAATTGTATTTAATGTTTCATTGGTATAGATAGGTGCTAGGTCTCTATTGTTATTAGGGTTAGCCATAACTTGTGTAGGAAGTATATGTTGTTGAAAATGTGGCTAATTTACTTATGGAGGGTGGGTGGCTCTAGGTAATATAGCTTATTGTTGTTTCTAAAATCATCACTATCCCTAGTATGTTTGAATTTATTGGGGATGTGGTCCCCATTATTGTTGTGGTGGGTGAGTTATCCATGATGAATTTGGCCATTATATTGTTGGATAGGAATATTGGGTCCAAGGTGGAGGGGATACATTATCCAAGGTATATTCCAAGGATTAGTAATCCAATTCATATAAAATTATGGTGCAAATTGAAAAGGATTATTAAAATTATTTCTTTTCCTAGTGAAGTTGAGTTATTTGGTAGGTTGTTGACTTATATTTTTAGTGTTTTTAATTTCTAGTAAGAGGTGACACTGATATGTAGAATATACTTTTTTTTCAAATAATGCATATAGAAGTTTTGTTCAATGGGAATTCATGGAGAGCATGTTTCCTCTTGCATGTGGAAAAATAAACTGCTAAAGGTTTGCTAGTTTTATTTCTTGCTCACATTTCATCTAGTGTAGTGTTTAGATGCATGAGGATATTGGTATTAATATTTTTCTAATCCTTCCATTATCTCTTCCATGTCATTATTGTTTTCCTCCTCCCATTATAGGAATATTTTCCTACCCTAGTGTGTGAGTAATTCCTACAGAGCTTAGTAATTCTTAGAAATTCAAGTTTAATTATGTCACACCTTCCAATGAGATTTAGAGCATATCATGATTCATATTGTAATCCTCTTAGAAATATAGTTTTGATTAACTTTCGATCAAGTCCATATCCACATAATGCATTATTGTCCATCTCCTAAAATTACCTATTAGTTTAGTACCACGACTTCCTTGGTGCCAACCTAGTTGTCATCCATATATAGAAGATGACAACCTTAGCAATAACATGTGTCATTGTTCAAAAAAAGTGCAATAGGGCATTAAAAATACTTGATGTTTGAAACCTCTCTACAACATAAAATTTTAGAAACTCATTCATCCTGGTGTCAAATGCAAAGAAAGCTAAATAGGTAGTTTGATAACTAGTTCTATAACTACTTAATCAATTGGAATTCGAAGCAATTCATCTTCTAATTAATTTTATAACTTATGTACAAAAATTTGTATACAACTTAGTGTGGGAACATTTTTTGTCATCTTCTTGGTCTCTAAGTTCTTTGTCATTCTTTTCTTCTACTTCCTTTCCTACATATTTCTTCTGTATATTATTTCATGCCATCCTAGGAGAACACAATGCCCTACACCATGCAATGTTGCACCCTTGTATTAAATATTTATACAATTGCTTCATATTTAATACAAGAGTCTTATATTTTTTCGTGCATTTTCATCATTATCATATATTATATTATTGCTATGTATGATACATTATTCATCAATGTTGAATAAGATAACATACTTACATCATATTTCATTACAACGTATCTCTTACCATAACTTGTGGGTTCAACAAATTGGTTATATGAGTTTTCCTCTGCACCAAAACATCCTAGGCCCTACATTGTGCATCAAGTGGTATCAAAGCAAACTCTCTTTGTTCTACCCATATTCTTTGCAAACCTCTTTATCCATTGTAAAAATTTAATCATTGTTAGATGCCTATTAATGAATGCTTATGGTACACAAAGAAAGATGTTACACCAAGTTCCATGTCTAAGTACCCTAAAGAAAGTCATATCTACAAAGAAAATCTAAAAATGGAGAGATCGTCCATATAATCAAATACCAAGGCCACCCCAAATATTAGGAAACTGATTTGAGATGCTCTAGAAGAATAAAAAACACTTTGTTTGGGTAGTTTCAGGATATCATGATCAATATGGGAGACCCATCCACAACTACTATAATTATGTATTTTTAGAGCCACATCCATTTGAAGATGCAAATAAAATTCAACATGCTATAAGTCTTGGGATGGATCCAAATTGATATTTAGGATGGTTGGCTTCAACATATTCAAGCCTACTATTTTATCAATCACATGTTGAACATTACCAAGATGAATACATATATTTTCAATAGTTTCACCATAAAAAGATCATACTATCTAGCAATACATTGATGAGTTTAATGAAATTTTTAATCATTTAAAGGTTCACAATCATGAAAAGCATCAAGCACTCAAGTACATCAATATGTTCTAATCTCATTTTTTTAAAGATATTTTTTTTCTACTGACAAGCATAGAACTTTGATCCAAATTAGAATAGAGATATTGAGACAAATAGAAGGTCTTAAATTCATCCCCATATAGTACATTCATGTCAAACTAGAAGTTTCTAGTTTTCAAGCTACTTCTAGCACCATGGCCCAAAGGACCTTTAGCACCATTCAAGCCCAAAGCATCTATACCGTAGGATAAGGATAAGAAAAAGTAAGTTGTGATCCATCTCAAGACCCACACTCAAAGTGATTCTAAATGCATGGTATAACAAAATATATTAGTAGTTCATCTAAAAGATTAGGATTATTCAATAAACCTAGACAAAGACTAAAAGGTAGACACCACATGCTTGAGTATCATAACTCACGAGGATGACAAAGCATCAATATTTGACCCCTCTAAATAGTGAGTGCCTATTTTACACCCATTTTTGGATAAAGAGTAAGACTCTCCATGTCTTTACAAACACTAGAAGCCAAAATAATATCATTATGTAAGACACAATCAAGTGCATAGGCTTCCAAATAACAAATCATATTAGTCTTATTATTTGGGTTGACTACATCTAGAGAAAGGCATAAAAGTATTGCAACAATGCATCCTCAAGTATGGTATCAATCTAATGAGCAACATAGTCACCATTGAAATTTTATGATTTATTACTAGGAAGAACCTATCTCTTTGATCACCAAGAAACACACCAAATTTATCTACAATAATGATTAGTATGCATTGGAGAGATGATATATAATATTCTAGAGTGTCTCCCTTATAAAAAAGTAACTCTATTTTCTTCCAACCAATGAAAAGAGTTAAATTTCACATGATTAGATATTTATATTGCTTATGATTTACTCTAAGAATCACATCATCAAGAAGTTCATCCTTGTTGTGCTAACCATAAAATGCTTTGCGTAGTCTTAGTAGATGGAATCCCTACTATATCCACACTCTAATGTCTTCTAGGATACCAAGGGAGTCCCACTACACTGCTTAGTGAAGCATCAAATCCACTTCGTTATAAGTTTAACTCTCTCCAATAATCCTATGTGCCACTAATTAGTCTAGGAGAATAATTATATTTTATTCTATACATGGGAATTGATATATTAAGGGAAGATTAGGCCTATCTCTACACCATGTGGAAATCCCATTGTGCTAGCACCTAAGAAGGATGTTACTTGATACCTATGTATTGACTATAGAGAAATCAACAAGGTAATTATTAAGAATAGGTATAATTTGACATGTATTAATGATATATTGGATCAAACCTATGGGGGTTGATACTTTAGTAAGATTTATATCAAGTCATTTTACCATCAAGTACCTATTAAAAACACAAATATTTCAAATATGACCTTCAAAACTTTGGAAGGATTGTATGAGTGGTTGGCTATACCTTTTATCTTAAACAATATCCTAATTACATTCATGCACCTAGTGAATGACATTGCATCCATTTGTAGGATCCTTCGTAATCTTCTTCTTGGATGATATTCTCATGTTTAGTTGTACAAGGAAATAATACCCCAACAAGTGTGTCAAGTTTTGGACATGATATGCCCACATAAGCTTCAATAAAATTAAGTATACCTTTGGCACTATATAGATACCATATCTAGGATACATCATCAACCAATAAGGAATACATGCAAATTCAATGAAAATTAAATCATATAAGAATGACCAACAATAAAGAATATGATTGAGTTAAGAATTCCTTAGCCTCACTGAATTTTATCATAGGTTTATCTTGGTAATTTCACATGTTTCATGGCCTCTAAATTAGGTCATGCATGGGAAGATGAAGCTCCATTGGACTCTGTAGTAGCAATAAGTGTTTAAAAATTTGAAGTAGTGACTCTATTTAACACTAATATTGTCCATGCTAGACATCAATCGAACCTTCAAGCTAGAGATAGATGCATCTAATTATGCACTGGGAACTGTTATAATCGAGAATGGGCATCTAATGATATACCATTATGAGATGTTATTAAACATAGATTAGTATTATTTCACCTATGTGGATTTTATGTCGTTGTTCAAGCTATATGAATGATGTCACTAAATTATGGCAACCCCACCTTGCAATCAAATATTTAAAGGAAAAGGAGAACTAGAAAATATAATATTTAAATTATCCATTGATATAAATGTTGTTATTAGTTCTCAACACTAGGGGATATTGCATCCATAAATGGTAGGCACTATATCCATTGGACATTGAATTTTTTGACATCCATCCTTAATTGATAAAAGGTAATTCAAATCCAAAGCATCATCTTTAGGCCATATTGTTATATTATCTTGGAAAGCTTTGTGTGCCAATAAGAACACCATTTTAGTAATTGATCTAGAAGGCATACAACTCTAAGAGAGTTAGACACTTTGGCATCATAAAAATACTTGTGATGCTACAATAGTACTTTCATTGGCCATACATACACTAGGAAGTGGAAATATATATTTATTTCTTTTATCCCTAGAGCATCACCAAACCAAAAAATAGGATGCTTGGACTATAAAATTCTTTACAAGTTCCCTAGGCCTTTGTAGTCCATCAACATCAATTTTTTAGCTTTTGATGATATCAGAGTAATAAATTACAAGATCTAATCTATGTTGAGATGAGCAGTAATGTAGTTTTGGTACAATATTAAAATATGCTATAACTGGAAATGATAAGAATATTACAATGCAGTATAATGGAGGAAATGGACACTTTGATAACTGTTGCTTATAGTACTACATTGTACTTCATCACTAATCTCTATCTACTCCACTACAATAGTAATTACTACTATCTCACCTCTATATCTAATACACACTATGATACCCTTTATATAGGAAGATGGATTTCTTGGCCAACACTCTATATTGATGTACAAGTGGACACCTTGCACATTTGCAACTTGCACATTGACACTTGTGCTTTTATTACTTCTTCTTCAAGTAACTACTTTACCTTACTCTCAAGTAACTTCCTACTCTAGTTATGTACCAAGGGTGGTACATTTACATGATCCAAATGATGTAATATACTCTAACACCCCCTCGTATTATATTATTTGGGTATTTAAGACTTTAGTCTTCAATATGAATCTTTCATCTGGTACTGGAATTGGTATCCTTCTTTATTGCTTATTGTAATTTGATCAAGTAAGCAGTTAGTGTCTTAATGCAAGGTAAAGAAAGCTATAGTTAAGGGTTATTTTGACTATTCAACTTGAATATGTCCACTAGGTTCTTCTTTGTTTGTATCTTCATTGTTATGTTTTCTCCTAGTGTATCTTTTATTTCTCTTCCTCCTTTTTTCCTATGATTATGCATTGATTCTAGTGGAATCTTTATTTCATGATTAGTTAGCCTATCATCACAGTAATATTTATTTGTGTTACTAGTTTGCTTCATGTGTTGAGCAAGTACAAAAATAATTAATGATAGATAAATAATCAAACATTCCTCTGATGTGAATAAAACTATTTTCTGTGTGTTCCACCATGCTCTGAAGAGAGTTTCATGAAGATAACTGATAAATGCTATAAAGCTGCCTTATTTTGCTTCTTTAAGAAATAAGGATAATCTCTCTTTATTTATCACTATTTGATAGATTCTTGTACCCTTCAAGAGTATCTATTAGGTTTTGGGAGTATAATTCACTTCATGAAATAGTTCATTATTATTAAAAGCATTTATTAGTATTTCATCCATAATCTTGAGATCAACCAGTATAGCTTTTCTAGCTCTTAGATATTTTGTAGTGGTATACATTATGACTCCCTAGTGATTTAATTTTAGGTTAGAAAACTTTGATATATAGTATTATTTTTGCTTCTCTAGTATTTGAAGTTGTAGAATACTATATCTATCTTGAGTATATGATCTAATTTGATAAAACCTTTTAGGTCTTGTAGAATTCCTTATATCTCCCTAGTTGTTATGTTATGTTATAAGTGCTTTTGGAAGTAGTAGTTCAATCTTGAGTTGATTTTGTAATGTTTTGTAATCAACTTCTATTTATCCTTATTTCTCCTATTGAACTTATGCACTTATCAAATTTTGAAGTTCCTTTAGGTTGGATTCCTTTTGTCCCTCTAATTAATTCCAACTCTATATGATGCTTTAATGAACTTCTTTCTCCTACCTTCAATAATTTAATCTTTAATTTTCTAATTTGAAAATATTACAATTTGATGTAGCATGCCTTATAACTCCCTATTTTTGGAATATTAGAAAATAATAGCAATAATAGTATTTGCAAAATATTTTATAATTACTAAGGTGGTCAGCCTTATATCTCCTACTTGATTTACAAATATCTATTAATTATTTCTTCCTTTGTTAGGATTTCTTTCTTGCTTTCTAATAATCAACCAATATACCTTATAACTCCAATAATTTATTAAAGCAAGTAAATTTAATATTTACCTTAGCAAGGCTTGTTGCTCTACGTATCCTTGAGTAGCTCCATGTACTTTGATGGTTGGGTGAAGATTCCTTTCAACTCTTCATTCAATGCTACTTTGACCTTGCTGTCCAAAGAGGGGCTTATGTGCTCTTTCTTCAAATTTTTCACCTCCCAATACTATTTTGGCTTGGTCTTTTCTTCAATAGGTGCTTACGACCATGAGCATTTAATGCTCTTCTTCACTACTGATATTTATGATAGTTTAACTCTAAAGCTTCCCTCTTCTTCATTGTAAGCTACATTCTACTTCATTGTAGGCTTTGTTCTACTTCGTTGTAGGCTTCGTTCTATTCTCCTCTCAAAACTTTGGCGCTTTAATAGCTATGAGCTCTTCTTGATGGCTTCCAAGTGGCATGTGTACCTTGGGTAACATTTGTGACTGGTCTAACACTTTCTTTGAGTGGTGTCCAAGTGGTTTTATGAGCTCCAACATGCATGAGACTTCTTTGAGTAATGCTTGGGCTTGTCTAACGCCTTCTCCAAGTGGATTATGAGTTCCAATTGATGTTGTAACGCTCCAAAGATGTTGTAACACTTTTCTCCAAGTGGCTTATGTGCTCCTTCTAACGTTCAGGCATTTCCTTGCTCAAATAATGAGTGCTTCATGTCAGAGATGACAAGTGGTAATTTACATGTATTTTCCCTCCAACACCTTTCTTCTTCTATAAACTTCTTCTTGCCAATGTACGTCTAGCTGGTTCTTGTTCTTCAACACTTCTTGAAGGTTGGATCTTGGTTTTATGGAGGTCGTAGGAGCTTGGAGATGGTTCTATGGTGGTCCAAGGGCTGATATGAGTGCTCCTACTTAGTGGACATCTTCCTCAAGCTAGATTCTAGGTATAGCTCCTTTCGCTTGGTTGTATGCACTATCCCCTTTGTGCTTTCAATATGGTAGTTTGAATGCTCCTTTGCAATGTAGACTAGATGATGGCTGACGTAGATGGACAATGGCCTTTTTATGATATTTTGTGCTTCAGGTTACTTTTTGGATACACCTACTTTCATGGTTGTAAGGGTGCCTTTAGACACCGTATTAAGAGATTTCTATTAGCTCTTCTTTCTTGCTTGAATTGAGCCCTTCCTCTGGCCACTTTGTGATAGATCTTGCTGGCATTGATGTGTCCTTGAGACACTCGATCCTTGTCCTTTCTTGCTACATAGAATGGTGCAAGATACTAATGTAAATATTTTTACAATAGTTAGAATAAAATACTTTGATTTTGCACCTTTACCTAAGATCTCCAAATCTCTTTTGTAAGCTTATTTTCTGTTGGTTATGATGATGGCTCCTTTGTACTATTTCTTGTAGGCAAGGGATGATTTGATGTTGTCTTCTTTGCTAGACAACTCTCTCCTTTTCTTGGTTAATATGGTAATGAATCCAAGCTAATAATCATGTAGATAGTAAGCTTTTGAAAGAATGATTTCTGCACTACCTTTAGTGCACCTTAGATCTGAGACTCTCCAAGTCTCGATTTGTAACTTCTTTCAATGCTTTAATGGCTGCCTTCTTCTTCTCCACTCCTTGGAGGAATTTTGATCTACTTGATGGATTCTATAGGCCACAATAGATTGTAGATATTGAGTACTAACTAGTGTCTTTAGACACTTTGATATTTGCAGATTTTGTGCTCTTTTGGTTTTCTCCTCAAGCTAATAATGAATGCATATAATGATCTTTAAGAGTAAATGAGTTAACCAATCTAGAATAGTGCAATAGTAGACTTACCTTATTACTCCTTCAATGCACTAATAACTCTTAAAGAATGCACTTAATAATCTCTACAACTTCAAAGTAAGAATAATATCTTCTAAAGAATACTTTCTTTAAAAGCAATCTGAAACTTGCACTACAATCAATATTGTAGGATGTAGTCTTTTCTTAGATAGACAATAGGCAGATGATATTTTTATTTCTATAAAAATATATCCAACTCCTATTTTATTGTGTAGGTGATAACCTTAAAAGTAATTTCCTTCTACACACCTTAAGACTATATAATGCAACCTTATTTTTGCAACTTTTGAATTCTAATAATGGTGCTTTAATGGAATTGGATAATAACCCTAATCAAAGTTAAACTAATGAACTTATTTGCACCCAAGTTGCTTACCTTTATTGATCTATAGATGAAGGATTATGAGGTGATTCGATTCACCTTGTTGTTACCTTGACACTGGATGGATTTGTGGCTTTGCTTGACTATTTAAAACAACTCTTCTATCTTCATTAATCTGCAACTCTCTAATGCTTTTGACTTGCTACTTGATTCTATACTAGATGAATTGATTAACCTTCAGGATGACCTCTGCAACTCTAAAGTTTTATATCTAGTACTATTATCCTAATTGCTACCCTTTTTGGTAGATAATCTATCTTCTATAATGTGCCTTCTTAGCTCTGAAAGGTAATCTCCAAATCTCTTGGATTTGTTGGGCTTCTTCTATCTATGTTCTTCTTCAACTTCCTTATCAAATTTTGACTTCAAATAAGGCCTTCCTCTCAAGATTATGATAGTCTTGAGGTCTTCACGAATCTTCCTTAGAATTTGGTAAAATTACTTGCCAAATATTTCTCCTTTGGGCTTGTTTTCGGATGGCGACAATTATCCCAAATCTTTTGCTATCATGAGCTTCTTCTTGGAGATGAATTTATCCAATGAGTTCTTCTAGGAACTCCTTTGATGGCTTCAATGAACTCTGCAATAAGGCTCTCCAAGCCTTCTTCTTGTTTCTCCTTGAGACCTCTCCAAGGTCTTCTATATTGTAGCTACTCTGGTCTTCTTGATGAGACATTTTCTTCAACCTTCTATTATGGAAGTGTTGGTGATGGAATCACCTTATTGAATCTCTGGATTCTACTACTTTTAGAATCAGGTATTGGAATTTGCTCATCCTTCTTCAATATTCCTTCTTTTGGAAGTTATTCAATGAGACTTTATATGAGTCTCTTAAACTTCTTCTGGAATAGATATTCAATCTGTTATTTCCAATGGGATCTTTTCTCAGACCTTTTCAACTTCACTAGTTATTCTTGAAACTAGTGGTATGAGTTATGTGCTGAGTCTTGGTCTTCACAATCTTGTGGAAAGACTCTAGCTAATCTACAATTTATAGTCTTCAATGGAGATCACCAATCTCCTATCTTCTATTTCTCATGGACTCTTCTCTAGAGTCTTTTTCTAGAATAAGGCTTATGTGGCCTTTTCTTCTAGATCAAGGCTTCTATGGCATTTTATTCTAGATCAAGGCTTCTATGGCCTTTTCTTCTAGATCAAGGCTTCTATGGCCTTTTATCTTTTGTAATGTGTAGGTCTATATTAGGACTTCCCTTAGGTTCTTGAAATATCCTCTTTTGCTTCAGGTTCTAGAAATGAGATCTTCTAATAAATAATGCTGAGACAATGATGTTTGCATGTAGCAATACACAACAACAGATCCAATTTACAAATATGCAGTGGATTTAGACCAATAGTGGTCCTTATCACTTACCTATCACTCAAGTTGGTAGAATGAATGCTGAGTTCTAGTATTCATAAGTTTTCCTATAACTTTGTGGGAAGAATCTAGTCAAATGCAATCTTAGAAATTTTAGAACTGGGATTTGCTTATCTTCTCTATTGTGACTCTTCCTATTACTATTGACCTATCATAGCTCTGATACCACTATTAGCTTTTGATGATATGAGAGTAATCAATCACAAGATCTAAGCTATGCTGAGATGAGCAGTAATGGAGTTCTGGTACAATACTAAAATATGCTATAATTGGAAATGATAAGAATATTACAATGCAATATAATGGAGGAAATGGACACTCTAGTAACTGATGCTTATAGTACTACATTGTACTCCATCACCAATCTATATCTACTACACTACTAGTAATAACTATTGCTATCTCACCTCTATATCTAACACACACTATGAGACCCTTTATATAGGAAGATGGATTCCTTGGCCAACACTCTATCTTGATGTACAAGTGGACACCTTGCACATTGACACTTGTGCATTTATTACTTCTTCATCAAGCAACTACTTTAATTTACTCTCAAGTAACTTCCTACTCTAGTTATGTACCAAGGGTGGTACATTTACATGAACCAAATGATGTAATATACTCTAACACAATTTTCACTCTGGGATAGATAATTACATCTTTATGGTCATGGATAGATTTAGAAATATGGATATCATGGAACTATGTAACAAAAAATTAAAGTCTTGGACACTATTTTTATGTATTTTTAGTAGATCTAGGTACACTTTAGCCTACTTAAGGGCAATAGTTTCCTTAACAACTTTAAGTTCCACCTTTAGAAGCTCTTGGGTACCAAGATCCAACATTCCACTAATGGGTAAATAGAAGTGGTTAATAGGATGTTTTTGCACCTTTATGATATACAGTCACAATCACCCTTTCACATGGGATGAGAATCTACTTACATGTAATATTCATTCAATAGGGTCATTCCCACCTCTTTAGGTCATAGCCTATTTTATACATGTTTGGGTTTCCAACGTGGCATCCTAGTGAATACCACTTTTCATGTTCCAATCAACATCCTGGCACCAAATTAAGTCAAATAGGTAGACAAGGTTGAAAATTATCTACAATAGTTTTAGAATATACAAGCTTAGATTCAATAAAATCTTCAATACCAACAACAAAATTATAAATATCACCATTATCAACATATCACATTTTATTGGTTTCAATTTAAAGATAAGGTTTAGCTTCAATTAAATAAAGAATACTTTTTTAGCCCTTATCAAAAGATCAAACCATTGTGCTTTGGTCCTTATACCATTTAGCATTAGGCAAGTGAGAATACTTTTGTTCTTAACTTTACCCTTACCTTGGATGCATTCAATGTTTCATGTAGAACTTCTCAAGCCATATACACCTACTCTACTAGAGCCAATGACAACACAACATCTAACAAATATAAACCCAACAAACTTAGAGTCTATAACAACAAACTAATTGATTGATGTGATAGTAAGAGTACTCATCAAGAGACACATAACCTATTACAGGTCATAAAATAGAGGGATTTTTTAGGACAAGAAAAGTGATACATGCTTAAAAAACTTAAGTGTTATTTTCCATAGTTGGAGGTTGACATAGTGGGAACCATTACTTCGTAGGGATATGAAATATTTGAGTAAACTAGGGTTTCTTGTGATAAGATTTGGATTTTTTATCAAATAGGCTAGTGATAATATTTAGTTTAGTACCATGAGTTCCTTTGTGCCAACCCAATTGACACCCTTGTATAGAAGATGATAAAGCATTAATTCCAATCATATGTGTCAT
Source organism: Wollemia nobilis (assembly GCA_028583015.1). Taxonomy (NCBI): domain Eukaryota; kingdom Viridiplantae; phylum Streptophyta; class Pinopsida; order Araucariales; family Araucariaceae; genus Wollemia; species Wollemia nobilis. The sequence goes on along the minus strand of JAQPPZ010011269.1, from coordinate 1,914,923 downwards.
CATCCAACACCAAAGTAATAAATTATTTATAAATTCTTGAAGTCTAACACATTTCTATAGTGGACCAATTCAGCCACCTCCTCATATACTAATTGACATCCAATGTAGAGGAAGTTGAAGAGGTAGTTTGTAAACTACTTTTAGAAATCCTTCTTGATCAATTGGAATCTAAAGTAATTTAATTTCCATTTATTTTATAACTTATACATAGAACATGTATATAGATTAGTGTGGGTACTCCTTTCTATATTTTTTGTAAGGAAATGACTTCAAGAAAACAATAATTACAATACAAAATTCTAGAATAAGTGCAACACAAATAATATTCTCTAGAATATTCACAAAAGACAGAGTCTAAAACATTGAATCCAATAAAGTATCATAGATATAAAAAATAAGGGCAACATTAGGGTAACTTTATTTACAAAAATATCACATCTTTCTAGAGCCATATCTTTGAAAGAAGTTGTATGATTTAGATGATTCTTGGACCAATTTGTGTGGAATTTAAAGAGAATTAAAATGAGTGGTCATATGAAGGAATCCAAGACGTATTGAGGGAGATATGGCCCTATGAAGTCAACCAGCCAAAACAAGGGAAGTGATAATTTTTTAATGTGTAGAAAATAAAATTGTAGATATTTTTCAGCCAGGGTTTGGATGATGGGAGGAGCAATGAAGGGCTAGGAAATAAAAAAAGTGAGATATTTTATTTAGACATGGAATATTTTAGCTAAGTTTCATTTATCCCTTCATTATCTTAGAAGTTCTACATGCAAATTATTTTAGGTTTATTTTCAAATAATATAATTGCTATCGGATATATAGGTAGATTTTAGTAGGTTTCAAGTTATAGTTTTCTTCCCATGGACCAATTTAAAGCTAAATTATTTGTATTATCCATAGTAGTAGAGGTTAGGGATGACCTCATATGGAAGAGATCCTTGTTGCTCAAATTTAAGGCTTTCATTAATAAATTTAATGGGTCTTAGACAAGGGTTTTTCTCTAAGAAAATGGATTGATAGGAGTTGGAATTCTCCAGGAGTGAGTTTATCCTATTTTCCCAAATATTTTTTCCTAGATATTTTCTATTCCAATTAGGGAAGAGATAAAATATTGAAAGGGTATCATTGGTTTATGGATAGAGCAAGACTCTTCCTTACCCACTGGAATGAGGGCTTTGCACCTAAAAAATGTAAATGTGTCCTTAGTACCAATTTAGATTAGGATGTATGAGTTTCCCATTGAATTTTAGAAAATGGATACCTTCAAGAAAATAGGAAACACTCTAGGATATTTCCTTGAGATTTTAGAAACTATTAAAGATAGATTCTTGGCTATTTGTGACCAAATATTGGTCATGATTGATATCAATAAATCCTTACTAGAATCAATCACTCTTAAGTATGGGGGTAAGTTGTGGATCCTAAACCATAGATTATGAAAACATATCCTTCATATGTAGAAGATGTTATGAGGTGGGGCATGTTGAGAGATTATTCCTTAAGAAGAGTTTAGTAGAAACATATGTAGAAAAATACAAGAGAAACTTACAAATGGATATGGATGAGGATGGTATTCAACTTCCAAAAAATAGGTCCAAACAGATGAAAGTAAATAAATACTTGCGTACAGTAAGGATATTGGAATAAATACCAATTCTTTTGAGGTTTTAGCCTATGAAGAAAAAGCAAGTCAGAGATTAGAGGACATGGTACAACAAGATTAAAATATTAACAAGGATCCATCTGCTCAATATGATCATGATTTAGGGATGAACATTCCTAATAAATCTAAGGAATGTGCCTAACTAGATTTTTAAGACTCTCTTGAAGTTCCATGCACCATTCAAGAGAAGGAAACTAGTAGAGAAAACATAATGTTAAATGTTAATACCTCTACCATTAACGAGGAAACTAGAAAATCAGCAAGATAAATCAAAAAATTCCTTTGTAGGGATAGGAGAGGATAAATCTAATGAAAATAAAAGTTGTAAAAGAATAATTAGGAATAGAATAATAATACATACTCTTAGTACTAGAAAGGAAAGAAAAGAAAGACCTTCAAATTGTCAATTGAGAGACAAGGAAGCAAGAAAAAATATAAATAAAGGAACACAATCTAAGTTGGTTGAACTTCTATTTACTAAATAGCAAATTGATATTGGTAATTTGCAAGTGGGGATAGGAGCCCCAAATAAGAAATGATCACCTTATCATGGAATATAAGGGGTGCTAATGTCCCCTCAAATTAGAGGTGTATTAGGGACCTCTGTTTAAGTAATAAGTCTGATATTTGTTTTATCTAGGAAAGTAAAATGACAAAGGAAGAAGTTTTCAAAAATATGAAAGTAGTTGGGCTAGATGTGACTGGGATGCTATATATTCAAGAGTGGTAAGGCTAATTCTAACATGTTGGAATCTAGTTAGAATCTCCTACAAAACCATTCATATAACTAGGTATTATATAGACTCATTAGTCACATGCTACTTTGTAGATATTCATTTCATCCTTATCAATATCTATGGATCTACAACTCAGTTAGGTAGATAAAAATTATGGAGTGGGATTGAAGCCTTTATGAGAAGTAAATACCAAGAAACCTGATTCATGATCATAGGATATTTTAATTCCATAACCAAGCTAGATGAAAAATTTAGAGGAATTAGGAAAATAACCTAAATTATGAGATATTTCTCAACTTTTATTCAAAATAATAATCTATGGGAGCTTGAGTTTGAAGATAACAACTATACATAGACCAATAACATTATAATCCATATCCATACTCTTAGATCATTGGCTAGATGAAGGTGCTTGTATCAAAATTAATACCTTGAAAAGGATTGGTTTAGATCATTGACCAATAAGAGTTAAAATGGTGGTAAGTGAATTAAAAAAATATCATATTTTAAATATGAGAAGATGTGAAAATATCATCCTCAATTTGTTGATATGATAGCACAAATGTGGAATTCTTCAAGAAATAGTGGGTTGTATACACTTCCAAAACAAATTAAATAAATGAAATCTAGATTAAAAGAATGGAATAAGAACACTTTTGGGAATATTTTTGAGAAGAAAGAAGAACTAAAAAAAATTCCAAAATGTTGAACACAATAATTCAAGTTTAGAGGAAAGGGAGTTGCTTAATGAATATCATAATATTTTGAGTAAGGAAGAAAATTTTTGGAGATTAAAGTAAGGACAAACTTGGTTAAAAGGAGATAAAAACATAAAGTTTTTCATGGGATGACAATAGTAGAAATATCAACATCCATAATCAGTAGAAGGGGTTTGGATTAAAGACCAAAGTGAAATCAGAAAGGAGGTAAGGCTATTTTACCATAATATTCTAGGATAATAGGAGATTGAAGTTCTTAATGATAAGCTACTATAATAAGTAACTTCAATTATAACAAACAAAGAAAATAACAAACTTATGGAGCCTATTACACAAGAAGAAGTTCATTCAAATCTTTTCTCTTATGATAAGGACAAATCCCTAGGTCTATATGGACTCTTTGTAGCAATATATCATAATAACTAGGAAATAATGAAGGATTCTTGATTGGTGGCAATGGAAAAGTCTAGGATAAAATAATACACACCCTATAAAATAAATGCAACATATATTACCATGATTTAAAAAAGAAGGATGTTTGATTCATTTAGGCCCATAAGTGTATGTAATATGGCATATAAGATAATCTCCAAAGTGATGGAAAATAGGTTAAGATATCTATTAGAGAAAATGATATCAAAATATCTTGGAATATTTGTGAAAGGAATACTGATTTTAGATGTGATCATAGTAGCCGATGAAGTAATGCATTCAATGACTTCTAGAAAAGAGAGCAATTTTCTTAAAATTTGATATGAATAAAGCTTATGATAAGGTTAAATGAGATTGTCTTTTTATAGTATTAGAAATTTCTAGATTTGGAAAGAAATGGATTAGATGGATTAAATCTTGTGTCTCTATAGTATCATATTCAATGTTGGTCAATGGGATAGTAACATAATCATTTAAATCCAAGAGGGGTCTTAGACAAAGAGATCCTCTATCACCATATATATTCATTATTATGCTAGAGGTATTGGTAAGGAATTTGATAAGGCATACAAACATGGTCTAATAAGCAGACTTAAGGTTAGTAATAACATTGACAACATCACCCATCAATAGTTTTTAGATGATACAACCCTTTTTGAGAGGGTAAGGAAAAATGAGGCTAGAGCTTTGAATAACTTATTAAAGGAATATGAAAGAGCATCTGAGTAGAATTTTAATGGGACAAAATCCAAAATTTACTTCCTAAAAACTCTAACTAAAATCAAAGCAGTGATATGCAAGTTACTTAAAATTGAGGAGGCAAATTTGCTAGCAACATATCTAGGGATGCCCTTTTTTGAGGGGAGAATGAGGATAGAATTGTGGAATCCAATTATAGCTAAAGTTTAGAATAAACTACCAATATGGAAAGGTAGTTGGTTATTGGTAGTAGGAAAAGTGTAGCTAACTAAATCAGTCTTACAAACCATTCCAATATATTTTTTCCTTGTATATTATGCCAAAATCAATAGAAAAAAGTTTAATCTATATTATGTTATCATTTTGTGGTCAAGATTACATGATAAAAGTAAAATTTCTTTGGTGAAATGGATAAAGGTGCATGATGATAAAACTAGGGGAGGTGTAAGATTTTGTGAGGAACAAAATCAACCAAGACCTAGATGCCTAGAATATAATCACATAAACAACATAACTACGCTAATGACATTAAAATCAAATATGCATAACAATGCTATTATTCAAAGTTTTAGAGCAAATTTTGATATCATATCCTAAATTACAATACACCTTCTATTTATAGAAAAATAGAGGAGGTGGAGGTAAGTCAAGCATTAAATGACCACAATAAGTAGAGTGGTTGGAAGTTGCAACTTCCAACCACTTGTTGAATTTGGCTTGGAGACTTTGTTGTCTTTACAATAAGTAGGGTGGTTGGAAGTTGCAACTTCCAACCACCTGTTTGACTTGACTAGAGGCTTGTCTTAACCTAATTTAAGACAATATTATTCTAACCTAAGAAAGCATTAATAAAGGAGTAAGAAAATGCATAAAATAGGAAATGCATGAATATTAATTACTCGAACATCCCGTTAGCTTTTGATGCTATAATACTTAATATAAATTACCATAGAAAAGTAATCACAGAATCAAATATAATGAAGTTGCAATATAATGGTAACAGAGATAAAAAGATAACTAATATGTATTATCAAGGCTTAAAAATATGTCAAATAACATTCAATAATATGCTAAAATATGAATGTAAAGCCTAAAATATACAATATAACAACACTTACAATACTAGTTGCTCAAATGTATGCAAACTTGTATTACTCCTCTTTTTGTTACAAATATCTCATAGAAAATCTCTTTGTAGACAATGTAGACTATGATATGATACATCTGATCTATGGAGTAATATATAGCCTTTCTAGGATGACTCTTTGGTTACCATGACTCTTCCTTTCCATATGCTAAGCCTTATGACTCTTGGCTTCTCTACTTGATACTTGCATACACATGACACTATCTTGTATGTACACTTGGACTTGAATCTTCACACAACTCTTCCTAATATAAGAACACATGTGCACACTTACATATTGGAAACTTGTGCACATTTACACTCATAACACTTTCACACATATTTACATGACACTTGTGCATTTCCTACACATTATTACATTACATGAAATATTATCTCACTCCTAATATAATATTTACAATAACATTCCAAGGTGGTACATTGGAATGTACCAAATAATTTAATATTCTCTAACACCCCCCTATATTACATTATTTGGTTATTGAAAATTTTAGTCTTCAATACGGTCTTCGTTCTTCATGTGACTTTGCAATGGATTTGATCTTGGCATAGTTCTCCTTCTTCTTGATTGTCTTCATCTTTGATTTTAGCTTTATGTTCCTTAGTCTTTGTACTTTCTTGAATTTTCACATTATCATTAGATTCTTGCAAAATAATATTCTCTTTACCTTTGTCCTTCACATCATATGTCTCTTTATATATAGAAACTTATGAACATTCACTTAAAGCATTATGATAAGATTATGAATTAGATGAACTTGAAATATCAATGTTGCAAGAAGAATGAAATATATTTTCCAAAAAATATTCATCTACTCTTGCTTTCTTCTTAAGGGATTCAATCAACTCCTTTTGTTTTAAGTTTTCTTCTTTGTAAAACTTGAGTGTAAGCAATGCCATATATAGTATACTACCAATATCTAAAGGTATCAAGATACCATCCTTCTCATTTTCACTGATCCTTGCATGAAGATAGTATTCCAATGTTTCAAAGTTTTCATCAATTGCCTCACTATAGATCAATTTTGAGACTAGATCTAACTTTCCTTTAGATTTTGTAAGCAAATTTTATGACATTTGCTCTTTCTTTTTGTATTAAAAACTCTAGGTCTATTGAATTCAATGATTCTTTTGAAGTAGACATCCTTTTGACTCCCACTACACCAAAAAAACTTTTAAGGGTGGCTAAAATATGATATTCTTTTATAATATTTCCACCTTAATAGACCCTAATAGGATGGTTTAAAACCACCCTTAAAACTTTGCACCAAAAAAGGCTTTTTAGAGCAGCAAAAGATGGTGATTTTTTATGACGATTTTAAACTGCCCTTATAGACCCTAGGAGGGTGGTTTATAACTACCCTCAAAACACTACATAAAAAAAGCCTTTTAAGTGTGGCTAAAAGACCCTAAGAGGGTGGTTTAAAACTATACTTAAAACATTGCACACAAAAAAACTTTTTACGATGGTTTAAAACCATCCTAATAGACCCTACAAGGGTGGTTTAAAATTGCCCTTAAAAGTTAGCCTTAAAAAATATAAAGGATTCACGAACGTTTTGGTGCACACAACTTTTGGTTGTGTTAACCCTATAAAGCTCTTTATTCTAAGATTCCCACAGTCTTAACCTTTTGAAACTAGGAATGCTCAAAAATTGACGGCTACCTTAACCCTATCAAGATATTTGTTCTAAGCTTCCCACAACCTTGACATTTTCAAACTGGGAATGCTCAAAACTCGATCAACATTTTTAATTTAAAGAGAGGGGCTTGATAGGTGAGAGTGATTATTCTTTTTTGACCTTAGGGGAGAGGCACAAGTGATAACATTATAATATTATAACTTTTAGCGACTACTAGAAGGTGAACAATTTTACCCTTTTGGGAATTGTTAGTTGTAGTTGGACAATGAACCATTCTATCTTCCAACACTATCCTTTCCCATTTAGTTACATCCTCTTGCATAAAGGATTGTTTTAGATAGAATGTTGAGAAGGAAGAAGGTAAAAATAGGAGTAGGGATTGAGTAGTCAATGATAGTTCACATCTCACTTGTGAGATCTACAATTGCATCTATATACAAGAGACACAATTGGCACCAATACATCTCTATGCAGGGACCTAACATGCCACATCATATTTTTTCTTAGGAATGCATCTAGTGTCTTCACATATCTAGATAGATATTTGGCTTGCATCCTCTCACACCCTTTCTTAGGGATCTGGCTTATACCTCAAGGTATATTTCTCTTCCATAGAGGACTATTGTAATATTCTTTTGTAATGAATATGGATGTGTTTCATGGGTATCTACTATGTTCACTTCTAAGTGAATGAATTTTTTCATGTTAGTATTATGCCTAATATATCTTGACACAATGCCTTAATTATAGTTTTATCATTCCCAACTTTAGCACCATGAGTTTCATCCATGTACAATCTTGTCTTAACACCTAGTTTGAGTAGTTCCTTGCTTAGTGTCTACCAATTGACCTTGATGTTAACACCTTAGTGCATAGTCAACCATTTCCTATTGCTATAGCATATGTCACAGTCAAGTCCTAGCTCACAAAGCATTTGTGTCTTCCTTCCTTCACAAGTATAGTCAAGTTATTGGTGGTTAATTTTATAGTGCCACTCTATATCATAACTCACATAAAACTACAAGTTGGTTTAGGGTAATTGTCCTCTGCACCATAATTTGGGGCTCGTAGATAAAAAAAATAAGGGTACATTAAAAAAATAATCCTCATGTATCATAATTTGTACCAAGATGTGTATAGGATGCCCATACATCCATTTGAGGGATGTGGTATGCCTTGGAGTCCCCAATGTAATATACAGTGTTTCACAACTTAAATCTGGACACTTAATATAGAGAGATGAGAATATGGAGAGTTGTTTGCAAAATATCAAGAGTTGTCAAATTAGATAAGCAACTGATATCTAGAAACCTAATTATCCTCATATTCCAAAATGTGAAGATTTTAGTAACACAGGAATGCAAACATGTGGTTGCCTGCATGGATTCTATTAAAATTTGAAACACTCGACATTAGCATCTCTAAAGAAGTTCTACAATTCAGTTATGACATATTGTGTGCATGATGTTACCACATAATATCCTTGTCTATTCAGTGGCCCAATAACATTGAATTAATCACTATAATCTTCTAATAATGCATCATTATATTTTTAGTTTGTCTATGACTGTTGATTAGTAACGAGTAAACCAATGATTAACATAATTGTTTTGCCCTTCAAAATGTTATTTCATTTGTAATTTTTATTCTTATATTTCTATATTTTAAATAATTTTATATTGTTGTTCCATTTTTCATCCTAGTTTTACTAAAATTTAGGGGTGTTTCCTAGCTATCACCTTTTTGCATCCCCTCCTTTCTCTGTTGCCACTAAAGGGTACTTTGTGTAACATAGGTTGTAAGACTTTAGACTCGATAATTTAATTATTTTTCCATTGTATCGTGCCTAAAATCACAATCACTTGTATTTGTCAATCCTGTCTTGGTTGATAAGCTTTCATGAAGAATTAGTCATTCCAATATATTTTTTCATCAAAACCAATTCTAGTCTTCTATACTTTGGCATATATACATGTATCATTCCTTTGGGTTGTGGGCCTCCCACATTTTGTATGGTGGTGAGGAGAGAGAAGATATTGTCATAGATATCTTTATTGATGTAACAGTCTCAATTGCATTTTCAAAAGGATCCTTGGGAGGTCATATCAACAAAAATATATCTTGAGACCATCCTACCAGTAGTCAAACCTGATTTGATAGGATGTACAACGATATAATCACTTGCTTTGACAACATTGATCTGGATTTAGGAGCAATTTCAGTAACAATACATCAAATTGCAAAATTTATTCTATTATGGTACTAGCAATAGGATGTGTTCAAATCAAGGACATACAATCGAACGAAATATTAGAATCCAAAATATTGCTTGTAAAGAATGGTCCATTTTAGGAGTAACAAATTGTTAGCACTTAAAACAATGATTATGCAAGAAAACTTTATTTTATGCTTACAACATAGCAAACTATTGTCAATCAGGAGATAACTCACTTTAGATTTTTTTGCCTTGTCCTAGAACTTCTTTTCCTTGTCGTAAGATCTTTCTCTCAAACCATCCATGTATGGTATTTCTTCCTATCATTCTAGGACTAGGTAATGATTGACAATATGCTAATTTTTAACTTGCAAAGGTTGTATATCTCTAATAGTTCTTAATGGAAAGAGCATTGGTTTCTTGATCACTGGCCCTTGCATTCCCTTTATTTTGAAGAATTAGCAAAATAGTTTTTGAGAGTTCGTGTACCAATAAAGTAAATAATGATGTAAAAGAAATAATGAACACATGCATGTAATCAAAACATGATGATAAAAACAATAAGAATGACCTGGGTCCTTTTTATTAATAATAACATATCTTTATCAAAATATATTACAATCACGTCCCCTTGAGGGAGTTCATAAGTGTGATATAATCAATACAAATAGGAGGGTTTTAATCCTATATGAATCATCCTGATGCACTGAATGGTATTATTACTAATGCAAACCATCTAGGGGTGGGTTTTCTATGATTGTCACGATGAGTATGATGTGAATATTGTACTCATTTGTCCTCGTGGTTCTATAGTCTACACACAAAGAAACTAGAAATGTATCAAAAGCATATGAAGAGCCCACCGAAATCAAGCCCATATTAAATGTGATGAATGTGATAAATGAAATGAAATATTGATAAATGCATATATAAACTAAAATCTAATTGATGTAAAAATAATAAAAATATTGTTCTAAGCTATGCTAATCAAAAAAATTAAGAAAGCAGGCCTTTGGTCGAGATGACCTTGTCTGTGGACTACCTTGGGTTGAGATGGCCATTGTCCTAGGACTGTATCTTTTCGAGACCAAGTCTAGGCGGCATCCAAGATACCTCAGGGTGTATTGTCAATGAAGTGTTACACTATGGAAGTAGCTTGATGGATTAAATCAATCACAAAAACAAGTGTGTTTGATTACACAAAAAAATAAGTACAACTTATAATCCTTTACAACAATCCTGCGACATGATCTTAATAGTGGGATGGCTTGGAGGATTGAAAAGGGAAAACACTTTGTTGCATAGAAGCTTGAGATCAAGGTACAATTTTAGCAGTACTTCATTGCTCAAAAACTTTAATTATGGATATTTTTTTTCAACTGAGGGGTGAGTGCCAATTTATAGACTTCTCGGATTGAAGCTAAAAATGGTAAAAGCACCCTGCATGAAAAAGTAAAGAGGCAGTTTGCATTAAGAAAAGTGAATGCTTATCTCTGAAATCTTATACAATTGATAATTACATGCTTTTGTTTCTAATTTTGGCCCATGCAGGGTGCTTAATACCCTTTTCAAGATCATGCGTGAGGTTAACTGGTAATTTTGAATTCTAGTTATGCACCCTTTATTATTAAACTTACTTTTTGGCAACCATCTCGGGTCGAGACAACCATGGTTTTATGGGGAATTGCCTGTTTAAGTGGTAAAAACCACTATTTTAGCCCTGACACTACCTAAGTGGGTTATGTGGTCTAAAAGGAGTCCATTCAAGTAGTCTCCTCAACATGACATATTTTAGGTGTCTACATATGTCCCTTTTTGTGATGCTTTGTGCAAAAGCACAATGTGGAGAAAAAAAATAAAAGAACCTAAAATGGTTGATTTGATGGTTACTAATATTCATTAATCAAATAAATGTAAGATACCCCAATCATGGAAAGAGCATGCACTTTTGAATCATTACTTTCGATGCATTGAAGAACTTGATTTTGGTAATATTTTTAGATGTGAGTAGACAAGACCTAGTCTACAAATGATGGCTATGAGTATACCAAATTTTTGGTAACCTTTCGGGCATAGGGTAGACAAGATCTAGTCTATTGATGATGACCTTAGGTATACCAATCAGGTAGTTCAGCTATCCAGTATGTTTTGTTTGAATTTATTTTTGCTTGTTGTTTATCCTAAGAAAGGAGGATGTATGATTATCTTTGGTAATGATTATTGAATGAACACAATTTGAAAAATTTGAGTGTTTGATTATTGATTTGATTTTGAATTTTGTAATTTATGTGACTACCCCTTCAAGCGACGGTTCGATAGAGGAGATGGAAAATGATGAAAATGATGAGTCACTTGACCAAGATGATTTAGTTGGGTTTTTTCGAGTAATTTTACAACTTTTTGAGGGTTATCAACCTCTTACAACCTTGTTTTGACCAATTTTGACTTTTTACAATTTTTGGAAATTATATATATATATATATATATATATATATATATATATATATATATATATATATATATATATATATATATATATATATATATATATATATATATATATATATATATATATATATATATATATATATGGTTTTTCATGTAGTTTTGCAAATTTTACGACCGTCTTGGATGACCGCGATGCATCACGTGGCTGACTCGAACGACCGTGTCTGTGGCAACTGTTTATAACAAATTTTTGTGAAATTCATTTTATTTTCATCATGCACGATGGGAGGAGAGTGAGACGGTGAGGAGGAGAGTTGAGTTTATGAACAAGAGCATTGCTAAAACCTGAACTGAACCTAACAATGGACCAACATGAGGCATATTCAAGTGAAGGAGCTAGAGAGTGGAAGGTAAGTACCACATTCTCACTTTTCATTTGTTTAAGGAAATGAACCACACTAAGAAAAATTGGGAATGAACCTCACATTAAAAAAGAAAAATTGGAAATGAACCTCACATAATTTTTTTTATAATGGGATGAACTTCACCTTAGATAGGTTAATTGTAGATGGGTTCATTTTTTATCATGTTTTTTTATTTATTTTTTAATTTTGTAGACTTATTGTTTTGAATTTTAAATTTGGGGGTCGTCTTGAGTCGAGACAACTCCTCTTTGGATTTTTGACCATTAGGGAGGTCGTCTCGACCCAAGAGGACCCCTCTTTGGATTCTTGACTATTGGGGAGGTCGTCTCAACCTAAGATGTCCATGTTGGAAGGTGTCTTGACCTGAGACGGTCTCCTAGATACTTGGAAATATTTTTTATTGATTTATGACTTATATTTTCTTTTTCTATTTTGTATTGTAGACTGTGTGATGGATGTTTGTTAAATTTTGCATTGTTTTAGCTACTTAGGGCATGACATAGACACACCAATGTATTTAGGAGAGCATGTAATGCTCTCACTAATGATGATTGGGATTGGTTGAAGGTCATTGGCCTTATGTACATTATCATATTAGAGTTTATACACACAGATCATGACTACTTGATGATATTGATTGATATATGGGACAACTGAATCAAAACTTTTGAGCTTTCGATCTGTGAGATGATTGTTACCCCTAAGGATGTCTATAGGATATTATGGATCCCTATAGAGGGAAATTTGATTGTCACAAATTAGACTAGTGAGTGGAAGAGGCTCTTACAAAAAGTTTACCATTAGGATTGGTAGCAGATAGAATACAATATGGACATTGAGGGAGCAGGGTAGAAGTTGGGTATAATACCCAACTTCTAATATCCTGACATGTAGTGCTTATGTCACTCATATTAAACATGATTTCACCTGACTCTTTTGGTACGAGGTTCCTATGGAACCTCCTAGATCTAGTTCAAGATTTAGAGTGCACAGTGGAGAATCCACTGATTATGGCTTGGGGTACTATGCTACTGGTATAGCTCTACGAGGAGCTATATGAGAATCAACACCATTGCTAATTGGGGTTGGGGTGTAGCTTCCTTCTACATATTTGGGGATGGAAGCACATTCAAGTGGATAGGCCAACAAGACTACCATAGGCTATTAAAAAGGAGATGATGCACAAGGATATCCCATATGCCACACAATGGATGCACACTAAGGAGTGAGGCAAGAGCTACATGTATCATTGTATCATCCTACACTACACAGAGTCACTGGAGAGGTTGAGGCTAGAGAATGTGATATGGTGGTCTTAGAGGGATTGTCTGCATTGGGTAGAGGTCAATCATCATCTAAGGTGGATGAGATGTGGGTGCTGGCTAACAGGTTGGCATGGTACTAAGCATGAGTACTTTTGATACTCACGAGTTACTTAGTAGTTGAGGGTATGATGGGATGTACCCGATGAGGTAGTTGTCTATAGGTGCAAGATAGATGAGGTACAAATTACATGGCCTTAAGTGGAGCCTATCATGGAGGAGTTATATGAGCCATTAGATGACCTAGATGTAGAGGATCATGGTACAAATCTTGAGTATGACACCTAGTGGATGGAGCAACTATGGCAAGAAGGCAAGATAAATGGAGGTGAGGCTGGGGCTAGTGGATAAGGGGTAATAAAAGTGATGGTATATCCATCCTATCGATGAGTGCATTGTTGCATAGAGGAGGAGGAGACTTCTAGGAGAGGTGAGAGGATTTAGGAGGAGGTTGAGGAGGAGGATCCTCAAGAGCATTTTACTACACTCAGGGAGCAGGTCTACATACTTTAGGGATAGTTGATTGATAAAGATACAATGCAAGCATTAGCATATAGTTATATGGATGGTGAGAGGTAGAGGTGGTGGGATTTTGGTAAGGAGAGGGACACCCTTCAAGATTAGGTGGAGAGCATGAAAAATGAGATTATTAGGTTGAAAATTAAGTGATATGCTTTAAGGGTTTAGGTGGTAGGTGTTATAGTACAGTAGGATAATATATGAATCCAATTGTTAGGGGTCACAAAAGAGTGCAATGCTCTATAGGTGCAATTGGTAGGTATGATAGCTGGGTAGGCCTTAGGAGATGTAGCTAGACTGCAATTAGAGATGGTAGATCTATAGGGTAGAGTGTCCCAATTTTAGTTACGATATCAGTTAGATCAAAACTATATTTCTATATTGAAATATGAGCTGTATTAATGAGGTAGTACCCTACCCTCATGTTATTTAATAAGGGTATCCCATCATAGTAGATGTAACAAGGCATTTGGCAAGTCATCAATGAGACCATAAGTTCTATGATTCTTAGAGTTAGGTGCATCTCATGGGGCGGGGCCAGTGGATCTAGGAAACCTCGTAGAGATGAGATTGAGGGTAATGTTGGGAGTGGTGGTGTAGGGTAAGCTTGAGGGTTTATATGTATGCGCTTCTATTTTTGAGTGTGAGGTCCAAGGACTCACACCATTGTAGCCTGTAGGCATTTTGTAGCATTATGTACCACTCTTTTAAAATTTATATATGATATGATATTTATTATAGCATATCATGTATTTATTTCTTGTGTTTATTCCATATATTTATTTCATGTATTAATGTACTTATGGATGCAATGATGGATGATGGATGTATGCCTAGACATTGTGTATATGATTATGAATGTATGGTTAATGAATGTTTTTGATATGATAGCTCTAGTATGTATTCATAAATGTATGCATTAATGACATGATGATGCAAAATTTGATTTTCATATTTATATGTTAAAAAATAATGAATGAATCTAAGATGCAAAAACAAACTAAGTGTAAGCACCACAAAATGTATAAAATTCATTAATAAAAATGTTAACCTTTTCCTAAAAGTCATACATTTGAATATGAACTATATGGAATAAAATGTAATATGACAAAATGTAAATGATGGATACAAAATAGTGAGATGTTACAAGGGAACAACAAGGTTTTTCATGAGACTCAAACACCCTAGTTGACCAATCAAAAGTTGTATACTTACTATACATGACTCTAAAAGATAAAAATCTGCTAGGAAGACCTAGGTATTCAATATCCCTATGTGTGCATAATTAAGTTCATGAATATGATGTGTAAGACTACCCCATTGCTAGGCCAACATTTATAACCCATTGCTATTATGGGGATCACCCTATGGTCATCATTACCTCGATTTTGTACGTAGTTGGAATAAACTACTAGGTAATACAAGCCACCAAAAGTTACCGCATCCACAAGATGACATTGGTCTATACAAAAAAATATCGCTAATATGATAGACATATCACCATGTATAAGGCTACTCTATTACCATGTCGGTGTCTATAGCCCATTGCTGGTGATGGAGATTACCCCATGGTTTTTAAAAATTGAGAATTCCAAGGATTCAAGATCTTTATACCCTTCTTTTCTTTTGATTTTCTCTTTTATTTTTGAGTACTTGCTCATTTTTGTGGAAGAGTAAGGGATATATCTTCTTTTATTTGTTTTTGAGGGATACTTGCTTGTTTGGTGGAGGAGCAAGGGAATTTATTACTTTGGGTAGGAAGGAGCTTATCCTTTTGTCAATTCTTAGCATTCTAGACCATGCACATAATAGGATGACTAAGAGAAATCTTTCGCTTAAGGGGTAAGGACTACATTGTAGTGTCATCCTTTCTTTTTCAAGATTGAATTTAAAAGTGTGAAATTATGTTGGGATTTTTAGATATACAGGGTACAATCAAAGCAAGATCCTACTTTCAAAAATCAAGATAACTTTCTACAAAATATAAAAAAAAAACTTAGGAATGGATGAATGATTGAAATACCCTATAACAACTTACTGGGTCAAGGAAAAAAACACAAACACCTAGGATGAGAAATGAGATGGAAATATTTTTTTGGATGTGTGTGTTTTCCTTATAAACTTCTAGAAACTAAGAAGTGTGCATAAAATAGTCAATGGTCATATAAACATCATTGGTGATGGTCATACAATATCTACCCTATCTTATGAGGACACCTTAATAATCAAAATATCACAAGAAAAAGTGCAAATGATGACAAGAGAAAAGATTTGATTAAGACTCATGACAATCATACAAACATGGTGCTCTACAAAATGTAAATGGTGAAAATGAATGTGTGGTGTGTGTAAGTATTTTATGAACTTTTGAATATTAAGAGGTGTGCATAAAATAGTCAGTGGCCATATGAACATCATTGCTAATGGTCATCCGATATCTATCCTATCTTACAAGGACCCCCTAATGGTCAAAAGACCAAAAAGACAGGTGTAAGTGATGACAAGATGTAGAACAGAGTGACACTAATGCAATGAATGATATACCTAATACAATTAATTAATGAAATATAGTAATGTGTAATGCATGATGATGTATGCAATGCAATGCTTTTGTAATTTTTGATTTTGTATTATTTTTGTTATTTTTATTTTAATTTTTTTATGCATTGTGTGTTATGTATAAAATGCCTATAGGTGGAGGATGTTAAGAGGTTCAAGTTACTCAAATCCCTCAAGGGAAGCTAGACAATAAGTACTTGGCCCTTCTTTCTACGTTATGATGTATGGGCCTAACCAGTTTGCCACAAATTTATCCCTCAAATGGGTCAACAAGTTTGAATTATATTGGTTTTATTTTAGCACAAGATCACCAAATTCCAAAGCCTTGAGATGGAATTTTGTGTCATAGGATTTCTTAATGTGATCTTGATAAACATGAAGATGCTCAAGAGCATTGATGCATCATTCATCAAGAAGCATGAGTTGATCTAGGTAAGCTTGTCATATAGTGTCATCATCGATGAACTCTTGCAATGAAATGCACAATGATAGAATTTCCAATTCCAAGGGCATAATGGCCTTAGTGCCATATACTAATGAAAATGGAGTTGCTCCAATGGGCATACAAATGCTAGTACTATAAGCTCATAGTGCTAGAGGCAGTTGAAGATGCCAATATTTATGATTATCGTTTATTGTTTTCTTGAGAATAGCAATGATTTTTTTGTTTGATGCCTCTACTTGATCATTAATTTGTGGATAATAAGGTATTGAAAAGCTGTGTTGAATATTATACTTAGCACATAAAGGTCACATATCCTTATTTTTGAATGGCAGTCCATTATCTAAAATTATTTTGGATGGAATACCAAAATAACATATGATGTTATGTAATATGAATTCCGTGATGCACGAACCTCTCATAGTGGTAAGAGGAATAGCTTTCACCCACTTTGTAAAATATTTTGTGGCTATAGGATGGGCATGTGATAGCCAGATGAAGGGGGAGAAATTTTATCGACTAAGTCACATACCCAATGCAAGAAAGGCCACAATTAATCAATCAATTTAAGGACTATGAAGGTACATACAAAATATTAGCATGATGCTAACATTTAATGCACCTTTTAATGTAAGCACAATAGTCATGCTTCATTGTGGACCAATAATAACCAATTCAAAGGATGCACTTAGCGATAGCCATGCTGCTAAAATGGCCACCATAGGTACCATCATGAGCTTGGGAAATAGCCCAAGTAGATTCTTAGAGATCTAAGCAATGAAGGAGAATACCATCATAGCTTTGATGGTAGAGTATGTCTCCTACCAAGACATACTTTATCACTTTTTTCTTGAATATTTATTTTAAGACATGCGATAATCCCGAAGGAAGGGTACCTAGTTTCAAGAAATCTCTAAGTTGAGAAAACCAATCTAGATATGAGTTAGCTTGGACTAGATGAACTATTTGTTCCTCTCTAGATACACCTCGTACGAATACAGAGTGGTAGAGAATTTCAAGGTATATGGTCATGTTATTATCACAAGAATTTTGTGAGACCAAGGATCTCGAGGAAGTATGGTTTAAAAAGTATTGAATTGGGGAGAATCCATGTTGGTAAGGTTCAACCTATATCATGTGAACATTTCACTTATCTTTAGAAGTGTCTTGTGAGACCACGACTTGAGAGAGCATTTTGACCTGAATAGTTGTGACATCATCCGATGGGTTCAATAGAATTAGAGACCCCAAGGAAGCATGGTTATGCATAGCGACGAATATTCACCAATTGGGCTAATATTTGCATTTTCAAAAATTCAAATTTGCTATTTTGGGGGACCCAAACGTCGGCCCTTTCGCCCAAAATTTTTAGAATTTTTTAGGTGTCGGTTTGTCATGTGCATTGATAATAGTATTACGGATTTTTTTAAAAATTCACTAGCAATCCCGCCTAAATAGAGGACCCTTTTCGCCATAAAATTTTAAAATTTCTAAATTATCCCGCCCAATTCGCCAAGTATACCACTATATATAATTAACACCCCAACGATACTTTTTCATTTTTGGACCCTGTTCTACACTAGATGGATATCCCGACCTAGTTCTGCACCAGATTGGACCCATTTTTGTACCAGACCGGACCCATTTCTACACCAATATCTTGTTCAACACTAGATAAGATCTAACCCTATTCTATAGTAGATCAGACCGAGTCTACACAAGACCGTAATCTAGATCTTATTCTATAATAGATCGATATCAAACCTAGTTCTACACAAGATCGAAACCTATTTAGCAATAGATTGGACCTAGTTTTGCACTAGGTTGATCACTAAACCCTGTTCTGCACTAGTGATATCGAATCCTATTTCACAGGTCGATATGCCATTTTAGGATATGGACCACATTCTACACTAGGTCGATATCGAATCCCATTTTGCACAAGGTCGATATCGGATCCTATTTTGCAATAGGTTGACTTTTGAACCCTATTTTGTACAAGGCCTTCCTCTAGATCCTATTCTGTACAAGGCCAATTTTTAGATCTTGTTTTGCACCAGAATAGACTGTTGAATAGTGTTCTACACTAGGTTCTCTATTTCTCTTAAGACATTTTGAATATAAGTTGAAGTAGTTGTAGTAATAAGATTTGTTTTTCTATCAGCTAATTGTAGGTTTTTCTTCTGCTATTTTTCTATCATTTATTGAAAATATGTCAATGCTCTCTTTCCCATGTTTTTCTCTATTTTTCCCTATTTTACATGTTGTCTTCTATACTAGATCGATATCTAGATCTTGTTCTACATCTTGACCATTATCCGAACCCTGTTCTGCACTAGAATAGATTGTTGGACCACGTTCTACACCAGGTTCTCTATTTCTCTTAAGACATTCTGAATATAAGTTGAAGTAGTTGTAGAAAATATGTCAATGCTTAGTTTCAATTATTTTTCTCTATTTTGCCCTGTTCTGCATGTTGTCTTCTATTTTTTTGTCCTTCTGTTAAAACTCTTTGATTCTCTATTTCTATTCAGATCTACTTTTCTGTTATAATATTATAAATAGGTAAATACTTTAGTAAATGCTTTTCTGTACTATAATATGATATTGTTCCATATATGTATCTCTAATTATTTTTTGCATACAAAACTTTTTTTTCTGAATTTAATTTGAATTTGTATATTGAATTTTTTTGTGCTCTTATCAGTTACAAGTGTTATCACCAAAAAATGCAGTAGTGGCATACACTGACAAAATCACAATAAAACATGGTAGGAAATATGTATGTATTTTCTAGCAACCGACCATCTGTTTATTCTAGTTACAATATTATCTTGAGGCCTAAGAGAAGTAACATCTCTTTAACATTTTATTACTTTTCTAAAATGAAAAACACTTTCTTTACAAGAAAAATGTCACCCACCGACGATGGAAAGAAGGGGGCCAAATATTCTACTGAAAAGAGTATCCTCAAATATTTTAGCCATACGCCAAAATCAAACAAGCCATCGACATCCGTACAAATTCGAGGTACAAATGATTTTTGACTTCTAAATAGTTAGTTGTATATTTTGTAATTATTTTCAATACTGCTTTCTTCCTCAAACAGTTAGTTCTCAGTATGTGCTCAACGATATGAATCTTTTTTTCTCTGTAAGTTAGTTTTTTAAAATCCAAAAATGATAAAGAATATTATTGTATGTTACTATGCAGAATACCCTATTGACCATGATAAGCCTTCACTTGAAGATATTCCTCACCAAGAGATGCCTTCTAATGAAAATTCTCTTAACAATGACATCCAACAATCACTTGAAGATATTCCTCACCAAGATATGCAAGTTGAAAATGAAAGCGATAAATCAAATACACTACAAACTTCTTATGAATCTTCAAGAAAAAATTCTAAAAAGAGAAAGATAGAATCTAACTGGGTTATTGGAAGGTCATTTAAGAATGAATGGGCAAAAAAATTTCCCTGGATTGAGTCGGTCTTGACTGTAGACAACCAAGTCAATAAAAAAGAATGTAGATGCAAAATTTGTAGTTGGAAACTAGGTAAGGATCATAGGCTGCAAAATAAAAAAGATACAATAGAAAAACATGTTGGCAAAGTATATGTAAAAGTTATAGGAAGTGATGGTAAAATTAAAAAATATGTTAGGTGGAAGGATGCATCAGAATGTATGCATGTCAGATATGCAATAGATTATGAGAATCACTTAAAGCAACAACAATCCCTTGTTGAGAAATGTGGAATGATTGAAACCCAATTTCATAAAATGAAGAAGACCATTTTAGCTTCAAAAAGTTTGCAGTTTGTTGTTGTATTTAGTATTCTCAAAAAGGGTAGACCCATGTCCGATTTTATTGATTATAAGCACCTGTATGAACTAGCTGATGTGCAAAACCTTCCTAGTTCCCATTGGTCAGATCGAAGTGGTTGGGAAATGGTAAAATGTCTATCTTTAGTTGAGAAGGAGGACCTAAGGGAGAAAGTAAAACTTTCCAGATTCATTTCACTTTCTATTGATGAGGTGACGATTGTGGACAACACATCCTGGATTTGCATGCATGTGTACACATTTCAAAATCATGTAAGGCAACCTAGTTTGCTAGGATTACATAAGATGGTGGAAAGTTCAAATGCAAAAAACATCTATAATGTTGTTTTGACTAGTTTAAAGGAAATTGCAGGAATGAATGATATAGACATAGCCACAAAGTTAATTTGCATTGGAGCTGATGGTGCTTCTATAATGCAAGGGCACATGAATGACCTATGTGTTCGACTCCAAACCTCAGTTGCCCCATATATGATACCCATTCATTGCATGGCTCATAGAGTGAATCTTGCATATAAAATCATGAGCACTTTTGAAAATGTTGCTAGAGTGGAAGACCTTATTCGTGAAATACATTCTTATTTTTCTTGCAGTCCAAAAAGGTTTGCAGAGTTTCAACAGTTTGCACTAGGAGTTATAGAAGGAAAAAAATTGTTGAAAGATGTGGATACAAGGTGGATTTCATTGTATCAACCTGCACACATAGTTTTTACAGAATATCAATCTTTAATAGGGTTTATGTATGCAAATAGTAGGGTAGTTGATAAGGCAAATGATATGTTGTTCCATTTGACTAACTTGGAAACTCTTTTAACATTATGTGGTATTCTTCCAATGTTACAAGAAATGAACAGATTGACTAAACTTGCACAAGAGAGATCCATCTATATCATTGATTTCATGAGGATGAGAAAGCAAATATGTATGATTATTGATAGGTTATATGTGTCCAAATCAGATTTTACAGATCCCTTATTTGAAAGTTGGAAAACATTGACAAACATGAATGATGCAAAAAGCTTTTTGAAGTTTGACATCAATGATAATATTTGTATTAATGTTCATGGAAAGATGATACCTCTATATTGTTATGAAAGGCAGTCAAGTATAGTTACTGACGATGTTGAAAAAGTTTGTGTAACACACAATAGATACGAAGTTGTTTTACACAATACTAAGAAAAAATTGTTCAACATAGCAAAATCATTGACAAATGAGATAAGAGATCGGTTTCAAAGACATGAGTTGCTTGAGGCCATGGGTGTTGTTAACCCTTTGTTTTGGGGTTCTTGCAATGATCACAATTCTACACAAGAGTTGTTTATTAAATATATGGGCATCCTTATTGAGCATTTCAGTAAAAGTGTGGAAGTCAATGGTGTTGAAATAAAAGGTATTCTCAACAAAGATCTTTTAAGACAATAGTCACAACATTTTGGAAGAACAATGGTTCAACAAGCATCACTTTTGAGTAACATCCATGAGACTGGTTCCATTGCACGTTTGTGGCAAAAGTTGTATCCAAGTAGTATCTTACAAGATACGATTAGTGAATACTTTTGTTTATATGAATTATGTCAAACAATGATTTTGGGATCTGTGGAAGATGAGAGGGTTTTTAGTGCACTATATTTTGTTAAATCTAAGCTCCACAATAGGCTGGACAAAAATCTAGAAAATTGTTTAAGAATTTATGTGTCATCGTATCAGCTGGACAAATTTCCATATGATAGAGCATTGGCATACTGGAATTCAATTGCAGATAGAAGGGGTATCATGAATATGACCGATAAGGAGGATAATGATGCTTTTAGTGATCAAATGGTGGCTTCACAGATTGATTCTGGACAAGTTGAGAAGTGTTCATTTCAGCTACCTGAATTCTGATTTTTCCAGTATATCACAACAATGTAAAATTTGACTTTCTTTGTTATCATATTTCACAATATTGTTTCAAAATGCGCTATGCTTAATATTGATTCTGGACAAGTTGAGAACTGTTCATTCTAGATTTCACAATGTTGTTTCACAATGTTTCTTCATAAATTGTATGTTTTACATCACATTATGCTTTTAAAAATTGTACATTTTATATCACATTGTGCTTTTAAATATTGTATGTTTTATATCATAGTGTTTCAACTACCTTCCTTGATAAATCATTGTCTTATATTTTATATCACAGTATTGGTATTGTATTGTTAATGTATGAATATTGATCAACAAAAATATTCTTTTGTTGTTTGAGATGAAGATAGTAAATAATATTGGTGAGTAATACTAGAAAAGCAACACAAAATTATAAATGCAAACAACCTTTGAATGATTGAAGACACAAAATTAGAAAATATAGTTTTCATTAATTCGATTAGAAATATATTACATTGTACAAAATTGTTGACTGTAGTCAACTTGAAAATATTTTTACATTGTTAAATATCTTATTTCGGGATAGCTACCTTAGATTCACTTGCAACGACCTTTTCTTTTCCTTTATCTCCTTCCTTGACACCCTGTTCTGGTAGTGCACCAAGTCTGACTAGATTTTCTTGTACTTTCACAATACTCCCCAACAATGCACTTTCTTGTTGGTTTGGATCTTCGAGTATTGTTGGAAGTGTTTCTTTTGCTTTCTGGTGTTGTAGTATGATGTTCAGATCTTCATGGAGCTTATCCCTGATATATTTTCTCAAAAGATTATTATCCACCACTTTTAATTGCATTCTTTTCTTCATTTCCATTGCATTTTGCAAAAATATTTTTGCCGCATTGATATTAACATGCATGTTGTTAACTTGCCTTTTTAAGTTTTCAAAATTTGACTACAAAAATAAAATGAAAACATCATTCAAAATAGTTATATAAAAAATTATTACTTGTTTTAATGAAATATAAAAAATAAACTACAAAAGCAAATTGAAACATAAATAAATATTTTCTTACCTCAACCACATCCCTGGCAGACTCAACAAGTGCAACTTTTTCCTTATCGAAAGCCCATTGGTTATAAAAATCTTGGGCTTCAACATTAATATTCTCTAATCTACTGACGACAATATTTAAAACATCATCATCATACGTAATTTTTGAATTGACTTTTCCTATTGTGGCCTGATTAAGGAGGCCGCTAAGCTTTTCTGGTTCATACTGAACCAAAGAAAAAATTGAATCTCTTTTTGTGTAATTCTTATATCGGGCATTTATTTGCTTTATTAGGACCTTGGCCCGATATTCCCAATCCTTCATTTCTTGAAAATATTGAAGCACAATCTGTTTCACGGTTGCTTCCATATTTTCAACCATTAAGACATTTTCATCAAAATTAACAATGTCATCCTCAGTTTGAGGAAGAGGGTCATTTCCTTCAGGAGCTGATAAAGATGTCTGCTCAGCTATAGGGGCTTCCATTTGTTGTGCTTCACCCAGTGGATCTTGAAGCACATCCATTGCCTTAAAGCCTAAAATGTTGCCCTACAACAGAAAATCATCATCAAGTTGGATATTATCCAATCCAATGGATGAAACTTCTGGTGCCTGTGAAGAAGTGTGGAATGTAAAATATGAGAACCCAAGCCCATAACTTGGTGCTACCAATCACGATCTCTATGAAAAATTTGTTTTCCACCTCCAACCCATGTTTGGCCTCTCATCTGTGTAGGTTGTGCCTATCATTGTTGTTGTGGATGCAGATGTTATGGTGGAACCTATTGTTATGGTGGAAACTATGGGTGTGGTGGAAGTGGTGCTGCCATATGGCCTCTCATTCTCATCGGTTGTCATTGAGAGGTGGTTGAAAACATAAAAAAGTTTTGTTAGCATTATTCAAAAAATCAAATAGAAAAAAACCTTAATTCAAAGTAAATACACATTGTTTTACTTGAAGATGATGAAATATGTTGAATTTGGGTACCGATGGGGGAGGGTGGCCACACTAGATTCAGCCTACACATTTTATGCATACCTAGGTGTATGAGAACCACTAGGAGAAGGAGCTTGCCTCAAACATTTTTGTGGCCTCTATAATGGTGATATTTTTGATCCAGTGTCTTTAGAATCACTAGTTTGCTCTGGCCTGTGACCCCTATTGGCAGCATCCTATTTATTCCTTATGGTGGCTGCCCTACCCTACATTTAGATGAAAAGAAAAATTAAAAAATGAAAACATGCTAAAATATAAAATACTATTTGATTGTCAAATATTTTGATTGATTACCTTCAATTCATCTGGTGTCAAGGCAATGGCTTGTAGTGTTGCATGCACTATAGTAGGAACATGAGTATCTTGCAAATTATGAAAACTTTCAAAATATAGTGCTAAAATATAATTAACAGTGGCCACAATGGGTTGTGTGTTGCTGGTTTGCAATTGCACCGCATGCAACTCGACCCTGATGCGATCTGCAATATAGGTGCACCAATCGAACCTCTCATGATGCTCACAATGAATAACATAGGCTAGTGCCCAAAATAGAATTTTTGATCTTCCAAGCAGAATCAGTCTTGCTTGGAAGAACTCAATAATGGCCTTTAGAGTTGGATGCTTAACATCGGTGATTGTTAACCCTCTTTTTGACTTGGCGATGGAAGCTGCAAAAAAAATTAGATAACAATTTACAAATTTGAAATTTTTAGCATTAACAGATTCTAAGACACAAGAATTATACCTACCAAATATTCTGTGTTGAGTTGGTACATTTTGTCGAGGTAGCCTTTCTCATCTGCAGAGAGCTGGCACTTCATTGACATTGGAGGACAATCATTGAAAGGAAGATCTGTCAATCTCTTAATATCTGTAGTTGTGATGGTGAACGACATATTTCTATTCCATATTTTCATTTTGACTATGGCCTTGTCATGGTCATAACCACCAATAATATGTTGTAGGAGGACTTTATCAATTTTGAAATGTGGCATTGATACCAAGGTTGTCAAACCTACATCATCTAACCATGATAAGTCCATACCTAGGGTTATTAACAAATCTAAAATTAATGTGCAAGAAATGTTCTTGAACTTTGGAATAGGGGTGGAAGTAGCGACCATTGCTAGAAATTGGAAACTTGGAAATAGGAGAAATAGGAGAAATTGGTTGCTCGGTAATGGTTCACTCTGGTTGGGTGCAGTCATAGAAATGAACCCAAAAAATGATAGTTGATGCCCTTTTATAGATATAATGGATGGAGTCGACATGTGGTAACATTGTATTGGACATGCAGTATGGGTGACCGATTGTGTGACATGTGGTAGGTGGTCAATGATGGACCATTTTTTGCATCTGAATCATATTCTACATCAAGTCAGGTATCGAGCCATATTCTGCATCAGGCCCAATATCGAACCATATTCTGCATCAGTCCCAATACCGGACCAACTTTTACATCAGGAATGACACCAGACCATAATCTACATCAAGCCCCTTACCAGACCATAAACTACATCAGGCCCAACATCGAACCATATTTTACATAAGACCCAATATTAGACCCTATACTACATCAAACCCAACACCAAACCATATTCTCAATAAGGCCTTATATCGGACCCTATACCGCATCAGGCTTGATACCATAATCGATACTGTATCATACCCGATATCGAACCATTTTTTACATCAAGCCACATTTCAAACCATATTCTGAATCAAGCCCAATATCGAACCATATTTTGTATTAGGCCCAACATTGGACCACATTTTGCATCAAGCCCAGTATTAGACCACATTATGTATGAGGCCAGACCATATTATGCATCAGACTGAATCCAGACCTTATTCTGCATCAGTCAGATCATATTCTACACCCGACCTGATATCGAATCATGTTTTACACCCAGCCTGATACCAAATCATGTTTTTCACTCGGACCACATCCGGGCTATGTTTTCCACCCGATCCGGCCAAAACTATCAAATTCACCATTTTTTTCCAATTTTTTTCAAAAACTAAGGTAATTCACCATTTTCTTCGACATGAGGTTGGCCAGGATTCACCACAGTTTCAAAATGGATTCACCTATTTTTTACAAGTACATTTTGGGTTCGACCCCTTATGCATAACCTTGCAAGGAAGCTATCTATTCACAAAGTGGTTGGATGATTGAGGTACAACCTTGATGCCGTACCATTCAAATTTAATTAGTATTTTATCGATAAGATCTTTGTAGGATTTTTAAGATTGAACATTTGCATTGATAAATTTCCTTAACCTAGTTAACTATTAACAAGGAGTCACCAAAGATGTTTAATTTTTTATGTTCATGGTGAGAGCCATTTGAAGACCCAAAAGGAGGGCTTCGTATTTGACATTATTGTTGGTGCAGGGGAAATTGGGTTTAAATGAAATGGAAATAGGATCCCCTTGTGGCATGAAAAATACAATGCCTGCACCACCCCATTACTTACATTTTGGACCATTGAAGAATAGTGTTATATTCACTGTATTTTTTAGTTCTTTAGGTTCTCTCAAGTCTGATAGTGCAAAGACCACATCATTAGGAAGTTCTATGTTTAGTGGCTTATCATGGGGAAGAGGAGCTTCTTATAGCTGATTAGTGATGACTTGACCTTTAATAGACTTTTGACTTATAAATTTGAGGTCAAACTCTATCAAAAGCATGATCCATTTTATGGTATGACTATTATGATAAGTGTGACTGATCATATACCACAAAGGATTTTCTTTGGAAATGATATACGTGGTTTGATTTAAAATGTAATATTAGAGTTTCTTAGTGGTGAAAACCACTGCTAAATAGAGCTTCTCAACATAAATGTACTTGAGCTTGTAACTGACCAAGGTGCAACTAAGGTAATAGATGGCATGTTTTTTGTTTACCTCATTCTTTTGGACCAACACGGTTCTTAGGTAAAGTTAGTGGTCATAATGTATAACAAAAATGGAACACCTGGTCGAGGAGGAGCTAACACTGGTGAAGATGCCAAGTATTATTTAATATCATCAAAGAATTTCTAGCACTCCTGATCCCAATCAAAAGTGACCTCCTTTTGCCATAAGTGGTTGAAAGACTTGCATTTATCCAAAAATTGCACTATGAAGCGTCAAATATATGAAATTATTTTTTGCAAGCTATGTAGCTGCCTAAGATTAGTAGGGGGAGGCATATCCATTATTGCTTTAACTTTGTTTGGATCTACTTTAGTGTCTCATTTGGAGACTATGAAGCCTAATAATTTCCTATATGTAACTCCAAAAATACACTTCTTAGGATTTAAGTGCACGTGCTCTAAGAGATGATCGAAGAATTTTTCTAACACATCGAGGTGGTCCTAATGTAGTAAAGATTTTGCTAAAATATCATCCATATAGTCTTCAAAAAAAATCTTGTGCATGTAATCATGAAAGATGTAAATCATAACCTGCTAATAAGTGGTACCAATATTTTTAAGTCTGAAGGGTATGACTTTGTAACAAAAAGTCCCTCATGGCATGGTAAAAATTGTTTTGGGTTGATCTTTAGGGTTGATCCAAATTTTATTGCAACCCAAAAATCATCCATGAGGGAAAGCATTTCATGACCGGCTATTGCATCAATGAGTGCATCAATGTTCAGGAGTGGGAACTCATCCTTGGGACTCGCTTTGTTTAGATCACAAAAATCAGTGCATATGCAAATCCCCCCATTTAGTTTCCCTATAGGGACCATATTGGAAACCCAGTCGAGGTAATCAAGAAGTTGGATAAATCCTGCATCCAACAATTTTTGTAACTCATATTTTACCATTAAGGCTATTCATGGGTGCATTTTATAGATTTTTTTCTTGACCGGTTTGATATTTGGATTGAGCATTAAGTTGTGAACAACCAAGTTCAAATCAAGACCCAACATATCTTTATAAGACCAAGCAAAATTATTTTTAAATTTTGTTAGGAACTTTGTGAAATCATCCCATTCCGTGGTTGATAAACTTTGTCATAATTTGACAATTTAAATATTTTTAGGATTAGTATCAATATTAACATCAATTGCTTATTCCAATGACATGTGGGATCCCTCCTCCATTTGGTGAGGCATGGGGATCAGATGAATATCATCAGCTATTTAGAGAATCAAATGCATCATTAGGCTCAACCTCATCTTGAAAAACATATTTGAATGGACCTAAGGAAAAGTGAAATGGTTGTAATATTTCCTTGCAAGGTAGGAACTCTTCCAACGATGGCAGTAAAGTAGTACGATCAAAATTAATAGCCTCAAGATTGAGGTGCAAAGGTTTTGAAGGGTCACTTGGGTAGCAAAGTGGTGAGGTGAGGTCAATGGATATCATATTGATGGTTGTTATATAATCTCCATTCTCTAGTGGAAAAAGTTGATCAAATATGGGTGGATGCAGATGTATCAGGGGTCATTGTGGTGGTGGTGGAATGCCAGGGTGTGGCCTGGGGGGAGTGCGAGCAATGGATTCCCCTGGTGGGAGAAGTTGATGCATAAGGGATGTTGGTAATTATGGAAAATTATGAAGATTAAATTTGTCTAGATCATTGAGAGGCTCAATTGTAGCTAATTCATCCTTCGAGCTAGCTGAAGCAATAGAAATTACATCATAATCTTGGTAAGATTCATCATGTTATTCATCCCATTATTCATTAGAATTTTCTTCTTCAGATTCTATCCAATCATTTTTAGGATCCTAATTTACTTCAAATCCATCATAAAAAAGGTCAGGAGGCTCTGTGATTATCGTAGTGATTTGGACATGGACATTGAGTAAATAATTATAACCTGGATTAGCATATTCATTAGGGTAGATATCCCTTCCACAACCTAGAGTTATGCATTGGAGAGAATTGAAAAGGAGTTCATCAAGCATACGTATGGAGTAGCCTAGGCTGAAATTATCTATAGGTAGCTGATATTAAGGCTCTATAGGGGTTTGAAGACCTTGCTCATACTGACCTAAACCATTTTATTGCCCATGGTAGTGATTAAGATACTACAATGCAAAGGATAAACTTGACATATAATTAATGTTGGCTTGAAAGGGTTCTTCATCTTCTTCCATCCTATGGGGTGTATTTAAGGGAACATCAAGTCCCCCATAGACAAAATTTATTTGGTTCAGCAAGCACCCTAAGGGAATTGTTGGTCAAAATGACCACACCCAAAGGAGTAAGGAGTAGTCTTATCAAAATTCACTAAGTATAGAAAATAGTCACAATGGCACGATAGTTTTGAATTTGAAGATAGAGCAAAAGGAAAAAGTCACAATGACGTAACATTTTGAAGTCAAGGGGCCAAGTAAAGAACAAAATTTATGACGATGTGACATTTTGAAGCTAAGGGGCCAAGTGAAGAACAAAAGTCATGATGACACAAAATTTTGAAGTCAAGAAGCCAAGTAAAGAGAAATAGTCATGAGGGCACGATATTTTGAAGTAAAGGGGCCAAGTAAAGAACAAAAGTCATGACAACACAATATTTTGAAGCTAAAGGGGCAAGTAAAGAACAAAAGTCATGACAACATGAAATTTTAAATCTAAGGGGACAAGTGAAGAACAAAATTTGTGATGGTGGGATATTTTGAAGTCAAGAAGCTAAGTAAAGAGAAATAGTTGTGAGGGCATGATATTTTAAAGTCAAGAGGACAAGTAAAGAGAAATAGTCATGATGAAACAAAATTTTGAAGCTAAGGGGCCAAGTAAAGAACAAAAGTCATGATGGTGCACCATTTTGAAGCTAAGAGGCCAAGTGAAGAACAAAAGTCATGGCGATGCGATATTTTAAAGTCAAGAAGCCAAGTAAAGAGAAATAGTAGTGAGGGTGCAAAATTTTGAAGTCAAGAGGCCAAGTAAAGAGAAATAGTCGCGAAGACATGATATTTTGAATCTAAGGGGTCGAGTGAAGAGAAATAGTCACAACAACATGACATTTTGAATCTAAGAGGCCAAGTGAAGAACACGAGTCATGACGGTGTGATATTTTGAAGCTAAGAGGCCAAGAAAAGAGAAAAATTAATGAGGGCACACCATTTTGAAGCTAAGGGGCCAAGTGAAGAACAAAAGTCACGACGATGTGACATTTTGAATTCAAGAAGCCAAGTAAAGAGAAATAGTCATGAGGGTGCAAAATTTTGAATTCAAGAGGCCAATTAAAGAGAAATAGTCATGACGACATGAAATTTTGAAGCTATGGGGATGACTGAAGAGAATTAGTCATGATAGCATGACATTTTGAAGCTAAGAGGCCAAGTGAAGAACAAAAGTTGTGACAACACGACATTTTGAAGCCAAGAGGCCAAGAAAAGAGAAAAAGTCACTCGAGCACGATATTTTGAAGCTAAGGGTCCAAGTGAAGAAAAAAGTCATGACAACATGATATTTTGAAGCCAAGAGGCCAAGTAAAGGGAAATAGTCATGACAGTGCGACATTTTTGGGCAAAGGGGCCAAGTGAAGAACAAAAGTCATGATGGCACAACATTTTGTAGTAAAATACAGCTGGACCACGATGCCTTTATGGAGATAAAGGTAGATCACTGTAACAAGAAGATCTTAACCATTTCCAGTTGAAGACCCCATGCTCTCTTAACTGCCACTCTACTAGAATGAGCCTACGGGCATACTGTTGTAACAACTTTCAATTTTTTTGTTATGTAAAACTATTATATATAGGATGAGTGACCCAAAAAAAAGGTCGGCTCTTAGATGTTTACAAGGCAATGTACACAGACTTCTAAAAGCTAATAAAATATCATCCATTCTGGTTTTTGGCTCACTGGTGTATTATCAAGTATGTATGGATTGTTAATTGCTACCTAAAGTTAGGTTGAATATAACTTGCTTTAATTCTTATTCTAAATTTCTATGGTAAAGTTTTGCTAACTCTGAAATTAACCATTCCAATAGGCTTATGCTTGAGTAGATTTACACCAGAGGATTAGTTGCTCTATTTTGATGGTTCAAATAGATGCTTCTCTGTAAAAGGTTGTTAAAGTTGCTTTGTTGTTATCTAATCTGTACCGTTTAGACGCTTCTAGAAATAGCTATATTTCCCTCTCTTTATGCATTTTCTTCTCTCTCCATTTTCCTAAAGAAGCAAGGAACCAGCCTCCTCTAGAGATTGAACCGGGTAAACCCTATTTTAACCTGATCTTTCAATGTTGGCAAAGTCTTGGGCACAAACGTAACCAAAGGCAGATTTTGCTCCAATAGTTTTTGGCACACTCGATGGGACACAATCCCATGCAATATATAGATCAAATTTTTGGTGATTACCTTTGCTCTATTTATTTTTTATGAATCACCTGGTGACTCCGCCCAAGAAAGGAACCCTAAGAAATCCTTTACCTACTTTTTGGTTGAATACCATATTTTATGATAACCAGATCTAAAGCAAAAAATTTAGAAGAGCCCATCGAGTTCTTCGAACTACACCTTGGTAGCCTCAAAGCTAATCCTGTTTTAGTTGCTAGAACAAATTCTTCATCTACTATCAATACAGGATATGCAAATATTTCCCCTACAACCTTCCCTAGTACTACTACTAGCGAAACATTAACTCCAGCTACCCATATACCCATAATATCTGGCAGAACCATAGTTGCAATGGCCATAAATCAACCAAATCTACCTTACCCTTTATGGAACCATACAGGTCCCCTAAATCTAGCATATCAGCACCCGATTCCAATAGTGGCCTTGAAAGCATTACCCTAGTATGAGAAAGATGACCTATGAACATTGCCAAGATGTAGCAGTGCTCACCCCGATACATAACATCATTGAAGAAGATGTTATGATAAGATTGCTAGTCATTTACTTGAAGGGAAAAATGCTCTATTGGTATAAAGCCCTTGATAACCAAAGTATATCTACTTGGGCCCAACTTGTCAATAAACTAGTGGAAGAATTCAACAAGCATGCAGACCCATTCTCCCTGCTAAATTAGTTTACCATCATATAGAAGCACCCTCAAGAGGAGATCATTGACTTTAACATAAGATTCAGTTGAAATTGGTAGAGGTTACTTGACGAGTTGAGACCAACAAATGAACAATCAATGTATTATTATTCAGAGAGCTTTCAACTCAGATATAAGTATGGCTATTAGGTAATCCTAAGTATTTACCTTCCCAAAGATTTACCAAGAAGCCTAGAAAGCAAAAAGAGATCTGATTGCTATTGGAAGGTTCCCTGCAAAGATGATAATACCTATTTTCTTGGATCTACCGCAAGCATCAAATATTGCTTTCCCAACTCTTGCTCTAACTTCTAATGCAAGTCTCCCCAAATGGATTGAGTAACCTAATATCCTAGTAATACAAGCACCCCTCGCTCCTCCAATGCTTCCTACCATTCCTGCACTTCCTATGGCAACAATTTCATCGACTCCAGATCCTCAACTTGTAGCTCTACAAGATCTGCAATCAACCATGAAAACTCTGACAAATAAGATGACCTCAATGGAAAGAAGAGAAGTAGAAAGGAATTTCCAACCAAGGAGGTTTCCACAAGTAACAAAATATCAAGCCTCCACAAGCGGTAGAAGCTATGATAAATCTAACGTGGTTTATGCCAATGAAGATAGTGAACCCACTAACACTTCGATAGAGTCAAACTTCTGGTGTTCCACATGTAATGATCCACATGGTAAAACTTCTTGCATGATTCATCAACATCATGTCCAAAGGATAGCTATTGAAAAGGCTAAGAAAACCCTCAAGGGTCAGGTTAATATGATCAGAGAAGAGAATCAGAATTTCATGATGCCTTTTGTTGAACAAGTAGTTGTTCTAACTAGATCGAGAAAGAAACCCTTGCAGGTTGATCCCCAAGAGCTTAACCCCTTGAAAGTGCCTTCGCCTATAAGGGACCCTATTGAGAAAAGAACCTCCTACGAGAAAGCTCCCCAGAATTCAAGTCAAAAATGAGTAGAAACTCATAAAGAAGCATCTTGGAAGAAGGAAGCATATATGCAGGAACAAGCTAGAGATAAACTGAGATACCCCTCACTAACTAAGCATCAAAGAATAGATGCTACTCAGGGGTACAGAAACAAGTATGACACAATTGTGAAAGAAAATTTTTTGAACCCCTCCCATTCAACATAGTCGAAGAAATGAAGAAAACTCCCTCCAAAGTGACTATGTATGAAGCCTTGCAATTTCTAGGGCAGATTGACTTGTTGCAGGAATCCTTGAGATCTATGAAAAACAAGAATAGAACCCCAACTCAGTTAGATTCTACACAAGCTAGCCTAACATCCACTTTAGGAAAAAATAGACCCCCTCCCTTCTATCTGTCCCTTCAGATGGAAGGATGGGTAGTTCACAACTGTATGATAGACTCTGGAGCTGCAACCACCATGATGCCCAAGGTAGTATGTGACATCATGGGAATGGAATACACAAGGAGCAATCCTGGTGTCTTACAATTGGATGGAACCCCTATCAAAATTTTAGGGGTAATTAAGGATATCCCAATTGTTCTTCATAGACTACCTCAACTCACAGTCATACAAGAGGTAGTGGTAGTAGATCTAGAACCTTATTTTGGTATGTGTCTCTCCAGAGAATTCACTACAAAAATAGGAGGATATTTATCATTAGATTTCTCACACTTGGAAATCCCATTCAAGGGCAAAAGAGTAAAAATATTTAATGAGAAACCTTCGACCTTTCATATTGAAAAAATTGAAGAGGAAGGTAAACATGCCACCACTATGAATATGATGACAGAGGAACTGGAAGACTTGAACTTAATGGAGGAAGCTCTAAATGTGTTACAGGAGGAAGACCAGTTCTCTCTCCAAGACTTCAATGCCATGATCAAAATAGATATGGGGAGCTACACAATTGTAAATCTTGAGAAGAGTAACCCCACTCCTCTCCCTCAGGTAGACCAACCTACTAATAAACTATGGAAACTCTTCTTTGATGGTGCTAGGTGCAAAAATGGAGCCAGAGCAGGTATTGTTTTAATCTCCCCAACAGGTGAAGAGAAAGTTTTTTCTTATAGATTAACCTAGAGTTGCACTAACAATGCATAGAGAATATGAAGCACTCTGCTTAGGCCTCAAGAAATTTGAAAAGATGGGTATCAAACAACTTCAGATCTTTGGAGACTCTGAATTAATAGTAAACCAGGTCATTGAGAAATGTGTAAGCAAGCAAAATTACCTTAAGGCTTATAGGAATAAGGTTTGGGACTTGCTAGAGTCCTTTGAATATTTAAACCTCAAAGCAATCCCAAGGGAAAAGAACACTCATGCTGATTTATTAGCTTCAGTAGGTGCAAATTTTTTCCCTATTAGAAATGTCATCCAGAAGTCTAAGATAGTTAGGCTAATCTACAGGCCCTCCGTGCCAGATAGAGATACCTTCTATCATGTATTTAAAAATGATGAACAAATAGTATATTTTCTCACCCATAATATGAATTTCTTGAACGACATAGTGTCTAAGGATGAAGAAGATGCAGGTATTATCCAGTTGAAGAACAACCATATCCCAAAAGGATTGATCACCCTAAAAATCCTATTTGATAACAATGATAGGTCAACTGACCATAAAATGAAAGTTGATAAGCACAGATACAGAGAAGCTCAAATGGGACCCGATAAATCCATTAAAGTGGGAGTAAACACTACAGAAGAAGAACTGGACCAAATCCAAGGATTATGCAAGGAATTCCTCGACATCATAGCCTGGACTTATGGTGATCTTAAAGTTTACTCCAAAGAGACTATCCAACATACGATCGAACTTGAAGAAGGCACAAAGCCCTTTCGACAAAATCAAAGACCGATGAATCCTAAGATCAAGGCTTTAATGAAGCAGGAACTACTAAAATTTCTTGAAGCTAAGATTGTCTACCCAATCAAGCATTCAACTTGGGTAGCTAACCTAGTCTCGGTTAGAAATAAAAATGGAGATATTAGGTTGTGTATCGACTTTCGTAACCTGAACAAGGCTTCGTTAAAATATCATTATCCTCTCCCATAGATAGACTAGATCTTGCATACAATAGGAGTAGAAATATTCTCACTCTTGGATGGGTTCTCTAGGTACAATCAGGTGTGGGTTAAGGATGAAGATCAATTCAAGACTGCATTCACCACCAAGTGGGGGATATTTTCCTATTAGAGGATGCCCTTCGGATTATCTAATGCTGGGGTAACCTTTCAAAGAGCGATGGACGTGGCTTTCGGGGAACTTTTCAATAAGATAATAGTGATATATCTAGATGATATGACAATGTTCTCTCATTGAAAGGAGGATCACATTGAACATCTTAGGAGCATGTTCAAAAAATATAGAGAGTTTGGCATCTCTCTAAACCCAAAGAAATCCATCTTCACTGTGGAATAAGGGATCTTACTAGGTCATGTCATTTCTAAAGTCGGGCTAGCTATAGACCCTAATAGGGTGAAAGCACTATTAGAACTCCCTCTACCCTCGAACAAAAAAGGCTTGCAATCCTTCTTCGAACAAATCAACTTCATGCATAAATTTTGCCAAATTGTCAAACCCATGATCGAATTATTGAAGAAGGATGTTGAATTCAAGTGGATAGACTCAAGGAAATAGGCTTTCCAAAAAATAAAGGAACAAATAGCCCAAGCTCCCATCTTAGTGAACCCATACTACTCCAGGGGTTTCATCTTGTATGCTATAGGTGAACAAGAGAGCTACATTGCAATACTCACTCAAAAAGGGCCTGACAATGAAGAGAGACCTATAGCTTTCCTAAGTCAGACTATGCAGGAACATGAAGAGAAGTATAACTTCATTGAAAAATAAATTTATGCAATAATGAAGTCTTTAAAAAAGTTTAGGCATTTCCTTTCATAGAGTAGGACTATTGTTTATGTGGTTCACCCCGATGTTAGGAATTTCATCATACAAGGGGAACTTGGTGATAAAAGAGCTAGATGGGTGTCAAAGATACAAGAATATGACATTGAGATCCATCCAACCAAGTTGGTAAGAGGTAGAGCACTATGTCAAGAACTCACCAAGCAAGCCTCATCAGAATACGTAGCTTGCCAAACTCAAGAAGCAACCTCGAAATATGATCAACCCTTAGATTAGCTTTATTGGGCCGATGAACTAATCAGGTACTTCCAAACTGGAAAGTGTCTAGTAGGTTTAAACGCTTCACAAAGAAGAAGATACAGAATCCAAGCTTTGAAATACACCCTATTACCTGAAGGGTTGTACAAAAAAAATATGGATGGAGTATTGCTGAGGTGTATAAGAGATGATTAGAAATAGAGGATCTTGGATGAATTCCACGGGGGTCCATCAGGAGGACACTACTCAGGAAGAACCACTACCTTGAAGATCATCAGAACTGGATGTTATTGGCCAACCATTTTTGTAGACACTTTCAAGGTAACAAGAAACTATGAGAAGTGCCAGAGATACATTGGGAGAAATAGAAACACTTTGATGCCTCTAAAATCCATTCAGGTTGAAGAACCTTTTCAACAATGGGGGTTGGATTTCATCGAAGTAATAGAGCCCAAATCATCTACTGGGCATAAATACATCATGACCACTACTGATTACTTCACTAAGTGGGCCGAAGCAATACCCACTAAGAAAGCAGACCAAGAAGTTGTGATGGAATTCATGGAGAGTTTGATCACAAGGTTTGGCATCCTAGACGCATTGGTCACGGACAATGGCATGTATTTCATAGGTACAAAAATGATTGAATTTACATGTAAATATGGGATCTACTTGAAAACATCCTTGAACTATTATCCACAGGGAAATGGATTAGTTGAATCAACAAATAAAAACTTACTTCGAATCTTGAAGTGGACTCTGAAAGACAATAAGAGAAGTTGGCACTCTCTGATAAACCAAGCATTGTGGGTTGATAGGATAACTATCAAGAAGTCTATCAATACCTCTCCCTACTCTTTAGTCTACGACAAAGAAGCAATTCTTCCAATACACATAGAAATACCAACTTTAAAGTTGCTCAATCAAACTAGCATAGAGGAGGTAGAACCGATGGAAAATAGGTTGATCCAACTCTTGCAATTAGAAGAATAGAAATAACAAGCCTACGATCACTATAAGATATGATTAGAAATATAGGATCTTGGATGAATTCCATGGGGGTCCATCAAGAGTAAAATACTCAGGAAGAACCACTGCCTTGAAGATCATGAGAACTGGATGTTATTGGCCAACCATTTTTGTAGACACTTTCAGGGTAACAAAAAACTATGAGAAGTGTCAAAGATACATTGGGAGAAATAGAAACACTTCGATACCTCTAAAATTCATTTAGGTTAAAGAACCTTTTCAACAATGGAGGTTGTATTTCATCGAAGTAATAAATCCCAACTCATCTGCTAGGCATAAATACATCCTGACCACTACTGATTACTTCACTAAGTGGGCCAAAGCAACACCCACTAAGAAAGCAGACCAAGAAGTTGTGATGGAATTCGTGGAGAGTTTGATCATAAGGTTTGGCATCCCAGACGCATTGGTCACGGACAATGGCATGTATTTCATAGGTACAAAAATGATTGAATTTACATGTAAATATGGGATCTACTTGAAAACATCCTTGAACTATTATCCACAAGAAAATGGATTAGCTGAATCAATGAATAAAAACTTACTTCGAATCTTGAAGTGGACTCTGAAAGACAATAAGAGAAATTGGCTCTCTCTGATAAAACAAGCATTGTGGGTTTATAGGATAACTATCAAGAAGTATATCAATACCTATCCCTACTCTTTAGTCTATGACAAGAAATCAGTTCTTCCAATACACATAGAAATACCAACTTTAAATTTTCTCAATCAAACTAGCATAGAGGAGGTAGAACTGATGGAAAATAGGCTG
Source organism: Wollemia nobilis (assembly GCA_028583015.1). Lineage (NCBI taxonomy): Eukaryota > Viridiplantae > Streptophyta > Pinopsida > Araucariales > Araucariaceae > Wollemia > Wollemia nobilis. Next base: position 1,876,274 of record JAQPPZ010011269.1, on the reverse strand, counting down.
ATCCAACTCTTGCAATTATAAAAATAGAAATAACAAGCCTACGATCATTATAAGAGATGATTAGAAATAGAGGATCTTGCATGAATTCCATGGGGGTCCATCAAGAGTAAAATACTTAGGAAGAACCACTACCTTGAAGATCATGAGAACTGGATGTTATTGGCCAACCATTTTTGTAGACACTTTCAAGGTAACAAAAAACTATGAGAAGTGTCAAATATACATTGGGAGAAATAGAAACACTTCAATACCTCTAAAATCCATTTAGGTTAAAGAACCTTTTCAACAATGGAGGTTGTATTTCATCAAAATAATAAAGCCCAACTCATCTGCTAGGCATAAATACATCCTGACCACTACTAATTACTTCACTAAGTGGGCCGAAGCAATACCCACTAAGAAAGCAGACCAAGAAGTTGTGATGGAATTCGTGGAGATTTTGATCATAAGGTTTGGCATCCCAGACGCATTGGTCACAGAAAATGGCATGTATTTCATAGGTACAAAAATGATTGAATTTACATGTAAATATGGGATCTACTTGAAAACATCCTTGAACTATTATCCAAAAGAAAATGGATTAGCTAAATCGACAAATAAAAACTTACTTCGAATCTTGAAGTGGACTCTGAAAGACAATAAGAGAAGTTGGCTCTCTGATAAAATAAGCATTGTGGGTTTATAGGATAACTATCAAGAAGTATATCAATACCTATCTCTAATCTTTAGTCTACGACAAAAAATTAGTTCTTCCAATACACGTAGAAATACCAACTTTAAATTTGCTCAATCAAACTAGCATAGAGGAGGTAGAACTGATGGAAAATAGGCTGATACAACTCTTGCAATTATAAAAATAGAAATAACAAGCCTACGATCATTATAAGAGATGATTAGAAATAGAGGATCTTGGATGAATTCCACGGGGGTCCATCAAGAGTAAAATACTTAGGAAGAACCACTGCCTTGAATATCATGAGAACTAGATGTTATTGGCCAACCATTTTTGTAGACACTTTCAGGGTAACAAAAAACTATGAGAAGTGTCAAATATACATTGGGAGAAATAGAAACACTTTGATACCCCTAAAATCCATTTAGGTTAAAGAACCTTTTCAACAATGGAGGTTGTATTTCATCAAAGTAATAAATCCCAACTCATCTGCTAGGCATAAATACATCCTGACCACTACTGATTACTTCACTAAGTGGGCTGAAGCAATACCCACTAAGAAAGCATACCAAGAAGTTGTGATGGAATTCGTGAAGAGTTTGATCATAAGGTTTGGCATCCCATACGCATTGGTCACATAAAATGGCATGTATTTCATAGGTACAAAAAATGATTCAATTTACATGTAAATATGGGATCTACTTGAAAACATCCTTGAACTATTATCCACAAGAAAATGGATTAGCTAAATCGACGAATAAAAACTTACTTCGAATCTTGAAGTGGACTCTGAAAGACAATAAGAGAAGTTGGATCTCTTTGATAAAACAAGCATTGTGGGTTTATAGGATAACTATCAATAAGTATATCAATACCTATCCCTACTCTTTAGTCTACGACAAAAAATCAGTTCTTCCAATACACATAGAAATACCAACTTTAAATTTTCTCAATCAAACTAGCATAGAGGAGGTAGAACCGATGGAAAATAGGCTGATCCAACTCTTGCAATTAGAAAAATAGAAATAACAAGCCTACGATCATTATAAAAAAGATGTGATCACCATGAAGAAATGGTTCAACAACAAGGCTACTTTGAGAAATTTCAAAGTAGGAGACTTGGTTCTGAGGTGGAATGAAAAGAAAGCAAAACCCAAAAAACACCAAAAATTTGACGTATTTTGGGAAGGTCCCTTCAAAGTAATCAAAGAAAACAAGCAAAACTCTTTCTAGTTGAAAAATGAATAGGGTCAGATTCAACCCATCCCCATCAATGGCTTCCATCTAAAGTTGCACTATAAGTAAGATGTTTTCCTCTACTTTGTATGTATTATATGTAAATATGTTCTTTTTCTTTCCAAAGGCTACCTCAAAGAAAATTGTCATGATTTCATGATATTTTGGTGTCCAAAGGTCACCTGTAGGAAAATTATCATGATAGTGTGACATTTTAGTGCCCAAAGGCCACCTCAAAGAAAATTGTCATGATTTCATGACATTTTGACATCCAAAGGCCACCTAAAGGAAAATTGTCATGATGGCATGACATTTCGGTGCCCAAATGCCACCTCAAAGAAAATTGTCATGATTTCATGACATTTTGACATCTAAAGGGCCACCTAAAGTAAAATTGTCATGATGGTGCGACATTTCGGTGCCCAAAGGCCACTTCAAAGAAAATTATCGTGATTTCACGACATTTCAGTGCCCAAAGACCACCTCAAAGAAAATTGTCATGATTTCATGACATTTTGGTGTCCAAAGGCCACATGAAGGAAAATTATCGTGATGGCACAACATTTTGGCATCCAAAGGCCATCGTAAAGAAAATTTTCATGATGGTGTGACATTTTGGCATCCAAAGGCCACCTTGGAGTAATCATGCTTTTTGGCAAGAAAATCAATTTTCTTAAACTTTTAAAACCCCACTTTTCAAGGTACAACCATACCAAGATTTTGGCCTAGAGTAGAGGTGACACAAATTTATTGGCCCAAGACAACAACAAAGCGACGCCATTGGCCCTCACAAAATGGTAATGCATGGAAATTGGTTTCTTGAAGGTGGCACACAAAAAAAAGCATTAGACAATGTTTAAAATTAGTTGTAGGGTGTGTGCCACCAACCATAGTTAATGCATGTCACATTGGCATGCACATGCACGTCTACTTATGCCACAAAAGCCTTTCAATCACTTCTTTATCCTTTATCATTTTTCTCCTTTTGCTTGCAACACTCCCAATTTTTCCTAGAGTCCTTTAAGCTTTGCCAATCACATTCCAAGTTTTCTCCATGCCAAAATTGCAACAGGTAACCATGATGGCTTCTCCTCCAGCCACTAAAGGAAAACGTAGGTCAGCTAAGAGTGAAAGTAGATTCATAGACCTAGATGCACACATCATTGATACTAGGGTAACATGGAAGAATTTAGAGTAGATTTAAAATACATAGAAGCTAGGGTAGTGAAGAATATCACACCATCATGCTCGAGCACATTTCCATACCACTACCACATCTCTTGGTATGTTTGCACCCCTATCCACCCTACCCTCAATTTATCTGGGCAATGGCAGAATTTTATGATATTCTCACAATGACACTGAGAGGGGGGGGTGAATCAGTGTAGCTATTTAAATTCAAATCTACAAATCTTAAAACTGATGCAAAGAGAACTTAAAAGCAGATAAAGCAATTATCACAAGAGAGCACACCACAACAACAAGGTTCACCAATTTGGCTACTCCTCAAGAATGACTACTTGGACTACGGTCCAAATCCAGCCTTTGCAAAATACCAATTTTACAATCCGTTTATCAGCACCCACTGTAAGGAGAACCAACCCTTGATTTATCTGCACCAACAAAAAGGAGCACCAACCCCTATCCAAGCACCAACTTGGATCATAGTTTTGAAAGCTATATCAATGACATACAAATGCCTTCACTTTTACAAGACCCTGATTGGTCTACAATTTATCAAAACACAGTAAACACTTACTACTCTGCTTGTCGTTCTCTTACAACACACTTCTAACCCTATTTCGATAGCACTTTCACTCATTCAATGACAACTTAATTCTCTGTGTGACTGCCCTTTTATAACCCTATCTCTCATTAAGACTCCTCGTCTTCTGTCACTTCTGTAATCTCGCATGCAGTCTATTAACATTCTCTTTTGCCACTTGTCAACTGTAACTGCTTCTTTATGTAACCCCTTTTGTATATATAGAGTGGGCATTTCATTAAACACGTTACATGCAACATATACCTCTACCATGACTGTTCATCTTCTTGGTCATGACTATTCGTATTCTTTTTTGTGCATGCATGCATTTTTTGATTCTATTTATGTGACTGTTTGATTTCTCCTTCGACTATTCTTAAAATAGCTGCATGATTTCTATCTGTAACTGCACCTGTAACTGTTGCACTAACTCCAGTTAACTCTTCTTATTTTGGCTGCATGCTTTTCCTCTAAAACTACCCCTTTAACTGTCGTTCTACTTCAGTTAACTGTCCGTAAACGTGCTGTTGCAACCTGTCACGTAATCATGACATTTTTGTCTCTTTGTACTCTTCTCGCCTTTTACCCATGAAAACATGACATGTCACGATATCATGACATTTTTTGCCTCCTTGTCCTTTTATCAGCTTGCACCCATGAAAACACAACATGTCACAAAATCACGACACTTTCACTGCCTTGAGCTCTTCTCTATCTCTTGCCCATGAAAACAAAACATGTCATGAAATCGTGACACTTTCGCTTCCATGCACTCTTCTCTGCTTGCACTAGCAAAAACATGACATGTGAAATCGTGACACCTTTAACTTTCGTACACTCTTCTTAGCAAGCACTAGCGAAAACATGACATGTGAAATCGTGACACTTTCACTACCTTGTGCCTTTCTTTGCCTTTCGCTCGCAAAAATGAAACATGTCATGAAATCGTGACACTTCCGCCTTTGAACTCTTCTTCCTTGAATTTGTCATGAAATTGCGACGCTTCTGCTTCCATGCTATTTCATTTTGCTTCTGTCACAAAATCGTGACACTTCATCCTTCAGAGTCTTCCTATCTACTGTTGTCGTGATATCATGACATTTCTATCTTCGTACATTCTCTCTCCTCTCTTAGTCATGAAAATGCGACATGTAGCGATATCGTGACATTTTTCCTCCTTAGCACTTTCTCTTGCAAATTGTCATGAAATCATGACACTTTTCCTTGCAAGCTCTTTCTCTCAAACATGTCACAAAATTGTGACACATTTTCATCCGTACTGCCTCTCTTGTAGAATGTCGCGAAATTGCGACACTTTTCTTTGCGAGCTTCTTCCTCTCGAACCTGTCATGAAATCGTGACACTTTTTTGTCCGTACCATCCTTCTTACAAATTGTCATGAAATCGTGACACTTTTCTTTGCAAGCTCTTTCTTTTCGAACATGTCACGAAATCATGACAGTTTTCTTTGCTTGCGCCTTCTCTCCGAACATGTCGTGAAATCACGACAGTTTTCCCTGCATGCGCTTCTTCTTCGAACATGTCGTGAAATCATGACAATTTTTCCACTTGGATTTTTCTCTGCCAACATGTCATGAAATCGCGATAGTTTTTCTTTCTTCTTCTCTCTCTTCTAACATGTCGCGAAATTGTGACAGTTTTACTTGCACTTTCTCTTTCGTCCAACATGTCGCAAAATCGTGACAGTTTTTCTACTTGGCTTCTTTTCCTCCAACATGTCGTGAAATCACGATAGTTTTTCTTGCGCTTTCTCTCTCCTCTGATATGTCACGAAATCATGACAAATTTTCCAGCTTTTTCTCTCTCCTTCGATATATCGCAAAATCGTGATAGCTTTTCAAGATTTTTCTCTCTCCTTTGATATGTCGCAAAATCGCGACAATTTTGCCTGCATTTTCTCTCTCCTCTGATATGTCACGAAATTGTGACATTTTTTCCTGCATTTTCTCTCCTTCGATATGTTGCAATCCGATATGTCATGAAATTGTGACATTTTTGCCTGCATTTTCTCTCTCCTTCGATATGTCACAAAATCGTGACAGTTTTTCTTTCTGCCTTCTTTCTTCTCAACATGTCATGATATCACGACAGAAAACATGTCACGATATCGTGACAATTTTCTTACTTGTCTTTTTCTTTGATCCTTTGAATCTGGGCCACTTCTATCTTCTTGGATATTCACTGTACATGCTCTCACTGACCTCTGAACTCCTGTCCACTGCATCAACTGATCTATCTGTCTGTATTGACAACAATGACAATACTTTTGCTGCACCTTGCTCAACATTTTATGATGTAAAGCATAGAATTGTAAGAAATTCTAGGGTAGAGGTCGTATTTACTCTCAACATCGATGTAGTTAGAGCAACCTTTAGTTGTGGCAGAAAGATCATGGTAAACCCTATTCCTTTTGATCCCATAAATTTAGCCAAATTTTATACCCCTACCCTCAACATAAGATTATTTCTACAAGAAAATTTTTAAAAACCTCCTCCCAAGGGGACTGTGCCAAAATATCTGATTCCCTATCTAAATTCAAGAACAAGGAGTTTTTCTCCATGTTGGCCATGGTAGCAGGGCTAGAATCTGACACACAAGTCTACGGATGGTAGATTGTGGTGGCACAATGCATGTTGAATCCTAAGTTCTATGATGCTTCATGCATGGACTAAAAGACAGTGTCAATTTTCTTTGACTGGCCAACATACATGGACCAGAAAATACATGTAGGTCTGTTCAAGATACAAAGATATCTTCCAAACACCTTCAGGTTTTCCTCTTACCTGGTATGACTTTTATTTTTATTTCAGGAAAAAATTTAGAGTTCATCTCTACCTCAACCATGCATCAAGATGGTAACAGATTACCCATATATGAGTGGACACCGCTCCTCTCAAAAGCAGAATCATACTACCATTTCAATATGCAATTCTTGGGTCCTACATAAAAAATCATTTATGGCACTATGCCAAAATATTCCCCAAAAGATGTGGGATACTCTATAGCACATTCACACAGAAGTAGGGGATTGGTTTATTTTTACCCAAGGAGTGGTCGTCAGATTATATGGCTTCACAGGGAAGCCCTTTTTACTACCATATTATGTCACTGAGCGATTGTTCACTCTGTAGTATGTGAGGTAGATTGAGTATGTTAATTATTGAATTGACACAGGTGCTGGCAATATCGATACATGCCTCATGCCCTTCTAGTGTGCAGGGGTATCAGTATCAAAGAAGGGGGACCATGAGTGAATCACTCAAACCTTGAAGAATTTGAAGTTGATTGAGTTGCCACAGAAGTGGAAGTATGACCTTATAGAAAAAATTGCTCAAAAATAGGTCACCCTCAATTAAAATTCCTTTTAAAATTTTTTATGCATCAAATAGGCAGATTGATAGACAAGGTGAAACAACAAAGAAGATGATTCGTTAGAATAGCATGTTGATTAGATGTAGTAATTAGCTCTATGGCATGACTTATATGAGCATTTAACAGAATGGAGCTCTGATGTAAACCCAATTCATAAGTTAGATGAAAAATTTATCAAAAGGATGAAGAAAAAAGGGAAGGATTGGGATCACACCAAAATCTTAGCATGGTGGCAGATGAGGTGTCATATACAAATACATACCAAATATGGAACTAAGATCGACAAGGAATTTTACAAAAGGTATGACGATCACCATGCCACATGGTCTAACACTCTCATAGATAAGGTACCATTAGGCATCAATGGTCTCCCTATTAATCCCATTGTAGAAAAGGTAGATGCTAGCAAAAACAAAGGAAAGAATATTACCACCGAGAAAACAAAAGCCCCAAAGAAGATGTCTCAAAAATTCATCCCCCCTTCCACATTGGACACAAAGTTTGATGATGATGCCCCTCTATTCCAGAGAAAGAGGAAAGCAGAGTTGGTGAAAGGAGGAGAACAAAAGAAAATAAAATAAGAGGAGATGCACTCTGAAGAGACAGAGGACTAGGAAGAAATAGAGGACCAGGAAGAAATAGGGGATTAGGAAGAAATAGGGGATCAAGAAGAAATAGAGGAAAGCTCTGAACAAATTTTTGAACACCAAGATATGAATGACCAATAAGTTGTCGAGATAGCCAAAAAACCTACCCCCATAGATGGGGCCCTTAGTAAAGAGTAGGTCCTAGCCAAAGATGCAACTAATACTAGTAATTATAACTTGAAACAAATAGTAGAAACTTATATGGAAGCTCTCGATAAGGCACCAAAAACTGGGGATACAAAATCGTAAAAGAAATTAGGTATATCTCCTATTCACCTCGATACATATTCTTCTTCTTCTCATCCCCAAAGGAATTCCCCTACCCATTCTGAAGGTCAGGGCGATGCCTCTTCTTCCTCCATTCAATAGCCTTCACCATATCCACCATCAAACCAAATTGACCCTAAAGTATCTTTAGTTGTACCCACAAATGACCCCACTAAGTAGCCAAATGTAGATACCTCCATAGCCACCATTCCCTTTCCCTATAATGATAGCTTCCCAAAATTCCAGTCCATTCTTGCCTCTTATTTTGAGAGTAACCCATAATTGCCAAATTAAAAAATTTGAAAAAGGTAACTCGTTGACAATTTTGTCACATTGCACAATGGGGTAGAAAAATCAAATTTTTTGTAAAGTATTTCTTTCAATGAATTTTCAAGTGTTGCAGCAATTTTGGCTTTCCCTGCTATTCCCCTTGTACATAAAATGAATATGAAGGAGCTTCGCTGATGAACAAGCTAAGGAAGATAGCCACAAGGGAAGAAATGAAGGATGAAAATTACTTCGGGCCCGAAGTCCTTCAAAAAGCTACTTCGGGCGAAAATATTGCGAAGCGGTGTTGCCAAAGAAAGAATTCAAAGAAGGCGTAAAAAAAAGAGCTTCGCACCCGAAGCAATTCCAGTAGCTACTTTGGGCAAAAGTTTTGCGAAGCGGCATTCAAGCGGTATTTCAAAAGAACAACTTCGCCAAAGAAAATCACGGTCTGAATTTGCTAAGGCAGAGAAAACTACTTCGGGCAAGAATTTTGTGAAGCGGTGTTGTCGAAGAAAAATACAAGGGAAGAAGAATGAAAACTACTTCACACCCGAAGCATTTCAAAAGGTTACTTCGGGAAAGAAACTTGTGAAGCGAAATTTGAAGGAGCACAATGTTGAAAATACTTCACCGAAAAACCGTCGAAGCACCCACTTCGGGCCTCCCCGCCAGCGAACCATTTCTACTTCTCCAAAAGTCGTTGCGAAGCATCTACTTCGGCACACCTTCATGCGAAGTACTTTCACTCGAAGTAGAAGCAGTCAAAGCATTTTTGAAGGAAAGAATGCGCTTTGGCCAAAACCCTCCTGAACCACAATTTTGAAGGAAGATCATGGCGAAGCATTTTAACAGTTCATCAGCGAAGCAATTTTGGCACATCTCTCCAGTGAAGCAGCAAGAAGTGAAGAGCCCATCTTGCGAAGGAAATATGCTTCGGCACCCACCATCCCCAAAGCAATTTTGTGAAGCTCCACCATGCAAAGTATAGATCAAGGAGGATCCTCTTCGGCACAAGTCCATAGCGAAGCAGAGTTGAGAACAAAAATTTAGCGAAGCACTTCAAGGGCACATGCTCCAAGTCGGGTATTTTCTCGAGGCGATCAAGTGCCTCATAAATGCATTTTTATGTGCCCGATAAACTCGTTGCTCATTTTTAGCAATTAGAAAGGAAGTATCAGTTCTAGAAGAAGAGCCCGACGAGCATGGTGTCCACTTGAGCACTGTACCTAGAAGCCAAGGACGCTCATATGGCTCATTAATGCTTGTTTCCACGGTTGACCCGGTCGCAGTTTCCAATTTTGATAACATATTTGAGAGCTCAGTCATGAGGGCTACGAAGAGCCGACTTCTCAGGTTTCAAGGGTGTACTCCATTTTGTGCACTTATGGCTCAGAGGGTCGGGTCCTCTATAAAAACCTAGGCATTGTAAAGTAAAGGGGGGGAACTTTCTGCTAGAAAGCTGCTGTAAATTACATTACTGCGATTAATACTAAAGATATTTGGACTCTACATCTCTATTTTATGCTGTCTTCTACGATTATTTCTTTTGTATTTTCTTCATTTGCATACTGTAATTCTGAACTATGGATTTAGGTGTGTGATTGGAGTGGAAACCTGAGATTTTCTTGAAGGATACATAGGAGAGGAAAATGCTGTGTGGGCTTTCTTTTATGCTACCTATGGATAGTGTTTCTGTTATATTCACTTTTCTTACTCGTCGTTACTCTGAACTCTGAATTTTGACAAAAGGAAAAGGAGAATCCTGGGACTTTTTTGGAGGATACATAGGGGGGTTGATACTGTGTTCATTTTGTTTATTCTTGGTGTTCTTTGCTACTATTTCAAGTTATTGGCTAGTAATCATGCTTCTGGTTCTTTCCCACCATTAAACTACTGAAATTTCTTCCCTTACTCTTTTATTTCTTTCCTGCACCCTCACTCTATTTATCTCTTTCCAGCACCCTTATCTTAAAAATCAAAGTAGTTTAGTCTAGGAGCCGGCATTTCTCTAGATATTGGCACAAGGGGCATTTCTTCCCTTTGGCCTTTCAATGTTGGTCCAGGTCTAGGGCACATACTTACCCAAATCCTTTCCTGGGCAGATTTGATGACCAACAATTTTTGGCATGCTCGGTGGGACTCGGTCAGTCTCACCTTGTGAGTGGTAGTAAGAACTGATGCTCTTGTTACCGAAAGACTCTTAGAATTTGGTGACTCTATCTTACCCAAGAATATTTAAGTCGTAAATACTGGTACCAAAGTCTGTGTCTTCATGCAAACAAGATGGAGAGTTAGGAATAGAGGAGAGGAAACTGAGTTCTTTGAGTTAGATATTGATGCCTTTGGGGAACAATCTAGGTTGGTCACCCCTGAGTCTTTGTTACGTGGAACATCCTCGCAAGAGGTTGCTATTGACGAACAAGGCCTAACTTCTGATAGCACAATGGCTAGTTTTCCTCCTAATCCTCCCAACTAATCGAAGCGTCCTAGTGCCTCCATTCCTATTGGTCGTCCTGTTAGCAATCAAGGAGGAGCTTCGAGAATTCCTGTTTCTCAAAATCTAAGAGTAAATATGGCACAAAAACAACAACAACAACAACAAAAAATGTAGTAGCAACCACCGCCTAGATTATACCCAGCATGTAATTCTTCAAGACTGCTAAATCTAGCGGGACAAGGGCAAGTACCACCTGCTGCTATAAAGAAGATCCCAACATTTTATGGAACTGGGAAGACTGCCCTGGAGCACATCCAAGATATAGTTTCTCTGGCGAAGATCCATGAAATCACATAAGAGCGGGTTATGGTAAAGCTTCTAGTTCTATATCTTAGAGGAAAACTCCTCTACTGGTATAGATCTTTACCACCCGGTACCATTACGGGATGGGACTAGTTAGCCGGGTAGTTGATGAGAAGCTTCAATGAGTTCATCGATCTGACCTCTCTACTGCACCAGTTCACAACGATCCAGAGACATCCATAAGAAGAGATTGTCGACTTCAATGTTAGGTTCACTAGAACCTGGAAAAGAATACCAGTTGGACTTCGGCTAATTGATGAAGCTACAGTGTACTATTTCCTTCGAGAGTTCAATCCTGATATCAGCATCATGGTGAGGTATTCAAATATCAATACCTTCTTGGAGTTATATGAGTTAGCCCAAAAAGCGAATATGGATCTAATAGCTATGGTTAAACTTGCCCAAAGGATGTCGATGCCCATACTTCTTGATTTCCATCAATCCTGGTATGCAAGCGCAGCCGCTTCGTAGATCTCTGCAACCCCTGCATACCCTATCTCATCTTGGAACCCGAATCCCATTGTGTCCCAAATCATCGCCCCACAAATTCATTTTCCCACCTTTTTGACTCCATAGCCCATGGTCACTTTGGCATTCCCTATACTACTAGCACCACTTCAACACCCTGCCCTACCTCCAATACCAATAATGGCTCCATTGCCACCTATTCCTAAAACCGATGACATGTAAGCCAAAATACTATAAGAATTTCAGTCCCTAAACTCCACAGTGCAGACCCTATCTAATGACATGACCATTATGAAGAAGAAGCAAGCGCAACAAGAGTTTCTACCAAGAAGATCTTATACTACACCTGCACTTACTAAAGATCAAGCGATCCAGCAAGGAAGAGCTTCGACAAGAAATGATGCGATAGACAAAGCCCCGAGCACTTTTGATTATATACATTGGTGCTCCACGTGTAATGACCCTCATGAAGAGAATACTTGCATGCTGCACCAACACTATGTACAAACACTGGCGAGAAGTAGTCATGGTGGTCAAGTCAATGTCATCAGGCAATTGGATCAGAACCTGGTAATTGGTGAAGAAGAGCCAATTGCAGTCCTTACCAGAGGAGGAAAGAAGTCGATAGAGGTAGATGCTACTCAAATGGCTCATTTAAAGGTGCATGCTCATCATGAGAAAGGAGAGCAACCTCCTTTGACCCTGAATGAAGCTCTACAGCCTACACCAGTAAAAAAGAAGGCCCAACAGGCCCCTGCAAATCCATCACAGGTGGAAACTAAGGAACAAGCTAGAGAGAAGCTCAAGCTTCCTTCGTTGACCAAGCGACAAAGGGTCAAAGCTACGTAATAGTATTGCACTAGATATAAACCAAGAAAGGGACCTGAGGTGCCCAATTCCCTAGCGTACAACATTATAGATGAGTTGAAGAGGATTCCAACCAAAATTAGTCTGTACGATGCACTACAACTACCAGTACAGGTAGACTTGTTGCAAGAATCATTAAAGATAACCAAAGCAAGAAAGGCAACACTGCTTGCCCTAGTACAAACCCTGTCCACATCCATCATAGGGAAGAATAGGCCACCGCAATTCTATATGTCTCTATAGATGGAAGGGTATGTTGTACATAACTGTATGATTGACTTTGGAGCCGCAACAACGGTCATGCCCAAAGCAGTGTGCAAAGAGATAGGGATGGAATATACATGAAGCAGTCATGGCATGCTACAGTTGGATGGTACTCCTGTGAAGACTATAGGAGTGATCAAATATATTCCTATCCAACTACACAAAATTCCTCAGATCACAATTATACAAGAGGTAGTAGTCGTTGACCTTGAGCCCTACTTCAGTATGTGCTTGTAAAGAGAATTTATGACGAAGCTGGGAGGATATCTATCTATGGATTACTCACACTTGGAGATTCCATTCAAAGGGAAGAAGATTAAAATCTACAACGAGAAGCCTTCCACCTTCCTCATAGAAAAGATGTTCGAAGGAGAGAGTAGTGATCCCGTGCATGCGATAGTAGAGGGGATAGAGCAAGTGGACCTGGTCGAGGAATCCCTTGCATAGTTAAGTTGCGAAGATGAGTTTTCATTAGCAGACTTTAATGCCATGATAGAAACTGATATGGGATGTTATGCCATCGCCAAGCCTAAGAAACACATCAAATAAGAAGAGAAAGTCTTTGCCCAAGGATTGTGGAAATTGTTCTTCGATGGTGCCTGATGCAAAAATGGCATCGGGGCGGGGATTCTATTAGTATCGCCTTCTGGAGAGCAGAAGGAATATTGTTACCGGTTGGTGTGAAGTTGCACCAACAATGCAGAAGAATATGAAGCATTATGCCTAGGACTCAAGAAAGAAAAAAAGTTAGGCATAAAGCATCTCCAAATCTTTAGAGATTCTGAATTGGTATGCAATCAAGTCACAAACAAGTGCACTTCAAAGAAGCACTATCTCAAGTCATATTGAAACAGGGTATAGGACTTGCTCGACCAATTCAAATCTCTCAATATACAGTCTATTCCAAGAGAAAATAATTGACATGCTGATGTTCTAGAATCCATCGCAACCAAGTATTCTCCAGTAGAAGACATGGTGCATAAGCCTAAAGCTATGAGGATGATCTACAGGCCCTTTGTCCCAGACAAAGATCTGCATTGGCAAGTTTTTGACAATGATGAGCAGATTATGAATTTCATGATTCAAGAAATAGCCACAGTTGAAAGCAGAAGCCCTAAGGAAGAAGAATATGAAGGGCTAGTTCAATTGAAGAATAATCACGTTGCCAAGGGATTAATTACTCTTGAAAGCCTCTTTGATCAGAATGATCAAGTAGTTTCTCACAGGATCAAAGTTAATGCAAAGCAATATCAAGATTTAGAACTTGAACCTGGGAAAGCAATAAAAGTTGGAACAGATTGCACTTCGGAAGAGCTAGAGTAGATCTGATCTTTGTGTAGAAAGTATCCCGACATAGTGGCTTGGTCTTATCAAGATCTAAAGGGATATGATTAGCAACTGATCCAACATACAATTGAATTGCAAGAAGGGATCAAACCTTTCCAACAGAAGCAAAGGCCTGTCAATCCAAAGATCAAAGTATTGATGAAGGCCAAACTCCTATAAATGCTTGAGGCGAAGATAATTTATCCCATCAAGCATTATTTTTGGGTAGCGAATCTAGTCCTAGTTAGAAAGAAGAACGGATATATACGATTGTGCGTGGACTTTTGCAACCTGAACCAGGCTTCTCTCAGATACCACTACCCTCTCCTGTAGATCGATCAGATCTTGCGTTCGATGGCTGGGGCTTAACACTTCTCCCTACTCGATGGTTTCTCTGGATATAATCAAATCTGGGTTAGGGACGAAGACCAGCATAAAACCGCATTCACTACCAAGTGGGGAACATTTGCTTACCAGTGAATGCCATTCGACATTTCGAATGCGGGTGCCATTTTTTAGAGGGCAATGGATTTAACTTTTGGCAAAATCTTGAATAAGGTTATTGTTATCTATCTAGATTACATGACCGTATTCTCCCGAAGAAGGGATGATCACCCCTTACACTTACAACAGATTTTTGAAAAATATCAAGAATTTTGCATTTCAATCAATCTGAAGAAGTCCATATTCGCAGTCAGCGAAGGAAAGTTGCTGGGACATGTGATATCAAAAAAGGGTCTCACTGTAGATCCTGACAGATCCGAGGCTCTAATGAAGCTCCCACTCCCAGTAAACAAGAAAGGACTTCAATATTTCTTCGGACAGATCAACTTCGTGAGGAAGTTTGTCCTAGATTTTGCCCAGGTCATCAAGCCGATGTCCGAAATTTTGAAGAAAGGTGCAGAATTCATCTAGATGGAGAGAAAAGAAGCATTCAAAGAAATAAAATCTTGAATTGCTCAAGCACCGGTCCTGACCAACCCTGACTACAATGGGGACTTCATCCTATATGCTATAGGAGAACCTAAGAGCTATGCTGCGGTCCTGACACAAAAGGGGGAAGATGGCGAAGAGCGCCCCATCACGTTTCTAAGCCAAGTGATAAACCCTCATGAAGAAAAATATAATTTCATAGAAAGGCAAGTGCATGCGGTAATGAAGTCTCTTAGGAAATTCAAACAGTTCATCTCCCAAAGTTGGGTTACAGTCTTTTTCATTCACCCTGATGTGCATAATTTCATCATCCAAGGAGAATTGGGTAGTAAAAGAGCCGGTTGGGTCAGCAAGATACAAGAGTTCGACATCGAGATCAAACCCACAAAATTGGTTTGTGGTCGTGCATTGTGTCAAGAACTGGTGAAGAGCGTAGCGACCGAAGCTACAAAATCTCAGTGGGATGACTTGCCAATAGAAGAATGCTTCGTAAAACAGGAAGAGGATGAGAAAGACTGGGTCAGTGAAATAGTCAAATACTTCAACACTGGCAGATGTCCTTCACATCTAAATGCTTCACAGTGAAGGCATTTTAGGATGCGGTCCTCCCGATATACCTTGCTCCCCGAAGGCCTATTTTTTAGAAACATTGATGGCATCCTTCTTAGGTGTATAAAAGATGATGATAAAAGGAGAGTCCTAGGAGAATTCCATTTAGGATTATCTGGAGGTCACTTTGTAGGGAGAACAATGGCATTAAATATCATCAAGGCAGGTTATTATTGGCCTACACTCTTCACTGATGCCTTCGCAGTTTGTCGCAAATGTGAGCAGTGTCAGAAGTTCATCGACCAAAGCAGAAATGCTTCAATGCCTCTCCAACCGATACAAGTAGAGAAGCCTTTTCAATAATGGGGGTTGGATTTCATAGGGGTCATATCACCGAACTCCTTCGCTGGACATAATTTTGTCCTGACCACAACTGATTACTTTACCAGATGGGCCGAAGTAGTTCCCATGAAGAATGTAGATCAGGAGACTGTCATCGCTTTCCTAGAAGGATTGATCACCTGGTTCGACATTCCAGAAGTGATCATCATGGAAAATGGTCCTGGCTTCGCAGGCACCAAAATCAATGGATTCCTTTACAAATATGGGATATATCATAAAGTATCCTCCAACTACTATCCACAAGGCAATGGATTGGCAGAATCCACCAACAAGACCTTGTTAAGGGTGCTAAGAAAGCTCATAGAGACAAAAAAAAGGACTTGGCATCTCCTTCTAGATTGTGCCTTGTGGGCCAATTGAATTTCTATCAAGAAGTCAATCAAGACTTCACCTTATGCCCTGGTCTATGGCAAGGAGGCCATATTACCTACCCACATAGAGATCCCTACATTGCAGCTGTTAGAAGGAGAAGGAGTTAATCCTATGGAAAATAGACTGGCTCAGTTGTTACAGCTAGAAGAAGATCATGACAAAGCCTATCAGAGCCTCACTAAGCATGCTCAGGTCACCCGAGATTGGTTCAAGAAGAAATCATCCGATCGCACATTCAAAGCAGGAGATCTGGTATGGAAGTGGGACTCTTGGAAGGCCAAGCCTGGGAATCATGACAAGCTGGATGCTTTCTGAGATGGGTCGTTTGAAATCATAAAGGTGAACTCGGCCAACTATTTCATCCTCAAGGATGTAGATAGTCAGGTATTACCAATTTCTGTCAATGGTCTTCATTTGAAGACTTTTCATCGCTAAGGCGAAAAAAAAAATGTGTATCAAGTTTTACTTTTGTATGTAAAATTGTATCTTTGTATATACTCTGTTCCAATATTACAGGGAGGATAAGTATCACACCACCACAGTGACAAATTCTAGCTTCACTGGACCTAGCAAGGATCTCCTTCGAGGATTTTGTGTGCGAAGTAACTGATGTAATATGCTTCGCAGCAAAGCACTTTGGCTTCCAAAAGGTCTTTGAAAGACCGAAGGTGTTATCAAAAGGGAAAAGTAGGAATGAAAGAGCTTCACACCCAAAGCATTTCAAAAGGTGACTTCGGGCAGAAGTTTTGCGAAGTAGTTTCCAAAGAAGACAAGCTTCGGTGTGCAGCCTTCGCGAAACAAAGTGGCAGTGCGGCGAGGAAGAACTACTTCAGGTCCGAAGCATTGAAAAATAGCCCGCACCAAAGGTTCACCGTGAAGCATTTTCAATGTTGATTTCAACTTCACCGAATCGGGAGCATTTAAAATGTGTCTTGGGGGACACGTCGACGACAACCTAGGGGAGTTTGAAGTGGATGAATTTAATGCAAAGGTGGCGGAGTGCATCCTAAGAGGATTCGGTTAGGAGAAAAGCTCATGCCCAGGTACGAGGTGGCAGTAGGTTGTGTTTCCAATGCAAGGCATAATCATCGAAGCATGTGGCCCCACGTACTATGCCACTACAGAGCCAATCAAAGAAGCACAACAACTTCTTTCGTCCAAGGTGTAAATTTAATTTTGGTAGGTGCCATAAATTTAGGTGGTTGCCTTTTAAGGCTATAAAATGCGAGGCCCTAGCAAAGAGAAGGTTATTCATCCATCAGTTCATGCAAGACTAAGAGCCTTCGGTTACTTTGCAATTCTCCTATTGTTTGCATTAAAGACCTTTATGTCGAAGCCCTCTGTATCAAGGACTCTGTCGTCGCCATTTTCACAATGGGAAAGAAAAACTCTAAGGAGAAAGGAAAGGAACCAGAAGTAGCCGGCCCCAAAAAAGCAAAGAAGGGCAAGGAGGAGAAAAAGTAGAAACCGAAGAAGGTTAACCTGAGCCTCCACCCAAAAAAGCAAGTCGTGGAAGAGGACTCTGAAGAGGAACAACTTGAAGAACCACCAATTGATGGGTGGGAGAAAATTAGAGACATAGAGCTCTCAAAGGATGTGGCTGACCTCCGACGCACTATTGAATTTATGACAAGCAGACTCACCCCAGAGAACAAGATAGCTACTGCATATTATTCTCAGCTTTACTGGTATTTGACCCCACCCACTCACCACTATTCCGAATTAATCTGTGCTATTGCTATTGGAAATTTTGGGTACCTTGGGTACATTGCATTTTCTCAAGTGTAGATGTTGTCATTGATGTCAAGAAGTTCTTGAAGCAATTTGATTTGATGTCAAGGAATTTTTTTTGTTGAAAGGTTATTCAGAGCATGATCAGTGAGTTTCCAAGAAGTTCTTAGTGGCCCATTTGCAAAAGATCAAGAAAAAGACAAGTAAGAAAAAGTATGCAGCCGGCTGGAAAAACTGTTGCGATTTCGCGACATGTTTGAGGAGAGAGAAAGTGCTGGCAAAACTATCACAATTTTGCGACATGTTTGAGGAGAGAGAAAGTGCTGGCAAAACTATCACGATTTTGCGACATGTTAGAGGAGAGAGAAAATGCTGGCAAAACTGTCATGATTTCGCGACATGTTAGAGGAGAGAGAAAATGCTGGCAAAATTGTCGCGATTTCGCGACATGTTGGCAGAGAAGGAGAGCAAGATGGAAAGTGTCATGATTTCATGACATGTCGCATTTTCGTGAATCGAAAAGTGCAAGAAGGCAGAGAAGGAAAAGTGTTACGATTTTGCAATACATTGCCAAGAAAGTTGTACGGACGAAAAAGTGTTGCGATTTTGTGACATAATGCAGAAAAGAGAGTCCGCAGTGTGAACTGTCGCGATTTCGCGACAAGTTTGAAGAGAGAGAAAGTAACATGAAAAATGTCATGATTTTGCGACATGCTGTAGAGGTCGAGGTGAGGACTGTCACGATTTTGTGACATGATGAAAATCTCGAAGTGAGAACTATCACGATTTTGTGACATGCAGCAAAGGGAAGAGTTTGAAATGAGAAATGTCACAATTTCATGACAGGTTGCAAAGAAAGCTTTCGGAAGCTGAAAGTGTCACGATTTTGTGACAGGATGAAAGAAAAGCGTACGGATGTAGAAGGTGTCACAATTTCACGACAGGCAGAAGTGAAGAAGCCAGCGGATGAAGATGTAGCGATTTTGCGACAAGATGAAAGAAAAGCGTACGGATGGAGAAAGTGTCACGATTTCATGACAGAAACTAGAAGCAGGTCTTCTATAGGAGAAGTGTCATGATTTCACGATAGAAGTAGAGAGGAAGGCTATGAAGACAAAAGCATCATGATTTCGTGACATGTTCTAGTTTCACGGGCGTAAGGCAGAGAAAAGCATAAGGCAGTGAAAGTGTCGCAATTTAGCAACATGTTTCATTTTTGCTGGTGCAAGCCGAGAAAAGGTTGAAGAAGCGATAAATGTTGCAATTTCATGATAGAAGTGAAGATGACGTCAGCAGAGGCAGAAGTGTCATGATTTCATGACAAAAGCAAAGAAGAAGGCCATGAAGACAGAAGGGTCATGATTTTGCGACAGAAGTGAAGATGACGTCAGCAAAAGCAGAAAGTGTTGCAATTTTGTGACAAGAACTTAAGTAAAGTTGAAAAAGGCTAAGAAGTCGAAATATCACGACAAAATCCAAAGGAAGGTGTACAGTTGCAAAAGGTGTCGCGATATCACGAAATGTTGTAGTTTCACGGCAGAAGCTACAGGAGAGTTGCAAAGGCAGTGAAGCTGACAAAGTTAAATTTGGGCCGACGAAGATTAGGGTTTGCAGCCGACGTAGTTTGAGGATGTGCAGCCAACTAAGATCAAGGTTTTAATCTTGAAAGGTTTAGTATAAAAGGAGGGCTACTTGGAGAGTTTATCATCGATCGAAGTGTGCGTTCGAAGAGCGACATTCGTAGATAGAGTGCGGGGGTGAAGTTCGATCATCGAGAAGCTAAGTGCAAAATTCGATTGCAGTGTACTGAGTGCATTTCATCGAATCTTCTAAGTGAGAGGAATTGCAAGGAAGTAGAGTGCACAAAGATGTTGTTGTTGTGATTGCATAGAGGTGTAAAGGTCGATGCTCGATCAACTACTGCTGTGATTGTGCATAGGTGTAAAGGTCAACGCTCGATCAAGTGTAGCTATGATTGCGCAAAAAGAGCGAAGGACTGTGTTTTATGCAGAATAGAGGAAGAGGACATTTATGCCAGATCGAAGGACTATGTTTGGTGCAGATCAAAGAAAGTGAAAGAGGACATTTGTGCCAAATCGAAGGACTATGTTTGGTGCAAATTTGAGGACCAGCTTTGCGATGATAGAGTTGAGGACAGAGGTCTCCAGCCAGAGCAGGGAAGACAGGTGTCTTCTATGGATAGAGTTCCATTTGCTAAGGGCAGTGAAGGCAGAGGTTTTCTAGAGGATCACCAGTCAGAGCAGAGCTAAGGGGAAGGTATCTCCTTTGGGTTGGTGCCCATAAACATTGTAATCGGGAAAGGTTTTCCCAGAATTTGAGTTGATAAAATTAGTGAAAGATTTTATCCGTGGAGTAGCCCACATTAGGTGAACCACGTAAATTGTTGTGTCACTTTGTGGATGGTGTTTTGTGCATTGCTTTGATTACTACTGTTGATACTGCTATCTATACACTGCATAATATTGAATTGAAAGCTGACTTGAAGGAAAAAGTTAAAAGTGGTCTTATACTATTCACCCCCCCTCTCAGTATAAGCTTGTGTTCTTCAATCATGTAGAACTACCAGCCCGCCTCTAGGCAAGTGTTGGATGCTACGGGCCATAAGTTGTTTTTAATTCTAAAGGAAGATGTGCAAGCAGCCTTCACACCACAGCAAGGGCCACCCAAGGGCTATTTGGTTCGCAACGTCATTCTAAGCGAACAGATGGAGAGGTTCACCTCCAACAGCTACATATTGAAATTCCTATGTGAAAACCTCAAAAGCGGGCTCCCTTTAGGCAAGCTGCCCCAAATGCCCTTACCCTTGGTGGCCTTCAAGAACATCGATATTTTCTCTATCATTGCATGGGTGGCAGGCCTGTCAATAGATGCTTCGGTGCAACCCTGGCAGGTGTCTTTGGCCGAATGCATTTTGAGAGGGGAATTCTATGCCCTTGATGCTTCAAGACCAAATGCCAACCTAGTTTTCTTCGATTAGGCATAATGGGTGGCCCGAACCTTGCACACACGACTCACCAACATGAAGAATTCGATGACAGGCCAGTACTTTGCACCCTGTTCTTTCCTTGTTTGGTTGTTTTTCTACCATGTACATAAGCAATTCCATCACATTTCCATTTCTTCGAGTGAAAATGATGGAAATACTCTACCTGTGTACCAATGGACTCCCCTCCTATTGAGGATAGAGTCTTATTATTCTTTTAATCAGCTATTCTTGGGACCTGTTATGCATTTTTTGAAGGGCTCTTTCCCTCGGGTGCCCCTCAGTTTGAGAGATAGAGTGGTAATGGAGAAGAAGGGGGACATTTTTCAATTGACAGAAGGGTTGGTGATTTGCCTATTCGACTTCAGAGGAAAGCCCTTCCTGCTGCCTGTTTTCCCCTTCGAGTACCAATTCGCATTGGAGGTCGCTCGGCAGAGCGATATAACAAATGCCGTCTATGACCACGGTCAAAAATGGGCACATACCTGTGACTTCCCCTTCAATATGGGGGTAATTGAAGTATTTGCCTTGAAGTAGAATGTATTCCTGGAGGAAAATCTTGCCAAATTTGGCCTACTCCAAATTCCTCAACAATGGCTCTATGATCCCTTGGGAGTGATGAGGGATCACCTAAAATTCAAGAACTTTCATATCTGCCCCCACCCTGAAATTGTGGAGCAAAGAAATAATCCCAATGGGAAGGATCTGGAGTGGCATTTAGAGAGGATGAGGACATTGCTTCCCTAGCATGAATTTTACCCTATGGAGGTCGAGTTTGACCCTAACCAGCATCCCTTCCCAACTCCAGACTCCACATTTTGGAGAAAGGTGAAAGACGATTTGAAGGAGGAATTGAAGAATTAGGGTGAGGAAAAACTAAGGGAGTGGTGGATGATGAGAGTCCATCACCAAAAGATGAATTCCTATGGACTCTTAACAACGGATAAAGACTTTGCAATTGGGACTTGGAAGCCCATATCCTTCACCGACTTTGTTCCTCCAGCCACCCCAGGATTAGGCAAAAGCCTAGGAAGAACTGATGATGCCTCAGAGTAGGAAGAAGAGGAAGAAGCCGAAGCTAAACCAGAGGCACTACCACAGGGACCGTCGGAAGGCCAAGACACAAGTGTCGAAGAGTCGGAGCAACCATTGGAGAGGAAGAAAAGAAAGAGGCAAGAGCAGATTCAAGTGCCTCCAAACCACCCAAAGCGACCCCGCACAAAGCTCCCAAGTGCTCTTATCGAACAACCTACATTAGGCCCAACCGAAGCAAATGTTGAAGATGTGGTGCCACCAAGTTGCGAGACAGTTCTAGGTATAGACATCATTGATGTGGAGGAACTCCTCCAATAAGAGGGAGACCCCAAAGTAGAAGTCATGGAAGTCGAGAGTGCCAAAGTCCAAAAAGAGCAAGATCCTATTACAAAAGAAGTCACCACGGCCGCTCTGCCAGAAGGGCACATAGGTATGCACTCTCCACCCTTTTCCTTGGTCTCCCACATGTCCACTGTGGTCCCGACCAAATATTCTCATTAGTCTCTCCCTCCCTCACAAAGTCAATCACCTCTTCGCGCATTACCCCTTGCCACCGATCCCGTTAGCCCCACTCCACTTGAGTCATCAGGCCGGGACAAGTCTATTGACACTACTTCGCCCACCTATGCCACCATTCCCTCAGTTCCTAGGCAAGGTGAAGGTAGTACTCCAATGCCAAACCTCGTTCCTCATTCCCCTACCTCACATGGCATTGTTGCACTAGTCGAAGCTCCCGTCACACCCGTTGTCGAACCTTCTGATGAGGCATCCCCTGTTCATTCTTTATACTTGTTCACCCATTTTTTTGGAGATCCAACCTCATTTGAATAAGATATGTCATTAATTAAGGAACGTCCTCTAGTCGAGAAGCTACTCCTAGCCCAAAAAAACATAGAGAAAATACTGAAGGAGGCGAGGAAGAAGAGAGGGTGCTCCGTGGCCCAGGTGGAAAAGTGTGTTGTCTTCGATTTGAAGGCTAGAAAGTTGCACAAGGTAAAAAAGATTCTGAAGGTCCAAAAGCCCCTGGATGAAATGACTCTAGTAGACTATGATTATCAAGATAAATCCAAGGACCTGGAGCATTTAAATGTGGATAATGAATCTGCATCTATGCACGTCAGGATTGAAACTTTTCGTGCACATGCAAACATCGCCAATCAGCGCAGGTTTGAAGCAAAAAATGCCAACATCAAGTTGGAAGAAGAGCTAGCTAGAATCTGCTCCAAGCTGAAGGATTCAGAGGAGCAGTATAAGCTGATGAAAAAGGAAGCACACGCCCTAAAACAACAAATACTACAACTGCAGTGCACAACTGAACACCAAGCACAGAGACATGCCAAAAATTATCTGAAGGCCAAGGAAGTTGAGAGCAAGATCTTGCAGTTGCAGCAACAGTTGCACGAAAAAGAAAGCTTGGAACTATTTGACAAAGGCAGAATCAAAGAAATCCGATCGCACTTGCTCAGGAATTTTAGGTCTCGGGCCTCCAGTGCCCTATCAATTTTAACCTATATCATCGAAGCATAGCGTGCCACTATCGAAGGACCAATCATAGATGAGGTCACTCAAAAAGCTAGAGGTCAACTCAAATTAGCCTTTGATGTCCAAAGCACTAAATATCAGGACTTGCAGGTTGCTGCAATGAGTTGAACGACTAGGGATTGGTCCACGACCCAAGCCATAGTTCGTGCCTTCTTTTCCAAGGTGAGGAAGGCACAAAAGGTGAAAGAACTCTTGGATGTGTTTGAGAATGAGCAGTGCGTATCCCTAGGCTATTTCTAGGATCTCTCTTCCTTAGGTTTCTTGAGCTTCACAGATGATGATGGAAACCTTCTGACCAAGGAAAAGCTTAAGCCAACATGGCTTCATTTTGAAGGTGACATCTCAGAGATTGACGAATGGGTGAAGCCGATAACAGAAGGGCAGGTCATAGATTTTATTCTGAGACACTGAACTATTACAGCGTGCCTGAATGATCTGTACATCAGAGCCAAACATGCTGATATCGGCCAGATTGATCGGTTCCATGTTTTGGTTAAGGCATTGCAAGATCAAGAGCCTTTCTCGAAGGGTTCCTGGGCTCATGTTCACCGAACCATGAAGCGCATCCGTGATCGCCTTGCCCCATTATCGCAGTAGGAAGCCATGCCCGAGGAAGTAGAAGAAGAAGAGGAAGAAGAAGAAGAACAAGCTGTGGGCGCACCCATGGAGATAGAAAAAGGAGAAGGGTCTGGAGGTAAATCTAGCCCAATGGATCAAAGCTGAGGGTTCTCCCATCGATATGAGCTCGTTATCCTGTGAGCTGCCAAGAATGTTGATAATTTTATCACATTGCACAATGGGGTAGAAAAATAAAAATTATCTAAAGTATTTCTTTCAATGAATTTTCAAGTGTTGCAATAATTTTGGCTTTCCCTGCTATTCCCCTTGTACATAAAATGAATATGAAGGAGCTTCACTGATGAAAAAGCTAAGGAAGATAGCCACAAGGGAAGAAATGAAGGATGAAAATTACTTCGGGCCCGAAGTCCTTCAAAAAGCTACTTCGGGCAAAAATCTTGCGAAGCGGCATTGCCGAAGAAAGAATTCAAAGAAGGCATAAAAAAAGAGCTTCGCACCTGAAGCAATTCTAGCAGCTACTTCGGGTGAAAGTTTTGCAAAGCGACATTCAAGCGGCATTTCAAAAGAACAGCTTCATCGAAGAAAATCGCGGTCCAAATTTGCTAAGGCAGAGAAAACTACTTCGGGCCCGAAGCACTTCAAACAACTACTTCGGGCGAGAATTTTGCGAAGCGGTGTTGCCAAAGAAAAATACAAGGGAAGAAGAATGAAAACTACTTCGCACCCGAAGCATTTCAAAAGGTTACTTCGGGCAAGAAACTTGTGAAGCGAAATTTGAAGGAGCGCAATGTTGAAAATACTTCGTCGAAAAACCGTCGAAGCACCCACTTCGGGCCTCCCCGCCAGCGAACCATTTCTACTTCACCAAAAGTCATTGTGAAGCATCTACTTCGGCACACCTTCATGCGAAGTACTTTCACCCGAAGTAGAAGTAGTCAAAGCATTTTTGAAGGAAAGAATGCGCTTTGGACAAAACCCTCCTGAACCACAATTTTGAAGGAAGATTGCGATGAAACATTTTAACAGTTTATCAACAAAGCAGTTTTGGCACGTCTCTCTAGCGAAGCAGCGAGAAGTGAAGAGCCCATCTTGCGAAGGAAATATGCTTCGGCACCCACCATCCCCAAAGTAGTTTTGCGAAAAACAATGCGAAGTACATATCAAGAAGGAGGATCCACTTTGGCACAAGTCCATTACGAAGTGGAGTTGCGGACAAAAATTTAGCGAAGCACTTTAAGGACACGCGCTCCAAGCCGGGTATTTTCCCGAGGCGATCAAGTGCATCATAAATGCATTTTTACGTGCCAAGTAAGATCGTTGCTCATTTTTAGCAATTGGAAAGGAAGTATCAGTTCCAGAAGAAGAGCTCGTTGAGCATGGCGGCCACTCGAGCACTATACCCAGAAGCCAAGACGCTCAGATGGCTCATTAATGCTTGTTTCCACGGTTGACCCGATCACAGTTGCCAACTTTGGTAACAAATTTGAGAGCTCAGTCATGAGGTCTACGAAGAGCCAACTTCTCAGGTTTCGAGGGTGTACTCCTCCATTTTGTGCACTTATGGCTCAGAGGGTCAGATCCTCTATAAAAACCCAGGCATTGTAAAGTAAAGGGGGGAAAATTTTTGCTAGAAAGCTACTATAACTTACATTCCTGCGATTAAAACTAAAGGGCTTTGGACTCTACTTCTCTCTTTTATGCTGCCTTCTACGATTATTTCTTTTGTCTTTTCTTCATTTGCATACTGTAATTCTGAACTCTAGATTTAGGTATGTGATTGGAGTGGAATCCTGAGATTTTTCTAAAGGATACATAGGAGAGGAAAAGGTTGTGTGGGATTTCTTTTATGCTGTCTATGGATAGCGTTTCTGTTATATTCACTTTTCTTACTTGTCGTTACTCTGAACTCTAAATTTCAGCAAAAGGAAAAGGAGAATCCTAGGACTTGTCTGGAGGATACATAGGGGGGCTGATACTGTGTTGATTTTGTTTATTCTTGGTGTTCTTTGCTATTATTTCAAGTTATTGGCTAGTAATCATGCTTCTAGTTCTTTCCCACCATTAAACTACTAAAATTTCTTCCCTTACTCCTTTATTTATTTCTTGCGCCCTCACTCTATTTATCTCTTTCCAACACCCTTATCTTAAAAATCAAAGTAGTTTAGTCTAGAAGCTGGTCTTTCTCTAGATATTGGCACGAGGGGCATCTCTTCCCTTCGTCCTTTCAATGTTGGTCCAGGTCTAGGGCGCATACACTTACGTAAATCCTTTCCTGGCCAAATTTGATGACCAACAGTAACCTTGAATGCTGCTACCTAGTTGAAATTGTGTAACACTCAAAGTTCCAAATATGTAGCTCACAACAGGGAATGGATAACTCTAGATTCCATCAGCATGCAATGTTCTACCTTAAATATGACACTACTCATAAAAAATCTCGAAGGAGAAATGACCCGGGAAGATTACCAAGCTGATATAACCACTGAAGATATCACTTAGTTGCCAATTGAGGATGAGAGGGGAAGGCCCAAGCCCACATGGGGATAATATACTTAAATGCTGAATACTACAAAGAGAAGTACCTCAGGGCTGAGCAAGCAAGAAAACATTTGGAAGAAGCCTTGGATCAGCAAAAGACAACCGAAAAGGCTTTAAAAAATGAAGTAAAAAAGTGGGAACAAATGTTCAATGAAATGGCCCCCTTTAAGGAAAAATAGAGAAGGCCGAGGAACAGGTACAACTATTGAGCCAATAGGTTGAAGACCTTAAGAAGCAGATCTTAGATAGCACCAATACAACCAGTGGGATATCCAAGGAAAAATCCAAGGCAATCAAAAAAGGAATGATTGGAGATATCCAAAATATGAGCATGAAAGCAAGGCCTACATTGTCATACTTGATCAAGATCAAAGAAATGTTAGCTCGGGTGGAGGATGAATTTGATACATCTATCAATCTCTTGAAAGCAATGTTATCCACTGTTCGGATATCCAAGTCTTGTCTAAAAGCACACAAGCAATACTCGGATATAGAGCACGGGATGAAAAATGGTCCCAGGCCAAAGTTGCTACCAAGAACTTCAAGAGGCACAAAATGGTAACAAAAAGTACCAAAATAATGCAATAAATCAAGGTAGAGGCTAAGGAGATTTTGAAACACATGATCATAGCTCAAAACTGCAACATGCCTAGCTTATGGGATAAAGTTTTCAATTTCTTAGTAGAATATGAGCTAAAAACTTCTTGGAAGAATTTTGTGGAAGATGAGTCGGAGATTGATAGCTAGGAAAAGCCGATTCAAGAGGAATAAATATTTAGTATGGCTTAGGACATCACCCAAATAAACTCCTGCCTGCATGAATTGTATATGAAGTCAAAAGTCCTATCATACGACAAGGTAGAAGAATTAGAATATTTGTACCTAACCTTCAAGGAGACTTTAGATACAAACGAAGAGACTTGGAGAAGATCTTGCACCACCTACAATGAAGTCATCCAAGAAAAAAATAAATAGGAAAATACTAAAAAGGCCTCAGCAAGTAGTGCCACAACATCTAGATAGGAAAAAACAAATAAATCCATAGAAGAAGACACTCATGATGAATGACTGCACAAAGCAAGAAACATCTTTTTTCTTGGTATCATTCCCCTTTATCCCCTTCTTTTCTTAGTTTTTATTTTTACTCCATTCCCAAATGGATAAAGGCTCTAGATTCTAACATTCCACTTGTAGAATTACCCTAGGAGGCACCAATAATGTTGATCAAAATGACCACATCTAGGGGAGTAAGGAGTAGTCTTCTCAAAATTTCACTAAGTATAGAAAACAGTCGTGATAGCACGATAGTTTTAAACTTGAAGACAAAACAAAAAGAAAAAGTTATGATAATGCAACATTTTTAAGTCAAGGGGCCAATTAAAGAGCAAAAGTCATGATGGCATGATATTTTGAAGCTAAGGGGCCAAGTGAAGAACAAAAGTTGTGATGGCACAACATTTTGAAGTCAAGAAGCCAAGTAAAGAGAAATAGTCACGAGGACGTGAAATTTTGAAGTCAAGGGGCCAAGTAAAGAATAAAATTCATGATGACATGAAATTTTGAATCTAAGGGACCAAGTAAAGAACAAAAGTCATGATGGTGGAACATTTTTAAGCTAAGGGGCCAAGTGAAGACAAAAGTTGTGACGACATGACATTTTGAAGTCAAGAAGCCAAGTAAAGAGAAATAGTCATGAGGGTGTGACATTTTGAAGTCAAGAGGCCAATTAAAGAGAAATAGTCATGATGACATGAAATTTTGAAGCTAAGGGGCCAAGTAAAGAACAAAAGTCACGATGATGCAACATTTTGAAGCTAAGGAGCCAAGTGAAGAACAAAAATCATGACGACATGACATTTTGAAGTCAAGAAGCCAAGTAAAGAGAAATAGTCATGAGGGCATGAAATTTTGAAGTCAAGAGGCCAAGTAAAGAGAAATAGTCACAACAATGTGACATTTTTAAGCTAAGGGGCTGAGTGAAGAGAAATAGTCATGACAACGCGACATTTTGAAGCTAAGAGGCCAAGCGAAGAACAAAAGTCTTGATGAGACGACATTTTGAAGCCAAGAAGCCAAGCAAAGAGAAAAAGTCATGAGGGCATAACATTTTGAAGCTAAGGGGCCAAGTGAAGAACAAAAATCATGACGACGCAATATTTTGAAGTCAAGAGACCAAGTAAAGATAAATAGTCGTGATGACACAACATTTTTGGGCAAAGGGGCCAAGTGAAGAACAAAAGTCATGATGACACGATATTTTGTAGTAAAATATAGTTGGACCATGATGCATTTATGGAGATAAATGCATATCACTATAACAAGAATATCTTAACCATTTCTAGTTAAAGACCCCATGCTTTCTTAACTACCACTCTACTAGAATGAGCCTACAGGCATACTTTTGTAACAACTTTTAGTTTTTCTGTTATGTAAAACTATTATATATAGGATGAGTGACCCAAAAAAGAGTTGGCTCTTAGATATTTACAAGGCAATGTACACAGAATTTTGAAATCTAATAAAAGATCATCCATTCTAGTTTCTGGTTCACTGGTGTATTACCAAGTATGTATGGATTGTTAATTGCTACCTAAAGTTAGATTGAATATAACTTGCTTTAATTCTTATTCTGAATTTCTACGATAAAGTTCTGCTAACTCTAAAATTAACCATTCCAATAGGCTTATTCTTGAGTAGATTTATGCCAAAGGATTAGTTGCTTTGTTTTTATGGTTCAAAAAATTGTTTCTCTATAAAAGGCTGTTAAATTTGCATTGTTGTTATCTAATATATGCCATTAGGAAGCTTCTAGAAATATCTATATTTCCCTCTCTTTATACATTTTATTCTCTCTCCCTTTTCCCAAAGAACCAAGGAACCAACCTCCTATGGATATTGAACTAGGTAAACCCTGTTTTAACCTGATAATTCAATGCTAGAAAAGTCTTGGGTGCAAACATAACCAAAGGCAGATTTTGCTCCAATAGGAACTATCATACTGATGGATAATGGTGTGATAGGAGGTCGACCTATGTATTGAATTGTATTGATAAGGGGAGTGAATGTGACATTTTGTAATATGTACTCCATGAATTTTTAGGCTAGACATATGTATTGTGACTTGTGAAGGGCTGGGTTCTTCCCTTGTATGGAAGATGTAAATGGGCATTGTGGAAAGGATTGAGATCAAAGGCATGAGAGGTGGATTTGATGATGTAGCTACGTGGGTTGGTGATAATGGAGGTGATGATATGGACATCTTATCATTATTATTCATGGGAATATTTGATGCATGAGAAGGGTTCTCTATATCTACTAATGATGATTTTTGCTTTGATGAAGATAGTATATCTTGGTGGAGGGGTTTGATGAATGCTGGGTAGATTGGGTTGGATCTCCAGATGTGTTGATGGTAAATAGGACTTATCGAGATGCAAGACCATATTATAAAATTTAAACAATTTTAAATCCATAGGGATACAATGTACTTGACCTTCATGTATGTATTTAATGCATTTATGTAAGATTGAAGGTACACACCTCATGTCTCAAATCCAGGGTCAACCAAGTAGCAAATTATATTGCATGGCCCCTTTTAGAACATGGAAGAGTGCAATTTTTTTTAGTCTAACCTGAATAGGAGGAACTATTATCTCAAAAATGGAGCATAATACATCATTGAATTCCTGAAGGGTGAATGTGGATGTTGTTATGTGGGATGGTGGAAGGTTGAGGTATTGAAGGGTTGACATTGTGATGATATGAATTGATGAGACCATGTCGATCAAGACACGCTTATAAGGGATCCAATCGATACTAGAAATGATATGGAATGAAGGATACGGTATGTCATAGGGTATAATATTTATCTCACGGTCATGAAAAGTTATTGCAAACTCATTGCAATGTTGTACTTGCCCCACAAAATTAGAAAAAGTATTGGGATCTTGAAATTGTAATTTGATCGATTTCAAGATATCCATTAGAGCTTATCGATGTGGATTTGATTATTGTATCAAATTGTAGATGGAGAGCCTAGATGATATCATTCTTAGACTTTGGGTAAGTCTATTCCTAATTATTAGCACCAACCAAGGTGGGATAAGTGCAATTGGATTGGGCTGAGGAGGTGCCTATGATGTTGAATGAACATTATTAGAACTCGCATTAGGTATGGGTTGATTGGGATATCATTAGTTCCTTGTGATAATACTAATCATCCCTACAAAATCTTGGGTAGGTGGATTCACATGCACCTAATTCACTTGCTTCGATTATTTTGCTTGGTTGGAAAGTGTTGTGTTTATTTCATGTGTGGGCAAAGGGTCTTTGAAGACTTCTATATTTTGATATTTAGAGCAAGCAGATTATCAATTTGAATCTCTTGTCTCTCAATAATATCTTGTACTATATTTTTAAAGGTGTAACATGTCTGGTTGTCATGATCCATTTGTTGATGGTATGCACAGTATATATCCTCTCTAGGAGACCCCATTTTAGGTAGATTAGGTTCTAATGGATGGATCTTAGGGAGATTGATTGTGTGCACTATACATAATCGATTGAAAATCAATGCTAATGTTTCATACAAAGGAGTATATTGTTGTGGTGGTCGGTACTATTGGCATTGCTTTTGGTTCTATTGTGGATGATATTGAGTTGGTAAATGTTGAGCCTGGTAATTAGGCTGAGCTAGCAGTTGCAGTGGTGTTGCTCGGTTTGAGGATCTAGGGATACTCAAAACAACTTGATTTACTGGGGTCGCCTTATGTTACATGTTGCCTCCTTTAGCATTCTTTTTTTCCATTCCTTTTTATGGAGCTTAATATCACCTTCCTGGACTTTAATGTCCTCAATGCCCTTAGATTGTGCTAGGGCCTCCTTAAAGATTTGATGCTATTGGAGCTGTAGCAAATTGTGATATTTGCTTTGAATAAATCCTATTGAATAGTATGGTAAGCTCTGTTATGGGCAAGGTGAAAGGTAACTTGGTTATTATTTCTCTCCACTGGTTGTCATAGTCCATGACTGGCTCATATTCAAATTATCTAATATTATACAAGTTAGTCAATGTTTTGTTTTTCCTGATGCTAAATGAAAAGCATTCTAAGAATGCATTTGCAAGTTGTTCAAAGGAATGGATGATATGTTGTGGTAGATGATTATACAATTCTAAATCAGACCTTGCAAGAGTTATTAGGAATGTTCTTAGCATGAGGGCATCATCATCCTAAATACATTCATGAAATGAGTTACATGCACTTGAGCATCTTTCTCTATGAATTTATACAATTTTGGCATTTCAAAGTGCTTAGGATATGGAGATGATGGCACATATGGGCGTAATGGTCAGTTGTGAAGCTGACACAAACTAGGTTTTTGGTAACCTATGATCGATGTTTGCTTCTCTAAGGAATTAATACATCTATAAACAAATTACAAACATATGGTGAAATGATTCCATTCAACCTCTACCCTCGATGAGAAAGCGGAGGTAGTTGGGTGTTGTCAACATGCACATTCCTATAAGGTAATTCAAGGTATGTGTCAATTGGTTCTTGATATTTTGACTATGGTTCCTCATAAGGTTCATACTCCTCAGGATAAGTGTATGGTCTATTTTATTCAAGCAATTGGTGCCTTAGAGGATGTATGGGTGAATAATTTGGTTGTGCATGAGGTATATGCCTTTGGTTTGGCTACGGTGGAAGGTTTTGATATTGCACATGGTGTCTTATATGTTGTTGCATCCTATGGGTACTAGGTTTAGGTACCATTTCATGTAATGAATTTTGTAATTGCTCTTGTTGTACCCTTTGTTGATGTAACCTTTGTAGGTGTGACCATTTTTGGTCCACCCATTGCTGATTTAATCATTGGTGGTCTAATCGTAGTTGATCCAATTGTTGTTATCGGTTAAGGTTTGGCCTAGGTTCCTAATGAGTGTAATTTATTTGCTTAAACATACGAGGTTGTTTTACCCTTGTATCTAAAATATGGATGGGCTTGTCTTGTCTCTCACCCCTAGTAGGATCTACAATCTATTTTTTGTAATCCCTAAAGGTCACATTGACCTGGTATTCTGGTTTTAAAAGTAATCTCTGTGTAATCAAGTGGCATAAAGGTATAATGCTCTTGGATGAATGGTCTCTCTTGGAACATATTGGGATTTACATCATCCTCATCTATAACAAATGTGAGTGCTAACATGGGTTGTTTGTGAGAACGATGGTTAACACACATATCCTATTGATCATGTTCTTAATTTATAGATAGATGCTCAATTGAGGAATCCTAGTAGTAGTCATCTTGGTATGGTATGTACTCTTGCACTACCTATAATTGTTCTCTACGATGAGATGTAATGCGAATGCATAACACTACTCTACTAGACCCCTTAGTGGGTGTATGATTCTTTTTATAGAAATCAAGCAAAGTGTCTAGATTTGGAAAGTCTCATTTTTTATTATATTCAAGACCTGTAGGTGCTTCTTGAATAGGGATTTCTTGAAGGTCAGATTCCCTATATGAGATATTAAAGTTACGATGCCTACTAGGGTACAATTTAGGAATGGCAAGGTCCCCTAGACTATATTGAAGATGTTCCATTTCTCCTTGTGGTTATTCAATAGCATTGAGTCTTTATTGAGCTTAACTGTGTGTTGTTACCATTGTCTAAACTATGCAAATAGTAAATAAACAAACAAGCAAGAAAGATTTTTTTTTGTGTTTTTAAATTTTTATTTTTTTTGCTGATGTGTTTTTGATTTTTTTATTTGTTCTTGTGTGTCTTGGTTTTGAGATCCTATTCATATGAAAACTAATAGGTAAATTAAATGAAAACTAATGAAAGGTAGTTTGTGCACACCCCCTTATCGAGGAATGCAACACAAATGACAAAAATATCTTCCTAGGATGTTGGATATGGCTGATGGGTATCCTAAGGAAATAATTTACCTCTTGAAAGAGGTTGTGCTATCTAAGTCCTAGTATTGATCAAAATGCAACTTTTCCTTCACACTCGGGTGTGCTTGGACAATAGTGATAGCTACATTCCACTTATTATTGAGCCCTATGGTTAAGGGGCATCTAATCCTAACCTACCTCAGGACACACCCAAGAGTAGAGGACTTTTCAATGATGAAGTCTAAAAAGCCACTCATGGGGGCTTCTATGGTTTGTAAAGGGGCCAATCCATGGTGGGAGATAAATTCCCACATCGTGTGATTGCTATCAATCATTGGTGATGAAATTCAACTAATTGAAATTATATTTCCTCATAAGTGTGTGGGTTCATTTTAAAATTTTTGCAAAAAAGAAACAAAGAACATAAAAATGATATTTCACTAAATGCAAAAATGTATGTTTAATATTTAGAAAACCCTATATGATATTTAGCCTTTGAGAAGATAACATGGCAAGAAAACTAGACAAATTCAAATAGAGACCATCTCATACTAAGATGGCTATAAATTGAGACCTTCTTGACTTGAGACAACCATAGACAAAGATTATCTCAACCTGAGACGACTGTTGTTTGACTATTTTAAACCAATAATTTTTTTGCAAATGCTTTAAATCTATCATTCTCTACTTTCTTTTCTAGAAATAGAAAAGAGAAAGATAGCAGAACTTACCATGAAAGCCTACATTTGCAGAAGATTTATCATTTTGTTACTATTTTTGCTCCTGCTTCAAGAATGTCTTGACGTAAGATGATTGTAGTATAGGGGCCATATCAACCTGAGATGGTTATGACTGTGTACCTATAAAAGTAGAAGTTTATCAATAATCAATAAAAAATATAAAAAAGAGACTAGGTCCCACTATGATCTCCATTTGAGAGCTCAAATATCAGGTACCAATATAGTAAATAATGATGTAAAAGCAATAATGAACACATGCACGTAATTGAAACACGATGATAAAAACAATAAGAATGAGTCGGGTCCTTTTTATTAATGATAAATTATCTTTATCAAAACATATTACAATCAAATCCCCTTGAGGGAGTTCATAAGTGCGATACAATCAATACAAATAGGAGGGTTTTAATCCCCTCTGACTCATCTTGGTGTACTAAATGGTTTTCTTGCTAATGTAAACCATCTAGGGGTAGGTTTTCCATGATCGCCACAATGAGTATGATGTGAATCTTGCACTCCTTTGTCCTTGTGGTCCTATATTCTGCACACAAAGAAACTAAAATGTATCGAAAGCATATGAAGAGCCCATCAAAATTGAGCCCATATTAAATGTGATGAATGCGATAAATGAAATGAAAGATTGGTAAATGCATATATAAAATAAAATCTAATTGATGCAAAAATAATAAAAATGTTGTTCTAAGCTATGCTAATAAGAAAAATTAAGAAAGTAGATCTCTAGCCGAGACCATCTTGGATTGAGATGGTCTTGTCTACAAACTATCTTAGATCGAGATGATATCTATCTCGAGATTGTATTTCTGAGACCAAGTTTAGGAAGCATCCAAGATACCTCAAGGTGTGTTGTCAATGAATTGTTGTATTGTGGAAGCAGCTTGATGGATTAAATCAATCACAAAAACAAGTGTGTTCAATTACATAGAAAATGGAAGCATGACTTACAATCCTTTGTAGAAATCTTACGGTATGATATTAATAGCGGGATGGCTTAGAGGATTGAAAAGGGATAGCACTTCATTGCATAGAAGCTTGAGCTCAAGGTACAATTTTGGTAGCACTTTATTTCTCAAAAAAATTAATTGTGGATCTCTTTTTTCAACTAAGGGGTGGGTACCAATTTATAGACTTCTAAAATGGAAGCTAAAAATGGCAAAAGCACCCTACATGAAAAAACAAAGAGGAAGTTCACATTAAGAAAACTGAATGCTTATCTTTAAAATTTCATGTGATTGATAATTGAATACATTTTTTTTTTCTAATTTTGGCCCATGCAGGGTGCTTCATGCCTTTCACGATATCATGCGTGGAGTTAACTAGTAGTTTTAATTACTAGTTGTGCACCCTTTATTCTTAAACTTATTTTTTGGTAGTCATCTCAAGTTGAGACAATCACATTTTGGTGGTCGTATTGGGTCGATATTATTAGAAATAGAGTCTATTCCATCATTTGGGTTATGTAAATTTATCTTCCAAGGTACATACTTAGATTATTTTAGGGGCAAGTTATCTAGTTACTTCATGCAATGTAATAAATTCACAAGTGTCAACGTGCAAGTTGTACATTTGCAAGTTGTCCCTTGCACAACTAGATAGAGTGTTGGACAAGTATCCTATTTTGCCTATATAAGGATGGCCTCATAGATAGATAAAAATATAGTGTTATAGATACAAATAGAGTTAGAGGACATAGTGTAGTTTAGTTCTATGTATATCTCCATCCATTGGTGATGGGTGCAATATAGTTTACTAGCTTTATAATGAAGTGTTCGTTTCCTCCATAGCTACATTGTAACCTTTTATATCATTTCTATTTATTGCATATTTCAATAATCTAGAAAATTTACTTTCTTTCATATTATTTTGCATCTTGTGATTGCTATATCCTAGTACTCGTTACATCAAAATTTAACAGTGGTATCAGAGATACAAAGGATCTAGTCTGTATAGGTCAATAAAGAAGCCACTATTATCATTGAACCTAAGTATTTTTACAAAATGATGTACTGTTGGACCAACCATTGTCAAAAGATCTCAGAAGAATCTAGGTAGTAGAATTAGGGAGAGTCACGAGTGAGGACTGAAAGAAATCTCAGTTTCAAAAATATTGAGTTTACAATTGACTAGAGTCTTTCCATAGAGTTTCAAGAAAAACTTGTGAAGACCATGACTCAACATTCAAGACATTGGATTGATAAATAATCCAGTGAGGATCATCTAGGATATCTAGAATTTGTTAACTAGTGCCTAAAGTTTCTTTTGTTACAAAAAATTAACTCTTAGAGGATTGGGACTCCTCATACAATAGAAATCTATGAGAATTCAACTTCATTGCCTAAATGTTGGCATACCCTCATAGTGTAGAGATTGGTTTCTTGTGTAAGAGAAGAATACTGCGGAAGAAGACTTCTTGTGAAGAGTTGTGGTGAAGTCAAGAGACTAAAGATCTCCATTGTTGAATCAAAGAAATTCAAAAGTTGAAGAACAAGATATGGAAGCCTTGACATAAAAAGGCCATAGAAGCCTTGGAGAAAAGGCCATAGGAGCCGTATCGCTCCAAATTTTTTGCATCCTTACCTTCAGGCTATAGGATCCATGCCCGGAAGGAGGATGGAAAAAGGATGGTGTGGTACCTCGGACTGAGAGGACTTTGCGAAGGTCCCGCCTCTCAAGGGAGGTGTATTTTGATGATTTTTTGACGGATGGTGGGTTCACCAGGAAACATTTAATGGCAGTTTCCACGCCTAGGTTTGGAATGTGTTTTGATGTGTTCGTTTTTAACCTTAAGCATTCATATCCTAGGTTTGGCCAAATGAATCTAAATTAATCTAAATGAAAATGCAGATTTCATGAATACAGAAAATAGATTTAAAGACAGAAACAGAGAAATTACTAAACATTAAAAGCAGAATACCTGATCCGGATGTCTAATGGAGATTCTGATGTTTGAAGCAGTCAGGATCGTCTGGAATTCGACAGAATCATCTGAGATCAGACAAGATCGTCTGAGATCTGACGAATTCGTCAATCGAGACCTGCAAACAGAAAAACAGATGCAAAATACAAAGAATACAACAATGATAATAGAGGAAAATGATATAAAATAACAGCAGTGTTATCAAACTGAAACTTAGGCACAAAAATAGAAATAAATCATGCTAATTAGATGATAATTAGGATTTAATTATGCACTTAATCTAAATGGGTGAACTCCAAATGCAAAATAGTATAAAATACTTGAATAAACTATCTAATTTGCGTAAGAAAACAACGAGAGAAAAGGTTGAGAAATGCAAACTTGTGCATCGATTGCCTCAATGTGGACTGCAGTCGAGATCGTCTCGCATCGGTACGAAATCGTCTCGCATTTGACAGGATCGCCTCCGATCTTAACAGGTTCGTCGACGACGATGTATGCTTGCTTCGACTGAAAAACAAGGTGGTACCTGCAACAAAATTGATATAGAACCAATGCAAAATAGAATTTGAGATGTTTTAACGTGTATACAGTCAGTTTACAGGGAATTTCAGCCAGGGGTTGGGAAGGGAAGGTCCTAGGGACTAAATAGGCTTAGGGGAGTAGTTAGGAGGTTGGAGATCATCCCTATTTGGGAGATCTCCAACGGGGGAGGGTCTCTAACGACGCAGACACGCTTCTGCCCGGATTAGAGGCCCGTTGGAATATAAGCTAATTTTGCAAAATTAGTTTTGCGACAAGATCGTCTGGACGTCCTAGCCCAGACGAAATCGTCAGATCTGGGGCGATATCGTCTAATCGGCGACGATATCGTCAAACGGTCAAAACAACCTCTAAAAATGGCATGGAAAAGGGGGAAACGGATTACCCGACGGTTAACGGGCGGTTTGGGAGGTTAAATTTGAATTTTAAATTATTTACTAAGGTGAATGTAATTATGACAATTTCTATCGCGCCAATTTTAGGGTGCTACATTTTGCCCCCTCTTTAGCGAATTTTTCGAAGAAAATGCGTTAAAGATGAGTTCTTCTTGATCTACGAGAAAGCAAAAATTATTCCCATTTTTAGGCGACGATTCTTGGTCGAATCGTACGACAGACTTACTATGGTGCCCCCTCCGTGTTTTTACCCAAATCGAACGTTTGAGGTAAAAACGCGGAAAAGCAAAAAATTATTTTTGAATAAAATTAAGAAAAATAGGGTAAAACCCTAATTCATTTTTACTATTCATTTTCTGGTTTTTTTTTTTAGAGCTCTGAAGCAAAAATGGTGGAGACGACACACAGATCGACAGAGGTCCGACGCGGTCTACGGGTAAGAGTCTAGACTTAACTAGAATGATTTAATTTAATTTTACATGCTTTGTAGGTAATTTTTAGATGAATTTTGAGCATCGCGGTCGTTTTTGGGCCATCGACGTCATCGGGACGAAATCGTCCCGATTTCGACGAAATCGTCTCAATTTCGTCAATTTCGCCCAAGGGCGAAATCGGCGAAAGGGGGACGATTTCGTCAAATTAGAGACGATTTCGGCTTGCGAAATCGGAGACGATTCTGCTCAAATTTGGGACGATATCGTCCAATAGTGGGCGATATCATCAATTGCATAAAATTGAATTTTAACTTGCATTATTAATTACTTGAATTGTTTATTAATGATTGTTTGTTGTTTTGTTGTTTATGTTTGTAGAGAGGTTTGCTAAAGAGCAGGGAATGGAAGTATGGAGGTTTAAGAGATGACTTGGCCGCTCTCACACAGGCAGAGCGAGATCGACTGGCACGAGCCGGCTTGCAGCATGTGGCGGAGATGCCACAGGTGTCCACAAATATGGGGCTACTGACGGCCCTAGCAGAGAGATGGTATCCGGGTTCTTCATGTTTTTGGCTACCGACAAGGGAGATGACTCCCACTCTAGAGGATGTATGGAGGATTCTGAGAATCCCCATACAAGGACGATTGATCACTCCTACGACCAATCAGGGCCACGCTATGGGACGACTGTGTGGTGACCCGAGCTTCGCCCTGGAGAAGGGCGAAGTTAACATCGAGGCACTACGCCAGATGCTTGGGGCATCTAGACTCACACGGGTGCTAGCTGGAGTGGTTGGTGGACTTCTGCTGTGCCACCAGAGCGGGTGCAGGGTGCCGTGGATGCTAGCAGATGTGATCTACGACATGCGGGACCACGACTATAGGTTCTCTTGGGGCAGTTTTGTACTATGTCGATTGTACAGGATCCTATATGGGGTCATGTACAAGGGCGGCCGATGTCTGGTGATGACATCGCTCCTATAGGTTTGGTGCTGGGAGCACATTGCAGTGCG
Organism: Wollemia nobilis; assembly: GCA_028583015.1. Taxonomy (NCBI): domain Eukaryota; kingdom Viridiplantae; phylum Streptophyta; class Pinopsida; order Araucariales; family Araucariaceae; genus Wollemia; species Wollemia nobilis. The sequence continues at coordinate 1,836,647 of JAQPPZ010011269.1, read as the reverse complement.
GAGGCCGATAGGGCTTCCTCTGATAGGGGTAGACGGGGAGAGGCCCCGAGTCTTCTACTGGTGGCTCCGAAGAGGGTCACAGTGACGGATCGACCTCCCTATGTCCCGGAGACTATTGGATGACTTAGTCCCAGACCAGATCACCTAGAGGCCATGGAGGGAGCATCTAGGGTGGGCCGAGGACGGACAGGAGTTGGCTCGCGTCAGGTGAGTTTTCTGGCTATGGATGGAGAGGGGAGAGGTGGAGCTCCACCGCTATGACCGAGTTTTGCGGTAGTTCGGTCTGCAGTAGGGGATCCCATCTCTGAGGGATTACGAGTTTTCCTAGACTATCTAGGATAACACCATAGTTAGCGGGGCGCCAGACATGCAACGGTTCTGGAGCCAGGATGCAGACGATGCCCCCATCCAGCCAGTGGATGGTGACGATGCGAGGGTAGCCGATGGCTACGATGCCTGGTACGTAGGCATCCGCCCTCCTCGGATGATGAGGGCACAGGGTCCGATTCATGCGGTTGTGCGTCGGATAGGGAGGCGATGCTAGGCAGTGATGGAGGCGGCCCAGGGTCACGGCGGGAGAGAGCCGAGGAGGCCATAGGCACAGGAGAGGCCACGGCAGAGGGAGAGGAGGGAGGCGAGACCCCCATCTCCATAGAGGGAGAGGCCACCATCGCTCGATAAGGGCAAGGGCATCGACACAAGGGAGAGTAGCGAGATGGCTACTCTCTGGCGAAGAGAGATCGTCTCTAGGCACAGGTGCAGACTCTACAGGATGAGGTTGCATGCCACCGAGCTGAGGTGGCACAGCTGCGAGACGAGATTGCATGCCTCAGGGCACGGGGCGGAGGGGCGAGCTCCGGGGAGCCGACACGGGCTATTGCCCAACTTACATTCTACCGGACATTGTATCATCAGCTGGTGCCGGAGGCGGATAGACTACCCCCGCCGACCAACATTGCAGATCCGATCGGGATCGGGTCGTCGAGGACCACATCCCGGTCGAGGACTAGGACTACTCAGACTGCGATGGGGCCACCTCGTCCACCTCAGGGCGGGGGAGGAGATGAGGTGGAGAGCTCGAGGGGCTCTCGAGGCTAGAGGGCTGCACAACTTTGTACAGACTGACATTGTATTATTATTATTTTTTTGTTGATAGAGGATTGAGTATGTCGAGGTACAGATTGTGGCATACCGATCCAGTTTTGATGATGTATATATGTTGTTGATATATATATGAGATGTTATTGATCATATGACTTGTATTATGTGTATGCTTATGATGCTTTTATATTTGATTGATTGATTTGATAATTGGATTGAGGATTCATGAAATTATGGCGTTTTGAAAATTTATAACTTTGATGTCATGCGGTAATATTTTTAAATGAAATAATCTGATGTAACAAAGTGGTTGTTTGTGATGAAATGTGATAAAAAATAAAAAGAGACTTCTAACAATAATTTCAAAGGACATTGTCGCTAGTATAGACCATTTCATGGAGTCGCTGCTCACTCGGTCGTCAAGCTAATCCCAGTTATAGAAATATTGTTAAAAGTAAAAGAGTGCTTAAGAAACTGTCTTAAGACTTTGGTGCAATGATGAAAATGATGGTGATGATGGTTTGTTTTTCAGATTTCCATAAAAATAGTATGCATGAAACAATGTTAAAATGATTTTTTGCTAGGCATAAATTCCTAAGTGTGATAAATTTTTTGGATAATTCCTTAGGAATTATACCATCATTGCAAAATTGAAGGTTGACATAATGACATGAAATAGTGAAAATGTGTTTGCTTTTTAAAAGCATAATTTGTGTAACATAATGAATTAAGTCATATGGTTTTCATGATTTTTAATAAATGGGGAATAAAAATTGTTACAATGATTTGCGCTAGGCATAGAATATGTAGGTATAGACTTATACCATCATCGCAAAAATCCAAAAAAGATAGTTTTATTGCATGGTTGATTTTTGATAAACAGAAAATATGAAAATGAGGACTTGCGCTAGGCATAAAATTCCAATTTTGGTTTTGGAACTATACCATCGTCGCGAAAGTCAACCAGATATGTATGTTTTGATTGTATATTTTGAAAGAAATTTTGATTTTTCTATTATATAGTTGTCTTTATGGTAAACAACTGTACTTGATTTATTCCAAACAAGTTGCAAAAATAATATTTCAAAGTATTTTGAAGACAAAAGTTAGATTTATAAGGAATCCCATGTGCATATGTGAATTCATTTCCGATCTTGATTTATCATAATGATACACAAAATCTCTCGAATACAAATGTGTGTGCAATTGCTTTGTGCATTTACCAGTTTTGAGCAAGATAATATGATACAAGTGATTTGAAGAAACCAAATAAGTGTTCATTAACCATGATGTAGATGCATATAACCATATTAGACTACTATGTATGTCGGATTATCAAGAGCTAGCTAATCCATAAGTAGACATAGGTCTATACAAAAGAAGGTCGCTAATGTGACAGACATATCACCACGCTAGGAGTTACCCAAGGCCAAGCAGGTTGGGCACAAACCACCTGTTATGGGGCTTACCTCACAGTTTTCGAATAATTGAGAATTCCAGGGATTCAAGCTCATCAACCCTTCTTTTTTTTTTCAAAGGGTAGGGAAAGGGATTTTATTGCTTTCTTGCTTTCTGCTTTCTTTTTCTTTTTGTATTTTTTGCTTGATTTTTGAGATAGTGCTTGAAATATTGCTGTAATGATATAAAATAACATTTTTCTTTTCTCTTTTTCTTGAACTTTGCTTTTTTTTTTTTGCTAGGGATACTTGCTCGGATTAGCTATAGAGCAAGGGATTTTTATTCTGGGTAGGGGTGAGCTTGTCCTTTTGCCAATTCTCAAAGATTCTAGACCATGTGCATGATAGGATAGCAGGGGAAACTTTTCGCTCAAGAAATCACATCTACTATGTAGCAAAACATGGAAATTACAAATATGATCATTTTATTGTGAAAAGATGTGCTTGGTTTAAGTAAATAACAAGATCAATTCTCTATGCTCAAACTTTATTTAATTGAATTTTGTGGACTTTGATATAAGAGAGATTAGTAATCATGCCAGATAAAATCAAGATATTTATTTTTGTTTATTTTTTTGAGTGTGCACGTGAGAGATTCCAAATAAATGCTAATTTATCAAAAAATAATTTGAAACATATAACTGCACCATTTGTAAGAAAATATATAAATACTTTTTGAGAAGTTTTGAGAATGTTGACTCCCTCTTTCTTCTTTATATTGTTTTGGTTTCGAAAGAGTCAAGCATATTGTTGTTTTTATATTTTTATCATTATTTTGATTTTTGGTTTTATTTTTGTTTTTGAGCAAAAAAATTTAACAAGTGCCATAAATAAATGCAACAAATAGTTTTGAAGATTTTGTGATTATGAATGTTTTTGATGTTTTTGAATTTTTATAAATTTGAAAGAAATACAAGATAGTGATTTTGAACAAATATATACATGGATGAAATGACCAAATTTATGCATAGTAACGTTTAAGATGCAAAATATTCATGGGTTCTTTAAGTTCTTTACCATCTAAGGTAGATAATTTGTATGCTCCTGATTCAAATTTAGCAGTAATAATGTATGGTCCGAGCCAATTGGGCTCAAATTTACCTTTAAGGTCCTTAGTTGCATTTGTATTTTTCTGATTTTCTTTTAAAACAAGGTCGCCGATCTCAAAGGATCGATGACGAACTTTCTTAGCATATGATCTTTTAAGCTTGTTTTGGTAAGCACGGAGATGCTCCAAAGCATTGATGCATTTTTCATCTAGGAGTTCCAGCTGACTGAGTCTGCCAGCTCGATATTCATCTCCTACTTCGGTATCTTGAAGTAGTAGAGCCAAAGAAGGAACTTCCAATTCAAATGGAAAACTGCTTTAGCACCGTAAACCAAAACAAATGGTGAAGTTCCTGTGGGGGTTCGAACACTAGTTCGATAGGCCCACAAGGCTGGATATAATTGAATGTGCCAGTCACGGCCAGTTTTATTGACCAATATTTTGAGAATTTTGATTAAGGTTTTGTTAGATGCTTCTGCTTGACCATTACCCTGAGGATAATAGGGAGTGGACCAACGATGTTGAATCTTATATTTTTGGCATAATTTTTTAACATCTTTATTTTTGAAACAAGTTCCATTGTCAGAGATGAGATTTGCAAGAATTTCGAACCTACAAATGATTTGATTAAAAATAAATTTAGAGACTTGTGTGCCAGTGCAGGAAGCTAAAGGCATAGCTTCGACCCACTTCGTGAAATACTCAGTGGCAGTTATGATGAACTTGTGTCCATCAGATGACACAGGATTGATTTTGCCAATAATGTCTAAACCCCATTTAGAAAAGGGCCAAGGAGATGAAATAGCCTGCAGCTCTTGTGCAGGCGCATGGACAAGGTCAGCATGTTTCTGGCACTTGTCGCAATGGCGCACATACTCATGTGCATCCGTTTCCATGGTAGGCCAAAAGTATCCTATCCGAAGGAGCTTTTTAGCAATGACACTACCACTAAAGTGTCCTCCACAAGATCCATCGTGGGCTTCACTCAAGGCTGATTTAGACTCTTCTAAGTTTAAACATCGTAATAGGATACCTTCAAAAGATCTCCTATATAAAGTATTGCCAATTATTACAAATCGACTTGCTCGTCGACGTAATAACCGACGCTGGTTTCTATTAGAATTGGCAGGGAAAGTCCCATTTTGGAGAAAATCAAATATGTCCGTATACCAAGGTTCAGGAGTAGTTTCATTGATTAGAAACACATCCAAAGGCTCTAAGCATGACTTATTTGAAGCGGGTTCTTGGAGTCGACGAATAATGATAGTGGCATATTCGTCATCTAACTCCAAGGGCAGGAGAGATGCAGCTGTGGCCATAGCATCAGCTGCACGGTTGCTAGTTCGAGGAATAGCTTCCAAGGTAACTTGATCAAATAAAGACATTAATTGTAAAACATAGGCCTTATATGGGCGTAGTTTATCATCTCTGGTTTGATAAACTTCATTAATTTGGTTTATAACCAGTTGGGAATCACCAAAAACTAAAAGGTGTTTAATTTTGAGCGCTAAGGCAGCTCGTAATCCAAGGATTAGAGCTTCATACTCAGCAGTATTGTTGGTGCAAGCAAATGTCAATTTGAAAGACAGAGGAATAAGATGTTTTTGTGGGGATATTAAAATAATACCCGCACCAGCCCCACTCATGCATCGGGCTCCGTCAAAGTATAAGGACCATTGTTCAGTATGGTCGGCCTCTAATTGAAGGCATTCATCAAGAAATTCGATGATGAGGGGATGGGTAGATTCTAAGGGTGCAACAACTAATTGATCTGCTATGATTTGACCCTTAACAGACTTCTGTCCTATGAATGTGAGATCAAACTCGCTTAGAGCAAGAACCCACTTGGTTGTGCGACCCGATAAATAAGGTCGACTCATGAGATACCTTAAGGGATCGTATTTGGCAATGACATAAGTTTTTTGACTAAGCATATAGTGTCATAATTTTTGCGTAGCAAACACGATTGCTAGACATAGTTTTTCTAATGCTGTGTAGTGGGTTTCATAACTGATGAAGGTTCGGCTAATGTAATAATTAGCACGTTCTCGCTTTTCATCATCAAGTTGAGCTAACATAGCTCCTAAGGCAGAATCTGAAGCTAAAATATATAGGAGAAATGGGCGATCAGGTTTAGGTGGTGAAAGCACAGGTGGATTAAGGAGGTATTGTTTGAGAAGGTCAAAAGCTTCTCTACATTCGGTGTCCCAATTAAAAGGGACATCCTTTTTAAGGAGTTTAAGAAAGGGACCAGTTTTGTCCGCCAGCTTATCAATGAAGCGACGGATAGCTTGAAGCTTACCTTGTAAACTTCGTAACTTAGATATATTAGTAGGTGCGGGCATATCAGTGATGGCCACAATCTTGAGAGGGTCGATTTCAATACCACGTAAAGAAACTAAAACCCCTAATAGTTTACCGGACTTAACTCCGAATATACATTTTGCTGGATTTAATCGAATAAGATATTCTCGTAATCGATTAAAAACTTTTCTCAAATCATCTAAATGATTATCTTCAATAATAGAGCGAGCTATAATATCATCTACATAATCATGTAAGATATCATGCATCATATCATGAAAAATATAGGTCATAGCTCGTTGATAAGTTGCACCTGCGTTCTTTAAGCCAAATGGCATCACTTTCCAGCAAAAGGTACCCCAGGGGGTAATAAAGGCTATTTTAGCCTAATCTTCAGGAGCTATCTTGATCTGATTATAACCGGAGAATCCATCCATTAAGGACATCATCCCACTCCCGATAGTAAAGTCAATGATTTGATCCATGTTTGGAAGAGGAAAGTCATCTTTAGGGCATGCAGCGTTAATATCTCTAAAATCTGTGCAAACCCTAACTTTGGTAGCTTCTTTCTTGGTGATTGGAACTACATTTGAGATCCATTTCGCATAATCAATAGCTTGTATAAAGATAACATTCAGGAGTTTTTCTAACTCCCCTTTGACTAGCAGAGCCACTTTGGGATGCATTTTTCTAAGTTTTTGTTTAACAGGTTTAGCATCCGGATGGACCACTAGATGATGCATGACTACAGAAGGGTCTAGACCTGGCATATCTTCATATGTCCAAGCGAAGACATCTTCATACTCTTTAAGAAATGCAATGTATTGTTCTTGTTTTTCTTGACTTAATTCTGATCCAATATTGATTATGTGAGGATTGTCCTCAGTTCCAATATTAATTTTAATGACGTTTTCTACCTCCATGTGTAGATCTCTTTCAAAATTAGGTGGGGCGGGTGAAACGCCCAATTCTTGTAATTCTTGTAAGGTTAATTTAGATAATTCATCTTGAGGATTAGTGGCCTCAAGTTGGGCTATAGTTGGTATAGAACCATCAAAATAAAATCCATTGTGTAACATCTCTTCAACAGAGACATCATGGAAGATATCTCCTTCCAACTCTTCATCGGGGTCAGCAATCATTTTAGGGTAAGCTATGGATAGCATGTTGCATGAAAACGACTGATTTTTAAGAGGCAAATCAACATGCCTATCCAAATAATCTTGATAACATATGACGTGATCATCATCGTCAAAAGGAAAGGGTTGACCCTTACTAGGAAATAGGCCCACACCACAACGGGCAGGCCACGGTTCTACCTCGAAAGGTTCTTTCATGCCATTTTGGAAAGGTCCCAAGCCTTTCCCTTTATATCCCATTTTAAGCATCATGGGTTTAGCTTTAATATAATCATTGGTAAAATAACACCGAGCATATCCTTCATGATGAGTTTTGATATTCCGAGGGATTCTTCCCCAGTCATATCCTTTATAAATGAAGGCACAACTCCCGACTTGGTAAGTACTTCCCATAGGTTGTGGGAGGCCCAAAGTACGAGGAGATGGTGACAATTTATTTAAAAGAATTGAATCTTGCATGAAAGCATTTGTTTTTTCTGATATTAAGGTTGTGGATAAATCTGGTAAAAGTTCATCAGAAAGGGCATAAGATGTAGAAGGCTTATTACCTATATCTTTAGATGTGGGAGGAATGATAGATGTGTCTATAGGTTTTGAATTTATAGGGATAGAATTTGAAGGATTGGTTGTAGATTTAAGATCTTTTTGAGGTTCTAAAATGATTTGTTTAGAGGGTTGTTGATCTATATAGGAGGATGAAATTAATGGAGGGGAAATAGGTGAAGTTATGGGTGTGTGTTTCACAGTTTTAGATGAAAAATAAGAACTAGGATGTGTGGATGACAGAGCAGGGCAAAATTGCACTCCAACGGGTTTTGCCAAAGCACACATATCAAAAGGTCTAGGGTCACCATGGATAGTGACCAACTGATTTTTAAACTCAAATTTAACACATTGGTGTAAAGTTGATGGGACCGCTCGCATGGCGTTGATCCAAGGGTGACCCAAAAGTATATTGTATGATGCTGGGCAATGTACAATAAACACGGTTGTTTCTAGGGTTCTAGGACCAACTTGCAATGGGAGGGTAATAACTCCACACGTTTCTTGTGTTTCGTCATTAAAAGCTTTGATAATCATATCAATTTTCTTCATTTCATCACTTCTAAAGCCAAATCGTTGGTAGAAGTCAAAAGTGCAAATGTTTAGAGATGAGCCATTATCAATCAAAACTCTTTTGACAGCTACATCTCCAATTAGAGCAGTAATGTATAAGGGATTATCCTTATGTAAACTGTGTTGTGGGATATCTTTATCCCAGAAGTCAATACAATCAATCTCTCGAGTGATGATAGTATTGGCCATAGCTTCAGGTTGAATGTTTTGAGGTACCATCATTTGGCTCAATGTAAGCATCAACTCATCCCTATGGGTGGGAGAGGATCTTAATAAATCCAAAAGGGAAATTCTGGCCGTAGTATTGGACAATTGCTCATTAATATTGTAAGGGGGTTTAGGTTGAACAGTAGGAGCATGATTCCCTTTATTGGGGTTTTTCAAAACGAATGGAGCCGATCCATCGTTCTGGTTTGGTTCTTGTTGGGAATTTTGAGCTTGTTGTCGGGTGACGACTCCAATGGTACCTACAATGTTATAATGAAGACGTTGAACTGGTCTCGGTTGAGCATTGATGGCTTGTTCATTGGAAAGGAATATATTAGAAGAAGGTCGAGTAGTAACTCGTCTAGGAAACGGTTCTTCTGGAACCATAGCATCTGTGATGGGTTGAATAGGATCTGATTCGTTTTCAGAACTATTCAATTGGTTTGAAGTAATGTCTAGTTCACTTTCACTATCTGATTCTATATCACTAGAATCAGAAGTTTGAAAATTATGTAAGGGCCTGGTCGTAACCAGGGATAAGGTTGTGTCAAATATTTGAGGATCCTGAATAGGTAATTGTCCGCTAATGGTTCCTACATATCGGGTAGGAGGGGGAACATTATGATGTTCGATTTGATTGGCTACCTCTTTACCATGTCTTGGTAAAGGGTGTTGAAATATGTCTAGAGTTTGATTGGCATTTTGATTTTGATTTTGGGGAACGGTCTTTTGAGTATTATTAGGAGGGGTTTTTTTAGGTTGGAAGGCTTGCACTTCCATTTCATTATTGTCAATCAAATCCTGTATTTTATGTTTCAACCTTTTACAAGCGTTGGTAGAATGTCCAGGTCCTCTATGGAAATCACAAGTGTAAGTCAACTCCGTATCCGGGTATAGTTGGATCAGGTTCCCGAATAGCTGGTAATTGGATCAAACCTCTTTCGAGTAATTGAGGTAAAATAGTTGATAAGGGTTGGTTTAATCTAGTGAATTCTCGAGGAGGCTTGTCAGGAGGTTTCAATATAAATTTTTTTGTTGTCTTTGTTGCATTGATATTAGCAACATTTCTGCTGTCAGTGACTCCATCACCAACAACTTGTTTGTTTTTATATTGATTTATGGATGTTTTCTCATCATCCTTCTTCCTAAGTTGGCCTCTCCTAATGAGGGCATCTTCTACTCTTCGAGCTAAATCTATAGCTTGGTCGAAGGTAGTTAAGGTAGCAGTCGATAGCTCATAAGATATCTTGTTCTTGTAAATTGTTGATGAAAATGTCCAACATTTCCCTATAAGGTAGCACAAAGTGCAGTTTTCCTATCAATTGCCTCCATCTAGCTAAGAAATCGGCAAAACATTCATCTTTGTCTTGTTTTAAATTGTATAAATCTTTAATAGTTACATGCCTCTCGATGTAGGCACTAAATTGATGGACAAATGATTCCGCTGTTTCTTCGAAGTTTCTCAAAGAATGAGTGGGCAATTGATAGTACCACTCTAATGCCATTCCACCTAAAATTTTTGGGAACATTTTTAATAATAGCAAGTCATCATGCGATATGTCGTGACATGCTATCCTAAACATGCGAAGATGCTCTATGGGATCTTCGGTTCCTTTATATATAGGCAAGATAGGCATGGGAAAATGCTTAGGGTATGGTTGAGCTACAACTATGGGATCCAAAGGTTGACTACATATCTCTCGATAATTATACGAGGGACGGTAGGGATCTATCTGGTCCATACGTGAAGCTAATTGTTTCACCATGGCTTCCAGATTACTAGTTTGCCCCCCATATTGATTTGGTAGGGCATTGACATGGGTTTTATGGGCATATGATGGAGGAACATGAAGATTAGATGCCATGTTACTGTTGTGTAAATTATTGGTAGGAAAAGTATTATGAAGGAATTTTGAAGTTGTATTATGATGTATTTCAGATTGTTGAAAATTTGTATTTGGCTTCGTTTTAGGTTTTTGTTTACTTGAAGCATATTGCTCAATAGTTTGGCGGAATAAAGTAGTGAAGGAAGGTTTCTTTTGTGTGGGAATGATTTTAGGTTGAATAACGAGGTTCCTTAGGAGGTTGGATAGCCTATTGTTTTGACATGTTTTGAATCATAGTGACCATGTCTGTATTGGATGGCCCAACCTTATCACTTTCTTGATCAATGAAAGATAAGGGATTAATGCGCACATCATACATATGTTCCAAAGCTGCCTGAGTGTCACTAATTTGCCCTTTATCAATACGAATTGCCACATTAAGGTCATCAATGTTATCACTGAGAAATTTCTTGAAATGATCTATGTTGTCAAAAGCAATAGTTCCATTTGGAGCTATTCTAGGGGATGAGGATCCATCCTCTTTAACACTTCCTTCTTGTTCCTTATCTTCACCTAGGTCACCTTCTGGTTGAACTAGAGTTTTTCCTTCCGAAGTTGGATCTTCAGGAAGGACATTTGGGTTTCCAGTTGTGTCTTGTAACCAATCTTCTTCTTCTCCTAAAGTTTCTTTACCATTCCTAAGTTTAGGCATGGTGCTAAATTTTGATTTCAGCAAATATATATATATATATATATATATATATATATATATATTTTTTTTTTTTTTTTTTATATGCAACAAATTAAGAGGTATATATTTACTATATACCTACTACAATATTTGAAATGAAATGTTTAAGTTTTTGCTATGTTTTTTAGTTTTTTAATTTTTCTTTGTTTTTGAAATAATATTGTAAAGACAATCAACACAATAAATGCAAGAAATAAGACTGAAAGTAATAATCTAGTTTTCTATAAATAATTTATAAATATCATTAATAGGCTCGAGTTGTTCAGGAGTCATGAAGTGTTCTTCTTCAAATTGAAAGTTTTCTTTTAAAAATTTGATGAACAGAGCTATAGTGATATTATCTATCTCAGATCGCTGGTTGATAAAAGTAAAGCTCATGGCAATACTCTCGATATAGCACAGCTCACGAAACTCTATTCCATCTTTCCCTATCTGTAAGAACAACCTCTTGGTCTTCTACACAACCTAGGAACTGGTGCACAATGGCTGCGTTCTCGAGGTATTCCTCGAAGGTGAACAATTCTGAAGATACTAGAGCTCTCCTATAAGCTAACCATCTATGGCAGGCTCTTTGAAGTTCATGATAAAAAACTAGTTGATGAGGATCCAGGATTCTATCTAGGACTAGCCTCTTGATTTGCTTAAGTTGTGTGGACCTAGATGAGATGAGACTAAGTCTTCTATCAAGTTCGTTCCACAGGAATTGATTTCTACTTGTTTCAGGCACATTAAGCATAGAATTGATTTCTACGACTGCCAATTGGTTTTCTACATTTATAGTAACTGCTAATATTTTCTTAGGAGCTACCATCTAAACATGATTTTAAACTTTAAATGTTTTAAAATGCATCTATGTTTTAGTTGTTCTATATATATATTTTTGTTTTGTTTTCTTTGTTTTTGTTTTCAAAAGGTTATGATGCATTCACGTCGGGTTCACCAAAATGTATCGCTCCAAATTTTTTGCATCCTTACCTTCAGGCTATAGGATCCGTGCTCGGAAGGAGGATGGGAAAAGGATGGTGCGGTACCTCGAACTGAGAGGACTTTGCGAAGGTCCCGCCTCTCAAGGGAGGTGTATTTTGATGATTTTTTGACGGATGGTGGGTTCACCAGGAAACATTTAATGGCAGTTTCCATGCCTAGGTTTGGAATGTGTTTTGATGTGTTCATTTTTAACCTTAAGCATTCATATCCTAGGTTTGGCCAAATGAATCTAAATTAATCTAAATGAAAATGCAGATTTCATGAATACAAAAAATAGATTTAAAGACAAAAAACAGAGAAATTACTGAACATTAAAAGCAGAATACCTGATCCGGATGTCTGATGGAGATTCTGATGTTTGAAGCAGTCAGGATCGTCTGGAATTTGATAGAATCATCTGAGATCAGACAAGATCATCTGAGATCTGACGAATTCGTCAGAGACCTACAAACAGAAAAACAGATGCAAAATACAAAGAATACAACAATGATAACAAAGGAAAATGATATAAAATAACAATAGTGTTATCAAACTGAAACTTAGGCACAGAAACATAAATAAATCATGCTAATTAGATGATAATTAGGATTTAATTATGCACTTAATCTAAATGGGTGAACTCCAAATGCAAAATAGTATAAAATACTGAATAAACTATCTAATTTGCAGAAGAAAACAATAGAGAAAAGGTTGAGAAATGCAAACTTCAGGCACTGATTGCCTCAATGTGGACTGCAGTCGAGATCATCTCGCATCAGTACAAAATCATCTCGCATTTGACAAGATCGCCTCCGATCTTAACAGGTTCGTCGACGACGATGTATGCTTGCTCCGACTGAAAAACAAGGTGGTACCTGCAACAAAATTGATATAGAACCAATGCAAAATAGAATTTGAGATGTTTTAACATGTATACAGTCAGTTTATAGGGAATTTCAGCCAAGGGTTGGGAAGGGAAGGTCCTAGGGACTAAATAGGCTTAGGGGAGTAGTTAGGAGGTTGGAGATCATCCCTATTTGGGAGATCTCCAACGGGGGAGGGTCTCTAACGGCGTAGACACGCTTCTGCCCGGATTAGAGGCCCGTTGGAACAGAAGCTAATTTTGCAAAATCAGTTTTGCGACAAGATCGTCTGGACGTCCTAGCCCAGACGAAATCGTCAGATCTGGGGAGATATCGTCTGATCGGTGATGATATCGTCAAACGGTCAAAACAACCTCTAAAAATGGCACGGAAAAGGGGGAAACGGATTACCCGACGGTTAACGGGTGGTTTGGGAGGTTAAATTTGAATTTTAAATTATTTACTAAGGTGAATGTAATTATGACAATTTTACTGCTTCAATTTTAGGGTGCTACAGGATCCTTGAAGGAGAAACCACAGAAGTCTTGATACTAAAAAGGCCACAAAATCCTTGGTACTAAAAAAGGCCACATAAACCTTGATACTGAAAAAGGCCATAGAAGTCTTGGTACTAAAAAAATACTACAAAAGCCTCGATATTGAAAAAGGCCATAGAAGCCTTGATACTAAAAAAAGGCCATAGAATATTTGATCTTGAAGAAGAATTCGAAAAGAATATCTGATTTAGAAGTAGACTAAATATTTCAGTACTAATACTTTGTTACAGGGAAAGAGGATTTAATGAGTTGGAAAACTTCCTACAAGAAAGTTAGGAAGGGTATCTTCTTCAGAATCAATTCAGCACCTAAAGAAAAATCAAAGAGATCAAGAGATGATATTATTGCAGAACTTCCAATCAAGGAAGGAGAAGGAGAATAAGGACTAGGCAATTCCTACTCGAATCTAGAAGCAACATAATCAAATATCTAGAAGTAGATCTCACCACCAACACTTCTAGGAGCATAAGGTTGAAGAAAAGGTCTCAAGACATCAAAAGGTACAAGATTAGACCTTGGGAAGGTCTTATCGAGCATCCAAGAAAAGGATAGGAGAGCATTACTGAAGATATTCTCAAAGGAGAACTGTTGAGTGATATTTTTGTCCAATAAAAAAAAATATACCCACAGTCAAGATTCTGCTCGGATATCCTCTCTTGCAAGGAAACATTTGTGATTTTTCCAAGGTTATTTTAATGTGTTAAAATTCTTGCAATTCTTAGTGAAAAATGTGAAATGCTAAAAGTTAATTGGATACCTTAGTGTTGCATATACCTGTTAACAAGGGGCCTATTTTGGTATTGATTTTATTTATAATGATTTTTTTGTTCATGGAATTTATGAAAATGTGAAATAATTGAGCAACTAAAAACCTTCGAAATTTGATAAATATTTGATTTTAACCTTTAAAATTTTGATTTTGATTGATTTTATCTCAAATTGTTAATCAAATTTTATCTTCGTTTGTTAAATTTTTTTTATCTTTGTTTGTTAACCAAATTTTATCTTCATTTTTAACCAAATTTTATCTTTGATTGTTAATCCAATTTATCTTCGTTTCTTAAGCCAATTTTATCTTTGTTTGTTAACCGAATTTTATCTTTGTTTGTTAAGCCAATTTTATCTTCGTTTGTTAGGCCAATTTTATCTTTGTTTGTTAAAATTTGCATGAAAATGAAAATGGAATGATTCAATATAACTTTGCCATGTAAAACTTTGGAATGTCATATTAATTATTCACTTTAATGAAAAATTAGAATTTATTGAAATTTCAATTTTTATAAAATGAAACTAATTGATTGTTTGGAAAATTTGTGCAAAGTTTAAAACTTTAATTTTTCATTAAAATTGTGAACTTACGTAAAATGTGAATTTGAATTTGAATTTTGAAATTCATGTGTATCTTTTTGGGGTTTTAATTTTTTTTGTATTTGATGAAATTAAAAACAATGTAAAAGGCTAGGGTTAGAGAAAATAAAATAAGAGAACAAGTTGTTGTAACTTTTAAAATTTCAACCCGAATCTGCATAAACAAGTATTCTGAAACTAAATCAACATTAAACCGGTCAGTCTTCACACAACCCAAAATTAATGTGATGCAATATTCTAAGGAAAAAAGTGCACAATATATTAAGAAAACATAAATAAGTCTACCATCCGCATGCATAAAACTTATATATTGCCAACATGAAATATTTTTAATGAATACACTTGTAAAATACCTTGTTCCAATGGATTACAATGATGAAATTTGGTGCAGTCTAGCAATAAGGGAGGAGATGCTTCTTCAAGAAAATATGATTTCCAACATGCACTTCAAAAATTCTCTGACCTTTTCTTCATGCATTTGAATGGATATTTAAAATTTCCAAAAAAAACCATTCATTTCTCTCTTCCTCTTGTTTGGTTTCGTAATGTTTTCTTTTCCTCCCTTGGTAACCATTGCATTCCATTTATTTAAAAGGTTATATTGATAAAGCCTTTTATAATTGCACCCAAATCCCTTGGTTTTGACAACTACAAAATAATTATTCAAATCAAAGCCTTCAACATTTACTAAAGTTACACACGTCGAGCACAAATTAACTGACACATGGTAAGGGTGAATCTACCCTCTATAACATTGTACAAATCCTCCTACACCATACACTCTAGATGCGTCGATTCTTTAGCACCAATCCAATTTGGGTCAAACCTGCTCTCAAGCTTCTAATTAATAACATGAAAACACCATTTTCTTTATGCTTTTCACCGCTATAAAGCTAAAGAACAAAGTGTAGCAAGGCATTGAAAATAATGGAATAAAATCACATTTACTAAATACAATATCATGTTTCAGATATATAGCCAATGTATTATGTGCTATGAAGAACAAATTGATAGATTACTATCTATCTATTCATCACTTAGAAATTCACCCTTTCATATGTACACTGGGTGTTCTATATAGATGATGCGAGAGGCTAGGTTATATGATGACCTCAAAAAGCACTTGCCATGGCATCGTCGTTAGTGAGCTTCTTTATTTTTATCCAGCAGAGGCTCTAAATTTTGTTTATAACAACGATATTTTAAACTGACAGACCGTGCACACCACAATGATTATCTTCCATTGATGTTGATCTAGCCTATTAATTTTAGTGTATATCTCATATCTTCCTAGCAAGGTATTCCAATGTTGCCATACAAACATGAAATTTTGCATCCCTCAATACATTATTTGTGCCTATACTCAACCTCCACAAACATTGGAATATGTGAAGAGAACAATTACAAGTGCTATAGTGATGCTCACTGAAGTTCATGTGAGAATGAACTATGGTAGACACTATCTCACTAAGAGCCCATTCAATACCCATGTTTCAAAATGATATAGTTTGGTAGTGATCATTGTAGATGATATAACAATATTTCCAATGATTTTTGGTCCCATACGAGGAGAATTTTGAAAAGGATAACCCCTTGTGTCAACTATGGCTACCCACCCTACATAAAATATGTTTAATATGTACATGGCTATCTTGGTGGGAGAAAAAAGACATGAAAGGCTCTACCATAGTACATCTAGAAAGATCTGTATACACCAGGTGATTGGGCTAAAACTCACAATAATATGCTCTTAATATCGTGCATTTGTATCATGGTTGCAATAATACCTTCGTCACCCGAATTTCATCTTGATGGGCACACGATAGTCCCACATGTACCCGATGATAGCACGATGGGATCTTTATTAACACCCAAGCGCATAACATCATATGACTTAGCTAAACCTTAGTGGCTCCTTTGTGGTTCATGCTCCCCTATTGACCACGCTCCTCTCAGACTTTGTACCTCCATGTTGACCATGCTCTAGCACTGCATCTTCTAGTTAGTCTGGTTTGCAGCTCACCTCGAAAATTGTGCCATCTATCGCAACATACATATATTGTCATTAAATAAATAAAACCTCCCATTTTTTTATGAATCCTTTTAATTAAAAAAACATTAATTCAAACATTAAAATTAACGATTTAAAAATTAAAACATTAAACTAAACAAACACAAATGAATTCAAACATTAAAAAAAGATTTAAAAATTAACATTAAACTAAACAAAAACAAATTAGTCATTTTAAACAACAACAAAAATTAAATATATTAAACTTAACAACACATTAGAAATTAAAAACTAAAAGGAAACATTAAAGCAACATTTAAACCTTGGAATCCACATAATGATAAATCTATGGACTACATTGACATTTTTATGACTTTATAACTAAAAGTCCACCATAAACCATAACTAAACCTTCACATTGCAAAATATCTTAACATAAACAAATAAAAAAAATATTCAATGCAAACGAGAGGAATCATACTAAAATAAAAATTTCAAGTGGGTCCCCAAATTTGGGGTATGTTGTGCGATGGCAACAACAAATGGCGACTCTACTGGAAAATGCTCTTGAGCATTTTGGATAAAGAACCTAGTTTGAAATCAATAAAACCAAAAATTAGCAAAATATAAATAATCCAGTAACATCCAAGAAATATGGGGTTAAATAACTTCAATTGAACGTAAACACTTCATTCGCTTTAGCTTAGTGTGTTTTGTGAATTCATTCACTATTTTAGAACCCATCAAAACACTATCACCTATTTTGCAATTAGGCTGTTAAAGATGTTACTCATAAAAATTTTACCTCTACATTGCTCCACTACCAATCAAGCATCTATAGTTTTGGTGAAGATGACCTTGATCTCTTCTAGACCTTACTCTACTGTCGGTTGGGCATCTATAGCCTCAGTAGAGATTATTTGAATCACTCGAGCATTTGATTGATTTAAATTTCTCTATTTTTTATAAGAATTCGACTACTTTGCAAATATAATATGTGCCCTGTGGGTTAGAGATCATTTAAGGCTTAAGATGGAGTCTATAAAAAAATTTTCCTAATAAAAAAACTAGAATTATTTCATTCTTCAAGAGTCAAAAATATCCTTTAAATATGATTTTACATGTGAAGCTTTAGCAAAATGTTGTATTACTTCAACATCCACTATTTTAATCCACAATTCAAGAAAAACTACTAAATAATCTATTTTTTTAAAGCGAAAAACCCATTGCGGATCCGTCTTGGTCTGAGAGACCACGAATAGGGGGTTCTACACCATCAAAGTCACCCGGGAGTCGCACCCGACCCTGCTCGCACCAACATTATCAATTGGATTTTGGATACCCAATTTAGCTTTTTGGTAGGGTGGAGATTTGAACCTAGGACCTCCCTTGGAGGATTGCCCTCTCCTCTCCAACTCACCTACAACACCTGGGTCTAAATAATCTAATTTCACTAACTTTAATTTCACCTAATTTCAAACCAATTATTCATCCTCCATGACTAATAAACATTTCCAACAAAGTGATAAAAGTTTATCGCAACTACACAACCATACCACAATATGGAAAACCAAAGCCAAAACGTGTTACGAAAGTGAAGAAGCAAAATATGAAACCAAATAAAAAACACACCACTTGGCAAGAACCTGAACTATTGGAAGGCAAAAACATAAACACAACTTCAAAAATGAAAACAACAAAACAAACCAACCAATGATGACTACATACAAATTGTATGCACATACATAAAACTATGCACAAATGAAAACCAAAAGAAAACGCCAAAGATACATATGAGAAAAACTTGCAAGACCAACAACTATGTACAAGAATATATACAAGCTAAGATTGTGCTCTCTGTCTTAGGGATGGAAATAGTGCTTTAAAAACTACCTATTGATAGGTAAAGGAATACTCTCTCCACTCAGATTCTACAATCTAAAAGCATTTTCCCCAAGAATATTGGAAATTTGGTAGGGGCCTAACCAAAGTTTATCAAATTTATCATGATCACCCTTATTTTCATGTGACTTATCCCATAATAAAACCAAATCAACAATTTTAAAAGCTTTGACCTTGGATATCTTATCAAACCACCTTTTAACAAGCCCTTAATGCTTACTAAAATGTTGTAGGGCATCTTCCCTCTTTTCATCTAGACTCATTAAGTGAGTAAATATTACCTCTATTTTATCATCAGTTTCAAGATAATATTTCATAAACTGAAGAGTCTACAATTTTAGGTTAGCAGGTTAAATAGGATCTTGAACATAAACTAAATGATAAGGTGAAGTGCCTATGGATCCCTTTTTTATCTAGTTCTATCCACCCATAAAGCATATTTCAACTTGTTATGCCAATATCTAGGATTCATTTCCAATAATTTCTTAATTATGGAAAATAAGTTTTTATTAGTAGATTCTACTAAACCATTACCTTGTGGGTAATAATTTGAAGAAAAAATTATACTTACCTTATTGTCATAAGCCCATTCTACAAATTGAAGTGAAGTGAAAGCATAACCATTGTCACAAATAATAGAATATGGCATACCAAATCTAGTAACAATGTGTCCTAAAAATTGAATAACCACTTTAGAAGTACAATTCTTAGTGGGAATGGCCTCAGTCCATTTGGTACAATAATCTGTGGTGGTTAAAATGTATTTGTGACCAGGTGAAGAGTTTGGGTTTATGACTCCTACAAAATCTAAACCGCATTGTGCAAATGGTCTAGCCTCAAATATAGGTTGTAAAGGCATAACGATAATTCATTCTTTGTTGACGATAATTTGACATGTATGGTAAGAATGAACATGGGAATATTTGAAAACATGTGGCCAATAATAACCACATATCAAAATTTGATGCGTTGTGGTATTAGTTGATCCGTACCCAGTTCCATACTTACCATGAAAATCCTTAAGTAATTGTATAGACTCATGCTTACTCAAAAATCTAAGGAAAATACCTTCGTGATTTCTTTTGTATAACACACCAAATTTAATCATAAAGTTAGAGCTTTTCAATCAAAGTGCTCTTCTTTGCATAGCATTAAAGTGATCGGGGCACTTACCATTCAAAATAAAATACATAATGTCATTATACCATTCATCCGTGGTGATGCTTTCTACAGTGTATTGTTGACACACGATTTGAGGATCAATTTCAGCTAGAGAGTTTGTCAAACCTTGTCCTCTAACAAGCTTCATTGAATGGATCTCTAAATCAAACTCCTACAAAGTAGTCAACCATTGCCTTCTCCTTTCTCCTAGTTCACTCTGCATCAACATTGTTTTGATAGCTGGGTTAGGTAATAATGCAAAAATTCTATTGTGCAAAATGTAATGTCTAATATTCTTCATAGTTTTGAAAAGAGCATATACCTATTTATCCAAAATAGTGTATTTCAACTAGGCATATTTTAGTGGTGAACTCAAGAAATAAATAAGATTTTTTGAATTATCTTCATTCTTTTGAGTTAATACACTAGCAAAAGAATGCTCAAAAGAAAATGAATAAATATAGAAAGGTTTTTTGTAATTAGGACTCACAAGTACAGGTTCAGAATATATTGCATTTTTAATATCCCAAAAAGCTGCTTTAGCTTCACCAATATAATTAATGTTAGCATCCTTTTTTAACATATCATTTAATGGTTTGACTATTTCAGCAAATCTTGAAATGAATTTCCTGACAAAGTTGATTTTACCAAAAAATGATCTTAATTATTTATTGCTACCAAGAAAAGAGATTTTTTGGATGGCTTCGATTCTTTCAGGATCTATGGAAATTTCATCTTTTGAAATGATATGGCCTAAAATTTTATCTTTCGTTACTCCAAAAATGCACTTTTTGGGATTTAGGGAAATGCCATGCTCTCTACACCTTTGAATAACTTTTATCAAATTATTAACGTGGTCTGATTTGTTCTTTGAGAAAATATGAATATCATCAACATAAATGACTATGCATTTGCCTATCAAATCTCTAAATGTATAGTCCATGACTATCTGAAATGTGGCACCTATGTTAAGCAATCCAAAAGGTATTCTTCTATAAGCAAAGGTACCCCATTTCATGGTAAAAGCAGTTTTCATTCTGTATTTTGGGTCAATGATATTTTGGTTATATCTATAATAACCATCAAGAAAAAACATCATCTCAGAACCAATCACCATTTGCAAAATATGATCTATGGAAGACAAGGGATAGTTATCCTTTTGTGAGGCCTTACTGAGATTCCTAAAATCAATACACAAAAATATTTCACTTGCTTTCTTCCTAACTAGTACACTGTTTGCTACCCATGTAGAGTATTTGATTGGAAAAATAATATTAACATCTAACAATTTCTTAACCTCCCTTTGTATAAGAGGCTCTAGCAATGGGTTAACTGGTCTTTGTTTTTGTCTAAATGGTTTGGAATATGGCTTTAAAGGAATAGTATGTGTTATGATGTTTTCATTATAAGTATTTAAATTCTCATAACTTCATGCTATTACATCAATGTAATATTTTAAATCCTTAATTATTACTTCTTGTTCTTGATGAGTGTAAGCTTTTCCTATGAGAACCTTATGTGGATCTTTACTACTCCTAAGATCAATGAAATTATAAGCATCTTGTGGAAGTGAGGTTTAATTACAACTTTTGCTTTTGTAATCAATATCAAAAAGCTTTTTGAGAGAAACTATACCTTTAGGAATCACATTGATTTTATTTGTTACCTCATAATCCTCATTTTCATCTTATTGCAATCTCTCGTCCTCATTGATCACCTAATTTTCAAAAATACCTGAATTAGTTACAAAATAAAAAATGTGCCTGTCACTTTCAAATACCTATCACATTGTCAGGTATAGAAGGACATGGTATCAACTCAATTGAAAAATTATTTATCCTCATATTATCAATAGGCTTAAGAGTACTTGCTACGACAACTAAAGAATCAACAATTCAATTGTTCTTCCTAGATATCAATGAAATATTGAAAGCATGTAATTCATCAATAAAATCCCTAAATCTATTTCTGTAATGAATTAGCCTTTTATCATGACATGTGTATTGGACTTTCACCTATTTAACAACCAATTATGAATCTCCTAGCACTTTAAAATATTTAACATTTCTCCTTGAGTCTAACTGTAAACCAAATATTAAGGCCT
The DNA here is from genome assembly GCA_028583015.1 of Wollemia nobilis. Taxonomy (NCBI): domain Eukaryota; kingdom Viridiplantae; phylum Streptophyta; class Pinopsida; order Araucariales; family Araucariaceae; genus Wollemia; species Wollemia nobilis. Next base: position 1,814,766 of record JAQPPZ010011269.1, on the reverse strand, counting down.
CATATTCTACAGTATTACAAGTGCAAGGAAACTATAATCTATAAGCTGCCATAGACAACTTATCTTTAAGACTAGTCATTTCAACACCAGCTCCACTACCTTGTTTGGATTTATATCCATCAAATTTAAGTATCCAAACAATATTTTCATCCTTAATTAGATTAATAGATGGTATTTCATTTTCAGATTCATTTACATCCAATTTTATTTCCAAAGTGTAGACACCTAACTCAGATTAATTATAAAGAATTTTATTGGTCTTGTTATATTCAATAATCAAATCCTTGAGTTTAGGTTCTCTCTCAACTCTAATTTTATTAGCCACACCCTTCCATGGTATCCACATATGTGAAAAATTAATGGCCATATATCCGTTTGAGTTCCTAGACCAATCTCTACTCAACAACATTCCATACTTATCAGGTATATCTATAACATGTATATCAATATAATTTTATATCCTAGGCTCTAAGGCTAGCTATATGTGAATATTATTGAGCATTCTAACCACATAAAATTCAAATTTATCTAGTTTAACAACTATTTTTTTAGAAGGGATGGGTTTCAAACCCAATTTTTGATAAACAATATGAGGCATGACATTACCGAATGCTCCTGAATCAACAAGACAATTGTGTAGATTTCTTCCTACAATTATTATGGTAAAAACAAAGGGAGGAGCTTCTCCTTTATCCCTTTGTGAAGAAAATTTCACATCCATGGCTTTTGGGGATTTGTTTTTTCTTTTATCACAAAAATCTTGCACAAAAAGTTTTTGCTGATTAGTCAACTTAGCAACATCAAATAAAGATATATTTGCTTTTGTTTTCTTTAAATCCTCCACAATATTACAGGTAATAGTGTCATGTGGTGGTTGAGGTAGATCAAATTTAGATAGAGGTATGAGATTGTTACTAGCCCATGTGTTAGGAGAAATGATGGTGTCATTTGGAGGAGTAGAAGAAGTAAATGGAGTTTTAGTCTTACACCTAGATCTATAATTATGATTACATTTTTTAATTTGTCTGAAGGCTTGAACTTCCTCTTCTATAGACCCATCATACCATTTTTCATATTCTTCAATTGGTTCAAATGTTTCAACTACTAGTGTTTATTCTTTCCCTTTGCTCGTACTAGTCTATTGAAGAGGATCTTCATCTGAAATAATTTCCATGTTATCCATCTCTTTTTGTAGAATATCTAGTGCTATTATGAATTCAAGGCACTCATTTTCACTATGTTGGGTCATAGAATGTACCCTACACCAATTGTTTAAATCCAACTCCAAAAGATTAACAATAGTGCTGGTTTGATTGGAACTATTGGTGGCATTGTTGTGATTAACAATGGGACTAGGTACTCCTCCATTGTTTTGACGAGTATTCCATTGTTTTCTTTAAAAAATTAAATTTCTATTTTGATGAGAATTTTGAGGCAATTGTTTTTGCATTCAAATCATGTCACTACTAAGTTTTTGGACAAGCCTTTGTAGATTGTTTACCTGATAATTAGGTTCACTATTTTGTCCTACAACATTTTGATTGGTGGTGTTATTTGTAGCAACAGTGATATTTTGAAAATTTGGCAAACTTTGATTTTGGATCCCCTGTGGAAATGCTGTGTTATTTTGATGAAATGTTGAAGCATTTGGAGTGGGTGTTGTATTGAAGAATGAAGGCATGATTTGAGCATTTATTTCAGCCATTTTATGAGTTGTGAATTGATTTTCTAAATATAGTGGAGTGGTAGGATAAGTGGGTATGGTAGGTGGATTGTATGAAAATTTGAAATTATTGAATGACATGGCATTCAACATAGGTATTTATTGTGAAAAATCTTGATTGATCATAGGCACTTGATTATAAGCACCTGGTTGTCCTATGGAAGGCAACTATCCTATCCCAAAACCTTGTGGTATCAACTGTTGTTCTACAGTCAAAGCCTCACTATATGCCATGGGAAGTGTCATGATTTGAGGAACTCTCCTTACAAACATAGATGTTAATGGGTCCAATGCCCTAAAGTACATCTGTATGAAAGCAACTGCCTGAAAAGTTGATGCAGGAGCCTATCTTTAGAGGGTTTTTTTAAAAGAAGTTTTAAAGTATTTTTTTTATTACTTAAAATGGAATTATTTGACGCAAAATATAATTTTTCGAAAATGGTAATTACTGAAAAAGGCAAATTTTTATGAAAAAATAATTTATCGAAAATAGTAATTACTTAAAAAGGCATTTTTTGGTGGAAAAATCAATTTGCCGAAAATAGTATTTTTATTTTATTTTTAGGGTTTTCTTTTAGGGTTTTTTTTAGGGCTTCAAGTTTTAGGGTTTTCTTTTAGGGTTTCTTTGGGGATATATATTCCCTTGGTATTGCATTGTAAAAGGGGAAGTGAATCCAGGAATGAGAAAATAAATTATTTATTGGTTTATTTCCATGTACTATAGTTTTTATGTGAATGGAGGGTTTTATTGATTATTTCCATTTATTACAATTTTTATGTAAATGGAGGGTTTTACATATTATTTTCATTTATCGTAGTTTTTATGTAATGAGAGGTATTTTGTTTTGACCTCTTGTAGCTGGATTTACATCATTTGGTATTAGAGCAAGTTGGATCTTGTTGGGAGGAGAAAAGAGAAGAGAAGAAAAGAGAAAAGGAGAGGAGAGCAAAGAGGCTAAACAAAATAAAAATAAAAATAAATTGGCACTATGTGCAGTGCTTGCAGAAGGTTTGTAAAACCTTGGAGACAGAAATTAACACTTTGTGTAAGTGCTTGTAGGAGGTTTTTTTATGTAAAAGCCTTAGAGAAAGAGATTGACACTTTGTGTAGTGCTTGCAGAAGGTTTGTAAAACCTTGGAGAAAGAAATTGACACTCTGTGTAAGTGCTTGCAAGAGGTTTTTTTATATAAAACCTCAGAAGGAGGAATTGACACTTTGTGTAGTGCTTGTAAAAGGTTTGTAAAACCTTAAAGAAATAAATTGGCACTCTGTGTAGTGTTTGCAGGAGGTTTTTTTCATTAAAAACCTCAAAGGGAAGAATTGGCACTTTGTGTAGTGCTTGCAAGAGGTTTGCTATTTTAAAACCTCGAAGGAATAAATTGGCACTGTGTAGTGCTTGTAGGAGGTTTGAGATATAAAATCTCAAAAGGATATTGGTACTTTGAGGAGTACTTGCAGATGTGTGGCACTCTATGGAGAGCAATTATGAGTTTTATCGGAGAAACTCACAGGAGCAGAGTAATTTTCAACCAAAGGAGAATGATGCAGGAGCCTATCTTTAGAGGGTTTTTTAAAAGAAGTTTTAAAGTAATTTTTTTATTACTTAAAATGGAATTATTTGATGCAAAATATAATTTGCCGAAAATGGTAATTACTAAAAAAGACAAATTTTTATGAAAAAATAATTTGTCGAAAATAGTAATTACTTAAAAAGGCATTTTTTGGTGGAAAAATCAATTTGCTGAAAATAGTAATTTTTATTTTTTATTTTTAGGGTTTTAAGATTTAGGGTTTTTTTTAGGGTTTCTTTTAGGGCTTCAAGTTTTAGGGTTTTATTTTAGGGTTTATTTGGGGATATATATTCCCTTGGTATTGCATTGTAAAATGGGAAGTGAATCCAGGAATGAGAAAATAAATTATTTATTGGTTTATTTCCATGTACTGTAGTTTTTATGTGAATGGAGGGTTTTACTGATTATTTTCATTTATTGCAATTTTTATGTAAATGAAGGGTTTTACATATTATTTTTATTTATCATAGTTTTTATGTAATGGGAGGTATTTTGTTTTGACCTCTTGCAGCTGGAAATACGTCAAAAGTGTAAGGAGAAACTAACCTGTTGGCAATTTTGGGTTTGAGATCCTAGCTTCTTGTCTATGAGTTGTCATTGATGTCAAAAGGAACCGGCATTAATGTCAAGAGGATTTATTGGCTTCAAAGGTTGAAGATTCCAAAGAATATTTTCTAGAAGATTTCGGAGAGATTCCATGTGGCAGATGAAAAGGTTTTTATCAAAACCATGGCAGGTTTAAGGGTTTTTATTAAAACCAGGTGGATGCATTAAGGGTTTTTCTCAAAACCACTCTCACCTTAATGCAAAGGCCGGAGACACTTATTAATTAAATAACTTAATTAATAAAACCTTTTTAAGGTTTTTTAATTAATTATTTATTTGATTTAGTGATTAAATTATTTTAATAATTTAATGGGTTCTCCACCTAAGGTCTAAGGTCTAAAAGACCTTTGATTATTTTTTAAATAATCAAAAGGGTTTCATAAACCCTAAAGTTGTTTCGAAGGCGCCAAAATAATATTAATTCGAAAAGTTCGAATTATCCTCCCGCCGACGTCGTGCATAGCATGGAAGTTTGGCTATATAAGCCATAACCTATAGTCCAAAGCAATGGTGTGAAAGAAATTCGAATTGCGCAAAGGTTGGGAAGTAAAAGCTACGGCTATCATTTTTTTGCCACGTTTATCCACCGCCAAAGGGTTAAGGAGAAGGAGACTCTTGCTAGCCTTCAAGCTAGCACCGTTGGCCTAGTGGCAACGACTGTTCTACGAAGGCGCTTGAAGGGAGGTCAAGCGTTCGACTCCCGCCGTGGAGTGTGAGAAGAGTTTTTGCGCTCCGATTTTTTCGGAGGCACTGTTGACCCACGATTTTCGAAAGCATTTTTTTGGTAAGGTTTTTTAAATAAAATCTGCATTTTGTTAAAGAAGAAGTGGTTGGGCAGATTTATTTAAAATTATTTTTAAGGTTAAATGCTTCTTTGGAGATATAAGGTTGATAGTGTGTGGTTGAGATTTTTGGCTTGATTGTTGAGTGAGATTTGCTTAGAAGCTATTATTCCTTGAGCATGGTTTAATTAATTTGGAGAAATAAGGTGTAAAAGGATATATTGTTTGTATGCTTTATATTTTTTGGTAGTTGACTTCTAAGGATTGGAGTCATAAGGTGTTTTATGGAATAAATATTTTTGTGGTTACTTTTATGATCTAACCCTAACTTGGTGGCAAAGTTGAGGGTGGTGTTGGTAACAGGTTGAAGAACTATTCTCTTCTTCCTCAAACAAAGGTATGGGCAACTTCTTCCATGTATATTGTTGATGGTGTATTTTCTGAAATTGAGTTTGGAGTGAAAAGGTTGTCTACTAGGTATTCTTGTTGGTGTAAATCCCATTTTCTGGATATTGAAGATTGTTTATGCATTAAAATCATTGATGAGTTTTTTGGGTGAATGCATAATTCTGGTTGAGGAAGAGGAAGCATTTTTGCACTAGGGTTTATGTTAGTAAGTCTTGCTACTTGCATTGAGATGGTGAAACCCTTAGTTGGCTGTTTTGAGATTGATGGTTGAGTTGCTTCCATAGAGGTTGTTTTGATCAAGTTAATGCTTTACTTGATACATGATTTGGGCTTACTCCATTGAGATTGATTTGAGCAAGTTATTCTTTGCATTGGTGATTTATGTTGGTGGCTGTTTTGTTCAAATATCTTTGGAGGGAAAAGGATGTCTACTAGTTTCCTTTTCATGTAGTGATTGGTTGAATGCTTCAAGGTTAATGTTGAGTTGAATGATGTTGGTTAAACCTTGTCTATAAGCATTGTTGTTAAAGCCCTAATTGGTTGAGAAAAGATATTGGTTGTGGAAAGAACATGAGTATCATTGTTATATGAGATATTGCATGGTTGGCAATTGTTGGGTTGTGTTTCATGTTCTTGAGAAAAGCATACTACATCTATCTTATTCTTTTGAGATTGAGATTGAGTTGAGATTGAGATTGGGAGTTAAGTATAGAACATATTGAGTCTCTAACAATTCTCTTTATGTTTCTATGAGATTTGAGATTGATATTGGGAGTTAAGTATAGAACATATTGAGTCTCTAACAATTCTCTTTATGCTTCTATGAGGTTGATGAATCACATTGGGTCTCTAACAATTCTCTTTGTGGGTTCATGCTAAGCAAGTTTTTCTTGATGAACTTGTGAGCTGATTTGGACAGAGTTCTAGTGAAGACTTGTGAGCTGATTTGGACAGAGTTCTAGTGAGGACTTGTGAGCTGATTTGGACAGGTTCTAGTGAGGACTTGTGAGCTGATTTGGACAAGTTCTAGGGAGGACTTGTGAGCTGATTTGGATAGGTCCTAGCAGAGGACTTGAGGATAGAGTTGAAGTGGTTCTTTGAGAAGAACTTGAGGATAGTTTTGACAAGTCTTTGAGAAGGCTTGTGTGCAGTAGAGATTGATTTGTTCAAGCTTTATGAGTTGAGCTTGGGACAGATCTGACAGAGTGAGGAAGACTTGTGCTGGACCGACTGATTGTGTTTAGTATAGGTTGATGAGTTGTTGTGGAGGTGATCAGTGAGGACAGAGGTCTCTTGAGGCTGAGCATTGAGGACAGGAGGTCTTCTATGGAAAGGAGTTCCACGTGCTAGCGGAATAAGAGGCAGGTGATCTTCTAAAGTATCATTTCTAGAGTTGAGGGGAAGGATTCTCCTTTGGGTAGGAGGCTCATAAATTCGTGAGGAGGGGAAGGATTCTCCTTTGGGCAGGAGGCTCATAAATTCGTGAGGAGGGGAAGGATTCTCCTTTGGGCAGAGGCTCATAAATACTTGAGTAGGGGAAGGTTTCTCCTTTGGGCTGAGGCTCATAAACATTGTAATTGGGAAGGATTCCCAAAGAACTTTGAGAAAGCTTTTTAGAGAAAAGTTTTGTGGATGTAGCCCATGTTGGGTGAACCACGTTAAAATTGGTGTCTCATTGTGTGTTGCTTTATGCATTGCTTTGATATTGCTATTGGTTCATTGCTTTGCGAAGTTGAAGTTAAATAGAGAAAGTAAAAAGAGGTCTTATACTGTTCACCCCCCTCTCAGTATAAGCTTGTGTTCTTCAATTGGTATCAGAGCGGGTTCCTTCGAAAAGTTTAACAACTTGAAGGAAAAGATTGTAAAGAACACAATGGAATCTACAAGTGGTAATGCAACACCTATTCTTGATGGGGCAGATTTTGGGCTTTGGAGTGCTAGGATGAAGGTTCATCTTATGGCTCTTGGAAATGAAGTTTGGGAAGTGATTGAGGATGATTATACCATTCCCGAGCATGGTCCTTCTACTAAGGAAGAGAGGCTCCTACATCATAGCAATTCAAAGGCAATGAATGCAATCCCGAAGGGTTTACAGAAGGCAGATCTTACCAAGGTGATTCACTGCAAGACAACTAGTGAAATGTGGAAACAGTTGAAGGTGGTTCATACAGTTGATGCAAATGTCCGAAAGGCCAAGTTGAGACACTTCAAAGGTATGTTTGAACAACTCAAGATGAATGATGAAGAAAATATTAGTGACTATATGCTTCGTATGGATGAGATTGTTAACTCTATGAAGGAACTAGGTCTTGAGCTTGCTGAAAATGATATTTGTGATAAGATTTTGAGGTCTCTTCCAAATAGATTTAGTGAAAATATTTTTGCTATTGAGGAAGCTAAGGATTTGGATAAGTTGAAAAAGGATGAGCTTCATAGTATACTTGCAGCATTTGAGTTGAGAACTCAAGTGAAGGTTGATGTTAAGAAGGAGGCAACTTTCAAGGCTACCAAGAAATCCAAGGGTAAAGAGCTTCAAGATAGTGATGAGTCTTCTAGTGATGAAGAGGCATATTACAGCAAGAAGGGCAAGTTCTCAAGAAAGCACAAAGGTATGAAATATGTCAAGTGTTTCAATTGTGGAAAGTTTGGTCATTATGCTACTAATTGTATCGCCGCCAAGGATGAAAGTGATGAAGATAAACAGGATTATAAGAGCAAGGATTCTGAAAGGCACAGGCATCAAAGGAAGAATAAATATGAGCAAAGCAATCAAGGAAAGAGGTACTCTCACAAACACAAGAAAAGTTTCTACCTAGACAAGGCAAGTAAGTGTTCTAGTAGTGATAGTGAAAGTTCTTCAAGTGATGTTGGAAATGAGATGTTGTTCCTAACAAAAAAAGAAGAAGAAAAGAAACATAGATTTGTCCTTATGAAATGTTTTAGATGTGGAAATTTTGGACATCTTGAGGATGATTGCACAAATGATGGATTGATTTCTAGTTATACTATGTATGAGGATGCTTCGAAAAATTGTAAGGAAGATCTTTGTATGGCTTTAGAAAAGGGTAGCACCTCTAGTGATAAGAAATCTAAAAAAGTCATTGATGTTTCAAAAGGCAAACAAATAGAGGAAGTTATAGAGGATGGTGAAGTAGATCTTGAAGCTGAACTTGTTAGTGCTCTTAGTGCTTTGAAAAAGGAAAGAAAGAAGAATGCTAGACTCAATGATAAATTGGATGAATGTTGTATTGAGAGAGATGAGCTTATAGAAAGTCTTGACTTCTCTATAGCTAAGACACAGAAACTTAAGGATAAGTTAGAGTCTAAGGTTCTTGAGTGTAGAGAGTTGGAACATAAAGTGGCTTCCTTGAAAGAGGAAACTAAAGAGTACAAGGAGAAGCTTTACATGTTTGAAGATAGCACCAAAAAGGTAAAGTCAATCATCAAAGATCAAAGAAGGACAACAGATAAAACAGGTCTTGGTTTTGGTAAGAAACACATGGAACAAGTTGGCGACTCTACTGGGAATCTAGTAAGAGATTCCGAAAGGAAGAGAGTTCTGATGAGGAAAGTACTTCAGAAAAAGAGTCCTTGAGTGATAGATGCACAGAATCAAAAAACAGGAATCAAAAAAAGGGGAGAAAGTTTACAGGACCTAAGAGGTCAAATCAAGGAAAGTTTAATGGCAGATGTTTTGCTTGTCACAAGTTTGGTCACATGGCTTCACATTGCATGACTCAAGTGAGGAAGGTAAATGACAGATTCAGAGGTGGTAATTTCTTTCAAGGGTATTGCTACTCTTGTAAACAGTTTGGGCACAAGGCTATTTATTGCAAGGCTAATAACATGAATAGGGTTGGTCAGAATAGATGGAGTCAAAGATCAGGTATGCCTCAAAGAAATAACATTGTTAGTTGTTATAAGTGCAACAATGAAGGTCACATAGCTAGACAGTGTAGAGCTGAAATTCCAAGGTACAGGAATAGGAACATGGGTATGAACAGGCACAAGAATCAAGACATGGATAAGAACAGGAATGATAACAAGAACAACAACAGTGACATGAACAGGAATAGGAATATGGACAAGGAGAACAAGAGAAGACATGGTAAGGCAGCTATAGACACTGATGAAGATCAGTGCCTAATGGGAGTTTTACTCCCACCCCAGAATTAATCACCTCAACAGGAGGTGGGGGAGGGACTAAGCTAAGAGGCTCATTCTTAGTCCCAAGCCCCAAAGGTGACCCTTTGCCATTGATGACAAAGGGGGAGAGATATGAGTAAGGGGGAGAGCCTCAAGTCAGGGGGAGCTGATTTCTATACAATAGTTTTGAGTTTCAGTGTTGTTGAGAAGCATGGTTTGCCATCAATGACAAAGGGGGAGATTGTTGGCAATTTTGGGTTTGAGATCCTAGCTTCTTGTCTATGAGTTGTCATTGATGTCAAAAGGAACTGGCATTAATGTCAAGAGGATTTATTGGCTTCAAAGGTTGAAGATTCCAAAGAATATTTTCTAGAAGATTTCGGAGAGATTCCATGTGGCGGATGAAAAGGTTTTTATCAAAACCATGGCAGGTTTAAGGGTTTTTATTAAAACCAGGTGGATGCATTAAGGGTTTTTCTCAAAACCACTCTCGCCTTAATGCAAAGGTCGGAGACACTTATTAATTAAATAACTTAATTAATAAAACCTTTTTAAGGTTTTTTAATTAATTATTTATTTGATTTAGTGATTAAATTATTTTAATAATTTAATGGGTTCTCCACCTAAGGTCTAAGGTCTAAAAGACCTTTGATTATTTTTTAAATAATCAAAAGGGTTTCATAAACCCTAAAGTTGTTTCGAAGGCGCCAAAATAATATTAATTCAAAAAGTTCGAATTATCCTCCCGCCGACGTCGTGCATAGCATGGAAGTTTGGCTATATAAGCCATAACCTATAGTCCAAAGCAATGGTGTGAAAGAAATTCGAATTGCACAAAGGTTGGGAAGTAAAAGCTACGGCTATCATTTTTTTGCCACGTTTATCCGCCGCCAAAGGGTTAAGGAGAAGGAGACTCTTGCTAGCCTTCAAGCTAGCACCGTTGGCCTAGTGGCAATGACTGTTCTACGAAGGCGCTTGAAGGGAGGTCAAGCGTTCGACTCCCGTCGTGGAGTGTGAGAAGAGTTTTTGCGCTCCGATTTTTTTGGAGGCACTGTTGACCCACGATTTTCGAAAGCATTTTTTTTGGTAAGGTTTTTTAAATAAAATCTGCATTTTGTTAAAGAAGAAGTGGTTGGGCAGATTTATTTAAAATTATTTTTAAGGTTAAATGCTTCTTTGGAGATATAAGGTTGATAGTGTGTGGTTGAGATTTTTGGCTTGATTGTTGAGTGAGATTTGCTTAGAAGCTATTATTCCTTGAGCATGGTTTAATTAATTTGGAGAAATAAGGTGTAAAAGGATATATTGTTTGTATGCTTTATATTTTTTGGTAGTTGACTTCTAAGGATTGGAGTCATAAGGTGTTTTATGGAATAAATATTTTTGTGGTTACTTTTATGATCTAACCCTAACTTGGTGGCAAAGTTGAGGGTGGTGTTGGTAACAAAGTTGAAGAACTATTCTCTTCTTCCTCAAACAAAGGTATGGGCAACTTCTTCCATGTATATTGTTGATGGTGTATTTTCTGAAATTGAGTTTGGAGTGAAAAGGTTGTCTACTAGGTATTCTTGTTGGTGTAAATCCCATTTTCTGGATATTGAAGATTGTTTATGCATTAAAATCATTGATGAGTTTTTTGGGTGAATGCATAATTCTGGTTGAGGAAGAGGAAGCATTTTTGCACTAGGGTTTATGTTAGTAAGTCTTGCTACTTGCATTGAGATGGTGAAACCCTTAGTTGGCTGTTTTGAGATTGATGGTTGAGTTGCTTCCATAGAGGTTGTTTTGATCAAGTTAATGCTTTACTTGATACATGATTTGGGCTTACTCCATTGAGATTGATTTGAGCAAGTTATTCTTTGCATTGGTGATTTATGTTGGTGGCTATTTTGTTCAAATACCTTTGGAGGGAAAAGGATGTCTACTAGTTTCCTTTTCATGTAGTGATTGGTTGAATGCTTCAAGGTTAATGTTGAGTTGAATGATGTTGGTTAAACCTTGTCTATAAGCATTGTTGTTAAAGCCCTAATTGGTTGAGAAAAGATATTGGTTGTGGAAAGAACATGAGTATCATTGTTATATGAGATATTGCATGGTTGGCAATTGTTGGGTTGTGTTTCATGTTCTTGAGAAAAGCATACTACATCTATCTTATTCTTTTGAGATTGAGATTGAGTTGAGATTGAGATTGGGAGTTAAGTATAGAACATATTGAGTCTCTAACAATTCTCTTTATGTTTCTATGAGATTTGAGATTGATATTGGGAGTTAAGTATAGAACATATTGAGTCTCTAACAATTCTCTTTATGCTTCTATGAGGTTGATGAATCACATTGGGTCTCTAACAATTCTCTTTGTGGGTTCATGCTAAGCAAGTTTTTCTTGATGAACTTGTGAGCTGATTTGGACAGGTTCTAGTGAAGACTTGTGAGCTGATTTGGACAAGTTCTAGTGAGGACTTGTGAGCTGATTTGGACAGGTTCTAGTGAGGACTTGTGAGCTGATTTGGACAAGTTCTAGGGAGGACTTGTGAGCTGATTTGGACAGGTCCTAGCAGAGGACTTGAGGACAGAGTTGAAGTGGTTCTTTGAGAAGAACCTGAGGACAGTTTTGACAAGTCTTTGAGAAGGCTTGTGTGCAGTAGAGATTGATTTGTTCAAGCTTTATGAGTTGAGCTTGGGACAGATCTGATAGAGTGAGGAAGACTTGTGCTGGACCGACTGACTATGTTTAGTACAGGTTGATGAGTTGTTGTGGAGGTGATCAGTGAGGACAGAGGTCTCTTGAGGCTGAGCATTGAGGATAGGAGGTCTTCTGTGGAAAGGAGTTCCACGTGCTAGCGGAATAAGAGGTAGGTGATCTTCTGAAGTATCATTTCCAGAGTTGAGGGGAAGGATTCTCCTTTGGGTAGGAGGCTCATAAATTCATGAGGAGGGGAAGGATTCTCCTTTGGGTAGGAGGCTCATAAATTCGTGAGGAGGGGAAGGATTCTCCTTTGGGTAGGAGGCTCATAAATTCGTGAGGAGGGGAAGGATTCTCCTTTGGGTAGAGGCTCATAAATACTTGAGTAGGGGAAGGTTTCTCCTTTGGGCTGAGGCTCATAAACATTGTAATTGGGAAGGATTCCCAAAGAACTTTGAGAAAGCTTTTTAGAGAAAATTTTTGTGGATGTAGCCCATGTTGGGTGAACCACGTTAAAATTGGTGTCTCATTGTGTGTTGCTTTATGCATTGCTTTGATATTGCTATTGGTTCATTGCTTTGCGAAGTTGAAGTTAAATAGAGAAAGTAAAAAGAGGTCTTATACTGTTCACCCCCCTCTCAGTATAAGCTTGTGTTCTTCATAACCTATTATACAACTTATGGAATCAAGTATTGAAGAATATCAAAGGTTCATTAGGCTCTCTCATGGCTGACACAAATTGATGATAGATTACAGTAGGATCTATGGGTGGCCTAAATTGGTTCACGAAAGCAATTTTCAACCAATCCCAAGATGTAATGGAATTGGTTGGTAAACTAATGTACCAATCATATGCCATTTCATCTAAGGTGAGAGGAAACATGCAACAAGCAACATCCTCATGCTCAAATTGCAGTCTAATCAAGGTATCCTTGTAAGCTTGAATATGCTCTTCAACAATTCTAATTCCATCATGTTTATATTTAGGAAAATACCTTTTTGCATTTTTGGTAATGTCATGGTCATCTATAGTATTGTTTAAAGGACTACTATGAGCACCTAACCAAGCTAAAATTCCTACAACTTATGACATTGGAGTTACTAGTGGTGGACCAAATGGGATGATGGGTGGCGATGAACTGCTACTGAGTGGAATAACAATCGTCTGACTTTTAGAACTTCTGATCCTCTTTGTAGGAGAAATGCTATGAAAAATAGTATCTTTTGAAGCCTTAGATCTTGTGATTATGACTTTTGGTTCCAACCTTAAAATTGAAAACAACAAGTGCTTAGTACTCTTGAAATGACACAATTTCAAAATTTCAAAAGTTCAACTGATAAATAATTAGGTTCACTAAAATGCATCAATTAGACTATAACAATAAGAAACATTCTCAAATTTGTAAAAGGTTAGCATCAATGCATCATCAATTAGAGAATTTTCCAACAATAAATGTGAACAATTGTAAATCTAGAAACTTTGTAAGTCACATCAATTACCTTTAAGTGGCTCTCCTTATAGCACCAATTTTGTTGAGTGATATTTTTGTCCAATCACATAAATATACCCACAGTTAGGATTTTTCCTGGATATCTTCTCTTGTAAGAAAACATTTTGATTTCTCCAAGGTTCTTTTAATATGTTAAACTGCTTGCAATGCTTACTGAAAAATATGAAATACTAAAAGTTAATTGGATACCTCAGTGTTGGATATACCTGTTAACAAGGGGTTTGTTTTGGTATTGATTTGATTTACAATGATTTTGTTGTTCATGGAATTTATAAAAATGTGAAATTATTTTTTTTGGTCGGTTAAATATATGAGATATATATTAAAAGGGGTTTTGACAGGAACCCAAAACCTGATTACAAAAGGAAAAAACCAATCCACATAGAGTCCAACCAAACCCAACGAGAAATTACAAAGCCAAAATGAGAGGCGAGCCTCATAATAGTCCGTAGAAAAGCAAAAAAAAACTATTATAATCAAAATTGAGGTGAACCTCAAATTTAACGAAACTAAAAGTGACACCAACCTAAGGCCATCCTTTGACCAACCAAAGCTGGGAACATAAAGCAACAGAACAGAGATCCAAAATAGCCAAAAAACAAACTGAAAATGAGATATACATCAGTTAACAGGGGCAACCTTAGCAAAGAGATCATGCAAGATTTTAGTGGAAACATTCACTTCAGCGCCATTGCCAATGTCAGGGGTCTCCTCTATCATGACATGATTTATCTTAGGCTTAGCAATAGATTCCATGACGGACCTGTTAGTGAATGATTTCCTAAAAAAACATAGGATCAAAGAATTACATAGATCAACAAGCTAGGCAATATTTTTTGAAATTGCTTTGATAATATACTCCTATAGGCAAAGATTAGGGTCATCCTTGGTGTCATCTTCAGAGTCGATAAGCAGTGACTCCTATTGCTTAGCTTTATTCTTCAGCCTAATAGAGGCACAAACATGTTTTTTCTCAGGTTCTTTCTCTGGTTCAGCCTCATGGTCAAAAGTATGATCACTATCACTTGCATGGTTGGGACTTCTGGCCCTCTTTCTCAACATGGCAACAATATCAATAATTTTTTATTTTTTGGTAGACAAGTTTTTGCCTTTAAGATCTTTCAGGACTTTGGTGGTCTGGGGAGTCAACTGGGAGGAGCTAGCCTTAGGGGGACTTGAGTTTGGATTAGGGGTAGAACTCAGAACAACACCTTCTAGGCAATGGATAAGCCAATGCTTGTAGAGAACATTAAACAAACCATGGTGAGAGGGAAGTTTGGCTTTCTATTTATCTCTGCACTCCTCTAAGGAATGGCTGACAGAATTATAAATGAATTTAGGGATATTTAATGCCCTAACTTCCCTAAAGTGGTTATAAAAAGAAAAATGAAAACTTTTCAAAGGCTTATCTGGGTTGTCGACTGTAATGTACTCCATAATTGGCTTGAGAACGCTTCCCCAAGGGAAGGGGAGTTCATCCCGATGCATACCCAGCTTGGCTCTCCTACAAAGATCTTTGTCATGAACATCCTTCAGTTTGGCCTCCCAATGATGTTTCTCCCGCCTGATTGACCTCCCTTTGGGCTGTTGACCAGTAAGCTCCACTAGAGTCTTAATATCTAGAACATAAGTTTTGCCTCGAATGACTACCTTCCCATCGTCCCAAGTTTCCAAAAAATCCAAGGTGATTTTAGGGTCTTCACCTTCAAACTTCTTGAAGAAAGGAAGGAAACTTCTACCATCAAGAAACCCTTCGGCAATGGAGTCAATATCAAGCTTAGAAGGTTCAACATAGTCATCCATGACACTCAGGCACACAGAGAGCATAACAGGGTAAACCTTCAAGATAGGGCAAAAGCAATTGAGACACTTGAGAATAAGATTAGGGTTGCTATCGGGTATGGTTATAATGATAAAATTGTGATGACGACGGGACTCATGCCACGAAAGGAGGCACCACATTCCAAGGTGGATTAAACTGATGGTAAGCAATACTACAAGTCTACCTCGGAGGTAGGAAAACTAAAAAAAAAGGTTGACATCACCTAAAAACATGTGATGACCATAAGAAATGAAGGCCAAAAAAGATGCAACAGAAAAATTAAGGACCAATAACATGAGAGGCAGTTTGAATAATGCTGACTTGCTCCACGTTAGGAGGGAGAGGCGCTGAAACAAAGGGTCTCTATATTTTTCAATAATAGGAAGAAGGAATTGAGGCAAGTCAGTATTCCATGTCATCAACTCACAAAAATGTGAAATTGTTGAGCAACTAACAACCTTCGAAATTTGATAAATATTCAATTTTAACCTTTGAAATTTGATTTTGATTGATTTTATCTCAAATTGTTAATCAAATTTTATCTTCATTTGTTAACCAAATTTTATCTTCGTTTGTTAACCAAATTTTATCTTCAATTGTTAAGCCAATTTTATCTTCATTTGTTAAGCCAATTTTATCTTCATTTGTTAAGCCAATTTTATCTTCATTTGTTAAGCCAATTTTATCTTTGTTTGTTAATATTTGCATGAAAATGAAAATGGAATGATTCAATCTAAATTTACCATATAAAACTTTGGAATGTAATATTGATTATTCACTTTAATGAAAAATTAGAATTATTTCAATTTTTATAAAATGAAAGTGATTGTTTGGAAAATTTGTGCAAAGTTTAAAACTTCAAATTTTCATTAAAAATGTGAACTTACGTAAAATGAGAATTTGAATTTTAATTTTGAAATTCATGTATCTCTTTTTAGGGTTTTAATTTTTTTGTATTTGATGAAATTAAAAAAAATGTAAAAGGCTAGGGTTAGAGAAAATAAAATAAGAGAACAAGTTGCCATAACTTTTAAAATTTCAACCCAAATCTGCATAAACAAGTATTCTAAAACTAAATCAACATTAAACCGGTCAGTCTTCACACAACCTAGAATTAATGTGATGCAATATTCTAAGGGAAAAAGGGCACAATATATTAAGAAAAAATAAATAAGTCTACCATACACATTCATAAAACTTATTAAAATTTCCAATATATTGCCAACATGAAAGATTTTTAATGAATACACTTGCAAAATACCTTGTTCCAATGGATTACAATGGTGAAATTTGGTGCAGTCTAGCAACAAGGGAGGAGATGCTTCTTCAAGAAAATCCGATTTCCAACATGCACTTGCTCCAAAAATTCTCCAACCTTTTCTTTGTGCATTTGAATGGATATTTAAAATTTCCAACAAAAACCATTCGTTTCTCTCTTCCTCTTATTTGGTTTCATAACATTTTATTTTCCTCCCTTGGTAACCATCATGTTCCATTTATTTAAAAGGTTATTTTGATAACACATTTTATAATTGCACCCAAATCCATCAATCTTGACAATTGTAAAATAATTATTTAAATCAAAGCATTCAACATTTACTAAAGTTACACATGCCGAGAACAAATTTACTCACACATGGTAAGGGTGAATCTGCCCTCTATAACATTGTACAAAGCCTCCTACACCATACACTCTAGATGCGTGGATTATTTAGCACCAATCCAATTTGGGTCAAACCTACTCTCAATATTTTGATTAATAACATGAAAATACCATTTACTTCATGCTTTTCACCACTATAAAGCTAAAGAAAAAAGTGCAACAGGTAATTGAAAATAATGGAACAAAATCACATTCGCTAAATCTAATATCCTGTTTCAGATATAAAGCCAATGTATTATGTGCTATGAAGAACAAACCAATAGCTTACTATCTTTCTATTCATCACTTAGAATTTCACCCTTTCATCTATGCACTGGGTGTTCTGTATAGATGATGCGAGAGGTTAGGTTTAATGATGACCTAAAAAAGCACTTACCATGACATCATCGTTGGTGAGCTCCTTCCATTTTATCCAGTGAAG
The DNA here is from genome assembly GCA_028583015.1 of Wollemia nobilis. Lineage (NCBI taxonomy): Eukaryota > Viridiplantae > Streptophyta > Pinopsida > Araucariales > Araucariaceae > Wollemia > Wollemia nobilis. The sequence continues at coordinate 1,797,429 of JAQPPZ010011269.1, read as the reverse complement.
GCTCCAAATTTTTTTATAACAATGATATTTTAAACTGACAGACCATGCACACGACACCGATCATCTTCCATTGATATTGATCTAGCTCGATAATTTTAGTGTATATCTCATGTCTTCCTAGCAAGGTATTCTAGTTCTACCATCTAAACATGACATTTTTCATCCCTTAATACAATATTTGTGCCTGTACTCAACCTCTATGAACATTGGAACGTGTGAAGAGATCAATTACAAGTGCCATAGCGATGCTTGTTGAAGTTCATGTGAGAATGAACTATGGCAGACATTGTCTCACTAAGAGCCCATTTTGTACCCATATTTTGAAATAATGTAGTTTGTTAGTGATCATTGTAGATGATATAGTAATATTTCTAGTGATATTTGGTCCTGTAAGAGGAGCATTTTGAAAAGGAAAACCCCCTTGTGTCAACTATGGCTACTCACTCTACAACAAATATGTTTAAGATGTACATGGCTATCTCACTAGGAGAAAAAAAGACATGAAAGGCTCTTATACAATACATCTAGTAAGGTATGTATACACAATATGGCTGGGTTAAAACTCACAACAATATACTCTTCATATCGTGCGTTCGTATCATGGATGCAATACTGCCTTCGTCACCCAAATTTTTCCTTGATTGGTATGTGATAGTCCCACATGTGTCTGATGATAGCATTATGGGAGATTTATTAACACCCAATAACATAGCATCATATGACTCAGCTAAGCCTTAGTAGCTCCTTGGTGGTTCGTTCTCCCCTGTTGATCGCACTCCTCTCAAAATTTGTGCCTCTGCATTGACCATGCTCCGATGTTGCATCCGTTGGTTGGTTGGGTCAGAAGCTCACCTCAAAAATCGTGCCACCTATCACAACATACAAATATTTTCAATAAATAAATAAAACCCCCCATTTTTTATGAATAATTTTAATTAGAAAAGATACTAATTCAAGCATTAAAATTAGCAGTTAAAAAATGAAAACATTAAACTAAAAAAACACAAATTAATTTAAACATTAAAAAAATATATTTAAAAATTAACATTAAACTAAACAAATACAAATTAATCATTTTAAACCACAACCAAAATTTAATATATTAGACTTAACAACACATTAGAAATTAAAAACTAAAAGGAAACATTAAACCAACATTTAAACCTTGGCATCCACATAATGATAAATATATGGACTACATTGACCTTTTTATGACTTTATAAACTAAAATTCCACCATAAACCAAAACTAAACCTTCACATTGCAAAATATCTTGACATAAACGAATCAATAGAACATTCAATGCAAACTGAAGGAATCATACTAAAATCAAAATTTCAAGTGGATCCCTAAATTTGGGGTACATTGTGCGATGCCAACAATAAGAAATCATTGGAGAAATCCACTACCAAGGAGAAGCCCTTGATAGTGAAGGACTTGGGACAATTTTTTCCATCCAAAAACAAGCCCAAGAGAAGAAGAATTTGGCAAGGAGTGCCAAATACCGAAGAAGAATTTGGCAAGGAGTGCCAAATCCATGAAGAATAATTTGGCAAGGAGTGCCAAATATGAGAAGAAGAATTTGGCAAGGAGTTCCAAATACATGAAGAAGAATTTGGCAAGGAGTGCCAAATCTCAGAAGAAGATCCTACTTGAAGTTAGAATTCGACAAGAAGACTTGAAGACAAAAGAAGCTCACCAAATCTTGAATATTTGAAGATTACCTCTCATAGCAAGAAGGCATCACTTCAGAGACAAAGACTTCTCCAAATATATAGTAGAAGGAGGAGAACAGAAGAGGAGAACAAGCCACCAAATCCTAGGCTCATGAAAGAAAGGTTGAGACCATCATTTGGTGAAGAAGGAGTTGTTCAAGATAGTCTACAAAGAGCTGCAAGGACATACTCGTAGTAACAACTTGGTGATCCTAGACACCAAGATCTACATCCTCTATAGAAGTGATAAAAGAGCTACTAAAAAAAGGTATGCAAATTTTTGGTGCAAGTAGGTTCATTAATTCATTTACCTATCAGATTTGTTAGAAGCACCTGAATTTGGATTAAAGTTGCAAATAGAAAATTGGATTACAATATTCAAAAGTGCAAAAAGAAAAAGTTCTTTTTAAGGTTCATTTGCACATTAATTAGGAGTTTATTAGATTTCAAAATTGCTTCTATCAACTACCTATTATCTATTTTGGAAAAATAAAAATAAGACTAAGTCCTACAATATTAGTTGTAGTGAAATTGCATAATAACTCTTAAAGATTCATTTTAGGTTATTCTTGATTAGTTGCAGTAAATTCTTAGTGCATTAATTTGAGAGTTTATTGGAGTGATAAGGTGTAATATTAGTGCATTAAAAGTGAAAGACTTGCACTATTATACTACTCTCAAAAGAAATTAGTTTTGTGTTCTTGAAGGGCACAAAATCTGATTTGTATCAAGTGTCTAAAGACACTATTGAAGCATAGAAATCTGCAACTCGTAGTGGCCAAAATAAGCCACCCAAAAAAGGTTAGAATCCTCCAAAACTTGGAGAAGAACACAACTAACCAAAAATAGAAATAGAAGCTTCAAATATTGAGACTTGGTGAGTCTCAAATCCAAAGCATTACAAGATTGGATGCAAGAAAATAAAGTGCAGAAAAATTGCATAAATTAAAAAGCTTCTATCTACTATTATCTAAGCTTGGATTTGTTATCAAAGTGTCCAAGAAAAAAGGGAAGGTGTCTACTCATAAAAGACAACCTCAAAACCCTTGTATTGCAGGAGAAAAATCTGCCATAAAACCAGAATTTTAGATCTGAAATAAGAGTGCAAAAGAAGGTGCATCAAAGGAGGTTTATGTACAATCTATAGTACATTTTATTGCACTAATTTAATATGTTTTTTTACAGCCCAAGAGCAGATTTGAATGTGCCCCAAAAAGGCACAATATCTATAGGAAAAAGTAGCCAAGAAAGGCCGAACGTAAGCACTCTTCTTCCCAAGCAATAGGAGCCACTCAAAGGGCTCATCTTGGATGGCCAAACCTGCAGAAGACAAGGCACAGGGGAAGATCAAGCAATGTATAAAGCAAAAGAGGAAGCATACATAAAATCAAAGGAGCATATTTATCAAAGCAAGCAGACATCAAAGCAAAGGAGCATTCCTATCAAAGCAAGCTACGGAGCATTTCTACCATAAGTGAAAGCTAAATAGTGGAGTGAAGCATCAAGGAGTCTTCATCCAAGCGCTGCCATTCAGACTCCATTCAAGGGCCACCAAAGCTTCACCAAAGCTCCTCCATATCTCCACCAAAGCTCCACCATATCTCCACCACAACTCAACCTTTAGCATTGCTTGGCTGGAGATATTTCAACATCTACGTAAAACAACAAAGAACAAGGTGGAAAATGCATTGGAGAGTCTTCAAGTAAGTATTGATAAAGATAAGGGCATGCAACTACCACTTGTCATTCTATGAGAGATCCTCTATAACACTCACAAAGAAGATGTTACATTTCTTGGCGCCCATACTCCATGCAAAAGAGGAGTTACGTACAACTAATAGCTTGATATACGTTACAACAAGGAGGTCTCGTAGACGTTGAAGAAGGAGCATTTCTTGGACAACACTCAAAGGAGAATCAAAACATCTCAATCCAAAGGTGACATTTGTCACAAACAGTGGAGTGAGTTTGATACCTCCACCAACCAGTCAAAGCTTCCATGAGCGTTTAAAACTTCTATCATGACACTTGTCACTCATCCTATCACATATTAAAGATGTCTTGGACCTTGGAAGCTACTCGGTAGTGGATTGATGACACTTAGGTATATTGACGACATACGCTTGATAGTAGTTTGAGTACAATTTGGCAAAAATCCAAAGCAAGTCCAGTGCAATAGAAAATACTCTCGGTCAACCAAAATTTAAGAAGAGCATTAAAACCACAACTTACCTTGGGGAATTCATGCTCAAGAAGGAGAGTTTACTACCATATTCATCCGACTTCATAAAGGTACAAAGCCTTAATCAAATTTCCTCATCTAATTTGCTTTCATTTTTAAAAGGGAGTTATAAGGTTATAAGATAAGGTTGATATATTAATTGAAATCAATCTTTGTTTGAAAGCAAAACTTAGGGAAATTAATATAATATTTGCAAAATATAACTTAGGAGAAATAAGGGATACTACTTGGAATTAATCCATTTAATGTTTGCAAATATTAATGTGTTCTAGTTTTCCAAATTTGGGAGTGATAAGGGTTACAACTTCAAACTAGTTTTTTGGAAATTAGAAACACTTGAACAAAATCCTAAGGGTTACAAAAAGGGGTTATTAAAATATTTTATCAAAGTTGGAAATTTATATTCTTGTCTCAAAAATTTCTCAAAAGGGACAAAAGAAATCCAACATTAAAACCTCTTCAAAAATTGAAAAGTGCTTAGTTCAATAGGAGTATTAAGGAGTTAAGAAGTTGATTTTTGATCTTTACAAAACTTATACAAAATCAACCAAAAATTGAACTATATCTTACAAAAGCACTATATCATACTCCAAAAACATTAGGGAGTCATAAGGGATTCTACAAAACTTGATAATAATATCCATCAAATATTGTCAAGTTGAGAAGATATAAGCTTTCTTCAAAAACCTAAAATTAGGTGTTCATACTCTCATTACTAGGGAGACATAAGGAAGCCTACAATCTAAGGATTAATAAAGGTTTTATCAAATCAAGCTTATATACTTCAATTAGGGAGCTGCAATTCTATCTTATTTCTTCTTCAAATGGGTAAAGGAATGTCATACAATCATGAACACATGTGGTATATTGACTCAGGAGCCAGTCATCATATGACAGGAAATATACAATGGTTTGACTGTCTTGAAATTGCTAAAGGTTACAGACTAAGAATTGCAGACAACCAAACATATCCTATACATGGATATGGATGTGTAACACCAAGCAAATCATTTCCAAATATTCTACTATAGAAAGTATTGTATGTTCCTAGATTAACATTCAATCTCATCTCAGTAAGCAAGTTAGTAGAAAATAACTATGTGATTAACTTTGGATATATGGATGGGATCAATACTTGTCTCATTATGAATCAATATGGCATAAAAGCAACAAGTTCAATTCATGAAAATACATACATCCTAGACTCAATGGAAATCTCACAAGACATTGTGATGTTTCAAAAATATGCTAACATATTTATAGAGGAACAGGTTGAAGAAAATGAAGAACCAATACACCAAAAAGGTAAGCACAACAGGATCAAAAATAAAAATATGAGAGGACAATTGCATCATGCCCTGCTCATTCATCAACAATCAGAACCAGATGGAGATACTTGCAAGGAGAACTATAAAGGTGGCTGGATAGAAGACAAGGAAGATGAATCTGAACAAGTCAAGGACCACCCAATGAAAGAAGAAGCCTCAGCTCCAGCTTACTCTACATCATATGAAGACACAAATTACCTACTGAACCTGAACACAAAGAATGCAGAGGAAGAATACAAAGTTCAAGAAGAAGAAGATCCATATTGAAGACTAAAGTCTTCAATACCCAAATAATGTAATACAAGGGGGTGTTAGAAATAGAGTCTATTCCATCATTTGGGTTATGTAAATGTATCTTCCAAGGTACATACTTAGATTACTTTAGGGGCAAGTTATCTAGTTACTTCATGCAATGTAATAAATGCACAAGTGTCAATGTGCAAGTTGTCCCTTGCACAACTAGATAGAGTGTTGGCCAAGTATCCTATTTTACCTATATAAGGATGGCCTCATAGATAGATAGATATAGAGTCATAGATACAGATAGAGTCAGGGGACATAGTGTAGCTTAGTTATGTGTGTATCACCATCCATTGGTGATGGGTGCAATATAGTTCAATAGCTTTATAATGGAGTGTTCATTTCCTCCATAGCTACATTGTAACCTTTTATATCATTTCTATTTATTGCATATTTTAATCATCTAGCATATTTACTTTCTTTCATATTATTCTGCATCTTGTGATTGCTATCTCCCAGTGCTCGCTACATCAATAATAGAGATGACCCTGGTTTTATGGGGAATTACCTGTTTAAGTGGTGAAAACCACTGTTTTAGCCCTGAGGCTACCCAAGGTGGGTTATGTAGTCTAAAAAAGAGTCCTATTAGGTAGTCTCCTCAAAATGACATGTTTTATGTGTCTACATCTCGTACCAAGATGAATGCTACCAAGATTCCCCAATTGATCATCTATCTATAAATCAAGAACATGATCAAGAGGATACGTGATATGGAATGATCCAAAGTGAAGCTAAATTTTATTACATGATATATAATATATATGTTATAAGCAAAACAACTATGAAAATAGAGGGTTATAACAATGTACAATAACATGCTAAGCAGGGATAACCACACTAATAGAATGGATGCAAACAAATGTAGGAGTTGCTAGAAAAAAATGCAGCTCTAACAACTAACCACTACCAATCCAACGTGGGCATACTATACCTCACACAATACAAATATAGGAAATGCAAATAACTAATGTGGGTATACTATGCCACACATGTACAATGCAATATAATAACTTAGGCTTAATAAAATAAACCTAAGTATCCTCAACACTCCTACCAACCATAGAAGCATTGGACCCCAATGTTCTTAATAAATATGGAAGGTCACGAGCCATCTGATGGTGAGAGATCCAGTGATCCTGGTGTGGAAGCTGACCGTAGTGGGTGATAAGGTAGGAAGTGTATGAAACTTGTCAAGTGTGACAAGTATACGTGTCAAAAACTCTATCTGTATCAAGCATAAGATGAAAGTCAAGTATCACATATGTTGGATGGTTGATGATAGGTGTAGTCTCCAATGTAGAGTCTTGATATGGCTTCAAAAGATCCACATTGACAACATCATGGATGCCAAGGTGTGATGGAAGGTCCAAATGAAAGGTATTCTTAGAGATCTACTAAATGATGGTGTAGGGCCCATAGCAAAGAGGCTTGAGCTTGCTATGTGCCTTCTCTAAAAAGCATTGTTTGTCCAAGTGAAGCCAAACTCTATCACCAACCTGAAAAGGATGAGGAATGTGATGCTTGTTGTAGACACCAAAACAACACCAATCCGATTATGTGACTACAAACACTGATCACATTAACACACACAGCCCTCAGGGTAGCCCCCAGAGGTTAAACAGTGGTTCTAACCACTTACACAGTAGTTTTGCAAGTCAAAAATCAGTTTGGCACCTTTTAGACACTTTATTTCTTATTCGTCCCACCCAGGGACGAGTGCGAATTTGTACTCGTCCTACCCAAGGACGAGTATGGATTTGTACTCGTTTCACCCAGGGACGATTACTAGCGCTCGCTTCTGGGTGGGACGAATGCCAGGTTTGACCAGCAAAAAGTCAGACCTCAGCGCATGACAACTCATAACTACCACTCAGCTTTTCATGCATGACATAGGAGTGCAAGTGAGTTTTTCTAAAACACACAAAGACATGCACAGAGGCAGTTAAGAAGCCCTTGATCAAGAAGAAGTCTTCTCTTCACAAACAAAAGCATTCATGCAAAGAAACACTTTTGCATGTTAATTCAAAGAGACCCCTTGGGTCTATAAAATGGTGAGTTTCCTCACCCAAAATGATACAGAGAAGGAGCATTTTGAGCGACGAAGTGCTGCTAGTTCACTTACTGGCGATTTGTGCTTTCATAATCGTGGTATTTCTTTTAGTTTCATGTTTATGCTTTTGTCAAGTTTTTCATTTCATTTAGATTCATTTCAACCATCGTTAGATTCATCTTTTATTTTTCATACACAAGTGCTACCGACTTTCTTGTTTGTTTCTTTGAGTGCGGAGTTGCAAGCATTAGAGGAGCGGCGAGGAGTCTACCTTACCAACGCAAGCGGCGACAACATTTGGCCCGCCCATTCCAAACGTGGGCATGCGGAAGGAGGAAGACTAAGTCACAAATTGTAACAAAGACCAATTTAACGCTCCTAGCCCCTAAAAAGGGAGGAGACGTCTATGTAACCGAGGATAAGAAATTTGAATAAAGAGGGCCGTGATTTCCTTACATCTTTTCTTTCGTCTCCAATTTATCTCCTTTCCTTGTTTTTGTGCATAGGATTAAAGCGTTACATTTCGTCTTATATTGCATAGTTATAGTTTTCCTTTTGCTTCCGAAATCTCGTGCTTTCAATGGCGATCACGGTGGGACCTCTCGTCCTCTATTTTTTTTTAGGTTAAATTACCGATCTAAAATTGCTTGTTTTTTTTACAGTGTACCTGTTTTTCAACAATCGGATCGTTATTCGTCTCTCGCAAGTGACGATTACGTAATTGGTACTCGTCTCACCCCGGGACGAATAAACTATTCTGTTCCACCCTGGGACGATTACGGTTCTGTTATTCGCCTCACCCAGGGACGATTATAGATCTGTGCAAATTTTCAGAGCAAATCAAAACTTCCGATTAGGCAGAGAAGAGGTAGGGGTTTTTATAGCTTCTGTCAAATTTCTGTTTTTCTATTTTCTGGTTTTCAGTTTGAATGGCTTAGGGAAAGATTTCTTTTCGTTTGCTTGTTTCAATTTCGCAAAATTAAAACGAACCCCACACATCACGAGACATTTTAAACCAAGGCGTTGGTCGTAAGACCCCAACCCTTGAGCAAGACCAACGGTGGGTTCATCACCACCTTGGCTTAGCTTTGCATCCATTCCCCGATTGTCAACTGTTGTTAGGCGTAAATCCCGACGAAAGCCGACCGAGTGTCGCCGGGGTGATTCCCATGCGCGCGAGGATAAGTCTTCTATGGTAGGTGCCATTAACAGGACAATCCCCCTTCCGTACCGCCTACGTACCACGTACCATCTGCTCTCACGTACCTATAGTCTCCCTCTCGTAAGGGCGGGTATATAGAGAGGTTGGTATATCGGCCTGGCTGGTATATTGAAGGGGCGACCATTTTGGGAGTTATATGAGCCGTCATAATGCATTTAAACGTTCTTCAAAACCTACAAAAACAAAACAAAACAACAAAAACACACTAAACCAGATTTAGGGCACACTATTAATCTTTAAAAGAGATAAACATTGCTTGTGTGTGTATGCTATTTTCTGTTTAGACAAAAAAAATCAAAAAAAAAAAAAAATCATAAACAAAGATAAAAATCTACGCATTTTGTCACTCGCTCCAAAAAGCTCCAAGGATTCCCGCAATCGCTTGGTCACTCCAAAATGCCCCAAAGGTGTCCATGAACCCTTTGGTCAACCCAAAAGCACCCCAAGGTGCCCATAAGTGATGCAGAGCATCCAACAAAATATGGGAAATTTTATATTTTTCTCTAAATTTTAGTGCATCTTGCCGGGGCCATAACTTCTCAACCGTAGCTCCGATTGACTTGAAATTTTACAGGGAGTTAGTTGGGATAATTTTAAACAAATATAATTCCCTTGAATTCTATTTGCCCAAAAAAGTCAGTTTTCGGGGCCAAATTCCATCATCTAGTGCCCCAAAATTAGGTTTTAAAATTGCGTGCCCAATTTTTTGCACTTTTTGAGCTGTTCGGATGTCAATATCTCCTAATGTATTTAGAGTTAGGACTTGAAACTTCATTTTTGTCTTATCTACTATAAGAGGGATGCACACACCAATTTTGGGCCCCATCTGACTCATTTTCAATTTTTAGGGTTTTTAGAGAGACATCGCCATGGTGCTCACCCGCAGTCAAGCCCACTCATGGGCAAACGCTGTGGAGAATGTCCAAAGAAGCACGAGTCACCTCCGTTATAGTCCCCAAGATTTGGTCATACCACCTTGGTGACCTAACACACAAGGCAGCCCCTCCACACCTTAACGGAAAGGGACTATAGGGGCACCTCTTCTAGGGGCACTCCTGCTCAAAGATAGCACCCAACACACACCCTCCCATGAGGGGTACATCCATAGGAGAGCTCCCTTAGATGCTCGCTATGAGTGGTCACCATCGCAATGAAGCACTAGGTCAACATAGGGTTCGACGGGAGGAACCACATGATTACACTATCCCTCCTTCACCCCCTCTAGTTGTCATGACTACAAGGACAAATCCAGAGCACAAGGCTCCTCAGGCGGGCGAGCCAACTCTTCCCGTTCCTCTTTCACTTACAAAAGAGAGCACGAGGAAAACCCTTACCTTCCTCAAGAACAATATACATCGCAGGAGCAACACGCCTCCGCAATTGCTAGCTTTCAGGATTACCTATTGAGGCCAAAGCCTCATGGGAATGCCGCTACCCCCAACAGAGGGAGGCGACCTATAGAGATCTCGGATCACCATGACCGAGATAGATATCTAGGAGAGGCATCTAGGCCTTCTAGACATGAGACGACAGGACCAACTATCTTAGAATCTGCCAAGCATATTGCACGTCGGATGCAACTCACGATACTTGAGCTGGAACAACAACAGCTAGAGCAACAATATCTTTTAAATCAAGAGTGCCTTCAGTGCCAGGAGGATGAGTTGTTACAACACACTATGCAAGTGAAGACTCCAACCCCTCGCATGCATAAGACAAAACATTATGAGAAACACAATTGGGTGCAAGACAGGTCTCTACGACCTTATCAAACGTTGCCCTCGACGCCTCCTAGACTTGAGCGGGAGGCCAATCCTAAGACCAATGACGGGTGCCTTCTTCAGGCGCCCACCCGGGTTCATGGACCACCCCCAAAAATTCTTCAAGAAGCCTCTGAGGAACCTGAGCTAGAAAAAGAGTGGACTAAAACGAAATACCAAAGCATGGGGGGTGCTATTCACTCATCCCTCTCAAGGCATCAAGTTTCCCACAACTTGCAACGGGAACAAATCAAACAGGAGGAGCTCAAATCCCTCGATACAAGCAATGCACTGCCCAAGCACTTAGAGTCGGTAGAGACCAAGATTTTGGGGCCACAAAAGCCCAACTCACGTGAAACTCCTCTCAAAGAGGATCAACCCCTGGTTGTAGAGCTACCTGATGATGAGGTCTTCCATATCTTAGAATCACCAGATTCTGATAAGCCTGACTCTCTCGCCAAAGACGAGTCAACATATGCAATAGCGCCATGGGACCCATTCGATTCTGACAAGCATTAATTCACAGGTGGTCCCCATGGATGAGCATCACAAAATTCTCCTAACATTACTCCCTTTGGAGGCTCCCATCGAGCCCGTGCCATTGCCAAAAAATTAGGTCCCCCCGCAAAGCGCGAAACAACTCCATGAGGACCACATCAATCTGCTCGAACAAGAAGAGCTTAACATGTCGCAGATAGCTATCGAGGCCAACGAGGGCCTTTGGATCACTGACAATGATTACGAAGATGAAACTGAGATGGCTTATCTCAATCATGCACGACGACACAATCACCCCGTCACCCATGACGAACTAATGGCCCAACTAGGCATAAGACTAGGGCATGAGTGGCGCATAGACCCGACCCACCGGCATCACATGTTGATCCCACTCCTTTGGGAAGATCGCGAGCACCTTCCACCCGGAGATATCATAGCACCATCGCTGCCGAAGGCAGACCTTGCCCTCCTATCCGTGCATAAGGCCGATCCATTCGTGCCAATTCCTACAGAGCCGATCCGGTGCACAAAGATCATCACGCTGGGGGTACCTCTATTCCCTGAAGAGCCAATGGGTTACACCAAACGCTCCAAAGGTGTCCATAAACCCTTTGGTCAAACCAAACGCTCCAAAGGTGTCCATAAACCCTTTGGTCAAACCAAAAGCTCCAAGGATTATCGCAATCTCTTGGTCATCCCAAAAAGCTCCAAGGATTATCGCAATCTCTTGGTCATCCCAAAAGCTCCAAGGATTATCGCAATCTCTTGGTCATCCCAAAAAGCTCCAAGGATTATCGTAATCGCTTGGTCATCCCAAAAAGCTCCAAGGATTATCGCAATCTCTTGGTCATCCCAAAAAGCTCCAAGGATTATCGCAATCTCTTGGTCATCCCAAAAAGCTCCAAGGATTATCGCAATCTCTTGGTCATCCCAAAAAGCTCCAAGGATTATCGCAATCTCTTGGTCATCCCCAAAAGCTCCAAGGATTATCGTAATCGCTTGGTCATCCCAAAAAGCTCCAAGGATTATCGCAATCGCTTGGTCATCCCAAAAAGCTCCAAGGATTATCGCAATCGCTTGGTCATCCCAAAAAAGCTCCAAGGATTATCACAATCACTTGGTCACCCTAAAAGCTCCAAGGATTTTCATAATCGCTTGGTCAAACCCTAAATGCCCCAAAGGTATCTATAAACCCTTTGGTCAAGACAAAAGCTCCAAGGATTACCACAATCGCTTGGTCAACCCAAAAGCTCCAAGAGTTACCATAACTGCTTGGTCAACATAAGTATTCAAAAATCAACAAAAACAACACAAAAATCAAAATCACAAAAACATTTGCATTTCAATTCCATGCATTCATAATCAAAATTCAAAACATTTTCAATTCCATCATTATAAAATCAAAAAATAAATCAAAATTACAAAAACATTTGCATTTCAATTCCATGCATTCTCATAACACATCAAAATTACAAAAACAATTGCATTTCAATTCCATGCATACTCATAAAAAAAAAAACAAAAATCAAAATCACAAAAACAATTGCATTTCAATTACATGCATTCTCATAAAAAACAAAATCACAAAAACATTTGCATTTTCCATACATTCTCATAAAAAAAAAACGAAATCACCAAAACATTTGCATGCATTTTCATAAAAATCAAAATACAAAAATATAGGTTGCATTAAACATTGCATCCATCCCTTGCATACTTCGATAGGTCATACAAGTCAAAAGCACCATAGGCTGTCATTACTTGGCAATTCCATCATTTCCACCTCAAATCCATTTCCATAAATGCATACATCCAGCATATCACCTTTTTATTTTAGCATAGTCAGTTGTTTCCTAATGTATATAGGGTTTTCGTCATTCAGATGTCTTTAAATTTCTAGCCAAAAACTGTACATAGTTAAACATATTTTACACGGGAAAGTTTTACTTGGATCACACCTTGTTACGTAGCATCCCAACACAAATTAACACACATATAAAAATTCCTAAGTTGTGTGAACGAAAGATGAAACTCGCACCGTAATCCAGGTCACCATAAGCGAAACGGCTATCTTGCTTATCCCCCCGTGCGAATGACCCTAGGAATGCCGAGAGTTGGCAAAAGGACAAGCATCCTCCCTACCCAATTCCCCATGAATCCCAAGTTCTCAAAAGTTGCAAAAACATCAAAAATTTGCAAAACGTCAAAACATTAAAATTTGACATCCTACAGTGCACACATCAAAAGGCACAAACAATAGTGATTCTCGTCACTCCCTATTCAAATCCCTTGCTCAAAAAAAAAAAAAAAAAAAACAATAATATCACAAAAATAAACAGTGATCTTATCACTATAAAGAGCAAGTATCCCAATACAATTGAAGAAAAGAAGGGAGTCGAACTTGAATCCCTGGAACTCTCAGCATTTCGACAGGTCATGAGGCAAGCTTCAGTATCGGTTTGGTTGATAGCCTATCGGTCACTGGTAGTAAACCTCCCGCATGACGATATATCTGTCACATTAACTTGTGTGTAGATCAATGTTTGCATGTGGATGAGCTAGCTTATGGTATCCTAGATAGCATCGCAGATTAATCTAACCAAACACAATCAAGGAGTTAGTGGAGCTAATTAGGTGATCCTCAGTACAGGTTCGGTTGAAAGCCCATCTGGCACTGGCGGTATCCTGATGAATAACACATAAACGAACTCAATTGCACACACAGGGATGTGAAATAACTTGGTTAAATTCAAGTCGAATTTATACCTTGTTCAAAAGTCTTGCGAGATAAATGTACAGTCTTGGCTAGTTAGTTAAAATATCTGAATCTAAGAAAAGCTTAACTACATTTTAAAAACAACTGTCACATTTTATTCCGTACATCACCATCAAAATATATGCAAAATACAAAAACAAAGTTTTCACATGCAAAGTCATTCCACAAAGTCATCCCATTAGTATCGCAAGTCACCAAATCTTGTACAGCCTATGGTGCATCGACACATCATCAACACCTCATTTCATTCATTCCCTATCCATACATCATACAAATTAGAAATATCACATTCATAATCACCTCTGCATACATCAAACACATACATAAAAACACGCAAAACAACCAAAATAAAAAAAAACAAACAAACACAACAAAACAACCAAAATATAAAAATGACAAATGCCAACAAAAACACTAAAAATTGCCGGACAAAAGTGCTCTTGCACTTAACCTCTTGGCATAAGAAAATTGATGTCGGGGTCTACCTTGTCGTTATCCTACTCCCCAAGAAGGCTACCATAGCCGGACCGCTCCACGGGAAGACGGATTTTCGCCCATGTTACCCCCAAATGGCATCCCAAAATGGGTTCACACCCACCAAAAATAGGTCCAAAAAAAAATCGAGAAACTGCTCGCGCATTCAACGGACAACATCTGAAGGCACCCTCACTTAAGTCATCTTGGGTCAAGCGACTCGTCGCTTTTCTCATGTCAGTCATTCCTTCATCGATTCGTCGCTTGAGGGGGTAGTCACACTTAAGTCACCAATCAACAAACACACACCCAATCAAGGCAATGGCATGCATTCAAAGAATCATTGACAAAGACAATCACGCTCCCGCTTGGGGCAGCAAACAAGCAATAATCACAAAATTGATCAAACACTTGGCATTCCCGAAGCATGAACACAAGGTTCCCCCGTGGATAAAAGGTTGCGCCCTTTGCCTATTCATGACCGATCAATGTCCAAGCTCAAGTCACACCTCACCAAAATAGGTTAATACTTGAAATCAAATTCCTTAGCTCGTCCGAAGCAAGGATTCAAGAATGCATGCCCTTTCCATGCTTGGGGCATCAAGAGTTGGTTAGGTTACTGAGAAACCCTAATCATTAGTGCTTTGGTTATCTATTTTTGCTCGGCGCTGTGCCATGCACAACGCTTCCCAAAAAGGGGCATCTGTAGACACCAAAACAGCACCAATCCGATTATGTGACTACAAACACTGATCACATTAACACACACAGCCCCCAGGGTAGCCCCCAGAGGTTAAACAAGTGGTTCTAACCACTTACACAATAGTTTTGCAAGTCAAAAATCAGTTTGGCACCTTTTAGACACTTTATTTCTTATTCGTCCCACCCAGGGACGAGTGCGAATTTGTACTCGTCCTACCCAAGGACGAGTATGGATTTGTACTCGTTTCACCCAGGGACGATTACTAGCGCTCGCTTCGGGTGGGACGAATGCCAGGTTTGACCAGCAAAAAGTCAGACCTCAGCGCATGACAACTCAGAACTACCACTCAACTTTTCATGCATGACATAGGAGTGCAAGTGAGTTTTTCTAAAACACACAAAGACATGCACAGAGGCAGTTAAGAAGCCCTTGATCAAGAAGAAGTCTTCTCTTCACAAACAAAAGCATTCATGCAAAGAAACACTTTTGCATGTTAATTCAAAGAGACCCCTTGGGTCTATAAAATGGTGAGTTTCCTCACCCAAAATGATACAGAGAAGGAGCATTTTGAGCGACGAAGTGTCGCTAGTTCACTTACTAGCGATTTGTGCTTTCATAATCGTGGTATTTCTTTTAGTTTCATGTTTATGCTTTTGTCAAGTTTTTCATTTCATTTAGATTCATTTCAACCATCGTTAGATTCATCTTTTATTTTTCATACACAGATGCTACTGACTTTCTTGTTTGTTTCTTTGAGTGCAGAGTTGCAGCATTAGAGGAGCGGCGAGGAGTCTACCTTACCAACGCAAGCGGCGACAACATTTGGCCCGCCCATTCCAAACGTGGGCATGCGGAAGGAGGAAGACTAAGTCACAAATTGTAACAAAGACCAATTTAACGCTCCTAGCCCCTAAAAAGGGAGGAGACGTCTATGTAACCGAGGATAAGAAATTTGAATAAAGAGGGCTGTGATTTCCTTACATCTTTTCTTTCGTCTCCAATTTATCTCCTTTCCTTGTTTTTGTGCATAGGATTAAAGCGTTACATTTCGTCTTATATTGCATAGTTATAGTTTTCCTTTTGCTTTCCAGAATCTCGTGCTTTCACTTGTCCATCACTCTCTTCTTCTACTGTTGAGTCCTCTACAATATCTATGTTATCTTAGCCTAAAGGGTCTACATATGCTAAATGAAATAGTTTACCTTATCTTACTCCTTCTCCATGTGTGTAGTGGTGGAAGAGGGTAAGGTAATTAGCAACTCATATGGTGCAAGTGGTTGAAATCTGAGATAAACCTTAAATAGTTAACATGCTATGGAACTGACCCATGTGTTGTAGGTGAGTTGGAGAGGAGAGGGCAATACTCTAAGGGATGTTCTATGTTTGAATATCTACCCTACCAAAAATTTGAATTGGGTACCCAAAATCCAATTGATAATTTTGGTGTGGGCAGGGCCAAGCACGACTCATGAGTGAATTTGATGGTGTAGAACCCCTTGGTCATGGTCTCTCAGACCAAGGTGGCCATGCAAGGGATTTTTTGCTTTTAAAAAAAGTGTTGTGGAACTGTGAACCACTCTATTATATGCATTCTCTATGTGAGTGAGGCTCAAATACCACTTTGCTAGTGAGGTGTGATGGTAGATACTCAAACTCTGTACTAGTGTATAATTCACAACTTTGGTCTACCCATTTGATGAAGGGTGAAAAATCATGGAAAAATTAAAAGAAACTCCTAAATTTTCCACAAGGATCTTCGAAAGTGTCCCATAAATTGTGGATATCTATCAGATACAATGCTAGTGGGGAGACCAAAGGATCGCCACATTGTCTCAAAGAAAGTCTGTGCCAATTTGGGTGTTGCACTAATCTTCCTGCATGGAATGAACTTGGACATATCGGTCCACAACCAAAAAATATTATCATGATGCCTTACTATCAAGGGAAATCCACTTACCAAGTCCATGGATATGCTCTCCCAATTATTTCAATGAGTGGGTAAAGGAACACTCAAGCCCAACTTCCTATTTGCTGATTTGGAGTGACAACATACGACACACTATCTCAAGAATCACAAGACATCTCTCTGCATGTGAGGTCAATAGAAGAACCATTGTAAGTGGTGGAGTGTTTTCTATTTTCCAAAGTGACCTCCATAAATATTTGAGTGGGCTTCTTTGAGGAGAGAAACCCTATGCTCTTGTGGTACACAAAGTTTGTCTAACTTGTACAAAAGTCCATCCTTCATGTGGTAGTCTTGAAAAGGAGTGAGGCTGGAAGATGAAGGGTGTATAATATGATGATGAACTTTGTTGAAATATGGATCAAGAGAATAAAGAGGTGGCCAAGTCTAAAATCCAATATAGGAGGTAGTCACAATTGTTGTTAAATTTTGACCCATGGATGGACGACTCAAACAACCAACCATTGTATTAGTGGTTCCCTTATTGTAATTGATGACCAAGTGGACCTGCTGCAAGTAGGTGGCCCACTTCATATGTCTAGCTTCCTCAATATTGGTTTATGACTAAAGAAACTTGAGAGACATTTGATATGTGTGTATAATTGTTTCTTTTCAAAGAAGATAATATCTCCAATATTTGATGGCTTGAACCAATGCATACAAATCTTTGTTATATGTGTAGTTTATTTTGGCAGCTAAAAATATCTTAGAATGGTATACCAAGGGGTGCCCATTTTGCTTCAAAATAGCTCTCATTTCAAACCATGAGGCATCTATCTCTATATCAAATGGTTGAGAAAAATTAGGGAGGACAAGAACATGAGAAGTGCACAGTTTGTGTTTCAAGGTCTCAAAGGTTTGTGTTGGCAATTTTGGGTACTTTGGGTACATTGCCTTTGCTCAAGTGTATAAGTTTTCATTGATGTCAAGAAGCTCTTGAAGGAATTTGATTTTATGTCAAATAATTTGTTTTGATGAAGGCTATGACATGACAGTTTCAAAGGTCTTTTGCAAACCCCAAGTTGGCAGGTTTAGAGATTACAGGTGGATGCATTGGTTTAATGCATTTGGGTCCAGGAGGAAGTATTTATTTAAATAATTAAAAACCTTGTTAAGGTTCCATTTAATTATTTTTAAATAAATAAATTATTATTTGCAATGGGTTCTCCTAATCCATGGCGCAAATGTTTTAACATTGTGGGCGCTAGCCAAGACCTCCGCCGACGTGTTAAACTCCTCGTCGACATCAAAGAGCTTATGGTAAATTGCATATAAATCTCCCTCAATGAAAACAAAGAACAATCCCATATAAATTTTGAAAGGAGTTGCTCGCTATAAATTTTTTTGTGTATTCACCGTTTTTCGTGGATCCGCTGTTCGTTTGTCTGCACTCGCTGTTTGTCGAATCCACCATAAATTTTATTGTCGTCGTGTCGCGGTAGAGGAAAGGAAGGGACTGTGGTTTCATTTTATCCCTGGTGCAGAAGGATCAAGGTTAACAGCATGAGGTTTAAACCTCACCGGGTGCCTTTGGTGCACCGGTAGCGGCTAGGCTGTTGGCGCGCTACCCGAACGGGAGGTTCCGCGTTCGAATATCACGAAAGGGTTTTTCGTCGTGAAGTGGACGCAGCAAGTGGTGTTAGAATTCGTGCACAATTTCTCCATAGTGATTTTTGATGTGGCTAAGGTATTTTTGAAATTAATTTTTGCTAAGTGTTTTTGCGGATGGAGGAAGTTTGTTAGAGGGAAAAATAGCTTAGGAGTTATAAGGAGTTTAAAGCTTGTTTGTATTTTGATAAAAGATTCTTTTTGAAGATGTTGTTGGAATTTCTTATTGCATTCTTATGAGAGATAAATTTTATTTGTGATAAGACTATAAGGGAGAAATAAGGTGTATAAGGGTTAAATATTTCTTGTAATGTTGAGAGTGCTTTTGGTTGTTTATGGAAATGAAAGCATGATGTTTTAAGGTCAATTGCTTCTTGTGTGAAGTTGTGAAACCTTAAGTGGGCAGCTTTGAGATTGATATTTGCTTTCATTAAATTGGTAATAATCAAGCTATTCTTTACTTGGTTAAAGTGTTGAGCTTAATCCTTTATTGATGATTTGAAAAAGTTGTGTGTGCTATTGTGAGTTGAGTTGGTGGATGCTTTTTTTCAAACAATATTGCAGAGAAAAGGAGTTCTACTTGTTTCATTTTTTGATGTTGATTGTGAAATGCTTCAAGGTTGTGTTTTGAGCTGAATGGTGTTGATTGAACCTTGTTTGATGAGCATTGTTGTTGAAGCCCTAATTTATGGTGAAAAGAACATGAGTATAATTGTTATGTGATTCTTTGCATAGTTGGAAATTGTTGGAGTTTCATGTTCTTGAAAGAAAGCATTCTATCCTATCCATTTCAGATATTGAGTTGAGTTTTCAGATTTGAGATTGATTTTGAGTTGAGTTTTCATATTTGAGATTTATTTTGAGTTGAGTTTTCATATTTGAGATTGATTTTGATTTGAGTTTTCAGATTTGAGATTGAGTTTGAGTTGAGTTTTCAGATTTGAGATTGAGTTTGAGCTGAGTTGATTTGAGTTGAGTTTTGAGATTGGGAATTGAGTATAGAACATATTGAGTCTCTAAAAATTCTCTTTATGCTTCTATGAGTTTAACAAATCACATTGGGTCTCTAACAATTCACCTTGTGATTTCCTACTAAGAAAGTTTTTCTTGGTGAGCTTGTTGAGGTTTTGGACAGGTTCCAGTGGGGACTTGTGAGCAGTTTTGGACAGGTTCCGGTGGGGACTTGTGAGCAGTTTTGGACAGGTTTCGGTGGGGACTTGTGAACAGGTTTTGGACAGGTTTCTATGGGGACTTGTGAGCAATTTTAGATAGGTTTCGATGGGGACATGTGACCAGATTTGGACAGGTCCTAGCAGAGGACTTGTGAGCTGAGTTTTGATAGTTCTATCAGAGAACTTGAGGACAAAGGAGCACTGGTTCTTTGAGAAGAACATGAGGATAGATTTGGAAAGTCTTTGAGAAGGCTTGTGTGCAGAGGATTGATTTGTTCAAGTGTTGGACAGATCTGACAGATAAAGGAAGACTTATACTAGACTGACTGACTGTGTTTGGTACAGGTTGCTGGGCTGCTGTGGACATGATCATAGAAGGCAGAGGTCTCTTAGGCTAAGCATTGAGGACAGGAGGTCTTCGATGGAAAGGAGTTCCACATTCTGGCAAGAGGTAGAGGTAGTTGATCTTCTGAGGGATCATTTCTAGAGCAGAGGGGAAGGTATCTCATTTGAGTAGAGGCTCATAAATTTAGATAGAGGGGAAGGTATCTCCTTTGAGCAGAGGCTCATAAATTCAGAGTAGAGGGGAAGGTATCTCCTTTGAGCAGAGGCTCATAAATTTAGATAGAGGGGAAGGTATCTCCTTTGAGTAGAGGCTCATAAATTCTGATTGGGGGAAGGTATATCCTTTGGGCTGAGGCTCATAAACATTGTAATTGGGAAGGATTCCCAAAGAAATTTGAGATAACTTTTAGAGAAAAGTTTTGTGGACGTAGCCCAGCCATTCTAGGTGAACCACGTTAAAATTGGTGTCACTTTATGGATGATATTATGCATTGCTTTGATATTGCTTTGGGTATATTGCTTTACTATTTTGAAGTATAAAGGAAAAAGTAAAAAGAGGTCTTATACTGTTCACCCCCCCCTCTCAGTATAAGCTTGTGTTCTTTAGTTTGGTCATATTACTTGATCTAATGAAATCTAACATTGGATTTCATGAGATGGTGCAAGGGATGAGCAATGGTAGAGTATCTAGGGATGAAATTATGATAGAAATTTTGAAGTCCAAGAAAACTCCTAAGATCAGTGACAGAGGAGGGAGTTGACCAATTTTGGAGTGCTTCTACCTTTACGGGATCTACATGAATTCCTTGTTGATTTATTATGAAGACAAGATAGGAGATTGAAGTTTGTGCAATGAACACTTAGGAAGATTAGCAAAAAGTTGGTTCTTCTCAAGGGTGTGGATAAACTGATCTAAATGCTACAAATATATCTTCCAAGTAGCAGAATATACAAGGATATCATCCAAGTATATGATCAAAAATTAGTCTAATCTGTCCCTAAAAACTTCATTCATCAACCTCATGAAGGTTGTAGGTGCATTTGTAATACCAAAGGGCATCACCAACCACTCAAAGAGCCTAGATTTAGTCTTGAATGCTCTTTTACAAGTGTCTTTTGCTTGAACCCTTACTTTATGGTAGCCACTCTTAAGATAAATTTTAGAGAAAAACTTTACGCCTTGAAGTTGATCTAGCAAATCATCAATACAAGGGAGAGGATATTTGTTTTTGATTGTTATTTTGTTTAATGCATAGAAATAAATACAAAATATCCATGAGCCATCCTTATTTAGCACCAAAAGAATAGGGGAAGAACAAAGAGAAGCTCTAGGTTTAATGAATCCTTTTTACAACAAGTCCTCAATTTGACGTTTTATTTAATCCATTTGTAAAACTGATTGTTTGTATATGGGTGCATTTGGGAGTGATACACCTAGAATGATTTTTATGCAATGATTAATATATCTCTATGGTGTAGAGTGGTGGGTTCATTAAAGACAATCTGATGTGACTAAAAAATATTTTTAAGTGAAGCATTATTTGTGTGGAACTTAGAAGTTTGTGCTTGGTCTTTCTTTTGTGTAGGTCTTATGAATATAAGTGTC
Organism: Wollemia nobilis; assembly: GCA_028583015.1. Lineage (NCBI taxonomy): Eukaryota > Viridiplantae > Streptophyta > Pinopsida > Araucariales > Araucariaceae > Wollemia > Wollemia nobilis. Next base: position 1,775,667 of record JAQPPZ010011269.1, on the reverse strand, counting down.
AACTCTTGTGCTTGATTTGCTGCCTTGTGAGATTTCCTACAAATTAGCACTAGATTAGATGTGTCCTTAGTGCATTCCACCAGATATTGTTTGTTATTAAATTCCAATATGTAGGTGTTCTTTTTAGCATGATACACAACATTCCTATCATATTGATAGGGTTTACCAAGAAATATTCCACAACAATCCATGTTTGTGACATCACACCTAATATTATCAAGAGATTTATCACCAAAAGTAAAAGACATGGTGCAAGTGTGTGTGATGTCAGATGTAGAGTCAACATCCTTCCACCAAAGTGCATAGGGTTGAGGATGTGGCTTTGTGGGAAGATTTTACTTCTTGATAATGAACCTCGTAATCAATTTTTTTTGCAAACCATTATCTATGATACAATCAACATAAACATTACATGTAAGGTGGGCCTTAGTGACAAACAAATGGTCATGACCCCCATGAGCAGAAAGATTTGTCATAAGGGTAACCTTGTTGAGTTTACCCTTCAAGGCAGGATATTATTCCTCTCTCCCTATAGCCACAATGGGACCATATTTTGTGTCCTCATTTGACTTTACAAAAAGGGACTTCTTCTTCATTCTTCCAAGTGTAAAACAATTAGCTTTGGTATGACCATTATTTTTACAATAAGCACAATACAATGTAGAAGAAGAAGAATTTTTAGAGCTAGAAGAGGAAGAATGAGGAGGAGTAGAAGAATTAGGGGAAGAAGAGTTCTTCACCTTTTTTGGTGTTGATTCAAACCTTTGGAAGAGCTTTCCTATGAAGGTCGCGACCTATAAGAACCACCAAATTTATCCTCCACTAAGATGGCATGCTTGAATATCGATGACAATGAGACAAATGGAATGAATTTCACTTCTCTCATTATAGGATCTTGCAACCCACTAACAAATTTTTCAATAAGCTCCTCTTCTAAATTTTTAACTGCAACAAGAACTCTAAGCCTATTGAATTGAAAAATATAGTAAAAAATTGACATATTAAAGGCTTGTTTCCACCTATGCCACTTGATCCTAAGATCACCCTGATAGTTAGGCAAAAAAATGTGTCTTTCAAGAGTTCTACTAGTTCTTCCCAAGAGTTGATCTCAGGTTTGGCCATCTGAAATCAACATCTTTGCTAGACCTGTGAGCTTGACCTTGGCAAAAGGTAGTCTTTCATCTTCAAAAACATTGGCATATGAGAACCAAGTCTCGATATCCAAGATCCAAGTGGACAATACATCCGGATTCCTTGATCCATCATAAGGTTTAACATCACATTTTGCTTTGTTGGCAAATTTATTGTTATAAATTTTGACATCACTAGGAGTCAATTGGATAGTAATGTCTTTCACTCTATCCATCAAGTCACCTACTATAGTGGCGATGTTTTCCACTTGTGCTGCAAGGTCATTTACCATTTGAAATCTTGTGTATGCTAGTCTAGGAGAGCTATGTGGTTGCAAGACTATCTAGGCACTATTAGGCACAATTTGTGGAATTCCTAATGCCAAATTTTTGCCTAGATTTACAAAAATTTTGCCTTATAATTTGCAAGGGTGTAAGTTTTAGTGCTTTCACAATACCAATTTATCTTCCAATAGCACTTAAAACATGCCAATTTTTATCCTTATGTAAAACTATTTGAGCTTTGAACAAAAAAATTACAAATTTTTGCAAAATATTATGAAAAATTACAAAAAAATGTGTAGAAATTGTAAAATTCATCACCTACTAGAATTTGGTGGGTCAATCAACTCCTGATCAATGGGAAACTATGCAAGTCAATGGTGTAAACGGGTCAATGATGTGTAGTGAATGGTCCAACTGGTGAACAGAAGTCTGTAGTCAACAATGCAAACAACATCAGTGGTGGGTCCAATATAGCAAGGAGGATGCCAAGTGTCCCAAGCAGAAGCGGTGTAGCAATAGCTACTTTACCCCCACATGAGAGATACCTTTATGACCACTTAGAGTGGTGGTCACTCAAATATAGGCACCTTAACCTTAATAAACCCTCATCGAGAAAACACATGCTTGATGTGGGATAATTCAAGGTGAAAAGAAATATAAATAATTTTCTCACATGATTCTGCTTCTCACCTGCCGATGCAAGATTTCAAAAACTATCACCAAAAAATTATCTCACTTGCTAGTCACCTGAAACCATTGAAAAAAATGTGTGCTATTCAATACATCATTGGATTTGAGATGCAGTTACCAGAGTGTGAAAATTCTCACCAGAAGTTTTTGAATTTGCCTAATGTCAAAGTTCTCACCGAAAATATTACGTCAAACCCACCTATGAATGGAAAATAGTATCAGGTTTTGGTAAACTAGCTGGATTCATGTCAAGATTATTTGAAGTACTTTTCATCACTCAAATATTGAAAGGTAGTTGTAAGGTCTTGCTGGTAAATAGAGGAGCACATCATGGATAGGGAAATTCATCGATATTCCAAATCAAAATCGGGAAAAACTGGTAGATGGCAGTGAGATTCTAGATCTTGTTTTTAAAAAACCTTAAACATATTGTTAATATTTTTTCCTGTAAATTTTTCTTCTCTAGTGCCTCTATGAGTTTTTGGATATCTCTTGCAATCGAATGTTCTCAAATACATTTCAATGTTCATCTTTGTTATGCACTACCTTCCTTTGGTTTTGGCTACTTCGATTGTATTGGTAGTGCCAGGTAGCGGATGCATGTGTCAGCTAGCATCCATATCTATCAGGTTAGGCTACAACCTATGAAAGTAATGAAGGAGAATTTGCATGGGTAGCCCCTTACGGTGATTGAAAAGGTAGGCCATATATCAACCTCTATCGATCATTTTGTTGTGCATCTAAAGGGGAACGTGGGGATAGGGGTAGCCAACCCTCTATCACTTGGTATGGAAGCTGATAAAAATAGGTATCAATCGAACACCGATCTTCCTATACCACATAGTAATTTATTCTCCAATTCTTCAAAATGTAAAAATTTTATACTACCAATATTGTGCATCTTTTGGTAGTATTAGTGCTCTCTTGGAAATAAATGCCAAAGTTTCCTTTGTTCTGCAGTATCCCAAAAGGATAATTGCTTTCTTACCTGCAAAAGCAATCAGGTTACCCTCTAATGTGGGTATTTAGTGCAGGGGAAATTTCTACCCATTGTCACCTCAAGAGCTTCACAGAGGTGTTACAGTTGGCCTCAAGCCAATTTATCACAACACCTACCTCATACCTAGTGCACTAGCTATGAAATGAGCTAGTTTCTTAGTAAACTTCCTCAACTCTGTTTACCATAGATATGGAATGATCCAGAGTGAAGATAAATTTTATTACATGATATGCAATATATATAATATAAGAAACATAACTATGAAGTTAGAGGGTTATAACAACTTGCAAAAACATGCTAAGCAAGGATAACCACACTAACAGAATGGGTGCAAACAAGTGCATGAGCTACTAGGAAACAAATGTAGCTCTAAAAACTAACCACTGTAATCCAACGTGGGTATACTATACCTCACACAATACAAACAAAGGAAATGTAAATAACTAATGTATGCATACTATGCCATACATATACAATGTAAAATAATAACTTAGGTTTAATAAAATAAACCTAAGTATCCTAACAATACGTGTGCTAATCGTCATTCTCACAAAAAGCCCATGTTGACTCTCACATTCATTATATATGAGGGTGACATAAATCCCAATATGTTCCAAGATATACCATTTATCCAAGAATGTTGTGCCTCTATGCCACTTGATTACACAGAGCTCACTTTAAAACCAGAATACCAGGTCAATGTGACCTTTAGGGATCATGGAAAATAGGTTGTAGATCCTACTAGGGGCGAGAGATAAGACAAGGCCATACATATTTTAGATGCAAGGATAAACTAACCCCATATATCTAAGCAAATAAACCATACTCATTAGGCACCTAGGCCAAACCTTAACTGATAACAACAGTTGGATCAACTACGATTAGACCACTAATGATTAAATCAATAATGGGTGGACCAACAATGGTCACACCTACAAAGGTTACATCAACAAAGGGTATAGTAAGAGCAATTACAAAATGAATTGTATGAAATGGTACCTACACCTAGTACCCATAGGCTACAATAATACATATTATGCCCTATGCAATATCAAAACCTTCCACCATAGCCAAACCAAAGTCATCCACATCATGCACGATAAAATTGACCACACATACATCCTCAAAGGTATCAATTTCTTGAAAAAAATAGACCATACACTTATCCAGAGGAGTATGACCCTTATGATAAACCATAGTTAGAATATCAAGAACCAATCGACATATACCTTGAATTACCTTATAGGGATGCACATGTTGACAACACCCAACCGCCTTTGCTTCCTCCTCGAGGGTAGAGGTGAGTGAATGAAATAATTTCATTGGATGCGTATAATTTGTTGATAGATCACATTAATTCCTTAGAGAAGCAAACTTCAGGCATAGGTTACCAAAAACTGACTTTGCATCAGTTTCACAACCAAACATTACACCCATCCATGCCATCACCTCCATATCCTGAGCACTTTGAAATGCCAAAATTGGATAAGTTCAAAAAATAGGAAGATGCTCAAGGGCATGTCACTAATTTCATGAATGTATGCTTTCATCTTTAGGATGATGATACCCTCATGCTAAGAACATTTCTAATAAATCTTGCAGGGCCTAATTTAGAATGGTATAATCATCTACCATGACATAACATCCATTCCTTTGAACAAATTACAACTTCATTCTTAGAACATGTTTTGTTTAGAATAAGAAAAAAACAACATTGACTGACTTGTATAATCTTAGACAATTCAAATATGAACCAGTCATGGACTACAACAACTGGTGGAGAGCAATGATAACCAAGTTAATTTTCACCTTGCCCATAATGGAGCTTACCTTTCATATTCACTCCCCTTATTGAGATAGTTCAAGACATAGGCCAACCTTCTATCACATCATTATCCATTGGTATGATAGTTACATTAGGGTGTCTATTGAACCAAAAAAAAATATCTATGGGAGATTTAATATTACATTAAATACACTTGATAAGATGGAATAAGACAAAGAACCCTTTCAAGCCAACATCGATCATATATCAAATCTATCCTTTGTGTTGCAATATATTAATCCCTACCATTGGTGAGGAAATGACTTAGGTCAGTATGAGAAAGGTCTTCAAATCCCTCTAGATCCTCAATATCAACTACCTATAAGTTTGAGCTAGGCTACTCCATACATATGCCCAATGAACTCCTTGTTGATTCTCTCCAATGCCTAACTCTAGGTTATGGAAGGGATATCGATCCTTGTGGGAGACACCAATCCTCTTATACACGATCATGGGCACCAAACCACAAGAGACACAAATCCCCTATACAAGTTCATGGACACCAATCCATAGGAGACACCAATCCCATTATACAAGTTTGTGGACACCAATCCATAGGAGACACTAATCCCCTAGAGGTACCAACCTTAGATCTAAAGGTACCAACCTTGATAAAAAAAATAGATAATGATATACTGGTGTTGGAAGCTTCAAATGGTCAAAATATCCTTCACATTCATTAAGTTTGTCACTTCCACATATCTCACATTTATCACAATTTAAAGTAGTCTTAGTCTAGCACTGGATAACTTACTTGCATGTTGAATTGGAGATACTAATACCTTGCTTTTCTTCCACTATCATGTGCACCTTTTCTTCTTCTTGATATGGCTGAATTGTCATTACTTTTTAATTGAATGATTGGGTGAATATGTGCACTTAATCCTCTTACTCTATTCTTTGACGCCTTGATTTATTTCAAATTTGTGCCCTCCAAATCTGCCTCAATAATTATGATCTTCCTTTTGTATGTGCCTTCCAAATCTGCCTTAACAAAATGATTTTTCCTTTTGTATGTGCCTTCCAAATATGCCTTAACAAAATGATTTTCCTTTTGTATGTGCCTTCCAAATATGCCTTAACAAAATGACTTTCATTTATTTTACCTTTTTAAAAAAACTCTCATACATAAAATCCTTGGTACTTCAATAAGTTTTTGATTCCCTTTATTTTGCCTTTTATGAAGAAACTTTCATACATAAAATCCTTAACAATACTTTACAATAAAATTTTATTTCCAAATATAAATAAAAGAACATTTATCACAACTTCCTAAGGTGGGACTCCATTACTATATTGTTTGCCAAAATATTTTGACTTGCATGTGACTCGAACCTAGGTCTCTCAATCACAATTCTTACCAATGAGAAATGAACCATCTCAGCTACACACCCTGATGGAAGGTAATTTCACAACCTTTTTTTTGAAGTCGTGGCAATCACTATTTTTCAAAAAACAAACTAAACCAAAATTCTGATCCCTACCAGATTAGGAGGATTTGAACCCCAAACATCCTGCTAGACAAGCCTAAAGCTGTCGATGGTGACCATTTGAGTTGGAGTGCTCGATGAAACTAAATTAGAAAATATCTTATTTAAATATTTTGTACCTTTCACATTAATTGCATAGCAAAAATAGGTCATCAAGGAGATTCAAACTTCGGACCTTCTACACCGCAGCGCCCTAACGTAGGATTTGTAACCGACTAGGCTAACCCAATGGTTAAGATTACAAGGCACAATAAAATATTTGAACTTTCTTTGGATCACTGCTACACCTCCAAAAGTGACTCCTTCAATGTTTGTGTGCTCATCTCTGGGATGTCCTCCTGAATCTTCAACTTGCACTCATCTCCATGATGTCCTCCCTAATATTCAACTCTCTACTCATATTTTTATCGAAGGATATTCGAATTATCTTCCACTTCCAAAATGAACTATTTACCTTGTATTAATATGCTTTATTTTTGCTATTTGCACCCAAGGAGGTCGGCCCATGCATATTTAAACCTTTTCACCTTTTATGTGGTGCTCAAGTCGGCCCACTTTCTTTTAAAATGCTTTTATATTATAATATTTAAATCTATGATTTAAATATTATAATATTTGAATATTTAAACTTTTATTCAAAATCTATTTAAATATTTTGATTTAAATATAAACCTTCCACTTTAATATTTAAATATTTCATTTAAATATTAAAGCATATAATTAAATCACCCTTGAAGATATCTGCCTTGACATCAATGACAACTCAATAATTCTAACAATCTCCCCCTTTGTCATTGATGGCAACCCTGCAAAGAAACTATCCTTTATTGAAACATGATCACAAAATGCTCCCCATGACAAGCTACTCCCCCTTACTAAAATTCTCCCCCTTTGACATCAATGGCAAAGGCTTCTTGAGGCTAAAATATAAGGCACTTGACAACACCCCCTTACCACTACTCTAACTGAGACAATCAATGATGAGATGGGAGTGAAACTCCCAAATTACTATGCTCCTTTTCTTGTTCTATTTTCTTTCTCCAAACTTTGGAGGACATATCCTTTTGAATAGTTTGACCATCCTCCTTCTTACTAGATTTTGAAAGTTCAGGGAACATCGTTCTACACCATCTAGTTGTATGCCCAAAATTATTACATTTGTAACAAATGATGTTGTAATCCATGAGAGGTGCAATTGAATTGACATTCCTCTTGGTGAAGCCAAAATTATTTTTAGCATGAACCCTACAATGTACAGCTTTATGACCAAAATGGTTACATGAAAAACAATAACCTCGAAAGAAATATTGAAACCTGTCTGATTGCCTTGGAGGATATGACCGCATTGTTCTCTCATTGTTGTTTCTGTGATGGACCTTGTTCCTTGATGATGCTTTGTTTTCTTCCTTCTCGATGCTTCCACTTCTCAACACATCAGCATAGGTCTTAGGCTCTTCTTTAATTGTTTTCTTTGATGCCTCTGTTCCTTTTGAGCTTGACTCCCCTTTTTTTTCTTTTGACCTTCTCCAAAACCAAGTCTAGTATTTATAATCAAAGATCTTTGTGCTTTGATAATATCATCCAAGATTTCTATGCTTTTCTCAAGCATAATATTTTGTTGTAGCTTATCATTAGATTCTTCCACTTCCTTCCTTAAAGAAACAACTTCATGTTTCAGTTTTTCACATTCCAACTCTTTTGCCTTTAACTTCTCAACCATACCTTCTTCAATTCGCTTTGCCTCTTCAATTTTCACTTTTAAGTCGGTGAGATCTTGCGAAAGCTTTGCCTTTGTCTCCTCATCCTCTTGTACTTGAATCTTCAATCTTGAGTTTTTATTTCTAAGCCTTTTCAACTCTTCAAGAGCAACAACAAGTTCCTCTTCTATGTCAACTATGGATTCCTCTTCATTTTCTGGATCTCTCTTTTTCTTGGTTTTCATCAACAAGAGCATCTTCTTTCTCCTCTATAGCCAAAAATAGGATTTCTTCTCTTTCACTATCGAAGAGGCTTTCATCACTGTTGGAAGAACTGCTTGCTTCCTCAACATAAATACTCTTCTTGTGCCTTTGAAAGATCTTCTTCTCATGTTTGCTTTGACCGTGCCTATTTTTCCTTTCATGATAAAATTTTCTTTCTTTCTTTTTCTTGTATTCCTTTTCTTCTTCACTGCTACTACTTCCATCTTGTGGGAAATTAGATGCATAGTGACCAATGTTACCACAATTAAAACATTTCATAGTATGCATACCTTTGTGTTTTCTTGGACCCTTCTTATTTCTTCGCACAAAGTTAGCTTCTTCTCTGTTGCTTGATTCTTCACTTGACTCTAGTTCTTTATTCTTTGTCTTCTTTGAAGCTTTAAATGTGGCCTCCCATTTGGATTTTTGATATTTTTTAGTCCTCATATCATAGGCTGTAAGAATTCCATGTAGCTCATCCATGCTTAAGGTTTTAAGATCCTTCATTTCTTCAATCACCGAGACCTTTGCATCAAACCTCATGGGAAGTGACCTTAAGATTTTCTAAACAATATTAGAGTCATCAATACTTTCTCCAAGTCCACGAATGGTGTTGACAATTTCATCAATGCAGAGTAGATATTTGGTAATATCTTCCTCATATTTCATCTTCAAGTCTTCAAACTTCCTCCTATGGGTTTGAAGTTTTTCCATTTTAACCTTGTCATCTCCTTCATATGTTCTTTGTAACTTGTCCCATATTTCTTTTGTAGAGGTGCATTGCATGACTTTAACGAACTCTGATTCACATAAACCACTTAGTATTGCATTCATTGCCCTGACATTATTTTCAAATGATTTCTTGCCATCTCGATCCATGGGAGGGGTATCAAGTGGTGTGAACCCATCCACAATGGATTACCATATATCATAGCCATGTGCCATAAAATAGGTTTGCATCCTCATGCTCTAGAAAGCATAGTTAGTCCCATCAAACAATGGAGCCCTATTTGATGAAAAACCTTCTTGGCAAGCCATGTGTGTTCTTGTAAGATCTTCCTTCAAGTTGTTAGGCTTTCATGAAGGAACCTGCTCTGATACCAATTGAAGAACACAAGCTTATACTGAGAGGGGGTGAACAATATAAGATAAAACTTTTCCTTTCAAACCAATAACTGCAATAATGTGAATGCAATAATAAATCAATGCACAATTTCCATACACATAAGAGACAATGCTTTTACGTGGAAACACCCTTTCGGGAGAAAACCACGACAAACTATTGCTTATATTTTCTTCAAAAAATTTCATGGGCACCAACCCATAGGAGACACCAATCCCCTATACAAGTTCATGGGCACCAACCCACAGGAGACACCAATCCCCTATACAAGTTCATGGACACCAATCCACAAGAGACACCAATCCCCTTATACAAGTTCATGGGCACCAACCCATAGGAGACACCAATCCCCTTATACAAGTTTATGGGTACCAAATAATAGGAGACACCAATCCCCTATACAAGTTTGTGGACACCAATCCACAAGAGACACCAATCCCCTTATACAAGTTCATGGACACCAATACATAGGAGACACCAATCCCCTAGAGGCACCAACCTCAGATATGAAGGTACCAACCTTGATCAACAAATAGAGAATGATATACTAGTGTTGGAATATTCAAATGGTAAAAATGTCCTTCACATTCATTAAGTTTATCACTTCCACATGTCTCACATTTATCACAATTTAAAGTAGTCTTAGTCTAGCATTGGATAACTTACTTGCGTGTTGAATTGGAGATGCTAATACCTTGTTTTTCTTCCACTATCATGTGCACTTTTTCTTCTTCTTGATATGGCTAAATTGTCCTTCCTTTTTAATTGAATGCTTGGGTGAATATGTGCACTTAATCCTCTTACTCTATTCTTTGACACCTTGACTTGTTTCAAATATATGCCCTCCAAATCTGCCTCAATAATGATGATCTTCCTTTTGTATGTGCCTTCCAAATATGCCTTAACAAAATGATTTTCCTTTTGTATGTGCCTTCCAAATATGCCTTAATAAAATAATTTTCCTTTTGTATGTGCCTTCCAAATTTGCCTTAACAAAATGACTTTCCTTTATTTTACCTTTTAAAAAATTACTTTCATACATAAAATCCTTGGTGCTTCAATAAGTTTTTGATTCCCTTTATTTTACCTTTTATGAAGAAAATTTCATACATAAAATCCTTAACAATACTTTACAATAAAAGTTCATTTCCAAATATAAATAAAAGCACACTTATCACAACTTCACGAGGTGGGTCTCCTTTACTAAATTGTTTGCCAAAATATTTTTATTTGCATGTGACTCAAACCTAGGTTTCTTGATCACAATTATTACCAACGAGAAATGAACCACCTCCGCTACACCACCTTATGGAATGTAATTTCACAAAATTCAATTTAAAATTGTGACAATTACTATTTTTGTAAAAAATAAACTAAACAAAATTTTTGAGCCCCAACGAATTGGTGGGATTCGAACCCCGGACGTCCTGCTAGACAAGCCTAATGTTGTTGGTGGTGATCGTTTGAGCTGGAGAACTCAATGGAACTAAACTAGAAAATATATTATTTAATTCTTCTATACCTTGCACATTAATCACATAGAAAAATAGTTCATTGAGGATATTCGAACTTTGGACCTTCTGCACCACAACGCCCTAACGTGAGATTTATAATCGACTGGGCTAACCCAATGGTTGAGATTACATGGATAAATAAAATATTTTAAATTTCTTTGGATCACTGCTATAACTCCAAAAGTGACTCCTTCAATGTTTGTGTGCTCATCTCTGGCACGTCCTCCTGAATATTCAACTTGCGCTCATCTTCGTGATGTCCTCCCTAATCTTCAACTCTCTACTTATATTTTTATTGAAGGATATTCGAATTATCTTCCACATTCTAAAATGAACTATTTGCCTTGTATTTATATGCTTTATTTTTGCTATTTGAACCCAAGGAGGTCAGCCCATGCATATTTAAACCTTTTCACCTTTTATGTGGTGGTCAAGTCGGCCCACTTTCTTTTAAAATGCTTTTATATTATAATATTTAAATCTATGATTTAAATATTATAATATTTGAATATTTATACTTTTATTCAAAATATATTTAAATATTTTGATTTAAATATAAACCTTCCACTTTAATATTTAAATATTTCATTTAAATATTAGAGCATATAATTAAATCACCCTTGAAGATATCTACCTTGACATCAATGATAACTCAATAATTCTAACAATATCCCCCTTTGTCATTGATGGCAACCCTGCAACGAAACTGTCCTTTATTGCAACATGATCACAAACTTCTCCCTATGACAAGCTACTCTCCCTTACTGAAATTCTCCCCCTTTGAAATCAATGGAAAAGGCTTCTTGAGGCTAAAAGATAAGGCACTTGACAATGCCCCCTTACCACTGCTCTAACTGAGACAATCAATGATGAGATGGGAGTGAAACTCCCAAATTACTATGCTCCTTTTCTTGTTCCATTTTATTTCTCCAAAATTTGGAGGACATATCCTTTTGAATAGTTTGACCATCCTCCTTACTTGATTTTGAAATTTCAGGGAACACCATTCTACACCATTTAGTTATATGCCTAAAATTATTACATTTGTAACAAATGATGTTGTAATCCATGAGAGGTGCAAATGAATTGACATTCCTCTTGGTGAAGCCAAAATTATTTTTAGCATGAACCTTGCAATGTACAACTTTATGACCAAAATGGTTACATGAAAAACAATAACCTCGAAAGAAATATTGAAACCTATCTGATTGCCTTGGAGGATATGACCGCATTGTTCTCTCATTGTTGTTTCTGTGATGGACCTTGTTCCTTGATTATGCTTTGTTTTCTTACTTCTCGATGCTTCCACTTCTCAACACATCAACATAGGTATTAGGATCTTCTTTAATTGTTTTATTTGATGCCTCTTTTCCTTTTGAGCTTGACTCCCCCTTTTGTTTCTTTTGACCTTCTCCAAAACCAAGTCCAATATTTATAACCAAAGATCTTTGTGCTTTGATAATATCATCCAATATTTCTATGCTTTTCTCAAGCATAATATTTTGTTGTAGCTTATCATTAGATTCTTCCACTTCCTTCCTTAAAGAAATAACTTCATGTTTCAGTTTTTCACATTCCAACTCTTTTGCCTTTAACTGCTTAGCCATACCTTCTTCAATTCACTTTGCCTCTTCAATTTTCACTTTTAAATTGGTGAGATCTTGCGAAAGCTTTGACTTTGTCTCCTCATCCTCTTGTAATTGAATCTTCAATCTTGAGTTTTTCTTTCTAAGCCTTTTCAATTCTTCAAGAGCAACAAAAATTTCCTCTTCTATGTCAACTATGGCTTCCTCTTCATTTTCTGGATCTCTCTCTTTTTCTTGGTTTTCATCAACAAGAGCATCTTATTTCTCCTCTATAGCAAAAAATAGGATTTCTTCTCTTTCACTATAGGAGAGGCTTTCATCACTATTAGAAGAACTACTTGCTTCCTCAACATAAAGACTCTTCTTTTGCCTTTGAAATATCTTCTCATGTTTGCTTTGATCGTACCTATTTTTCTTTTCATGATAAATTTTTCTTTTTTTTTGTCTTGCTTTCCTTTTCTTCTTCACTACTACTACTTCCATATTGTGGGTAATTATATGCATAGTGAGAAATTTTACCATAATTAAAACATTTCACAGTATGCATACCTTTGTGTTTTCTTGGATCCTTCTTATTTCTTCGCACAAATTTAGCTTCTTCTCTGCTGCTTGATTCTTCACTTGACTCTGGTTCTTTATTCTTTATCTTCTTTGAAGCTTTAAACATGGCCTCCCATTTGGATGTTTGATATTTTTTAGTCCTCATATCATAGGCTGTAAGAATTTCGTGTAGCTCATCCATGCTTAAGGTTTTAAGATCCTTCATTTCTTCAATCATCGAGACCTTTGCATCAAACCTCATGGGAAGTGACCTTAATATTTTCTGAATAATATTAGAGTCATCAATACTTTCTCCAAGTCCATGAATGGTGTTGATAATTTCATCAATGCGGAGTAGATATTTGGTAATATATTCCTCATATTTCATATTTAAGTCTTCAAAATTCCTCCTGTGGATTTGAAGTTTTGCCATTTTAACCTTGTCGTCTCCTTCATATGTTCTTTGTAACTTGTCCCATATTTATTTTGTAGAGGTGCATTGCATAACAAAATATGATTCACATAAACCACTTAGTATTGCATTCATTGCCTTGGCATTATTTTCAAATAGCTTCTTGACATCTTGATCCATGGAAGGGATATCGGGTGGTGTGAAACAATCCACAATGAATTGCCATTTTCATAGCCATGTGCCATCAAATAGGTTTGCATCCTCATGCTCCATAAATAATAGTTAGTCCCATCAAACAATGGAGCCCCATTTTATTAAAAACCTTCTTGGCAAGCCATGTGTGTTCTTGTAAGATCTTCCTTCAAGTTGTTAGGATTTCACAAAGGTAACCTACTCTGATACCAATTGAAGAACACACACTTATACTGAGAGGGGGGTGAAAAGTACATGATAAAATTTTTTCTTTCAAACCAATAAATGCAATAATGTGAATGCAATAATAAATCAATGCACAATTTCCATACACATAAGAGATAATGCTTTTACATGGAAATACCCTTTCGAAAGAAAACCACGATAAACTATTGCTTATATTTTATTCAAAAAATTTCATGGGCACCAACCCACAAGAGACACCAATTCCCTATACAAGTTTATGGGCACCAACCCACAAGAGACACCAATCCCCTATACAAGTTCATGGACACCAATCCACTAGAGACACCAATCCCCTTATACAAGTTCGTGGGCACCAACCCACAAGAGACACCAATATCCTAATACAAGTTTGTGGTCACCAACCCATAGGAGACACCAATCCCTTATACAAGTTCAAGGACACCAATCCACATGAGACACCAATCCCCTAGAGGCACCAACCTCAGATCTAAAGTTACCAACCTTGATCAACAAATAGATAATTATTTACTGGTGTTGGAAGCTTCAAATGGTCAAAATTTCCTTCACATTCATTAATTTTATCACTTCCACATGTCTCACATTTATCACAATTTAAAGTAGTCTTAGTCTAGAACTAGATAACTTACTTGCATGTTGAATTGGAGATGCTAATACCTTTCTTTTATTCCACTATCATGTGCATTTTTTCTTCTTCTTGAGATGGCTAAATTGTCCTTCCTTTTTAATTGAATTCTTAGGTGAATATGTGTACTTAATCCTCTTACTCTATTATTTGATGCCTTGACTTGTTTAAAATTTGTGCCCTCCAAATCTGCCTCAATAATGATGATCTTCCTTTTGTATGTGCCTTCCAAATCTGCCTTAACAAAATGATTTTCCTTTTGTATGTGCCTTCCAAATCTGCCTTAACAAAATAATTTTCCTTTTGTATGTGCCTTCCAAATCTGCCTTAACAAAATGACTTTCCTTTATTTTACCTTTTTATAAAAAACTTTCATACATAAAATCCTTGGTGTTTCAATAAGTTTTCGATTTCCTTTATTTTACCTTTTATGAAGAAACTTTCATACATAAAATCCTTAAAAATACTTTACAATAAAAGTTCATTTCCAAATATAAATAAAAGCACACTTATCACAACTTCTTGAGGCAGGTATTCATTACTATATTGTTTTCCAAAATATTTTGACTTGCACGTGACTCAAACCCAGGTATCTCTATCAGAATTCTTACCAACAAGAAATGAACCACCTCAGCTACACCGCTTGGTGGAAGGTAATTTCATGACCTTCAATTTGAAGTCATGGCAATCACTATTTTTGCAAAAAATAAACTAAACCAAAATTTTGAGCCCTGGTGGATTGGTGGGATTCAAACCCTGGACATCTTGCTAGACAAGGCTAATGCTTTCAATGGTGACCATTTGAGCTGGAGTGCTCGATGGAACTAAACTAGAAAATATCTTATTTAAATATTTTGTACCTTAGACATTAATCACATAGCAAAAATAGGTCATTGAGGAGATTCAAACTTTGGACCTTCTGCACTACATCACCCTAATGTAGGATTTGTAACCGAATGGGCTAACCCAATGGTTGAGATTATAAGGCACAATAAAATACTTGAACTTTCTTTTGATCACTCCTACACCTCCAATAATTACTCCTTCAATGTTCGTATGCTCATCTCCGGGACGTCCTCCTGAATCTTCAACTTGCTCTTATCTCTATGATGTGCTCCCTAATATTCAACTCTCTACTCATATTTTTATCGAAGGATATTTGAATTATCTTCCATATTCCAAAATGAACTATTTACCTTGTATTAACATGCTTTCTTTTTGCTATTTTCATCCAAGGAGGTTAGCCCATGCATATTTAAACCTTTTCACCTTTTATGTGGTGCTCAAGTCGGCCCAATTTATTTTAAAATGCTTTTACATTATAATATTTAAATCTATGATTTAAATATTATAATATTTGAATATTTAAAATTTTATTCAAAATCTATTTAAATATTTTGATTTAAATATAAAACTTCCACTTTAATATATAAATGTTTCATTGAAATATTAAAGCATATAATTAAATCACCCTTGAAGATATTTGCCTTGACATCAATGACAACTCAATAATTCTAACAGAAAGTGGTAAAACAATTCCCTTTGAATCATCAAATGGAAAAGGCCATTATTGTTTACTCAAATAAACTATTAGAAGAAAAATATTAATATAAGATATGAGGAAGTACTATGCACAAGTTCAAATTCAAAAGGAGTTAAAGCTGCAAAGGAAGATGGGGAAGCAAAATTTTAAAAAATTTAGGTAAAGGAGGTCAAGGTTAATTAAAGTAAATCAACTTTTTTTTTCTCAAGTGGCATAAAATCTTCTTCCTATAGTAAAAATAAATTCAGTACACTATGTATTCTTTGCACTTTAGGGTTTTAAGAGTAGCATAATAAAGAATGTGGAGGATATCCAAGGAAATTTAGGGTCTCCAGGGTAGAAATAGAAAGTGATTACTATGGAGAATCTTACTTAGAATTTGGGGTTTCTAGGGCAACATAAAGAAGAAAGTGTTTATGAGGTTGTTCATTGCATTTTAGATTATCTAGGGTAGAATAAATTGTTAGAAGATAAATCTCATTATGAACAATATGGAAAACTAGAAGAGATGGATGAAGATGAAATTTTTGATGAGAACAGAAATAGGAGATGAATGCCATCAAAGCAAGAATAAATATAAAAGGAAACTCAAATGGATATCTATTTGGAAATCCAAAAAGAAATATCACGTGTTAACAACAAGTGGTGTTGATCCCCCTAATACAAATAAAAATAAAATGAAAATGATATCATGGGATTTGAATATGAGTATGAATAAGCCCCCTTAAAAAAGAGTTATTAAAGAATTACTAAGTTGTTATAGTATTGAGTTTATTCTAATACAAGAAAAAAAATTAAGGAATGTAAGGATGATTTTAAAAATATTTTGAAAATGAGGGATTGTTTAGGAGCTTCTTCTATAGGATATTTCAACAATATTGTGACAATAAGGGATAAACACAAATTGGATGGACAATTGTTAAAAGTAATAATGAATTGGGTTGCTAGAATATTTTGTGGGAAAGAGGATAACATAAAAGTTGTGGTTATAAATGTATATGCTTCAAATATAGTTACTTGTCATGAAATATGTTAGAAGGATATTAACACATTTTTGTCAAACATAATGATGATACATATTGTGATTTTTGGATTCTTGGGGGTGACTTCAACATAGTTCTATCTCCTTTTAAAAATAAGGTTAATACTCTTGTATGGTCTAAATCAATGTAATGTTTTGCTTTATTTATCAATTTCATGGCCTTTAGGATGATATTTCTTCAACATTTAGGATAATGGGCATATTGGGAAAACTCATATAGTAGAAAGACTAGATAGATTAACTCATATAGTAGAAAGACTAGATAGATTTTTGTTATCCAACACATGGTTGTAAATAGAGTATGCAATCTCTTTAGATATTTTATTATGAGCAAGATCATATCATACTCAATAAGGGTAATTCAAATCCACTTTGCTTCTAGTCTATGTGGCTTCATTATCTTGATTTCTTATATATGGTGATGTTATGATGGGATGAAGCAAATTTAAAGGGATCATGTATGTACAGGTTTGTTAAAAATATGAAATATCTAAAGGGAAAATGAAAATTTGGAATACCAAATATTTTTGTAACATTTTTGAAGAAAGGAAATTGAATCCAAATTCAAACTTGTACAAGAGAAAGTAGAAATCAATGGAATGGACCAAGATTTTTATGTACAAGAAAATAAATCACTTTTATATTATCATACTATAGTGAAAAAAGATTCATATTTTTTCCAAAAATATAGGGAGAAAAAGCTCAAGGAAGGATATAGAAATACCAAGTCATTCCATTATCTCCTTATCTATTTATTGTTCTTGTAGAGGAATTAGGAAGAGTTTTCTTAAAGGTAAAAATGAAAGGAAAATTCAAAGATATTCAAGTTCTAATAAATGGACCCTTGAAATATTATCTTCAATTTTATGATGATACTTTTATTTTAGGTCATCCCTTAGTCAGTGAGGTGATGGAGTTCAAATTAATATTATCAGACTATGACAAGGTTACTTGAGAGTTGGTTAATACTACAAAATCTAGGATTTTTTATTACCATTACCCTAGATTTACAATGGATTATTATAGATATTTTAGGGTTTAAAATTGAATATATTCCATAAACCTACTTGGGTATGCCTTTGTCTCATAAGGAAATAAAAATAAGCTTTGGAACTCATGTTTGGATAGAATGAAATCTTGTCTAGCGGGTTGGAAAGGTAAGTTATTAATCATGGAGGGAATGGTACAACTCATAAAGACTACATTGAAATCCATACCTATTTATATGATGTCATTTTCAATATTATCAATAGGTATAACATTAGTAATTGATAATATTTAAAGATAATTTCTTTGGAAAGTATGTGAGGATAAAATTAGGTGTTCTCTTTGTAAGTGAATAGGGTTTGCAAAGGAAAGATCATTGAAAGGGTAAGATTGTGGAATTGAAGACTTATGAGTTTGAAATTAGAGTAAAAACATGGCTAGATATTCTTAGGAAATGAACCCTACCATAAGGATCATCAACATGGAACTTCATATCGATAGTTTATAATTAATCAAAAAATATATTAAATGGTCAATCATTGAGGGGGATTATACAAGTTTTGGTTTGATGTTTGGTTAAAGCCTTATACTATTATCTCTTATTAATAATTATAATCATTTGCTTGATCATGCATAAATTGTAAAGGACCAAAGGTCAAATATTATATTAATGTGAGCAACAACTACAAATTATGGATTTCTATTAGTAACTTGGTTGAAGGAGAGGAACCTAAAAAAATAGCAAATGAGTTTCAAAATATGATTCAATATTTTTATTTACCTATTTTATATGAAAGGATGAGTTGGTTTAGAATCTATCAAAAGATGATGGATACTTAGTCAAGTCAGGATACAAGGATTCAAAGTAATCAAAATTTCCTACTCCCAAATATTTTTATTGGAAAAATGTTTGCTCACTAGAGGCTCTCCATAAGGACTCCACATTACTTTAGTTAGTAGTTTAAAGTATTATTATTATAAAAAATATTCTTCAAAGAAGAGGATATCATGGACCTTTCAATAATACCTTATAGGACAAGGATTTAGAAAAATCAGAATATTTACTTATCCATTATTTCCTTGCTCATACCATTATGGGTTGCTCTTTCAAAAAAATAAGAATATGTTAAATATATCCATAAACATTGAAAGAGTTGATGAAATGTTGGATTAATTATTTTAAATATTATTCTATGGAGGATTGGTCCTACCATTATTTTTTGGAATTTATGGCTTAAAATAAATAATAGAAATTATAAATATAAAACTCAAAATCATGCCCAAGTTTGGAATCATATTATTGCATCTCTTACAGAATGTTTATAGATATGGTGCTCATCATGGGAAGTCTAAGTGTGAAAAAATAGGGCTAGCTACTTGGTTCTAGGATTTGAATATACATGGAAGGATTATCTATAGCTTCAATCTATAGTAAATTAGAAATATCCAAAATTTAGGTTCATCAAAATTAATTTTGATGCTTCCAAAGGAAATTTGGAAAATGCTACCGGAGGTGGAATTTTTAAAAATAATAAAATCAAATTTCTCCTCACTCAAAATCATATGGAACTTCAACTTACAACTATGGAGAGGCTAAGGCACTTATTATAGGGATTAAATTTGTAATTTAAAAATGGTGTAACTATATTTCAGATTTCATAGTAGTTTCTAGAAATGAATGAAATCAATGCATTACCCAATATTGTTAAAAAGGAAAACACACAAAGAAAGAAATATAGAATATATGAGGGTGTTTATAAAAATCAAATAATATCACTATTAATGAATAAAATTAAACTCCAACTGAATAACCAAATGGTTGGTATGAAGGGATATTGTAGTACCTCAGCATTATGTAAATTTTATAAATTTTGAAGGAGAAATATAACAATAAGGATCAAGTGGTAGAGGCACCTCAAAATTCTCAAAATTTGATTAAGGACAGGGACCAATCCACTTGAAAAAGCTAACTGATTTTCTCCTAGCACCAATTCACTAGTTAAAAATGATTGATTGGATCAAGGAAGTGATTTGATCAACAAAAGGATACAAACCACCTATAAATGTGATCAATTAACTTGCAAAAATTGAGCGATTCACTCATCAAGCCAACATGAATCACTTGGAAACTCACAAATGTAGATTAAGGGTATTGATTCTAAGGCAAATATTTAAGAAAATATGGAACACTTTGTCATTTTTGAAGTCTTCTAATCCTATTAGAGGTATAATTGAAATCATATAAATTTAGTGGTGAAACATTTTGCTAAAGTTTCCCCTAGACATTTACTTTTTCTAAGAGTAATTGTTTATCACTAATGACCACCAAAAGTGCTCATTTTATTTACATTTGTGAGGGCACTATACTGGTATAATTAACAATAGAGATGCATTTTTGTATAACTATTGCGTATTATTAATGATAAAATATGGTATTTATACTTGATCAATGTTTTCAGTTGAACATGGATGTAGCTATAGGTTTTCAATCATTATTTTGTAATTTTGAGTCGAGGTCCTATATGGACCTGGCATCATGCGCATGAATTATTATTTCATAGGAATGAAGATTCTATAAGGGTGATTTCAATGAGTGTAGGAGGTGTCTACATCATGCCTAGGGTAGGGCACCTACTTCCCATAAGGAAGAGGTACCTATACCCTAAGCATAAGAAGGTGTCTACACCCCAAGCTTAGGTAAAGTGCCTACTCCCCATAAAGAAATGTGACTACACCCAAAGATTAGTTAAAGTGCCTACTCCCCATAAGGAAATGTGCCTACACCTTGAGTTTATGTAGGCATCTACATCCCATTGGCTTAGGAAGGTATCTACACTCTACCAAGAGTATAGCGCCTACATCCTACAGAGTTTAGCACGTGCATGCACCCAACCAAAAGGTATGACACCTACATTCCAATAATGTGGTACCTATCATCATTGAAAATATCATGCCTAATCTCCAATGGAAAGTTCCTACACCCAAATTATCAAATGTTGACCATTGACCATATGATTTCCAAGAAAATGATAGAAGTTGTTTTTACGTTCCAAAGGAGCATTGTTCTCAACCGTAAACACTTGATTTCATAGAAAAACTCCCTATATTTAGCAAAGGATGTAGCTAAACTAATAAATTTTATACCAAAACAATCACATAGGATTTATTTAGATTTTCCTATTGCATGTTGTTGTAACAGGCATTTCCTGCGAGTTGTATAAAATGCAAATCAACCCTAGAAGAAATATCCTTAGTCGGTGAATGTATTTTTATTTTACAAATGCATTGTAATTATTTTTTCATCAATCAAAATATTAAGAGGTTTAGTGGATTAAGAGGGTGTTCATTAGCGTCTAGTTGGTAAAATCACCTATGAGAGCTTGGGCCTACTCTAGGCAGTAATCCTCCCTTATTTATTTTATTCTTTTATTTATAGTTTCATGTGGATGTGTTTTATTTATTTAAGTGTGCAATTTATTTCTTTTCCACATGTAGTTTATTTATTTTTGTAAATTTGATTCAATTTTTATTTTAGTTATTTTTAATCTATGAGTGTGATTAGTTAAGTGTTTTATTTGTGTACATTTATTTTCCTGCATTGTTATTTGCTTTAATTTAAATCTTTAAATTTTCTTGAGTTTGGTTGAACTAAAATTATACAAAAAAAATTCCCCCACAAAATCATCAAGCATAGAGGAACTCATACGCTACGCTATAGGCATATATTGTTTATAAGTAATCACAAGCCTATAATCCCTCATATTGACATAAATAGACAAGACTTGACCAACATTGAAAATACCATTTATGCTTGTCATTTTGGTGTCATTGTTGGGGAGTGCCAAAACTATAGTGTTAGGATCCATATATTAAGGTAGCATAAAAGTGCACATTCAAACTACCTCACTTGTAGATCCCCTACCTAATAATGCATGAATTCACCAAGACCAAGAGAATCTAACGAATGTTTTATTAGAATAATAGAAATTACCTCAAAATCATTAGTACGGGCTATTCTAGAAATACCTTTAGAAGAGTCTAAAATATTCCCTGAAGAAGAACAATCCCTTCCACTTAAGTCACCCTGGTACAATAATCAGCTATACCGAATAACTAGTG
This sequence comes from Wollemia nobilis, assembly GCA_028583015.1. Classification (NCBI taxonomy): domain Eukaryota; kingdom Viridiplantae; phylum Streptophyta; class Pinopsida; order Araucariales; family Araucariaceae; genus Wollemia; species Wollemia nobilis. Next base: position 1,753,378 of record JAQPPZ010011269.1, on the reverse strand, counting down.
GATCAAACTATAACTATAGTCAGTTTGAAGATTTATTGAATATCCATAGGTGGAAAACACTCGAAGAGGGGACTATCTTAGACTTTGATTTAGGAATATTATTGGAGGATAAGAAAAACAAGTGTGATGCCTTGTTAGCTACTTTAAAAGTAGCCAATTTAGAACCTGCATCACCTGTAACCAAAAAAATGATTGGAAACGATGAAGCTTCCACCAGTTTTGAATTTCCAATTGAAGAATCCATGGGAGAAGCCAAAATAAAAAATATTTCTCCTACACACCTCCCTAATTTTAGAGGACTACTTGTAGAGGATCTTGATATATTTCCTTTTAGATCAGTTGATTATAAAATAGATGCCCAAAAATTAAAACTTTTTCCCTCCACATTAGATGATGCAACATTACGTTGGTTTATCGATTTAGGGAATAGATAGATAAATACCTAGGAAAATATGAAGAAAATATTCCTAGAGAAATACTAGAACTTTGGAATGGTAAGGGATGTACGAGAAGAAGTCTTAGATATGTTACAAAGGGAAGAAGAATCATTAGAGGATTACTAGAGTAGGTTCAAATTTAATCTCCAACACTCACCCCATACAAAACTGGGAAAAAAACTCATTAAGAAGCATATTCCTAAGGGGTCTTATGAATGGGATAATGGGGAGAGCTAGGGTTTAGCACAGTAATGGTAGGAGTATGGGCTGATTGAGATGGATTGGAGGAATGTTGCGATGGCGTCGGGCCCATCACAGAGCGTGCATGCTAGTGATGTTTTTCATCTAAAAATGATTGGAAGGAACAGGATTTCCCAATGCATGTCAAGAATCATTTGTTAAAGAACAATGGATGTTTGGAACGATGTGAAGCCAGGCCGGTTCTAGTGGTTCAACTAGACTCGATGGTGGAAGATGTGGAGTATTTAACCAAGCATGCACTTATTGGTAAATTTATGGGCATCTAAATTTCTCTTCCCTTTGTGGAGGCTTGGGTTAGGAAGACTTGGAACCTTGACGGTGATGTGGAGGTGATGTTGAGTGCGAATAGCTATTTTATGGTGGTTTTCTCTTGTCTTGCGGATCGTAACAAAGCATTTGAAGGGGGTCCCTATTTCTGTAACCAAGCTGGACTCTTTCTTAAACCTTGGCATGTGGGTTTCAACCCATCAGAGGAGCGATCATCATGGGTTCCAGTGTGGGTTCGGCTCCCATGGCTCCCATTGGAATTCTGGAGAAATGACATCTTGCATATGATTGCCCTTCTTCTTGGGAAGTCGATTGGACCATCACAATAGATGATGGAGAAAAAGGTAATTTTTGTTACCCGTATCTATGTCAAAATTGATTTAAACAATCCTATTCCAGATTCTGTTGAAATATAGTTTGGATCATCTACATGGGTTCAACAACTTGACTATGAAGCTCTTCCATTTCATTGTTGGATCTATCATGAATACGACCACCTGCAAAGAAAATATCCTAAGTTTGTCCCACCCGTGGCTTCAAATCTTGGGCCCTCTCGATCTGCACAAAATTTGGATAAAGAAAAAGCCTCGATAAAGGAAGGGGATCGGGATAAGGAAGGCTTTGTTCCTGTAAAACCCTAAAATAGAGGAAGAAGGGTAAAAAGAGCCCTTAAGGATAGCCAACCAGATGCTCTGCTCAACCATTTTGAGATACTGGATGATCTTGATCAGTGCATGGAGTTACCTAAAATGTCGCTACCTGATGCAGATATAATAGGGCTGAATCAGATGTCTCTTCTTGAGGTGGAACCTAAGGAATCAGATCTAGTGGGTTTAAATGAAGAACATATGGCTTTGGCTCTGAGTACAGGTGATATGGTTGGCTCTAGCCCTGGAAGGAAAACTATTTTGGAAAGTGGCACAGATATAGTTGTGCTCTCTCCTACTCAGGCACTGATGCAGTCATCCTTGGACTGCAAAACTCCTACGGTGTTGGGATTGCAGTAGAAAACAATTAAAAAAGGTGCTTCGGATAAGAATATGAAGGTGGGTCGAAAGAAAGACCAGGATAAAATTAAGTTAATGGGGGAGACTTTGGTGGAGTCAAGCTTGGTGAGAACATTGGACTCCCATTTTTCTAACCCCTAGAAATGATTATCCTCTCATGGAATGTAAGGGGGTTGAACAACATCCCTAGATAAAAAGTTGTTCGTGATTTGATTCGTGTACATTCTTCGGATGTGGTGTTTATTCAGGAGACTAAATTGGCTACTGATAGTATGTTCAATATTACTCCCAAGTTGTGGAGAAGGGGTCAATGCTAGTGTATTGGTGCATGTGGATATGTTGGTGGTATTGCTTGTTTATGGGATCTGGTTAAGATCTCTCCTCTTACTTGGATTTCTAGTAGATGTTCTATTTTGATGATCGGGCATGATAATGAATCTGGTGAAACCATCCTACTTACAAATGTGTATGCTCCTATTGATTACAATGGTAAAGTAAATTTGTGGGAGCACATTGGCTTTGTGAGAAGTCTGGCTCCCCTGTACCCATGGATTTTGGTTGGAGATTTCAATTCTATCACTTGTCTGGAGGAGAAACATGATGGAGTTGATCATCTCGAGCCTTTTTCTTCTATCTTCAGTGCTCATATCTGGGCCCTAAACTTGGTTGACATCAAGCTGGATAATGGGATATTTACCTAGCACAATAGAAGATGTGGGGAAGAGTCCATCTCAGAGAGACTGGATAGGTTTTTGATCTCTAGTTTTTGGATTGGTAATAATAGAAGCTCTAGTTCTGTGATTCTGGAGGGTAGGGGATCTGATCATTGGCCTATCAAACTCTCTGCTCTTGAGTTTGGGCTAAAGAAGAATCCTTCCTTTAAGTTTCAACTTATGTGGCTTCGGGATCCTAAGATTCATGATTTCATGCGAGGTTGGTGGACCAATGGCAAACCTTCTCATGGCACCGCTATGTATTCCTTTATGAAGTGGCTACAATTTGTTAAGCATAAATTGAAGAGGTGGAATAGTCTAAATTTTGGGAACCTTTCCTTGGCTAAGTTGGTGGCTCTTAAGAAGGTGGAAGAAGCTTCAAGGAAGATTAGAGATCATGGACTCATGGAGGAGCTTCTCTTTGAGGAATCTGAGGCTACGAAAGAACTTGTTGAATGGGAGTTGAGGGAAGAAATTTTTTGGAAATAAAAAGCTCGAGTGGATTGGCTTCAGGAAGGGGATAGGAACACGACCTTCTTTTTTAACTCAGTTAAGGCTCATCGTAATGGTAACCTGATTTCCTCTCTTGTGAATTCTCAGGGTGCCCTTCTCTCTTCTTTCAGGGAGATTTTAGAAGAGACTAGGAGGTATTTTTCCTCTCTCTTCAAGGAGGACTCCCTCTCAGATGATGAGGATGAAAAGCTTATTCTAAATTGTATTCCCTCGATTGTTTCTAGAGATATGAATGAGCATTTGATGGGCCCAATTTCCCTTGAGGAGTTGGAAAATGTTGTATTCAAGATGAAAAAGGGAAAGCCCTAGGCTTGGATGGATTCTCGATTGAGTTTTATTAGGAGTTTTGGGAGTTAATCAAATTTGATCTTCTGGAGGTGGTCCATGAGTCCCAAAAGAACAAACATATGCTAAGGGCCCTAAATGCTACCTTTGTGGTGCTTATTCCCAAAAAAGAGGGAGCGAATTCTCTGGATATGTTCAGGCCTATTGCTCTCTGCAATGTTGTGTATAAGATCATTACAAAAATTATTGCTGAGAGGCTGAAGATATGGTTGAGCAAAATCATCTCTGAGGAGCAAGGTGGGTTTGTTGTTGGCTGACAAATCTTGGATGGGGTTGTTATTGCTATGAAAGCTATTCACTCGATGGAAACTTCTAAGGAGAAATCTATGTTCATTAAGTTGGACATGGCCAAAGCCTATGATCGGGTCAAATGGTCCTTTCTTCAGAAATTTCTTGCTGCTTTTGGCTTTGAGGAGGAATGGATTAGATGGGTGATGAGTTGTGTTTCTTCTTCCTCGTTCTCTGTTCTTGTTAATAATGAGTCATCGAAGTTGTTTGAGGCCTCGAGGGGATTGAGGCAAGGAGATCCTCTATCTCCTTATTTGTTTATCATTATGGTGGAAGGGTTGGGAAGACTGCTCAAGTCTCAGGTTAGGCATGGTCTCATTCAGGGTTGGAAGTGGGATAGCAGTTCATCGCCTCTTTCCCACCTTCAATTTGTTGATGATACAACTTTGTTGGGAGTTGCCACTACTAGGGAAGCTGGAAACATTAGATGGTCTCTTGACATATATCTTGGTGCTTCTGGGCAGTTGATTAATGAGGACAAGTCTTCTATTTTCTTCTTCAATACCCCTCCTCTTATTCAAGCTAGGATTTCTAGAATTCTAAGATTCTAGGTCGGGACTCCCCCTTCATTTATCTTGGTATTCCGATTTCATCTCATCCTCTACCTAGATCTTCTTGGCAGTCTATGCTTGATAAGTTTAGAGGGAAGGTGAATCATTGGACCATCATATGGCTCTCCTTTGTGGGTAGAGTGTTGCTTTTAAAATTTGTTGTTCAAGCTTTACCCATTTATAGGTGTTTTGTGCAAACAACTCCCTCTCATTTTATCAAGGACATGGATGCTTTGTCAAGATAGTTTTTGTGGTCTAGAAAACTTGCTCAATCTAAATGGAGTTTGGTTAGGTGGGATTCTGTTTGTAGGCCGGTTCAAGAGGGAGGCCTTGGGTTGCGATAGGTGGCTCTTTCTGGGTAGGCTTTGGTTGTGAAACTCTATTGGAGATGGTGTACTTCTCAAGATCATATTTGGGCTAAAATATTATCTTGTAAGTACTTGAGAGGTATTTATGAGGCTGAGATCCCTAGAGTCAGCTTGGTTGGGAAAGGTTCGGTTATCTGGGACACTCTAAAAAGAGGGGCTAATTTAATTAAGTAGGGTTTGTTCTGGATTTGCAATCGAGGATCAGATGCTCTTTTTTGGGAGGATTCTTGGGATGGCCACCCTCCTATCTTGACTCAATATCCCAGGTTACGTTCCCTAAGCATTTGTTTCTTGGAAGCGGGTTGGTCTCATGTGGAGGACTTTAAAAGAATCCAACCTTTTGGTAATCTAGAGATGTACAAGTGGAAAGATCCATAGGAATGGCCCTAGGGGGATTGGTCGAGGATAGAGATGTGCTTGCTCTTATTCTTGTGGGGAGACCCTACTCTTCATTGAGGGGTAAAGACATTTTGGCTTGGAACCCTGATCCCAAGGGAACCTACTCTGTAGCCTATGGTTATCAGGTTCTTGATATGCAAAAGTTTGGGAGCCTCCCTATCACATGGTGGAAAAAGGTGTGGAACATATTTGCTTGGCCTAAATGTAACTTCTTTCTCTAGTTGGTCGCTCGTAATAAATGCCTCACTTGGGATAACGTGAGGAAGAGGGGATTTCAGGGTCCCTCTTTTTGTGTCCTTTGTGGTAATAATGAGGATGACTCTTCTCATTTATTTTTCCAATGCTCCCTTGCTAGAGACATTTGGCACCATTGGTGGAGTGCCTGGAACCATCCTTGTTTTCATGTGCTCTCCCTGGTGGAGTTTTGGAGCAGTCTGGGTAGACCTCCGACCAATGCCCCCTTCCTCTAGGTGGCTTGGAATTTGGGCCCTTCTTGCATCATCTGGAAGATTTGGCTCGAATAGAACCATCACATCTTTCAGGGTAGACATTTGGTTGTTCAACAGATCTGGCAAAGGATCTTGTGTATGGTTCAGGAAACTATCCATAGCAAATGTGATGTGGATCCTCTTTTGGACTCTAGGGAGGAGAAGGTACGATAGGCCCTTGGTCTCTTTGGGGTTGGTGTGGACTCTTCTCGCCCTAGCAGGGTTCCCCAACTCAGCAAGAAAGTTTGGAGAGATGGTAGGTGGAGGCCGCCCCTTGGAGGAGTTTTAAAAATTAATATTGATGGGTCATCCAGGGGTAATCTTGGACATGCTAGAATTGGTGGTGTTGGGAGAGACTCTACTGGCATGGTCAGATTTTTCTTTTCCATTTATAAAGGTGTTCACTCCAACAATTTTATGGAAGCTCTTACGATTCTCGAGGCCTTGTAGAGGGGGTTTTCTCTTGGCTGGCGTAGGAGCATCTGCGAGTCCGACTCTCAAATTTTGGTTAATATTTTAAACAACAAAAGGTTGGAGGATGTTAATTGGTAGTTGGCCTCTGTGGCCATTCAGATTCTCAGAATTAGTGAAGAGTTCGAATTTATCTCCTTTGTGCACATACCAAGGGAATGGAATGGGGTTGTTTTGAGTGGATATTTTGCCCAATTGCAAAATCCCCATCATAGTTAGGGTATTAATCCGAAAACCCTTTCTTGCAAATAAGTTAAAAACAAAAACTTCTCCAAGGTTCCGCTATATAAGCATTGCACATGTGTATTTGAAAGTAAAATATTCAAGAATAACAAGTGCTAGAAACAACTAGGTGATTTGCATGTAATTGTTAACAAGGGGCCTACTAATTTGATTTATTTTTGCTTTGTGATTGATTTCCTTAAATTGTAATGAATGTGTGCTTGTGTGGATTGATAAAATGGGAGCGTTGATTCCTTATTTATCTTTGCTTTAATTTGTCTTACCCTGAGTCCCTATTAGTAGGTTCATTTTATCTTCAGATTAAAATGTAAAGTTAGAGTGTTGTGGAATTGTCCACTTCATTTTAAATTCGTGCCTTTAATGTGAGATTGGAGTTAGTCTTTGCAGTTAGTAGGTTCAATTTTATCTTCAAATTTAATCCTCTACTAATTGCAAAGTTATAAGTTAGAAGGTTAGCAAGTTAGAAAGTTAGTGTTCATTTAATTTATCTACACTTAATGTGAGTTTGTAGGTTAGAAACCCTTCCTCCTAGATTTATTTTATCTTATTTATGTAAAATGAAAAGTTGTGCAGAAATGTTCCTTTTAATATCTTGAAATATGATTCAAATAAATGTGCATGTAAGTGCTTGTGAAACTAATTATTTGTATTATGTACACTCCAAATTTTTGAGATCAAATTTATGATTTAGCTAGGATATTTTTGGATTCTGAGTTTCAGATTGAAAGACTTAAACAAGTGGGGTTTGAAAAAATGAAAGAAAACTTGCAAAAAAAAACTACAACTAAAATAAACTAAAGCTGGAATATAAGTGTAAACACAATACGGTGTCATGTTCCCCTACCCTACAAAACTAGATATTGTGAGAAAATTTAAGGGTAACACAATATAAACAAACATGCATAAATACAATTTGATCAGATCAAGTGCTAGACTCTAAGGAAAATAAATCCTACATTCAAATAAACCTTCACGTAGTGTAACCTCCTAAGAACATTAAACACTAGATATAAGTCTACAAAATGTAGTAAAAAGATCAAACATTAAACATAAAACCCTCACAAATAAATCTCCTCAAGTCTTGCTCACAAGGTGTAAGTTTTCAGATTTGTATGCATTAAAATCTCAAAATGATATCTCCTTGCTTAAAAAAAAAATTCCATCCCATGGAAAATGGGCTTCCATGGGCTTTTAAAACTCTAAGGAGCCTTTCCGTTTCACCTTCCTTTACAAAAAAGTGAAACAACAAATAAAATGTATGACCTTTGAAATTCTAAAAAAAGCTCCTAGAATAAAACCCTAATGCAAACATTATTTTTCTCTTTATAACTCCCTCTTTTCTTTCCTTATTAACCCACATATACAAATATATTCATTTTTAATCAATAACATGGGGGCTAACAAAACCACAACTTTTGGGCCTACATATGCAACATAGAATATAGCCCTATAAGACAAATAATAAAAAAATATAAGGCTTATTAAACCTTAGCTTTAAGTGCCTCAAAATAATTTTAATCAATAAAAAAATATTTGCCTTGCATGCCCCACACATCGTGACTCAAACCATGATGGGTGAGCAATAAACACAATGCCCTAACCATAGCGACGATCACCCATGTCATGTTTATATCCTGGGTTGCCTACTCCTTAAGCGTCAGTGATGACAACATGCCTTTATAAAGCTCATCCATCCACCTCCTCTATTTTGAATGAGGCATTAAAGGCCATGGAGGCCACACCATCACTCATCCTCTACCTATGGATCATTTTACCTCATGCTCTACTCCAACTATGCAAACAAAAAATGAACTTGCTACGCAAGGTGGCATTCAAATATCTTTCACATTTTTGGAATTAGGGTCCTTGAATTTGGTTTTTAATCTGTATGAAGGGAGAGGCTATCAAACCCTAACGTCCTCTACCACTATTTGTGAGAGTTTGGTGTTGTTGACTTAGCAAAGATGTTACTCTGCATTATCCCACATTCCAACCGTAGAGGGTGATGATCCCTATGAAATAATGTAATACTCGTTGAATAGTCAAACCTGCCCTGTGGGATTTTCATATGCCAATCAAAACCTACTACATGGGATAGGAATCTGACATGCCATTGGGAAATAAAATTTGGGTCCTCTTGGTTTATCCCACACTGCCTATCTTGTGATGCCACGTATCTCACATCCAATGTCCTATTGTGTCATCATGTCTTGTGATGCCATGTGTCTCATACCCACAGTCCACTCTCGGTGCTTCGCACCTCGATGCATGTTGTCTACTATGAGTTGTGCCTCTCATATGCCAAAAGAAAACCCCCTTTTAGAAACTATAAGGTGATAGCAATAAATACAATAAGGGGTAGGATATAAATAAAGTAGAGGGCATTATTAAAATTACTAATGCAAATCAAAATGACATAGGAAAGAAAATAACAAAATAAAAATAAACTAAACTAAAGAAAAGTAAATATTAAAATAAGTAAACTAACAATAGAATCCAAATAAGACAAACCAAAATGCTAACTATAAAACCATAATAAACAAAAAAAATGTCACAACAAATTGACAATAAAAATTGTTAACAACCAATTGACGATAAAATTTGTCAACAAAAAATTAACAATAAATAACACAACTAAATAAAGGAACAAGAAAACAAAATATCTGAGCAATATGAATAACAACAATTTTACCAGCTAAAGTAGCATAAAATCTAGCAATCACCTGTCACTAAAATTGCTAGCAAGTATGACCCCATTATTATTATTTTTATACATTCAAAATCATGGGACAATTGGGTCAACAGTGAGAACCAAATTGCTCAATCATGTCCCATTAGTTTAATTTTCTAAAAAATTTAAGTGGGTCCCCACTATTGAGGTCAGTTGTGATATAGTCACAACAAATGTCTACTCTGCTGGAAAATGCTCTTGAGCATTTTTGGTGAAGAACCCAGTTCTAAAATTAACGAACCAAATGTTAGAAAAGTATACACCATTCAATGACATCCAAGGAAAGCAAGATCAATAGATTCATATGAGAATAGATGGATTATTTTCTTCCGCATGGTGTGTGCAATGTGGTTCAATTTGCATCCTTGGGACCTCGTTGAGTGGTGTTTTAACCCGATTGTGAAAACACACTCTCTTGTAGGATCCGAGTCCTAAATCCTCTGCTTGCAAAGAAAAACAATTTCTCCAAGGTTCTTATTATGCTAATTATTGATTATCAAGAATGCTGCTTAAAATGAAATGCTAAGAACACCTTAGGGTTTGCAAGTGGATGTTAACAAGGGGCACTATGGTTTATTAATTTTGAACTTTCAATGGACTCAAAATGAATAAAATCTGTTTTAACCTTTAATTTTGATGGATTTTCAATGATTTATTCAAACACAGTAATTAAGCTGCTGAAAATAAAATATGGGTTTGAAAAGCAAAAACAAAAGTAAACAAAAGTAACAATAAGAATAGATTACAGTCAGAAAACTGTCATTAATCGGATGAAACCGAATATACTCGAGGCTTTCTACATGCAACCTAACCTAATGAACCCGCACATCCACACAATCCAAATAGGCCAAAGCGAGTCTCGAGGGTTTCTGTGGTAATTCCAAAAAATAGGCATTCGCATGAAGCAACCAAGAGATCTTGCATTAACTTCACCTAAAAACCTAAGAAATCTGGAAGGGAAATATAAACATTAAATCATGCATGCAAAAGTTACTCCTTCTTTCTCATCCAATAAGATGCCAGAATTGAAGAAAAAGAGAAAATGCACAAGTGTAGAAAGGGGTCACGAAATCGCGACAGGTAGCGCTATCGCGACATGTCGCGAAATCGAGACCGAAGCCAAAAAATTGTCACGAAATCGCAACATGTCAGAAAATCGCGGTCAACACGGTCAACGACAACAAAATAGAAAAAAATGTCATGAAATCACGACGTGTCGGTGACCAGGATGAAAAGGATGTCGCGAAATCGTGACATGTCGCTAAGGAGAAAAGAAAAGGTGTCGCGAAATCGTGACATGCTGTCGAGAAGAAAATAAATGATGTCGCGAAATCGTGACACGCCGTTGGAAAAGGATGAAAATGGTCACGATTTCACGATGTGTTTTGCCGAAGCGTACGGGTGATGAAAAGTGTCGCGATTTCGCGACGTGTTTTGGAAAGGTGTACGGAAGCAAAAAAACGTCGCGATATCGTGACAGGAAACAGCTAAAGGACTCGAAGAGGAGAGACGTCGTGATTTCGTGACCGATTGCAGCAAAGGTGTACGGACGGAGAAAATGGTCGTGATTTCACGACGTGTTTTGGCAAACTATACGGACGGAGAAAATGGTCGCGATTTCGCGACGTGTTTTGACAAACTGTATGGACAAAGAAAATGGTCGCGATATCGTGACAAGTTTTGCCAAGGCGTGCGAAACAGAAAAATGGTCGCAATTTCGCGACGTGTTTCGGGGAGGCGTACGGAAAGAAAAAGCGGTAGCGATATCATGACAGAAAGCTGCATGAAGGTCCGAGGGGGAAAAACATCGCGATATCGTGACAAGTTTTGCCAAGACGTACGGATGATGAAAGGTGTCGCGATTTCGTGACGCATTTTGGCAAAGTTGTACGGTACAAGGAAGATGTCGCGAAATCATGACGGAAATGAAAATCAGGCTCGAAGCAGAGAAGCGGTAGCGATATCACGACGGTTTGTCGAAAGAGGGCAAGAGGATGATAATGGTCACGATGTCGCGACGTAAAGTTGCCAAGGAGGCCCGACAGAGAAACGGTAGCGATATCGCTGCCATATTTGGAAAGAAGACTCGAAGCTGAAAATAGTAGCGATATCGCTACAAAAAGCCGTTGGACGCGTACGGACGAGAAAGACGTCGCGATATCGTGACATGTCGTGATTTTACGACCGGGAAGGTGAATAGGTGGACTTGCAATTTTTTCGGGTTCTTTCACAGGAAAGCGTTACACAGGACGCAGGAAAAGCAGGACACGTGGTGCACAGGTGTCAAACTTGCAGAGGCGTTACATGCAGAGATGAATTTCGAGGCGTTTTCAAATTTGAGCATGAATCAAAGCGGGAAAAAGCAAGAATTTGAGGGGTCATGTGCAGGAAGGTGAAATGAAACGACAGAGAAGATCGAAGATCCGCGTCAAACATTATAAGACCAGAATTGCAAATCGAAGAAGGGGTTGGAAATTGCCGAATACGGAGTTGCAGAGATGAAATCTTTGTGCTATTCTGGGCCCGTACTTGGGCAATTTCCTTCTTTTTGTTCTGGGATTTTCTTTTACACCTAGAACATTCTTGAATGTAATCGAGATATCATTTAAATACAAATACAGAGAGTTGGCATCTTATTGGATGAGAAAGAAGGAGTAACTTTTGCATGCATGATTTAATGTTTATATTTCCCTTCCAGATTTCTTAGGTTTTTAGGTGAAGTTAATGCAAGATCTCTTGGTTGCTTCATGCGAATGCCTGTTTTCTGGAATTACCACGAAACCCTCGAGACTCGCACTCGGCCTATTTGGATTGTGTGGATGTGCAGGTTCATTAGGTTAGGTTGCATGTAGAAAGCCTCAGTATCTTCGGTTTCATCTGATTAATGACAGCTTTCTGACTGTTAGATTGTTACTTTTGTTTACTTTTGTTTTTGCTTTTCAAACCCATATTTTATTTTCAGCAGCTTAATTACTGTGTTTGAATAAATCACTGAAAATCCATCAGAATTAAAGGTTAAAACAGATTTTATTCATTTTGAGTCCATTGAAAGTTCAAAATTAATAAACCACAGTGCCCCTTGTTAACATCCACTTGCAAACCCTAAGGTGTTCTTAGCATTTCATTTTAAGCAGCATTCTTGATAATCAATAATTAGCATAATAAGAACCTTGGAGAAATCATTTTTCTTTGCAAGCAGAGGATTTAGGACTTGGATCCTACAGGAGAGTGTGTTTTCACAATCGGGTTAAAACACCACTCAACAGGACCATTCAAATTCCATTATCTAGTTTACCTTTAGGCTATGAAGTGCTGCTCATAAAACTTTATTTGTAAATAATATTTTGCAAATTCTCTTTTGAGAATATTTTATTTAGACATATAGCCTCGGTGGAGTTTACAAAAACTTGGTGACTGATTTGATCAAGCTTTTCAATGCTACTTTTTTTTAATATCAAGCTTTTGTCTAAATAGAGCCCCACTGCCAGTCAAGCATCTATAATACCAATGGAGTTTATCTAAACTTGGTGACTGATTTGATCAATATTTACATTGCTTGTATTCTTATTTTATAGAGAAATTTGCAAATCTCTATGTAACACTTGAATTTGAGCATGTTAGAAGTTAGCCTTAATCAGTTTACCAAAATGATTTCATCCTTCAAAATCCCAAGAAATACCTCTTTATGTGATTCATTATAGTGAAGCTTTGGCATAATATTCCATTGTTTCATACTCCACCATATTAGTACACTTAGCCAAGGATAATCACTATATAGCTTCATTTCCTTTCCCCCAGTTCCGTTTGATTCATGGGTTGCATTATCTATTTTGAAAACATGCCATTTTGTTAGTAACCATCCCAAAACCAAAACCACAATAAAGGGGACTACTCAAAATGTAAATATATGGGAGCATGAACATGACTTCAACACACACAAAGAAGACTCCTAAACACTCTAAGAAAACAAAGAAAAACCAACCTAACTAAAAATAAAACCAACACACAAAACCCAAAAGCAAAAGCACACCTATGCACATATAATACACAATCTCACACATTTCATGGGTTGAAATAATGCTTTAAATGCAACGCATTAACAGGTAAAGATAATTCCTCTCCATCCAAGTTTTTTAATCTAAAAGTGCTTTCACCTAGGATTTCAAAAATCTGATAAGGACCTAACCACAAGCAATCGAATTTGTCATGATCCCATTTTTTTGTGTTTCTTGTTTCACAATAAAACTAGGTCAAAAATATTGAATGTTTTAATTTAGCTCTCCTATCAAACCACCTCTTTACTACATATTGATGTTTACTAAAGTGAAGCATGGCTTCCTATCTTTTCTTATTGATGCAGGAGCATCTAGGGACATCTGATGCAGAGGCATCCAGTTGCAGGAAAGCCAGTGCTGAAGAGTCGGCTCAGGAAGAAGAAGAAGAAGCAGAAGGCAAGGAGGAAGTTCACAGCAGAAACTGTCATGATTTCGCTACGTCATGAAATCGTGACAGTCGATAGGAGAGAGAAAGTGCAGCAGAAAGGGCCGCAATTTTGTGACATGTCGCAAAATCATGACCGTCACGAAATCATGACATAAATTCGAAAGTGGAGGTGAAGGCAGAGAATGGTAGTGAAATCACGACATCATGATTTTGTGACGTCGCAAAATCACGACGTCAAGTCAAGGCAGAGGCAGGAGTTAGAAATTGTAGCGAAATCGTGACGTCACAATTTTATGACATCATGAAATCGTGACGTCTAAGCGAGGCGGGGGCAAAGGTAGAAGTCGATAGCGAAATCGTGATGTCACGATTTCACAATGTCACAAAATCATGATGTCAACGGAGAAATCAGGTCAAGGCAGAGGACGGTCATGATATCGCGACTTCGCGATATCACGATGAAATTACGAGAGAAGGGTTGAACGGCAGAACCGTCACGATATCGCGACGTCGCGATATTGCAATGTTGCGATATCACGACGTCACGATGCCACGACAAGAATCAGAGTAGAGGGTTGAGCAAGCGAAACGGTCGCGATATCGCGACGTCACGATATCGCGACATCGTGATATCGCAACAAGAATTGGAAAAGAAGGTGCAAATGCTGAAAGGTCGTGATATTACGATATGTCGCGATATCGCGACATGTCGCGATATCACGACATGTTGCGATATCGCGACCAAAATTGGCAGAAAGCATAGGAAGGCTGAAATGTCGTGATATCGCGACATGTCACGAAATCACGACAGAGAGAGAAGAAGGCGAAAAAGGAGAAGGAGATGGCAGGAAAACCGTGACAGGCGGTATTTTTGGGGACCATTAAAGAATGACACGTGGCACCCAGAGAGCAGTCAAGGCGGACAAGAACCAAAAAGCACGGGGAACAAAAAGGATGGTCGCGTAGAGAATCTGACAGGGAGCGACGATGACAGGGCCGTGCAGAGTGGGGATTTTAAATCGGGTTGGTGTCTCAATTTTTGTGTTGAAGTTCCAGAGGGTCGGGGCCTCTATAAAAACCCAGGCTTTGTATTAAATCAGGTTGGTGTCCCAATTAATGTGTGACAGGTGTTTCAGAGGGTCGAGGCCTCTATAAAAACCCAGTTTTATGTTTTAGTCGGGATGGTGGATCGAGGAACGCTCTTAGAACGTAGAAGTGAGAAGTGGAAGACCAAGCCGAGCACTGGTCGTTGTAAAGCCTGCGGGCTATTTTTTTGCATGTATTTTCTAGATTTATTAATGAAAAAGTAGGGTTTACAGAAGAGTGTTTTTTGGTCCCCCATCAGTGGTATCAGAGCTAATGTTCCTGAGTGCGTAAACAGATCGCCGGTCGTGAGGTAGTTTGCGCCAGGATATATGGTAGGGTTCTGAGAGAGAGAGAGAGTTAAGATCTCGAAGTGTGTTAGCAGATCACCGGATGTGAGGCAGCTACACTAAAATCAGTTGAGCTTTGTGAGAAAAGCTGAGAAAAATGCATCCCCAAAGAAGCCAGGACAGCAAGGAAGATATGGTGCCAGAAGAAGAGTTCTTGGCATTGCAGTGGCAATTTCAAGCCCTGTAGGAGGAGTGGCTCAGCATAAAATTACGGGAGCAAGAGGAGTGACGTAAAAGGCAGGAAGAGAGACAGAGAAAGAAAGATGCCGGAGTGCATCAGAAGCTGAAGCTGAAGAAGGCTGCAGAAGAGTGCAGCAGTGCCGAAATCTATCCGATAGAAGACAAAAGTTTATCTGGCTGAGAGACGGAGTTGGAATAAGATGTAGAGGCAGAGGAATGTCTGGAAGAGTTGCAGGAGGCAACAACCAGACCATGCAGAAGTGAATATCACTTCTCCACTAACCTCGGGTGTTTGATGCAGGAGCATCTAGGGACATCTGATGCAGAGGCATCTAGTTGCGGGAAAGCCAGTGCTGAAGAGTCAGCTCAGGAAGAAGAAGAAGAAGCAGAAGGCAAGGAGGAAGTTCACAGCAAAAACTATCATGATTTCACTACGTCATAAAATTGCGATAGTCAGCAAGAGAGATAAAGTGCAGCAGAAAGGGCCTCGATTTTGTGACGTGTCACAAAATCATGACCGTCATGAAATCATGACGTAAAGTCGAAAGCGGAGGTGAAGGCAGAGAATGGTAGCAAAATCGCAACGTCACAATTTTGCAATGTCACGAAATCGTGACATCAAGTCGAGGCAGAGGCAGGAGTTAGAAACTGTAGCAAAATCGCGACGTCGCGATTTCGCAACGTCGCAAAATCATGACATCCAGGCGAGGCAGGGGCAAAGGTAGAAGTTTGTAGCAAAATCATGACATCATGATTTCACGACATCACAAAATCATGACATCAACAGAGAAATTAGTTCAAGGTAGAGGACGGTCGCGATATCGTGATGAAATTACAAGCGAAGGGTTGAACGGTGAAACTATCACGATATCATGACGTCGCGATATCGTGACGTCGTGATGTCACGACAAGAATCAGAGTAGAGGGTTGAGCGGCGAAACGATCGCGATATCACGACGTCGCGATATCATGACAAGAATTGGAAAAGAAGGTGCGAAGGCTGAAAGGTCATGATATCGTGACATGTTGCGATATCGCAACCAAAATGGGTAGAGAGTGTAGGGAGGCTGAAACATCGCGATATCGTGACATGTTGCGATATCGCGACGGAGAGAGAAGGCAAAAAAGGAGAAGGAGATGGCAGGAAAACCGTGACAGGCGGTATTTTTGAGGACCATTAAAGAATGACATGTGGCACCCAGAGAGCAGTCAAGGCGAACAAGAACTAGAAAGCACAGGGAACAAAAAGGATGGTCGTGTAGAGAATCTGATAGGGAGCGATGATGACAAGGCCGTGCGAAGTGGGGATTTTAAATCAGGTTGGTGTCTCGATTTTTGTGTTGAAGTTCTAGAGGGTCGGGGCCTCTATAAAAACCCAGGCTTTGTATTAAATCGGGTTGGTGTCCCGATTAATGTGTGACAGGTGTTTCAGAGGGTCGGGGCCTCTATAAAAACCCAGTTTTATGTTTTAGTTGGGATGGTGGATCGAGGAACGCTCTTAGAACATAGAAGTGAGAAGCGAAGACCAAGCCGAGCGCTGGTCGTTGTAAAGCCTACGGGCTGTTTTTCTGCATGTATTTTTCTAGATTTATTAATGAAAAAGTAGGGTTTGCAGAAGAGTGTTTTTCGGTCCCCCGTCACTTATCAAGATGCATCAAGTGGGTTAATCGAGCTTTAATTTTATTATCCATTCCAAGATATTCTTTCATAAAATGAAGAGTTTGCAATTTTAGATTAGTGGAAAAAATAGGGTCCTGCCCATAGACTAGATGATATGGATATGTCCCAATTGATTCTTTTATTCTAGTTCTATCAACCCAAAGAGCAAACTTTAATTTACTATGCCAAATTCTGGGATTATTTTCAAGCAATTTTTTATGATAGACAATAAGTTTTTGTTAGAAGGTTCCACCAAACCATTACCTTGTGGATAATAATTGGAAGAAAATCTCAAACTCACCTTGTAATCATATGCCCAATATACAAATTGAATAGAAGAAAATGCATAACCATTATCACTTACTATTGCATTAAGCATTCGAAAATGAGTTACAATGCAAACCTCTAAAAACTTAATGATAACATCAATAGTAGCATATTTTGTAGGGATTGCTTCTATCCATCTAGTGTAGTAATCTATAGCTGTGAGGATGCATTTATGGGAATCATAAGATTTGGGATTAATAACCCCAAAAAAATACAACCCCATTGTGCAAAAGGTCTCATATCCACTACAAGTTGTAATGGCATGGCTGCATTTCTCTCTCTAATGGCCGCTACTTGACATGTATGGCAATTATGGCAATATCACACATGAGCATGTGCGTCCTTGAAAAGGTGAGGCCAATAGTATCCAGATCTAAGAATATGGTGTGTTGTTGCATTGGATGATCCATGTTTGGTTCCATACTTACCATGGAAGTCATTGAGCACTTGGGTTGCTTCTTCTTGGTTCACACAACGAAGGTAAATCCCTTTGTGGTTTTGCCTATACAAAACACCAGATTTAATTAAAAAGTTTTTAGATTTCAGACGTAAAGCTCTTCTTTGGGTAGAAGTGAGATGTGACGGACACTTACCACTCAAACAAATATATACAATATCTACATACCAATCATCTTTAGTAATATCTTCTATAGTATAATGTTGGCATGATATTAGAGGATCAATTTCAGCAATTGATTTTACCAATCCTTGTCCATGAACTAGCTTCATAGGTTGGATTTCAAGATCAAATTATTGGAGTGTAGAAATCCATTTTCTTCTTCTCTCGCCTAGTTCATTTTGCAAAAACATACTTTTGATAGCAGGGTCAAGCACAATAGCAAAAATCCTACTATGTATAATGTAATGTCTAAATTTATTTATAGTTTTAAAAATTTCATACATTTGCTTGTCTAAAAAAAAATACCTCAGCTTTGCATATTTCAAAGGAGAACTCAGAAAAGCGATGGAATTTTCAACATCACCTTCACCTTTTTGAGTTAGAACACTTGCGAATGAGTGTTCTGAAGCAAATGTATAAATGTAAAAGGGTTTTGATTAGTCTGGACTTAAAAAAATAGGTTCCCTAGAAATAACATCTTTAATGCTCTGGAAAGCATCCTTACTCTCATTTTTCCATTTAATTTGAACATAATTTTTTAGCATATCATTCAATGGTTTGACAATCTTAGCAAATCCAACAATGCATTTCCTTACAAAATTAATTTTGCCAAAGAATGATCTTAATTCCTTCTTGCTATGGGGAGGAGGCATTTCTTGGATAGCTTATATTCTTTGAGGATCAATACAAATTCCTTCTTTCAATATAATGTGACCCAAAATATTACCCTATGTTACTCCAAAAATGCATTTTCTTGGATTTAGGGAGATCCCATGTTCCCTACACCTTTGTAAGACTTTTCTCAAATACTTAACATGGTCTTATCTCAAGAAAATGTTCCCCATTTGGTTGTAAAGGTTTTTTTCATCTTATCACTTGGGTGGATGAGAATTTGGATGTACCCAGAGTAGCCATCTAAAAATGACATCATTTATGATCCATTTACCATTTTGAGTATCTCATCAATGGAAGGCAATGGATAGTTGTCCTTTTGAGATGCTTTTTTCAGATTTCTAAAATCTATGCACAACCTTATTTCTCCATTTTTCTTTCTTACAGGAACTAGGTTGGCAACCCATGTAGAGTGCCTAACAAGAAATATGATCTTTGCATCTAGCAATATTTTCACTTCTTTCTTTATTAAGGGCTCTAACAATGGATTGATAGTTTGTTGTCTATCTAAATGGTTTGGAGTTAGGTTTCAATGGAATTGTATGCATTATAACATTTTGATCATACATTTTCGGCTCCTTGTAACCCCAAGCTATACAATCCACATATTCCTTTAGTGCATCAGTGATAGATCCTTTTTCTTGACTTGTACTTGATTTGGAAATTAATACCTCTTATGTATTTTTTGCACTCCCTAAGTTGATTACATCATACACTTATTTAGGGAGTGGTACCTTTTTATCTCTTTTTGCTTGATATCCAATGTAAAATAAATTTTCTAGTTAAATAACCCCCCCCCATTTTTTTTAAAGCGAAAAACCCTTGCGGAGCTGCCTTGGTCTAAGAGACCAAGAACAGGGGGTTCTACACCATCAAAGTCACCCGGGGGTCGCACCCGACCCTGCCCGCACCAACATTATCAATTGGATTTTGGGTACACAATTCAACTTTTTGGTAGGGTGGAGATTCAAACCTGGGACCTCCTTTGGAGGATTTCCCTCTCCTCTCCAACTCACCTACAACACCTGGGTGTTAAATAACCCCTTTTGACATCTTATTCTTTTTCTGAGTTATTTCACTATCCTGATCTGTTTCTTCTTGCCATATTTGGTCTTCATATATCACTTGATTTTAAAAAATACCAAATTTAGTAACAAAATTAAAAATGTGCTTGCCACTCTCAAATACCTACAAATTTGTAACGTTATCTAGTATTGAAGGATAGGAAACTAGTTCAATCGAAAACTTTTTGAATTTTTTATCGTCAATCGATTTGAGCATACCTACTGCAGTAGCTAAAGAATCCGCCATACAATTACCTTTTCCAGAGATAAGGGAAATATTAAAAGCATCAATTTTATCTATCAAATCTCTAACTCTAGTCCTATAATGACTCAATTTTTGTCATGACATGCATATTGCCCTTTGAATTGTTTAACAACTAACTCGGAGTCTCCTAAGACCTTGAGACACTTGACTTTCCTACTCAGAGCTAGTTGTAGTCCAAAAATAAGTGCTTCATATTCTACCACATTGTTGGTGCATGGAAACTATAATCTATAGGCAACAAGAAAAGGCTTACTTCTTGGACATGTAAGTTTGATACTAGCTCCAACACCTTGTCTTGATTTGGATCCATAAAATCTAAGAATCCAAACTAGATTATCCTTTTTAGGAGTGCTACAAGAAAGGATTTATTTTTAAGGTTCTTCGGTAGCCTCCTTTATATCCAAGTTATAGATCCCTAAATAAAATTCTACAAATTGAATTTCATTGGGCCTATTATACTCAGTAATCATTTTCTTAAGTCTTGGCTCACTATCCACCCAAATTTGGTTTGCTAATCCCCTCCAAGGTAGCCACATGTGGGAAGAATCAGTAATGATGTAACCATTCAGGTTCTTACTCCAATCCCTACCCAAAACCATGCCATATTTGGCATGAATATTGACCACAAGAATATCAACATGATGTTGAATCCTAGGTTCTAAATTAATATGAATCAGGATATTATAAAGTGTTCCTACCATGTCTACTACAGTTCTATCCAACTGTATCACCTTGCTATTTGAAGGAATTGGATTTAAACCTAGCCTTTGGTAAATATCAAGGGGCATGATATTGCCTAAGGCAACTAAGTCCACTAAAAAATTATGCAAGTTTTTTGCCTACAATCCTAATTGTCAAAAGAAAAGGAGGCACTTCTTGTTTCTCCTTTTGTAAAACCAAGTGAGATTCATCATCTTTGACCTCATGAGTTTGGCTTGGAGGGTATAATACCTTTATCAAGACTTCCTTCTAACCTGGAAATCTAGCAGCCTTGAAGAAAGAGACATTAGCTTTAGTTCTTTTTAGGTCTTCTACTATGTCATAGGTAGGCTTCTCAAAATTTTGCACCTTTTGTGTAGGTTTGGATGACTCAATAGCAGGTGGGGGAGGAGGATTGTTATCAAATTTGGTATCAGGAGGAAGAAGGGGATTATTTGGTGGAGTGGAGGAAGTTTTGAAGAACACAAGCTTATTTTGAGAGGGGGGTGAATAGTATAAGATAAAATTTTACTTTTCTTTCAATTGATAACAACAATAATATCAATGCAATAAATTAAACAATGCACAAATCATCACACACATGAGAGATACATGATTTAATGTGGTTCACCCAATGTGGGCTACATCCACGAAGAATATCTTTCTTCTAAAATTTCTCAATAAATATCTTGGGAATCAATTCCCTATTACAATGTTTATGGACCTCTATCCAAATGAGATCTCAATCCCCAATGCTCTAATTTGTGGATCTCTCTCCACAGGAGAAATCTATCCCCTCTACTCTGGTTTGTGGATCTCTCTCCATAGGAGAACTCTATCCCCTTTGTTCTGGTTTATGGATCTCTCTCCACAAGAGAACTCTATCCCCTCTGCTCTAGTTTGTGGATCTCTCTCCATAGGAGAACTCTATACCCTTTGCTTTGGTTCATGGATCTCTCACCACAGGAGAACTCTATTCCCTCTGCTCTAGTTTGTGGATATATCTCCACAAGAGAACTCTATCCCCTCTGCTCTAGTTTATGGATATGTCTCCATAGGATAACTATATCCCCTCTACTCTGGTTTATGGATATCTCTCCATAGGAGAACTCCATCCCCTCTACTCTGGTTTATGGATCTCTCACCATAGGAGAACTCTATCCCCTCTACTTTGATTTATGGATCTCTCTCCATAGGAGAACTTTATCTCCTCTACTCTAGTTTGTGGATCTCTCTCCATAGGATAACTCTATCCCCTCTACTCTGGTTTATGGATCTCTCTCCATAGGAGAACTCTATCCCCTCTAATCTTGTTTGTAGATCTCTTTACATAGAGAACTCTATCCCATTTTCTCTGGTTTATGGATCTTTCTCCACCAGAGAACTTTATCCCCTTTGCTTTGGTTAAATCTGCTTCAATCTACCACAAACCTTAATACAAAGCTTGATCAAATCAGCAACCAAACATGCTCTCAAATATATCTCAAATTTGCACCATACCTCATTATAAGGCTAGCACAAATCTACCTCAGCTTTTTCCAAATCTGTCTTAATTTTATTTTAAGTCTTCACAAGACTTGCTCAAATATACCTCAATTTTGCTTCAAGTCTTTTCACAAGACTTGGTCAAATCTACCTCAAATTTGTTCCAAGTCTTCTCACAAGACTTGATCAAATTTGCCTTCAAGCCTTCTCAAAAAACTTGCTTAAATATGCTCACTAAACCTACTCAAATATTTCCAAATCTTGCATACAAACAAATGCTTATATCTCTTTCAGAAATACTTTTTTCAACTAGGCAATTCAGACATATTCTACCTAGAATTCATTTAACCTCTGGAACATATAGAGAATGATATGCATTATCAAAAATCCAATATGTTCTTCAAATTCACAAATCTTGCATTCAACTAATTCAATCTCTATCTCTTGCAAAATCCCTTTCAAATCAAATCAAACTAGCATATAACTTTACTTCACAAAACTGGTCTATATTTCTTGTAAATTTACTCTCAAACATCAACCACAATAATGCACAAGTAGGTCTCAAACCCTAATGCAATTTATTCCAATTTCATTCAACAATAATGCACATGTAGGTCTCAAACCCTAATGCAAATATTTCCAACAATGTGCTCCAATCAATCCTTTTAACTCCACCTCAAAATTACTTTCACAATCACCTATATAAAAAGGTGAACCACCATACCTCAAAATGCTTGATGAAGAAATGTCCTCAAGAACCTGTCTCACAAACAACCAATCCTTCTTGTGCCACTTCAAGTGTTAGATAGCAAGGTACTTTTTCAAAACTTCAACATGAACTTTCTTCTCAAAAGAATGTGCACAGTAAAATCTGAAAATGATGCTCTAAGTCCCTTATTTTATTCTAAAAAATGAAACATTAATACTCAACAAAACCTTTCATATCTTCATTTCACCATGAAATAGTTATAATAAAATGTCAAACAAATTATCACACCTTATTACTCCTAATCTTGCAAAATAATGTTCAACCCAACAAAGCCACAAATTACACACATGAATTTTTCATATACACGTCTTGAAATAAAATATTTTAATGCACTTCAAATGACCATTAAAACATCACTTCATTTTATGCACCACTCATAGCACTAGCAATCTGAATTATAAACTCCACTTTATCCCTTTTTAATTCAGAAATTAAAACACCACTTTAACCTCCTTTTAATTCAAAAATTAAAAGCAAAATAATAACCTTATGACTCCCTAAGCAAGTGCATACCTTAGCCTTAGAAAATATTTATTTCACCAAAAATATTGTCCCCCTTGTTGTTGTCATCGTGATTCAAACCTGCATCGCTTCCTAGCTTGTGCCCTAGCTTTGGCTAGACCACTGCATGGGCTAGCTACCCATACAAAACCTAAGCGCACACATTCTTCCTTATACTTGATCTCTAGTGTGAAAAAGATTTTCAAAAAACTTTAACTTCTTGCCTCTACTGTGTCTTGAACTCAAGACCTCCCTTCTGCCATGCCTTAGCACTGGGGGTTTTGCCATCTGGGCTAGCTACCCATATGGAATCAAAGTCAGCTACCTCTATAATTTATCCATGTGTTTTACCTTGAAATCCGAATTTGACCTTCATCTTCTTCTCCTCCTATGCCACGAATGAATGAATTAATAAAGCCCTCAATATTTTATACGATTCTTCCACCTTAGCATAACAATTTAAATATACAAATATGTACTTAGTCCTTGATGTCGACGCATGGAAATATTCAATTTCCAAACTTAACCTTTGGCGTCAACATTTAATTTTTTATTATTATAATATTTTAAATCTTCATAGATTTAAATATTATAATTTATTTTTCTTCTTTGGGCATTTTCTCATTTAATTTTTTATTATTATAATACTTTAAATCTTCATATATTTTAATATTATAATTTTTTTTTTCTTTGGGCCTTTTCTTTGGATAAAGTCTTTGCCACCATAAAACATCTTCCTTTTTCTTTGCAAGTACTACCATGGTAAAACCATTAAACCTTTATTTTTCCTTTGATATAAATGATAACCAATGTCATAAACTTATGACATCAATCCTTTGATATCAATTACAACATTATACTCAAAATTTCTAACAAGTTTTGGGGGTCTTGGATTATTTCTCATGTAATAACCATGGTTCCCTTTCCTAAACTACCTAACAGCTTAGAATTCCTCTTATATGATTTCATCATTATATTCTCCTAAGATTTCATTATCCTCTTCTTATTCCTCACTTTCTTGATAGTTGATGAGGCCTGGAAATGCCTCAATCATAGCATATTTTGAACATTGAAACTGCCTAAAAACTCTTGTGTTTAATCTGATATGCTAGTTAAGTTGATTTAATATGTTGTGTATTAACTGTTTGCATGATCAATGTGTTAGAAATACTATATTCTGATTTTTACAGTCTTTGCATAGTTTTATGTTACTTTGTCATGACTTGCTAAATAAGAAGTATGCTTAGGTTGATAACATCACTTCACTAGTTTTGTTTTGATATGTTTCAAGCATTTATTTATCTAAATATAGCAAATAGTGCAAGAAAACTGTTACTGTGCAGCAGAAACTAGTTTTCCAATGTAAATTCCAGCCAGCTACCAATGAATGGCAAGACATGGAATTCACACATGGAGAGAGATGAAGGCTATTGCAATCTGATCCTGAGAACTAACCCACCTGAGAAATGTAGATGAAATCACTTGAAGAGCACATAGTTGTTCATTTCGAAGATCTTCGAAATGAGCAGACATATTTGGAATGAGAAATATAGTCTCTTCGAAATGAGCGGACATCTTCGGAATGAGAAATACAGTCTCTTCGGAATGAGCGGACATCTTCGGAATGAGAAATACAGTCTCTTCGAAATGAGCCACTTATCTTCGAAATGAGAACATAAAGCTCTTTTTGACTTGTTGACTGATTTCTAACGATGGAAAAAGGGAAAGAAGGTTGAAAAGGTTAAAGGAAAATATCTCCCATCTGACTTTGCCGTCCTTGCCATCCAAAGCCACCATTCATGTAAAAGATCGATTTTGATCCTCTTCTAGGATAAACCCAGGAAATGCTGTAGCATAATAGGAATAGATCTGTAAGATAGGAATGAAATATTCTCAGTTTGTAAAGAGATTTTAGGATATCTATAAATAGATAGCTCCCATCTAGGTTGAGCTAAGGTAGAGGGGAAAATAAGCAAGCAGTATAATAATAAAAAAATAGCAGAAAAGTGACTATTATAGTCCTGTAACAGGGTTTTTAGCAGCAATACTATAATTATGTTCTTGAATCAATAAAGTGCACTACTTTTTCTATTTATGTTGTTGTGAATGAGTGTGAGTAAGATATAGAGAGAGAGAAATATTCATACCTTCTTCCTGATGAGGAGGCTGGCCACTTCCAGACCTAGGAGGAGGACTAACAGCAGGTTTTTATTCTGATTTTGCTGTAGCAAAATAAGTTGTAAAACTTGTCATTTCATTTCCTTGTAAACAGCTAACAGTATTTGCAATATTAGTTTATTTAATGATTAGGATTATCTTGTGATTAATGATAGGTTTGGTTGTAATCTCCATTTTTTAGCAAGCTTTCAAATTACTATAGATTGTCATTTCCAGAATTTACTATTTTTTGTAATTTACTGCATTTTGTGTTTTGCTGTCAACCCCTGCACAGAATATTGACAACCTTCTGTTACAGAGCATTGATAGGATTTAATTTCCATGTTATAATCAGGTTTCCATTACTACAAAAGTAAATAGACTTTCTTTCGCAATCATAATTAGATTTCTAATTTCGCAACTCGTAACTAGGGAGTTATTTCTGCAACATAATTAGATTTCATTCTGTAATTGTAACTAGGATTTCATTTATGTAGTTAGTAATTAGTTTCCATTCCTACAATTATATTAAAGTTCAATTTATGCAATTTAGATATAAAAATGTCCTAAATCCCTCACACAATTGGTTTAACCAATAAGACCTGTTACTCCCAAATGACCTAATTTATAGCTCTGTTCACTCCTTCCACAAATAGCCTTGTACACTGCCCTGGATTGACAAATTCATTGAGAATTAATGATGTGCATAGCGATAGTGCATCATTTTGGCGTCGTTGTTGGGGAATAGTTTTGCTAGAAGGTGACAACAATCCAATAGCTATTAATTAGACTAAGCTGTGAAAATTTAGGATAAAATCTGAATATAACAGCTGGTTAAAGTAACAACTATTGACCTATAATTTATGTCATTCAAGAGTAAACATAAATGAGTAAGCCTAGGGATGAAAAAGGTAGAATTACTCAAAAGGATCCCTGGATTGTTCCATTAAGAAGATATTCATGCCTAAGGGGTGAATCACCTGTGTTTGAACTACCAAAAAAATTGAAACAAAAATCACCAGCTTCATCATCATTAGAACATCCTAAGAAAGAAAAATCATCAGAATCATCATCAACAGAGGATTTTGGACCTCTTAAGAGTGAAATTTGGATAGGTTTAACTATTCCCAAGGAACATGAAACTATGGCAGAGAGAGGAAATCTAGATGGGGATGGCCAACATGGCTATGTCCATAATGAAGGAAATGATCAGGATATGCCCCAACCTTCCAGAACATTTGAATATCCTATCCATTTGAATCCAACACAAAACTCCCCCATGAAAACCATTTCACCTTCAGTACTTCCAACCTTTCGAGGTGTTGTATCTGAAGATTCTGATCAGTTTTTGTTTGAATTCAAAGTAGTGTGTTAAACCTATGACTATGTAAATGGCAATAAGAAACTTAAGTATTTTCCCTCAACACTCAAGGACTCAGCATTACGTTGGTTCATGAGCTTAGAGCCAAATTCCATCCGAACCTGGGATCAAATGGAAACTATGTTTTTAGACAAATATCAGGAGTATTGTTGTGTAAGAAATAGGAAAGATGAGTTATTCAAGATTAAGCAGGAAGATGATGAAACATTAGAAGACTATCTTGATAGGTTCTCCTTTGTTCAAAGGAGATGTGGACTTGTAGAACCTGAGTTATGCAAAACCATATTTTTGAGAGGATTACAAGATGAATCCAGAGAAGTATTGGATTTGATGGGAAAAAGGGATGTAAATACTCTCATAATTGAGGAAATTATGGATCTCTACAAGAATTACTCTCGCACTAAGTAGGGAAGAAGAAAAAAGAGTACAAATGGCACTGATGTGAAGGACCTAATAGAGGAACTTGCCAATTTTAAAATTGATATTCTGGTGCAATTGAACACAACTTTGGGAGAAATGGCTACAAAAGCAAAAACCACAAAACCTTTGGCAATTTATTGTCCAAGATGTAGAAATAAACATGCTTTGCAGGAGTGTCCTTTGAATAAAACTTCTATCTCAACTATTTGTAGTATCTGTTCGAAGAAGCATTTGACTGATAAATGCCACCTGCTACCACAACTCAAAACTGTGTTAGAGAGTCAGACTGAGGAATTCAACTATGTTGGACCAAAACAGGGGGGAAATTTCTCTTAGTGCCAAAATCCCCCTCGTTTTCCTACAAATTGGGGGCATAATCCTTGGACTATGCCTTGGGGACAATCAGAACCACCCCGACATCCTTGGAATTATTATCAATGGACAAATTCCCAAGAATGGCCATAAACAAGTTGGAGTAATCCAGCCTGGAATAAGAATCCGAATAACCCATCATGGAATAAAACAACCCATCTTGGAATAAAAATTAGACTAATCCACATTGGATGCAAAATCAACCATAGTGGAGTCAGCAATACCAGTCCTATCCAAGGCAGCAAAGAAATCAAGGTCAAACTCAGCATTTTTTTCCTGCACCTAATCAAAATTTTCAAGAAAAATAGAACCAACCACAACAAAAACAACAGGTGAAACAACCTCAACTTCCAACTCAACCAATCACTAATCCAAACAACATGAGACAGACATCCCCTATCTATGTGGCTGAAGCTGAAGAAAATGCTGAAATAAATGTTCTTGATTGTAGTAACATCCAACTTCATTCAGGAAAAGTTGTACCTAAACTTGTTTCAACTAAAATCAAGGAAAATGAAAAGAAAGAACCTTTGGAACTAGTTAGAGTTAAACCAACAACAGATAAAGAAGAAAAAATAGAACCACATGTAGAACAATTACCTTCATCAAGTATAATTCCATATCCTGAAAGATTCAATACCACAGCAGAAAATTCTGAGTCAGACCTGGTCAATGAACTTAGAAAGTTAACTATATCATTGCCCTTATTGCAAGCCATTAAGGATATACCAGTGATTAAAAGTATTGTTTGAGATTTGTGCATTAGAAGAGCAGGAAGAAAAAAGAAAGCATTTCCCAAGACTATTTAGGTTGAAGGAAATATAGCTGATCTCTTGTCCGAAAAACTAGTACCTCCAAAGTATAGTGACCCAGGGAGTCCAGTTATCACAATTACCATAGGCTCAGTACCAATATAAAATGTCTTAGTAGATCTAGGAGCTGTAATAAATGTCATGACCAAGGATATAATGGAACAATTACAACTCAAACATCTCAGTCCCACATTTACGCTTTAGAAATGGCTGATAGGTCAGTTGCAAAACCTAAAGGTATCATTGAAGATGTCCCTATAGAAGTTTATTCTTGGGAATTCCCTATAGATTTTTTGGTTTTACAACCAAGAAATTTAGCACATGGATATCCCATCATTTTTGGAAGACCTTGGCTTGCAACTACAACAACCTTCATAGACTATAGATCTAGAAAAATGACCATTTCAAATGGTATTGATCTAAAATAGATCTCTCTGTATCCTCCTGCAAGACCCTCTAGCAATTTTTCAAGTCAGTTATGGTTTCCTGACTCATATGAAGAACCAGAAGAGGTTATTTCCACACTATCCACCTTGGTAGTAAGGGAACACACAGAAGACCTCCATGACACAAAAACTTTAGAGAATGAAACTATCCTAATGAATGTTCTACTTGAACAAGGGTTAGAAGAGGAAGCAGTAAATATCCATCAATTGTTAGGGAATGAGGAGAACCAAAATTTTGAAGGTGAGCCATTTGCACTATCACAGGAAACATCTGTTTCACTACCACATGGGTGGCACAATCACCTGATTTTCCCTTCTCACTGTTCCATACAGGATATGCTTCCATTAGAAATCAATGAAACAAAAAATTCTTATTTCCTCCCATATCATCATTACCCTCTTAACTCCCTAATCACCAAGTATGAAGAAGTGAATTCAGTCCTTCCAAATACAAAACAAATAGAAGTCCAACCAGGCAATTTCTAAGCATTAACAGCTTGCTTATTAGGGAAGAGGAAGAAAAATTGATAACTATTTTGCAGAAGCATGTTCATGCTTTTGCTTGGGACTACAAAGATATGTCAGGGATTCACCCTGATATATGCACCCACAGGATTTATACTGAAGAAGTCAAGCCAGTAAGACAACCCCAAAGAAGACTAAATCCTACCTTGAGGGATATTGTAAAGGAAGAAATTAAAAAACTTCTGGAGGTAGGATTCATTTACCCAATTTATGATAGCTAGTGGGTCTCTCCATTGGTTATAGTTCCTAAAAAAAATGGAAAAATGAGAGTATGTGTAGACTATAGAGAGCTGAACAAAGTGACATACAAAGACCATTTTACATTACCTTTCATAGATCAGGTGTTAGATACCCTTGTTGGAAAGAAATACTTTTGTTTTCTTGATGGATTTAGTGGGTATAATCAAATTCAAGTTGCACTTGAAGATCAAGAGAAAACAACCTTTACCTGTCCATGGAGAACATTTGCCTATAGGGTTTTACCTTTTGGTTTGTGTAATGCCCCAGCAACATTTCAGCGAGGAGTATTAACAATTTTTTCTGATCTGACTACCAATAATGTTGAGATATACATGGATGATTTCATAGTATGTGGATAGACTTTTGACATTACATTAGAAAACCTTGACAGAGTTTTAACTTGCTATGAAACATACCAATTATCCTTGAATCCAGACAAATGTTTTATGATTATGGAGGAAGGAATAGTTCTTGGTCATAAAATCTCTCTTCAAGGGATCCAGGTTGATCCAAAGAAGGTGGAAATTATCAAGAATCTTCTTCCTCCTAAAACTCAGACTGATGTCAGAAGCTTCCTAAGACACATTAGTTTTTACCATAGGTTTATTCCCAGCTTTAGTACAATAGCCAATCCCATGTTTGTCATATTGACTAAAGATTCTAAATTTTCCTAGACTACAAGGTGTCAGGAATCATTTGAAGCTCTAAAAGAGAAATTAGTAACTCCACCTGTGTTAAGAGGACCTAATTGGACATTACCATTTCACATACAGGTTGATGTTTCCAATATTGCAATTGGAGCAACATTAGGACAAATTGAAAATGGTGAACACTATGCCATCTACTACATTAGCAAGAATTTGACAAGAGCTGAGAAAAATTATACCACAACCGAGAAGGAATTCTTGGCAGTAATTTATGCCATCAACAAATTCAGGCATTACATCACAGGTTATCAAATATTCATTCACACAGATTACACAACCATTAAGTATTTTATGAATAAGCCTATGGTAGGTGCAAGAATTATTCGTTGGTTACTGTTGCTGCAAGAATTTGATATCATAATAATCAACAAACCAGGAAAATCTAATGTTGTAGCAAATTTCTTGTCCAGGTTGCAGAACACAAAGGAAGGGGAATTAGTTGAGGACACTTTTCCTAATGAAAAATTATTTTCTATATCTGTCCAATCACCTTGGTTTGCAGATATAGCCAATTATTTTGTCATAGGGAAAGTTCCTCCACATTTCACTTCAAAACAAAAAAAACAATTGATCAAATAGTGTTCTTCCTTTGAGTGGATTAAGGGTATACTTTTTAAGTGCAGTACTGACCATGTGTTACGCAGGTACATCCAAAAGGATGAGGTATATGATATCCTTAGGGCTTGTCATGATGAACCCTCGGTGGACACTATTCTGTAAAAAGCATAATTAGAAAAATTTTAGGGACAAGATATTATTGGCCATCTCTTCACAAGGATGTGAAAAAGTACATCAGGCATTGTGATGCATGCCAAATAATGGGGAAACCCACTCATACAAATGAAATGCCACTACAACATCAATTGGTTTTAGAGCCATTTGAGAGGTGGGGGCTTGATTTTGTAGGACCTATTGATCCACCTTCTCAAGGAAAGGTGCATATTCTAGTATGCACTGATTACCTGACAAAGTGGGTAGAGGTGCATGCTTTCAAACATTCTCGTGAAGAGGTCACCGATTTCTTGTATACTCAGATTTTTTAGATATTTGGAGCTCCACGGTCTATCACCATAGACCAAGGACCCCAATTTGCATCTAAATTCATTGAGGCTTTTACATAATTATATGAAATCAAACATAGGAAATCATCACCTTACCACCCACAAGCAAATGGCCAGGTTGAGGTAACAAACAGGGAAATTGAATGAATATTGACAAAAATAGTAGTTTTTCATAGGAGAAATTGGCTAGATAAATTACCTGAAGCAGTTTGGGCTTACAATACAACTTGGAATTCCACTACTGGATTCACACCTTATGAACTAGTTTTTGGTAAAAAGCCCCTCCTACCTATTGAATTTGAGCTACTAACATTGCACACAACATTGGAAATTGGGATTGAATTATCATAGGCACAAACGGACAAGATTCTACAGTTGAATACATTGGATGAACTTCAATTGGATGCTCTACACCAAACTGAAGTAATTTAGGAGTAGAGGAAGCTGTGGCATGACAATCACATTCAACAGAGGAAATTTTAGCAAGGATATTGGGCTTTGCTGTTTGATTCTCACCATGAGGACTTCCCTATAAAGCTGAGAACTAGATGGCTTGGACCTTACCAAATTGAAGAGGTATTTGACTATGGAGCAGCTCGTCTATCTCATATTGATGGGTCACGAAGAAAGTTGGTAGTGAATGGACATCACCTCAGGGTGTACCATACACCTCTGACTAAAGAGGAATTCTTGTAGTAGCTTGACAGTTTGGATGCACAACAGGTGGAAGAGATTCCCTCTTCCACTTCAATAAAATCAGCATGATCATGGATTTCAAGAAAAGCAAAAAAATAAAAAAATAAAAAAAAGCAGAAAACAAAAAGATGAATAAATTCTGATTGTGAATTCCTTCATGGGCATGATTTCAAGGAAATCATGAATTCCTTCACGGGAATAATCTGAATCAGAAAAAAAAAGCAGAGAGAAATTGAGAGGTAAAAAAAAAAAAAAACAAGAAAAAAAAGAGAGAAAAATGAATAGCTCAGCAGTGAAAACCTTTCCTAAGGCACTACTGAGTTGGTATGCATGAAAACCAGTTTTCTGGCATGCATAGCCTTGAAAATTTTTGAATCATCATTGTACAAATTCACCAACTGCACTTGTTTTGAAATATTGCAGAAAATCTCAGTAGAAAATCAATAGAAGCAGTCATTCTTCAAAAATTGCATTAACTTGTTTTAATCAGGTATATATTTCTTACATTTCTTCATTGTAAATGATTGGTATGTAGTATATAAAAATTAACCATTAGCATAAAAGGTATCCATAAGAGTTGGCATACTTAAAACATATTTTGAGAAGGAGAATATTGGTTTCTGCCTAATCTTCGAAATGAGAATGCCACAAATAGTGTCTGCTATCTTCTTCAGAATGACTGTTGTATTATCTTCAGATTGAAATTGTCTTTAAAATGATTGTTGCACTTTGTCTTCAAAATGAAATTGTCTTCAGAATGACTGTTGCACTTTGTCTTTGGAATGACAGTAGAATGACTGTTGCACTTTGTCTTCAGAATGAAATTATCTTCAGAATTACTGTTGCACTTTGTCTTTGGGATGAGATTATCTTTGGAATGACAGCAGAATGAATGTTGCACTTTGTCTTCAGAATGAAGCTTTGTCTTCGAAATGAGGAATTGTCTTCACAATGAAGCATGATCTTCAGAATGAGGACTTGTCTTCGGAATGAAACTTTATCTTCGAAATGAGGAATTATTTTCACAATGAAGCATAATATTTGAAATGAGCATTCAACATGATATTTCCATGTGGCATCCAAGGAAGGGGAAAATATACGATCAGTAGAATTCTTTGATTGCATATGATAAAATACACGTGTCAGTTGAGATGTGATTTGTCTTATCTTGCACCCATTAAGGAAGTACCAGAATCATGGGGAAGTGACCAACAACATGCCACCATTGTTCGATGTTGATAACCATGCACGTGAGAAATATGTGGGCAAAACAGATGAGCTAAAAATAAGTAAGGTGGATCTGCAAGGACATCTGTGCAATCATTAACATATAGGTGTTTAGAGTAGAAATAAAGATGCATGCCACCCTTCCTTTTGAAGACATAATTGCTAACGCAAAATGATTACGAGGTACAGTGCCGATATTGTAGTTCATTCTGAAGAAGAAAAACAAGGCAATTGAAAACTTGGAAACAAACCCTACAAGTCTGCAAGAACCAGAAACCAGCTATCCAGTGGAATAATAGCAGTAGAGGTGAGCAGTTTTAACATACTAAAATAGGAAAATGGGACGAAAGACAAATATGGAACCAGTAGATACCACCTACCTTTGAGAAAATCCAGAAGTGCTGCAAATTTTTGAAGATGGAGGGTTTATGTCATTTTTGGACAAATTTAATGGGTACTTTGAATATTTGGCTGGCATGTTCACTCACACATTTAGAAATAACCGGGCACACATTAACGTCATGACAATTGATGTAAACCCTGAAGTTTTAAGTCAAATTACAGAGCTTCCATTAGAGGGTCTTCAAATTTCTAGAACTGGCAAAAATACACTGGTAAATGTAGTTAATCAATTTTTGAAAGAAAATGATAGGGAGCCAAAATAATTAATACACAACAACGTATGCAAGGGGGTAAAAAGGGCTAGCCTATAAGAACCCTGGAATGAAGTGGCCACATGGGTGATAAAATTTTTAACCTGTGAAGGGTAATATGTACTTTTATTAGGGCATCATTTCAAAATTTTGAACCACCTAAGACATGGTAGGCAAAAACCAGAAGTTAGGGTAAATCTTCCGCTGTATCTGCACCAGGAGTTGAAAAAATGGTAAAACGATATCAAGAAGGAAAAGGGAGCCCTCACCACCATGGTATTATTAAATTAGTCTATCAGCATCATTTTAGAGGAAACCCTAGAAGCTTTGATAGGTTTTATTCTACTTTGAATGATGTAGTTTTTGGAAGAGAGGATGAGGAGGAAGAAGAAACAAATGCTGTCGTAGATGCTGTTGTAGAGGAGGAAGAAGAAATAGATGCTACCACAGATGTTATCACAAAGGAGAAAGAAGAAACATATGCTACAACAAATTTTTTTGTAGAGGAGGAAACACACCTAGCAGAAGTAACAGAGCACATTTCTCTAGAACCTTCAACCTCACAAGTTAAGAAACAAAATAAGAGAGGGCATGGAACCGACAGTCGAAAATAAAAATAGAAGACAGTTTGTTTTTCTAAAGATGTTTTTGATCTGTCAGAATAGGGGAGTGAAGTGCCTAGCAAAACAAGGGAAGAGACAACAAGGGAAACAAAAGCACTCCCACCAGAATATGAAACTGTCCCCATAGCCCCTACTATCACTAGAAAATAGGGCAAGAAGAAAAAAATTGCATCAAGAACTAGGAGGTCTACAAGACTCCACTTGAGAGAAATAGAAGAACAAGTGATAGAAGAAGAAGGTGGACAAGGCAGTCTAGATGTTATAGAAGTGCAACTAGCCCTTGAAGATTTTTCAAAATTCCCTAAACAAATGATTGAGGAAGAGACTAGGCAAGACAGTTTTGAAGTTGCTACATTTCAACAAGCCATAGAAGATGTGGATGCAATCATAGATAGTTTCATGGAACCTCCTGAACAAGAGCAGACAACTGAAGTAGAAGATGAGATATTTGTTGAGCAACCAACTACAGATGATTTTTCTACATCAGATTCTAAATCAGAAACAGAGGTGGACATCACAGAACAACTAAGAGCAGCAAAAAGTGTTATCAAAACACAAACTAAATGGATTGAAGAAAAAAAAAATATCATTGAAATACAGGAAAAGAAGATTGCAGAATTATAGTAGGAAGTGGCAGAATTGAGGAAGAGGCTTTCACAGTCTGAAGAACAACCAACTATATCTATTGATGAGGATAATTTGGCTCAGTTACTTATGGGATTATCTAGGGTAGATGACTCTTTTACTTTGATTGAGGCATCTAAAACTTTGACTAAAGACATAGGTGCTCATTCTAAAGCAACACCCTTTCATTATGAAGAAGTGCCCTTCCATTCTAAAGCATTGCCTTCTCATTTTGAAGATGCTCTAGAATTGATAAAAAGCATAGAAAAGAATATTGGAGATGAGTCATAGCAGGAAACACCAGCATAGGAGCAGTTTAAACAACAACATGCAATTGTTCAAGTAATTAATCCTTCAAATGATATTTCTGTATTTAAAATTGTTATACCTTCAATAACAGTAGAGGATAAGGGGAAACAAGTAGAATTGTTGTTTGATGACCAACCAATGGAAATAGTAAAAAAAGGGATACAAGTAGAATTATTATCAGATGACCAACCAATGGAAGTAGCAGAAAAAGAGGTTCAGGTAGATCTGCTACCCAAATTTCCACCTGTAGTTAGACCACCCAATACTGTATCCCTAGAGTAATATAATATAGAAATAGCTAGTTGGGTGATCAAATATGAAAAAATTGCCACTAAAGTTGAAAAATTTAAATTGGAAGGTAAACAATTAGGAGCAAAAGAAACAGAAATCAAGGCATTGAATGAAAAAGTGACTGATTTATGTCATATTGTTGATTTTTTGGTCCAATTAAGATGGCCGACTAGATTTTACAGTCTCATTCTGAAGGAGAAATATCTTAGATGGCAGGTCATCAGGATTAGCTCAGGTCTCCCATAAAAATTGGACACAACTGTAGATTTCTTAGAAGCCTATTTTGACAACCCTGTAGAACAGAAAAATCTCTTATGTGAATTATTTTTACACAACTTCTTTATTCCAGAAGAGGTAGAATTTCACCCTCAAATTTACATAGGAGATGTTAAATTGAGAGCATTCATGTCCACTTTACAAAATCAGTTTTACTGGGACCATGAGAAAAGACAAAATAAAGAAATTGAATTAAGAGTTGAATTGTTAGTCAGATCAGTTCAGCCAAATCATCCACTTATCACCAGACAACATTTCACCATGATGAACAGGGAAGACGTAAAAAGGATGTACTTGAGCAAATTGAGGTACTGTGTGACCAAATTCTAGAATTTTTGTAATGACAATTTTGTTCTAGCATTATCATTTTGCAGAAATAGATGGGTAGAACTTTCCATTTCTTTACAAAAAAGGGAACCTATCTCCCCCATTAACCTAGAATGGTCTAGAAGAAGGGCATAAGGAGTGATACAACTGATTGAAATTATGCAACATCACTGGATATGTCTCAGATTTAGGCCTCCAACCATCATTTCTCCAGTTCCCTTCTATTTTGAAGAAGATTCTCAACCTGATGATCAGTTTGAAAAAAGGCTCAAAAACCTTCAAGAGAACAGGGGATATTATATAGGCACCAAATTGTTCTACAGATCATGGAATTTGAATATGCATATATGTGATTCTATAGCCCAACAGAATGCATGAGGACATTCATTAATATAAGTTGGGGGGAAAATGATGAGGCCTAGAAATGCCTCAATCATAGCATGTTTTGAACATTGAAACCGCCTAAAAACTCTTGTGTTTAATCCGATATGCTAGTTAAGTTGATTTAATATGTTGTGTATTAACTTTTTGCATGATCAATGTGTTAGAAATACTATATTCTAATTTTTATAGTTTTTGCATACTTTTATGTTA
Organism: Wollemia nobilis; assembly: GCA_028583015.1. Taxonomy (NCBI): domain Eukaryota; kingdom Viridiplantae; phylum Streptophyta; class Pinopsida; order Araucariales; family Araucariaceae; genus Wollemia; species Wollemia nobilis. The sequence goes on along the minus strand of JAQPPZ010011269.1, from coordinate 1,716,439 downwards.
CTTGTCATGACTTGCTAAACAAGAAGTATGCTTAGGTTGATAGCAGCACTTCACTAGTTTTGTTTTGATATGTTTCAAGCATTTATTTATCTAAATATAGCAAATAGTGCAAGCAAACTATTATTGTGTAGCAAAAACTGGTTTTCCAATGTAAATTCTAGCCAGCTGCTAATGAATGGCAAGGCATGGAATTCACACATGGAGAGAGATGAAGGCTATTGCAATCTGATCTGAGAGCTAACCCACCTGAGAAATGTAGATGAAATCACTTGAAGAGCACATAGTTGTTCATTCCGAAGATCTTCAAAATGAGCAGACATCTTCGGAATGAGAAATACAGTCTCTTCGAAATGAGTGGACATCTTCAAAATGAGAAATACAGTCTCTTCGAAATGAGCCACTTATCTTCGAAATGAGAACATAAAGCGCTTTTTGACTTGTTGACTGATTTCTAATGATGGAAAAATGGAAAGAAGGTTTAAAATGTTAAAGTAAAATATCTCCCATCTAAATTTGTTGTCCTTTCCATCCAAAGCCACCATTCATGTAAAAGATCAATTTTGATCATCTTCTAGGATAAACCTAGGAAATGCTGCAGCATAATAGGAATAGATCTGTAAGATAGGAATGAGATATTCTTAGTTTGTAAAGAGATTTTAGGATATCTATAAATAGATATCTCCCATCCAAGTTGAACTAAGGTAGAGGGGAAAATAAGCAAGAAGTATAATAATAAGAAAATAGCAGAAAAGTGACTGTTACAGTCCTATAACAGGGTTTTCAGCAGCAATACTATAATTATGTTCTTGAATAAATAAAGTGCACTACTTTTTCTATTTATGTTGTTGTGAATGAGTGTAATATCTAGAGAGAGAAAGACTCATACCTTCTTCTATACAAGGAGGCTGGCCGCTTCCAGACCTAGGAGGAGGACTAACAGCAGGTTTTTATTCTGATTTTGCTACAGCAAAATAAGTTGTAAAAATTGTCATTTCATTTCCTTGTAAAAAACTAACAGTATTTGCAATATTAGTTTATTTCATGATTAGGATGATCTTGTGATTAATGATAGGTTTGGTTGTAATATCCATTTTTTAGCAAGCTTTCAAATTACTGCAGATTTTCATTTCCAGAATTTACTATTTTTTGCAATTGATTGCATTTTGTGTTTTGCTGTCAATCCCTGCACAGAAGATTGACAACCTTCTGTTACAGAGCATTGATAGGACTTAATTTCCATGTTATAATCAGGTTTTCATTACTGCAAAAGTAAATATACTTCCTTTCTACAATCATAATTAGATTTCTAATTCTACAACTGTAACTAGGGAGTTATTTCTGCAACATAATTAGATTTCATTATGTAATTGTAACTAGGATTTCATTTATGTAGTTAGTAATTAGTTTCCATTCCTGCAATTAGATTAAAGTTCAATTTATGCAATTTAGAGATAAAAATATCCTAAATCCCCCACATAATCGGTTTCACCAATAAGACCTGTTGCTCCCAAATGACCTAAGTTATAGCCCTATTCACTCATTCTTCCGCAAATAGCCTTGTACACTACCCTGGATTGACAAATTCATTGAGAATTAATGATGTGCATAACGACAACGCATCAATAGTGAACTATTTTAGCTACTAAAGCAACTTCCTTCCCCTTAGAAAGATAAGGTGGAACCTCGGTTGGCACTAACTCTAAGTCATCGAATTGAGCTTGCAAGCAGTTTGTGTATCTGGAAATTTTTGGACACTCCTCACTATGGTCCTTGGTTTTATGAAACCTACATCCATTTCCCAAGCTAAATCTGAAATATTGATAATGGAATTAAATCTACTAGGGCTTTCAAAAGCATCAGATTGGTTGGCTATGAGGTTAGGTACACCCCCATTGTTAGGCTTAGTATTCCATGACCTCATTTGATTATTGAAATTTTGATTAGAATGAGGAGTTTGGGAATTATTCTTCTACATGTAGACCATGTCATTACTCAACTTGAGACACATTTTCTTTAATTCCTCAACTTTGGAATTAGATTATTTTGGTTGAGGCATTATGGTACTAGGTCCAAAAGGATTTCCAATACTAGAAGTATCTTGACTTGGCATCAAGGTTTGATTCTAAATATTTTAGCTCAAAAAAGGGTTCACGCTCTGAAGTGGTGTGGGCATAGGAAATGCTGCCAAAGCCTAAGCATTGGTCACATTGACTCCTTGTGTAGCCATATGATTATCTAAGAGCAATGGTGTGGTAGATGGAATGGATGTATTTGGATAGGTGGGAATGGATGGATAAGTGGGCATTAATGGATAATATTGATGGTATGGTAGGGTATTCATAATTGGCATTTGAGGTGCCATGACTTGATTCATCATAGAAAAATGACTATAAGGACCAAATTGTCCTACCATAGGTAGTTGGGGCATCCCAACACCTTGGGGTGTCATTTTTGTTCTATGAACATGGATTCCATGTAGGCTTGGGCTAAAGTAGTAACTTGAGGATTTATCCTAGTGAACATGGTAGTCATGGGGTCTAACACCCTAAAGTATATTTGTAAATCAAAGGTAGCATCTATGTTAAAATAGCTAGTCGATATAGAATAAAGTTTTTGAAATATCTGATTAAACATTCTAATTAGCTCATTAGATGCCCTTTTGGAAGTCAAAAATTGATGGTAAATGATAGTGGGATTCAAAGGTGACCTAAACTAATTGAAAAAAACATTTTCAAGTTGAACCCATGAAGTAATGGATCCAGTGGGTAAATTGATATACCATTCATAAGACATTTTATCTAGGCTCATAGGAAAGATTCTAAAAGCAACACCTTCATGATCTACTTGTAGTCTAATTAAAACATCATTGTAAGCCTAAATATGCTCTTCAGCCATCCACACACCACCATGTTTAAACTTGGGTAGGGATTTCTCGATGTTTTTGGGTATCTCATGAACATCACCAGCTATGTTCAGGGGAATATTACGTACTCCATACCAAGGAGCTGGTGGTGGTTGGGCCATGATGTTAAACGATGGTGGCCCTACAGGAGTAGTAGAAATAATAGAGGTAATGGATGTATATACACTTGGTGTACCCACAACACTATAGATAATAGGTGTAGATATACTAGATGTAATTAACACAAAAGGTAATTCTAGAGCAAGTACACTAGGTGTAATTTCAACCTCTTGATTCTTGTTTATTGATTTCTTATAATTAGGATAAAGGCTTTGAAATATGGTTTCCATAGTGGTTTTAAAAAAATAAGCGATATACTCAGGTTGATCCATATTGGGAAGACACGTGCTCTATAATACCTCTCACAACCCAAAACAACTGAGACAATAAACAAAAGAAATATAAAAACCTAAAAAACATAATTCCTGCAACAAAGCATAGTGGAAACAAAACTTCACATGTTAGCTATCAGAAAACAAAAGACTTCTGCAACTAAAAGTATTGTTAGATGAAAATGATCTTAAGAAAATAAATCACAAAGCTATGAAATGAAGGGCCCTCCTTCTAGCACCATTTTTGTTGAGTGGATATTTTACCCAATTGTAAAATCCCCATCACAATCAGGGTATTAATCCAAAAACCCTCTCTTGCAAAGAAGTTAAAAACAAAAACTTCTCCAAGGTTTCACTATATAAGCATTGCACATGTGTATTTGAAAGTAAAATAATCAAGAATAACAAGTGCTAGAAACAACCCAGTGATTTGCAAGTAACTGTTAACAAGGGGGCTACTGATTTAATTTATTTGTGCTTTGTGATTGATTTTCTTAAATTGCAATGAATGTGTGCTTGTGTGGATTGATAAAATGGGAGTGTTGATTCCTTATTTATATTTGCTTTAATCTATCTTACCTTGAGTCCCTGTTAGTAGGTTCATTTTATCTTCAAATTAGAATGCAAAGTTAGAGTGTTGTGGAATTATCCACTTCATTTTAAATCCATGCCTTTAATGTGAGATTGGAGTTAGTCTTTGTAATTAGTAGGTTCAACTTTATCTTTAGATTTAATGCTCTACTAATTGCAAAGTTAGAAGTCAAAATGTTAGAAAGTTAGTGTTCATTTGCTTTATCTACACTTAATGTGAGTTTGCAGGTTAGAAACCCTCCTTCCTAGATTGATTTTATTTTATTTATGCAAAATAAAAAGCTGTGCAGAAATGTTCCTTTTAATATACTAAAATATGATCCAAATAAATGTGCACGTAAGTGCTTGTGAAACCAATTATTTGGATTATGTACAATCTAGATTTCCCATATCATATTTATGATTTAAATAGGATCTTTTGGGATTCTGAGTTTCATATTGAAAGACTTAAACAAGTGGAGTTTACAAAAATGAAATAAAACTTGTAGAAAAGAAACTGCAACTAAACTAAACTAAAGCTGGAATATAAGTGTAAACACAATACAATTTCATGCTCCCCTACCCTGCAAAACTAGAGATTGTGAGAAAATCTAAGGGTAACTCAATCTAAACAAACCTGCATAAACACAATTTGATCAAATCAAATACTAGACTCTAAGGAAAATAAATCATGCATTCAGATAAACCTTCACGTAGTGTAACCTCCTAAGAACATTAAACACTAGATATAAGTCTACAAAATGTAGTAAAAATATCAAGCATTAAACATAAAACCCTCAAAAATAAATCTCCTCCAGTCTTGCTCACAAGGTGCAAGTTTTCGAATTCGTATGCATTAAAATATCAAAATGATATCTCCTTGCTTACAAAAAAATCCCAACCCTTTGAAAATGGGCTTCCATGGGCTTTTAAAACTCTAAGGAGCCTTTCCATTTCACCTTTACAAAAAATTTAAACAAAAAATGAAATATATGATCTTTGAAATTCTAAAAAAAGCTCCTATAATAAAACCCTAATGCAAACATTATTTTTATCCTTATAACTCCCTCTTTTCTTTCCTTACTAACCCACATATACAAATATATTTATTTTTAATCAATAACATGGGGACTAATAAAATCACAACTTTCGAAACTACATATGCAACATAGAATATAGCCCTATAATACAATAATAAAAAATCTAAGGCTTATTAAACATTAGTCTTAAGCACCTTAAAATCAAAATTTTCAACAAAACAAATATTTTCCTTGTGCCCCCCTCCACACCGCAACTAAAACCATGATGGGAGAGCTATCAAAACAACACCCTAACCATAGTGACAACCACCTGGGTCATGTTTATATCTTGGGTTGCCTGGTCCTTAAGCGTCAGTGATGGTGACAGGCCTTTCTAAAACTCAGCCAATGACCTCCTCTATTTTGAATGAGGCATCAAAGGCCATGGAGGCCACACCATCACTCATCCTATACCTTTGGACCATTTCCACCTGTGCTTTGCTCCAAATCTACAAACAAAAAGTGAAATCACTGCGCAAAGTGGAATTCAAATATCTTTCATATTTTTAGAATTAGGGTCCATGAATTTGGTTTTGAATCTATGTGAAGGGAGAGGCTATCAAACCCTAACATCCTCTACAAATGTATATGAGGGTTTTGTGCTATCAACTTAGCAGAGATGTTAATCTACATTATCCCACCTTCCATCCATAGAGGGTGATGAGCCCTGTGAAATAATTTAACACTCATTGAATGGTCAAACCTACCCTATGGGCTTTTCATCTACCAATCAAAACTTATCGCGTGGCATAGGAATCGGGTGTGTCATTGGGGAATAAAATTTGGGTCCTCTTGGTTTATATCACATCACTTGTCTTGTGATGCCATGTATCTCATGTCTACTATCTTGTCATATTATTCCTCATCGTGTCTTGTGATGCCATGTGTATCACATCCACCGTTCGCTCTCGATGCTTCGTGCCTTGGTGCCTGCTATCTACTATGAGCTACGCCTCTCATCTACCAAAATAAAACCCCCTTTTAGAAACTATAAGGTGATAGTAATAAATACAATAAGGGATAGGATATAAATAAAGTAGAGGGTATTATTAAAAATTACTAATGCAAATCAAAATGACATAGGAATAGAAATAACAAAATAACAATAAACTAAACTAAAGAAAAGTAAATATTAAAATAAATAAACTAACAATAGAATCCAAACAAACTAAAATAACTAATAAAACAATGAACAAACCAGAATGCTAGCTATAAAACCATAATAAACAAAAAAAATGTCACAACAAATTAACAATAAATAACACAACTAAACAAAGGAACAAGAAAACGAAATATTTGAGCAATAAGAATAACAACAATTTTACTAGCCAAAGTAGCAATAAATCAAGCAATCACCTGTCACTAAAATTACTAGCAAGTATGACCCCATTTTTTTTTTTTATACATTCAAAATCATGGGACAATTGGGTCAACAGTGAGAACCAAATTGCTCAATCATGTCCCATTAGTTCAATTTTCTAAAAAATTTAAGTGGGTCCCCACTATTGGGGTTAGTTGTGAGATAGTCACAACAAGTTGCTAATTATTTGGCCAAAAGAGCTTCTGATCTTTTGAGTCCATGGATTATGGATAACTAGGAGAGTCTCTTGGCCAGGGACTCTCAATACCTCTAGGAGTTGATCCACAAGGATATTCAAACTTAATATGGTTTGCTCTTGTTTTTTCTTCAGTTTTGATCTTGTCTGGTGGTTTTAGCTTGTTTTGTTGTTTATTTGAGTCCTGGTTGGGGGCTTCACTGTACTCTAAAATCTTGTCTTCTTATCAATAAATTTCTACCCCTTTATTTAAAAAAAAGGGATCTTATGAATGAATCATTGGAAGCCTTAAAATTACTAGCAAGAGGTGACATTTACCAAGCTCAAATTTCATATATCCAACAATTATGTTAGAACTATTCTAGGAGAAAGGGTAAACTAGTCACACAAGGAACAAAAATGATAGCCTCAATAACTAAAGTTGAAATAGGCACATTGCTAGAAGATATGAAGAGTGATATTTTATCATCTCTTGCATTACAACTAGATACATTCTAATTATAATTTTGATGGTGTTGCCAAGGGCAACCCAACACCAGCTTGAGTAGGAGGTATCTTTTGAGATCATACAGGGAAGATATTGCTGATCTTTACAGAAAATATTGACATCCAAACCAACCATTTTGCTGAAGCTCGAGCCCTCTTCCAAGGTCTATCTCTCCTATCCAAAATAAATTTCCCTAACCTTATTATCAAAGGTGACTCTATGAACATTATTAGAATATTTTTAGGCACCCAATCAGCATCTTAGAACATCTCCAGTTTACTCTTCCCCTAATGTCAATGTCCAACATGTCTTTAGGGAAGGAAACCAAGTCGTTAAATTTCTAGCTAACCTAGGGATTTCTTTGCCTAACCTCACAATTTGGAATGAAATTTCTTCTCCCCTTGTTCGATGGCAATCCCATGCCTGTATCTCTTATGTGATTTTTCCTAGGATTCATGTTTCTTTGGTAGCCACATCTTCTCCTTGTTATGGGAATCCTTGTTAGATTGGACAATATTTTCAAGATACATCATTTGAGCTTTGATCAATCCATGGAAATTTTCTAAGTTTATAGGATCTATTTTCAATATACACTTTCATGTGTGGCTTCATATTGACAAAATGAATGTTTGGGGTATGTGGAGCTTGTGGCTCAACATGGAGAATATCTTTGTGAGCCATACGTGGAGACATTGTACTACACCATCTTCAATGAACACCTCCTATAGGTTTTTTGTTGTGTGATGGATGAATAAAAGAATCCATCTATTGTTTTACCCAAACACATGAGTAGGCTCTATGTGAGCCTATTGAGGCTTCCTCTTTTACCCCTATGAGGGTTTCTCTATCTATTTTTGTCTTTCTTCTTGGCTATTTTGAATAAGGTGCTTCCTTTTTGTTTCATATGGTTAGGAGTATTTTTCCTAACTAGAACTTCTCTATAAAAGGTTATGAGATCCTTTCAAAATCCTTCTTACCAATAAAAAATATTATCCATTTGGGGGTGTAGGTGTTGGTGTAAGTGTGAATCATCAAATAATGCAATGAATATTCTCTAGCAATGACATAGCTTGTATGATTGAGAATGTAGTGATAAATATTTTTGGTTGTGAATATGAAAACTAGGCATAGCTTCTCCATGTATACATATTTGGTTTCGTAACTCACCAACATGTGACTGATATAGTAGATAGCATGTTATTGGTTGACATCATTCTTTTAATCCAACATATTCCCTAGAGCAAAATCAATAGTGGATATGTATAAAAAAATGGAATGTTTGATCGAAGTAGTGACAAAACTAACAGAGAAGCAAGATAACACTTAATTACGTCAAAAGCCTCCTAACATTTTGTGGTCCATTTAAATGTGATCCATTTTGCAAAATATGGTTAAATGACTTGCATTTATTTGATAATTGAGAAATGAAGTGATGGATCACTTAGATGTACTTTTTAATATAGAGTCGTACATTATGCTTGATTAATCAGTCAATTTTTTTTTGTAAAACATCAATGTGCTCATGATGTGATTTAGATTTGGCCAAAATATCATCCACATTCAATGATTTTGTGCATTTAGTCATGGAAGATGTAAGTCATGGTACATTGGTACATAGCTCTTGCATTCTTGAGACCAAATGGTATGAATTTGTAACAAAATGTCCCCCACAATGTTGTAAAGGTTATCTTGTGTTAGTCATCAGGATTGACTTAAATTTGATTGTATCTTGAAAAACCATCCATAAGGAAGAGCATTTCATGGCCAATGATGGAATCCACAAGCGTATAGATGTTGGGAAGAGAAAAATATTCCTTGGGATATGATTTTTTTAGGTCACAAAAGTTAGTGCAAATGCATATCCTCCCATTGGGCTTGCCAATTGGCACCATGTTTGAAATCCATTCTGGATAATTGATTGGTTGGATAAAACCCATGTCTAATAGATTTCAAAATTCTTCTTTAACCATGAAGGTAATGGTAGGATGATGTTTACTCAGCTTTTGTTTGACCAGTTTGGCATTGGGATTTAATGTGAGATTGTGGACAATGAGATTCAGATCCAAGATAGGCATGTCTTTGTAGGACCATGCAAAAACCTATTGGTATTCAATCAGGAGGGTGACAACATGTTGTTGCTCTTTATATGAGATACTTTTTCTAAGTGTAAGGATTTTGGGATTGTCAGGGTTAGTGTTGATGGTTATATCGATGGTTTTCTCTATGAGCATGTGGTAACCCTCCTCAAGATGATGAGGGATGGGAATGAGGTGAATGTTATCTATGGCATTATTGAAAAGGTTTAGTATGGTATCATTGACTTCAGCATGATAAATGAAAGGTGAGGAAGGGAGAGAAGGAGAAAAATAAAAATTTGATTCTCTAAGTAATTGATTGAAAGGAAGGAAATCAAAGATAGACAGAGAGGATGAGATCTACTCAAAGTCGATGAGATTGGTTTCAATGGAGATGGAGTGTTCAAGGTTATTCAAATTACAAAGGGCTATGCATAAGTCAACAAAGATTATATTGACTTGGGGGAATAAAGGGGATTGTGGATTGGAGGTTAGGTTCTCTTGTACATGCTTATTGTCGAGGTGAAGGATGCATGGGTGTGTTGGGGTGATCCAATGGGAGGAGCATAGTAAATATGGGAAGCATAATGGGAAATAGATATAGGTAAAAATTATCCACATCTATAATGAGGATAATAGGAGATGATTCTTCTATGAAGCTATGAGAGGCAATAAAAAATACCTCAAATGGCTCATAAAATTCATCTTTTGAGGTGTCATATGGAATGGCATGACTAGTGGAAACTTGGAAAAATTCATCTAGTGATAGGTGAGCATACTCAGTGTTAATGTATTCATCATCACTATCCTCCTTTATACCAATGGTAATATGTCAAAGATCATCTTCAAGGAGGTCGATCGAAGAATGCTGATCATATCCTAAATCAGATTTATCTTGAGGGGGATAAGAATGAGGTTGTAAAATAATGTGCATTCCTTACTCATAGTGGCCAAGACCACATCCTTACCAATTAAAGTGTTAAAAATACCTCATGGTGAATGAGGGGTTTTCCAAAAAATTGATGTTGCTAGAAAATAATGCTTTGGGCTCTTTATCAAGTTGTTTATATAACAATGAATTGATTCCTCCTTACATAAAATTCATGTAATTAGAGGAGGGTCCCATGGGGACAACACCATAGATAGTTAAGGGGGTATGGCTAGGGTGACCAAAATACCTAACCGACTCTATAATTGAAGGTGTAAATACAATACTATGTACACGATATGCTAGGAGTAGTCATATGTAGAATGATACTAGGAGTTTGAGATGGGGGTATTAGAGAAGATGAGGAGGATGAAGAATTAGTGTTGTTCATAGAAGGGGATAGGGATGTGGATGAGGGTGGCAAAAAAGGAGTGTGTATCACTTGAACAATGTCAAGGATGAATGGGTTCTCATCAAATGGATTTGAATGTGGGGGTGGTTCAGGATCCATGGAAGGAGATATGGTTTAGAAAGATTATATGAGTGTGGGTATGGTATAGGTAGAAGTGGTGATAGTGATAGGAGTGATGTTGATAGTAACCTATCCAATAATGGAGGTGATGGGAGTGGATATAAGGACCATGGGCCAGTTAATGTAATGATGCAACGTTGAGGGTATGCATCGTATATCTCATATCCATAGTCTACCAAAGAGCACATTATATTGTATTTCTCTATCCAACACATGACACAAGGTGTGGATGGTTTAGATCCCTACTTAAATAGGGAGAACAATTGTTCCATATGTTGAGCATAGAGTATTATTGAAGGCTTGTAGAATAAGTGGAATCAACTATATGAGTGTATGGTAGGTTGAGATATTTGAGGACAATAGAGATGATGATGTTTTCTAAAGATCCCATGTCAACCAACACATTTAAAATATTTTCCATCTATGTAAGCCATGATATGCAAGGGCAAATTTGGTCCTTCTATCGAAATGGTTTTGATTTCTTCATCATAAAAATTAATGGTCGATGACATGCAAGTTTGAATTACCCATAGAATTAGCAAAGGTATTGGGATCATGGGTTTGCAGCTCTATATAATTAAGGATATCCATTAATGACTCTCATTGGAGAGGTTATTTCTTAATTAGTTCATAAATCAAGAGCTTGGTTGATGGTATTTTGAGGCTATGAGTGAGCCTACTCTTAATATGGAGGACTGGTCAAGGTTAAGATATCATGGTTTACACCGATGGAGGTGGAAAATTGGATGAGAAAGGCACATTTGAAGGGTCACTTGGTAGTGTTGGTTGATCAGGGTGTCATTGCTTTTTGGTGATAACATTAATAATGTTGAAAAAACCTTGGTAATTTGGGACATCATTGATGTGATTGACTTGATTTGGTTAAGGGGCATATGTTGAGTCCTAGTTATTTGGTTGTGTTATCCCATGTTATGGTAATAGATTTTGATAAATACCAAGGTTTTAGTTGGGTGGGATAAGAGGATTATCAAATTTTATATATCACTTGTTGATCATATCCTGTACTATGTTCTTGAGTTGAATGCAACCATTGATATCATGGCCCTTTTATCGATGAAAAATATAGTAATGATCTTCTCTATAACCTCTTCCTGGGTTTATTTGGATATTTAGGCCTTATTTTAGGTAATATCAATTGTACCTCCATAATTTTTTAGAATAATATTGACAAGGGCTCTAAAATATGTGTGAATTTGCATGGGGTCCATTAAGGGTCCATGGACTGATAAGTGGGTTGGTTGAGATTATGAAGTTGAACGTAAGGTGGTATAGTGTTGTATGTTGGTTGTTGTGGTGTATATGGAGATTTTTGTGGTGGATATCGAGGTTGTGGGGGCTGTGTGGTTGGGCTACTCAACACTACCTAGTTGACCTAGGCAGGCTTGGATTGATTATTGTTGTTATTTCCCTTAACAATTTTTTTGGCCATTATTTCTTTCTGAGATTGATCTTTCCCTCTTGAATTTTTATGTATTCAATGATTTTGGCTTGGGTCAAGGCTTCCTCAAGATTTTTATATTGTTAAAATTTTAATATGAGGGATATCAATTTTAAACAACTCTAGGTGAACATTTGAGTTAGCTTAGTGATGGGGATATAAAATGGTAATTTAGTAATAAAAATCTCCATTGATTGCCATAATCAAGAACATATTCATCATCAAATTGGTGAATATTGGTAAGATCTATCAATGTGGTTTTATTTTTGAAATTTAGAGCAAAGCGATATAGGAAGATATTGGTTAATTGTTCAAAATTATAAAGGCTATGTCTGGGCAAGTGGTTATACCAATCCAAGGCTCCTCCTACAAGGGATAACAAAAAAGTGCAAAGCATGAGAGGGTCTATCTCATTTATGAGATAACATGCATTGATGAAAGTGCTCACATGATCTTGAGGATCATTTTTTCCCTTCAATTTTTTGAATTAAGGTATTTTAAAAAAGGGAGAATATGGTAGTGCTAGTACTAAAGGGTGGATGGGATAATTTTGGATTAAACTCAGTATTGTATTTTGGTACCCAATACCTATAACGTGTGATTCTAAACTATTGAACTTGTTAGCCAATAGTTGAAATACATCCAGAGTGGCCTAGAGAGCTGAATAGGGTGCACCATGATGAGTCAAATGGGATGGATCAATAGGGGTATATGATTGAAATGAATGAGGTTGAGAGTAATGATGTTGGTTGGGATTAGAGGATGGTGATTGGGGAAGTTGAAAACCTAAGGGTAGGTATTGTTGTGGTTGGTGACATTGGTTGTAGGTATGTGTAGTATTTTGTGGTGATCGATGAGTTGGATGTTGATGATGTGCAAGGGGTGGTTGGGGTTGAGTATACGATGGCTAATATAAATGGGGGTTGTATGGAGTTCAAATATTATGGGTGTTGGGTTGGATGTGATTGGTATGGTTGTGGGGTAGACTGATGTTGGTTTGGAGGTGGTTTTTGTTGATACTGATGATAGGGATATTGCTATTGATCGAGGGTGAATTGGTATTAGTTAGGTGGTGGTTTATGTTGGTGTGGGTTTTGTGATTATTTCACTAGCCAATGGTGAGAATATTGAGGGTAGGAATATATTAGGGGTATCGTGGGTGGACGAGAGGCCCATGATGGATATTGGGGAAAGAATGAGCCCTAGGTAGATGGATGAGATAGAGAATTTAGGATCTAAGGTGGTTTTTGAGGAATATGAGAAGTGTGTGAAGAGTGGATGTGACATGGACAATTTCTAGGGGGTTCTTGTTACAAATATAAATGATGAGAAGAGACAAGAGGATCATAAGATTGAGTAGGACAAGAAAAACAAAAGGTAGAAGGATGTGCAAGATGTGCACCAGTGATATGAATGGTAATGGATGAAGGGTAAGTTGTGGAAGGAGTGATATTTAGAGTAGTGGATTATTTTGGTAGGTTAGAAAATTGAAAAGTAGAGGGAGTGTTCGATGTGTGTATATGGGAAGTGATATATACTTGGGCCTGATGATGGTGAGAATTATGCATAATATAGGAGGATGGTGTAGAAGTGTGCTAAAATTGTGATGAATGATCACAATTGGAAGAAAATGGATTATTTGGATCAATAGCCATTGATATTAGACCTATTATTTTCTAAGGGTGTGTAAGATTAGTTACCTGAAGTGGGAATAATTTTGGTGGCATTCCTAAAGTTGTCACACTCAAGGTGGGGTGAAAATTGATAGAATATGTAGGATACGATGTAGGATGATAGGTCTTATAATCTTACACCTAGAAGAGTGGGGGGTCATTGTAGGTAGAATATGCAGTGGGGGTAGGGATGGTCATGCTGAATTAGGTGGTGAAAGACATGATGAAGAGGGATCCTAGTTAGAAAAAATTTATTGGGGATGATAGATAAAATTGGTATAGAGAAGATGGCTGACATCAAGATCGATAGGTGTGACACTGGGATTGGTTGGAGAGAGGGGAGTCTCAATGCTAGGTGATTCGAGAGGGATGGTATGGGTGGTATGGTAAATTATTCCTAGATCATGTCCAATGTGATGTGTCTCAGGCAAGTGAGGGATGTGATGGTGAGATTCATTTGATAAGCTACCATGGTGAATTTGTGACACATCCCCTTGATGATTCGAGGGAACAATTGAAGGATGTGAGGATTGACTGGAATGGTCCATGGAGACTTGGGCTTGGTATTAGGCCTTGGCTTGACTATGGGTCAATACCATAGGCTATTAGAAATGGATTGGGATGTGGATTGGAGATTCCAAATAATTGTGCTCATGGTGGCTTCTTTTTTTTTTTGAAATAAAAACACACTTTTTATAAAAACAAAAAGTAAGCAATCAAATAATCATTGTGTCAGTGTTTTTATTTTGTTTTGATGTCTTTGATGTTTTGCAATGTTTTTTTTTGTTTTTTATTTTATGTTTTCTAAACCTAAGAATGATGAAGAGGTGATGGAATGAGATCTATAAGAGTGTGTTCATGCCAACTCCCCTTACAAGACATGAGACACAAATGGCTAATGTGGCTTCCTAGGATGGTGGGTTGGCTTTGAGTATCCTAAGGGGTAAAATAAACCTCCTAAGAGAGGTTGCACTATCTAAATCCTACTGCTTTCCTAGTCAAGCTTTGGATAAAAATGATAATTTCTTGCTCAATAATTATTAAGTCTCGTAAGCAAAGGGTGCCTGACCTCAAAATTACCCCAGAATAATACCAAGGGTAACCAGATTTTCGATGATGAAGTCTAGGAAACTATGCGATCTAACTATGGTATCTAAAGAATCAACCAATGATTGGTGGTGAAATATATCACTGGTTGGTTATCCTGGCTAAAATATTTGTAGAATGTATCGTGAAAAGTGTGTGCTTGATTTGATTTGCTTTTTGCTTTTTTATTTTTTTGGTTTTCATTTTTATTTTGTTGTTTGATGCTAAAAATTTCAATTTACAATGTAGATCTAAAACTAACCCTTAATATCCAATGAAAATAATGACCTTTATATCTATGAAAAAAAACTTGATCTAATGATCAATGAAAGCAAATAACAACTAATTTATTGAGACTTGAATGCAAATGACAATTAAGCTAATGACCCTTGAAAGTAAATGATAACTAAACTAATGAACCTTGATTATTTGATTTAATCTAATGAGTCATGAAACAACTACGATTGAGCCAATGAGTCTTGAGTCTTTATGAAAAAATTATAAAACAATTGTGCTAAGCTATTGGAAATCCAAAGAAGAAGGAAAAAAGCTTAGACTTTGAAGAAGAAGACCTTCTAAACTAAGAAATTTTGTTGAGCAATTAACCTAAAGAATAAAATCTTATGAGATTACTAAAGAATATTAAGGAACTATGCTAATGAGAGGAATACCTATGGTAAATTAAGGAATGACTAAAAGCAATTTGTAATTCAAACAAGATATGACAAAGAAATGGACTATAGCATGGACCTTTACACAAAACTAAAGAATATAAGCTAATGGCCTATGATATTGTACTAGAAATAAAAGGAACTAAGCCTGATGTGCCTCTGTATCTATGTTTGTATGGTTGAATACGAGTCTATGTAGCCATCCTAGATGGTTGTGTCTAGGTCTATGTAGCCACCCTAGGTAGTTGTTTGTATCTTTGTAGCCATCCTAGGTGGTCTGTGTTTATGTAGCCACCTTGGGTGGTTGTTTCTAAGTTTGTGTAGCCACCTTGAGTGGTTGTTTGTGTCTGTGTAGTCACATTGGTTGGTTCTCTGTGTTTGTATAGCCATCCTGAGCGATTATATTTGAGTCCAGGTGGGCAGATATTGCAATATTGGGCCTTGATTTGAATGAAGTGATTGTGCCATTTCTACTCCAAAGTAACCATGATAGAAGCAAAAAAATAGAAAATTTAATAAAGAAATCAAAATAAGCAAGAAATCATGAGGAACCCTAATCAAAATATACAACATACTATATTAGATGCAAGTCCTATAACTTAAGAAAAATAGTGAATGTCAAGTGCGTTAAGGGAAAATGGGTCCCATCATGATCACCATTTATGTGACTAATAAAATGTACCATAACATGTAAATAAAAAAATAAAATTTGATATTGCACTTATAGACTTTGTTTGTTACAAATAAGCCTTTTTATTACAATGGACCTCCCAAAAGGAAGGATTTTATTTACAAATGAGTTCAATGGTGCCAAAAATCATATGCTTGGTCACACAAAAAATTGTAGGGAGGGATTTTAAGTTCTTTTGATTGAAATACCAAGTGTCTATGTCGGTCCTAGTACCTACACACAAACCCATAATAAAAGCATCAGTAGCATCTATTGGGCCTTTCGAGATAAGGCCCTAAATCATGAAAATGAGAGTTACAAAACTCATCAATAGACTAATCAAAAGTTACAAAAACCATGTAAACAATTATAAAATCATGCTAAAATGCTTGATTTACATTCTTAACTAGTTTCTTATTTTGTGTCTCTAATTACCTTCTAGACCCAACCACCTAGGGTGATTGGCTCTGCATAACCGTAGTGGGTGGTTATATCTTTGCAGCCACATAGGGTGGTTGGCTCTATGGATTTATACTGCTCCAAATGGGTTGAAATATTTTGGGAGCCTTCCTTTGGTTTTCAAGAACCTACCCTTAAATTTTGTTAGCTTTTGATGGCACGATAATGCAGGGAATGTAACCACAAGATGAAAGATAACTAATCTAAGATAACTATAAAATAATGGCACAATAATATGCAAGAAAATAAAATATGAGCATCTACAAATAACTCAAAAATATGCCATTAATGAAAGTGATGAAAATAGTACAATGATACATAATGGAGGACATGAACAGTCCATGAGAGGATACAAAGGACTATAGTATACCACACACTCTACTACTACCACATATGATCCCCTATACTGCTACTACATATGCTCTTATAAAACACTCACTATGAGGCCTTTATATAGGAATATAGATTACTTGCCCCTTACTCTATGTATCTAAATGCTATACAAGTGGAATCCTTGTACATTTACAACATGCACCTTTGACACTTGTGCATTTATTACAATACTTGAAGTAACTAACTAAATTTACTCTAAAGTAAACTCCTACTCTAGTTATGTACCAAAGGTGGTATATTTACATGACCCAAATGATATAATATACTCTAACACCCCCTTGTATTACATTGTTTAGGTATTGAAGACTTATTATTCTATATGGATCTTCATATTTAGAATAATATTGGCTTGGTTCTTCTTCTTTTGCTCCCATTTAAGTGTTATTTCTTCTTGTCTTTTTCATTCCACTCTATTTTTTTGTTTTTGAGATTTTGGAAGAATCCTTAACCTTGTAGTCTTCTAGGTATATTTGATGAACTAGTGATCTCACGATTTTACAAGTCATAAGTGTATCATAATTGCTTCCTTTTATGTTCATTGGTTTCTTGTATGACATGTTTCCTTGATCTTCACAAAAGTCACACTTGAATTCATTGTTAGTGGATGTTTCTGAAATAAGAGCTTGGAAGAAATAGTCTAATTTAAATATTAGTTCCTCATCGAATCTTTCATAGTATTTTTATTTGTTGTACCAAAAGTAATATGGATGATATTTTTCTCCATAATATTCACATGGATGGAAACTCCAACAGTTAGCCTTTTTATGACCAGATTTACCATAGTAGGTACATAGTAAATATATCCTGATATCTTTGTTATTTGTTTTAGGAATATCATGTTTATCTATTTTTTTGATGAAATAGTTGAATCATGTGTGTACAATTGAAGCTATTATATCTTTACTTTGTTTATAGATATGTATAATGTTATTTTACTCCTTTTGAATTTGATATTTAGTATTATCATCAACTCCCTTTTTAGAAGATATGCCTAAAGAATCTACTTTCACAAAACTATTAGTTTGTGAGTTTTTAAATTCGAACGATTCTTCTCCTCCATTTGCATCTTCTTTGTTATCAATTGAGTTTTTTGAATCATCAATCTTGCTTTTAAGCCATATTGGTATTTTCCTTGCTCCTTTTATAAGTACATTATTCAATGTGTTCTTTGGATTAGACATCCTTATAGCTCCTTAGAATATGTGAACCAATTTGATGAAACCTTTCCAGAATTAGGTTTTTTAGAATCCTTATGTCTATTGAACAATATTGAACAAAGTGCAATTATTCATTAACCAACATTAGCAAAATAGGACTAATGTTTAAATAGGTTACAAAATAGGAATACTAACTTAATCTCCTTAACCCACGCTAACAAACGCGCTATAGGAGAAGTAGAGTTAGGTTTGGATTTGATAACCTAGGATATTTAGGATTTAACCTATCTACCATCAGATATTTAAAATAGTAAATATCTGCATGGTAATTAGTACAAAGTAAATGTAATAATCTACTAAACTAGTGTAATGCAATATACTAGCTTATTGTACCCTAACATCCCCCCTTTATTACATTACTTTGATATACAAAGTCTACTTCGGAACAACTCAAATTTGACACGTCCAAGTGCCTTTGTGAAGATGTCAACAACCTGTTCATCGGTGGGAATGTATTGGAGCTTGATCCTGTGTTTAGGAACTTCATCATGAATGAAATGACAATCTGTGTCAATATGCTTTGTGCGTTCATGATGGACTGGATTCTTGACCAAGTTCAAAACACCTGAGTTGTCGCAAAACATGTGAATAGGAAGTTTCTTTGGTAGGCCCATGGTAGCCAAGATGCGACTTAACCATATCACTTCACACACAGCTCCACGTGCAACGCGATATTCTGCCTCTGTTGAAGATAAAGCAACCACCTATTGCTTTTTACTATGCCATGAGACAGGACCAGATCCAAGATGAAATACATATCCTGAAGTTGATTTTCTATCATCTAGGGATCCAACATAGTCAGAGTCAGTATAACTCTGTAAGAAGAATGAATTATTCTTCTTATACTCTAGACCATAATCTACACTACCTTGAATGTAGTGAAGAACCCTCTTAGCTGCTTTCCAGTGAGAGACCTTTGGTTCCTGCATGAACCGAGAAAGATAGTTTACAACATAAGTAATGTCTGGTCTAGTATTGGTCAGATAGATGAGGCTTCCAATCATCTATCGATATAGCGTGCCATCTACCTATGGTGAGTCATCATACCATGATAACTGAAGCCCTGATTCCATCGGTGTTGCTTTGGGCTTACAATCAGTCATACGATATTTTTCTACTAAAGTCTTGGCATACTTTTTCTGAGTCACCCTAAGATGATTCTTCTTCTATTCTATCTCAAGGCCAAGATAGTAGTGGAGAAGTCCAAGATCTGTCATATCAAATGACTCTTTCAAGTCATCTTTCACGGCGTTAATCAATTTCTCTGAATTGCCAGTGATGATCGGATCATCTACATACAAGTACAAGAATCACTATTTCAGAACCTGTGTTCTTGATATAGAGATTTGCATCTGATGGACTTCTCTTAAATCCATGTTGTAGTAGGTGACTATCCATTTTGATGTACCATGCTCTTGGGGCTTGTTTTAGCCCGTATAATGATTTGACCAACTTGCAAACCTGTTGCTCATGGCCTTCCTTAGAAAATCTTGGAGGTTGAGTCATGTATACCTCTTCTTTTAAGTCACCATTTAGAAAGGCACTTTTTACATCCATCTGATGTAATTTCCATCCGAACTGTGCTGCCATAGCACAAAGAACTCGAATGGTGGTCATCCTTGCAGTGGGTGCAAAGGTTTCCTCATAATCAAGGCCTTCCTTTTGAGCATAGCCCTTTGCCACAAGATGGGCCTTATGCTTGTCTATGGTACCATCTGCCTTATATTTGACTTTGTAAACCCATTTGCAGCCTATGGGCTTCTTTCCTTTAGGCAAATCGACCAGACTTCCATGTTTTGTTTTTAATGAGGGATTTATGTTCAGCATCCATAGCTGCCTTCCACTGAGGCTGACTAAGTGCTTCATCAACTGTAGAAGGTTCATTTTCATCATATGAAGACATGTAAACCCTCTCCTCATCAATTTCCATATCATTTCCACTTTCTAAATCTCTATCAACATAAAGCTCTTGAAAATCTGCACAAAGATCATCAACTGAAGTAGATGCTTCTATCGTTCTCTGTCGAGACATGCTTCGTGTCTTTGGATGATTGAGAGTGAGATCTGGTGGTGAAGTGAGTTTGGAATCTCTCATAGTACTTGTATACCATTTTGGAGGCTTTTTCTGTTGTGGAGGAGTCTGTGGTTGTTGCTCCTCATCTTCCAGGTATACTGATGTAGTGTTAGATGTGAAAGCTTCATCAAACACTACATCTCTACTAACATGTATTTTCTTGGTGAATGGATCTATCAATCGATAGCCTTTTGAGAATTCATCATATCCAAGAAAAACACATTGTAGGGTCTTCTCATCTAACTTCTTTCTTTTCTCCTTAGGTATATGCATAAAAGCCTTACACCCAAATACTCGTAGATGAGATATGGAGGGTTTCCTTCCACTCCATGCTTCTTGAGGAGTCATACCTTCAAGAGCCCATGTGGGTGCCCTATTTAGAAGATATACTATAGTTGTTACAGCTTCAGCCTAGTAAATGTGCTCAAGATTGGCTCCCTTAAGCATACATCGAACCATTTCCATAATGGAACGATTTCTTCTCTCAACAACTCCATTTGACTGAGGAGAATAGGTTGTTGTTAACTATCTTTTTATCCCATGTTTCTGTAAAAATGAGGAAAATTATTTTGATGTGTATTCCCCCCTCGATCTGAATGGAGGGTCTTTATGAAACATCCTGATTCTTTCTCAACAAGCTTCTTGAACTGCTGAAAATAGTCAAATGCTTCAGACTTCAACTGTAAGAAGAAGACCCACATTTTTCGTGAGTGATCATCTACAAACAATTGAAAATACCTTTTTCCTCCACAACTAGTAGACATAGGACCACACAAATCTGTGTGAACTAACTCCAAAGGTACCTTAGCTCGAAAGGAGCTAGGTTCAAAAGGTACTCTATGTTGCTTTCCTGACAAGCAATCTGAGCACACTGGCAAAGTAGATGAAAGAGTAGGCAGTCCTTTCACCATTTGATATTTATTGAGTTCTAGTAAATACCCTGAACTTAGATGCCCAAATCTCTTATGCCATAGAGAAGTGGCCTCTTTTGTGGTTATTGCCATTGCAGTATGTGTAGAGGTAATTGCATCTAAGATAAACAAACCATGTTTGTATGAACCTGTTGCTATCTGTTTTCCTTTCTAGGTGATAAAGCAACGTTTCTTTTCTTTGTCCACTTTGAAATTGACATTCATGTTATTGTCCAGGATTTGTGGAACTGACAAGAGATTATTTTTCAATCCTGGTACATAAAGAAATTTTTGAATTTTACATTCTCCATCTGGAAGGGAGATAGAAACACTTCCTTCTCCCTGAACTCGATAGGTCTGATCATCAACAATGGTTACCGGTCTACCTTCTCGAGCCTCAAATGTCTCAAACCAGGACTTATCGCCAGTCATATGTTTACTAGCGCCTGAATCTATGTACCAAATAGTATCCTTGTGAGAGGATTCTGTATGTGTCATGAGCACTTTGTGTGCTCGTTCAGAGTCCGAACTAGAATCTTCAGTGGCAAT
Source organism: Wollemia nobilis (assembly GCA_028583015.1). Lineage (NCBI taxonomy): Eukaryota > Viridiplantae > Streptophyta > Pinopsida > Araucariales > Araucariaceae > Wollemia > Wollemia nobilis. The sequence continues at coordinate 1,694,756 of JAQPPZ010011269.1, read as the reverse complement.
GTGTCCCTGTTGTTGTTTATTCTTGTTCTTTGGTTTACCTTTGCCCTTATTTTGACCTTGTTCATTGGGCGGTTTGTTCTTAAACCAACATCTTTTGGTTTCATGAGTGTCTTTATCACAAATTTTACAATACTGCTTCTTCTTCTTAATCTCTTTGCCTTTACCCTTGTCTTTGTTAGAAGAAGATCCTTTCTGTTGATTCCACTTTTTCTTTCCACTTTGCTTGTTTGAGAAAAGTGCATTGTTGGATGCCTCATCTCTTTGGAGTTGATTAGCTTCTTCAGTTTGAAGCAAATTTACCAACTCTACAAAAGTCACTGTCCTCCCAGAGACTTGTAGTGAAGTGGTCAACATTCTATAGGAGTCTGGAAGAGCCCTTAAAATGATTGAGGTCAGGACATTGTCTTCCACTTTTTCTCCTAAGGCTTGCAGTTTTGTTTTTATATCTGCGACTCTGTAGAGGAATAGCTCTACTGTCTCTCCAGATTTCATATGAAGAGTATGAAGCTGTGTTTGAAGGTTAAGAATTGTTGATTGATTATTTCCTTCAAAAATGGTTGCTAAGGCATTCCATGCCTCCTTACCATTTTTAGCTTCACTTATATGAGGTTGTATGTCATCAGTAATAGCTAGCAAGATCAATAAGGAAAGTCTTTTATCCTTTTTATCATAAGTTGTCTGATCTGCTCCTACTGATGTGGGTCTAGAATCAGTGCCATCCACTATTCCCCACATCTCCTCTACAGTTAAAATGGCTTTCATCTTAGTTTTCTAGGCAGAATAATTTGAACCTTTGAGCAGTTGGCTCTCATTGAGATACTTGTTGATCATGGCCATGGTGAAGGTTTCAAATTGATATGACTAAGATGACTTTATCTTGCAGTATACCCTCAAAAGAGTATATGGAAGATTTTAATTTGCTCTATAAGATATTTAATGACACCTGCCTTAACACCCTTAACAAGGGATGAAAAGTTTGAGGAAATTAAGCCAAACAAAATAGAGCAAATTAAAGGGGTAGGTTTTGAAAGACTTCTGATTTTGCTCTCTAGGATATTTAATGGCACCTGCCTTAACACCCTTCAAGAAGGATGGAAAGTTTGAGGAAATTAAGCCAAACAAAGAGAGTGAATCAAGGTGTTTGTATTTTGACCTTTGGTGAGGAGTAAAAAAAAATTGACTTTGTTTAACCTGTGCAAGGTGTAGCACGATTGTAGTGAAATTTGGGTTTTGTGAAATGCTTCTTCAATGTTTTATATGATTGTTTAATTGCACACACAAAAAAAACATGATTGTTAGTGCAATAATCAAAACAAGAGAGCAACCCAAATTATTATCACTATAGGTGTCGGATACAACCAAAAATGCACCTAGTATAGTCAATTTTTAAGAAAAGGTGTCGAGTACAATCGAGAATGCACCTTTCTTGCTTTTGAAATATCCCCCCTTTTTCTTTACAATTTTGCAAAAAATAGAATCACAAAAATATGACTTCTATCCCCCCTTAATTTTTACAAAATTGAAAAAATTCGAGCACTCCTTTCAAGACAAGTCGACACACGACCCGCGTTTGAAAGGCTTCCAGACCAGTCGACACACGACTTTGGTTTTTTTTTGTCAACAATTTAGCATGAGGAGCAAAAAAAATTGGTTTAAGAGATCTCAATTTTACAACAAAAAAATTGCTATTTTATGTCTTATGTCTCCTTTCTTGAAGGAGAAAACAAAAGCAAAGTTTTTTTTTTTGTTGCAAATGAGATGACCTTTATGCTTCCTCAATCATGGCTTTCTATTTGTTTTGCAATAGAATTGTTGAGATTCTATGTCTTATATCTCCAAAAATGAATGAAGAAAACTATAGAACTTCTGAGGAGTTTATTGCAAAAAAAATGTTGAAGAAGGTTTTAAATTTTGCAAAAAAGAGGTTCCTATGTCTCCTTTGTCTCCAATTGAGAGAAAACACAATTTTGACTATGAAACTTTTAAGGCAAAATGATTTGGTGTTTTGTTTCAAGTTTTCTAAGTTTTATAAAGCAAAAATATTTATTTAAGATCAAATTCCTATAATGTAAGAAAAAAATTGGAAAAAAAAAATTCAATTTGGCTAAAAATTGAATTTTTAAAACCAATTTTAACTAAATTATAAAAAAAAATCAAAAAAATATTTTATATAGCTAAAAACTTTAGAAAAATGAAAAATTTGATCGAAAAACACCAAAGCTTTTTAAAAAACCTGGTTTTGGAGGCGTCGGGACTCGATCGCGCGCCCTCGTGGGTGCTAGGCGGCCGCCTTGGCCAACCAAGCCACCGGTCGGTTTGATACGAAGGTGGCGGGGCTGGTATTTAAGGTGGCCGCGGCCCCTTAATTTGTTCTATGGGATTTATCCCACATGCATCCCGATTTGGGATGCATAAGGCTTTATAAGCCTGAGTCCTCCCCTCAAATGTCGATTGCCTATGGGCAATCGATGTGTCATGCCCACCCTTTTGGATGCCGCCACGTCACGCCAGGGGGTGGGGCCAGTTGTGTCATCACGTCGGGTCCCATCCAGTGGCTGTCTATCCGCCATGTGTCCGATCGGTGTCGGGTCCAGTCCAGTGGCTATCCGCCACGTGTCCGATCTGAGTCTGTCCCACGTGTCCCGATGCGATAGGTCAGATTCAGGGATCGAAGGGCCTCCTACCCTTGCGGATCTCGAGGTTGTCAAGGATCGGAGGGCGCTCCTGCCCTCTCGGATCTCGATGTTGGGTCCCGCGTGTGTCCAGCTAGGAGGGGGAGGGCGCTCCTGCCCTCTCGGCTCTCCCGAGCGGTGATGAAGCCACGTGGCTCTTGGGCCCACGTGGCTCTGCGGTCCTTGGCTGCGTTAGCGGAAGCCGAGGCTCCAACTGCCTCAGGCTTTGACCGTGGAGCCCGTCGACAGCGAATCGATGTCGACTCTAGGGGCTTGGTCGATCGCGAGGTCGGTCGATCGCCTAGCCCGATCGGGCTTAGGTGGATCGGCTAGCCCTGGTCGATCGCCAAGGATGCCTCGCTACTGGCAGGTCGATCTGACCTGGCCAGGGTGGATCCTACGGGTGCATGCCTAGGCACTGGCAGGTCGAGTTGGCCTGGCCAGTGATGGGCCTACGGGCGCTCCAACCATCACCAGTCCTCCGGGCGAGCAAAATAGGGATTGGCTCTAATGCCAATGTTGAACAATATTGAACAAAGTGCAATTATTCATTAACCAACATTAGCAAAATAGGACTAATGTTTAAATAGGTTACAAAATAGGAATACTAACTTAATCTCCTTAACCCACGCTAACAAACGCGCTATAGGAGAAGTAGAGTTAGGTTTGGATTTGATAACCTAGGATATTTAGGATTTAACCTATCTACCATCAGATATTTAAAACAGTAAATATCTGCATGGTAATTAGTACAAAGTAAATGTAATAATCTACTAAACTAGTGTAATGCAATATACTAGCTTATTGTACCCTAACAATGTCTCCCTAGTGATTTAGAATAAGCTATAAGCTTAATAAAGTGCTTAGTAAGTAATAGTTCACCTTTTGAGTTGATTTTGTAATGTTTTGTAAGTAACAATAATCAACTTCTATTTCACCTTATCTCTCCTAATGAACTATGCACTTAATTTGAAGTTCTATGGTTGGATTTCTTTTTGTCCCTTTAGTATGAATATGAGACAAATGTAAATATATAATTCCAACTCCTTAAGTAAATAATGAACTTCCTTTTATATCCCTTAATATCCAATATTTCTAAATTCCAATTATTTATGTTTGATGTAGTATACCTTATAACTCCCTAATTTTTGGAATATTAGAAATTAATAATATTTGCAATATAATTTTTAAATGTCTAAGTAGAAACCCTTATTTCTCCTACTTAATTATTTGCAAATATAATACTCCCTTGAATTATCCCTTAAGATTATGCACTTTTGATCTGATTGCTTTCTCTAAGGTTATATCTACTCCAATTATTTAAACCTTAGTAATATACATTTCCTTATACCTCCCTTTTAAACTTTAATGAAAGCAAGTAAGTGCAAATATACCTTTGAATTCGTGTTGACTGGTATTGAATCTGAGCATTGATTGTGAGCGTTGGTGTCTTGCTGGTTTATGATAGACTCGATAATCGTTCTCTTATGACAGTCTTAAATGCACCTTTGACTCCTTGACTTTAGGCTCTGAATGTGCTTCACTTAATGCTTGCTACGAATTTGCTTCCTTTCGTTCATTCGCTTGCTTGCTCGTTTGCTCACACTGTGTGCTTCTTGTCTAGTGGCTATATGTAAGCTTCTACTTCTTGAAGCGGGTGCCAGGTGGTGGTAGGCATTACTTAAGTCTCTTCCTCGAGCTTCACTGGACCTTGTGGAGCATTTTAAATTATGTGGCACTAGATTAGCTTCTCCTTGCTGGGCGTTGAAGTTCCTTGGATGTTAGGACAATGATGAGAAGCATTATATGAATGAGCACCTTTCTTGAGCGTTGGAGATAAGAGGGTAATGAGCCCTTTGTGCCAAGTGGCACAATATTCCTTCCTCTTTCAAGACAAGTGTAGATATCTCCTTTGCATGCATGCTCTCTTCAATGTATCAAAAATTATGCTTAAGACCTTCTCACTACCTGTTCATTCCAACCATTTGCAAGCTTGCTTCGCTCTTTTTATAGTGAATGATTTCCTTCTTGCAAGTTGTTCTACTCAAGGATGATGGTTGGCTCCAGCTGTGAGGTACCAAGGGTGATGGAGTGGTGGTCCTATGGAGCTTCAATGGTAGAATGTGGTGCTTTCGCTCAACCTCCTTACTAGGTATTGCACCTTCATTTTTCTCCTTGATATACCACTTGTTATTCGTTGCCCTTGCCTTTATCCTTATGTAGGTACTTGTGCTGTAGGTTGATGCAATCATGGGTGCTAGATAAGATGTTGAATATGGTGTCTTTAGACACCCTAAACCAATGCTTGTGTGCCCTAGGTTGGCTCACCTTCTCTATCTTCTACGTTTCAGTCGATCTTGGATGTAGGATGCTTGTTGCCTTTAGTGTCTTGGGACACTCTATATTACATCCTCTTTAGGAGGGATATGGTGCATCACTATAACATAAATAAGATACCTTATTTTGCACCAAAGTTTTGAGAGTTCTTTGTCTCCCTTTTATGCTATTCTTCTCCTTTGATATGGTAGCTCCTCATTGTATAGCTTGAGGAAAAATGAAGATAGATTTTTGAAGCTTTTCTTTTGCTTCTTAGATATGGTGATTGCTTACTCTAATCCTTGAGAGCAATGTATTGTTGCCTTTCTTCTCAGACAACACTAACCTCTAACTTGGATAATTTTAACACCAATGAATCCAAGCTCTTAACCATGCAACTAATTTTTAGAGGTTTAACTTTGCACTAATGTTCACCTTAACTAAGAATCCTTAGTGAAATTTGAATAACTAATATAGTGCAGTAATAGTTTCTCCTTATTACTCCTATAGATGAACCCTCAAAATAAACCGTACTATGCACTAATTTTCATTGTAACTTAAAATACTTAGTGCACCTTGAATATCTGTAACTTAATATATTTAGTGCATCTTAAAAAACTCTTTAAGAACAACTAGTATAGTGTAATATTGATCTCACCTTATTACTCCTTCAAATGAACCTTAAATCATGCACTAGTAATTGCTCCTAAATGCACTATAATTTTTGTAACTTAATGTAGTCTTCTTTGTTATAACTGAATAATAGGAAGATGATATGTATCTAACTCCTATTTTAATGTGCAGGTATAAACCTTAAAAGAACTTCCTTCTACACTCCCTTTGAAGACTATAATATGCAACCTTCTCTTTGCAACTTTTAAAGAACTTAAAATGGTGCTTAATGGAACTAGATAATAACCCAAATTAAAGTTCAACTAATGAACCTATTTGCACCCAAGTTGCTTACCTTAATGATCTTTGTAGATGAAGGATTGCTAGGTGATTAGACTCACCTTATTGCTACCTTTAACTGGATGAACTTGCAACTCTTCTTGGCTGTCCAAAACAACTCTTTAACTCACCTTTTTGTAGCTCCAAAAACCCTCTAACTTGCTGCCCTTAAACTATAGTAGGTGACTTGATTAACCTTCAGGATGGACTCTGTAACTTCTAAAGTTTTTGCAGCTAGTAATGTTGCCTTGATTGTTACCTCTTTCATAGTCAATCTCTGCACTAAAATGTTGTTCTTGAAACTCAAAAATTTGGTAGGGAATTCCCCCAAATCGTAGCTGAGTTTTCCTTCAAGAACCCTTCAGTATTTTTCTGAAGATTCAACAAACCCCTATCTTCGAATGAGCCTTCTAGCCTTCTAAGGTAGTCTTCAAATCTCCTGGATTTGGTAGTAATGTTTGGCTCCTTTCTCCTTCAGTCTCCTTATCGAATTCTGACTTTAATCTAGGCCTTCTTCTCAAGAATATGAAAGTCTTGAGGTATTCTAAAGTTTGGCTAATTCCTTGCCAAATATTTCTCTCTTGGGCTTGTTGTTGGATGGCGATAATTGTCCCAAGTTCTTTTACTATCAAGAACTTCTCCTTGGTAGTAAATTTCTCTAATGAGTTCTTCTAAGAACTCCTTTAATGGCCTTCTCTGAATAAGGCTCTCCAAGCCTTCTCCTTATTTCTCCTTGAGACCTCACCAAGGTCTTCAATCTCATAGCTTCTTTGGTCTTCCAAATGAGACCTTTCCTTCAACCTTCTATTGTGGAAGTGTTGGTAGTGAGATCTTCTTTTTAGATCTCTAAAATCTGCTACTGCTAGAATCTGGAATAGGACCTTTGTTGGTCCTTCTTCACTTCTACAATCTACAAGCTTTAATGGAGATCACCAACCTCCAATATTCTTTTGGACTCTTCTCTAGAGTCTCTTCAACTTCTTTAGGCTAATTTTTCAATCTGTTGTATGTAGTCTTTAATGGAGATCACCAACCTCCAATATTCTTCTGGACTCTTCTCTGGAGTCTCTTGAATTAGTAGTAAGGTTGTTATGGCCTTTTCTTCTTCTACACTCTGCAAGTCTACAATCTCTAGTAATGAGACCTTTTCTTAGGTCTTCTAAAATATTCAGTCTTCTACTTGTTGTTGCAAGTGTTGGAATGATTTTGATGAAGATATTCTTCCTAGCTCTATGTAGGAAGCTTCCCAACTTTCTCTGAATCTCCTTTTCCTGCAACAAGATGTTAGAAACTAGAATGGAAGAATCTATTAAATCTAGAGATGATGAATCTTCACTAGTTGATTTGTCAATCTAGTGGAATTTATGTTGAGTCCTAGTCTTCACGAGTTTTTCTGCAACCCTGTGGAAAGACTCTAGCCAAATGTAATCTCAAAAATTTTGTAAATGATATTTTTGGATTTCTCTCAATCTCACATGTGGCTCTCCCTATTTTTTGATTGATCTACCATGGGACTCTTACTAGATCCTAACTGATCTACCATGTGCTCTGATACCACTATTAGCTTTTGATGACATGGTAGTGTAGGGAATGTAACCACAAGATGCAAGATAACTAATCTGAGATAACTATAAACTAATGGCACAATAATATGCAGGAAAATAATAAGATGAACATCTACAAATAACTCAAAAATATGCCATTAATGAAAGTGATGAAAATAGTACAATGCTATATAATGGAGGACATGAACACTCCATGAGAGGATATGAAGGACTACATTGTACCACACACTCTCTATACTACTACTACATATGATCCCCTATACTTCTACTACATATGCTCTCCTAAAACACTCACTATGAGGCCTTTATATAGGAAGATAGATTCCTTACCCCTTACTCTACCTATCTAACTGATGTACAAGTGGACTCCTTGTACATTTACAACATGCACCTTTGACACTTGTGCATTTATTACAATACTTGAAGTAACTAACTAACTTTACTCTAAAGTAAACTCCTACTCTAGTTATGTACCAAAGGTGGTACATTTACATGACCCAAATGATGTAATATACTCTAACAAATTTCATGGCAATCCAAATTTAAAAAAGGAAGTTACACCCAAAATAGTGAGGGTGGATCTGGCTCCTATGTGGCCACCATGGGTGGTTACCTATGTCTGTGTAGCCACCTTAAGAAATTTTCTATATTTTTGTATCCATCATAGGAAGTTGTCTATGTGTATGTAGCCACCTTGGATGGTTTTCTCTGTGTAGGCACATAGAATGGTTGAATTTGTGTTCTGGCAAGGGCTGCAAACTTAAATTTAGACCTTTCTAGAAGTGTCTCAGGGATTCTAGGGTAGATCTGGTTCTATGTTATTATCGAAGAAGAGCACAACTTCAAAATGAATATTACCATGCATTTCAAAGAGACTCCATGATTGATGTTCTTGATCTTTTTGAATAAGGTAACTACATTAAAAAATTCAGAGATCCACAAGGAGGGCCAAATAAAATATGGGTAAATTTTTGGTAGTGTTTTGTGTGCTCCCTCTTTTACAAATGAAAAAGAAGTATATTTATAATATTTATCAAAGGTGAGGAGAATTATGATGGGGTGATAAGGTGATGAAAAAGTGGCCTAGGTGAGAGAAGAGAGGAATATTAGGTTTTCCCACTTAGCTACTTGGATAGACAAGTGTGTAATATTCTCTACTTGGACTATGGCACACTATGACATGCTATGACATGCCTCATTAATGCTCTTGGATGGATATATTCCTCACCCACCAAAATGGTATGCTTCATCAATGTACTTGGATGGAGATATTCCTCATCCACCAAAATGACATACCTCATCAATGTGCTTGGGTGGAGGGAATCCTCACTCATGTGCATTAATGAGCTTGGAATGTGAAGGAGATAAGGGAGTTAATGATAACTAGAGTGAGGTGGAACTAGGTTAAAATAAAGATATGGTCTCATTATGACCATGGACTAGGTGTAGGAAGGTGGTTATGATGGTCAAAGGGGCTAGGATAGTCAATATTAATATTTATAAGCTTGCAATGTATTAATTAAAATAATTACACAATTTATTAAATATCAAAATTAACCAATGCCAATGTGAAACTTTTTACATGTCTATAGTAATATTACCATCTAAGTTGCTCTTGAGGAAGTTTGTGCAGATTCCCCAAAGGCCAATGAAGTTTAGGGGGAGACCTCTTCCTAGGAAATTAATTCTAGTCAAGCAAATGATTCCTCTTAGGTGGAAGCTTGTAATCCATTGAAGGAGTCCAAGATCTTGAAAATGGATGTTAGTGGTCTAATGCAACTTTCATCAGCTATCAAAAATATCCAGTTCAAGCTTTCTCAGGTTAGTTCTTTCAATCTCTTGACTGAGGTTCTAGTTTCAAATGATCTTCTTCATAACTTGTTTGGATGGTTGGGGCTATCATTTGGTGCTATTGAGGATAATTATTTGGATGATAAATCCTAAAATATGAGTGTCCCTTAGGCCTTTGAGCCTATTATTGACTCACCAATCCATGCTTGGAGAGAGGATCTCCTGGTTTGAAAACTCAAAGTCATAAAAAGGGTTCCATTGATGTGGGAGTAGAATGGAAAGTTGGGAAAACCCCAAATAAAATCCTAATGAAAAGGGAGATGGATGATAAGATTTCTAATGGTTCTCAATACTCAAGGTAGAAGAAGGAAGGATTCTATGTCAAAGTAGTTAAATCTAGAATCATTTTGTCAACCCTCCCAATAAGTTGTTGGGGGAAAGAAACCTAATCCCAAAACTTGTAAGTGAATATCATTTCCTAGAATATTAGAGGCCTTAACAAACCTACAAAGTAGATTTTGGTTGCTTTATTTGGAAAAGAGCATATACTAGATATTATCTTTATTTAGGAATCTAAAGTGGAGGATTGTAAAATTTATATAATTAGAAAAGCAGTCTAGAAAGAGATAGGTTTTGTTGTGAGGTTAGTTAGGGAGTTTTAGGCAGCCTTCTATGTATTTGGGACTCTAGGAAGCTAGATGGTTCAACTATATCCTCTTCTGATAGAGTTATTAACATGTTATTTTTCTATAAAGAATCCAGGCATAGATGGGTCATGTCTAATATTGATGCCCCAACTTCTAGCCCTAGTAGATTTTTTCTTTGGTCTTCCTTGATCCCCATGAGAGAAGCTTTTAAAAATGAGGCTTGAGTTTTAGCAGGGGATTTCAACTCTCCCCTATATCAATTTTATAAGAAAGGGAGAATACCTCACTATCAAAAGGAATGGAGGAATTTGTAGAATTTTTTAATCAAATGAACTTATGGATTTGGATTTGAAGGTCTATAAGTATACTTGGAGTAACAGGAATTGGTAACCAACTCATCCAAATTAGATTAGACAGGATTCTAATCTCAAAAGAATGGTTACCGCTCTTTGGGGATGCCTCTCTAAGTTCTCTTCCTAAATTGAGACCAGACCATAATCCTCTATGGTTAGAATCACCCCAAAATTTCTCTAGATTTCCTAGGCTATTAAAATTTGAAGCAATGTTGTTTCAACACCCAAACCTTGAGACGAGGGTTAGGGAGTGGTGGTCTCAGTAATTCTTAGGTCCACTTATCTCCCAAGTGATCTCAAAATTATGATTTTTTAAGTCCAAGCTAAAAGTATGGAACAAGAGTGTCTTTGGTCACATTCTTAAGAAAAAAAGGATAATTTGAAAATCCAACTTAAAAATATTGAAGATTTTGTTGAATTGGGTGATATGTCATTGGAAACAAGAAATAAGGAGAGATTGGTTCTTTATGAGCTTTATAAAAATTTGGCCAATGAAGAATTTATGTGGAGATAGAAATAAAGGGTGCTTTGTCTTAATGAGGGTGATATAAATACTAATTTTTTCCATGTATCTACCTTAAGACATAGAATTTCTAACATAATTACAAAAATAATCAAAGTGGATGGTACAAAATTAGTAAATATCTAGGAAATTAGATTTGAAGTTTTCATTTATTTTAAAATCATTCTAGGGGAAAAGGTTGATGGTGATTAAGTTGCTAAGAGATTCCTTCTTCACAATAACCCACCTATAGTTTTTAAAGAAATGGACTCTTTTCTCACCAGTTCATTTAAGGATGAGGAGATTTAGAAATCAGTCTTCTCTATGCAGGGTCTGAAAACACCTAGTCTTGATGGTTTTATTCTCTTCAAAATATTTTCGCACTTTATTGGTAAAGAGATCAGTTATGCCCTATGGGAATTCCAAAGGTTAAACTTTATCCCATATGATATGAATTCCATATTCCTGACTCTCATTTCCAAGTTTTTTGTAGATAAAAATTTCAAATATTATAGAACCATTAGCTTATGTAACACTATCTATAAAATCCTGATGAAGGTTATTGCTAATAGAGTAAAAAAAATTGCCCACCTTAATTGATGAAGCTCAGAGTGGCTTCATGGTAGGAAGATAGGTCCTAGATGGAATTATAGCAATTCATGAATTGATCCATTCAATGGATAATAGTGGAAGACCCGAGGTGTTCCTTAAGCTTGATATGAACAAGGCCCATGATAGAGTCTCTTGGGATTTCCTTTTAAAAGTGTTGGAAAATTTTGGTTTTAACAAAAGGTGGATTAATCTTGTTAAGGCCTATATCTCATCGATAAAATTCTTTATCATTATAAATGGTTTCCTTTCTGGCTAATTTCATAGTTGTAGAGGCATCTACAAGGGTGATGCACTGTCCCATTATCTCTTCATTTTAATTACAAAAGAGCTAGAAGGTCTATTAATATGGAGACTTTAGTGGAAGGTATGATACCAATAATATCCTTAAATCTAATAACCCATCATCAAATTTTCAATGACACTCTTTTTCTTTCTTGGTATCTATTCCCTAGGATAAAGTGTTAAAGGAAATCCTAATATCCTTTAAAAAAATAGCAGGTCAAAAGATAGACTTTCTCAAAAGTAAGATTTTCTTCTTGAATATCTCTCCTTCTAGATATAAGAAGATTTCTCATATTATGGGTTGTGAGATAGCTATTTTTTTATCTATTTATCTTGGGACACCTCTATTTAAGGGCAATATTAAAGAGATAACCTCTGAGATCCAATTGTGGAAAGATATTAGAAGAAGCTCACTGGTTAGAAAGGTGCCCTTCTTAGTCAATCTAGGAAGGATTTTTTAGTTAAATCTACTCTCCAAAGCATCCCTACTTATTTCTTGTTAATATTCAAAATTCCTTCTAAAACCTTACAAAAATTTGAAAATATCCAAAAAACCTTTTTGTCGTCAAAGTTGGAAGAAAGGAAGAGATTCCATTTGGTAGCCTAGGAATAGATATGTAGAAGGAAAGATCAAGGTGGACTAGGTTTAAGGAATATGAACCAAATGAACAAATATATCATGGATAAGCAAGGATGGAGGTTGACCCATAAGGATAATGTGGGATGGGTGAACATTTTGATGGATAAATACATGAACTAGAAAGAAGATTTCCTAACGAGCCCCCTCCCAAACTTAGGATCCACCTTCTAGCTGAGTATCTTAAATACTAGATCCACAATATTAAAGGGATGCATGTGGAATATAGGAAATGGTAAAATAATATACTTCGAGGAGGATTATTGGCTTCTATATTTTCCCCTTGTTCAATATCCAAATTTGGTTTGTGTGAAGCATAAAACTAGAGCTACCTTTGGGTCAAAAGTAGTCAATTTTTTTAATCCTTTAATGGAAGAAAGAGATGGAAAACCTTGGTAACCTCTGAGTTTAACCAAGTTGAGGTGGAGGCTTGGAATTTTATTTTTGATAGGTTGAAATTCTAGGTCATCAAGAGTTTTTATGAGGAGGATTATTTACTCTAGAAAGAAAATAAAGATTGTGTATTCTTTGTGAAGTCTATATTTGGTATGTTGGATTATAATCCCTAGTCTTGGCTTCCTCTTTTAAAAATTTAGTATATGGACCTCACTCCCAAAATTAATGTGTTCTTTTGGCTTGCCATTCAATATAAGATCCTAACTTATAAAAATATTCAAAAAAGGGGCATGTTTCTTCCTAATAGATGTTATCTTTGTGGATCTTGTGTAGAATCCTCTAATCATTTATTCTATTGATGTCTCTTCTCTTTGGATGTGTTTCAATACCTATTGAATACCCTAGAGGTTTGTTGGGTTACCCCAAGTCCATTGTATTATTTTTGTGTTCATTGGGTTTCCTCATTATCTGCACCTAGATTAAAATTGTTAGGATTTTTAGCTTACTCTATCTCTTTTGGAGCATTTGGATGGAAAGAAATTATAGGACTTTTAAGAACTCTAGTAAAAATGTGGCAATTTTTTTTTCCAGATCCATCATAACTGTTGTGGACATAGGGTGGGAAATTCTTATATGGAATTATCCACATACTTGAAAAGCATGTGGTTCATGTGGGTTGTGTGGAGAAATATGAGTTGATTATACTCACATGACCAAAATATTAGATTACTTGGGATAGTGAGCTATTATTATACCCACACTGGTTAGATTCCTCATCCAATATGGGCATAGGGTGTGCAATTCTTATGTGGCATTATTCACATGCTTAAAAAGCATGTGGTTCATATGGGTCATGTGGAGAAATATGAGTTGATTATACTTATACAACCAATATATTAGATTACTTGGGATAGTGAGCCATATTTGATCAAAACCTCTCATTTGTGCTAGCATGATTGTAATATTGAGGTCCCTTTTCTCAAAATACCTTGTAAGGAAATATAGTAATAATTGGCTAAGGTGGTTTCTCAGGATTAGTGGAAACATCTTGGTGCTCTACTTATTTATCAAGCATGATTTTAAGTGATAGATCAAGACGTGGAGTGATCTTGTTTGTACTACAATTGAGGTGTTAAGCTACCCAAAAATTCTCCAACTTGCATCAAAAATTGGTTTTAATCATCATAAAGAGAGGATCCAAGATTGTAGAGATATTTTGTTTAATATGAAAGATGTTGGTTCAACTTCTATTTATCTGCACCATTAATATGAAAGATGTCGGTTCGAATTCTCTTTATTTGCACCATTTTTTCCTTTCTTTATGAACTCTCTAGAATGTGAGGTGGTGTTGCTCTAGTGATGTCAATTCTAATAGAGTCCTTGGTTTGAAAGCCCTTTTGTTTTGTTGCTTGGAAAGGGAAATTTAATTAATTTTCTAGTTTTCAAGATGTTTTACTTCATCTTGAGTCTGACTGCACCTATTTACTAGGGGATTCATGGTAAAATTCTAATGCAAAGGTTGGCTCTGTTTCAATGGCCCCTAAAGCTTTTTGAGCCCCTCTACGGAGCTTCTAAAAAATTCAATTTTTATTCTAGAGGGCATGTTGGTTCCACTATAACTGCTACATAGTAAGAGTTTTTTGTGGGTGGGCTATGGGATTATGGAGAGGGTAGTTCTCAAGCCAAGTACCCTTGAGGTTGTTGAGGATGTAAGGAATATTTTTAAAAAAGAAGGTCTTATGCAATGCTTGCTAAAATTACATGGTTTTAACAAATTTTTGAGACAAATGGATCATTTTTAGAGGAATGGGATGGTGAGAGTGGGATCAATTGAATTCAAAATTTCCATTCCTTTAGTTTTTAAAGTTATAGGTTTGATTATGGATGATGTGTGTCATAATAGGGAGAAGCACTCCTTGGCTAAAGAAATGAGGTATTTGTTTGGAGGAAGATGAAGTTCTAAGTAAAATTCAAAATGGATACTAGAGAAATTTTCTTAAGGATTCATGGGATAGGTTAGATTTGGTCATTATGGAGTATTTCACGTTGGATAGGAATAAAGATATTTTGTGAAGCTATCATTATTTGTTCTTGAACTATTTGCGATGCAAGATATTGTTGAACATTCCTCTTTCCTATTCAAATATATGGAGAATTATATGTTAAAAGTAAAATAGGTGATATTTTTGATCTCATTCATCAAGGCCTAGCTAAGTTGATTTTTGAACACATGGAAAAAATTATGGGTGTTTCGAATGAGATGATTTCGACTCTTGCAACCATCCCAATGGATTTTCCTACCACTGTCGATTCTCCAGCATAGTCTCAATCCAAGTCAAGTAACTCTCATGTGGGTGAGGTGTATCTAACTAGTCCTATAATATTTGAATTGAAAGTGAAGAAAAATTTGAATGGGAATGGAGAAGCTTCTGAGTCTCCTTTAGGAACTAGTGGTGGCAAGGAAAAATCAAGATGATACAAGTACATTTTCATGAGATTGATCAACATAGAGAAGACCTTAATATTTGTTGAGAACTTGGATTTGGAGGAATCTACCCCTCTTAAGAAGAAAACCAAGTTCACTCTACCACCAACGGGTCGACAAAGAGGGAAAATTTCCAATCTATTGGATGTTTCTAAAATGCCAAAATCATTATTTAAAATAATGATGGATTTCTAGAATTCTCTTATTGGAACACTAAATTTTGCCATTGTAAGTGCTAAAGAGATTGACACTTTGATGAACTAGAGTCAAGGGGTGCCAAAATTCTCAAAAGTAGGAAAGTATGAAGCTAGATAGGGTAATCCTGAGGACTGAGTCCTCTCTTTGCTATGTTTTGGTTTGAGTGCTTCTCATTACCTATTAGTCTTGTCTTTTCTCCCTATTGGGAGTTAATGTTTTGTTTTTGGTTTTGCCTTTTAACACTTCTTAAGATCCTAGGATCTCTATCATCTCCAAGTTCCTATGTTCCTCTTTTGGCTATTTTGTTGGACAGTGACGAGTCTTATATTTGTGAAGTAGTTGGTTGGCTAGTTGGTTTGTTGTGGTAGTTATGTTTTCTATAGTCTCTGGTTTTCTCTTGGATTTGCAATGTTCTTTATTTGTAAAAGGTTCAAGGATACTTTAAAAAATACTTTTTAATAAATTAAAAAAGAGGTAAACCACACTTTTCCATACTTTATCCCTTTGGACACATTAAAAAAACAAATTTCCCTTAGGCCCTTGCTTAAAGGTTAATCATTTAAAGCTATCTAAGCACTTATCTATTAATCAAGCTAAGAGACCACCACTTAAGAATGAATTGTACTTGTACATACTTTGTCCCTTTGGACACATCAAAAATTAAAATCCCTTTAACACCTTGCTTAAAGGCTAATCATTACAACCTACTAAGTGTGCCCATTAATCAAGCTAAAATGCCACTACCTATGGATGTATTGTCCTTGTACATATTTTTTATCTTTCGACACATCTACAAAAAAAATAACCTTTAGGTTTTATGAGCACCAAAAATGTTCATTTTTATGCATGTTTAAAAGGGGGTTTTGTATGGCATGTCTAACACTAGAAGTGTATTTTTGTGTAATTATTGCATATATTTAATGGAAATTGATGTATTATGCTTGATCGGTGTTTTTAGTGGGAAATATGTGTAGATGAAGATTTTCGTTACTTTTTGCACATCTTTTAGTCAAGGTCTCGCATGGACATGGCATTGTACAACAATTGTAATGTGTTTAAGTAATGGAGGTTGTAGTGCTAGGAATGGACGTCCAAATTTTGCTAAGGATCAGTGCCTATATCCTGGGAATAGGTTGGTGCCTATATCCTGGTGGTAGATAGGCACCTATATATCAGTAACTATCTCTCAGGGGAAAAAAATGACTATGTTACAATGATAGGAAAGCGGATATCTACCAGTACCTATCTCTCAATGACTACTTTCCAATGGTTGAAAAGTGCCTATATCTCAATGACAGACCGAAATACACCTATATCCAGTGGGAATAAAGCATCTTTATCCTGCATGTTGACCAATTGACCGAGAGATCACATGAATTTTAGAAAATAATTGTTATGTAAACTTAGGGAGCACCATTCTTATCTTTCATGATTAATTTTAGACATGGCCACTCTTTTAATAGATGATGATTGTAACTGTGCATGAACCGACCGTAGTGAATCACATCATGATTAAAATTAGCACAAGCTATTTTTGTAACAGGGGTTGGTCGTGTTCTGTATAAAAATGTAGGCCATCCCTAAAAACAAAGATCGACAAATTAATGAAATTTTATTATTATGTACTGCATAAATATTAATAAATTTTCAAGTGTTCTTTATTTGCGTGTATTTGCAAGAGTGAGTTTTTAGTAACTAGCTAGGTGAATTGCCTATGGGAGCTTAGGCCCACTCCAGGTAGTAATACTACCCTATTTATTTTAATTCTTACTTTCTTTATTTTTGTATTGTGTTTATTTTTTGTTTTGTATAATTCAATTGTATGTTTATTTTTTGCAATTTCATTTCAAGTTGTGTGTTTGATTTTAGCAATTTTCCTTTCAGTCATGTGTTTGATTTTAGTATTTTAATTTTAGCAATTTAATTCCTATAAATTCTTTTAGTTGTGTGTTTTAATTTTTTGCATTTAGTTTTTATTGGTTTAGATAAAATGAACTACCCCAAAAAACACACCCTCCACCAAACCAATTGATATATACAACTCATCTCCCAACTACCACAGGCATATATTGTGCATAGGTACTTACAAGTTTACAAACTTCCAGATTGATAATTAAATGGAAACAAAATAATTATTTTACAGAACATTTTTTTCTCACCATTTTGGTGTCATTACCGAGGAGTTCCAACCATAGTATTTTAAGATATGTAGGTTAGTCAACCTAAAAATAATTATTCAAACTCTCTTACCCATAGATCCCCTACCTAAGAAATTATGAGTCCACCAAGACCAAGAGGACCTATTGAGCAAGGTGCAGCAACAGTATTGTCATTGTTGTCAACACAGTCAGATAGATCTGTTGATGTAGTGGACAGGAAGTTCAAAAGCTATTCAGATGCGAGAAGACAGGAGTTCAAAGGTTACTCGTAGTATGTACAGTGATTTTCCAAGAAGACCGAAGTGGCCCATATGCAAAAGATCAAAGAAAAAGACAAGTAAGAAAAGTGTCACGATATCGCGACATATACAGCAGGCAAGAAAAATTGTCACGATTTCGTGACATGTTGGAAGAGAGAGAAAAGTAGGAAAAACTATCGCGATTTCGCGACATGTTGGAAGAGAGAGAAAAAGCAGGAAAAACTGTCACGATTTCATGACATGTTGGAAGAGAAAAAGACAAGTGGAAAAATTTTCATGATTTCGTGACATGTTGGAAGAGAAAAAGGCAAGTGGAAAAACTATCACGATTTCGCGACATGTTGGAAGAGAAAAAGGCAAGTGGAAAAACTGTCGCGATTTCGTGACATGTTGGAAGAGAAAAAGGCAAGTGGAAAAACTATCGCATTTTCATGACATGTTGGAAGAGAAAAAGGTAAGTGGAAAAATTGTCACGATTTCATGACATGTTGGAAGAGAAAGAGAAAGCAGGAAAAAGTGTCACGATTTCACGACAAGTTCGAAGAAAGAGAACAAGTAAGAAAAGTGTCACGATTTCATGACATGTCACATTTTCATGACTAAAATAGGAGAGAGAAAGTAAGTTTGAAAAGTGTCACGATTTTGTGACATGTCACATTTTTGTGACTAAAATAGGAGAGAGAAAGTAAGTTTGAAAAGTGTCGTGATATCGTGACATGTCACATTTTCGCGACAAAAGAAAGAGAGGAAGCGTACGGAAGCAGAACTATCATGATTTCATGACAAAAGTAGAAAGCAAGACTTCGAAAGTAGAAGTGTCACGATTTCATGACAAAAGCAAAGAAGTAAAGTACGGAAGCAAAAGTGTCATGATTTCACGACAAAAGCAGAGAAGAAGACTTCGAAGGCAGAAGTGTCACGATTTCGTGACAAAAGCAAAGAAGCTAAGTACAGAAGTAGAAGTGTCACGATTTCATGACAAAAGCTAAGTTGAAGACTACGGAGGCAGAAGTGTCATGATATCATGACAAAAGCAAAGTCAAAGTCTATGGAAGCAGAAGTGTCGTGATATCATGACAAAAGAAAAGATGAAGTCTACGGAGGCAGAAATGTCATGATATCGTGACAAAAGAATAGAGAAAGCGTACGAAGGCGAAAGTGTCACGATATCATGACATGTTGTATTTTCACGGGCCAAAGCTAAGAGAAAGAGCAAGGAGAAAAAGTGTCACGATATCACGACATGTAGCATTTTTGTGGTCCGATGCAAAGAGAAAGAGAGAGAAAGAAAAAGTGTCACGATATCGTGACATGTTGTATTTTTGCGGTTAAGTTGAAGTCGACGAAGACCGATGACAATCGACTAAAATTAGGGTTTATAGTTGTTATGAAATCCGACTAAGATTAGGATTTACAGCTGACTAAGATTAGGGTTTTCATCATAAAAATATTGTTATAAAAGGAGGGTTGGTTATTGGGGTGATTGAAGGATTTTTTTTGTTTATTAAACTTCTAGATTCAAAATTGAAGTCCAGGTTGCAGCTTGGCATCAGGGGTTGGTGCTCCTTCCAGTAGGTGTTGGTAAATCAAGGGTTGGTGCTCCTTCCAGTTGGTGCTGGTAAATCAGGGGTTGGTGCTCCTTTTTGTTGGTGCAGATAAATAAGGGGTTGGTGCTCCTTCCAGTGGGTGTTGGTAAATTGATTGTAAAGTTGGTGCTTTGCAAAGGCTAGATTTGGATGGTAGTCCAAGCAGTCATTCTTGAGGAGTAGCCAAATTGGTGAACCTCGTTAAATCTTGTGTTGTGTGATGTTCTCTTGTGATACTTGCTTTATCTGGTTTTAAGGTTTCATTATTTCAGTTTTAAGAGCTATGAATTTAAGTTTAAAGAACTACACTGATTCACCCCCCCTCTTAGTGCCATTGTAAGACTAACAATTGGTATCAGAGCTAAGTTCCTGTACAAGCTTAACCGGCTAGGGTGATCTTGGAAGTAACACAATGGCAGGTGGTGAAGGCTTCTCATCAAACAAAGCACCATTGTTTGATGGATCTAATTATGCGTTCTGGAGAATCAGGATGCAGACATATCTCTGTGCTTTGGGATACGACATCTGGGATTCAGTAGTTAGTGGATACACAATACCCATCACTTCTCCAAAAGAGGTTGATGAAAAGAAACTATTTGAAAATAACTCAAAAGCAAAGAATGCTCTCATGTGCGGATTAGCAGACAGTGAACTAGTAAAGATCATGAGCTATAAAATGGCAAAAGAAATATGGGACAAACTGAGGAGTATTCATGAAGGAGACGATAAGATCAAGGAGGCCAAGTTACAGACACATCGAGCTCAGTTCGAAGCATTAAAGATGAATGACGATGAAAACATTGAGGCATATATGCTGAGAGTTAATGGAATCATTAATGCGATCAGAGGACTCGACGAGGATATCGAAGACTCTGCCATCGTGAAAAAGGTATTAAGATCTCTTCCTCAAAGGTTTGATTCTAAAGTCTCAGCGATAGAAGAAGCTAAAAATCTAAATTATTTTAGTATAGATGAGATGTATGGTTCTTTGACTGCATATGAGATGAGGATAGGAAGATCTAAACCCACAGACAGAGAAGCGGCTTTTAAAGCCCTTAAAGATAAAAATGCAAAACAAGAGTCCGAGGAAGAAGAGACATCAGATGAAATGGAAGCAAACTTTGTTAGAAAACTAAAAAGGGGAAAAGGAAAATACAGAGGAAAGCTACCATTTAAATGTTTCAACTATGGAGGCGTTGGGCATTTTGCGACTAAATGTCCACTTAATGAGAAGAACAAAAATGATGAAGGATCGCACCAAGAAAGAAGTGATTGGAAGAAGAAAATGAATTTCAGAAAAGGCAACTTCAAGAAGAAAAGTTTCATCTCCAGGAATGCCAGTTCATCAGAAGACAACTCCGGTGAGGATTCTGAAGAGGAAACAGGTGAAGCTCTTTTCATGGCATTTGAAGAAGTAAAATCAGAAAAGGAAGAAGGAGTGAACTCTGAAGTATGTGGTGAAAACCCTGAGGCTGAAGTAGATCTAGAAGGTGAGTTGATCTCTGCACTTGAAGAGTGGAAAATAGAGAGGAAAAAGAATAAGAAAATTTCAAAAAGGCTTGAGGATGCAAACGAAATCATAACCAGTCTGAAAGTACAGACAGAAGAATACAAGAAAATATCTGAAGATCTCGAAGTACAAATTACCATGAAAATAGATTATTACTGCAAACTAGAAGAAGAGAATGTTGGTTTAAGGATGCAGATAGAAGAGATGAATCATAAAATTAGTTGCTATCACAAACGTGAAGAAAGTTCTATGAAGTTGGATAAGATTATAAATGACCAAAGGCCTACAGGCATCAAATTTGGTTTGGGTTTCATCGAAGGAGAATCATCAAATGGATCAAAGGCCAGAAATGTAGAATCCATAAAGAATGAAGATAAGAAACAAGTTGATCAAGGAAAAACGTCTCATGCAAAAGAAAGCAATAATGCCAGGCACGAAAGGAGAATTGACAATGATGGATTCACCAATGTCACACATCAAAGAAGAAGAAGACCTAAGGCTCCTACGACAACATGGCAAAGACCATCACCCAGGTTCAATTATCCCTTTTCTGGTTTCTGTTTTAAATGCAATGGCTATGGACATAAAATCTCAGACTACAAATATAATGTAAGACCAAGGAATTTCACCAGTAGAAATGCTTTTTCTCCTCTGATGAATTATACAGTAGAATGTTATAACTGTCATAATTTTGGGCACATTGCAAGAAACTGTAGAAGTACATTTGCATCAAATCAGTTTCAGGGAAGAAAATTTCAACCAAATAGGATGAGACAAAATAGAAAACTTCTCGAAAAACATGCACAATCTATTGATAAGGGAAAGGCAAAACAAGAGCCCAAAACTACTATCAAAACGGAGTGGAAAGAAAAAGAGCGACTTAAGGAAGAAAAGGAATCCTTAATCGTACAAACAACATTTAGAGCACAGAATAAATATGTACCATGGATACTTGATAGTGGATGCTCCAGTCATATGACAGGTGACAAACATAAATTTGAGAAGTTACAGAAATATGAAGGTGGTTCAGTAAAGTTTGGAAATAATGATGGAGCTAAGATAGTTGGCAAAGGTTCAGTTAAAATTAGTAACGAAAAAATTAAGTCAGAAGAAGTCTTGTTTGTGGATGGGTTGAAACATAACTTGTTGAGCGTAAGTCAGATTTGTGATAAAGGTCATGAAGTAGTTTTTATGAAGCAGGGTTGTGAAGTCAGAAAAAACAAACAGTGGAAAATTGATAGCAACTGGATCAAGGACATCTGGCAACCTATACACGCTCTCAGAGACTTCAGAAGGAACTTGTTTTATTGGACAGGAAGAAGAAAATTGGTTGTGGCACAAGAGACTCGGTCATATCAGTTTTGATAATCTAGTAAAAATCAGCTCAAAAAGGGCAGTGAGAGATATTCCCACCATCAACAAACCTGCAAACAACATTTGTGCTTCATGCCAAAAGGGGAAGCAAACTAGAGTCACATTCAAAACAAAAGAGTACTACACAAGCAAACCTTTGGAACTAATACACACTGATTTATGTGGACCCATGAGAACACAAAGCATAAATGGTGACAAATATTTTATGTTGTGCATTGATGACTATTCCAGAATGACATGGATATTTTTCTTGAAGCATAAATCGAAGCTTTTGATATGTTCAAGATTTTCAAAAACCATGTTGAGAATGAAACAGGAAAGAGGATCAAATGTTTAAGATCAGATAGAGGAGGAGAATTCATTTCAGAGGATTTTATAGAGTACTATGAAAAATACGGTATTAGGAGACAGTTTTTAGCAGCCAGGACACCTCAACAGAATGGAGTGGTAGAAAGAAAGAACAGGACAGTGCAAGAAATGGCACGGACCATGTTGGCTGAAAGCAGAGTAGCAGACAGATTTTGGAAAGAAGCAGTCCATATTGCGGTGTATATCCAAAATAGGTACATGCTGAGAACACATGAAAGCAAAACTCCTTATGAGTTGTGGTTCGGTAAAAGGGCAACAACAAAATACCTCAAAGTTTTTGGCAGCAAGTGCTACATCAAAAGAATTGAAGATAATCTTGGTAAGTTTGAAGATAGAGCGGATGAAGGTATTTTTGTTGGTTATTCATCAAAAAGCAAAGCTTACAGATGCTACAACAAGAGGCTAAAGAAAATTGTGGACAATGCCGATGTTAAATTTGATGAAGGTAGAGAACGAGTAATTAGCTATGAAATGAACTACCCAATTTATGAAGAGGTTATTGAAGGAGATGAGGAAAACGAAATGGAAAAGATACAAAAAATTGACTCAGATGATTTAAGTTGTGATTCAGAAGTGGAAGAAAATAAGAAATTCAAAACATGCAGCTGGCAGAAAAATCATCCTAGAGAGCAAATAATTGGAGACCCCAAAGTTGGTGTTCAGACAAGAAGAAGAGTAGTAACTAACTACTCTCTATTATCCAGCATTGAGCCCAAAAATGTTGCTGATGCAAGCAAAGATGAAAGTTGGATGAAGGCAATAAATGAAGAATTAGATCAGATCGAGAAAAACGAAACTTGGGAGTTAGTACCTAGACCTGCAAATAAAAATATAATCGGGACTAAATGGATTTTTTGAAACAAATTGAATGAAGACGGACAGGTAGTCAGAAATAAAGCAAGATTGGTATGTAAGGGTTATGCACAAGTTGAAGGCATTGACTTTGAGGAAACTTTTGCACCAGTAGCTAGACTAGAGGCAATTAGAATGTTTTTGGCTTTAGCAGTCTACAAGAATTTCAAAGTTTATCAAATGGATGTGAAATCAGCGTTTTTGAATGGGAAACTTGAAGAAGAGGTTTATATTGAGCAACCAGATGGTTTCCAACTTGGTGATGATCCCAACTTGGTTTGCAAGTTGAAGAAAGCATTATATGGCTTAAAACAGGCACCCCAAGCATGGTATGCAAGGCTAGACAACTATCTCACTCAACAAAGATTTAAGAAAGGTATGGTGGATAGTAATTTGTATGTCAAAACAAAAAATGGGCATCTTATTGTTCTTGTTGTATACGTAGATGATATCATATTTGGCAACAACAAAGATGAGTCGTGTAAAGATTTAGCAAATAAGATGCAGAAAGAATTTGAAATGTCAATGATTGGTGAACTTTCGTATTTCCTCGGGTTGCAAGTTAATCAAAATAAGAAGGGCATATTTATTTCTCAAGTTAAATATGTGAAAGAGATGTTAAAAAAGTTCACAATGGAGGATTGTAAGCCAGTTAGCACTCCCATGACGATAGGTTGCAAGTTGAGCAAGGATGACAAATCTCCACCTATTGATCAAACCATGTACAGATCTATGATTGGAAGCTTATCGTACTTGACAGCTACCAGACTAGATATTTTGCAGGCAGTATGCATGGTAGCACGATTTCAGGCTAATCCCAAGGAGACTCATGTGACAACAATGAAGAGGATTCTTCGGTACCTCAAGGGTACTATGGAGTATGGGTTATGGTATCCGAAAGGTAAAGACTTCACCCTTATTTCGTATTCGGATGCAGATTGGGCAGGATGTGTAGATGACAGAAAGAGTACCAGTGGAGGTGCATTCTATCTTGGAGACAGATTGGTCACGTGGCACAAGTAAGAAACAAGAGTCAGTTTCTTTATCGACAACAGAGGCAGAATATATTGCAGCGACAACATGTTGTACGCAGGTATTGTGGATGAAACAAACCCTGAAAGATCTTGGTATTAGCTTCAGTGAGCCAATATCAGTTAAGTGTGATAACACCAGTGCCATTAACATCTCCAAGAATCCGGTTATGCATTCACGCACAAAACACATTGCTATCGGTATCACTTTTTGAAGGAGAAAGTTGCGAAAGGTGAGGTTAAGTTGGATTTTGTTCCAACTACAGAGCAAGTAGCAGATATCTTCACAAAACCATTGCCCAAGGAAGTTTTTGAGTACCTTCGCAATAAATTGGGAGTGGTCACTCTTCCCAAGAATTGACTAGCTACAGGGATCACATTCTCAGGGGGAGCATTTAAGTATTTGATTATCTTTTTGCTCATGTTCATGATTTTTGCTAAGTGTAATAAATTGTGCCTGAGAATGTTGTGCATGGACTCGGGGGGAGTCTGCAGTAGCCCTTTGGTATTATTGTCAAAGGGGGAGAAGAGTTACAGGAAATTGCACATGTGTTGCCAACAATTCCAAAGGGGGAGATTGTTGAGCAAGGTGCAACAACAATATTGTCATTGTTGTCAACACAGTCAGATAGATCTATTGATGCAGTGGACAGGAAGTTCAAAAGCTATTCAGATGTAGAAGATAGGAGTTCAAAGGTTACTCAGAGTATGTACAGTGATTTTCCAAGAAGACCGAAGTGGCCCATATGCAAAAGATCAAAGAAAAAGACAAGTAAGAAAAGTGTCGCGATATCGCGACATATACAGCAGGCAAGAAAAACTGTCATGATTTCGTGACATGTTGGAAGAGAGAAAAAGCAGGAAAAACTATCACGATTTCGTGACATGTTGGAAGAGAGAGAAAAAGCAAGAAAAACTGTCACGATTTCGCGACATGTTGGAAGAGAAAAATGCAAGTGGAAAAACTGTCACGATTTCGCGACATGTTGGAAGAGAAAAAGGCAAGTGGAAAAACTGTCGCGATTTCGTGACATGTTGGAAGAGAAAAAGGCAAGTGGAAAAATTGTCATGATTTCATGACATGTTGGAAGAGAAAAAGGCAAGTGGAAAAACTGTCGCGATTTCGCGACATGTTGGAAGAGAAAAAGGCAAGTGGAAAAACTGTCACGATTTCGCGACATGTTGGAAGAGAAAGAGAAAGTAGGAAAAAGTGTCGCGATTTCGCGACAAGTTCGAAGAAAGAGAACAAGTAAGAAAAGTGTCACGATTTCGTGACATGTCACATTTTCGTGACTAAAATAGGAGAGAGAAAGTAAGTTTGAAAAGTGTCACGATTTCGTGACATGTCACATTTTTGTGACTAAAATAGGAGAGAGAAAGTAAGTTTGAAAAGTGTCACGATATCGCGACATGTCACATTTTCATGACAAAAGAAAGAGAGGAAGCGTACGGAAGCAGAACTGTCACGATTTCACGACAAAAGCAGAAAGCAAGACTTCGGAAGTAGAAGTGTCACGATTTCGTGACAAAAGCAAAGAAGTAAAGTACGGAAGCAGAAGTGTCACGATTTCATGACAAAAGCAGAGAAGAAGACTTTGAAGGCAGAAGTGTCACGATTTCGCGACAAAAGCAAAGAAGCTAAGTACGAAAGCAGAAGTGTCATGATTTCATGACAAAAGCTAAGTTGAAGACTACGGAGGCAGAAGTGTCACGATATCATGACAAAAGCAAAGTCAAAGTCTATGAAAGTAGAAGTGTCACGATATCGTGACAAAAGAAAAGACGAAGTCTACGAAGGCAGAAATGTCACGATATCATGACAAAAGAATAGAGAAAGCGTACGGAGGTGAAAGTGTCATGATATCGTGACATGTTGTATTTTCATGGGCCAAAGCTAAGAGAAAGAGCAAGGAGAAAAAGTGTCACGATATCGCGACATGTAGCATTTTCACGGTCCGATGCAAGGAGAAAGAGAGAGAAAGAAAAAGTGTCACGATATCGCGACATGTATTTTTGCGGTTAAGTTGAAGTCGACGAAGACCGATGACAACCGACTAAAATTAGGGTTTACAGTTGTTATGAAAGCCGACTAAGATTAGGATTTACAACCGACTAAGATTAGGGTTTTCATCATAAAAATATTGTTATAAAAGGAGGGCTGTTTGGAGAATTGAAGGATGTTGAAGTGTGCAAAATTCGGTCGTAGTGCGCAGAGAGCAAGTCGTGTCGAATCATGCTAAGTGCAAAATTCGCAAAGAGAGTAGAGTGCGCAAAAGGGAGAAGACGATCGTGAAGTTTGACTGTAATGAAGCAGAGTGTGCGAAGTGATTGCGCAGAGAGAGCAGAGTGCGTAGAGAACGCAAAGGTGAAGTAGACCAGTCAGGGTCTTGTAAAAGCAAAGGTATTTTTTTGTTAAACTTCTAGATTCAAAATTGAAGTCCAGGTTGCAGCTTGGCATCAGGGGTTGGTGCTCCTTCCAGTTGGTGCTGGTAAATCATGGGTTGGTGCTCCTTCCAGTAGGTGCTGGTAAATCAAGGGTTGGTGCTCCTTTCTGTTGGTGCAGATAAATAAGGGGTTGGTGCTCCTTCCAATGGGTGCTGGTAAATTGATTGTAAAGTTGGTGCTTTGCAAAGGCTGGATTTGGATGGTAGTCCAAGCAGTCATTCTTGAGGAGTAGCCAAATTGGTGAACCTCGTTAAATCTTGTGTTGTGTGATGTTCTCTTGTGATACTTGCTTTATCTGGTTTTAAGGTTTCATTATTTTAGTTTTAAGAGCTGTGAATTTAAGTTTAAAGAACTACACTGATTCACCCCCCCCTCTCAGTGCCATTATAAGACTAACAGGACCATACAAATATTTAATTAATAAGTCACCTCAAAACCACCTAAAATATCTTATGAAACACCTTTTGAAACATCTGAAACACTTCCTGTTGCTAGACCATCTACTCCACCTGACACACCTTGGCATATTAATCCATTATTTAGTAAATTTTATTTAAAGACTCAAGGTGGAAAACATTAGAAAGGGGGTTTGCCTCAAGATTTTATTTAGATTTACTATTCAAACACACAAGAAATGAGCGTGAAGCACTATTAGTTGTTATAGAAGCCTCAAGTTTAACACCTACATCATCTGAATCCTTGGTTGGAAACGATGAAGCTTCCACCAATTTTGACTTTCCAATTGAAGAATCTAGAGGAGACATTAAAATAAAACATATTTCTCCTACACACCTTCCCATATTTAGAGGACTACCAACAAAAGATCCTGATCTATTTCTCTTTAAATTTTATATTCTTTGTAGATAAGTAGATTATAAAATTGATACCCAAAAATTAAAAATTTATCCCTCTACATTGAATGATTTAGCATTACGTTGGTTTATCTATTTAGAGAACGAACAAATTGCCACCTAGGAGGACATGAAGAAAATATTTTTAGAACAATACCAAGATTTTGGTAGGGCACATGATGCTAGAGAGGAATTACTAAATATTTTACAAAGGGAGGAAGAAATAATTGGAGGATTACTAAGGTAGGTTTAATTTTAATCTTCAACATTCACCCCACACAAAATTGGGTGAGAAATCCTTGACAAGTATATTTTTAAGGGGTCTCATGAATGAGTCATTAGAAGCATTAAAATTGTCAGTGGGAGGTGATATTTACCAAGCCTAAGTATCAAATATTTGATATTTTTGTTAGAATTACTCTAGAAGAAAAGATAAACCTCGTAGACACCAAAATCTAGCCACTTGTCATCCATCCATGTTTCCCAATCCCCACCATCCATTATTTATATATATATATATGTATTTGTTAATATATATTTAAATATTAATATTTTATATATATATATATATATATATATATATATATATATATATATATATATATATATATATATATGAATTAATCCCAACCATCCATCATGTTTTAATCTTAGCCATTCATCCGCCTTAATCCATGCCACTTGCCCAGATTTAATCTCCACCCTTCCTCATGTTTTAATCTCGACCACTCAAATTGTGTCATCAAAACCCTAACATGTCTAAGGGAAGATTATAAAGAGGAGTCATTTTGATGACTCAACCCCTAACACTTTTGAGTTCTTGGAATCCCTAAGTTCTTTGAGGTCTTAAACCCTAGCCCTATCATTTTCATCCTCACTCCCCATCTTCATCATTCGCATCTTCTACCTCCACCGCTACCATCGTACAAACTAGATCTGGTTCTGCAACCTTTCCCTCAACCATCGAATGCCCTCTCGAGCTTCCTAAGCACCCACCGAGTTTGAGCACCCATCAGCTAAAGTCCCAAGCTTCCTAGAGCACCTCTAGGTATTTTTTGTCATCACCAAGCACTCGTGGGCATTTCCCATCCCAGATCTGTAGCCCTACGACCCTCGGGCACCGTTAGGGCATCTTCGCAACCCTCACTAGTAGTATTTATGTAAGAAAAAAATAGAGATAGTAGTTCGTTAACAAGGTAAAATTTCATTGCACTTATTTTATGTTTTTATGCTTTGTTTATAACTTTCATTGCAATATTAGGGTTTAGTGATTTTATTTCTCTTGAGGGTCTCATGTAGTGGAGCCCTCATAGATATTATTGATCCTTGTTATTGTTTGTTGTGTGTAGGTGTAAGAACTACATTTATTGAAGGTTTTTGAAGCTTGGGTGGCCCTACATAGGATACACAAGCCCATCCACAACCTGTTGGGATCGAATCAAGCGTGAAGACACCACCATTATTTTTAACTAGGGTTTCGGAGAACCCTAGTACATGTAACAATTGTATCAAAATAAATAAGTATTGTAAAACCCCACATTTGGGGTATATTTATTGTAACACTTGAGATCTATCAATAATAATAAAATAGTTCATTTGTATTGTGCAATCATTGTGTTACTTTGCTTATTTATTATTTCATAGTTTATATTTGGTGTTGCTTGATTTTGTATTCACAAATGGTGATCACGATGGGACCCACAATGGGTTCTCTATGCTAACTTACTTTTTTACTGATTTGTTATTTTTATTTTCTATTTTGTAGGTTTTCAGAAGTTTGTTCATGTAAATTTTCGTAGAACTAGGGTTTTTGAAGAGTTGTAGAAGTCAACCAAAAGTTGCATAGATGCCCTACGATGCTCGAGGGGTGCCCTACAATGCTTAGTGAATTCCCTACTACATTCTAGAGGCTTTAGGGTGTATTTCATAGAGTGGTAAAAGGATACGTAGGCTTTTCTGTAAGTCTGCTTCAAAACCCTAACCCCTCTGCTTCATTTTTTTATGTTTTTATAGATAAAGTGATAAAAAGAACATCAATCAATTTCTATTAAAAACAATCATATTATATTTGTATTTTTAGGCACTTGCATTCATTTTGCACATTAGAGTAGCCTTGCATTTACACATTCACCATAGGTCACATTTCAAATTTAAATTTTTATTATTTTTTGGTGTGTTGTACTCAATATTTTGCATACTATTTTCATATGAAGTGATAACTGCATAAAATAGTTTGCATGATAGGGTTAAGAATTCCTCTTTTACTTGTCTAAGTAGGAATAAAATCAGGATACTCAAGTATACTCCCATTATTGGAATCCCTTGTTGATTCAGAGTGGAAGAGTAGGTGAACCCTCCACTATTCAGAGTGGGTCTTAAGCGGTGTACCCTACATATTTTGAGGAACTTAGTATTTCTATTTTTGGCTTCTGATTTAGGCCTATAAAATTGGTTATTTTTGACATTGTATGTACACATTAGAAAACATAAAACTTTAAAATGAATCACACACAACACATTTCACATTAAATAGTAATGAGTTGGATTTCATCACCAACCATTGCTTGAGATTTGGTGATGGTGGGCTTCATCTCCATCCATCAATATCTACCCTTAGCCACCATAGGATACCCATGAGCAAAATTTCTGGACTTCATCACTAGAAATAATCTCATTTCCCAACCAAGCCATAGATTTCACCCTTCATAATTCATATTAGCACATCCAAAACACACAAAAAAAAAAAAAATATTAAAAATGAGATAAAAAAAGGAGGTAAGACACATCTATTGCAAAAACATAGGATTGAGTTTCTTTACTTGATTTTGTGAAGTTTCATTTGCATTACTTTCTTGCACATTGCACATATTTGGTTCATTAGCTTATGGTGTTAACTAGAAATCAAACAAAAGTATTGAATCAAATTTCCATCCACCAAAACACTTCATCCATGGATTGTTCATCATCCTTCCCCACCACTTCTATGGTCAACCCCACTAGTGTGATACAGACAAGTTGTTCAAATTTATCTATGGGTCCCTCACACACTATGTCATCCACACAACCATTCCACATAACCATTCCACAAATAGAATCATCTTCACCTACCATTGACCACCACATAACCCATATAGACATGGCCAAAGTGGAAGCTCTTTATAGATCCACTAACTATGTCTTAGAACCAATCCATAGTTCACCTAGGCATGATCCTTCTTTTCAGCAGGAACCTACCTCTTCCTAACCTTCTAGCCTTACCCAGGTGTATAAAAACCCTCTTTTTGAGGCATCAACTACACCTTCCCATCATTCATCCATCCCTCAATAGTCAGGTGCTCCAAGTACCTCCATTCCACCTTCATACACCACTACCTATGGCAATCCTTTGTATGAAGCACATGTCAATGCTACTTCACAGATGTCAGCATCCACCTCATCCAATGTCACCCAACCAGTTGTAATTCCTATTGCAACTTATCCCCCACCTACTTCATCAGTTCCATCCACATCCATGCCATCTACCTCATATATGGAAATACATGAAGCATGGGAACACCTTAACAAATTGCTTAAAAAGTGATAGAATGCTCAATAACAAATTTAGGTGGTCAATCCTAAGCCTCAACCTATTTCCACTCAACCCACCTTTGTCACCCAAATTCCATCATGGGTACCACAATATTCTATGGTTTCCATCCCCACACCACCATCAACTCATACCCATGCCATTCCCATAAATCATCATATTCATAGCCCCCACACATCATCTCCATTTCAACATTCACCATAATTTCTTCACCAACCTCCACATCATCAATTTCAATCCACTCCACCAAACCATCATCATCTCATCACACCCCAACACCTTCATACTCCACCTTCACAGAATCATCAAGTAATTTAGGGCTTCCACATACCTAGGGAAGACCCTAGAATCCAAGCTATGCAACAATATATTGATAGCCTGATACAACACACTCCTGGTATGATGAACCAGAAACCAATGCTCAGGTAGTTGATCAATCAACCAATCCATTTTTTGGTACCATCACCACCATATCTGATAGACTTCATAGTACCAAAATTTGATAAATTTAAAGGGACTGAGGACCCTAGAGAACATGTGAGCACATTTATCCATTCATGTTTTAGAATCCAAAGTAATGATGCTCTAATGCTTCAAACTTTTCCTCAGACATTGGGGGGAGATGTTGTAGAATGGTACAACCATTTTCCTCACCATAGTATTTATACTTTTGAGCAATTGGTTGATCAATTTCTTGAAATATTTTCCCTTAATGTTAGAAAGAAGGTCTCATTATCTGATATATATGGTCTAAAACAATATGATGATGAGTCTGTATATGACTTTGGCAACCATTGGAGGGCCATTATTACCAAACTACCATTCTCCCTACCAATGGAAGAGCTTACTAGACTATTTACTAAGAGTTGCTTAAAACCCATCTCTTGGTTGTTACAATTACAACAATACCGATCATTTGAGGAAGCTCTTGCCTAGGCTAGCATCATTGAGGAAATAAAAATCCAAGAAGGTGTACTTAAGCCTAAAAATAAAGAATGGCAAAGTAAGGGCCAATATAAAAGTAATTATTCTGGCCAATCTAAACCAAACCAGGCTAACCAAGCCAACCCAGCTAATCAAGTTAATCAAGTGGTCATGAGCCAATCGGTAATGGCTCAACAACAACCTATGCAACAACAACCATGACAAATTGAATATCATGCGGTTCCTTCACCATCTCAATCAAGTCAAAACATAGTGCCAACTATAGAAAACCACCCACATCGATAATCTATTTGACAAAACCATCAGTACACCCCATTAGCCGAATCATATGCTTCCATATTCCATCGGTTGTATGACACCAACCAACTTGCCTTGCCTGAAGTCAAACCAGATGACCCTACCAAGCATAGCAAACACTATAGGGAACATTTATTTTGCCCTTATCATAGGCAAAATGGGCATGACATAAATGGTTGCTTCAATTTTAAAGACATAGTGCAAGATCTCATTGATTTAGGGGCCATCAAGCTTGATAGTCCCTTAGCCCAACAAAATCAAAACCTTGGTATTTATCAAACACCACTTCCTCATCATGAGGAGGTGCAACCAACAATGGGAGGGACTAACACCAAGACTCCTCCAAATCAATTCAATCATGTGCAACAATATCAAGGTTTTGTGGGTGCTATACATGTAGTTACCCGAGGTCAACAATGCACTAACCAACAAAATGCACAACAACAACCTATTCAACCACCCATAGCACCATAGGCAAGTGTGTCTCCTCAACCTACCACATCATCACCACCCATACAAATTTCCACCAATCCATCCCAACCCATTCATATTCCAAGTCATCCATCTCAACCAATTCATCCCATCAATCACCCCCAAGGCCAATCATCTCCTTGAGTAGTCGGTTAACTACTAGCCTAAAAATAGCTTCAACAAAATTTTCTACATATGAGCTCATTCAACAATCCCCTCCACATCACGAGGCATTAATGGATATTTTAAAGTCCATTGAACTTCAATCCCAAGATCCTAATGCCTTTAGAAATTTTGTGGGGAGCATCCAAACATGTATGGAGCCTTCTATCACATTCTATGATTTTGAGATTAAACCAATATCATCGAAATCGGTGGACCCTCCATTGCATATTATGGCTCAAATTGATAGGAAGCCATTTAAATGAGTTTTAATTGATATCGACTCCTCCATCAACATCATCACCACATCAGCCCTTCAACATCTTAAGCTTCCACTAGATCACATCACCAAATCCACTTTCACCTTGAAAGCATTTAATGATGCTCTCTGCTCTATAGTTGGCACTATCATTTTACCCATTGAAGTGGGGGTCAAAATATTGCATACCATGTTTCACATCTTGGAAGGGTCCATGGCATATAATGTACTCCTTGGATGACCTTGGATGAGGGAAATGAGATGTGTCCCTTCTATACTCCATCAATGCTTGAAATATGTACATGAGGGACAAGTACATTGCATACCGATGGATGTTGAACCATTCAAGTATTGCAATTTCATTTCAAACCCCTATGAATCCATGTTGCCTTCCACTCATATTTTTCTCACATCATCAACCACCTCATCAACCACACCATCCACATCTTCATCAAAATCTCCCATTCTTGAAGAGCTCCCCATCACCACTTCACATCAAGCTTCCACTTCCATACCCCCATCTTCATCACCTTTGACTACATGCACATGTGGTCAAACTCAATCCACATCATCCACATCATCATCATCACCTTCCATAATTATTCCTTCCACATCATCATTACCCATTCAACAATCACCACAACCAAATCCATCTCCATCCCCATCAGCCAATGTCTCACAAGTCAAATTGATGGATTGTGAGATACCATCCCAGTCCACACATCTCCCATTCCTCGAGCCTTCAACCAACCATGAGTCATCCACATCCACATCCAATCCATCCACATCATCCCAAGTCGAGGTCCACCTCACTAATCTTGGTATTGGTGAATATGTGGTCCAAGACATCATAGTCACACCACTCAACATTCAAACTGCTAAGGATTATGGTCACCCATGTGACCCACCCTTATCTATAGGAGTGGTATATAACATGGGTTCAATACCTAATAGCATTAATTTTGTGTATGGGGGACTTGATTCATCATCCAATCTAGTTACCCTAGATGAACCCAAGCAACCAACACCTACCAATATACAACATATGTCGGGTTTTCCATCTCGATATTTTCACATAGTTAATTGGCAAGGACATGGCCTAGGATGACATGAATAGGGAATGCATGAAATTATCGATGTTTCATATCGAGAAGTGCATGACCATTCAGGTTTAGGCTATCATCCACTTTCATCCACTTCTTCTCTTGAACAAGCTTTCCAAAGTTTACATTTGAATTCAGGAGAAGATATCCATCACATTGATGACTTTGAAGATGAAATCTATGAAGAATTTGATATTATGTCAATAGCTTCTGATGAATCTAAAGAGGAATCAGAACCCATCATTCCACACACTGAACATGATGAGTTTTACCTCAGAATGTTCCCCATCCATCAACCCATCATTCACTTGCTTCTTCCACAAGAGTGAGCTAAACCAATCGGTGAACCACCACCTCCACTCCATTGATCCACATCACCAACCATTTTGCTTGTAATATATGTACATAATTCAAATTAAAAAAATACAAAAATAAAAATAAAAAAAAAAAAATTAAAAAAAATTAAAAATAAAAATTTGCATTGCATATACATGGCTTTTTTCCAATTGCATTTATTTGTGTTGCTTGTTGTTGATTCAGGTTCCTAGAGTTCTAGCATCGGTTCTAGCAAATAGGATCCACCCATCCATTCACCTTTTCCAACCATCCATTTTCCCCTTAAGTCAACATGAATCCTATTGACTTATTCACCCCACTCCGTAATCCATATGATTTGGCAAAGCCAATTCCAATTGACATGAGCCTTATTGATATGGATCAGATTTCCTCACCACCATCCTTTTCTAAGTTTGTCCTATCCGAGGAATTGTTAAGGGCTTCAACCAACTACATTCCTCCATCACCTCCACCTTCACCTTCACCTTCACCTTCAGATCCTGAGGTTTTCTAGGTAGACATAGATGAGGTTGAGTCAGAAGAGTTTGATGATATCATAGATGACATTCATCTGATCCCAATGCCCCATCAACTTGAGGAAGGTTCTCACATGTCTATTGAAGATACCATCGATGTGAACCTTAGTTCAGATGTAGACAATCCCCAAATTGTCAAACTTGGTAAAATTTTATCCATAGATGAACAAGAGCAATTAATTGCTCTCCTCAAGAAGAAGAAGGATATTTTTGCATGGTCCTACAAAGACATGCCTGGCCTTGACCCTAACTTGGTTGTCCACAATCTCACCTTACATTCTGATGCTAAGTCGATCAAACAAAAACTTAGAAGGATGCATCCTACCATGGCCCTCATAGTCAAAGAAGAGCTTCAAAAGCTTTTAGATGTGGGTTTCATTGTCCCCATTGACTATCCTGAGTGGCTCTCAAACATGGTACCCATTCGTAAGCCTAATGGGGTGATACACATTTGCACTAATTTTTGAGACCTTAACAAAGCATGTCCTAAGGATGATTTTCCTCTTCCAAACATTGATACTCTTGTCGACACTTGCACTGGCCATGAAATGCTTTCTCTAATGGATGGTTTTTTAGGATACAACCAAATTCGAATAAATCCGAATGACCAACACAAAACAACATTCACTACACCTTGGGGGAATTTTTGTTACAAGGTGATGCCCTTTGGCCTCAAAAATGTAGGTGCCACTTATCAACGTGCCATGACATACATCTTCCATGATTACATGCATAATATCATCAAATATTATGTGGATGATCTCTTGGAAAAATCTAAAACTCGACAAGAGCACATTGGTGTATTGGAAAAAGTCTTTGATCAACTTCTAGAGCATAATGTAAGGTTGAACCCCAAGAAATGTGTCTTTGGTGTTACCTCTAGAAAACTACTAGGGTTCATTGTCTCCAAAAGAGGCATTGAGGTGGACCCAAATAAATTCAAGGCCATCATGGAGATGCCTCCCCCAATAAACTTGAAGGAATTGCATAGTTTACAAGGAAATATTCAATCAATCCATCATTTCATTGCATAAATTTTTGATAAATGCAGGTCATTCAATCACCTACTACAAAATGGGGTGACATTTTCATGGATAGATGAATGTCAAAAAGCCTTTGATGATATTAAGCAATACTTAGCTTCTCCACCAGTCTTAACTCCTCCTCGTCTGGGGTCCCCTTCCATATTTATGTTTTAGCAATAGACTTTGCATTAGGGATAATGCTTGCACAAAATAATGAAAACAATTGAGAGCAAGTTGTCTATTACATTAGTAAATAAAATTTGGTAAGCTATGAAACTAGATATGCTTATATGGAAAAATTATGCTTAGCAGTGGTTTTTACCACTAAGAAACTTAGACATTACATGCTTAGTCACACCACATATGTCATAGCTAGAGAAAATCCTCTACGTTATATGATGTCTCGCACTTACAATAACACCTACATCGCTAAATGGATAATGCTTCTCACTGAATTTGATCTTGAGTTCATTAGCCAAAAATCCATTAAATGTCAGGTCATAGTCGATCAGCTTGTAGAAGCTCCACTTCCTAGTGATCAACCCTTGATTATTGAGCTCCTAGATGATTTGGTATTCACTATCATTGAACAAGAAGAAGATGTCATTTTGGAGGAAGATATCGATATCACACTATTCTTTGATGGTTCTAAGTGCAAAAAATGTCAAGGTGTTGGAGTCATGTTTCATACACCCTAGGGGGTGCCTATCCCCTTATCATTCAAACTAGACTTCCAATGCACAAACAACAATGTAGAGTATGAAGCCTTAATCTTAGGTCTTCAAGCAACTATAGCTATGGGCATAAAGCGTATCAGGATATTTGGTGATTCTCAACTTGTTGTTAGACAAATCAATGGAGAATACCAATGCAAAGAACCTACCATAAAACTTTATCATGAAGTAGCAATGTCATTGCTCTCTAAGTTTGATTGGTATGAAATTGATAGTTTGCCATGTTCGACTAATAGATTTGTAGATGTGATGGCCTCTCTTGGATCATTGATTCCAAAGGACTCCTTAGGAGAGGTACAACCACTCATTGTTACAATGATCTCTAAATCTACAATTGTTCATGTTGAATCTAAGGATGAAAAGGATGTTTGCTTTATCCATTCGGAGCCATATGAGCCTTGGTCAAACCAAATAATAGCCTTTCTCAAGTTTGGAACACTCCCATATGATATGTCATGGACTTCTAAATGCACTTTCAAGCAAAAGGTAGCTCGTTTTACTCTCTTGGGGGATGTGTTGTATAGATGTGGTTATGATGGAATTCTCCTTCATTGTCTCGAGTTTGCTGAGGCACAAAGAGCCATAGCTGAAGCTCATGATGGTACTTGTGGTGGTCATTTTAGTGGAATGGCCATTGCAAAGTGTATTTTATGCATGGGTTATTATTGGCCCACCATGGAATGTGATTGTTGCACTTATGTCAAACATTGTAAGCAATGTCAAGAGCATGCTAATTTAACTCATGTGCCATCACAAGCATTACAACCTATTCAAAGCCTTTGGCCCTTTTCACAATGGGGTCTTGATTTAATTGGAAAAATATCACCTCCTTCCTCGGGATAACATACATTCATCATCATAGCCACTGAATACTTCACAAAGTGGGTTGAGGTAATTCCTCTAACTAGTATGATAGGACCAAGAATTGTGGAGTTTATACTTCATCATATCATTTGTCATTTTGGTATTCCCTCAAAAATCATCTCTGACAATGGCAAGTCTTTCAAGAACAAGGATGTTCGAGCACTTTGTGAGAAATATAATATCCAACATAGTTTCTCGACTCCTTATTACCCACAAGCAAATGGACAAGCTGAGGCTACCAACAAGACCTTAATTGCTATTCTCAAGAAACTAGTCAAAGAAAATCATAGAGATTGGCATACTCAAATTCCCTTGGCATTATGGGCTTATCGAACAAGCATCCACATGCCTACTAGGGCAACACCATTTTCATTGGTCTATGGAGCCAAAGCAATCATGCCTCTTGAGCTTGAGATCCCCTCCTTGCAAATTTCATTGCAAGAATTCATAGATGATGATACTGCTAGACAAGCACGTCTTGACCAACTCACACTTCTTGATGAGAGGTGAGTCAATGCTTTAGAGCATTTACGAGTTTATCAAGACCACCTAAAGCATGCTTACAATGCCAAAGTTCATCTACGTGAATTCCAAGTAGGAGATCTTGTTCTTAAAGAGAATCAACAAAACACCAATGCATTACCGCATCTTCATGATAAATTCGTGGCTAATTGGTTAGGTCCATACATTGTCACTCAAAAAGTGGGTAAAGGAACTTATAGGCTTGCCAGTCTAGAGGGAGTTGAAGAGCCCGAACCACTTAATGTTATACACTTGAGAGCATTCTATGCATAATGTGATATATATATATGTATATATACATAAAAATAAAATTGCATTGCATACATTTCATTTCACACATTTAATTTTACACATGATATTTTTACACATTACATTTGCACAATTTGCATTCCACACATGGCATTGGATACATTTTATTTCATACATTGCATTTTACACATTATTTCATTTCACACATCATTTCACACATTTCATTTCACAAATTACATTTCATACATTGCATTCACAACCACATTTCACATTTCATATTAGGGATCATTTATTCAGTTTAGATATTAATTGGTCCAATAAAGTCATGTTGCCTTAATCAGGGGCACCTTCAAATCATCATCCATTTCATTGCACCATTCCATAAAGTCAAATTATCATTTGCAAACCACATGTCCATAATTCCTAGGTGTTTTCGGTCACTCAGCCACTCCTAGTGTTTTAAGCAACCTCCAAATACATGTCGAGTTTTCTTTAGGACCAAGACACATTTTCACTAAGAAAATCTTGAGTTCTGGGAATTGACTCTAAAACATTCTTGAACCAAACACAATTACACATCTTAAAAAACATCTTGTGTCAAAGAGGGATAACACCATACTTGGGTTGTACCTCGAAGTGAAAAGGGTATTCCTTGCTTGTCCCATCATGCAACATAGTCCACAAAAATAGTGGTTTTCACCACTATCACAATTTCAAAATAAAATAAAGAGTAGGGAAAATCCCCTAAAAACTCTAAATATTTTACACATCACACACCACAGATCCTCAAGTTGTAAGGATAGTACTACATTTCTAGTCATACGGTTAGGTAGTCATCCCCAAAACTTAGAGATCAAATTCTTGGACTATGGAGCTAATCTCCATCGGGGCTATAGATGCTTGACTGGTAGTGGAGTACACTCACATGCATGGTGACACATCTCTTTTAAAGAGACCTCTGACCACACATAAGGACAAGCTAGCTTCTTGGTCTCATCCATAATAGGTTTCATCTCAATTTACTCAATATGGGTTAATGAACTCACTTGCACACACATTGGTTCTTGATTACCTCGAGTCATTACCATGCTCATGATTCGGTAAATGAATTCACTACACACACATTTGGTCTTAGAGAAATTAGGTAGTATTTAGTGAGTTTGTTTGATACCACTAGTATGTCTGAGTCTCTGAAAAATAGTCAGTTTTCCATATCAACATCCATATCTTCTTCATATCAATATCCATATATTCTTCCATATCAACATCCATATCTTCTTCCATGTCAACATCCATGTCTTCTTCCATCCATATCATTTCATGAGTCATTCCATTTCATATGCCACCAGTTTGGTGCCCCTGATTAAACAACAATGCTAAACATGGCCAAGAAAAATCTAAACTATGAATGATCATTAGAACATTTGCATTCATACACATTATCATTTGCATTAATCATCCATATACACATGCATCCACACAAAATATTCAAAAAGATTCACACAAAAGCATAACATAAAATTAAAATCCATGTATATATATATATGTATAAATATCGCATGTACAATGAATACCCAAAGGCTATATACAATGGAGCACCAAGGCTCATATACAAAAAGTGCATCTAAGCACTAGCTAATGCCTATAAGAGGACCCCTATGACCCTGAAGGAGCCCTAGACCTAGAGCTATGCCTAGACTCACTATGCCTAATAGACCTAGATATGGATGAGGAGGGTGGATCTAGAAGCCCAATGTCATGCTCCATCAATCGATCCTCCAATAATCAGATATATCCATCCCAAGCTTGAAGGCATTCTACATCATGTCTCTATCGATGACTCTTCTCTAGAAGCTCTACCTGGAGCCTCATAATCCTATCATCACCTCCACCTATAGTTGATCATACCTCTAGCTCTATTTATAGCCGAGCTATCTCTACATCTTGAGTTACTACCATCACATCCCATTCTACCACCAGCTACTCTAGCCTCACCTAATCCTCCTCACTCCACCTAGGAGGTCCCTCTGGAACCTCCTCCATGCCATCTCTACCATCCCCTCCAATCCTAGGTACTTCTCTAGTTGTACCCCTAGACCACCTCCTTCGACTACTAGATCGAAGGTGCCTCCGATGCTTAGGAGCCTCATCGACCTCCTTGACCTCTACCTCATCCCCATCCCCATTCCCCCCATCCACTATTAGACTTGGTACCCATGGTGGTTGTGCAATGAACCATACATCATACTCTATAGTAGTCCCCACATCATCCATATCAAGGAGATCCATCTCCTCATCATCCTCATAGGTCACTCTCCATGCCTCAACACAAGGTAGACCTATCTCATCTCGATGATGCTTGTAGAGCATTGGTACCTCAGGAACTCCCTACCTCAGTCTAAACTACCTTAACACCTATGAGAACTAGATCAGCTCCACCTCACTCCTGTGCCTCCCAACTACCCACCTAGCCTATCAAACCCTCATAGCTTCTCCCCATCACCTATCCACATGGCACCTCACCATGGCCTCCATATCACCTGAGCTGATGTCAATCCAACCCATAGATCCCTATACCACTAACTCATCTAAATAGGATGACTCGGTTGCACCTCCTCTACCATCAACCATCTCATAGCATAGGGTTGCTCCTTATCCCATGACTTAGTAGGCAAGCCCACTGGCTGAGCCACACTAAAATGCTCCTAGCCCCAACACTATAGTAGCACACTACACCCTAGCCC
This sequence comes from Wollemia nobilis, assembly GCA_028583015.1. NCBI lineage: Eukaryota > Viridiplantae > Streptophyta > Pinopsida > Araucariales > Araucariaceae > Wollemia > Wollemia nobilis. The sequence goes on along the minus strand of JAQPPZ010011269.1, from coordinate 1,653,079 downwards.
CTTCCACCTCTGCCTCCTCACCTCATACAACTCTTGGTACAACTACACCAATAAAGTAGGAGCCCATGCATATACCCAAGGTGTAGTGATCATATCACACACCAACCCGATAAGGTTCCATGGGAACCGATAGCCAGTACTATTCGGGGCCACTATGTTGGCCAACATGAACATCACCAATGTGGGTAGGGCATCCAACTTCTTGTCCACATACATGGACAAGTATGTTATCCCTCCACCCATCACATCCACATCCTACCACCCATCTCCAAACATGTAGCTCATCTCATACCCCTTATCATGTCCAACCTCGACATGTAAGCCCTCCACTGGTAACTTGAGGATGTGGTATACATCCTCAAGTGTCACTGTAATCTCTCAAGGATCCCATATCTCTACCAAGGTAGAGAGATACCCCTCATCCACCCTCACCACATCTATCTTCGTTGCCCCCACCAACCCAACATCCTCAAGCCACTCCCACTGGTCCTCCCATAATGCCTTCCTCACCCTAGGGATGAGAGGTGAGAACCGATGTCGAGCCTCCAAAATATTTAGCTGCAACACAACACATTAATGTCACATGCATTGCATAATTAAAAAAAAACAACAAAATTTTTTTTGCACAAAACAAAGAGCTTCAAAGGCATTTACCTTAGCAAAATGCACATCTTCTCCTACTACCACATCCACACCCTCCATCACCATAGCTTCCACAACACTTCACTTCACTTCACCCACTCACTCCACTCCACTCCACTCCCTCAGATGCAACTTCAAAAATTTGCAAATACAAGAATGAACTTGATTTCCCTTCTGTAGGCTATTTATAGCTATTTTAGGCACATTGAAATGCCCATGGGTACTTCCAGGTGCATTGAAATGCATCCTTACATTTGGAGAACAATAAACTCTGGTGGGTTTTTACACATGCGGTAGGTGCCCACCGACGTTTGGCATCAAAATTGACAAAAGATCAAAAATGATCCAAAAAGGTAGCTTACCTCCACAAAATATTTCCAAATTGCATCCATACATCACTTTCATCATCATATCATATTTTGTGAAAACCAAAATCGATTTGGACACATAATTTTTGCTTGCAACCAAAAGGCGCAAAATCACATTACAAGTTACAAAATGCTTCAAAATGGTTCAAATTTTCACAAAATGACCATTTTCATCATTCTCATCATCCATTCCATCATTGCATTCAATTTTGTGATAATATGAATTGATTTGGATGGCTAACTTTTATTTGCACCCAAAAGGTGTAAAATTGTCCAAAATTGCTTCAAAATGCCCCAAATCAAGGCAAAATTTCACAAAATCATTCAATTCAATAATGCTCATCATCACATATTCATTTCCACATCATTTTCATTCATCAATCATTACATTTACACATTTTCCAAGTTCACATACAAATTCAAGTGAACCTCGTATCTAGTGGTCTATTCTATCTCCTTGGTGATTGCAACGATTTGCATCCATGCAATTCGGTAAGATGAATAAATCACCATAAGGACACTTGGTCATCTTCATAATCATATATCTCACTATTCAACAACAAAATCATTTTTGGTCCCTCATTTTATGAGTGAGACTATGTCAAGACCAATTTGCTCAACAACTGTCATTGATGGCCTTGTCCATGGGGCTTGAAACATGGATAAATCACATTACATCATTCTCCTCAACAATCAAGAATTACGCAGAGTCAACTAGGAGTGGCCTCCTAGCAATCATCCGATCTTAGGGTGATTGGTTCCTGATATTTTATATTTTCATCATTTTGCATTTCAATGATGCCAAAAGGCAATTTCTTCAACAACATGGAATCACCCCCAACTTGGGGCAACCACATTTGATTTTGATTTCCCATAATGGGATACATCTTACATGATCATGGCATTTACACTTGGCAAAAACCCTTTCTCTGTTGGGGCAAAAATAGAATCATTCACTTGCATTTATCAACAATCCCCTTTCTCCGTTGGGGCAAAAATAAAATCATTTTACATCATTCATATCATCTACATTTACATCATACATCCATAATTTGCACATTCATTTGCACAAATATATCAATTGGCTCATGAGATTCATTCTTCACTCATTCGCCAATTGAGGGGGTAAGCTACACAATCAAAATTATTTTATCTTCAAGTTCATCTTCGCATCCCAATGAAAGAAAGTTGCTTCTACATAAGGCCAAACTAGGTGTCTCATATTTTTGCACCACATTGTGTTTCACACAACATGATATAAAAAGGGGCATCTATAGACACCAAAATCTAGCCACTTGTCATCCATCCATGTTTCCCAATCCCCACCATCCATTATATATATATATATATATATATTTGTTAATATATATTTAAATATTAATATTTTATATATTATATTTATATATATTTAATATATATATTTATATGAATTAATCCCAACCATCCATCATGTTTTAATCTTAGCCATTCATCCACCTTAATCCATGCCACTTACCCAGATTTAATCTCCACCCTTCCTCATGTTTTAATCTCGACCACTCAAATTGTGTCATCAAAACCCTAACATGTCTAAGGGAAGATTATAAAGAGGAGTCATTTTGATGACTCAACCCCTAACTAAGTCCCCTAACACTTTGGAGTTCTTGGAATCCCTAAGTTCACCTTGAGGTCTTAAACCCTAGCCCTATCATTTTCATCCTCACTCCCCATCATCATCATTCGCATCTTCTGCATCCATTGTCGCCCACCTCACATGAACTAGATCTGGTTCTACAACCTTTCCCTCTACCATTGAATGCCCTCCTAAGCTTCTTGAGTGCCCACCATAGTCTACGAAGCATGTACCAAAGTTTGTAGAGTACCCACTAGCACCCATCGAGTACCTCTAGGCATTTTTGGTCATCACCAAGTGCCCACGGGTATTTCCCATCCTAGATCTGTAGCCCTACGACCCTCGGGTGCCATTAGGGCATCTTCACAACCCTCACTGGTAGTATTTATGTAAGAAAAAAATAGAGACAATAAGTTAGTTAACAAGGTAAAATTTCATTGCACTTATTTCATGTTTTTATGCTTTGTTTATAACTTTCATTGCAATATTAGGGTTTAGTGATTTTATTTCTCTTGAGGGTCTCACACAGTGGAGCCCTCATAGATATTATTGATCCTTGTTATTGTTTGTTGTGTGTAGGTGTAAGAACAACATTTATTGAAGGTTGTTGAAGCTTGGGTGGCCCTGCATAGGATACACAAGCCCATCCACAACCTGTTGGGATCGAATCAAGCATGAAGACACCACCATTATTTTTAACTAGGGTTTTGGAGAACCCTAGTACATGTAACAATTGTATCAAAAGAAATAAGTAGTGTAAAACCCCACATTTGGGGCACACTGATTGTAACACTTGAGATCTACCAACAATAATAAAAGAGTTCATTTGTATTGTGCAATCATTGTGTTACTTTGCTTATTTATCATTTCATAGTTTATATTTGGTGTTGCTTGATTTTGTATTCACAAACCCATCAACCACGAAACAAAAAAAAATAACCTCCATAACAAAAGCAGAAATAGGTACAATGCTGGAAGACATGAAGAGTGGTATTTTATCATCTTTTGCAATCCAACTACATACATTCCAGCTTCAAAAAAAGAAGCAAGAAACCAAGGCAACATTGGTCTTTTTCTACCCAAGATGTAAGAAGAAACACCTTAAGAGTGAATGTTTGAAAAACAAGGTTCGAGTATGTGCCATTTGTCAAATGGATCACAAAATGAAGTTGTACCCACAATTAGCAAATATGAAAGAGGAACCAAAAGTAGCTAAAACTTATTTTATGGGTAATATGAGAAATTGGCAATAGTCTCCTATGGGAGGCGGAATGCCAAGAGTAGTACCACCCTATGGGGGATCCAATTTTAGGCACCAAGGGTAGATTCAAACATCCAATATAGAATTGTGGGATCAAAAACCTTGGATGAACATCACCCAAGGGCCTACTCCCTGCACACCTTATCCATGGATTCCATACCAACAAGCTGGAACTTAGTGGTAAAATTATAATATGTGGACTTCACATCCACAAGTAACAACACAAGCCCACTACAACCTAGTTTTCTAGCACCACTTACTTCCATGCCACAAAAAATACCGACACAACAAATCCCAAATTCAAATAATAATAAGATAAATCAACCAACGTATTAGGTAGACATGGGGATGTACCCTATGTATCATATTAGTGTAGATTGTAGTCCAATTAGACTTAGATGAGGTAGATAAGTAGGAGTAGATCCAACACCTCCAATAGTGGAGGAAGTGGAAATAGAAGAACCAACACCTACGATAGAGAGGGTGGAAAAAATTTAACTATTGAATAGTTCAACAATGAAGGGGTTCCACCCTTTCCCAAAAGATTACAAGAATCCAAAAAATGATGCAATCAAAATTTGACATAATGTAAGGATTGAAAAACCTGTCATAATTCCCCTCTATCAAGCTATATGAGATGTGCCTATCTATACAAAATCCATTAGAGAATTATGTCTTAAGATAATAGGTCGAAGACAATAGTCAAAATTAGTACATGTGGTAGGTCAGTTAGTTGACTTAATTTTAGTGAACACCTATCACAAAAAATATTCTGATCCAAGAAGCCCTATTTTAATAGTTCAAATTGAAGGCTTGAGGATACCCAATACTTTAGTAGATTTAAGTGTAGTAATAAATGTCATGCCTAATAAAACCATGCAAAAAATATAGTTAACAAACATAAGGCCAACTAAAATAGTTTTGCAATTGGTAGATTAGTCTATAGTACTCCCAAAGGGAATGCTGGAAGACATGATTATAACAATAGATGCATGGGAATATCTAGTAGACTTCCTAGTTCTAAAGTTAAAATTAGGTCTGGGTGGTTATCCGCTGATATTAGGATGTCCTTGGTTGGCAATGAATGATGCCTACATAAGTTGTAAGACTGAACAAATGACGATATCCAATGGACAAAATGTTAAAAATTTAGTCATTTATCCTCCTCCACAATCTACTATTGAATTGGGAGAGCCTAATTTTGATTTTAAACATGATGATGCCTTACCTATGATGCAACAAATTATGGATCTAGATGAAGTAGATGATGAAGCATATGAAGATCAAATTATCATGAAATTTCAATAAGGAGAATCTTCACACCCTCCTATGAAATCCCCACTCATTGGTAGCAGGGAAAATCATGTTAAAAATTTGAAATAGAACCTAGATGAACATTGAACATTGGTAATTCCTTGAAAAATAACCAAGAGAAGTTGAAAGGAGTATTAAATAAATATAAGAATACTTTCACTTGGGATTATAAATACATGAGGGGTATTTCCCTAGAGGTTTGCACCCATAGGATTTATCTGGAGGATAATGAAATACCGATAAGATAACCCCAAAGGTGAATGAATCCAGCTATGAAGGAAATAGTAAAAGCTGAATTACAAAAACTATTATCAACTGGATTCATCTACCCCATTTTTTATAGTCAATGGGTTTCACCTTTGGTAGTGGTACCAAATAAAAATGGCAAATGGAGGATTTGTGTGGACTATCGAATGTTCACCCAAAAATACTATTTTCCCCTACTATTTATAGACCAAGTCCTAGGGGGAAAAAAATGTTTTTCATTTCTAGATGGGTATAGTGGCTACAATAAGATTCAAATAAGGGAAGAAGATTAGGAAAATACCACATTTACTTGTCCTTGGGGTACCTTTGCCTATTATGTCTAAAATTTTGGGTTATGTAATGTAGTTGCCACTTTCTAGCAGGCAGTCCTTAGTATTTTCTCAGATATGGTAGGAGAGACAGTAGAGGTCTATATGGATGATTTCACCGTGTACGGTGAAATTTTTGAAGAAGCTATAGCTAATCTAGAGAGAGAACTCCAACACTGCAAATAAACACATCTATCCTTAGTAATAAAAATACTTTATGTTAATGATAAAAGGTATAGTTGTAGGACACCATATCTCTATTGAGGGGATAAAGGTAGATAAGAGAAATATTAAGGTTATCAAATAACTTCCTACCCCAAAAACACAATGAGATATCCAAAGTTTCTTGGGCTCTATTGGATACTACTGGCGATTTATTCAAGATTTTAGCAAAATCACCAAACCACTGCACACATTGTTAACCAAAGATGTTGAGTTTGTTTGGACAAGTGAATGTGAGCAAGCATTCCAAACCTTAAAAGAAAAATTGACAACTACTCTTGTTCTTAGAGGTCCAAATTGGAACCTCCTCTTCCACATTTATGTGGATGCATCCAACAATGCCATAGGGGAAAAACTATGATAGAAAGAATAAAATAAGGTCTATGCCATCTACTATGTCAGTAAAAATATTATAGAAGCTAAACTCAATTACACTGTCACAAAAATAAATTTTTTGGAAGTTGTATATACCATTAACGAATTTCACCATTTATCATGAGCTATAAAATCTCTATACACACTGACCATACAACCATCAGATATCTGATGAACAAGCCAATGATAAGTAGCATAATTATTATATGGATATTATTCCTGTAGGAATTTGATGTGACTATCATAGACAAACCCGATAAGGATAATATTGTGGTAAATTTTTTGTCTAGGATAATTTCTTATTATAACACTACCACTAAGGATATATTCCTGGATGAGCATCCCTTTGCTCTTGATAATCACATATCATGGTACATTGATATGGCTAATCACTTAGCCATCAATAAAATATTCCCTGCACTCACTTCCTAAGAAGCTCAAACATCTATTAAGAAGAGCGTAGCTTTTTCATGGATTGATGGTTGCTTGTTTAAAACTAGCCTTGATAAAATTATGAGATGATGTGTTGCAAAAAAAGAAACCGCATAAATCTTAAAAGTCTATCATGATGAACTATGTGGTGGATATTTTGCAAGAAAAAGAATTGCATTCAAAGTTTTACAAATAGGGTATTATTGGCCCTCATTATTTAAACATGTAATAAACTAAGTCAACCATTGAGATCAATGTCAAAGAATGGGTTGACCAACTCCATGAGATAAAATTCTCCTTTAGTCACATGTGCATATTGAACCATTTGATAAATGGGGATGGATTTTGTTAGGCTATAAATCCACAATCTAATGGTAAGAGGTATATTTTAGTATGTACTAATTATGTCACTAAGTGGGTTGAAGTGTAGGCACTACAAAATGTAAAAGAAGAAAATATAGTGTAGTTCTTGTATAAATTCATTTTCACCAGGTTTGGTATTCTCAAGGAGATTACCACTGATCAGGGGATACAATTCACTTTAAAAATAATTTAGGAATTGATGCAGCAATTCCAGATTAGGCACAACAAAACCACCCCATGCCATATGCAAGCAAATGGGCAGGTGGAAGTTACAAACCAAGAGTTGGAGAATATTCTAAAAAAGATAGTGCAACAACAAAAAAAGGATTGGGTGAAACACCTCCCAAAATCAGTATGGGCATATCAAACCACATGGAAACTAATAATGATATTTACACCATTTTAGTTGGTGTACAAGAAAAATGTAATGATGTCAATAAAATTTAAGATTAAAACTTTGCGTACTACTATAGAGCTCAATATGGATTTAGAATTTGCACAAAAAGATCATATTAGGCAAATGAATCAGTTGGATGAATACAAGCAAGATGTGTTGCAATGCATAGAAATAATGTAAAAGCAGAGGGTAATGTGGCATGACCACCACATAAGACCAAAATGATTTAAATAAGGATATTGGACACTGTTATATGATTCTCGATTCTAGGAGTGAAAGGGAAAGCTAATGAAGAGGTGGATGGGTTCGTATGAGGTGATTGAAGTAAGCAACAATGGCATTGTTCTTGTTAGAACCATTAACAATAACAACATAGTTTTTATGGTCAACAACCACCGCTTATGACCTTACCATACGCCTTCAATTAACATGATTGACTCAAATGCAGGCATGGGGGAGACCCCATTCTCTAAGAAAATTAGCAGTTCGAAGAACACTTATGCACTCACTATAAAATAAATAAAAGAAAAAAACAAAACAAAAAAAATCATATATATATATGTATATATATATTTCTAGCGCATTTATAGAATAATTTTTTCTTTTATTATTTTGATTTTGCAGGGTTACATGGAATTAGTTGCAGAGCTGTAGGCATCTGGCTATCGAGACTATTAGGCACAAAGCTATGCTGCCCTATTTTTCTTTTATTATATTTTTATTTTGTAGGGCCATGTGGAGTCAGTTGTAGATCTATAGGCATCCGGGTCAAACAGACCTATCAAGAATGAAGTTACTTTACCTTGTTTTTACTGCTTTCTAGGAATGTAGCAATGTGAAAAATGTGCCTATATCCCAACGAAAGTTTGCACCTATATTCAGGCTAAGAAGCACGTGCCTATTTTCCATCAAGAGGATGACACATGTATTCGGGCTAGCATAAAAGGTGCTTAATTTCCACTAGGAGGGTGACACCTATATTCGAGCAACCACAAAGATGTCTATCTTCCACCAAGGGGAGTGATGTTTATATCCAAAACAATACATTGAAACCTATATCCAGTGCCTATATTTAGAGGTAAAACACAAGTTTCTATATCTTGAACACATGCACCTATATCCAGAATAGAGAAGGTGCCAATATCGAGAACATAGACACCTATATTCAGAGTAGCAGGGTTGCTTATCTTCAGAACTAGAATAGTGAAGGTGCCTACATCCAAATAAATTAGAAGCACCTACCTTCCATTTGAAGGAAAGCACCTATATCTAGAGCATAAGTGGTGCCTATATCTAGAAGCAACACCTATATCCATGCGCAAAAGATGAAGTCAACTTTCCAATGATGGAGTATCCTTACTTTTTGGTCACTAATGCTAGAGTACACTTACTCCTGAGATGTTAACAATGGAGTACATTATTTCTAAATTTCAATGCGAAAATGTGTTATCCCAAAATAAATAACCATGGTTTTTATTTTCAGCATGAAGACCTCAAAACTAATAAAATGTAGTACCCAATAACATTACTTTGATGATATTGCTCTATAAGAAAAAATGTAAGTCCCAAATTCACCCTGGTACACTGTAATCAACATTTTGATCAATCAAGTTGCACCACCAAGTACCTACACATCATATTTCATGGAAAATCACCCAGGTATGTACTGATGTTTGTTTATGTATGTGCATAATTATCATGAAAAATATTTTTATGTTACGTGCCAAAACATACCCCACATTTGTGTTGTCCAATCATGCAGCCCCATGTCAACCCCATGTCAAAAATTCACCATGTGGTACCAATCAATCATGGGGGAGACTGCAACTATATCCAACTATATCTGAGCGCATGCTTCAAAATTAATTACACATATTTCATAATTATTGCTAATTATAGGGAGATAGGTGCCCATTATATGCATGGATATAGTCGTATGCTTCAACATGATACAAATAGATATAGGTGCCTATTTTGCAACCAAAAAAACCAAAAAATAGAGTAGAAACAATGAGAGGACCTTCAAAAAATCATGCATAGAAAAAATATGAGCCCATGAATCTCTCGAGCATTACAGGATTTATTCGAGATCAATTTGAAGCTACAAGATGGATGGATTATTGCCACCTCATAAGCTAAAGCCAATACCTCATGATAACATAGGAATTTGTGGCTTCAATGGATAATGGGGTCATGCGAATGTAAGGGCTGGTAATACCAATGATAGAGGAGTATGTAGCGAAAGTCACTGACCTTCGATGCACAAGGAACCAAACATACAAATGAGATAATATAGAGAAATGCACTCAATTATTTTTTGGGCAATGCACGATACGGTTGACATGATCATGGTTTCTTAAATAGTATGCCCTAGAAGTATGGGAATAGGTGTTTGATCAATTGGTAAGGTTCATCACCTGTACCATAAAATATTCCTGGCTCAATGCCAACCACCTTCAATTCTTCAATCATCTATTGCATGGGGACCATATCAATATCCCATATTATTTTATGAGTGCCCTGCAAGATGAGGCCAAAAAATACCAAGCGAGCACAATAGCAATATTGGAAAATCATGGGCTGATTTCAGCCCTAATTCAATATGTTGAAGCATAGCAAATTGCATCGCCACCACCAGTCATTACAGTAGAGGAATTTGCATCTGAATCATCTAGTGAGTGATAGGAGGATAATCAAGATGAGGAAACAAAGGTGCCTACCTCCCAACACAGTCATTCAAAAGGGAGGTAGATTAGCCCAAATTCATCCCATTTTGGGTAACATCATTGCTTACATCCACAAGTGGGACAATAATAGAAAATTTTTCTGATTATAGTTCATTAGAGGGCAACGATGACCACACCATGAAGGACAAACAAGCTACCTAGTGATGAGTGAGAAACGCTAAGTTTCAAAATTAATCAAATTAAACCCAGGTTACATGCTTAAATAGCTTAGGGAAAAGCTAGAATTAGGAAAGCGAGAAATAGGGAGAGAAAATAGGGAAAGCTTAGGAATAGGAAGAGAATTTAAAATTAAATTCTCTCTCTCTCACCGCCTGTCGTCATTTTGTGTCTTCCACCTTGGTGTCGTCATCCACCTGTCGTCCACCATGGTAGATTAAATGCCAACATTCTCCCCCTTAAAGTTGAGAGGGCTGACAAGACAGTCTCTCAGATTTACATATTGAGCTTTAGCAATGCCTTTGGTGAAGATGTCTGCCAAGTTGTCCAAAGTGCTGCAATATTGAAGCTCAACTACCTGTTTATCCACCATGTCGCGAATGAAGTGATACTTCATATCAAAGTGTTTTGACCTGCTATGATGGATAGGATTATGTGCCAATTGGATGGCACTCATATTGTCACTGTACAATCTTGTAGGACCACTTTGTTGCTCTCCAATATCTTCAAGGACTTTTCTCAACCATAGAGCTTGAGTACTAGCATGTGTGATTGCTATATACTCAGCCTCAATAGATGACAATGCTACAACATACTGCTTTTTGGAACTCCATGTAATTAGTCCTGATCCTAGACTAAAATAGTTCCCTGATGTAGATTTTCTATCATCTATATTGCTGCCCCAATCACTATCACTAAAGCCAACTAATTTTACAGAATTACATTTGTGGTAATGGATCCCAAAATCCAATGTACCCTTTACATATCTCAGAATTCTTTTAGTTGCTTGAAAATGCAGCTCGGATGGATCAGCCATAAACCTTGAAACAAGAGAAACAACATACTGAATATCAGGTCTTGTGTTGGTGAGAAACATCAAACTCCCAACCATGCTCCTGTAAGTGGTCATGTCAACCTTTGGTGCTCCATCATCTTTGCTCAATTGGATCCCATGACCCGTTGGAGTTGCAACAGATTTGCATTGCTCCATGGAAAATTTCTTAATCATATCTTGAGCATATTTGTGTTGACATATGAAGATCCCTCTATCTGTCTGATGTACTTCCATGCCTAGGAAGTAATGCATTAAGCCTAGATCTTTCATCTCAAATTGTTTCATCATGGAGTGTTTGAACTCCTTATTCATCTTATCATTACTACCCATAAATATTAGATCATCCACATATAAACAAACTATGAGAATGTCTTTACCTTGCTTTAGGTAGTAGAGAGTAGGTTCAATTTTGCTCTGAGTGAATCCATACTCCTTGAAGTAGCCATCAATGCGAGAGTACCATGCTCTTGGTGCTTGCTTGAGGCCATATAGTGCTTTTTTTAGTTTGTAAACAAGGTTCTCCTTACCTTGTTCTTTAAAACCTTGAGGTTGTTGGACATAAACCTCTTCATCTAAGTACCCATTGAGAAAGGCACTTTTTACATCCATGTGCTGAATTTTCCACCCTTTGTGGGCAGCCAAGGAAAGTACTGATCTGATAGTTTCCTGTCTGGCAACAGGAGCAAAGGTCTCCTCATAATCAATGCCATATTTCTGAGTAAATCCTTTTGCTACAAGTCTTGCCTTGTGTCTTTCAATGCTTCCATCAACATTGAATTTGGTCTTGTAGACCCATTTGCATCCAACACATTTTTTTCCTTTAGGAAGCTTAACTAGCTCCCAAGTATCATTCTTTTTTATAGAGGTGATTTCCTCTTCCATGGCTTGCTGCCATACATCATGAGTGCATGCTTTCTCATAGCTAGATGGCTCTAGTTGTGCACTAGTCATTAAAGCATAATTGACTACATCTCCCTTAGGCTCTTGGGAGTCATCATCTCCATACATATGCAGATTTTCAAGTTTTTGTAAAACTGCATTCATTTCACTAGCTTGACTCCTAGTGTATCTTTTTTGGAAATTTTTATCCAACATTTGAAAATATGGATGATGTTGTAGTGTTATTTTACCTCTTGATGGAGAATCAATATCCATAGGTGAAGAACTTACTGATCTTTGTGGAGAAGGACTTGGAGTAGCTGCTGATGTACTCGATGTAGTACTCATACTTGGGCTTGGAGGAGGAGTTCCTTTGCTCTTTTTGGGCTGCACCTGCTGTACTTGAGAAGAACTTGCATCATGAGATTCATCATCAACAAAGACTTTTTGATGACCCCATTCTCCCCCTTCATCAAAAATCACATCCCTGGAAAGTACAATTTTATGCGTTTTGGGATTGTAGAGTCTATATGCTTTGGTAGACTCACAATATCCTACAAAAATACATGCTTGACTCTTGGGGTCAAGTTTCTTTCTTTTCTCATCAGGAATGTGGGCATATGCAAGAGAACCAAAAACCTTAAAGTGTTTTACATTTGGCTTTTTGCCATTCCATCCTTCATAAGGAGTGATCCCATCTAGACTAGAAGTAGGACTCCTATTTAAAATGTAAACACTAGTTCTAACAGCATCGACCCAATACATGTTACTGAGATGCTTAGATTGAAGCATCGATCTTGCCATTTCTACTATGGTGCGGTTCTTTCTTTCTGCCACACCATTCTGTTGTGGTGTATAGGCAGTGGTGAATTGCCTCTTTATCCCACATTCTTTACAATATTTTAGAAATGCCTTTGAAGAGTACTCTCCTCCTCGATCTGTCCTTAGACATTTTACAATGAACTCACTTTGTTTCTCTACATTATTCTTGAAATCTATGAAGCAATCAAAAGCTTCATCTTTGGTTTTCAAGAAATAGATCCAACACATCCTAGAGAAATCATCTATAAAAGTGAGAAAATAGGAATTATTACCTATGATTTTTGTGGACCACACAAATGTCCGAATGCACCAGTTGAAGTGGATGGCTGGCCCTCCACGCTTGTCCTTTTGGGAACTTGGATCTTGAGTGCTTTCCCAAAGCACATCCTTCACAGACCTCCTTGTGTTCAGCAATTTTGGGAAGTCCACATACCATAGCTTGAGAAGTTAACAATTTCAAGCTTGCAGAATTTAGGTGACCATATCTCAAGTGCCAAAGCACACTTGGATTTGCTATAGCAATACTAGCAAGTTGAGCCCCCCTGGTTCCCCAAAATTAAGGGGAAACAACCTATTCTTGGTCATTGGTACTTGTGTAATGACTCTATTACAATTGTTCTTATCAAAAATTACACATTTGCCTTCATCAAAAACAAGTCTGTAATTTTTCTCCATCATTTGTCCAACACTAAGCAAATTATGTTGGAGTTTGGGGGTGTAGTAGATGTCATTTACCTTTTTGGTGCCTTCTTTTGTTGGAACCTCCATGGCTCCAATGCCTTCAACTTGCAAAGCTTTATCATCTCCCAACTTGATTCGAGATTTATAGGTGGAATCCATTGTAGCAAAGAGTTCTTCTTTGCCACTCATGTGATTGGAACAACCAATATCTAAAATCCAAGTGTCAGTCAGATTTTGATCTGATTTTCCATAAGAAAGAAATAGATTTGATGTTCCTTCTTCTTCACCATAGTTGCCATATTGACCGTTGCCTCCTTGAGAAGTCTTGGACCAACAGTCTCGAGCAAAATGACCAGGCTTGCCACAGTTGAAACAAGCTTTCTTTGTTTTGTCACCTCCTCTTCCTTGATTGCCACTTCTTCCTTGATTGCCACCTCTTCCTTGATTTCCACCTCTATTTTGATTGCCACCTCTACCTTGGTTGCCACCTCTTGAGTTACTCCTTCCTCTACCTCTTCTTTGTCCTCTGCCTTGGCCTCTTCCTTGGCCTCTTCCTGCACCCTCATTGGATGAGAAAGCTTTATCATCGCCTCCATAGCTCGTTGAAGTAGACCCTTGTAATCTCTCTTCATGTGACATCAATGAACCGATTAGTGCATCAAAAGTTAGAGTGGAAAGGTCTTTTGATTCTTCAATGATGATAGCAATGTGGTTCCATTTATGAAGAAGTGTTCTCAACACTTTCTTCACAACCACTTCAGGTTTGACTTCTTCGCCAAGAGTTTCCATCTTGTTGACAACTGCTTTGACTCTTACGCAGTAGTCTCCAACTTTCTCATCTTCATTCATTTTGAGATTCTCAAAATCTCGTTTCAGGGTTTGAAGCCTTACTTGCTTCACCCGATCGCTTCCTTGGAAACCTTCTTTCAAGGCTTTCCATGCATCTTGGGCAGTTAAACAAGAGGTAATCCTCGGAAGATGCTCTTCTCCAATGCTTGCTTGGAGATGATAGAGAGCAGAGGAATTGCTCTTTTGGGCATCTTTCTTTGTCTTCTTATCGACTGCACTTAAAGTGGTCCAATCTGAAGGTTCTGTGTAACCTTCTTCAATTATATCCCATAGTCCCTTGCCTATGAGTAAGGTCCTCATCTTGATGGACCAATACTCATAATCAAACCCATTAAATTATGGAATGGGTAGATTATTATTGGATGCCATAGCTTTTGGAAATAAACTAAAAACACACTTTTTATTTCTCAATTACAATCAAAGCACTATGCTTTTCAAAGGAAGAATTACAGATTTAAATCAAATCTAACTTGATCTACTCTCTCGTAGATATCTTGTTCTTCCTACAGAGGTTCTCCTATCACTGGATTGACAAAGTTGTCAAGAACTGAATCACCGTCGTCACCGATAAGAATGATTTCGGGTGAATATGGTTCTAGCTCCAGTATTTCAACCGAGTCACTGTTACTGAGATGAGTATTCTCTGGCTCCCGTGGTGCAACTCCTATAGATTCTGACTCCTCAAATATGCTACCAAAGGAATTGTCTTCTGAATCAGCGTCATATCCTGCATCTGGTGCTCTTTGTTGGGCTATTACAACATTTTGTAGTTGACTGAATACAGTATTCAGTCCATACGTTCAAACTTTTTCATCAAAGGATTCGGGGTTTTCTCTTACTAAAAGAGAACAAAGGGCATGATAGCATCCGGTTGACCTTATCATTAATAGCAACAAAAACTATTCCCCCTTGGATGCAAAAAATTTCCCTCTTTAAAGCCTCTTAGGCTATTACAAAAATTGCCTCTTAGGCAATATTTTCCCTTTTTTTTTTCAAAATAAACAAGTTTTTTTTTTAAATTTACTAAATTTTAAAGAAAGTTTAAAATATATATTTTTATTTAATAATAAAAATTTGTTTAGAAATCAAATTTTAAAAAAGTGATTTAAAAAAAAATAAATTAAAATTATTAAATAAAATATTAAAAAGCTTTAAAAAAAAGTAAATAATAAAAAAATTTAAAAAATACCTCGTCAATGCGCCCGCGAGGATTGAACCCACGACCTCACGGGTGGAGAGGGCCTTAGCGCCCGCCTCCGAACCACCCCGGCTACCACTACCAATGATGAGTAAAAGCACCTCCCATGCTTTGTTCTCTCCTCCATGGTGGGGAAGACAAAAAAAAGAAAAGCCTTCAAAAGGCTTTGGGATAATTATCCCACATGCACAAGGCCGAAAGGCCTTGTGTGCTTTATAAGCGGGAAGGCACGGGTAATTCTTTGATTACCTTCGGGCAATCACCCACCTTCCTTTTGTCGTCTCCCCTGGCCAATCCAGACGTGCCACGTCTGCCCCCTTGCCACGTCACTCGCCATGTCACCCTGTCTAGTCAGCGTCACCATGTCACCTTGTCCAGTAAGCTTCTCCATCTGCCACTTGTCTACCTCCAGTCTAGTGGCTCATCGCCACGTGTTTGCCAGGTATATTGTTTACCATGTGTCCTCATTAGGAATCGTGCTGCTAGTCAGGTAAGCTCTACTATCTTGATCCTCATTCGTCTACCATGTTAGGTCCTCGATCTACGTGTGATGATATTCGCTCCTCGAGAATTATGTCCTTGTCTAGTTTGATCCTCGGTCCTCATGTTGTGGGCCATAATTTGCTCTGTGTTAGCTCCTCAGGATTCATGCTCAAGGATGCTAGACCAGCTATGTCAGCTCCTTTACAGGCTACTCCTTGTCTCCTCGGGATGCGTGCCTATGGGCCCTCCTTAGGATGCATGTCTAGGGCCGCTCCTCGGGATGCATACCTATCGGATGCTTAATAAACCCTAACCCTCATGCCAGCTCTGATACCAAACTGAGAAACGCTAAGTTTCAAAATTAATCAAATTAAACCCAGGTTACATGCTTAAATAGCTTAGGGAAAAGCTAGAATTAGGAAAGCGAGAAATAGGGAGAGAAAATAGGGAAAGCTTAGGAATAGGAAGAGAATTTAAAATTAAATTCTCTCTCTCACCGCCTGTCGTCATTGCCTGTCGTCCACCTTGGTGCCGTCATCCACCTGCCGTCCACCGTGGTAGATTAAATGCCAACAATGAGCACCATAAATGCTCATTTTATATACACTTTTAATGGAATAATTATTGGTTTAAATTAGCATTTGAAATGTATTTTTATATAGCTTTTGCATATAATTGATAGAAAATGAAGTATTA
Source organism: Wollemia nobilis (assembly GCA_028583015.1). Lineage (NCBI taxonomy): Eukaryota > Viridiplantae > Streptophyta > Pinopsida > Araucariales > Araucariaceae > Wollemia > Wollemia nobilis. The sequence goes on along the minus strand of JAQPPZ010011269.1, from coordinate 1,636,172 downwards.
TGTTTGACTAGTGTTGTTAGTGGAAAGTATGTGTAAATACAGGTTTTTGCAACTAATCTGGTTTTTGATTCTACATCCCATTTGGGCTTGGTAATGCACGAAGAAATCTTGAAAAGAGCAGCGATAAATGGTGAAGGTAGGCACCTGATTCTTGACTATTTACGGTGCTTGATTCCTGACTATTTACGGTGCTTGATTCCTGACTGTTGGTAGTACCTGATTCCTGACTATTAGCGGCACCTGCTTCTTGACTATTTTTGGAGCCTACTTCCTGACTATTTTTTGGAACCTACTTCCCGACTATTTTCTAGCACCTGCTTCTCGACTATTTTTGGTGCTTGCTTCCCAACCTATTTTTCTGGCACCCAACTCCCATTGATGAGTTGATCGGTTGACCAAGTCAATGTTGACCAGTTGACCAAGTCAATGTTGATCGGTTGACCAATTGACCATGCACTTTTGAAGGAGGTTGTTGCACAAAAGATAAAGGAGAAATAATTCGTATTCTTATGCATATTAGATTTTTGTGATAAAAATAGAATAAAGCATTTTTATTCTATTTTGACCATATAAGATTTTTAAAGGCATTATTTTAGGATGCATTATTCTAGGATTAATTGTCACGTACACCTAAGGATTATTATATCTATTCCTTTGGTGAACGAACATGCTTGTAAATAGAGAGAATAATATTTGTGTACAAACGCATTGTAACAAATCACATTACATGATTAAAGGAGACCATTTTATTATTGTAACAAGATATGGCTGCATTCTATATAAGAATGCAAGCTAGACAAATACAGAGGTTGGATCGGAGAATCAAAGGATCATTTTTACACAGTCAATAAAACTATTCTATTCTGCATAATTTATAAAGTTGCAAATACTCTTATTTTTCTTGAAGTAATATTCATGTAATTAGCGATGCAGACTATCTGTGGGAGCTCAGGCCCACTCCTTGTAGTAGTCCTCCCCATTTTAATTTATGTTATTTATTTTTATTAGTTAGATTTCTTGTTTTATTTACAACTTTATTTTAATTTAGTTGTGTGTTTATTTTTTTGTACTTTTATTTCCTATACTTTTATTTTTGCATTTTAATTTTAGCTTTAGTTTTAGTTTATTTATTAATTTTTTTGCACTTTATTTTATTTGGTTTGGCTAAATTGAAAATGAACAAACACCCCCGCCAAACTAAATAGGTATAGAGGAATTTATTCCCCACACTGCATACATATACTTTGCATGACACTTACAAGTTTACGAGTTGTCCCAGATTGAAAAATTAAATGGAGGTAAGAAATTAAACCGTAGATTAACCATTTTTTCCCACACCCAGGTATTACAAGGCTTGGTCTCTATTATAGTGCCCTACAGTGAATCTTTGAAGGAAGACCTCCAAGATCAGTTATAAGAAGTTAAAGTGTAAGCCTCGAGTTGGGAGTAAAAATTTCATGTAGTACAGGCTAAATTACAAGAGTTTCAATGGGCTACCATATTTGAGCATCAATAATCAAGCTACATAGTGTGATAGTTAACGAAGAAAGTGTAGTAGTTGGAGAACACGGTGTAGCAATTACAACAATTGCTCATTGTAAAGGAGGATAGGGTTGATGTTGTTGTGTAGATGAATTGGGCCATGGACCTAGCCATTTCCTCCATTGAATCATAAGAGAAGGTGGCATCCATAGGGGTATACCATTTCAATGGCAAGAGGGCATCAAATGCCTAGTTGTCTGACATAAGTGAGAAATCAGGCCCACGTATGGTAGATACTTCCTAGGAATAGGGGAGCCATGTTTTTCCAAGTGGGCCCATATTTATGGAACTTTTAGATAGTGAGGATGGTGGGGCTACTTAGTTGGTAGGTGAGTTAGTAGAACATTTTTTTACTGCATAATTTATCATTAAGCCTATAGTTAACTATCCATATGTTGCCTAGTTAGTTGAAGAGCCACCCACATATTATGATTCTACCTAGTAAACTAGGGATTCAGTTACACATGATGATAGTGCCTAATCAATTGAAGAGTCAACTAAGCGGCTACAAATTCAATGAAGGAGTTCATAGAGCCTCTTGTTGTTGCCTAGTCAATTGATCAACCAAAATTTGACCATACAGTGTCTAGCTAGTTCAATAATAATCGAATGGTTGGATCTCTTGCTATTATACCTATGAGCTAGTGCGCACCAAAGATAAAACCATCAGATGTTTAGGAAAAATCACCTCTAAGGAGAGAAGTGGTGTTTGCTCTCGTAGTACCAACAAATATAGATGCTCCACAACCAACAAGGAAGTAGAAGCAGAAGGCTATGGCAATATGACCACAAGGAAGAAAAATAAAAATCTAGCTTGATCCCAATTCTAAGAAAGAGTGGGCTGATGAGTGTCATCAATTATTCATAATTTAATCATTATACTTGTCAATCCAGGGTGGTGTCCAATGGTTGTATATGATAGGAAAGGTAAGCAGTTTAAGGATCAGTTCATTAAAGAGATGAATTTATTGGTGAAATAGTTAGCATTTGGGGGTTTTATGTCACCTCTAAATCCTATAAATTGAAATTGACTCCTATTTACCCTTACAGAAATGAAATTACAGGAATTAAAACTTTGTATGAAAAATAAAACTATCTAAATTTACAGAATTAGAAATGACAAAAATGAAGTATTACAGAACTGGAAATAAAAATAAACTTTGCAGAATTGAAATGCACACTTGCATAAAGTAAACGTAGTTATAGTAACAGAATTCAAAGGACATGAATTAAAATGTTGTAGAACCGAAACAGTAGGGAGTTTACTGACACAAACTGGAAATGCCAAAATTTGAAAACAACTGTTGAAAACAGGGAATATCAAAAAAATTGTAGGATGCAATAATCTATGCTAAGTGGTCAGATGACATGCACACACTTCTATAATAATTACAAATTATCACATGCAATCTAAAGTACCACAACTAAAAATGTGAAATAGAAATTTTTAGGTTCCTGCTAATTTGCTGCAGCAAGAAATGAGCAAAAAACCTATCAAAGTTGTTCCTTCTCCTGGGCCTGGAAGTGGCCCTTGCTCCATGAACTAGAAGAAGGTGGAAAGAACTGTTCTAAACTATATAAATCTCACACACATTGACTTAGAATGCCAACATAATGGAAAAATTGCACCTTTATTGATTTTGCAGTAGCATTACAGTAGTGCAAGAAAATACCTACAAAATACTATTATGCTACAATAAAACAACTTATCTATTCTGGAATTATTCTACACCTATATCCTATATGCTCAACCAAATGGGAGCTAGGTTATTTATATTATTCTATTACAATGCTGATATGAGTTGTTATTTTTTAGGGATGCCATTAACTGTTTCAAAATTGTTTTCCTAATATGCAGAAATCAGTTATGCTACAATTTATCCATTTGCTTTGCTGGACTACAACCATTGGGATAAAGGAGGTGGAAGGAGTAAAACAACCCCTTAGATAAATGAAACCATCCTTATCTCACCATTTTCCATTGTCTTGGCCATTTTGTGGCTAATTTTGACTAGAACTATTTTTGCTCCGCTCATTCCGGAGCTGCTCTAGAATATCAGGCAATATAACAGTTCCTGTGCTAATACATGCATTCGATGCACAGGAAAGTGGTTTTTATTGTGTGAAAATTCTCCTACCATCCTCATAAGACCTATTCCACCATTGGCATGTGCTGGAGTTGACCAATTCCAAGCCATGATATGTATGCACAACTGGTTGGAATTTATATGGTCAATAATTTGTTTCTGCACAGTCAGCTTAATTTGAACAGGTTTTGGTTCCATTTTTAGCATTTGAATTTGTTAAAAAGGTAATGAAAGAAAAAAAAGTGATTTAAAAATGAATACATATCAAAACCTATTATTACAACTTTAAATAAATCCTAATTTGCTAGATAATTCAACTAAAACGGGTCAAAATGCAGAAAAATAGTCAAAACAGAATATATGCTCTTCAACATTTAAAACATGTAAATACTAATACATAATGCATTCTATCACCATAATAAGCATCAAAACATAACATAATGTGTTTCAAAGATTTTATAAGTTATCAAAAATAGTCCATGGATGAGGCAATTCCCAGCCTCATTATAGGCTACAACACTTGAAGTTTTTTCCATCCATCAATAGGAGTTCACAATGCTCAAGGAGAGACTAAAGAAGCACAAGGAAAAATGGTGAGCTCACAAGCAAGTAAACAAGGAGTTGGGCATCAGTGTAAATCCAATACACCCAACACAATTTGAGGCTCTGTATGCTTCTATCAATGGATGTCCATCATGAATGATGGAATACTTTTATCGAATGGGGATGTTAAAAAAGGACCCTATAATACCACCACCTATCAGAATAACCCAACCTTGGTCATTGAATCCTATGAAGTCTAAAGTAAATATTGAATATGATGTTGCAAATAGGGAGCACCAGTAGGGGACTCACAAGCAATAATTCTATCAAAAGCCTGATTAGTTGATATATCATAGTTTCCACCATGGGATACTCCTATGATTGAAATAGTAGAATGGTTACCTGCGGATCATTTTCTCTAGCAGCAGGTCGCACCAACCCTTGAATGAGATGCAGTTACAATTGTTGGACTGCCAGAAGAGGACACAAGTCCCAATCGAACCAACTAGTATGGTCGGTATGAGAAGAATCAATCCAGGTAAACATGTCCCATCTAACCAAAGAAGCATGGTTGGCATTAACAAAACAAATAATAGGACAAGACAATGGCTTGAGAGTAGTGGTACTAAACAAAGTATACTAGAAGGTTGTCAATGAAATAGGAAATTATCAGCATAAGGTGCCATGAGGACATGTTAAATATTTAGGCATGGGGGTATGATGAGCACCAAAAATGCTTATTTTTATGCATGTTTAAAAGAGGGTTTTGTATGGCATGTCTAACACTAGAAGTGTATTTTTGTGTAATTATTGCATATATTTAATGGAAATTGATGTATTATGCTTGATCGATGTTTTTAGTGGGAAATGTGTGTAGATGCATATTTTCATTACTTTTTATACATATTTTAGTCAAGGTCCCTCATGGACCTGGCAATGTACAACAATTGTAATGTGTTTAAGGAATGAAGGAGGTTGTGGTGCTAGGATGGATGTATAAATTATACTAAGGATCGATTCCTATATCTTAGGCATAGGCTGTTACCTATATCTTGGGTGCAAGTCAATGCCTATATCCCAGTGGTAGATAGGTGTCTATGTCCCGATAACTATCTCCCAACAACAAAAAGTGACTATTTTTTTGTGGTAGAAGAGCAGCTATCTACCAATGCCTATCTCCTAGTGACTACTTCTCGGTAGTCATAAGGTGCCTATATCCTAGTGATAGGCTGCAATGTGCCTATATCTAATGAGAATAAAGCACATTTATCCTACACATTGATCGATTTATCGAGAGATCACATAAATTTTAGAAAATAATTGTTATGTAAACTTAGGGAGCATCATTCTTATCTTTCATGATTAATTTTAGATATGGTTGCTCTTTTAATAGATGATGATTGTAACTATACATGAACTTACCATGACGAATCACGTCATGATTAAAATTAGCACAAGCTATTTTTGTAACAAGGGCTAGTCACGTTCTGTGTAAAAATGCAAGCTATCCCTAAAAACAGAGATCAACAAATTTTGTGAATTTTTATTATTTTGTACTACATAAATATTAATAAATTTTTGAGTGTTCTTTATTCGCGTGTATTTACAAGAGTGAGTTTTTAGTAAATGGTTGGATGTATCATCTACGGGATCTTGGGCCCACTCCAGGCAGTAATCCTTGTTTATTTTATTTCATGTTTTCTTTATTTCTACAATGTGTTTATTTCTTGTTTTTTTAATTCAGTTGTGTGTTTATTTTTTGTAATTTCATTTCAAGTTGTGTGTTTGATTTTAGAAATTTTCATTTTAGTCATGTGTTTGATTTTAGTATTTTAATTTCAATAATTTACTTCCTATAGTTTCTTTTAGTTGTGTGTTTTAATTTTCTACATTTAGTTTTTATTGGTTTGGAGAAAACTAAACTACACGAACAAACACACCCCCCACAAAACCAATTGATATATAGGACTCATATCCCAACTACTATAGACATATACTGTGCATAGGTACTCATAATTTTACAAACTCTTGGATTGATAATTAAATGGAAGAAAAATAATTGTTTTACAAAACATAATTTTCTGCTCACCAAGGTTCTTACCTAAAGGTTAATCATTTTAATCCACCTAAGCACTTTTTTATTAATCAAGCTAAAACACCATTTCTTAGGGGTGAATCAGACTTATACATACTTTATCCCTTTGGACACATCTACAAAAAAAAATCCTTTAGGCCCTTGCCTAAATATTGATCATTTAAAGTTTCCTAAGTGCTTATCTATTAATTAGGCTAAGATGCCATTGCTTAGGGGTGAATCACAAAAATCTCCTTCAAGTTTAACCTTAGAGATCACCAATAATAAAAGACTCCTTTAAGTCTATACTTAAGGATAATTACAAAATGTTCCTTCAAGTTTAAACTTGTAGATCATCAATAACAAAAGGCACCTTTAAGTCTATATTTAAAGGTCACTCACAAAAATATTCTCCAAGTCTATGCTTGAAGGTCGTCCATAACAAAATCCTCTTTAAGTTTATACTTAAGGGTCATCAACAATACAAGTTTAGTCTATACTTAAAATTAGTCATGTCCTAATTATCCCCAATTTATCCCATGAAATAACCTTCAATATAATTACTTAGTCATACACCCCCAATACCACATAAATCAAGCAATCCTCCATCTATAATAATATACCTATCCACTTTGGTTAACCCCTTATCCATATTTCCAAACTAATTTTTATTAATCATTAAACAACTTAGACATGTCATTATTTATCCTAGTAAATCATCAATTATCAATCACTTATGTAACATATCAAATCATCATTACTCAACATTTGATCACATCAACAATAAATGTTGGTATTCATTACTCTCAATTGTTTCAATTTTAATGCCATAATAAAAGTGATGCATCATCCTAGATGGTACATCATCCAAAATAAATATCTCACTTATACTCCCTAGTATTGGTAACCTATGTTAGGTGCCCCTTCCCCTCTAGCTGGTTGTAGCATCCTCACTAATTATTGGGAGGCTTGAGTTACTAATATTGAGAATATCTGAATCTATGTCATGGTGGGTGAGGAAGTTGTCAATCTGTAGGCACCGACACATGGTATAGTACTTTATAGTGTGTTTCCTACTCTATGTACATTTTTAGGTCATGTTGATTAGTTTGTAGCTCCTCCTAAGTTGCCAATGGATATTCCTATGCCTAGTTCAAATCCCAATTCTCTATCCATATAACCTAGCACCCCTTGTGACTAATAAAACTTGCTCTATGTCTACCCTTGTTGTCTCTATAACTATAATATTTGCTCCAGTAGTATACGAAGTATATCTCCCCCTCATAGCCCATGCTATTGCAACATTATTGACTATCATACTTTGGATGGTTTTATACGTAATTATTGTCTCTTTTACCCAATTATATCTCTATTTCATCAACTTAGTTACCTATCCCTATAACTTGACCACTTTCCTATCTCTCTACAGTTAGTTGATTTTGTTCCATCCATAGTTGAGCTATGTCTCTATCCCTCTCCTATAAATGATTATTTACCTTGTAGTTTTCCAATTGCCCTTCCAAATCATATCTATCTACCTCTAAATCAACTATTCATTGTAGAAATACCTCCCACTCTTCCTCAAACTCAATAGAAAATGACTTGCTACCTTTGTCTCTTCTATTGCATCCTTTGATGGTGGTAATATACAAAGCAGTGACACTACTGCTAGAACTTACCTATGTTATTCTTCCTATTGGTGCCTCTGTGATGGCAAGCCGGGATTCACACAAACAGAACTCCAAATTAATTCATGGCAAATTGCTTAATACCATCTTAATTAATTCATGGCAAATTGCTTAATACAGTATTTTCATACAGTTTCCAGGCATACTTCTTCTTCCCCCTCAATCCCGAACTCACCATCCCTTCCCTTACAAATTTTCAAGTTTTTATCGAGGCCTCGATCCTCTAGGCAATTAATGCCTCTGCCTAACAAAATTCAAATTCGATTTTTCCCCCTCGACCGAATTTTCAAATTTTTTGTCATTAATAGGCAACTGTCCGATCTACCATGAAGCTTGCATTAATGGCCTCCCTTAACCTGCAACTGTCGCCATGGTCAGACCGTCCTTCTGCATCACTGTCTCATTCAAAATGTCCATCCCTCGAACTGCTATGATAGTTGTCTCCATTTTTAATACACACGGCTGTCAACTCCATTTAAATTTACACGGCAGCCTGCATGTCCATTTCTAGCCTTTTCTTTTACTGACTGAGTTGCTTTAATACACATGGTAGCCACGTGTCAATTTTGGCCTTGCATGGCCATCCGCGTGTTCACCTTGGTCTACCCTTTTCTTGGCCGCGATATCACGACATGTCACAAAATTGTGACATGTCACAATATCGCGACCCAACTACTGCCCTGCCTCTGTCTGCTCGAACTATCGTGATATCGCGACGTCGCGATATCACGACGAAATCTCCCTTGCGCCCTACTGTGTTAACTCGCATCACGACATCGCGACGTCGTGATATCGTGACGGGAACTCTCCTTGCTTTGGCTGCTGCAAACAAACGTCGTGATATCACGATGAAAACTTCTCTTCACTCCAGCTGCTAACTATTGTCGTGACATCACGACGTCACGATATCGTGACGACGCGATATCGCGACAAAATTGGCCCTTGACAAGCCGAAGCCTTTGAGGTCGCAATTTCGTGACATGTCGTGAAATCGCGACATGTTGCAATTTCGCGACCCCACCCCAACTTTTGCCCAAACTTCACCAACTTCCCCGAGACTCTCCCATTTCTTTACAAAACTTAAAACTCTCCCATTTCTTTACAAAAATCCCCCCCCCGGGGAAGAACTGGAACAAAATAAAATACAAAGTACTTTAAAAATTTAGAAAAATTTAAAGGATGCAAGATTGCTCTATTGTCGCCGGATGCTCCTGCATCAAACACCCGAGGTAAATAAAAAAAGTGATCCTCACTTCTATTTTTTTAGGGGAAGACCCAGGCGGTCAACCTCCGTTTTTGACAACCACGTTGCATCTTCAACAGGTCTGCCCTTCCACTTAACCAAATATTTAGAATACTGTCTGTTTCTGGTGCTTCTGCCTTCACGAGTGTCTAATATTTCCTCAACCTCGTCTATGGTTGGAGTAGATGCTAGAATTTACCATAATTCAGCACTTGGTACCTCTGTACTATCCCCTTCATGATATTCCACTAAATCTAAAATATTAAAAACAGGTGAAATGTCAAGCCAACTTGGTAATTCTACTTCATATGCATTTCTTGACTCCCATTTTTCTAGTATTCTGCATGGTCCAAACTTCTTCATCTTCAATTTGTTATAAGTCTTGGCAAGAAATCTCTCCTTCCTGAGATGCACCATGACCTCATCTCCTACTTCGAACCCTTTGAACCGCCGCTTCTGGTCTGCCCTTGTCTTATATTGAGTATTCATTTTTATAATTAGTTTCCTTACTTCTTCATGCAGACCTTTCATATGTTTCGCAAATTCTTCTGCCTCGAAACTGCACTTTTCTCTCTTGTCCAACTTTCTCAGTTTAGACACATTTCTCGGGCTGTTTCCATATATTATCTGGAATGGAGATTTATTTGTGCTCTTATTGACTGAACTGTTATACGTAAATTTTGCCTGTGGTAAAACTAAATCCCACCTCTTGGGTTGATCTGCTATCAAACATCTCAGCAAATTACCCAGGCTTCTATTCACCACCTCTGTCTGTCCGTCAGTCTATGGGTGGTATGCAGAACTGAATTTCAGGTCTGTCTTCAACTTCTTCCACAAAGTTCTCCAAAAATAGCCAAAAAACTTTGTATCTCTGTCAAAAACTATGCTTCTTAGTAGACCGTGAAGTCATACCACTTCCTTGAAGAATAACCCTGTAATGTGAACTGCATCACTCGTCTTCTGGCAGGGAATAAAATGTGCCATTTTGGAGAATCGGTCAACCACCACAAATACAGAGTCATTTCCCCTCTGTGTTCTCGACAATCCAAGGATAAAATCCATGCTTATGTCCTCCCATGGCCTCTCAGGTACCGGTAATGGCTGGTATAATCCTGTGTTTTGTCTTACACATTTTACCATCTGGCATATTCTTCAACCTTGCACAAACTTCCGCACATCTTGCTGAAGTTGTGGCTAGTAGTAATTTTCCTCCACCAGGGCAATGGTCTTGTCCCGACCAAAATGCCCAGCTAGTCCTCCACTGTGCTTTTCCTTGATTAAGTTTTCCCACATGGAACTCCTCGAAATGCATAATTTACTTCTCTTGAATAGCATTCCATCTTGGATTAGGAAATCCAACCATTTTGTCCTGTCCATAGTAACAGGTGTCAAGCAAGCCATCCAGGCTTCTGCAAAATCCGGATCTTCAGGGTACAAACCCTTTAGTTCTTCAAATCCCACTACTTCCACTGTCATTTCAATCAGTAGATTCTGCCTCCTACTCAAGGCATCTGCAACTCTGTTTGATTTCCCGCTTCTGTGCTTCAACGCAAAGGTATAGCTTTGAAGGAATTCCACCCACTTCATGTGCCTTTGGTTCAATTTTGCCTGACTGTTAATGTACTGTAAAGCCTGATGATCAGTGAATAGAACAAACTCCTTTGGCAATAAATAATTTCTCCACTTATTTAGAGCCTAAACTATAGCATAAAATTCTTGGTCATAAACTGAATACTTTTTTTGAGCATCATTTAGCTTCTCATTGAAATAAGCAACATGTCTACCTTCCTGACTCAGTACCGCCCCTATTGCACTGCCACTGGCATCACAGTCCACCTGAAATACCTTGTTAAAGTCTGGGAGTGCCAAAACAGGCTGTTCTGTGACCCTTTTCTTTAATGCATCAAAGCTCCTCTCAGCCCCTAATGTCCACTTGAACTCTTTTTTATCCCCCCTCATTGTTTCCGTGAGAGGTGCACAAATACTGCTGAAGTTCTTTATGAACTTCCTGTAAAAGCTAGCTAGACCATGAAATGATCTTACTTCTATTGTGCTTCTTGGGGTGGGCCATTCGATGATGGCTCTCACCTTCTCTGGGTCCATTTTCAGACCTTCTGCTGAGATTACAAATCCCAGGTATACTAACTCCTTGAAAAAATTACACTTTTTCAGATTTATTAATAACTACTCCTCCCGTAGCTTTTCAAAAACCCTCCTAATATGCATCAGGTGTTCCTCCAGGGTTCTGCTAAAAATTAATATATCATCTAAATAAACAATGACAAACCTTCCCAGAAACTCTTTCAACACTTCATTCATCAGCCGCATGAAGGTACTTGGTGCATTGGACAGCCCAAATGGCATGACCAACCACTCATACAAGCCTTCTCTTGTCTTGAAGGCTGTCTTCCACTCATCTCCCTCTCGGATACGGATCTGATGATAGCCACTTTTCAAGTCAATCTTTGTGAAGTATTCAGCTCCACTTAAATAGTCCATGATATCATCCATCTTTGGCAATGGGAATCTGTATTTGATAGTGATTTTTTTTATGGCCCGTGAATCTGTACACATTCTCCATTCTCCATCCTTCTTTGGCGCCAGACTGCAGGTACTGCGCATGGGCTCAAACTTTCCCGAATCAATCCCTTCTCCAACAATTCTTGGACCCGCCTGTTTAACTCCTCGCTCTCTACAGGCGCCATTCCGTGTGCGACTTTATTTGGCAAGCTCGATCCCGGCATCAAATCTATATGGTGGCTGATTTTCCTTACTGGGGGTAAACCCTCAGGCACATTATCGAACACAATATCTGGAAATTCCTCCAGCAGATCTAGGACTTCTGCTAGGGTATCTTGGCATTCCTTCTCCCTAACTCTAGGAATTATTGCATAACATAAATTTTCATGCTTCAACCCGTCCAGAAACTTTCTCCCTTCAACCAAAAAGATTCTGGAGCTGTTACATACCTTTTCATTCACTTCCTTTAAGGGCTTCAGCTTGTGGCGCACACCATTCTTTGTCAATGAGTAGGTGTTGGCACGATCGTCATGCACTGCACTCCGATCGAACTGCCAGGGCCTTCCCAGCAACATATGGCAAGCATCCATAGGTAGGATGTCACACAGGACCTCATCACAATAATTCCCAATATTAAATTTAACGAGCACTGCTCACTGACCAAGGCCCTATGGTCTTTCTGTAGCCATGCGACCCGGTATGGATGCGGGTGCTTCTTCCTTTCTAACTGTAACTTGGTAACCATTTCTTCTGAGACCAGGTTATCCGTGCTACCATTATCAATAATAATATTGCAAACCTTTCCCGCACATTTACATCTTGTACGGAATAAATTTCTTCTCTGATTTGTGTCCTTCTCATTCAACAGGACTCTCCTCACGATCATTGTCTTCCCTCTCTTTGCTTCTTCTGAATGTTCAGATTCAGCATCTTCCTTTGCCACAGCAGCTCTGGCCAGACCCTCAGGCCTCTTGTTCGTTCTTTCCCGATGTTGTGGACACTCGAATGCTCGATGTCCTTCTTCACAATAGTGGAAACATGTCCCACGAAATACTCCTCTTCCAAACCCTCGTCCAGATCCACCCTGTCATCTTGGGTAGCTGTTCTGATCTCGGGGCTGATAAACATCCTCTTCCCTTTGATCCTGGTTACTACTGGCTTCACCAGTCTTCTTCGGGTCCTTATACTTTTCTCCACTGGTTCTCCCACCAGTTCTTCCACCACGGCCCCTTCCTCTTTGCTTGCCTTCAAACCGCCTATTTAGTTTTTCTTCCACCTTTAAGGCAAACTGGTAAGCATCCTCAATGGTGCTTACCCGAACTAGGCTTAGCTCTTCCTAGATGTCGAGTCTCAACCCATTGATATAACGGGCTACCTTTTCTTTGTTTGCCTCTAAATGCCCAGTTCTAATAGAAATCTTGTAAAACTCCTCGGTGTATTCTTGGACAGTTTTGTTTGTCTGTCTCAAACTCTGCATTTTTCTTAGCAGATCCAACTCATAATCTGCCGAAATAAACTATCTTTTCAGCTTTTCCACCATTCTATCCCATCTTGTTATTCTCTCCTTTCCTCTTCTATTCCTCTCCAACTATATTCCTCTCCACCAAATGCTGGCATGACCCTTCAACTTGGTCTTAGCAAATCTGACCCGATTAGGGTCTTCAACCTCCTCATATTCAAAATATTCTTCTAAGTCATTTATCCAATCAATCACCTCTTCGGGATTTAGGTTTCTCGAGTATGTAGAGACCTCCATTTTTGGTTGCTTTCCAATCTGAGATATGGCTTTGTACAACCTGGCTTGTGCAGGATCCACAACCTCTTCTTCTTCCTCAGACTGGTCTTCTTCTTCAACTTCATCTTCGCTTCCCTCATCCCTTCTAGGCTCGTGCCTTCTACGTAACTCTTCTTGCAGGGATTGAACCTGTCTCTACAAGGCTCAAAAGTCTTCGGCCGACACCACATTTCCTACTCCACCATGGTTTCTTCATGGAGGCATCTTATTTTCTTCCCCTTCAAATCCTTCCACAGATCCTGATGTAACTGCCTCTCTCCGACGATCTGTTACACGCTCAGGAGCTCCCGCTCTGATACCACTTGATGGCAAGCCAAGATTCACACAAACAGAACTCCAAATTAATTCATGGCAAATTGCGTAATACCGTCTTAATTAATTCATGGCAAATTGCTTAATATAGTATTTTCATACAGTTTCCAGGCATACTTCTTCTTCCCCCTCAATCCCGAACTCACCATCCCTTCCCTTACAAATTTTTGAGTTTTATCGAGGCCTCGATCCTCTAGGCAATTAATGCCTCTGCCTAAAAAAATTCAAATTCAATTTTTCCCCCTCGGCCAAATTTTCAAATTTTTTGTCATTAATAGGCAACTGTCCAATCTACCATGAAGCTTGCATTAATGGCCTCCCTTAACCTGCAACCGCCGCCATGGTCAGACCGTCCTTCTGCACCGCTGTCTCATTCAAAATGTCCATCCCTCGAACTGCTGTGATAGTTGTCTCCATTTTTAATACATGCGGCTGTCAACTCCATTTAAATTTATGCGATAGCCTGTGTGTCCATTTTTGGCCTTTTCTTTTACTGGCTGAGTTGCTTTAATACACGTGGCAACCACATGTCAATTTCGGCTTTGCATGGCCGTCTGTGTGTTCACCTTGGTCTGCCCTTTTCTTGGTCGCAATATCGTGACATGTCATGAAATCGTGACATGTCATGATATCGCGACCCAACTACTGCCCTGCCTCTGTCTACTCGAACCGTCGCGATATCGTGAAGTCACGATATCGTGACCAAACTATCTCCACGCCTTAGTCCACACCGTGCCTTTGCCTTTTTTAATATCGTCACGATTTCACGACGTCGCGATATCGCGACGAAAGCTCCCTTGCGCCCTACTGTTTTAACTCGCGTCACGACATCGCGACGTCGCGATATCACGATGGGAACTCTCCTTGCTTTGGTTGCTGCAAACAAATGTCGCGATATCGCGACGAAAACTTCTCTTCACTCCAGCTGCTAACTATTGTCGTGATATCGCGACGTCATGATATCGCGACGTCGCGATATCACGACAAAACTGGCCCTTGACAAGCCGAAGCCTTTGAGGTCGTGATTTCGTGACCCCACCCCAACTTTTGCCCAAACTTCACCAACTTCCCCGAGACTCTCCCATTTCTTTACAAAACTTAAAACTTTCCCATTTCTTTACAAAACTCCCCCCCGGGGAAGAACTAGAACAAAATAAAATACAAAGTACTTCGAAAACTTAGAAAAATTTAAAGGATGCAATATTGCTCTACTATCACCGGATGCTCCTACATCACTCTACATAATGAGCTCTACCCACACTTATGTCCTCGATGAACCTCCCCTAGAAGTTTTCAACCATTTTGATAGAATCCCTCATATCATTGATTGTACTTATCAAATATGGATCATCTTGCCTAGAATTTTGGATGATAGGATCATCAACATCATCCTCTATAAAGTTCTTAGAATCAGGAAAGCCACTGACTCCTCTATCCCATGTAGCTCTTTTAAACCATGCTAACATATCTTATACATAGCCAAATTGTCTTATCACAGAGTCAAAATTGTGTAAATCCATCTCATCCTTTGACCCCGCTAACCACCTAAACCACATTACTATAGCCATGTTATAGTCGTCATCTACCCATATAGAGTGCAATTAATACATTTTCTATACAACCTACTCTACCTATAATTCATTGATCACCCTTTGCAAAGTTGATAGTTACCTCTTGGTTGACTCACCCTACCCTGTATCAAAGGTCGATGTCCATATAAAATCCATAAGTACCTACTAGTCATCCACCCTCCCTAGGAGACCTAGTGGTCCTATGATCACCATGTGCTCCTATACCTAGAACTATAGAAGTGTGCAACATACCAAATAATTCACCTCTTTATACACCACTTATCCCTAAGAAAATATTGTATACATAAAAAAAGAACACCATTGCACTAAAAATGAAGCATTGCATTATATTTCATAAAATGAGTTTGTGATACAATAAGCCCCTTTGTAGGGTGCTTCACAATAAAGATGCCCAAAGGGGGTGATCCCCTTTTACAATAAAAAATGGTGCTTGACTCTTCTTCATGCTACAACAATGTGGGAGGTGGGTTTATCGTGACCACCGTGATGACCTTGAGCTTGTTGAACCTGGAACCTATAATTTGCACACATGTAAACAAAAAAGGGTTTAGTAGAACCTATCACAATGATAATGATAAATTTAAATGAAATGACTAATGTAAATGAATATAGTAGAAGATGAACAATGAATATGGCTTACATAGCACAATCTAGGTAGCATAACATTAGCATTCCCATATTTTCTCCTTCTCTATGTGATGGTGCCTTTATAGGCCTTTGAGGGTTTTTGGAGGGAAGGATAGGTGGCAAGCTAGGGATGCCAAGTGGTAAGGACTGGGTAGCCACCTATCCTAGGTAGTTGCAGTGAGTCACTAGAAGTGTCTCACTTAACTAGGGAGATGTGGTAAGTGGGTAGTTGGAAGTGGAGTGATGTGTGGAGTGAGGTGTGAGATGTGGCAAGTGGGTAGGTGCAAGTGGAGTGAAGTGTGGATGGATGTCCCATGTGAAGGGATAAGGGTGAAATGGGTGTGTGAGAGGTGGCAAAGAGGTGACAGTGATGTGGCCAGGATACATGTCCAGTGAGGAAAGAGGGTATCCTAGGAGGATATTTCCCAGATTTAATAAAATCTAAAAAATATAATTATGTGCAGGATGTTATGCCTAAGTCAAAACTTAGGCACATAATGTTATACAGAATTGAAATGTGTAATGTAAATGAATAATGTGCAGGAATTATATGCCTAGGTTTAGACTTTGGCATATATTATTATGCATAATTGTGATGTGCAATGCAAATAGATAATGTGCATGAATTATATACCTAAGTTTAGACTTAGGCATATATTATTATGCAGAATTGTGATGTGTAATGCAAATTCCTAGATTTTTGTGTCTACAAATACCACTTGATCATCCCTAATGTTTACAATTGCACTTTCCCATTCCTAGTGCACAACCCTCCTACTCATCCCCCACTAGGAATCCTAATACCAATGTACATAGAAGTATGCTTTTTGATCCAAATAGCATCCCTTAAATGAGGTATTGATATCAATGTGTGATTGAACCACTATAAAATCCTCCCATATTGTCAACCTCTACAAGCATCACCCTTAATTTCATCTAATCACAACTAAATCACCCTTGATCAATATTTAGGATCCTCCACACATAATCCAATGTCACTAGTATCTCCTCTATCAAAATATGAAAGGTACTCATCTCAAAGTACTATATCTCTACTAATTCTATTATTAGATCTCAATTGAAATATACCTTTGACATTCAAGCTATATGGTATAACCCCACTACTACTAATAGATCATAGTTAGCCATACCCACAAAACCCTGAATGGTCCATAGTGCATGCAGATGTCTCTTCTAGCACTCCATGATTACCTATTATGCTTGCATCAACAAAAAAGGCCAAACCATCAATCAATCCTAGAAAAAATATCTTTAATTGCATGCCCCCAAAAAAAGTTTCATATGGCCCAAAATCATCGTATAGACACACCATATGGATGTGTCATATGTAGGTGCCATACTAGATGAACCATATAGTCTGACAAAAAAGTACATGTTATTATAAAACATCATATAGATATATCTTACGAAATCATCACATGGTCACCCACCCTACCTATGCCTATGTTATAATTATGCAAGTGTTATACATAAATGAAAGCACTATACAAATGCACTCATTCTCATCCATGCATAAAAAAAAAAATAGTTTGCCCTAGACTATAAATCACTAGGGTCAAATACATAAACAAAAAAATAAATATAAATGAGCAATTTTCAATCACTTACCAGTGCCAGTATTTTACCTCCTAACTACAATGCTCAAAGTACATCGACACGATGTCTTAATTGCTCCTACTGCATCATCATAGCCAATATCACATAAAAATTCCTTTAAGCATTATCTCTCTCTCTCCTTTCACATGATAAAAATGAGCCCCTTTCATCCCTCCCTCCCTTTTATAACCCCCTTCAAATTTTTGTTTCCTTCTTAACTTTTTACCTTTTACCACTTAATAACCATTTTTTACATTTTCTTACCCTTTTTACCTCTAAAATACCTCCTTTATCCTCCTTGTTCATGCTTTGATTTAATCACTCTAGTATGGGTTGAGGAGCAATCAAGTTTCCTTAGTCCCACAAGGTTTTTCCTTTAAACTCAAAGGGGAATAACTAGGACATGACTAAAGTTAATACATTATAATTAAATATTAATATTTATAATATAGTTTGACCTTAGGAAAACAAGAGCCTCTTTTATCTCAAAATTAGAATATTTATGATTGTTTTTGGTGCATTTATTTTATAATAAATACATATTTATACACCAAAATTTGTATTTTAACTAACCATTAAACGGTTCATAAGCCTTACCAATCAATTTTGTAAATAAATCAAGGTAGTATAGGGTAAAAAGTAGCCTAACTTTTGGGCCTCGTAAAACCTCTACAAAACTTCACAAAATTTTACAAAAATGGTACCATTAGAATAGGATCAAAAAGAGTTTTTCTATGAATAGAAACATATATTTACTTTTCAAAGGACTAATACCCCAAAATGCCTAAAATGAAAGTGCCATAAGCGTATGAAAGTATTGTGGTGCTTTTATTCGATACATCTACCACCCTATAGCACTTTTATCAATAATTTATTTTTACTATTTCCCACCTCCAAATTGTCATTTATGATAGTGCCATGAATGAAAGTGTTGTAGCACTTTCATACTGCCATAACACTTTTGTAATGCCACTACCAAAACTAAAATTTTGGTAGTTTAACTACCCATCACCACTTGTTCCATCATGGATCTCACTCTATTGACTATATTTATCTAATTTATCACATATCTAGGTGGAAAAATTCCAATCAAATCTTATTCATTTGAATTTGCATGCCACTTCACTCTTGTTATATTCCCAATCAAACCACTTAACTCTTGTAAACTCCCTAATCACATCATGCAACATTCCAATTAAATTGTGCAACTAGTGTAAATTTACGACCTCACATTCTTGCACTTCCTCTATCTCCTCTAATAGTCCTATAATCTTACACACATAATTGTATTCCATACAAATCCATAAACACAATGCATTCACCATTTGGTATCATACAAAAAAGAGAAGAGTGGAATATGATTTTTGTATTGCAATATAAATCATTGGCTACAATTTACAGTGTAATATTTTTATTCCTAGTTCAATAGTATTCGACACCCTATGGTCCCACACAAGTATTATTTATATCTCCACCTATTTATCATTACCTCTTTTCACTTCTATTTCTATTGATTTCCCTTTATCTTACTCAATGCACACAATGTTTATCCTTCCTCTTCCTCATTTATATGTAAAATACAACAACTACATATGGTTGGGAGTTACCCTACCTATAACCATTTGGATGCTCCTACATCACATTTACCTAAGCACAAGTCTGGGAAGAAAATAATGGTTTTGAGGTTTGGATTCCCAGATTTAGAATCTTCCCCAAAGGATTTCCTATATATTCCATATCCAATATCTTTTGACAATGAAGGTCATATTGTTAAGAATATGTTTCTTCATCCTAAATTTTCCCTATATTTGTATTGGTATATTTGATCCCAATTTACTAGATGTAATTTCTATTTGTTTAAATTTCTTGCCCATAAGAAATTTATCATTATGTAATCCATCTCTCTAAATGTGCATTTAAGTGTAGCAAGTGCAATAGACATATAAACAAAAAGACATGTTACTATTACCTTGAGTAAGATCATCCTACTAGAAAAATATATGTATCTATGCATATAATGATTAATTTTTGACTTCATTACCTCTAAAATCTCTTTTCAAACAAGCTTTTTAAGATGCTAAATAGAAATTAGAATACACAAATATTTAGAGAAAGGTAATTTCTATTTTAAACCTTAGATTCTATAAAATTTTGATATTTATGTGTTTGTTTGTGTGCACTAAAAATACTTATGATATATTCAAAAGTACAGTATTTTGACATAGATTTAGAGTATTCTTATACCAATTTCTTAAGAAAAGTGTAGTATTTTCAACTTCATCAAGGAATAAGTGCTACTTTGATTAAGATTTATAGGAAGTTGTAAATTAAAAAATATATAAATAAAATAGAACAAGAATATTAATTTGTAAACAAAAATATATAGATATATTAAATATATATTTTAGTAGAGGTAACATTTATGAGGATAAATTAAGTGATATGCATGGATAATTCCATCTAAGATTATTACTTTAGAAAAGCATTCTATAAATATGTTTTCTACATAAATAGATCTAATGTCAATAGTTTAAATATTATTCATTTTCATAAGCATCAATATTGATAATTCACTTAGTGTTTGAAAATATTGAGAGGAAGAAGGTGGTGAGTGAGAAGGTGGCAAGTGAAAATATGGAGAATAGCAGATCAAGTGGATCTCTAGTGGATCACAAGAGTAGCTCAGGTCCCTTTTTTGGAGGTGCAAACCCACTCCTAGGCCCGCAACACCTCCACTTGCCCTTCGATAGAGGAATGTATTCTCATGTTGTGGTCATATTGAACTATTTTTATAGGAGGGTCTCTTTGAAGGTGTTTTTTAATATTAATCTAGAACATAATAAGGTTTGCATGCTTGTAGGTCTTTTGAAGCTCAAAATGGATCAGGGTGATTTCAATAATATGGGTAAATTCCTAGGGGTTTGGCCAAATCTAGATTCCATCAGGAAATGGGCTTACTCTAAATGGAGACCACAAGACCTTATAGAAATCGTAGTCCTTCCTGAATCATATTTCCTCATTAAGTTGAACTACGAAGATGACATGAGGTATCTTTGGTGGAGGATTGTGGTTCTATGGTAAGAGAGACATTTTTATTTGGAAATGGGGGATTGAAATTAATCCAAATAATCAAAAAATAAACATGGTACCTCTTTGGATCGGGCTTACCGATCTTCTCTTTCACCTATGGTGCGATGACATTCTAAGGGGAATTTATAAAGCTATGGGAGATCTCATATTGATTTATTCTATGATGAGAGTGAATTCAAGGATGATCTTTGCAAGGATATGTATCAATGTAGACCTTGAAACAAACCTCCCAAGCTCCATCGAGCTCATCTTTAACATTGGGTCTAGGGTTTAATCTATGGAATATAAAAAAAAAAATCTAATTTCTATTCAAACTACAAGAAATTAGGGCACCTTTTGGCACAATCCTTCTAAGAAAAAACCTACAAAGAAAATTTGGTTGAAGAAAATTTTTGAAGTTAATTTTCTCTAAGGCACAACAAAGGATGTGGTTGCTAGCTCTAATGTTCAGGAAGTTGAGAAAGTTCAAGTTGGATCTAAATTTCTTATATATTCCAAAATTCTCCCCTCTCCTAGATGTGAACAGAGCTTAGCATACTTTAAAAATTCCTCGTTTAGAAGAATAAGGTGAACTCTTGCATCAAATATCCTAGGTTAGCCCTTTGCTCCCTTCCCCTAAAATGCTTCTTCTAAATTCTCTCCATCAATTTTTTTTTGATTGTCTTGCTTTAGCATCTAATTTCTCATACATGGAAATAAATATTTTAGATTCAATTACTCCTTTTTACAAGGTGGTTGAATCTTAGGTTCCTAAATCTTGTATTGAGTCCCCTAATCCCAAAATGAGTAAAGATACTACCTCTTTAGGTCCAAAAACAAGAAATAAAAAAAAGGATCTTTTGATGTGGGTATCAAGCATAAAGTTGGAAAACCTTCTAATAAAGATATCAGTTTAAGGGAAATAAAATCATACATAGCTAATGGATCACAATTGATCCTAAATATGGAGGGGAAATAATATTTTTAAAAAATAAATAAGTGTTGCTTCCTTCAAATCTCAACCCTCCCCATCCTTTGAGAGGAAAAGAAACTCAATTCCAAACTCCCCAAATGAATATTCTCTTCTAGAACATAAGAGGTCTAAATGGTCCCTCTAAACAAATACTTTTAGCTTCAATAAGGAAAGATGTCTTGTTAGATATTATCCTCCTTCAAGAAACCAAATTTAAGAAAAGTAACATGGAATAAAGTTAAAGGAGTTATTTGGAAAGATGCAAGGCATGTAGTCAGTCCTACCCATGGGGCTTTAGGAGACTCCTTTGCTTCTAGGATCTTAAAAATCTAGATGACATGGTGATTTTAGCTTCTAAAATAATTACTAACATTATTTTCTTTTGCAATGAGTCTAAGCGTAAGTGGGTCCTTTCCAATATTTAAGCTCCAAATTCTAGTGTCGAAAGGAGCCTTTTATGGACTCCTTTAGGATTAATGAGAGAGGATTTCAGAAATGAGATTTGGTTGTAAGTTGGGGACTTCAACTCAACACTTTATCAGTCTAATAAAAAGGGGAAAAATCCAGTTTTATCTAAAGGTGTGGAAGACTTTGCTTATTTTGTGAACCAAAATGAATTAATGGACTTGGATCAAAAAGAAAAAAATTACTTGGAGCAATAGAAGGTTAGGAAATCAGTTAATCCAGATAAGGTTGGATAGGGTCTTGATTTAAAAAGAAGGCTTGACTTCCTTTGGGGATTCTTCCCTAAGTACCCTTCCTAAAATAGGATAGGATCATAATCCCTTATTGCTTGAAACTTTCTCAACTCCCAAAAAGTTTCTTAAACTCTTCAAGTTTGAAGTAATGTGGATTCAACACATTGATTTGGAGGCGAAGATTAAAGAATGGTGGTCCCTTAAATTTTTAGGCCCCTTAATATCTCAAATTTCCAATAAGCTTAGGTTTGTGAAAGCTAACTTAAAATTCTAGAATAAGATTGTCTTTAGACTTATTATTCAAAAGGAAGATCTGAAAAATAAATAAGGGAAGTTAAACTTTCCATTGAGTCTAGAGATTTATCCTTAGATGCTAGAGATAAGTAGAAAGTGATCCTGGAAGATTTTCACAACACTATATTGTGAAGATATGTTCTAGGGATAGAAATCAAGGGCTCTATGGTTAAACGAAGGTGATCGTAGTCCCAAATTCTTCCATGTTTCAACCATAAGGTAAAAAAGCACCTAATAGAATAAAAGAGGTGATAAATGCGGGTGGTTCAAAATCAAAGGATATCCTAGAAATTAGAGAAAAATTTGTTAACTTATTTGAATCTTTCTTGGACTCCAAGGAGGATGATGATGATCTAGTACAAAGGAATATTCTTCTCAACATCCCCACTCTAGTTTTGGAAGAGATGAACTCTAACTTGATCAACCCTTTCAAGGAAGAGGAGATCAAGAGTGTTGTTTTCTCTATGGATATTATTAAATATCTTGGTCTTGATGGTTTTTCTACCCTATTTTTCAAAAGTTCTAGCACATTCTTGGGAAGGATATTATGGAAGCTATGAAGGATATTTAAATAACTGGATACATCCCAAAATATGTGAACTCTACCTCCCTAGTTATTATTCCTAAGATTGTAGGATCTAATGACTTCAAAGACTTCAGGTCCATTAGTCTTTGTAACACCATTTATAAAATTTTGATCAAATTTTTGGTTAATAGAATCAAAAGTTTTTTGCCAAGCATTACTGATTCCACTCAGGGAGATTTCATGGCACATAGACAGATATTGAATGGCATTATAAAAATAATTGAGCTTATTCATTATATGGATAAGAGTGGAATAACTGGTTTATTTCTTAATTTGGACATGAATAATGCTTATGATAGAGTCTCTTGGAACTTCCTTTTGAAATTCATGTCTAAGTTTGGTTTTCATCAAAGCTAGTTAACTCTCACCAAAAAATGAATCTCGACAACTATGTTCTCAATCATTATTAGCAGGTCTATTATGGGTTATTTTAAGAGCTTAAGGGGTCTCTAGTACAAATATCTACTTTCTCCCTATCTTTTCATAATAATGGTTGAAGCTCTTGGTAGATCTCTAAAAGTTGCCTCCTTTTAAAATATTGTTGAAGTAATCAAACCAACTCTTTCCTTGGATCCAATCACTCATCAACAATTTACGGATCATACTCTCTTAACCACTTATTCCTCCATCCCCTAAGATAATGAAATCAAGAGCATCCTATCATCTTATGAGATATTTGTTGGACAAAAAACCAACTTCCTAAAGAGAAAAATCTTATTCTTCAACACTCCTCTCAAAAGGCAGAGGAAGATAGCCCAAATCTTGGGTTGTGAAATTGTTGAATTTCCTTCAATATACCTTTTAATGCCCCTCTTCAAAGGTAGAAGGAAATATAATCTTTGGGATCTAGTGGTGGAGATAATTCAAAGGAAACTTGCTAGCTAGAAAGGGGGACTTCTCATCCAGGCAAGAAAAGGTTAGTTGATAAAATCTACTATCTAAAACATTCCTATCTATTTATTCTCCATTTTAAAAATCCTGTGAAAGTTGCCCAAAATATTGAGCACATCTAGAAAATATTTCTCTAGTTTGTATTTGAGAAAAAAATAGAATTCCCCTGGTATCTTGGGAATAAATCTGTAGCAAAAGAAAAGAAGGAGGGTTGGGTTTAAAAAAGGTGAAACAAATGAATAAAGTGTTAATGGCTAAACAAAGTTGGAAGCTATTTAAAAAAGAAAATTTAGGATGGACTCATATTCTATCAGCCAAATATTTGAATCAGAATAAATACTTTTTATAAGATCCCCTTCCTTCCTCAAGATCTGCTTTTTGGTTCAACATCCTCAAAATAAAATCTCTCATTCTTAAGGGATACAGATGGAACCTGGGAAATGGTAAAAAAAATGATTTCTAGAAGGATTCTTGGCTTTTGAATTCCCTCTTGCCAACATTCCTAATATTGTAGTTATGAAGCACGAAACTTGACTTCTCTATGGCCCCAAATTTGTTGATTTCATACAAACCATTGATGGTAATAAAAAATATAAATTCCTTTCTATCCCTAAAATGGTTCAATAAGAAGAAGAGATCATTAGTTTCTTAGCTGATAAGTTGAGAACTCGTGTCATTAAAATTTTGGAAGAATAAGATTTAGTTTTTTGGAAAGGTGAAGAAGATGGATTCTACTCTAATAAATTAGCATATCCCTTAGCTGAAGATGAGTCTGTAGCCTGGTGTCAAAAAAAAAAATTGGCTTAAAAATATCATCCCTAAAGTCAACTTCTTCTATTGGCTTGCAATGCAAATAAAATTATCACCATAGAAAATATGAAAAAATGGGGATGTGCATTCCCAATAGATGTTACATTTGTAAAAAGTGTAAAGAGACCACTAACTATTTGTTCTTAGAGTGCACCTTTTATTAGGAATTCTTCCATTCCATTTTGAATAATTTTGAGGTTTGTTGGGCTGTTTTGTCCTACCTCTCTAATGTTAGAGATTAGTGGACCCCTCCCTTATTTAAAAATAGACTTTGGATCCTTTTGTCCTTCAACCTCCCTCATTTTCTTTGGGAGATTTGGAAGGAAAGAAACAACAGGGTCTTTAAGGATTTAAAAAGAAATGTTATCTCTATTAGTGATAGAATTATTTCTTCCATTGTTGAAAATATCTCAAGCTTCCACTTAGACATTATTGGGATTGATAAGGTTGAGTTTAGGATTGAGGAGAAACTAGGTCTTCCCTTTGGGACCAAAAATATTGTTCAGTCAGGTTTGATCGACATATCCCAAATTAAATGGAGCCCACCTCCCCTGAGATGGATCAAACTCAATTTTGATGGAGATTATAAATTAAGTCTAGGGTGATTTGGGTCTAGAGAGGTGTTTAGAAATAACAAGGTATAAATTATTCTTGCACATGCAAAAAAATTGGGAAATCAAACTAGCCACTCTACAAAAGCCAGATGTCTCTTCCAGGGAACTGCTTTGTTGGAAAATCTAGATTGCAAAAAAGTAATCATTGAAGGAGATTCTCTAGATATTATCAAATTTGCAATTGGTACTCACACCCCAAGTTAGAGTATTGCAAACATGATAGATGAATCTAAAATACACATTCAATCTTTGGAATATGTCCAAATTAGAAACACCTATAAAGAAGGGAATGGATATGTTGATGCCTTGGTCAATATCAGTCTACACCAAGAAGGTATTACAACTTGGATGGAATATTTACCCCAAGGTATTTCTCAGATGTCATAATGATCTTTGTATTGGTTTATTTGTTTCTTGCATTTTTTTTTATATGAGGAATTTTAAAATTTTAATTTTCAAGGTAGTGGAGTTCTCTATTGTTTCTATTTTAGGGGCTAATTTCTACAATAGCTTGATGGGAACTCTTTAGCACCATCTAACCACTTTTAAATTTGAATACATTCCTAATGGCAATAAGAATATGATCCCTATTTTTAAATCTTCATCCCACCAAATTTTGAAGTTACAGGGTTACCAATTGCAGGTGAATGCTTGAATAGGAAGAAACACTCTTTAGCCAAGAAACTCAAAATTTCCTTGGGGAAAGATGAAGAATAAAAAAAAATTCAAAATGGGATCATTTGGAGTTACCTTAAGGCCCATTGGGATAGGGTAACATTGATTATCATGGATTACTTCACCCTTTATAGCAACCTAGATATTGTAAGAAGTTACCATTTTACCTTTTTGAATCAACTTTGATGCAAGAAGAGATTAAATATATCTACTTTCTTGTACAGGTCGCTAGAGAAGACAATGTTGCAAACCTAGAGAGGTGATGTAACAGACCTGCTACATCAAGGTCTATTAAAATTTCTCTTTTAGTATGTGGCTAAATAAAGGGTAGAGTGGAGGATTTTAAATAAACCTTAATAGGATGTTTTATTTTTATTTTTAATTTACATGGTGGAATCGATAGCCGCCACGAATCCCAATAGGTTGTCTAGATTTTATGGCCACCACAGTATTCTATGTTGTCCACCATGAAAGCCACCACACAGTTCTTCATGTAGTATGCCCCTATAACCACCATGTCATAATCATTTTAAACCTTTTATGCCATTGAAAACACCAAGAAAGGGACAAGTGTTCAGTCCGATGAGGCCCAAGATTTGAACCTTGGACCTCCACCCCCTTACGAGGTTTGGTCAAATTAATTGGTCTACGCCTCGGACCTTTAATAGGATGTATTTTTGAAGCAATCAAGAATGGTTATTCTCTTATCAATTCATAAAATAATTTCCTTAAAAACTTCATCCCCTTTTAAATTTGATCACGTACCATCTAAAACTAAAGCTTCTCTAGGGGGTAAAGAGGTGGAGCTAAATAATGTTTAGGGTAATGTTGTTGTGTAGCCAAGAGTTTCCAAAGGAAGTGAGGACAGTGCTAGATGCTCTAAGAGACTAAAATCCCAAGTGATCAAAACTAATAAGACCCCCATTTTTATAACGAACTCTAAAGATTCTAAATATTCCTCCCTTGTTTTCATTAGAAAGAAAGCCAAATCCTCCAAGGGGACCATTGTGGGTAAGAAGAAAAATGTTATGATTTCATATGACCCTCTAAGAACTCCTAAGTTTGCAAGGAAAATGATGAAAGATCTTACTTGAGACCCCTTAGAAGCTCTCTCAACATGGTCATTTTGTTGCTGAAGAAATAATGGAATGGATCCAGTGGGACCAAAATGATCTTGAGGTAGGAAAGGAACTTGAGGAGGAGGATGGTGTTGAGGATTGAAGATTTATCTTTGTTCTTTTAGATCTCTTTCTTCCTTTCTCATGTCACCTATGTTCTTTTGGGTTGGGTTTTGTTTATTTTAGGTATCATGGGGTGGGACAATCCCATGTATGTTTCTTTTTGGTTTTATCATAGGAAGCTTTAGCTTCTTGTTTGTTAAAGGTTCAGAGATTCTTCCAAAACCCCTTCTATTACCTAATCAAATATATATATATTATTCATTTTCAAATCATGAAATATAATATTATCAATATTTTTTTAGAGGATATACTTTGGACACCAAACTTCAACAATTTTTTACAATTTTTATATGGAATGAAAGTAGATAAATAGATCTAGTGCAAGGCTATAATTTATCCTTCTTTATCTGTTTTTAAATTTTGTGCTTGCTTAAATATAAGAATTTATTTTTACTTTTAAACATACCTTTAATAGTCAATAAATGAAAAAAATGTAAATACAATAAAACTAATTGAAATTTATATAATAAAAATCTAAATTCCAACACCTAGTTTTACATAAATTTCATTCTAGAGTGATTTTAATTAACCTATATAAGACCTCTAGAGTTGTGTTAGTACCATTATTAGCACAAAAATTAATATAAATATAAGTATATAAATATAATAAAGCTAAGAAAAGTTCATATATTTGAAATGTACATTCCAATACCTACTACTCCATAAATGTTTTTATAAAATGATATGATTTAACCTCATTTTCAGACCTTTAAATTTATACTAGTGACCTATCAAATACTAAAACTACTTATCACTAAATAGTTTTATAGCATGCTACTTTTAAAAGGCCATAGATTTTACTATATGTCTAAGAAATTTTAAAAGGCTATAGCTTCTACTATAGTGACCTTCAAAAAGAGATTCATGTAAGCAAATTGAAAGTGTGTCATGATCCATATCATCATCAATGTAAATACATAAAATTATTCTAAACTACCTTATAAAATCATAAAAATATAAATGGGTATAGGGTTCCTCGTACCTCAGCCCATACTACATAAAATAGATAAAAAGGAATCCATTTTTAGGACCAAGAAATAAGGATATATAATTCAATACATCACCAAAGGATTCACTCCTCATCAGATCCAAAAGTTTCCAAGATCTTATTAATAAATTACTAGCCATATTTATCATAGGCCTTAAATAGATCTAATTTAATTGACATAGAAATTTACCCTTTGACATATAGAGAACTAATATTCTCTTGAATAAAATTAACACCATATAGAGTTTGATACCCTTGGTTGGAGTCTTTTTGCTTCTAGCAGATAATAAAAGGTGAGATACTATTTAGTATTTCAATAATAACTTTTGAAAAGACTATAAATAGTGTGGCTTAATGCTATGGGAAGCACATCTAAAAATATTGTAACCTATATGTTCTTAGGTACTAGATACAAAAGGTGTTATTTAGTGCCTTTAACATTTATGTAGAGGTTTTAAGCTATTTTACTCTTAAAACAACTCATTTCACAATATTCTAGTGGGTTTGAAAAAATTCACTGGTAAAGTTGTAAGGATCTAAGGCTTTATCCTTCCTCATACCTTGACCACATGTTTTAATTCCTCTAGAGAAAAAAGATTTTTTAGGCTAGCATTACCTTTTAATATTGTGATAATTAGATATGCAATCAAGAATGCAGCTCTATGTTATTCCAATAGCATTCTCTTGATCCTTCAAAAGATATCAAAAATGTGGACCAAATCTCACTTGTGGAGTTATCCCTAGATCCATACTCCCACTAAATATTGTTTAGAATGTTTTTTTATTTATGAGATTGAACAAATTGGTGAAAAGTATAAAATTTTATCTCCATCCTTTAACCATTTACCTTGATATTTCTACCTCAATATTATCTCTTCCTAAAGCTCTATTTAGTCCAATGCATTCAAATTCATTTATCTCCTTGAGTAGTACTATGTTATCTAGATCATTATCCTTAGTGGAATAAGCAACTTAGCATACCCAATTTTTTATGTTATATTAACAAACCTAGATCTCATTCTTTCATTTTGTCTTAGACATAATTTAATTTTTTTTAGATTACAAACATTGATTTTCTATATCTAGGTTTTTGTCTCTCTACCAAACATTTAAAATATTTTCCAAGGACTCTTTCTAATTCCATATGAGCCAAAATCTAAAGGTACTATTTCAATGTTTACCCTTCTTACAAAAACAACATTATACGTTAATCTCGTAACAATGTCCAATTCATATTTGATAAGCATAATCCTACTTTATTATCAAGATAATAATCATTTACCAAAATTCAATTCATACTTTAACAATATGCACATTCCCCATTATTTTATTATTCAAAGTGAAGAGGTCATTAAAAGGTATAATAACCATTAAAAATTTGATCATTCTTTTGCTAGACAGAAAACTATCCTACTTAGGAAACTACTACCCCTTTTGTATCTAAGTTTAGAACAACATAAAATCCCCTGAAAAACCTAGGGTAAGTCAAATGTAACATTATTTTTATGTGTTTCTAAAAGGTCTCACTTTCTCTTTAGTTTCTTTGATGGACATAAAAAAATTATAAAGATATAAATATTACTATTAAGAAGAGTGCTCTTTAGTAGGAGGCCACTACAACAACTAATAACATTTTTTGGAAAAAAATGTTTAGTGTTCCATAAACATAGGATCCTTTTTGACAAGTATTTTCTAATATTGTTACTACACCTAGATGATTCCAAAAAATTTAGAAAGTTATATTACTTATCCCTTTGATATATTTATTTTTTGGAGTAGAAACAACATAGGTCTACATTCATGAATCATTATTTTGGCAACACTTTACTTGGCTTATTTCCAAGCTCTCTCATATTCCAAGATAAAATCATGTTTTAGGCTAGGAAAAATAGTATCTAGGATTTGACAAGTCCTAACTCTATAAGGTAATTTTCCATTAATTTTATTTTCTTCTTATCAATCTTATAGCCCACTTTACCAATCTTATTTTCTAATGTTTCTTGGTATAAATTGCTTAATTACCAACACCAAATTATATGTTCCTTTCATTTTTGTTTCTTTATTTGTATTATACCTATGCTAGATGTGAATGGGTTCAATGGGATCTAGCCAAGGGATGTTATCAAATGTAAATTCTTCTCTACCATATTCATGTTGGGTTTCAAGAACATTATCAACATTTTCATAAGTAAAAATAATTTCTTGTATTTATATTTACTAGGATTATGAGACATCATACAAAGGTTTTTTTTGCTAGAATAATTATCTTTCTTAACTCATATTCTTGTCTTGTGTCATTAGTAGCTTCCTATTTTCTTCCTGTTCATTCATCTTCTATGTTGTATCTCCTAGTTTCTAATCATATATCCTTTTATATGTGGTACTTTTTTTGCTCCATTTTCTACTACTTATCCTCTACAATATTCATTAGATCTTAGTTTGATTTTTAGCTTGGAATATTCCCTAGATTTCTAAACCTATTGCTATTTTAACTTAGACTCCTCCCTCTTTTAAGATTTTAATTTTCCCAACTCCTCCCTTTCTTTCAAACAATAGTAAAATTTTCTACTTCCTATAGTTTAAAACATTTCATATATTAAGTGTTTTTCTTTTTATCTTTACCTTCCTCCTGTTATGGCTTTGGGATATTTCAATATTTTCTTCAACAAAGTTAATACTTAAAAATATGGTCATATTAATGGTATTCTCTATAAGGAAAAGAAATTGTATTATAATCAAAGGCTTGATTCCAAACATACTCACCTAATTATCTCTCCTGAAAGTATTCTAAAAATTGTAGTACATGTCCTAACCTATTCTTCTCTAGTTCCTAGAGATTTCAATACTGTATCTTTCAAAAAATCAAGCAAAGGGTAAAGAGAAAAATGCATGTATATTTAAAAATATTTAAAATTAATAGTTTAAACAAATATTAGTTTTTGATATACAAATAAAAATTCAAAATGACACTATTTTCATATCAAAACTTAATAATATTATAAAAAATTTATATGATTTTTTTTTAATTATTTATTTTCTATGTTTTTGAGTTTTATTGATATCATATCATATGGAATTTGTTTAATCAATTATATTCCTTACTTTCTAGGAGGATGCCTAGGTTAAAATCTTGTCAAATGATACATGCATAATTGCCAAACTATTGAAATAACAATATATAGTCATGATATAATACAAGTGGGGCTCATTTCAATCCCATATAACCAATTGAAAAAAATATTGACATCATATACTATTTTTTATACTATCATATATATATATATATATATATATATATATATATATATATATAGATATATATATATATATATATATATATATATATATATATATATATATATATATATATATATATAACATTAAAAATCTATAAATATGATTTATAGAATGATACCATTTGATCATATTGTATAGTTTTTAAAGTTACCTTAATGATCTCAATAACACTATTGGTTTAAGACCATGTTTTCACATATTCATCATATAATTATCCTTAGGTAATTTTTTATTTGAGAGATGGTTGTATATGTTAAAAAAAACAATTTAATGTTATCCATTGTTGTTATGCTTCCTAGAAGAAGAATTCAAAGTACAAGAAATTTTAACATATAATCATCTTAATATTCAATTCATTGAATTGCTTTTCTTGAACTTAATAGTTAAGAGTAACCAATTTGAATAACTATTATGTTAATTTAAAACATGTCTATCCAAATCCTTTCATATTGGAATTGAATAAATAATAAGAATATAAGTAATAATAATCTATCAAATGACAAGAATTTAAGAGTTTAATTTGAGTTAAAATCCTCCCTTCAAACACTGAAAATAATCAATTAAAAATAAAATTAACAAATATATATTATGCTTTTGAAAATATAAATAATATAACATTTTAATTTCATATAACAAATTTGAAATATAAATAAGACAAAATATTATTTTTTAAAAAGTAAATAACATAACAATCTAATTATGATATGCAAGATTATATTTTTAACAAATTTAAAATTATTAATTATTGATTAGTTAAAAGAATAATCAAATTAAAAAGCTTGAAAAATGAAAATAATATAAATTTTTATATAAGATTATCTTTTTAACCATTTTTAAATTAATGAGATTGATTTTTTTAAATAATAATCAAAATTAAAATTTTGTAAATTATTTTTAGATACTTCTTTAAGAAATAATTTTTAATTTTTATTATAAGTAAATAAGCTATTTAAATATCCTAGGTTCAAACCTCGGGGGGATGCCCAATCTAGGGCAAATGTAGTAGTCTGACTTGAGTTCGGTGACTGTGCTGAGTGTGCACCAGCTTGATGACAGTATCATCCAGGGTCTCCCTCACTCTAGGTCATGTTTATCTAGGCGAGATAGGGGTTATAGTGGTAGCACCATGATTTGAAAACTACTACAAGAGGCAATACGACTTGACCCTATGATCAGTTGTTCAAAAAGAAAAGATAGTTATGGATTCTTCTATGTATAAAAAATATATATTTAAATATGTTATTTTTTTAGTATAAATAATTATGAAGATTAAATTATAAATATGTGAAAAAAATATATTTTAATGTTGCAATATTCTAATTAAATAACTTGTATGAAGAAATTTTAAACAATATAATTGGTTGCATGGAATTAAAAAAAAAAAAAAAGTTATTTTTTAAATCTTTACATATTAAAAGCAGGAAAAGGAAACTACGAAAATTAGAAAGGAAAAGTACTTTAAAAAATTAATAAAAAGTTTAAAAAATATTTGGATGTGATTTGTTTGATCTAATAGTAAATATTATTTTAATATTTTTGAGGGGGTGGATGTGTGTTCATAAAAAAAATATTTTAATATTTTAATAAAATAATATTTATAAAAATTATATTTAATTTACTTTAATTGATTATATGGGATTGAAAGTGGTATTATAACATCTTCACAATTATAAATGTATTGCTTGGAATCTACTTCTCTTTGTTTAAATTTGAAGTTTTGTTGAACTCATGATCCTAGTCCAGGCTTGGTTAAACTTATTCCATTTGATAATCATATATAATTATTTAAAAAATATAATTTTCATATTGTAATGGGACATAAAAAATGGTTTAGTATTGCTACTCTTAATTATTAAATGATTAAAAGTACAAATATATAACATAATTAATATAAAATACAAATCTTAAATAAATTATTATAATAAAAAATATGTTTAATAATTAATTCTTCTATAACATTAAAAACCCACATATTAAAAAGCTAAATATTTATATGAATGTGACATTAAAAATTTAATCATTAATTATACAAATATAGCATTAAAACTTTTTTTTTGAGTTATACTTCTTATACACATCCACCATGGGGATTGAACCCGGGTCACATCACCAATAAATGTGGCATTAAAACTTTAATAAATAAATGGTAGTCAAATTTCAAAGTAAATTTGTACATTCACCTTACATTTTACTAAACTTCAAATTACCTTTAATATTTATATTTAAATACTTAACTCTATACACACATCTCTAATGTCCAACCTTTATATATTATTAATATGAGTATTCAAATATCCATATTCAAAAAAATAAAATGCATTTAATATTATTCTAACATCAACTTATTATAACATTGTATTTGAACACTTAACTTTAAGTATACATTTCACATGATCAACCTTTCAATATTCATATTAAATATTTAAATATCTTACCTATAACAAAATAACATTCATCTAATATTATATTTAAAATTGTAACATTTGTATTTAAATATACTAAATCTCTCATAATTAACCTCACATTATTTAAATACATCATCTAACACTTCACATTTAACATTTATATTTAAGCAATTAATTTTATACACAAATTTGCATTATCAACCTTCCTAATATTCTAAATTTTAAATATTTAAATTTAAATACAATATACCATACTTAAGAAAATAAATGAAATATATTAAATGCTTAAAAATAAAAATAATAACCAACATTAAGATCACCTTAAATATTTAAATTTAAATACAATCTACCATGCCTAGGAAAATAAATGAAATATATTAAATACTTAAAAATAAAAATAATAACGACTATTGAGATGACCAAAACTCAAAAGCTCACAATTTTAGCTAATTTTAGCTAATTTTATGGATCCATGTAATTTTAAAAATAGTTGCAAACAAATATTAAAATGAAACAAAATTCAAACATAATTCCAACATATACTATCTAGTTTTCACATCCTGTATTTATGCCTACATTCAATCACTCTAAACCATTTACGATAAAGCTGAAATTACATTAAAAAACATTCTTATAATTGGCATTAACATGGATAATAATGCAAGCAAAGCAATGGAGAGACATCATGTATTCTAACTCCTTATGTTATAAATGTTTATAAAGACGTCAAAGTGGAGATAAGATGATCAGTAGTACATGTGAGCACTGAACTGTGTTCAGTGCTCGAACACATCATGTGCTTAGTACATAAATATATATTTATATAAATATATATGGTCACTGACCCACTGACGGACGGACTGAACAGAAATCACCAACAAAGAAGAAGGAGAAGAGATGGACCCGCCAGAGATATAAAAGTGCTCTGTGAGACCTGTGCTTCAAACTTAATCAATGGAGTGGGAAAGTGCCCCTGCACTTCCCATTCCCTGCCCCAGTAACTGCTCAGCTTTTACGAAAAAAGCCTGAGCCATCCAAATACGATACAACGACAATGAATCGTAACAATACAAGCAGTCCAAAATGAATGTCCCTTCCCTGGGACGTCTGTTAGAAAATGAATACGATCACACCCAGTATGGATGTACCTGCGCAATCAACGAACAACTTAATATAAAGACTATATGGTAAGGTAAGGTAAGATGTTGCGACAGATGGACAAGCCGCACGCCAACAATAACAATGGCATCAGCTTTTCTTGGTTATCCGTCGGACCAGAAGCAAAAAAAATATGATCTGCGGAATCTCATCATCAATATTATCATCATCCTATAAGCAAGTAGTAGTTTTGGTTGGTTATTAACTCTCTTGCCTGCCCTTGGACGGCAACTGTTAGGAAACAAATACAAAAGGCTGGGCATTGTCAAATTAAGGTTACTAGCAGAGGGTGGGGGGGGGGGAACACAATTTTATCTATACGACACCAAATCTCTGCAGAAGCTGCGTTTGGCAGTGCAGAGAAAGAGCAAAAATACCCATTTTGCTCTATTGACTCTGGGGCATGTTAGTATCATGTATTAATTGATTAATACATAATCATGAATATTGTCTACTGCAAAAGCTTAATTAATTACACCATCAAGTTATGCAGAGGGCTGTTCCGAAGCTGCTCCGGAGACTGTGTATTGGGTTTGGATAACTTGGTAATGTTGGGCCGATAGCTGGTTTGCCGCTGCAACCCCAGTTATACCTGTTGCATTGTAAGACACACTGTTACAGATTTCAGTTCATTCTCAAACATTGAAATCTTTGAAAATCTTTGAAATCTTTAGTCTTAAATTGGTGAGAAATGAGAATGGATTTGCACCTGTGGGTGGGATGGCAGTGGGGATTGAAATCATTCCTCCTCCTCCTCCGCCGCTGCCGTATTGTTGTGGTATGCTTGAAAGTGTGGCAGCGGCTGAATATTGCATCAAGTGAGGAACTTGCATACTGAAGCTCTGCACTTGAGGGTATCCGGGGCTGGTGCTTTGCACAGGTTGAGTGAACTGAAAATATGGATACAATGCAGGACCTGAGATCATTCCTGGCCCAGCATAGACAGGGAACTGACTTCCTCCATACGGACTGTAATAAGTCTGCACAATAAAAACTGCAAGTTTTAGTTTTTCTCAAAAAAAAAAAAAAAAAACATAAGAAACACTTAATCGATCAAAGAATGAAATGCCATTATCCTCAAGCTTGAGCAACTGTACCAACCGGAGAGTAACTGCAGTCTGTAGAGTAAGGAGAATACCTGAAACAACAGGAAGACGCTCATGATTTTAGATTTATACACCATTCTTTTTCTATATATTTACCTATATGTGTGAACAGATTTTGTTACTATTCTTTATGGATCGTATCAAATATCACAATCAAGGCCCATATGCTAAGGTTTGAAAAACTCCATAGATAAGTAAGCGGACATACCCATAAGTATGGTACGGAAATCCTTGCTGGATTGCATATGGAGTGGGTTGAGCAAACGTTGGGGCGCCATGATAACCGCTTCCTCCTGATTGAAAACCCGTGTGGAAGGAGCTCACTATTCTGAACCTATTTCCTGATTGTGTGCATTTTCATGCACAAAACTTATTAATAGGGTCTTCTTTAAGCACATCATTAAATTAACTAGTATAGAACGGTCTGGTTTGCCATAAAACAAAAAGGGAACATCTAAAACAAGAACAAAACAATGGGACCATCCGTTATGCACCGATTTGTATTATTATTGAGTTCTATGTATCTGGATCGGTCTTATACTCTTGCAGCCCACTACTGTTCTAAATTTTCCAGTAGATCCTCGGATCAGTTAATATGTTATGGTACAAAATTACTAGTTTTCTAAAATCATCTCTATGTTCTTCATGACTGATCAATCTACAACTCTATTGATTTGCCACACAGTTGATACTACAATCAGAACCCCTGCGAATCTAATAAACCAAATAAGCACCAATGGGTATATGATCTAAATAGTCTTTGTTTATATTTGATGTTTTAAAAAATGCCTCCATCAAACACATTTTTATAGTTTAACAAGAGGAAAGTTTAAATCCAAAACACACAATATATATACATGATGGGCATCTAGGTTTTCTATAGTTGATCAAGAATTCGTTTAATCGATTCCAAATCTCCATGAACAACAGTTTTCTTCTTCTTCCTTTTTTCTTCTGTTATAGCAATCCATTGTATTTAACCAAGTATAGATTTTTCTTGCTTACCGTGCTGGGGAGTAGAGGGGCGGGAACGTTGGGCGCCAAGCGAGGCAAGATTACAATTAGCTCGCCTTCCATCGATGATCGGTGCAGCGTCGACGCAAGCTCTCCTCGCAGCCTCCGGCTCACGAAAAGTAACCTGCCACACAAAACATCTCCAAAACCTAAATACTATCTAGTATTCTACTTTTTTTTTTTTTCTATCTAAACTTTAAACAAAATCGAATGTTTTATAGCTTTGAGGAACCACCGATCCCAACTTTTTTTTTGATCCGCCATGAACAAAAAAAGAGGAAAAAAGAAAAAAAGCCGCTCACAAATCCGTAGCCCTTGGAGCGCCCGGTATTCTTATCGGTGATGACGACCGCCTCCAAGATTTCTCCAAACTGCTCGAAGTAGCGCCTCATCGTCTCCCTCTGAGTTTCCCATGCCAGACCGCCTACGAAAACCTTTGTATACGTGGTGTCTCCAAATTGGCCACCACCACCGCCGCCGCCGCCGCTTAACTGCTGCGCCTGTTGCTGCTGCTGCTGCGCCTGCGCCGCCATCCGATCCGATGCCCGATCGATCGATGTCGCAGAATTCTCCGGAGCCAGATGTGTAATCGTGGATGACGGGCCTATCTCAAACAAATTGTAGGTCGACAACTTCGGATCCAAATCATCGCCGATGTCTAATTATAGAAAACTCCCAAACAGAAAACTCTTAGCTTTTTTTCTCTTTCTACGTGGGTATATGGAGTGGCGGAATAAAAACCTTGCCTTTGCCCCCCCCTCCAACCCTATATAAACAAGATATTGATATTAATAGATATAGATTTCAATATAACCCACCTTACACAGAACAGATTTTAAGAGATTCAGTCTCTGCTGCCTTTCCTTCGTTAGTGGATCAGGTTAGGATTAGCTAAAATTGACGGATTCCTTCGTTAATGGATACCGGAGCTTTTGATAGCAGACGAGCTATACGGCGGTGAACTGGGCCTAAGAGAAAGAGATGGTGATATTGTTGGTGGGTGTAATGAATGAAAGGTGTAGCTGTAGGCAGTCTGACCCCCTCTTGGGAAACTCGGCCATGATTAACGACTGTGCACGTTTTCAAGAACTTTCTCCGTTACCGTAGGTCTCTCACGTAACGCAGGGACACTTCCGGGTTGCCCTAATGAGTTTTTGATATTTTATGCGCTTTTTAACCTCACAACTGTATTTTGGTTATACCTACACCGACATCATCAAAGGTCTCGTCCAACGTGGGCATGACGTGACAAGTAGTGCACGGGATAATGGCAATCCCCTTGCGAAGAGAAACACGCAGAATAATTACCATTGGATTCTCATGCAAGTGATCTAAATATTTCATTTACCGGGGTGTTAAATTTCCCCAAAGTCAACTAGGTCATGACACAAATTGTTTTTTTTTTTTTTTAATTTATCGATTCGAATGGTAAACTGCCTCTCCCTCGGCCCTCCAACTATATTATTTAATGTTTTCTCGAAATTTTCTACAATTTGTTTGAAGCTTTCTTAATTTAGACTATTAAAGATATTGTTGAATGGACTTAAATTTTTAAACAACTTTTTTATTTTTCGAAGCATCTTGTGATCCATTTTTGGTGTTAAGATTGGAGAGTGTTGAAGTCGCACGATATGACTTAGAAAATTTCATGAATACGTTCTGTTTTTTTTAATTTTTTAAAGGTTTTGCTGCTTCATTTAACACGCATGGTTTTATTATTAGTTCATGAATGTGTTCAGACCTGTATAACAATATCAAACTTGTTCAATGCCGTTGGTGATGACTAAATAGGGAAAATGGCGTATTGATGGGAGGGAATATTTGCATGCTTATCCATTTCATTCTTGTTTTCGATAAGGTACTATGTTTGGGATTGTTTTTTGAGAATTTTATTTATATTAATTTAAAAGGAATTGGAAGTTTAAATTGTGATTATTAGGTTTTAACAAAATGATAATGGGAAACGTCTTGTTTTAAAAAAAAAATACGAAATAATAAGTAAGAAACGTTAATTATTAAGAGGTTAAATATATATATTTTTTTAATATGCGGTTAAGTAATATCACCCCCAAAAAAATACTAACATGTGGCGACTGCAAAAAGTGTAAGTTGAAGTTTCTTTTTCATTTAATAAAATTGAGTGTCAAAAGGAAAGAAATAGTAATTGATCATTAGGTGTACGCCCGCAATGAATGAGGGTGAGGATCATTGTTTGCGTAGACTGATAAGTTTGAGTTATTGGTGGAGATGTTAAGTTAAATTTGTCATGTCTTTTTAATTGCGTCTAGGTTTAGGGAAGTCTCTTTCCAACTTTTACTTTTAGTAGTGAAGGCTGATTATTTTCATGTGTTATTTTTATTAAGGATTTTATATTATTATTTAACGTGGAAGGTTAATGAAAAACTTTTTCGAATGGTTTTAATAAAAACTTTTTCCATTGGTTTAAATAAAAAACTTTTATCATTGGTTTTAATAAAAACCTTTATCGTTGGTTTTAATAAAAACCATTAATATAATATTTAAAAATTAAATATTATATGCCTTTTGTGCCACAAAACCCTGTATACATCCATGCTCTCCAAACTATCATAAATGATTATTTATGAAGTGCTTTTGCCACCAAAACTCAATGTGATCCAAATTATTTTAAAATTTAAGGTTTGAATTTGGAAGAATAAGGTTGTATATCATATATTTTAATGTATTGGAAGTATGGTTAGATAAACATATATTGAATAGACAATATTTTCTTTATATAATATCACACTAAAAAAACAAATTACTTTTACTTTTCGAAGGTGTTTTTTTTTCTTTTCATAGGATATTTGGTTACAACCACACTATTTTTAGTAACTGACAAGAGTAGGGTGCAAAACACATGGGCTGCTCCCACCAAACCTATTCCACCTCGTTGTTGTTGACTTGGCATGAGGGGGGACCATCAGTCAAATTAACTTTACTTTTAGGTGTTTTTTGTTCTTCTCATAGGAGAGTTGGTTACAACCACACTATTTTTAGTAACTGACAAGAGTAGGGTTCAAAACACATGGGCTGCTCCCACCAAACCTATTCCACCTCGTTGTTGTTGACTTGGCATGAGGGGGGATCATCAGTCAAATTACCTTTAATTTTAAAAGGTGTTCTTTTTTCTTCTCATAGGAGAGTTGGTTACAACCACACTATTTTTAGTAACTGACAATATTAGGGTTCAAAACACATGGGCTGCTCCCACCAAACCTATTCCACCTCATTGTTGTTGACTTGGCGTGAGAGGGGATCATCAATCAAATTACCTTTACTTTTAGGTGTTCTTTTTTCTTCTCATAGGAGAGTTGGTTACAACCACACAATTTTTAGTAACTGATAAGAGTAGGGTTCAAAACACATGGGTTGCTCCCACCAAACCTATTCCACCTTGTTGTTGTTGACTTGGCGTGATGGGGACCATCATTTGCTCGAGATTCGTATTATCATCATTGATCTGACGTGCACTTAGAGAATTCAGATCTCACTACTACCTTTGCAAATAGGTTACCCCCAAGGTTTGAACTTGGGTGTCTTCTTGGTAAGTGTCTGGTCAGACAAGCAACTACCAATCCACCTAGCCCTTGGGGGTTTTAAAGTTTACATAAGTTTTTATAAGGGGCCCTGGTACCCTCATACGAAGAGGGATTTGAACCTTGGACCTCTCAAAAAGAGGCCAAAGCCCTTATCATTGCAGTAAGCTTGTAGCTCGTGAAAAATTTTAGGTTATAAAGAAACCTCGAGAGACAGTATTATGTGGTCGAAAATATCATCCCATCCAAGTATACCACTATTTAGAAGGAAGCCACAAGAGATTTTTTGTGTCCCCCTTCACATCATAGAGGTTCGTATGAAATAAGACGCTCATGAAAAGACAAACCAATTTTAAATTGTTGTAAATATTGTTTGCTCTTGTTCTCTATTATGAGTAGGATGGTGATGTACTGGATTCTTCCCTATCTTGTTCTAGCTAGGAGCACAACATGGTGTTTGATTCCTTGATGGTTGCATGTTCAATTCATGATATTTTTGTTTAGAGCAAGGAGGGAAATAATGTTAAAATACAAAAAGGTACTTTTCAATATCACCATTGATTGTTGTGGTATATTGTTGGGTAAGACAACATTAGGAGAGGATAGATGCATATTCAAGTCTCATACCTATTATTTTTATTACATAGACCCACCCTTGTTATTACATTTTAAGAAGGGCTTAAGTGAAGGGATCTTTCTTTTGCTAGGTTAGGGATCTAATCTCTCCAATACTGCTTAATCCTTTTATAGAAGTATTATGAAGGGATATTGACATGGTAACTGATGTGGCATCTCTTTGTGCCATGTAATCAAAATTTTCATCTATATATGCATTTTTAGCCAATCAAATTATAGCAAATATCAAACTCAAAACTGCACCAGTGTCAACCAAGTGGCATAACATAAGTGGTGGTAATTAGCAAATGAGCAAGCAATACATGACATAATACTGCTTGTTTAACATCATTTCTCTAGTTAAGGCTTTAATTTTTTATTTTTGAAGGCTACTAAGGTAAAACATTTGAAAGACAAAAAAATTGCATAGAAGCATTTTGAGCCAATTTTTTTAAATCATTAATTTTTTGAGCTCTATGCATTGGTAACATCAACTTATAGACCTATTCCTATATTTTGGACCAAATTATGTGGAATAGTCCTCAAGTTCTTTTGTCCTAATTGCTTTTGTATATATAATCAGAATCTTTGGTGTGATTGTTGGGAGATATAGATGGATTTATGATAGTTACAACATATTTTAAGTCTTTTGGAGGCTTCCTAGAAAATGATTTAGAATTCACTTTTATCAATCAATCTTCCATATTTAGGAAATTTATTTAGCTTATTCATGAAGATTTGATCTTTCTTTTTTTTAAATAAAGGGGTAAAAATTTATTGATAAAAATTCTGGATTACAGAGTACAACTGAGCTTCCAACCAAGACTCAAATAAATAGCAAAATAAGCTAAAACCACTAGACTAGAATGACACCCAAAAAGACAACAAGAATAAACCACATTAAGTCTGTACATCCTTGTGGATCAACTCCCACATGCGTTGAGAGTCCCCAGACGAGAGACTCTCCCAATTATCGATACTCCAAGGATCCAGCAGCTCAAAAGCCCTTTTGGCCAGGTAATCAACAACCACATTCCATTCCCTTGGAATGTGCACAAAGGATATAAATTCAAACTCTTCACTCATTCTGAGAATCTGAACGGCTACAGAGGCCAACTGCCAATTAACTTCCTCCACCCTTTTACTGTTTAAAATATTAACCACAATTTGAGAGTCAGACTCGCAGATAATCCTATGCCATCCAAGAGAAAACCCCTCTCGCAAGGCCTCAAGAATTGCAAGAGCTTCCATAAAATTGTTGGAGTGAACACCTTTATAAATGGAAAAGAAAAAACCGACACCACCAAGTAGAATCTCTCCCAACACCGCCAATGCCAGCATGTCCAGGATTACCCCTGGATGATCCATCAGTATTAATTTTTAAAACTCCTCTAGGGGGTGGCCTCCACCTACCATCTCTCCTAACCTTCTTGCTGAGCTGAGGAACCCTACTAGGGCTAGAAGAGTTCACACCATCCCCAAAGAGACCAAGGGCTTGTTGTACCTTCTCCTCCCTAGAATCCAAAAGAGGGTCCACATCACATTTGCTATGGATGG
This sequence comes from Wollemia nobilis, assembly GCA_028583015.1. NCBI lineage: Eukaryota > Viridiplantae > Streptophyta > Pinopsida > Araucariales > Araucariaceae > Wollemia > Wollemia nobilis. The sequence goes on along the minus strand of JAQPPZ010011269.1, from coordinate 1,592,984 downwards.
TTTCCTAAACCATATACAGGATCCTTTGCCAGATCTGTTGAACAACCAAATAACTGCCCTGAAATATGCATCGGTTCCGTTCGAGCCAAATTTTCCAGATGATGCAAGAAGGGCCCAAATTCCAAGCCACCCGAAGGAAGGGGGCCTTGGCCGGAGGTCTGCCCAGACTACTCCAAAACTCCACCAGGGACAACACATGAAAACATGGATGGTTCCAGGCGCTCCACCAACGGTGCCAAATGTCTCTCGCAAAGGAGCATTGGAAAAATAAATGAGAAGAGTCATCCTCATTCTTACTGCAAAGGACACAAAAAGAGGGACCCCGAAATCCCCTCTTCCTCACATTATCCCAAGTGAGGCATTTATTACGAGCTACCAACCAGAGAAAGAAGTTACATTTTGGCCAGGCAAATTTGTTCCACACCTTTTTCCACCAAGTGACAGGAAGACTCCCATACTTTTGCTTATCAAGAACCCTGATAACCATAGGCTACCGAGTAGGTTCCCTTAGGATCAGTGGTTCCAAGCCAGTAATATCTTTACCCCTCAATGAAGAACAAGGCCTCCCCGTAAGAATAAGAGCAAGCACCTCTCTGTCCTTGGCCAGTCCCCCTAGGGCCATTCTTGCGGATCTTTCCACCTGTACATCTCCATATTTCCAAAAGACTAGATTTTTTTAAAGTCCTCCACACGAGACCAACCTGCTTCCAAGAAAAAAATGCTTAGGGAACGTAACCTAGGATATTGATTCAAGATAGGAGGGTGGCCATCCCAAGAATCCTCCCAAAAAAGAGCATTTGATCCCTGATTGCAAATCCAGAACAAACCTCGCTTGATTAAATTAGCTCCTCTTTTCAGAGTGTCCCGTATAATCGAACCTTTCCCAACCAAGCCGACTCTAGGGATTTCAGCCTCAGAAATACCTCTCAAGTATTTACAAGATAATATTTTAGCCCAAATATGATCTTGAGAGGTACACCATCTCCAATAAAGTTTTGCAGCCAAAGCCTGCCCAAAAAGAGTTGTTTGTCGCAACCCAAGGCCTCCCTCTTGCACCGGCCTACATATAGAATCCCACCTAACCAAACTCCATTTAGATTGATCAAGTTTTTCGGACCATAAAAACTGTCTTGACAAAGCATCCATGTCCTTGATGAAGTGAGAGGGAGCTATTTGTACAAAACATCTATAAATGGGTAAAGCTTGAACAACAGATTTTAAAAGCAACACTCTACCTACAAGTGGATAGCCATCTGAAAGTCCAGTGATTCACCTTCCTTCTAAACTTATCAAGCATAGACTGCCAAGAAGATCTAGGTAGAGGGTGAGATGAAATTGGAATACCAAGATAAATGAAGGGGGGAGTCCCAACCTGGAATCTTAGAATGCGAGCAATCCTGGCTTGAATAAGAGGAGGGGTATTGAAGAAGAAAATAGAAGACTTGTCCTCATTAATCAACTGTCCATAAGCACCAAGATATATGTCAAGAGACTGTCTAATATTTCCAGCTTCCCTGATAGTGGCAACTCCCAACAAAGCAATATCATCAACAAATTGAAGGTGGGAAAGAGGTGGCAAACTACTATCCCACTTCCACCCCTGAATGAGACCCTGCATGACTTGAGACTTGAGCAATCTTCCCAACCCTTCCGCCATAATGATAAACAAATAAGGAGATAAAGGATCTCCTTGCCTCAATCCCCTTGAGGCCTCAAACAACTCTGATGGCTCATTATTAACAAGAACAGAGAATGAGGAAGAAGAAACACAACTCATCACCCATCTAATCCATTCCTCCTCAAATCCAAAAGTAGCAAGAACTTTCTGAAGAAAGGACCATCTGACCCGATCATAGGCTTTGGCCATGTCCAACTTAATGAACATAGTTTTCTCCTTAGAAGTTTCCATCGAGTGAATAGCTTCTGTAGCAATAACAACCCCATCCAAGATTTGTCGGCCAACAACAAACCCTCCTTGCTCCTCAGAGATGATTTTGCTCAACCATATCTTCAGCCTCTCAAAAATAATTTTTGTGATGATCTTATACACAACATTGCAGAGAGCAATAGGCCTGAACATATCCAAGGAATTTGCTCCCTCTTTTTTGGGTATAAGCACCACAAAGGTAGCATTTAGGGCCCTTAGCATCTGTTTGTTCTTTTGGGACTCATGGACCACCTCCAAAAGATCAAATTTGATTAAATCCCAAAACTCCCGATAAAACTCAATCGGGAATCCATCTCGGGCCTTGGGGCTTTTCCTTTTTTCATCTTGAATACAACATTTTCCAACTCCTCAAGGGAAATTGGACCCATCAAGTGCTCATTCATCTCTCTAGAAACAATCACTGGAATACAATTTAGAATAAGCTTTTCATTCTCATCATCTGATAGGGAGTCCTCCTTGAAGAGAGAGGAAAAATACCTCTTAGTCTCTTCTGAAATATCCCTGAAAGAAGAGAGCAGGGCACCCTGAGAATTCACAAGAGAGGTAATCATGTTACCATTACGATGAGCCTTAACTCGAGTTATAAAAGAAGGTTGTGTTCCTATCCCCTTCCTGAAGCCAATCTACTCGAGCTTTTTGTTTCCAAAAAATTTCTTCCCTCGTTCCCATTCAGCAAGGTCTTTCGCAGCCTCAAATTCCTCAACAAGAAGCTCCTTCGTGAATCCCTGATCTCTAATCTTCCTTGAAGCTTCTTCCATCCTCCTAAGAGCTGCCAACTTAGCCAAGGAAAGGTTCCCAAAATTCAGTCTATTCCATCTCTTCAATTTATGTTTTACAAATTGTAGTCGCTTCATAAAGGAATACATAGCGGTGCCATGAGGAGGTTTGCCAATGGTCCACCAACCTCGCATGAAATCATGAAGCTTAGGATCACGAAGCCACATAAGTTGAAACTTAAAGGAGGGATTCTTTTTTAGCCCTAACTCCAAAGCAGAGAGTTTGATAGGCCAATGATCAGATCCCCTACCCTCCAAAATCATAGAACTAGCACCTCTGTTATTACCCATCCAATAACTGGATATCAAAAACCTATCCAGTCTCTCTGAGATGGAAGCTTCCCCACACCTTCTATTGTGCCAAGTAAATATCCCATTATCTGGCTTGATGTCAACCAAGTTTAGGGCCTGGATATGAGCACTGAAGGTAGAAGAAAAGGCTCGAGACGGTCCACCCCACCACGTTTCTCCTCTAGACAAGTGATAGAGTTGAAGTCTCCAACCAAAATCCATGGGTACAAGGGAACCAAACTTCTCACAAAGCAAATGTGCTTCCACAAATTCACTTTACCATTGTAATCAACAGGAGCATACACATTTGTAAGTAGGATGATTTCACCAGATTCATTATCATGCCCGACCATTGAAATAGACCATCCACTGGAAATCCAAGTAAGAGGGGATATCTTAACCGGATCCCATAAACAAGCGACGCCACCAACATATCCACATGCACCAATACACTGGCATTGCCCCCTTCTCCACAACTTGGGAGCAATATTGAACATACTATCAATAGCCAATTTAGTCTCCTGAATAAACACCACATCCGGAGAATGCACACGAACCAAATCACGAACAACTTTTTGTCTGGGGATGCTATTCAACCCCCTTACATTCCATGAGAGGATAATCATTTTTGGGGGTTATAAAAATGGGAGTCCAATGTTCTCACCAAGCCTGACTCCACCAAAGTCTCCCCCATTAACTTAATTTTATCCTGGTCCTTCTTCCGACCCACCTTCATATTCTTATCCCAAAAACTTTTTTTAATTATTTTTTGCTGCAATCCCAACACCGTAGGAGTTTTGCAGTCCAAGGATGACCGCATCGATGCCTGAGTAGGAGAGGGCATAACTAAATCTGTACCACTTTCCAAAATAGTTTCCCTTATAGGGCTAGACCCAACCATGTCCCCTATACTCAGATCCAAAGCCCTTTGTTCTTCATTTAAACCCCCTAGATCTGTTTCCTTAAGTTCCCCCTCAAGAAGAGACATCCGATTCGGCCTTGTTATATTTGCATCGGTAGCGACGTTTCAGGTATCTCCATGCACTGATCAAGATCATCTAATATTTCAAAATGGTTGAGTAGAGCATCTGGTCGGCTATCCTTAAGGTCTTTGTTTGCCCTTCGTCCTCTATTTCGAGCTTTTACCGAAACAAAACCTTCCTTATCCCATTCCCCTTCCTTTATCGGGGCTTTTCCTTTATCCAAACTTTGTCCAGACCGAGAGGGCCCAGGATTTGAAGCCACAGGTGAGACAAACTTAGGGCATTTTCTTTGCAGGTGGCCATATTCACGACAAATCCGACAACGAAATGGAAGAGCTTCATAGTCAAGTTTTTGAACCCATGTAGTTGATCCAAATTGTATTTCAATAGAATCTGGAATAGGATTATTTAAGTCAATTTCAACACAAATACGAGCAACAGAGATTACCTTTTTATCCATTGTCTGTTGTGACGGTCCAACCGGCTTCCCAAGCAGAAGGGCAATCTTATGCAAGATATCAGTTCTCCAGAATTCCAACGGGAGCCATGGAAGCCGCACCCATACTGGAACCCACGACGACCGCTCCTCTGATGGGTTGAAACCCACATGCCAGGGTTTAAGAAAGAGTCCCACTTGGTTATAGAAATAAGGACCCCCTTCAAATGCTTTGTTACGATCTGCAATACAAGAGAAAACCACCATAAAATAGTTGTTCGCACTCAGCATCACCTCCACATCGCCTTCAGGATTCCAAGTCTTCCTGACCCAAGCCTCCACAAAGGGGAGAGAAATTCGGATGCCCAAAAATTTTCCAATAAGGGCATGTTTGGTTAGATACTCCACATCTTCCGCCACCGAGTCTGGTTGAACCACTAGAACTGGCCTGGCTTCACATCGTTCCAAACATCCATTGTTCTTTAACAAGCGGTTCCCGACATGCACTGGAAAATCCTGTTCCTTCCAATCATTTTTAGATGAAAAAATATCACGAGCATGCACTCTCTATGCCGGACCCGATGCCATCACGACATTCCTCCAATTTTTCAGACCTCCTCCGAAAGTTGCTGCCATCCCTGCAGAGCAGCTTTTCTTCATCAAACCCTAGCAGAGTAGTTTTTCCTCATCAAACCCTAGCAGCACACAAAATTCATTTCATCCTTTCAAATAAATCTTAAACCTATTTTTTCTTCTTTATAATATTTAAAATAAATATTATAAAACCCATGAAGATTTGATCTTTCATGATCCATTCCTTCTTTCTATTTTTTGTCCAGGTACTCTTGGAATGTTGTTATAGATCTTTTAAGTAGGTTCAAGCAAAGCCTTTTTTGGTGACTAAAACTAGGTGGCACACAGGCAAGAAAATATCTTCAACAGGGTGATGTATGTCATGAATAGAAGATTCATACCTTCAAGACATACCTTATGCAATAATGAAATATTGAAAGCGATTATCTTTAAAGGAGATGATGATTTTAACTTTTCTTCTTTATTTGGAGTCTTAACAAAAGTAATTTTTGGAGATGTGTAGGAGTGTCTAATAGTGGTAGTGTTGACTATAGTCAGGCATAAGGAGACTCTTGTGTAGAAAATATTCTAGCAATAGCTAATTTTAGATGATGGACAAACCCAGATGAGTCTACCTCAATATGCAGAGGCCCACTAAAGCATCCATTATGAGGGTGATATTATTATTACAAATATATGTTCTACTTGGTTGTTCAATTTAGATTATGTGGAGTGTTGAAATTGTAATATAATTCTTGGTCAAGGCCAACATTATACAATGTATCAAATAGGTCTAAGGGCTTTTCTTTATAAAATATATTAGTTATTTGTAGTATCTTATTATGTAAAGTCCTATAGGTCATGGTTAAGCTTGTTATGGTTAAACCCTATATATGACTTGTAATTAACCTAAAGCTCTATTTAATGTTGGCTTAGGTTAAAATTTATGATGTAGTTAGGATTTTGGTATTGCTATAAATACCCCCCTCGCATTCCTCATTCAAGAATCAGAATGTTCTATAGTAATATCTATAAATATAGTGCTTATTAATGGTGCCCCTAGGTGCCCACCATATCTTTCTTTTTTTCATCTCTTATTTCACTTTCTCTATAAGATTTGAATGGATGGTTTGTTTCTATTCATTTCTAGAAAATATTATGAATTTCAACAAGTAAGAAATTATAATGGCCCTCGTGTATGTGAAACATAGTCTTGGGATATCTTCTTCTCTAACCCTAATTTAACGATACCCATAATGCAAGTCTAAATTTATAAAGCATTTAGCATGATACAATTCATCAAAAAAGCATCTATAAGAGGGATAGGAAACTTATATTTCATGGTCATCTTGTTAAAAGGTCAAAAATCAAGACACGTGTCAAAATTTGTCTTTACATCACACCATAACCATCGGAGAGGAATAAGGATTTATGCTTGGATAAATGATTACTTTCTCCAAATTTTTTTTAATCAAATTCTTAATTTTAGAATTTTGAGGATGAGGATAGTAGTGAGGATGCAAATTATAAGGTTGAATTCTCAAAACAATGTGGATAGTGTGATCATGTATGCGATTCAGGGGAAGACCCATGGACTCACCAAATAACTCTACATAGCAATCCATAATATTTTGTAAGACCAAAGAAAGAACTGGAAGAATTGGCTCTAAATATTGAATTTCCATGGAATTGACTTGGGTGAAGAATCCATGACCGTATTTCTTTAATATATTTTCTATGCTATGGAACTAAATTCCTTAGAGGGAGGATATTGAATTACTTGGAGACAAATAACTCTTCCATTAGTTATTCACTTGACATACTATAACTACAAATTAGTAGTAACATAGATATCCATTGTGTTTCAAGATGACATATGCACTACCTAGATTTATGGTAAAGAGATTGCCCAACCAAGTATAATCCTTCATTTGAATGTTAACCTCAATAATTCAACCCACACACTGAGTAGTACCTCAATTTGTAATCAATACTTTGTTGTCTTACTATTAAATAAATTTATGTGTACTACCTAAATTAATCAACATATTTATGTGCTACCATTTGATGAATCCTTGGACCTTGATAGTATTGTGAGCCTGGATTACCATTATGACATAAGAAAAAATAGCCATGGTATCATCCTCAAGCTCATTCTCATCTACTTCAGTTAGTTGCTCCTATTACAATGAATCTTCATATTTTTATCATACTCCTTCACCTTCCACTTGAAAGTTACGATGTTCTTCATAGGCCTAATCTTGGGGATGGTGAGAATGATATTTGAAATAGAAGAATACCTAAGATATTCCATTATTATGATTATTGAATTAAGGACATTAAGGTTTGAAATCACATCAAGGTTAGGTACTAGGCTCTTAGAGATTTTGTTTTATTACCAAAGCTATATTTTGAGCATCCTCAAGGGTATACAGATCGAGCATGTTAACTTCTCATCAATTTTATCCTTATGACCATGGAAAAAGGCTAATACCATCATTGTTAGATCTAATTGGTAGATGTACATGAGAAGACTTGTGAACTTTACACAATATTCTCTAATCATCCTTGTTTGCTTAGTTTGCATTAAACATACCATATACAATGTGGGTGATATTTTTTCACACCATCAAAGAAATTGTTCTTTCAAATCAGGCTATAAAAGATAGGTTCCTAGTTGGTAAAACTCCCATAACAACCATTTATGAGAATGGGTTTCCAAATTCATAGCATCTAATGTAACACAACTTTATTTAAGAATATGGTACAAATGAATGATGCTATCCATGTTGGCTAGACACCCATGTGGATCTATACCCTCAAATTTGGAGATGTCAATGCATAGAATAGGAAAATTATGAGGGTAGTAAATAAAAATTATAAGCACCTCTAGTAGAGGGATCTAGATCAAATTCAAATCCTAAGTTGTAACCACCCATACCTGACTAGGGAAACTAGAGAACTATGACTAGATGACAACTACTAAAAATAATTATCCGTTGGATTTGGTGCTTATTGCATACCCAGTGGCTACTTCTCAATGAATTATTCAGAGTCATGGTCAAGTGAATTCCTTTTTTTAAAGATAGGTACATAGACTAGAATCAATAGTATCAGTAATAGTATTAACAAATGGAAGGTTAATAGGAGGAGTGGTAGGGAGAGGGTTATTGGGAGGAGGAGACAAAGGAGAAGTGGTATTGAGAGGAGGAAAATCCAATGTTTTTAAGGTAGAAAGGATATGCTAGTCAAAACTATTGATATTTGAAGGACTGTTGTGATGTTTACTAAGATTTCTAGGTTGGCATTTATTTTTATTCATGCACATATCCTCTAAATAACCAATGCTATGTAACCAAATATTGATTTAAAACCAATTAGTAGGAGCAACAAGTTTATTCATATACTAGGGGAAATTACAAAACCTAAAAGAATACTTTGGAGCACTTCTAAAAAAACATTGTGAGAAAACCCCTTATTTTGATCAATTTTAAGAGATAATCGTAATGAGATAGATCCTCTACAAGGGTCTTAGCACATAATTCCTAAAAATATTGCTAGAAATACCCCTTATTCTAACTAAATCAAAGAGATAATCACAATAGGATAGATTTCTCACAAGGTTTTGTCTACGCCTAATACTCATTTTTTAATTGGATTCAAAAAAAGGAAGTAACAACGATGAACTCACAATGTTATAGAATAAAAATGCATCAAAATTTGAGCTAAAAATTTGATAAAATACTACTAGGAGACAAGAAGTAGAATTTTTTGACAAAGGTTCTAGAATAGTCTGCATGTCCTTCTGCCACAAATTTTAATTGCCATAAAGAGCCAATATCGATGCTCTAATACCACTTGTAATAAAATAACTTCAAGAAATACAATAATAGCAATAACAATTCAATATTGTGCAATAAACAACGTCCACTATTAATAGTAAATTTAGATCCAGTACCAAAAAATTATAAATGCAAGAAATCAAATTTCAAACACAAATCAATACAAATACTTAGCCACTTAGAGAAGGCAAAGTATCTTAACCACTTGGAGAGGGCAAAGTCTCATATATGCAATAGAGATGACTAATATTCAAATATTAAAGATGATTCCAACTACAACATAACTCTTTCTATTTATAGACTAAATCAACATGAACCTTTATCCTAATGATCAAGGTATGAATATCTTAACCTAGGGCCCAAGGTAATAAAAATAAATATATTGATGTGGCTACATTGGAGCTGTTACATTCACATACTTGGAAGATATTGTATTATTTGTTTTTTATTGATAAAATATTTCATTAAAAGTGGGTTTTGAAAGGGGCCCCAAAACCTTGTTACAAAAGGTCAACAAACCATCCAAAATGCCACAAGGCAGACCTTTTTGAAAATCCCACCCAAGGCAGGAAAATTAAAAATAAAAATTAAAAATCCCTCCCAAGGCAATAAATGCAGGAAATTTGAAATGAAATTTTAAAATCCCGCCCAAGGCAGGAAATTTAAAAATCTGGCCCAAGCAAGAAAATTAAGAAATTAAAAATCTTTCCCAAGGGGAAAATAGAAAACCATAATCTTGCCAAGGAGAATCGGACTTCAAAACCACCTAGAAAGGAAATTCATCCTGGAAGAGTCAGTTGGATCCCATCATTTAAAAATGAATGGGCCATCCCACCCAGGCAGAGCTGGGAATAAAATGAGCAAACATAAAAAAAAAATTGGAATCCCACTCAGGAAAACCAGAAACCACTAGGATCCTATCCAAGGACAGCCTAGGAAGGTCGTCTAGGAAGCAGCATCTTGCACATAGCCTAAAAAGTGGATCATCAAGTCAAAGGATCTCCACAGGACATGATATCCCTTGTGCGAGAGGTTGAACTATGAGAATGATAGGAGAAACCAAGAATGCAACATAAATGGAGCCACCAACCACGATAAAATGTGTGGGAAGATCACAAGAAACCTAATCTAAAGGATCCATAGGGTAATTTAATCTATAGGAAATAAGCATAGGTCCCCGTCTAATATCGAAAGATGCAACTGATGATTCTAGGCAACCAAACAAATAGGGAACACGAAAACACTCCAACCCCACCAATAAACACTTTAGGGAACTAGATCTGGAAAACCAATGGGATCATCTCAGCAGCAAAAAAAAAGTACAGGGTCCCCCTCCAAGGTCGTGAAATATGCACTGATAATCCACCAAGTAGAATAGATCCAAGAAATCTAGGGAGAAGTTTCACTGAAGATGAAGCATGTGGTCCCCCCCAGCCTAAAAGGATGTAGTGAAACCTCTCCAAAAGCACAAGGATGAAGTTGAACCCCCATCCTAAATCCATGCCACTCTGCAACCAAGGAAAATCTAGAATCCGACACCAATTATAAAACCTATAGAAAACTTGGGAAAGACTTGAGAACAGTCAAGAAAGAGATCCTGAAAGCCCAGTAAAAACCCAGGGAAAGTCCCATAGGTGCACCAAGTCAAGGGCACAGGTAGGGAACCCTCAATCAATCTGGGAAAGGAGCGGACAAGTGGATCAGGGACCTCCCACCTAAGAAGATCATCTGTAACAACAATAAGCCTAGAGAAAAGTGCCTGGAAAGTACCATAAAACTTGGGCCAAACTAGGGGAGGGGGAGGCAGGGAAGCAGAGCGAGAAGTCTCCTGCCATCCCCTGGAATATGTTGCATTATGAGTGCAAGTTACATATTTGAATGATACTACATTAAAATGCAACTTTATTTACTTGAATGATGCTACATTATGAGTAATGAATAATATTGCATTACGAATGCAAGTTAACATACTTGGATAAAAATTTAATACATTATGAGTGTAATTTTACAATTGAATAAAAGGGTATTGGTTTATAAATACAAGTTTATATTGTTAACTAGAAAGACATTGTATTAGTAGTACAGGTTCACTTACTTGAATAAAAAACCACATTAGGAGTGCATGCTATCATGATCAAATAGTCAATTTATTTTATATGTTGGATTTTCATACTTGAATATGATATGGATGTTCATACTTGTAAAATTTATATTCAATAGTATAGGTTGTTCTGCTTGAAAGGAATGGTAAAATAGATTATCCTATCTCTATTGTCCATGAAAGGAATGTTGATTTAAGATACCATGAACATATGATTTATGTTGGTTATTGGATGCATATTTTCTTTATTTAAAATTTAATGCTGCTATGGAATGCATATGGAGATAGTATGTGGACTATAAATAGTTTTCTTGTATTGAAATGTTAAGACCAAATACATATACTCTATATAAATGAGAAGATTTATCACCATCCTATATGGATAGATAGAAGGTTCAAAACTCTGACTTTTGAACCATGAAATTATAATATGTTGGCTTGTACTTGTATAGGAACTACATTCATCAGTGAAGAGATGGTAATTTTTTGGAAGGTACAATCATAGATGGGTATTATCTACATACATAGTAGTTGTATCATCTAAAGTTTAGGTTGATCAATGAACCTGAATCTAGACTTGGTTGTGAGTATATACTCATATATTTCATGGAATGATGCATGTATAAAAAATGTATTTAAAATGAGAAAATCTCTCTAATTAGATTGGTTCTACATAATTGATCCTTCATTACATGTCAAAACTTCCTTTGGGATTGAGATAGGGAAATTGTTCAAAATATCATTTGGTTAGGCAAAAAGCACTTGGAAAATATATTCCCTTTAGCACAAATTGATGGTAGTAAGAAGACTTCAATTTAACAACTAAATAATATTTCATTATTTACTTATACCTTATTGACTTATGTTGAAGAGAATTGTATTGATATCATCCTTGTATAAATTATGTAATACTAAGATTTGGTAAATTATTGAGTATAAAGTGTAATGTTATGAGGCCAACCATGATTTTGTGAAATTTTATATCTTGAGGACAAAGTGTAATGTTATAGGTCATCCATGAGTTGGTAAACTATTGTTTATTGAATGTAAATGTAATACCAATAGTATGAGTTGATGAAATATCATACTAGAGCATATAAATGAAATTTTAGAAGATCATCCATGTGATGGTGATATTACACTCCAATACTATTTGCATGCTTCTTTAGTATTTGACACTTAATAGGATGTTGTATAACATTTTTTTCACTCAATAAGACAATATAATCCTTATCCTTATCTAGTGAATAGACCTTATGGCAAAACCGAACTTCTTTTTGTTTTGTTAATACTCTATAGAATCTAGAATTAGTTTCCCTTCCACTGATAAGAAGATGGATGAATGGAAACGTATAGTGATACTTTACTTTGAATTATGAAAAACTATATAGTCCACATGTTGAATTTGTTTATAAATACTCTATTTTGATCTTGACTAGTGTTTGGAATTACATTATAGCATATAGACAAAAAAAAAATGAAGTTTGATGAGTGAAAAATATTTTTTGTTTAATTAGACATTACATGTTGAAGTGTTGATGAAATAGATCTATAAACTTAGGCAATAAAAAACGTTATTCTTGTTATAATTAACAAGAATTTCTCTTTAGGAGAAAAATATGTGGATATATTCCTATCATGGCTTAGACATAGACCAAAAAATGAGATATTGCTTCAAAGTTCTATGGACATTGAATTGTAGAAATAAGATTATCATTGTTCAAGTATGACCATGGAATGTGAAGAGTGGTTCATGAGCATTGAAGTAGTTAACACTAATGGTTCAATGAATCTTAAAATCCTTCATCATCAATTCTAAAAAAATAGAGTTGACATTGAAAATAAAGTCGTCCAATTTATAGCATGCCTAGATGCAAGAGAAGATTTATTTTTAAAAATAAGCATGCATTAGAATTAAATAAGATGCAATAGTTATATTTATGGTTGAAATTCATTTTACATAGTATTTTTGAAAAAATAATTTGATTCTATTGTTGCATCTAGTATGAAGTAAATGATCTAAGGGATAATGACCTATAAGGATGAGGAAACTTTATTAAAAACTTTAATTAAAATAGTGTGCTAGTGTAAAGATTTTGTAGCAAGTATGGATGTTTTTCTTTTCTTGGAGCCCAAGATTTCTTGTTTTTCTTGGAGTCTTCTTCACCAAGGGCTTCCTGTTGGGGAACATCTTTAACATATAGGCATCCCTAACCCTTATTTCCCTTTTTGTCTTCATTCTGAGGACTTTATCCATATTTTTTGGATCTGTGTTCGTGCTCACTTCCTTTGGGAGTGGATTTTTTTCCTTTTTTAGACCCTATTCCTATGCCACTCTTAAGTGGAAGCATATCATCCTAGAAGACCCCTTGCTCTTTCCAAGTATTTTTTGGAAGTGTGGCACTTGTTTCATATGACAACCTTGTACAACATATGGAAATCTAGAAATGATTGTATCTTTGGTAAGTATTCTTCCTCTCTTCACATCTCTGCTTTTGAGAAATCTAATATTATTTTATCTATGTATTTTTATATTGCAGTTCAGGCTAGTAAGGTGACTATGGAGCTTTCTCATCTTCAAAATATTATTGATCATTGGGGGAACGCTCCATGCATAATCAATCGAGTTCCTCCTAAGCAAGATTATCCCTGAAGTTGTTCCATGTCTAGGCAACGTCATCACTTGGCCCCAAATAGTAATCTTACCCTACATCAAGGTCCTTACAGAGTTGGACCTAGTAACTTGACTACTTCTCTCTCTCACCTAGCTTATTAGCTCAATGTCTGGATCAAGTTGGGTGCTTTGGTGTTTGCTGCCAATGAGGATTTATCTATTCATGACCAGGAATATGTTCCCGACACTTCTTCTTTTGGATAAAGTCTCCTGATGATTTTGTTGCATATTAGTTCTTCATCATTGTGGGGATTCCTCCTTTTTTGCTCTTGTGGTATGTGTTCAACCATCATTTTCTGTATGTAATAATTCTATTAGCTGATTGATAGTATTTGCCTGCTAATTCTATAAGGTGGTTTTGTTTAGCTGATAGTTGATTTCTTGGTTTCCTGCACTATTTTTATGGTGGTGGTTTTTTGGTTGATGGTGTTGGCCATGTGGTGTGTTTATCCACCTCTTTTTTTTGTTTGTAAAAAATTATTCTATTACTTCTTTAATATAATACATTTTTTACATCACAAAATAAGTATGAATGTTTCAAAATTGGTTCTAAAATTTTAGATCTATAAGAGTATTTGTGTTTGAAGAAAGTTAAAATTTAAGGGTTATTTAAGGTAAATCCAGGGTTATTTGCATTTGAATATATACAAGAAATTAGATCTAAGATACAACAAATTTGTAGTGTAATAGATTTGCTATGTGATTGAAAATATGAAATGTTGACACATTCATTAAAGTATGGGAGAGTATTTTAATAAAATTGCATTTGAGTGCTCTCCAATCCATCAAAATTGAAATTTTGATTTGCTCATCAATTTATCATTCACCGTTCCCTCGTTTTACTTTAAGAATGTCAAGGATTTTCTAAGGTGAATTTGAGGAAATTTTTATTAAGAAAAGATAAAAAGTTAGATATAAGGTACGATAGACTTGTACTATGATGGATTTAATGTGTGAACAAAGTACAAAATGGTAAAAATAATATTAGAATGAGATAAATTTAGTGATTCTTATATATTTTGAGTTGATCCTTGTTGTTGGTCCTCCAAGTTGAATGTCTAAGCTAAGTTATCTTAATTATAACTTTTTATCATGTAATTTGAGACATGATAGATTTAGGGATTATTTGAAGGGTTATTTTGAATGGGATAAACATAGATACATAGAGGATCAAGTAATTTTGTAAGGGAAAGAAAAAATGACTTCTTTGCATAATAGCAACATAGCATCTAATCATGAAAGTGTTATGGATCAATCACTTCCAATGGCTTATGGAAATAATTCTTGAAACTGGGTTGAGGATATAACAATTGATAACGTTAAAGTTCTTATGAATATTACAATAATAAAACATTCCTATTAATGAAAACAATGTGGAGAGATTTTTTGCTTAACCCAAAAATTACAATAGAAATAATAATTTAAAAAGTAATAGATTTTTTATTTTTATCATCAATGATGTAGTTCATCTAATAAAGTCTAGAAAGTGACAAGACATACCAAAATAGGTATGCTTCTTTAGATATCTAATGAAAATGGATCCTCACGATAAAAATTAATGAATAATTTCCTCACAATCACATAAATCAGATATAAATAGAATAAAAATCATGTGGAAAAGTCTATTTCAATATGGAATTACATCTAATTGATATGGTTATGAAGGAAATGAAAGAATATTGAGGAATTCAGGTTTCTTTCTTTTTTTCATCCCCTAAATCCTCATTTCCTAAACTCCCTTTGAGATGTTTTAGACCAATATTAGTACCTACCTAATTTATATGCATCTAAGGAATACGAAAAATACCTTTTATAGATATGTTCTATAATATTTTTATCCTTAAATAATAATTATTAGAGAGCTATATACAAAATTTTAAAAAATATGATCAAGTTAACTTGGCCAATAATAAAAACACTAATACCATGAAATATCTAAAGGATCTACAACATGTATATTTCCAAAATATGAATAATGGATGTATTGTGAAAATTAAATACATCATAAGGGATGCTCATGTTAAATGAAAAATGAAAATATTATAGATAAATTTTTATAGATGGGATGATAATCTACATCATCTAAATAAAAAATTTATTAATAACGATAATGTTTTCTGAGATCCTTTTATGTAATTCTTTTTTTCTACATACACATTCTCGTAATAAGGAATCAACTAATGATGGGCCATCTTTTTAGTATATCATAAAACCAAAATGATGTGGATTTTAATAGCAAATTTAAATTTTAGCACTTAGTATATTAAAGGATTTATTGACAACTAAAATAAAAATAATATCGTTAAAGATGGTCATATTCTTCAATTATCTCATGTTTATATTATTTGCATCTTAAATCATCAAATCTAAATCTAAATTTTGATGGTCCCTAAGCAACTAAAAATACCAATCCCTTTTTGTTACTTGTGATTTTTATGCTTATACATCTATAAAGGAATGAAGTGTTGATTCTAGATCTTTCGCTAAAGAATGATTAATTTATTTATTCATATAGTAAAGCCAAAAGGGATAGTTTTTTTGTAGAAAATAATTTTGTGCTTGATATTAAAGGTTAAATTGATACCAAATATAAAAATAGAATCATTAAGAATATCTATTTTATTCCTTAATTTTCTTATAATTTGTTATATTTTTTTATTTGGTAAAAGAAGGGGTTTTGAAAGGGTACCCAAACCTTTTACAAAGGGGTTTTCCAAGGGTCCCCAAACCTAAACAAGATCAAAAATATATTCAATGAGCACTAGAGAGGAATAGAGTTGAACCAAAATTTTATAGGAGAAACCAACAAAACATATCTCGTGGATCCTTAAAACCCACCAAAAAACTAAAAAGAAAAACAAATTTGAGACTGAGAGCTCAATAAAGAACTAGCCGACGGACCCTAGGGGTGCTCCAAAAAAGAGAATTCAAATTAGGCCTTCCCACTTAATGAAACCAAGGACTTTCTTAATAAGAAAAAATCGCCCAAAACCAAACACAATTATAATTTGTTATCTTAGATCATCTCTTACTATAAAAATATAGAATTTTGGCTTGATATATTTGTGATGAAGAATATTCAAACCTAATATTTAGTTGTGAATTAAGGTTTAATTGACCCAAAGGAAAGTTGTACAAAACTATAATATTTGTAAACAAGATAATATATTCACTTATAGTGATAGCTCATGACACAAGTATCATTCAGTATGAGATACTTGGATATTTAGATAATTTTAGAAATACAAAAATCTTAAACGAATGAGAAGGTTTGACATAATAGAGAGGATTAATTAAAATGGTCCCATAAGAAGGAGTTTAAAAGGTTATATATTTGGAAAGCATCACCATAATACATATGAAAATTGATATTATATTGAGTTGTATCCATGCTTGTTGGTATTTCATGGTGGAGAGCTCGATGCTAGGTTGTCACAGTTCATTCCCGCAATGCTTGTTGGTGGGTTGTTGCAATTCAGGAAAACAAGTGCTTTCTAGAGGGTCATCATGGTTCCTATTGGGTTGCCACAATTCAATTTTGCATTGCTTGTTGGGAACTCCAGCATAGAGGTTTCAAGCCATCTATAGAAGAGGTTGATTGTTGGGCATGATCTTTCCCTGATGAGGTACTAGGACAACAAGTAAGGGTTCCACCATTCTTTGTTTTTGAGGGAAAAATATGGAAATATTTTATAATTAAATTAATATAAAAAATTGTGGCGTGGGAGTTCTCGCCCTTTCGAAGGTTTTGCTTGCAGTTACTCAGACAAGGCCTTTGTTTTGGTTTTGGGAGAAATCGAGTATTTTTCACAATGGAAGAGATTTGTGAGTTTGTTGCTTGGAGGGTAGGGTTTGGTTGAGTTATTCTTGAGTTTTTGGTGTATCGATTCAAACCCTAGACCACTTCTATTTGTCATTGTTTTTGTGCATTTGGTGGCTTTTGCCATGGTGGGAAAGGTTGTTGCTTCTCATTTCCTCCCTTCTTTACCTTCCTTTTTTGGCTCCTCTTCATCTTTAGTGTTGGATCAGGTGGGCATCAACCTTCTCAAGAGTAAGTTACCTCCAAAAGTAAACTCTGGTTCTATTGGCTCTAGTCCCTTGCATCCTATTTCTTCTTCAAACTCTAATGCCTTTGTTCCTAGATTGGACTCTACACCAATGGTTGAAGTACCCCCAAAAATGTTCTTCATTTTGTTGCTACCCTATCTGAATGTGCCTTGGTTGGAAGGTTCATTGGACTTTGGCCAAGTTCGACTGCTTTGGAAAAGTGGATATCTTCAGCCTAGGGGTCTAAGATCTCCAGTTATGAACTCTTGCTCTATGGGAGAGGATACTTCATGGTCATCCTGGAATCCAAAGAAGAATGAGATGCTATCTTTCAAGGAGGGCCATGGTTTATGGGCTCAAGTGCCTTATTTTTTAACTTCTGGACAACCCACTTTGACCCTCAAGTAGATGTGCCCGAGGAAGTTCTTGTTTGGGTAAGATTACCCTTTCTCCCTCTCCATATTTGGAATAAACCCTCTCTAGAGCTCATTGGAAATAAGATTGGCAAGTTTATTGATTGGATTCCTCCCAAAAATCTGAATGCTTCTTGTGCTCATATTTGTGTTCAAGTTAATCTAAAAAATGGTTTACCTGAAGCTATTGGGATTAAGGTTTTAGATTGGATCCACACATAGGTTTTAGATTATGAGCATTTACCTTTCAAATGCCTATCTTGCCATGAGTATGGCCACTTTGCCAAAGATTGCCCAGTTAGCCAAAAACCATAGAATAAGAAGGATCAAGCTGACAATGAAGGCTTTCAACAAGCACAAACCAAGAAGAGGAATAGAAGGGCTAGAAGCCAGAAGCCTAGACCTACTAAACCACTTGAGAATTCCAATAGGTATGATGCTCTAAACTCAGATCAAGAAAAATATCTCCAAGATGAATCTGAACATGAAGAAGGAAACCATGAGCAAGCCTCTCTTGATGCAAAGTTGGTAGATCAAACTCTATAAGAAAGGACAAGTGAAGAACCTTCTAAGAAAATAGCCAAAGAAATCTAGATTGAGCTAAGGGATGACATCATACTCCCTGGATTTTACCCTAAGCCTATTATAACATGATCCTCTTCTAAGCTAGGTAAGAAATCTAACCAAGAAATAAGAACTGAAGAAGCAAAGAAAAATGTTGCAGCTAAGACTCAAGCTACACTAGAGGGTCTCTCCAAAGGGAAGAAACCCACCAAAAAATGATAATGCTCTCATGGAATTGTAGAGGCCTGGGTGGGGCCCTTAAGAAAACCTACCTCAAGGGTTTGATAAAGGACCTTTGCCCTTGTTTAATAGGAATTCAAGAAACAAAGTTAGATAAAAAAGGTGCCTCTGAAGCATGGAGATCTATTTGGAACAACTCTAAAATTGATGTTATTTGTTCCCAAGGAGCCTCTGGTGGCCTTCTTACAACATGGGACAAAAACATTTTATCCAAAATAGGTGGTAAGCAAAGTGAACATTGGATTTCTCTTATTTTTGATGTAGGAGGTTTCTCTTTCACTTATTTGAATGTGTATGCCCCTAACTCCCCAATTGCCAAGAAGCAATGTTGGCTTTCAATTCTTTCCTACATTGAAGAAAGTAAGCCAAGCAATTTGATCATAGCTAGAGATTTTAATTTGGTGCTCTTCCCATTCAAAAAAGAGGTGGCTCTAGTATTAGAGATCCTTGCAGGGAGTATGTGGAAGATATTATTTCTCTTGTTGGTCTTCAAGACATCAAGCCTTCTAAAGGCCTCTATACTTGGACTAATCGAAGGGCAGGAAATCATTTCATTGCTAAAAGAATTGATAGATTCTTGGTCCAGGAAGATATTCTCACATGTTTTCCTTCAATAACTAGCAAAATCATCCAAAGCACAGTCTCTGATCATAAGCCTATCCTTTTGGATAGTGGCAACAACAAAATTTCAGGTCCCATTCCCTTCAAATATAACCCAGATTGGGTTAACTTGAATGGATTTTCAGAGGAAGTTGAGCGTAGTTGGAAAGCTTGGTGCCCCTCCCGTAATGCTCAAGATAGATGGAAGATCAAAATTTCTAGGCTAAAAGTTGATCTTAGAAGTTGGATTAAATTGCATCATAATACTAACAAATCTAAACAACTCCTCCTTCTTAGGCTAGGAGAAATAGAAGAGCTTTTAGAGCTAGCACCTCCTAGTGAAACACTAAAATCTGAGAGAGATTCCATTCTCTCCCAGCTTCATGTGAAAGCTAGGCAAGAAGAACAATTTTGGAGACTCAAATCCCACATGACTTGGCTATGGGAAGGAGACTCCAACACCAAGTTCTTTCATCTTAAGGCTCATCAGAGATATCAAAGGAATATGATTCATGAAATCCAATTGGAAAATGGTGACAAGGTCTCCAATTTTTTAGAGATAAAAAAAGTTGCATGTAGCCATTATGAATCCCTTTATCAAAAATTAGATGGAAATCATGTTGCTCAGGCTGCATTGCTACAAAACATTCCTAAGGTAATAATTAAGGAAATAAAAATTCTCTTTGTCAGGCAGTCACTCTAGAAGAACTTAAGGATATTGTATTCAGATCTGCAAAGGATAAAGCTCCTGGTCTAGATGGATTCACTAATACCTTTTACCACCAATTATTTGATCTGGTAGCTATAGATCTTCTTTAGATGATCGAGGATGCTCGTAAAAGAGGTAAGTTGATTGGTGCTATTAAGTCTACCTTTTTAGCTTTGATTCCAAAGGAAAAGAATGCCTCAACCTTTAGTCGATTTAGGCCTATTTCTTTGTGTAATGCTTCATATAAATTTATGACCAAAATCATAGCCACTAGAATAAAAAAGCATTTGGATAAACTTATCTCTGATGAGCAAGGAGGTTTCATCCTTGGTAAGCAATTATATGACAACATTGTGATTGTCCATGAGGCCTTACATACTAGTAGTAAAGAATAAAAAAAGATCATGGTTAAACTTGACATGGCCAATGCCTTTGATAGAGTGGATCTAGATTTTTTGGCTCAGGTGCTTAGTTCTTTTGGATTTCCTTTGTCTCTTTCCAAGTGGATTTTTGGTTGCATCAAAGACCCATGGGTTGCTCCTATTGTCAATGGCTCTCTAACTAGATTCTTTAGAGATTTTAGAGGTTTACGCCAAGGCTTCCCCCTATCTCCTTATCTTTATATTATTTTAGTTGAAGCTTTGGGTAGATCTATCTCTATTGAAAGAAGGGCTAACAAAATAATTGGAATTAAGATAGTTGTTGGGGTCAAGGAGATTACTCATGCACAATTTGTTGATGATACTATAATGATGGGGGAAGCCTCCAAGCTGAATGTCAAAAGGATTAAAGGTTGCCTAGACCTCTTTCTAAATGCCTCTGGAGCTGCTATTAATGTCAACAAGTGTAAGTTTTACACTATCAACACTTCCCTAACTGAAAATAGGAGCTTTGCTCAAATTCTTCAGTTTGCTCATGGTGGAATTGGCCCCTTTAAATATTTAGGGGTGCCTATGAGTTTCAAGCTAAAGAGTTCTGATTGTTGGTCTAATTTGATGGAAAATATTGATAGGAGAATATTAACTTATAGCAATGGGTGGCTTAGTCTTGTTGGCAGATTGGTTTTGATTAAATCTATCATTGTAAGCTTGCCTATCTACCAACTTATGATTTATCATGCTCCTGTCTCAATCCTCCAAGAACTTGACAAAAAATTAGGAACTTTCTTTGGCAAGGAGGAAGGCAATCTCATAGGAAGAAATTCCATCTTGTCAACTGGAGTCAAGTGACAAAAGGAAAATGTCAAGGGGGCTTGGGTATCCAATCTTCTTTTATTATGAGCAATGCTCTTGGGGCTAAACTTGTCTAGAACTTAATAAACCCTCCAATGATGCTTTGGAAGTAGGTTCTTATTCACAAGTATGGTGAAGGTAATCATGGCATGCTACTACTCAAAGGTATCCATAAAAAACTAGGCATCTCTAAAATTTGGGCATTGATTGTTAAATCGGTCTGGATCATTAAGGATAACATCTCTTGGTGCCTGAGAAATGGTAATAGTATCAGGTGTTGGGATGATTCTATTCTTGGTAACAAGCCCTTAATTTCTTCCATTTCTAAGGAGTTTTTTAGTTCATGAGTCAGCTTGGGATAGACAAACTTTCCCATCTCATCACTTGGGAAGGCAATCAGCCAAAATGGATTCAACTTCATGGGTTGGATGTGGAACAACAAAGGGAGTGGTCTCAGGTCCAAAAGCAATTCATTGGTATTCTTCCCATAGACCTAGACAATGAAGACTACTTTATTTGGGGTAAAATTAATTGTTTGAGAAACTATTCAGTCAAGGTTGGTGCATATCTCTAGAGAAGTGAGCCTCTAGATAAAAATTTGAATCACATTTGGGGTCAAAATATCACCCCAAAAATAAAAGTTTTTCAATGGCTAGTTCAACAAAACAAAATTCTAATTGGGGAAAACCTCTCTAAAAGAGGTATTTTGGGCCCCCATATTTGTTCTAGATGCTTTAAAGACTATGAAACTCAAGCCCATCTATTTTTTAAATGTGAGGAAGCTACTATGATCTAGATCTCACTTGCTCTCAGCTTTGGAGTCTGCATTAGAAGCAGATTAAATCTTGAGTCTTGTACTAAAAGCTGGAACAAAAAGTACCTCAACTCCTTTCAAGGTAAGCCTCTCATAAAATTTTTATGGTCTTCAATTCCTTATTATTGCATGTGGTATATATGGATGGACAGGAACTATAGAATATTTGAAGGAAAATCAACTCACAGGGCAGTTTTGATACACAAGATAAAGCATGCTATCATGGAAAATGCCAGAGCCCACTTTAAAGCTAAGCAATATCAGAGTGCTCTTTCTAGAGTTGAGTTACACATCCTCAAAAATTGGAATCTTCAAGATCTAATTAGCACCTCTATTGCCAACAACCTGACTCCTCAACTGTGTTTTAGTTTTCCAGCTCTATTCTTTGATGGGGCTTCAAAGTCTAACCCTGGAATAGTTGTTGTTGGAGGAGTTTTATGGTCAGGACCACACTCCAGGATTCTTGAATTTTGCCTAAATTTAGGACAAACCACCAATAATGTAGCTGAGTTGATGGGCTGCAAATTTGGTCTCACCCTAGCGGCAAGAGAAAATGTCAAAACCCTTTCAGTTTATGGGGACTCTAAGCTGATCATACAGTTTCTTTCTGGCAAACAAGAGGTCAAGTCTATTCTGCTCCCGGTTGTTGCTGAATCAAGTCTATAAGACTCTAGGAAAATTTGAACAGATTAATTGGCATCACATTCCTAGGAAGTGGAACCATTTGGCAGATAAAAAGGCCAATGAAGGCTTTCTTTTGCATCCTTCTTTAGCTCGCATAAGAAAGTTTAAAACCAAGAATTCTGAGAACTTAAGAGATGACCACACAGACTAAGCATATTGGCTCTATTTGTTCTACGGACTATTGTGGACCAAGGACTTCTTTGTTCTGGTTATTCCGAATATGCTGGGGAAGAGATTTTGTTTTTTATAGGCATTCTTGCCCTTGTGGGATTCCAGCTCTGGCTACATGCATCCTTGGTTTGCTTGTGATGCTTGTAGCACCTAGCCAACTTGTAATCTTTGTGCTATATTAAATAATATAAACCTTTTCTTTAAAAACACCTCTAAATCATTCATAATGATATATTTCCTATGAGACCTATTCTCTATCACATGAAAAGTAAATCCTGAATTTTATTTATTATTTCTATAAGTGGAAAATAATATTAACTTATCAAAAGAAATAATATGGAGTTTGAGAATTTTATTGAATTCAAGACCCTTTTTAAGAAGCAAATGGGATTAAGTATCTTGATATTAACAAGGGTGATGAATAAATGGCAACATATTTGAAGAATATGTTAGTATTTTTATCCATAGGGGAGTTGGTTACATCCATAGTCCTTTTCTACTACCAAGCAAGGTTCAAATCCTAGGACTGCCCTCAAAAACACCTATTCCACCTCATTGTTATTTAATTCTACATGAGGAGGAGCACTAGGGGCTTGGGATTGGTACCATCATTATCGAGTTGGCACACACTTAGTAGAATTAGGTCAGACTTCTACCTTTGTAAAAATAGGTATACCTCTAGGGTTTGAACCTAGATCTCTTCTTGGTAAATGTCAGAACTTACCAATCCACCTAGCCCCTAGAGACTTGAAGAATATATAGTTAATAATGTGATAACATAGAAAATCATAACTTGTACTCAATAAATAGTGTTGAAGAATAGAAACATAGAACACTTATGGAAATTACTGTATATGTAAACTAAGCATAACAACAGGGTTATGCATAAGGGGTTGACCCCAAAATGTTTTGAAACCCTGGCAAATCCTAGCCAACTTCATGTAGGAGGACATGGTGAATTACCTTATTTTTTCATCAAAATTTGTAAAACCTTGGTGAATATAATAGTTATGGTCGGACCAAATGGAAAACACAGTTTGGCCTCAGACCGGGTGTAAAACTCGATTCGGCATTAAACCAAGTGGAAAATATTATCCAGCCGTGGATCGGGTGGAAAACACCATTCGGTCACGGTACGGGTGGAAAAATAGTCTGACCTCGGACTAGGTGGAAAAAATTTTCTAGTCTCAGATCGTAAATAAAAAATAAACACAACAATAAAGACAAAAATCTAAAAAAAAAACCTTCCAAAAAAAAATAAACAAACACAAACCTCACAACCCCTCCAAAAAAAACATGGTCCTAGGAGCATGGAAGGTTATTGGAGAATGGACAACCTGGGAGCATGGAAGGTTATTGGGAGCATGGATGACCTAGGTAGCATGGAAGGTTGTTGGAGC
Source organism: Wollemia nobilis (assembly GCA_028583015.1). Lineage (NCBI taxonomy): Eukaryota > Viridiplantae > Streptophyta > Pinopsida > Araucariales > Araucariaceae > Wollemia > Wollemia nobilis. The sequence goes on along the minus strand of JAQPPZ010011269.1, from coordinate 1,568,486 downwards.
ATGGATCGCTTGGGAATGTGGATGACTTGGGAACATGGATGAGGATGATCCTAGGCATGTGTGCTTCTGCCAAATGGGAGGTGCTGCAATTGATTGCCCTACTACAAATCACACATGAAAAAAGATAAATTTGATGTTAAAGGGTATGTTTTTCTATGCGAGGTTTGATTTATCCTAGCTCTTAGGCAAAAAATTCAAAGGGTAAATATTAGTTTCAGTTTTAGTACAAATGTTTAACGGTTTGTTTCCAAATTTCATGGGGATTTCATGGGGATTTTGTGTTTAGGGTTTAATGGTGTTTGAATCATTAATGGGGAATTTTTTTTTGGATGTTGCTATATAAGATGGAAGAATCAGGGAAGTCTCTGAAATATTTGGAAGAAGTCCTCCAATGCATTATTTATTGTAAAGAGTTCCACACAGGAGCATTAGTGACAGCCATGCCTTGTCATCTTAGCCACATATGCCATATCGATTGTATTTTCAAGTGGTTTGAGAAGGGTAAGTATAATTGCCCCATCTGTAGGGTGGTTCCCAAATTTTATCAAAATATAGGGTTTTAGTAACATCTTTATCAGATATGAAATAGGACTTGGAATAAATGTAAAAAGTACCTTTTATCTATATTCAAATAGGTAACATTTAGATATTTAGAAAAGTATTTAGAATTAGGTAACATTCAGACTTGTAATATTCAAACATTTAGAATTAGCTATCAAGTTCTATAACATCTTCTTTACATTGCTTTTTTTACCGAACATATTCAAATATTATTTTGTTTGTTGAACATATTCAAACATTGTTTTGTTTGCTAAATTTTAGTGTAAATTGTGATCTGGGTTTACATTGCAGCAATTTGGTCCTTGGTGGGGAAAGAGATGGCTCTCCCATCTAATCATTGGCTGTTTAGGAAGAGATGGGCTTGGAGAGGTCCAATATTTACGCCTGCTGTGAACATTTCTGCCGTATCTTTGATGCAAGCACTTATTGCTCTCTCTCAGCAAGTAATATGTTGCGAGAAACCGCGAGTATGCCACAGGAGAAATGCAGTCTCCATTATGCGGAAAGTTAAGGTTTTGTCTATACTCTTTGAAGAAGTTAGGGAATTGGGACTTTTGCTACATCTTTCTACATTGAAATCCAACAAAACATAGTTTGACCTCAGATTGGGAGGAAAAACATTGGGCCACAGACCAAGTGGAAAAATGGTCTAGCCTCGAAAGTATTTTTTTGAATATTCCTCAAAAGTTTGTGTTGTATTTATTTTATCACTTGCATTTTCAACTAGCATGTCATTTTAAGGAATATATTCAAGTGTTTATTGGATGTCATTAATAAAATATTGAAGAGATATTACTACTTTGAGGCTTCAAGATAATATTGTAACAACAATAAACAGATCTTTGGTTGGTAGAAAATATATACCAGTTTCGAGGTAGGACTTATAATGAAAAACACTAAAAGAAAAACCTGCAAATAGATTAAAGAAAAATAGATCTTATTACTACACCTCGTTGAACTCATAATATCTCAAAAAATAAGAAAATAGAGGATCATAGATTCACAGATTCAAAACACTCAAATGTGGAATAGAGGAAAAGAGGGGAAAATAGAGGAAAACAACAAAAAATAAACCTACAATTTAATAATGAAAAAACACATGTTACTACTGTAACAACTACTTGAAATCATATTCTCTAAAAATAATTTAGAGAGGTGAAAATTTGTACCTTTGTTTTTTGACACCCGATGAATGATTTGGATATGGTCAAAAAGCAAAGCAAGGTTCGACAATTGGTTTGGGTGAAAATAGGCTACAATAATCAGTTCAGGATGAAACTAGGATTCGAAATACGGTTCGAGTGCAAAACGAAGTCCAAAAATCAATTCATGTGCAAATTAGAGCTAAAATAGGTTTGAAAAATGGTCCAAGTGCAAAATAGGATCTGAAATATGGTCTGGGTGCAAAACAGGGTCTGACAATCGGTCTCAAATAAAAACAAGATCCAAAATACGATTCGAGTGCAAAACAAGGTCCAACAATCGGTTTGGGTGCAAAACAAGGTCTGATAATTGGTTTGAGTGCTAATCAGGATCTATCAGTCATACTGATTTCTAAACAAGGTCCAGCCCAATTCGAGTGCAGATATTTATCCGATTTTTGGTCCGAGTAGTAGTTGTATCCAAACATCTAGGATTCCCATTTTTACCAATTTCCAATTTCAAAATTCTAAATATTTGCCCAATTGGTGAATATTCGCCACTGTGCATAACCCTGCATAACAAATGGAAGACTTTTTTAGGAGGGTTTAACTATGCACACAAGTTACATCCTAAATATGGTTTCTACCATGCTTGTTCTATAATCTACATTTTAAAAGAATTGAAGTGGTTGAAAACCTAAAATTGATTATCCTAAAATATTTGCTTATGTTACATGATTCTATATACCTAATGAGAAGAGATATACATTGGGCACAAAAGACACTAGTGTATCATTACTAGACACTTAAAATTATCAAAATCTTAAAATTTATTTTATACAACTTCAAGGAAGATTTTAAATTTTAATAGACATCATTTTTGATGAACTAAAACTGATGTTTTATTTTCCATAAATCTCTAAGGTCATCTAGGTAAATTTATTCAAAGAAGATATTATGACATCAAGTAAACTATAATTGCATAAGGGGTTGTTGCAATGTTATGCAAGATAAGGTCATTCAATCAAAGAACATGACCATTCAAGATTTTGTTTTCAAAAAATTTCCATCACGATCAATCATAACTAAGCCATTTAAGATCAAGTCACACTAGGTTGTTGATATCATTTCATTCAAATTCATGTCATACAAGAAAAATATCATTTGTCATCCATGACAAGACCATTTACAGTTGATTCAAAGGGTTGTAAAAATAATGAATATAAAGAATATTTATTTTAAGATCAATTGATTCCAGACTAAGTCATTAACATATGGAGGTTTGTAATTTTACCATTTTATTTTATGACATATTGACTAATATCATGTAAATATTCATATTATTTAGGAGAAGGTCATCTAGATTCATGTTACCTATACTCATGTCACTTAATTTTATATCATCAACCTTTATATTGTTTTAATTCATGTTATCCAAGAAAAATACCATGTTCTTATTTATGAAAAAATTATTCACGAAACAAGAGTCATTTAAGTCAATTCCCTCTATGAGCAATTTGGACAACCAACTTGGAAATGGATTGTAAATTAAAAAAATTTACTATAAAAAATGTACTAAGGGTTATTGTTGCATGTATTAATAACTTAGAAATATCTAGAAGTTAATGTATTTTTAAAGCAAGGTAATAGCACATTGATAAGTAAAATCACTCAAATCCATAAACCTTAGATATATGAAATATTAAGGAATTAGAAGAATAGCAGGATGACACACATGAGATATATATAATATCTTGATATAAGTTAGACTCAAAAAATAACACCAATTTTAAAGAGAAACAACATTATCATGTATAAATGAATCTATATGTTCAAAATAATTTAATATATAAATTTATGTTGATTGAAAAAATGATTCTCAAAATAAGAAGAGATTTACTATATTTTAATCTTCAATTCAATGGCCAATATTTATACTATAATAATCATCCTATCCTTATGTCTCATGCATTGATGAATAATTCATCAAATAGATATTTAATATCTCCTTCTTCATGGTGGATTATGTTAGTAAATATGTATGAAAGAATCACCCAAATTTGTTAAAGGAAATGGAATCCCACCTATAGAGGACCAAATAATCCCTAAGATTACTATATAAAATATAATCATTTCTTCGTTATCATGGTTTCAAATTTAATGTCTATTCTATTAAAATAAAATACATAAAGTCATTATCATTATCGTGCATGTGGGTTACATAGTTGTCATTCAGAGTTATCCCATGTTAATTCATGAAATACTAGGAAAAAATTTCTTCGAGATGACTAGCATGAGGTATCATAGTAATATCTCAATCTAAATATGCTCTTAATATTATACATATTTTAAAGATAAAAATTATTAATACATACAAATTTCCATATCAGTATCACATTATACTTGTTAAAAATAGTGATGATATAGTGGTAGCACCATGATTTGATATTACGATCGAAGACAATGCGACTTGACCTTGTGACCAGTTGTTCAAAAATGAAAGGTAGTTGTCGATTCCTCTATGTATATAAAAAAAAATAGTGATGTTTTTAAAATTTATATCGCATTATATAGGGAAATTATTAGCAATCTTATCAATATATCTCAAAATTACCTTTATATTACCTTTATTGTTACTTTAATTTTGAAATACATGCATGATATTAGAGTTATTCATATATAAACAATAAAATAAATAGTGCATACATATAAAAGATATTTATATTCTAAATATGATATTTCCAAAGGGAATTGTTGGAACTGAGGGTCTAAAGTAACTCAAATTATATTGGTGATGTAGATGATTTAAATTTAAATAGAATATATATTCAACATTGGCAAGGGGATCATTGTGTGGTCCTACAAAAAAAATTGTAGTTGTTCTATCCACTATTGAAATTGAGTATTGTGGTCATATTGGATTTAATTTTTTCAACTAGCTGGTTTCTATAATAAAAGACAATTACTATATTTTATGATAGTTGCAATATTGTTTTTACATCTAATTCAGACACTTAATTGATCCATAATGGAAAAAATTATATTAGAATCTATCATTATTACATTTATGAATTGATTCAAAAAAATAATTTCTATACAGAATAAAAAAATCAAATTAGTGATATCTTCACCAAGTCGCTACTGTAATTCAAGTTTTCCATACTAAAAACAATGTTCAATATACATAAAGTTAACATTAAATATAGATGAAGGATTATGTTGTATTATCCACTTCAAACTAAAATAAGGATATTAAAATTTTAATTTTATGTAAACCTATTTTTTGAGGCCATTTAAAGTTTATATTATGAGTCATTTTATTGGTCTATTTGGTTGATTGTGAATTGTTGATTACCATATTTTAAGGTATTGGGACATGTGCTTTGATCTATTAAGGTGTATAAATATGCAAGCATGCATTTATTAATTGCAATGAGTATCTTTTATTATTATTATTAAAACATGTGTTATCCTTATTTTAAGGTGTTTATCAATTTTAATTTGTATAGCTATGATTCCTTGTTTTCTTTTCTTTAGATTTATTTTAATAAATTTTAGTCAAATATTTATCTTAGTAAAGCGGTAAATATGTCATGAAAGAGTATGGAACTATATTTTACCAGATACAAGTGAAAAGAGGGTACTAGTGAAAAATAGGGTGAAACTAAGAGGTAGTGACAAATTCTAAACATAAAACAAAATAATTTTAAATTTTCACATATATATATATTTTGAATATGTTTTACTAAATGATCCTGTGGTTCCAAAATGTATTGTCCAAAAATAAATAGATAGTTAATATTTTCAAGTTAAAAAATGGGAAAAACTTATTACTAACTATTTAAAATTCTAAAATTGTAGTCAAAGTGCAAGTCAAGAACAAGGAGGAAGCATGAATAAAAAGTAGGAAGCAAAGTATGATCAAGGAGAAAACACCACTTCTTGTTTTGGATCTTAGAAGAAACTCAAAAACTAAAGGATTAATGTGAAGAAAATCTAGGTAACATGGAAAGAAATTCATTTTTGAAATTCCTTACTAAAAGTAAGGATGCCCTAGTTGGAAGTAAGGATGCCTCAAATGGAAGTGTGGATGCCCTAGTTAGCGATAATAGGAAGAGTGAACCTATGGAAAACCCTATCCAAGTAGAAAATACTACACCAAAAGTGATTATCAAGGATGGGATGATTGAGCATGATATAATGGATCTTAAAACCGAAGGGTTAATATGTATGTTCTATGGATACTAGCAAGGTTTTTCTAAGATTCAAATTTGGATCAAGTGAAAGTAGGGATTGAACTCAAATTACTTCATGGATTTTTATTGAAAAGATTTTTCCTCATTATCTTATCCAATTCAAAAATGAGGGATAAAATAATGGATGGAGAACCTTGGTTTAGGGGTAAAGATGCATAATATTTAATAACATAAAGTGAGATGTTTTTGTAGAGACAAAGACTATTAAAAGGATTCCAGTGTGTATTAGGCTTTTTTAACTTCCTTGTTAACTCATTAATAAGGAGGTTTTGAAGAATATTGGCAATACTCTAGGTAAGTTCATGAAAGAGCGACCAACTACTAAGGAGATTAGACATGTTGTATACACTCAAATATGTGTTACAATGGATATTTCAAAATCTTTATCATAGTCTATTAGGATTAAATTTAAACCAAGAGGATAGGATCAACAAGTGGATGATAAAAATATTACATTCTAATGTCATGAAACCGGACACATGGTAAGATATTACAAAGTGAAAATTATGAAGAAAGAGATGGAAAATTTTGGCTATGAGACAAACTTTATTTTGAAACAAGTAGATTATTTCATGGGATAAGGTGGGTCAAATCAAGGATTTCCCACTTCTAAGAAAGTGGAAATAAAAACCCTTATGTGTCATCAAATTCCAAATGACATTATACTTCACTCAAATCAACCATTTGAAGAAAAATGGCACAAGGGATGAGGAAGTGCAATATACATGTTCAAATATAATATTTAAAGGTGTGAAGGAATATGGGGAGTTATATTTTAAAGAGCGTGAGGTGAAGGAGGTCAAGGTTAATCCAAATAAATCATCTTCATTTTCCTCAAGTAGCATAAATTTTCTCCTTGTAATAAAAACAAAAGTAGTACAAAGTGTATTCATTGCACTTTAGGATTTCAAGAGTAGCACAATAAATAAAAGCATATGGAAGATATCCAAAGAAATTTAGGGTTTCCAGGGAAACATAATAAAGTAATAACTATGGAGGATCATTCATACATTTTAGGGTTTTCAAGGCAACATAAAGAAGAAAGTGTTTATAAGGCTATTTCTTTCATTTTAGGTTCTTTAGGGAAACATAAATCTTTAGAAGATAAGTCTCATTATAGAAAAGATGGAAAAATAGAAGATATTGATGAAGATGAGAGTGTTGATGGAATAGAAAAAGGAGAGGAAGTTCATTTAAGCATGAAAAAAGAAAAATAAATTCAAAGAGATAATGATTTGGGAATTCAAAAATAATATCATCGGTATTAACAAGAAGTGGGGTTAAACCCACTAAAAAATAAAACGTGATGATGATGAAAACGATATTATAGAATATTAGAGGTATGAATAAGACCCCTAAAAATAGTTATTAAGGAATTAATAGGTTGTTGTAGTACAAATTTTATTTTAATATAAGAAATAAAATTAAGTAATGAGGAATGTCAAGATGACTTTAAAATATTTGAAATGTGGGTGATTGTCTAGCAATTTCTTCTATAGGAACGTCAGGTGGTATTGCAACAATATGGGACAAATATAAATGGGATGGAAAATTATTAGAAATAAAAATGTAATTGGGTTGTTGGAATATTTTTTAGAAAATAAGAAAACATCAAAGTTGGGATTATAAATGTATATTCTCCAACTATAGTTAATCCTCATGTGAAAGAACCTTAGCATATTTTGTTAAACACAATGATGATTCATTATGATATTTGGGTTCTTGGGGGTGACTTCAATACTATTCTATCTCCTTTGGAAAATAAGGATGGCATTCTAATATGGTCTAAATCAAATACAATATTTTGCTTCATTTTTCAATTCAAATGGCCCTTGGGATGTTAGTCCTTCAAGTTTTCATTATACATAGGATAATAGATGCATGGGGTAAACTCATTTAGAAGAAATATTAGATAGGTTCTTGTTATCCAACAATGGTTACAAACAATATATGGAAGGTCTATAAATAAATAAGGTTAAAAAATAAATCAATTCAGTTGGGTTGGTCTGCGGGTCCAATCATTGTCTAGTGGCACATATGGCTGGAAATAAATGACAGAATTTGTAGAAAGGAATCCACTTCGATAGAGCTATATTGGAAAAAATAATAAATAAGGTTACAAAAATAGTAAAATCTCATGTGGAGGAGAAAAACTAGGAGGGAGAGAACACGACCATGAGGTGGACTCATGGGGTTTGGAAACCCCCACCCCTAGGCTAGAAAAAAATTAATAGGGATGGATCATCCAAGGATAACCCAAGGGCAGTAGGCATTGGTTTCCTCATGAGATACTACAAGGGGAAGGTCCTTCATTAGAAATTGGAAGGCCTAGGAGTAATAATAAACAAGCAAAGGCTTTGGGTATCAAACAAGGCTCTCTTAATTCCTAGGAGAATGGAGTTCAAAAGATCATAGTGGAGTCTAACTTATAAAGTTTGGTGGGATCTCTAGATGATATTACGAATTTTAAACTGAGTGCATGGCAGATCAAGAACATAGTGAGTCAGATCAAATTCATCTTGTGGCAATTTTAGGATGCCATTTTGGTTCATGTAGGCAAAGGGAAGAATGTTATGATTAATTTTTTGGCTAAAAATGGAAACAAATATCTTGTTGGTTACTTGTTGAAATCTAATCAAAATAAGGATATTGTAGATTGGATGGAGGTGAACCAACAAGTTTTATTACTAACCAACATGGATCTAGGCAATGAACTGTGATAGACCAAGGTAGATGATTATGATGACTAGTCTTTGTTTTGACATCATATTGTTGTTTGTAGAACTCTAAATCCCAATTTGGGGTAGCCCTCAAAGTTATGGAAAGAGAGATAATCTAATCCAAGCTCTCTGGAATAGTGTTAACCAAAATTATAATCAGGATAGGAGTTTTTGCTCTCTGGATCGCACTAAGAAATTTGTGGTCTAAGAATATGTTAGAGTTAGTTTTAGTAGCATCTTAGGGATGGCCAAAAGTGGCAAGCCAATTATTTTTTCTCTAAAATTTGAAGGATCAATGGGCTCTGAAGGGGACTTCCTTGGGAAATCTTGCACCACTTCCCTACAGCCCATCCTTGGCCCTATCCCAGATCCCTGGTCTTGTCCTAGATCCCTGGCACTTTCATTGCCCTTCCTCCTTAGCTGGTAGGCACTGCAGACGATCTCCTTGGGGTGGGATATCACTATTCCATTTTTTTGCCCCTCTCCTTGTTGGTTGGTGGGGTTTTCTGGTGGTGCCTATGATCTGGGATGTCCCTAGGTTTTTATGGGATATCCCTAGGTTCTATTCTAGTTCCTTGGAACTCTTTTACCATCCTCCTTGGTTGTATGGTGTTGTAGATGATCTCCTTGGATTGGGAGATCCCTGATTCACTTGTCTACCCCTTTCTATGCCTTCTAGTAGGATTTTCCTTTTGGTGCCTATGAATTGGGACGTCTCTAGGATTTTCTAGGTTGTCCTTGGTTTTTCCTGGGTCATCCTTTGGGTTTTTTGAGTTCTTTCAGGAACCCTTTCTCCTTTTTTTTCTTGCAAGGTCCTATTTGGTGCTAAGGATCAAAGGTTCTTCTAGTGTAGTGTGGTGTGGTTGGGGTTTTTGGATTCATGAGAAACTCTTCACATTATCTTTTGGCTTGGATGGGGTATTGTGCTTATTCTTGTGGTGTTGCTCTTTGGGTTTACGGTTGCAGGTTTTACGATGGGTCTCAACTTTTTGTGGCTTTGAGGAGAGCCTTTGTGCCGATTGTTGCTATGTTCCTGCAGGTCATCCTCTTCTGGTTCCCTGAAGTTGCTTGGCAATGGCATTGGATGTTGTTATGGAGCTCTTGCTACTTTTTTCTGGCCTTTGGGGGGGCCCTGCACTTTTAGGTGGCAACTCATGCTTCATAGTTCCTCTATTGAGGTCTCCTAGGACCTCCCCACCATTTTCCTTGGCTCCCATTTCTACATTGTTGTTTCCTTTGTCTCCTTTGGCCTCTGAGTAGTTTTCTTATTGTAATGGGATTTCATGACCTCTAGAGTCCCATGGTTGTTGTTCCTCTTGGAGTCTTGTTCGATATGATTGGTCCCTGTTGTGGCATCCTCCTGTTGCATCCCTATGCATCCTTAGGTAGGAATTTTTTATGTTTCCCGCTTTAAGTTCAATTTTGAAATTTTCAAATTGTTGTAATGGGCAGGATAGCCCTGTTTCAATTTTTCCTAGGCAGGTTTGCTTTTTTAAATTTCCTCACCACGTGCTTTTTAGGCTATCCTTTTGCACGTGTGTTTTTGGATTGTTCTAGGCGGGATAGTGTTGTCCCAGACTTCTATGTAAAGATTCAAAAAAATAATAATTAGAAAAATTAATTTTGTCCTTTAAGGCTATCCTCTAGCCTTTCCTGTAAGGCTATCCTTAGCCTATCCTGAAAGGTATTCTTTATGTCTTTCCTCTGGATTTTGGTGTCCTTTTCTTTGGCCTTGGGGCCTTGATTTTAGTCTTATGACGTAATCAAGTTTTGGGATCCTTGATAAAAACCCATTTTTAATTTCAATTAACTGACCAAAAAATGTTGGCAATTTTGGGTACTTTGGGTACATTGCCTTTGCTCAAGTGTATAAGTTGTCATTGATGTCAAGAAGCTTTTGAAGGAATTTGATTTGATGTAAAATAATTTGTTTTGATGAAGGTTACGACATGACAGGTTCGAAAGAAAGTAAGTTAGAAAAGTGTCGCGATATCGCGACATGTCGCATTTTCGCGACTTAAGCAGGAGAGAGAAAGCAAGTTAGAAAAGTGTCGCGATATCGCGACATGTCGCAGTTTCACGACTCAAAGAGGAGAGAGAATGTTCGGAGTCAAAAATGTCATGATTTCGTGACATATTGCAAGGAAGGTTGTACGGACGAAAAAGTGTCACGATTTCGCGACATGTTGCAGGAGAGAGAGTCCGAAAGAAAAAGTGTCACGATTTCATGACATAATGCAGAAGAGAGAGTCCGTAGTGTGAATTGTCACGATTTCATGACAAGTTCGAAGAGAGAGAAAGTAACACGAAAAGTGTCACGATTTCACGACATGCTGCAGAGTTCGAAGTGAGAACCGTCACGATTTCACGACATGCTGCAGATGAAAATGTTCCAAGTAAGAACTGTCACGATTTCGCGACATGCAGCAAAGGAAAGGTTTCGAAGTAAGAAATGTCACGATTTCGTGACATGTTGAAGAGAAAGCGTATGGATGCAGAAAGTGTCACGATTTCGCGACAGGTTGAAGAGAAAGCTTACGGATGCAGAAAGTGTCACGATTTCATGACAGATTGAGATGGCAGCATACGGTTGGAGAAAGTGTCACGATTTCATGACAAAAATAGGAAGCGTGTCTTCAACAGGAGAAGAGTCACGATTTCGTGACAGAAGCAAAACGAAAGAGCATGGAAGAAGAAGCGTCATGATTTCATGACAAATTCAAGAAGGAAGAGCTCAAAGGTGAAAGCATCACGATTTCGTGACATGTTCCATTTTCACGGGCGTAAGGCAGAGAAAAGCACAAGGCAACGAAAGTGTCACGATTTCGTGACATGTCATGTTTTCGCTAGTGCAAGCAGAGAAGAGTGCAAGGAAGCGAAAGTGTCACGATTTCGTGATAGAAACTGAAAGCAGGCCTTCTATAGGAGAAGTGTCATGATTTCACGACAAAAGCAAAGGAGGTCCAAAGAGAAAGGAGGTCGACGAAGGGAGAAGTGTCGCGATATCACGACAAAAGCAAAGTTGATGCTGACAAAGACAAAAGTGTCACGATATCGCGACAAGAGCTTAGTTGAAGTCGACAAAGGCTGAAGTGTCACGATATCATGACAAAAGCCAAAAGAAAGTGTACGGTTGCAAAGGTGTCATGATATCGCGACATGTTGTAGTTTCACGGCAGAAGCTACAGAAGAGTTACAGAGGCAGTGAAGCCGACAAAGTCAAATTTTAGCCGACGAAGATTAGGGCTTGCAATCGACGAAGATTAGGGTTTGTTTTTGTTATAACAATCGACTAAGATTAAAGTTTTCATCATGAAAATTTTGTTATAAAAGGAGGGCTGTTTGGAGAGTTGAAGGTGATTGAATGTGTGTGTTGAAGTGCGACGTTCGTAGATAGTGCGCAGAGCAAGAAGTTCGATCATCGAGAGCAGAGTGCAAAATTCGATCGTAGTGTGCAGAGTGCATTTCGTCGAATCATTCTAAGTGTGAAAGATCGCAAAGGAAGCAGAGTGTGCGAAGACGGTGCCGCTGTGATTGCGTAGAGGTGCAAAGGTTGAAGTTCGATCAAGTGCGGCTGTGATTGCACAAAGAGAGCAGAGGGCGTAGAGAGCACAAAGGGCAAAGACGAATGCGGAGTGCTACTGCTTGAGGACAGAGGTGCATTGGTTCTTTGAGAAGAACCCGAGGACAGATTTGGCAAGTCTTTGAGAAGGCTTGTGTGTAGAGGATTGATTTAGTTCAAGTTGAAGAGGAAGACTTGTACTAGACCACTGAGTGTTTGGCAAAGTTGTTGAGCTACTGTGGACGTGATCATAGAAGGCAGAGGTCTCTTAGGCTAAGCATTGAGGACAGGAGGTCTTCGGTGGAAAGGAGTTCCACGTGCTGGCAAGAGGTAGAGGCAGTTGATCTTCTGAGGGATCATTTCCAGAGTAGAGGGGAAGGTATCTCCTTTGGGCCGAGGCTCATAAACATTGTAATTGGGAAGGATTCCCAAAGAACTTTGAGATAACTTTTAGAGAAAAGTTTTGTGGACGTAGCCCAACCATTCTGGGTGAACCACGTTAAAATTGATGTCACTTTGTGGATGATTTTGTGCATTGCTTTGATATTGCTTTGGGTATATTGCTTTACTATTTTGAAATATAAAGGAAAAAGTAAAAAGAGGTCTTATACTGTTCACCCCCCCTCTCAGTATAAGCTTGTGTTCTTCAATTGGTATCATAGCGGGTGCCTTCGAAAAGTTTAACAGCTTGAAGGAAAAGCTAGTAAAGAACACAATGGATTATTCAAGTGGCAATGCAACACCTATTCTTGATGGGTCAGATTTTGGTCTTTGGAGTGCAAGGATGAAGGTTCATCTAATGGCACTTGGTAATGAGGTATGGGAAGTAATTGAAGATGAGTACACTATTTCCGTACATGGTCCAAATACTAAAGAAGAAAGGCTCCTACATCACAACAATTCAAAAGCAATGAATGCAATTCTGAAAGGCTTACGGTAAAGCAGATCTCACCAAAGTGATTCACCGCAAGACAACTAGTGAAATGTGGAAACAATTGCAGTGTGGTTCATACAGGTGATACAAATGTCGAAAGGCCAAGTTGAGACACTTCAAAGGTATGTTTGAACAACTCAAGATGAATGATGATGAAAATATTAGTGACTACATGCTTCGTATGGATGAGGTTGTTAACTCCATGAAAGACTTAGGTCTTGAGCTTGCTGAAAATGATGTTTGTGATAAGATTTTAAGATCTCTTCCTAATAGATTTAGTGAAAATATTTCTGCTATTGAGGAAGCTAAAGATTTGGATAAGTTGAAAAAGGATGAGCTCCATAGTATACTTGCAAGCATTTGAGTTGAGAACTCAAGTGAAGGTTGATGTCAAGAAAGAGGCAACTTTCAAGGCTACCAAGAAATCCAAGGGTAAACAGCTTCAAGAGAGTGATGAGTCTTCTAGTGATGAAGAGGCATATTACAACAAGAAAGGCAAGTTCTCTAGAAAGCACAAAAGCATGAAAAATATAAGATGTTTCAATTGTGGAAAGTTTGGTCATTATGCTACTGACTGTACTGTTCTCAAGAATGAAAGTGATGAAGATAAACAGGATTCTAAGAGCAAGGATTCTGAAAAGCACAAGCATCACGAGAAGAACAAAGATGAGCACAACAATCAAGGAAAGAGGTATTCTCACAAGCACAAGAAGAGTTTCTACCTAGACAAAGCAAGTAAGTGTTCTAGTAGTGATAGTGAAAGTTCTTCAAGTGATAATGAAAATGAGATGTTGTTCATATCAAAAAAAGAGGAAGAACCGAAACATAGATTCATTATCATGAAATGTCTTAGATGTGGAAATTTTGGTCACCTTGAGGATGATTGTACAAATAATGATTTGGTTTCTAGTATGTATGAGGATGCTTCAGAAAACTATAAGGAAGATGCATGTATGGTTTTTGAAAAAGGTAGCACCTCTAGTGATAAGAAATCTGAAAAAGGCTTTGATGATTCAGAAAGCAAACAAATAAAGGATCTTGAAAGTGAACTTATTAATGCTCTTAGTGCTTTGAAAAAGGAAAGAAAGAAGAATGCTAGACTCAAGGATAAGTTAGATGAATGTTGTATGGAGAGAGATGATCTTATAGAAAATCTTGATTTCTCTATAGCTAAGACACAAGAACTCAAGGATGAGTTAGAGTCTAAGGTTCTTGAGTATAGTGAGTTAGAACAGAAAATGGCTTCTTTGAAAGAGGAAACTAAAGAGTACAAGGATAAGCTTTACAGGTTTCAAGATAGCTCCAAAAAGGTTAAGTCACTCATCAAAGGTCAAAGAAAGACAACAGATAAAACAGGCCTTGGTTTTGTTAAGCCACACAAGGAACAAGTTGGAGAGTCTAGTAAGAGACTCCAAAAGGAAGAGAGTTCTGATGAGGAAAGTATTTCAGATCATGAGTCCTTGAATGATAGATGCGTAGAAATAGAAAATAGAATTCAGAATGAGAAGAAGAGGTTTTCAGGACCCAAGAGGTCAAATAAAGGAAAATTTCAAGGTAGATGTTTTGCGTGTCACAGGTTTGGTCACATGGCTTCACATTGCATGGCTCAAGTGAAGAAGGTAAATGACAATTTTAGAAGTGCTAGTTTCTTTCAAGGGTATTGCTACTCTTGTCAACAGTTTGGGCACAAGGCAATTTATTGCAAGGCAAATAACAGGAACAGGTTTGGTCAGAACAGTTTGGCAACGAGTTTGGTCGTAACGGTGGATTCAAAGATCAGGTTTACCTCGAGAAACAACATCGTCAAGTGTTTCAAGTGCAACAATGAAGGTCACACAATCAGACAGTGTAGAGCTAAAATTCCAGAATACAGGAACAGGAACAGTGGCATGATCAGGTCCAAGGATCAAGGCATGAACAAGAACAAGGATGAGAACAAGAACAAGAACAGTGACAAGAACAGGAATACGGGCAAAGAGTTCAAGAGAAGGCCCGACAAGGAAATTATAGACGCTGATGATGATCAGTGCCTAATGGGAGTTTTACTCCCACCCCAGAATTAATCACCTCATCAGGAGGTGGGGGAGGGACTAAGCTAAGAGGCTCATTCTTAGTCCCGAGCCCCAAAGGTGACCCTTTGCCATTGATGACAAAGGGGGAGAGATATGAGTAAGGGGGAGAGCTTCAAGTGAAGAGGAAAGCTTCAAGTCATGGGGAGCAAAACTTCAAAGGAAGATTCTCAGCTGTGGGCACAGTTTCTCGCTTGTTAGCACAGTTGGTTTCAGTTTTGGCTCTTGAGACGTGTTTTCAGTAAAGGTTTGCCATCAATGACAAAGGGGGAGATTGTTGGCAATTTTGGGTACTTTGGGTACATTGCCTTTGCTCAAGTGTATAAGTTGTCATTGATGTCAAGAAGCTTTTGAAGGAATTTGATTTGATGTAAAATAATTTGTTTTGATGAAGGTTACGACATGACAGGTTCGAAAGAAAGTAAGTTAGAAAAGTGTCGCGATATCGCGACATGTCGCATTTTCGCGACTTAAGCAGGAGAGAGAAAGCAAGTTAGAAAAGTGTCGCGATATCGCGACATGTCACAGTTTCACGACTCAAAGAGGAGAGAGAATGTTCGGAGTCAAAAATGTCATGATTTCATGACATATTGCAAGGAAGGTTGTACGGACGAAAAAGTGTCACGATTTCGCGACATGTTGCAGGAGAGAGAGTCCGAAAGAAAAAGTGTCACGATTTCACGACATAATGCAGAAGAGAGAGTCCGTAGTGTGAATTGTCACGATTTCGTGACAAGTTCGAAGAGAGAGAAAGTAACACGAAAAGTGTCACGATTTCGTGACATGCTGCAGAGTTCGAAGTGAGAACCGTCGATTTCACGACATGCTGCAGATGAAAATGTTCCAAGTAAGAACTGTCGCGATTTCGCGACATGCAGCAAAGGAAAGGTTTCGAAGTAAGAAATGTCACGATTTCGTGACATGTTGAAGAGAAAGCGTATGGATGCAGAAAGTGTCACGATTTCACGACAGGTTGAAGAGAAAGCTTACGGATGCAAAAAGTGTCACGATTTCATGACAGATTGAGATGGCAGCATACGGTTGGAGAAAGTGTCACGATTTCACGACAGAAACAGGAAGCAGGTCTTCAACAGGAGAAGAGTCACGATTTTGTGACAGAAGCAAAACGAAAGAGCATGGAAGAAGAAGCGTCACGATTTCGTGACAAATTCAAGAAGGAAGAGCTCAAAGGCGAAAGCGTCACGATTTCGTGACATGTTCCGTTTTCATGGGCGTAAGGCAGAGAAAAGCACAAGGCAGCGAAAGTGTCACGATTTCGTGACATGTCATGTTTTTGCTAGTGCAAGCAGAGAAGAGTGCAAGGAAGCGAAAGTGTCACGATTTCGTGATAGAAACTGAAAGTAGGCCTTCTATAGGAGAAGTGTCACGATTTCACGACAAAAGCAAAAAGGAGGTCAGAAGGAGTGCAGATAGAAAGGAGGTCGACGAAGGGAGAAGTGTCGCGATATCACGACAAAAGCAAAGTTGATGCTGACAAAGACAAAAGTGTCACGATATCACGACAAGAGCTTAGTTGAAGTCGACAAAGGCTGAAGTGTCGCGATATCATGACAAAAGCCAAAAGAAAGTGTACGGTTGCAAAGGTGTCGCGATATCGCGACATGTTGTAGTTTCATGACAGAAGCTACAGAAGAGTTACAGAGGCAGTGAAGCCGACAAAGTCAAATTTTAGCCGACGAAGATTAGGGCTTGCAGCCAATGAAGATTAGGGTTTGTTTTTGGTATAACAACCGACTAAGATTAAAGTTTTCATCATGAAAATTTTGTTATAAAAGGAGGGCTATTTGGAGAGTTGTAAGGTGATTGAATGTGTTGTTGAAGTGCGACGTTCGTAGATAGTGCGCAGAGCAAGAAGTTCGATCATCGAGAGCAGAGTGCAAAATTTGATCGTAGTGTGCAGAGTGCATTTCGTCGAATCATTCTAAGTGTGAAAGATCACAAAGGAAGCAGAGTGTGCGAAGACGGTGCCGCTGTGATTGCGCAGAGGTGCAAAGGTTGAAGTTCGATCAAGTGCGGCTGTGATTGCGCAAAGAGAGCAGAGGGCATAGAGAGCACAAAGGGCAAAGACGAATGCGGAGTGCTGCTGCTTGAGGACAGAGGTGCATTGGTTCTTTGAGAAGAACCTGAGGACAGATTTGGCAAGTCTTTGAGAAGGCTTGTGTGCAGAGGATTGATTTGTTCAAGTGTTGGACAGATCCTCAGAGAGGAAGACTTGTACTAGACCGACCGACTGTGTTTGGTAAGGTTGCTGAGCTGCTGTGGACGTGATCATAGAAGGCAGAGGTCTCTTAGGCTAAGCATTGAGGACAGGAGGTCTTCGGTGGAAAGGAGTTCCACGTGCTGGCAAGAGGTAGAGGCAGTTGATCTTCTGAGGGATCATTTCCAGAGCAGAGGGGAAGGTATCTCCTTTGAGACGAGGCTCATAAACATTGTAATTGGGAAGGATTCCCAAAGAACTTTGAGATAACTTTTAGAGAAAAGTTTTGTGGACGTAGCCCAACCATTCTGGGTGAACCACGTTAAAATTGATGTCACTTTGTGGATGATTTTGTGCATTGCTTTGATATTGCTTTGGGTATATTGCTTTACTGTTTTGAAATATAAAGGAAAAAGTAAAAAGAGGTCTTATACTGTTCACCCCCCTCTCAGTATAAGCTTGTGTTCTTCAAAAAAAACTTTGGATCTATCTTCTTAATAAGGTTCTCACCTTTCTTAAAAAAAGATAAATGGTTACAAACAAAGCATACAATCTCTTTAGATATTTTATTACAAGCACAATTGGATCACAAATGAATTCTTTTGACTTGTTATTTACCCAATAACATTCATCCAAAGCTATTTTATGTTTAGTCTATGTGGATTCAAGACCCTAAATTTTTCAAGTGGTTACATTATGGTGGGATGAAGAAACTTTTGAAGGATCATATCTGTTCAAAATATGAAATAATTAAAGAAGCAAATGAAGATTTAGAATGCTAAATATTTTGAAAATAGTTTTAAAGAAAAAAAAAATTGAATCCAAGCTAAAACATTTACAAGAGATAGTGGAAACTAATGAAAGGTATCAAGATTCTTCTTTGGAAGAAAACACTTACTTTTTTATTATCATAATGCATTGAAAAACAAGGATTTTTATTTGTTAAAAAAATCTAGGGAGAAATGGCTTAAGGAAGGAGATAGAATTACTAAAAAAGTCATGCTATAGCAAAAAAAATTATCATATCAAAAATATTTTAACTCCAGATGGAAGAAATATTAAGGAAGAAGAAAATATAAGGAAACAATTAATTATTTCAAAAATATTTTTTTAAGTTCTAGGTAATATAAGGAGGCATAGGATAAGCTTTTACAAAATATTCCATCAATTATCACACAAGGACAAAATAAAATTTTGATGAAGAAGATATCTATGGAGGAGCTACATGATGCATTGTTCTCTTTCCATCCTAATAAGGCACCTAACCTTAATGGATTTACTACAATTTTCTTTCAAAAATGATGTGGGGATTGGAATAAAAATAATACTAATGCAAATGTTCATCATCTATTATTGAAAGCAATCTCTTGAAAATGTGAGCATATTTATGGAAAAGAAAATTAGATAACAAATAATTTATTCACTCAATGTTTGAGCTTTATCTGGGTGAAATTCAAAGTTTTAGAAGCAACTGACTAGCTTTAATTTTATCTCTTAATCAAAATCACGCAGGAAAATTGATTGTGAAAATATAGCACTTTGATAAAGTTTAATATATTTAATAAAAAAGAAATAAAAATTATTTACAATAAAAATGCATATTAGATATAATGTAATCAACCTAAAAACAAATGTAATAGTTTAAAAACTATACTTAATTTATTAAAAAAATCTAAATTTATATTTTGAAAATGATAATGAAAAAAGTGTGAGGAAGTAATTTTGAATAAAATTCATTACAAATATTTTACTCATGTCAATCTAATATTTATAGGTCATATGTATAAAAGTATCACAAGAGCATTAAATAACGCAATCAATTAAAAATAATTAAAATAAATTTTAAAGTAAGATTGTTTTTCCTTTTCTTAACAAGTTTATTTACACAATTATACACTCACATACTCATTATAGTTTAAACTTAAATCTTCAAAAAAGAAAACACTTAAAATCTGAACTACTATAATATCAACAAAAACTAAAGTAAAAATGTTTTTTACATATCATAACGTTGTTAATAAATTTTCAATGCATATTGTTTATAATTTTCAATAGATAAATATTATGCATAAAATGGCTTTATTGTTTCATAAAATGCATATTGTTTTTATTTTGCATATGTTATTGTTTAGTTGATTGATGTTATTATTTGATGATGCATAGGCATAGTGATCTTTTTCAAATATTTTTATATTAATTATATAAAATATATAGATATATTTTTTTTTATTTGGTTATTGTGAAAAATCATTGTGATCCACAAATAGGGTTAAGCAATTTCTTTCCAACCATGATCCCTCGTAAAACCGAGAGTTATACTTATCAATAGAGAATTTATAACAAAGCCACCACACACCCACCCCTCACACACTAGCCCACGCCGTGGTTTGAACCTTGGATCTCCCGAAAAAAAATCAAAGCCCGAAATGTTGTGCTCCACCCCAGATGCTTTATTTTTTATTTTTTATTCTCGGGTGAGTTTGTGAGGGCGTAGATGTGTGTGGTGGCTTTTGTGTTAAATTATTTATTAATAAGTATAGCTCTCGGCCTTATGAGGGGTTATAATTGAGAGGAGACTGTTCAACCCTAAACTTCGGTCATAAAAATGTCTCACAATAACCAAATCAAAAAATATATAATAAAAAATTAAAACCCTAAAAAAAAGTCAGTTATTTTAAACATCTATATGCTTTATATAAAATTGCATATAACCAATTTTAAATAAAAGTGGTATATATATCCATGCTTCTTATCACATATTATTTTTAACTTTAAAAATATCAATGATTTTCATTATTATTTGTATAAAATTGATCGATTCCGTTGACCATTTTATCATAATATATGGACAAAATACAATAGCTTACACAAATAATATTATTAACACTAATCATTTATATAATTCATTATAATGAACAAATTTTCTTCTAAATTAAATTTGTGTTAAACTAATCTTTAATTATCTTTTGGTTTGCTTTTGACCACATTATTGGGATATGAATTACAAAGACAATAGCAAGAATAATATAATAGGATGGATCCATGAGGGATATTATGGTGGCAAGTTCTAGGATTTTTATCTAGGAGAGTCAAGTTCAAACTCCAGTAAGTGGGGACCAGGAACCCTCATAAAAACCATCTGTGTAAAAAGTAACTTCGGGAAAAGCAAGATATATTTCTAAAATATTCTTATGAGATGACAAAGGACCATAGCTGATATTCTTAGGTATCATATTGTTGTTTTTTTACCCTCGTACTTGGAAATACCTCTTTTTTTTTTGTTGTGTTAAGGAGAATTTTTGGTTCCAGATTTTAAAAATATTACAAAAAAAGCTAGTTGGATGGAAAGGGGCTCTTTTAAGTTAGGATGGTAAAGCTACCCTATTGATGGCTTCCCTTCAAAGTCTACCAATCTATTTCATGTCAGTTTTTAAATTGCATGCCAAAATTACCCACAAATTAGAACAAATTCAAAAGAACTTTCTTTGGTCTAGGGATGAAGAAAAGAAAAGATTCCACCTGATCTCTTGGAACCAAATTGCACAAGAAAAAATAAAGGTGAAATCAGGCTGAAGAGACTAAGGGATATGAATATTGCCCTCCTGGTCAAACAGGAATGGAGATTAGTTAGCTCCACAGGCCAAATATCTCAATACAGGAGCTTCATTCCATAAAGAAGTTTCTTTGCCCTCAGGCTCGGCCTTCTGGAGAAGTTTAATATTTACCAAAGATATATTGTTAAGAGGCTTGAGATGGAAATTAGGTAATGGTCGACAAATCAAATTCTTGAAATATGCTTGATGATTTTAACAATCTTAGACCATTTTGGGTTAGGTTGTTGGTCATATGGTGGTGGACTTCATTGAAAATAATGGGAAATCAAAACATTAGAAATAGTTATCCATTCTATGAATTAGCAGATAAATGTCTAATAGTTTACAATCTCTCCAGACTAAGTTGTGGCTTATGGTCATTCTAATCAAGACTATGATGACTCCTTGATTGGGCTCCGGAGATTAATGACCAGTTCTCTGTAAAATCAACCTATAAATTGAATGACTCTGATTAGATTTTTTGGTACCCTAATAGAAGTGTTTGGTGTAAATTTTTGATCCCAAAGGTCAATTTCTTCCTCTAGCTCTCTACTCAAAATAAAATTTTGACTATTGACAATCTCAGGAAAAGAGGTCTCTTTCTTGTTAAAAAATGCTATCTGTGTGGTTTGGCTGAAGAGATTTCCCAACATCTTTTTTTAGATTGCTCCTTTTCCAGCCAGATTTTCTAGTTTTTTCTTCAGTTTTTAGGGATATTTTGGGTTTTTTCGAACTCTGTAGTGGATTTTTTTGAGCAATGGTCTTCCTATTTTGTTAATATCTTCTGTCAAATATTTTGGTCTGTGACCCTTTCTCATATTCTCTAGCGAATCTGGAAGAAACGTAATTGTAGGGCCTTCAAAAACCTATCTAAATATCCTTCCTCAATGTGCTCTCATATTCTTTGTGCTTTGAAACAAAACCTTGCTGTCCTCCCTTTCCCAAAGTGCCTTGGCCCCTTCATGAGTCTTCTCTCACCTCTCTATTGGGTGTTTCTAGGTCTTTGCCTCCTAGTCTGTGCTTGCGGCCCTTGATTTGGGGGAACCACATCAAGAGGGTTGGTTAAAGTTTAATTTTGATGGGGCCTCTAAAGGCAACCCTGGGCCTACTAGGGTAGGTGGTATTTTTAGGAATTCTCGCAGGGAGATCCTTTTGACGTTTACTGAAAACTTAGGTCACAAAACAAACAACTTTGCTGAAGCTCGAGCCACCTTTCAGGGTTCTTTATGTTTCCATTATTTTCAAGGTAGTAAGTTCAAAATTGAGGGTGATTCTCTCAACATCATCAATGCTCTATTGGGAAAATAGGCTCCTAATTGGGCCATTTAAAATATGGTGCAAGCAACAACCATAAACTTGAACAAACAAGGTTTCTAGAAAATCAAATACGTGTTTAGATAAGGGAATAAGGTGGTAGATCTATTGGTAAATCTAGGTCTACAGCAGAACGGGCCAATGGTTTGGATATTGAACTTTCCCCATGA
This sequence comes from Wollemia nobilis, assembly GCA_028583015.1. NCBI lineage: Eukaryota > Viridiplantae > Streptophyta > Pinopsida > Araucariales > Araucariaceae > Wollemia > Wollemia nobilis. The sequence continues at coordinate 1,545,947 of JAQPPZ010011269.1, read as the reverse complement.
GCTTATTCAATTTTCTCGAGATGATGTTAGTTCTTAATTCTTTATTATGGAATCCATCCCTTCTAGTTGTATTAAAAGAGTCTTGGCAGGTTAAAGAGGACTTGGGTTAGTAGTTGGTTGAGTGGTAGGGATGTGGTGTCTATATTTTTGTGGGCCTGAATGTTTTTTACTCTAGTTGGTTGGTTTTGTATCTCTATCTTTAGTGGGCCTGGATGTTTTTTGCTATAGTTGGTTGGTTTGGGTCTTTGTTTGTTTCTATCTGTCATTTTTGGAATATTGTCTCTTTTGGTGTTATGGGTTGTTATGGAATATTGAGGGCCATCTCTGTGTGGGATAGTTTTATGAGTAATGTTTGGCTTCTAATATAAAATTTTGTGGGGCCCTTTTAAAAACCATCTTCTGAATATAATAAAAAAAACACCCATGTAAACTTAACTATAATCAAGTAGTATTAGCTCAACTAATTAGAATTCTCAACATTTCAAGGAGAAGACCCAGGTTTCAAATCTTGCCAAAAGATACATAGATAATATCTCAACTTTGTTGTAATAACATTATGTGGTGATGATGTAATATAGGTGAAGTTCATTTCAATCCTATATAACCCATTAAAAAAATAACATAATATAACTAATATAAAACTAGTAATTATACCACAATATTTTAATAAAAAATTATAAATTATAAATTATATTATAGATTATAAATATTTGTATTCATTATTAATATTATTTTTTAATATAACATACATATTTTTAATAGTTTATTATCATTTGAAATAGTATATAGAGTCTTGCTCATTTAGTTTGGGTAAAGTGGTGATGATAGAGACTTTTACAACATTAAAAAAATCCAATTAACATCTAGCATTATGATGAACATTTGTGATAATATGATTTTTTTTTTACCTATGATAATGCAATTAGTTAAAATTAATGTAACATAATAGAAAATTTAACCCATATAACCACTTTAAAAATATATAGTTTTTATTAACTCTATTTTAAAAATAAAATTTCAACTTAACTTTAGCTTTATTTAAAAGTATATATTTTTTTAGTTAACTCTATTTTAAAAATAAAATTTCAATTTAACTTTCGCTTTATGATCTATAAATTTTAATTTTATTTCATACTTTAGTCTAGTTACATTCCATCAACCTTTTGGTACTATTTCTAATATTGAAGTCACTTATTTTAAGTTGAAGTACTTTAGATTGTCTTTTTTTTTAAAGGAAACATATGCCTAATATATCTAAGCTTTTAAAACTAAAATAATAACAAGAATAAAATGAATTATTTAATTGTTAATCTTATTAGACCTATAGGATTAGGTTTACAGAAGATGAAACAAAACTAGCATGCTAGTGAAACTTGTGTGTTAAAATGATTGCACAATAAATATATCTTATAGATAAATTGTACAAATTTTAGATCATTTTTTATATTTAAATTTAAATAGATAAAATTTTAAAAAATAATATCTCTAAAATTATATTACATTTTATTATAAAAATATTGACACGTATTTTAAACATTTATTTTAGAAAGTTATATGTGTCTTTTATAGGAAACTATAGTATCTCAATTACTACTAATTTTGAGAAATTAGCCACAAAAAATAAATTTTGCAAGTCTAGGTACAATATTGCAAAACAATAAAATTTAGTTTAAGTCTCCAAAATAGATTGGTTGAACTATAGGAGCAATTTGTCTACAAAATTGGACTGATTGAATCAATGAGCAATTCACTCACAAAAATGGACCGATTGGATGAGTGATTTGCTCGCAAAAATAGACTAATTAACTCAGGAGAATGATTCACTCACAAATATGGACCGATTGGCTCAAGGGAGGGATTTTCTCATAAAAATAGACCAATTGACTTGAAGGAGCAATTTTCTCAATCAAAGAAGTTGATCTACTTGCAAAATGCAAGCAAATTACTCATAAATATTGAGCAAATTACTTGAATAGTCACAAAGGTAGATCTTGAGGTAAATATTCTAAAAAATAACTTTTTAACATGTAGTGGTACATTAAGTCATTTTGAAATCCTTTTAAAGCCTATTAGAGGCATCTAACATTTGTAGGTGCAACATTTTGCTAAATTTTCCCCCAAATATTTTCTTTTACTAGGAGTAATTTTTTATCACCCCGGGTAACTTAGGGGTAAGCTTTTGCTATTAATAGGAGCCTAGGACCCTTATTGTATTCATATTTTGGCCATGAAAATTTAGAGCTACACTCTATGAAATACATTGTGCTTTGCACTCATGGGGTTGTAAGAAATCGAAAAGTCCTTATGCATCCCATCAGTACTGCCCTCCTAGTTTACTAAGTGCATGACCATTTGTGGTGTGACCCTTCTAGCCCATCTTGTCATTGGCTTATTAAGTTTATAATCAAAAAAATGGGTGGACACCAATGTTATTTGACTTTTCATGTGTTGACTAATCATATGCTCTCCTTTCTATAGTGTAAAATACATATATGCTTTCAATTTCTTACACGCTAAATTTTTAAACAATTTAATTTCTTGTATTTTACTTTCATGCATTTTTCCTTTGCATGCTTTATTTTCAAACAAGTAGTTCAGATTATTATTGAGGTTTTATTTGAAGATAGTGAGAAATCAGCCTAAATTTAGAGGTGGGTAGAAGTCATTGGCAATCCTGTCCAACCTCATTGAAACTCATATTGGGGTACAAAACCAAATTTAGAAGTCAGGGTAATTTTCAAATTTAACATAGTTTATGGCATGCCTGGTGGGACCAACCCTTATTTACCTTTTCCTTGCATTAAATTTCTTGATTTATATGCCAATATTGCATTTGTCATTAATCGAGTGATTGGCTCAAAATTAAGATTTTTTTTCTAAGTCAAGCTTAGCAAGCGATTCACTCCAAATTTTAAAACGATTTGTTTGGTTTGAGGTAAAGATTAAAAAATTGCTAAGTCATAAAAATTGAGTGATTTGCTTGGTAAATTCAAATGATTACCTTTAAAAAAACTAGTGATTCACTCAAAAATTTTGAGTGATTCTCCTTGACTCAGCGATCGATTTGATTGCAAAAGTCTACATTTTTGTTGGTCAAATCCTAAGCGATTTGCCTAGGCCAATGACTAATGTTTTAGTTCCAAACTCATTTTGGCTTAAAAACTAACTAATTTTTTATTATTTATTCTCAAACTTTATAAGTGCTTTGTGAATGACAAATCCAACACAATATTTAAAATTTAAAATTTTTTACAAGGAGATAATATTAACAACTTTCAAGCAACATCAAAACTTGAATTTGACCTTGTATGTGTATCTACCATGGGGTGAAGGACTTCAAGTAGATTCTGAGTCATTTTTTTCCTAAGTTCAAATGACAAGCAAATTATTAATAAAAAGTGAATGACTCACTCTGACATGGTAAAATCCATCCAAGACAGATCTGACGAGCGATCTACTCTAAGTTTAAAAAATGATTCATTGCAAGTGATTTTCTTACATCATTTTTCTTATAGAAAATTTTGTAAGATCATAAATTCAAGCAAATCACTAGAAAATAACAAGTGAATTCCCTACAATTTTAAGTGAATTGCTCAATTTTTAGCATATAAAACTATGCCCTGCTAGTAAATCACCCTAAAATTGTAAACGAATCACTTTGATTTTGTAAGTAAATCACTTGATAGGAAAATTTTGAATTTTTACAATTTGAGACCCTGATACTATGTCTATCTAGTATGATAATTTTCATTACAATGACTATTATTAACTTTAGCGAAAGTAAGTGAGGAATTTGCTTTACAAAAACCAACCGAAATTTAATACATACAAGAAGAGGACATAGGGGTACATTTTCTAATCTATTCTATTTGTGATAAGGTTGTATTGTGGTATAGGGGATTACTAGATAATTCAGTTATTAGTTGGGCATCAATAGTGGAACCATTTATACATATATTTGGTAACATAAAAATGGTTACTCAATTTTATTTCAATCAAATTCAATCTAAAGACATCCTCAAGAACATATACATGATTTTAACATTATATTCTTAAGGACATTGAACTTAATGCCATGAAATGTTAGGCCAAATATAGAATAGGAATTATCATATTACATAAAAGGTTTACAATCTAAATTAGATTTAATGGTTTATTATACTAATTTTCATACACTAGTTACAATATTCAAGAAAGCATCTGGATCAGAGGATATTCTCATTTGAGTAGGAAAGATACCCCCTACTCTATCAATGGCCTATGTAGCCCAAATTTTGTATTAAATGCATATACCTAGTTTCACATCTGGCATTTCATTGATTCTTGATTCCTAATAAAATACTTATACTCATCCTTCTACATAAGCATACATTATTACTCATCTTGGACAAAAATTATTAACTATTATGCCCTTTTAGCTATAACTTCTAGCCCTCTTTTCTCCATTTAACTCAAGCAATAAATCCAATAAAAATATTTTAATGAGAAAAATGGAGGTGATTTAAACTTAAATAAATTAGAATAATTCTACAAAGCAATAGTAGTAACATTCATAGAATTGGTAAACCCAAAAAACTTCATACTTGATAAAATATCAGGTGCCTTAATGAGGTTTCAATTAAATAGAAAACCAAACTCACAATCACATGGTTAACACCAATGCAAATATGGATCCAACATGGTGTCTTCCTTGTAATGATATTCATGATCCCTTATAGTACACTAGAGCCAAAAGGTCTTCTCAAACTATTTAATATAATCAACAATGTCAAGCTCAATAGGCCATCATTATAAGTTAAATTATTTCCATAGTTAATCTCACCATGTACCAATAACCCTAGGCTCTATCATTAGTACCTACCATAACTAATTTCAATAATACAATACTATCAAATTTAAACTTTATAGAGACAAATGAGGAGTCAATATTCAAAGATAAAATCATATGCACTAATCAAGGGGTTGAAACTAAACATAAGAGGAAAGCTTTTGAAGATCAATCAATTATTTGTTAGAGTATATTACATTATTTAGGTACATGTCAATGTACCACCTTGGGTACATTGTTAGATTAGGAGTATATCTTAGGTTACTTGAGGAAGAAGTAATAAATGCACAAGTGTCAATGTGCAATGATGTAAATGTACAAGGAGTCCACTTGTACATGAGTCATAGGAAAGGTAGTTAGGAAGAGTAAGGGCCAAGTAACTTATCTTCTTATATATAGGCCCCATAGTGAATAGAAAGGGTGTGTGTGAAGTAGAAGTGAGATTACTATAGAGTAGTGAGTAGGTACAATGTAGTTTCCATTAGAGTTCTAGAGTGTTCATTTCCTCCATTACATTGCATTGTACTATTTTTGTAACTTTCCATTAATAGCATATTTCAGTCTTATTACAGAATTCCATTATCTTACTTTTTTGCATATTTTACATCTTGTGATTGCTTTCCCCCATATCATACATTATCAAAAGCTAACAATGGTATCAGAGCTATGGTAGATCAGATAGGAATAGGGAGAGCCATAAGAGAGATTGAGAGGAGAGAAGCAAATCTCAGTTCCAAAATTTTTGAGATTGCATTTGGCTAGAGTCTTTCCACAGAGTTACAAAAAACTCGTGAAGACTAGGACTCAACATTCATTCCACTAGATTGAAAAATCAACTAGTGAAGATTCATCACTTAGAATTTCTTCCATTATAGTCCTAATACTTTGTTGCAGGAAAAAGGAGATTCGAAGAAATTTGGGAAGCTTCCTATAGAGAGCTAGGAAGAATATCATCTTCAGAATCAATCCAGCACTAGAAGCAACAAATGAAAGAAGAGGAGATTCTAGGAACCTGAGGGAAGTCTTGTTGTAGACTTGCACATTGTAGAAGAAGAAAAGGCCATAGTAGCCTTATTGTTGATCCTAGAGACTCCAGAGAAGAGTCCAGAAGAAGATAGGAGATTGGTGATCTCCATCAAATACTACAGATAGTAGATTGAAGAAATCAGCTTGAAGAAGCTAAAGAGACCCATAGAAGGTCCCATTAAAGAACTCCCAATTCTGGAAGATTAGAGGTTGGTGATCTCCATTGAAGCCTGCAGATTGTAGAAGTGAAGAAGGACTAGCAAGATCCTATTCTAGATTCTAGAAGTAGCAGATTCTAGAGATCTAAGAGATCTCATTGCCAACACTTCCATAGTAGAAGGTTGAAGGAAAGGTCTCATTGAGAAGACCAGAGAAGCTACGAGATTGAAGACCTTGGAGAGGTCTCAAGGAGAAATAAGGAGAAGGCTTGGAGAGCCTTATTGTAGAAGAAGCATTAAGGAGTTCCTAGAAGAACTCATTGGATAAATTCACTACCAAGGAGAAGCTCTTGATAGTGAAGGAATTGGGACAATTATCGCCATCCAACAACAAGCCCAAAGGAGAAGGATTTGATAAATTTATCAAATTTTGGAGGAGACTAGTGAAGACCTCAAGACTTTCAGATTCTTGAGAAGAAGACCCTATTTGAAGTCAGAATTCGACAAGGAGGTTGAAGGAGAACTCAGACAGAAGAAGCCTACCAAATCCAAGAGATTTGGAGATTTCCTTTCATAGCTAAGAAGGCACATTTCAGAGATAGGGGTTTGCTAAATCTACAACAAAATACTGAAGGTTTCATAGCTGCAATTTACTACCATTCCAGATAGCAAATTGGTGAATCTATTCATCAAGATCTACATCATCTTTAGAGATCGTTAAAGGTAAGCAACTTAGGTGCAAAGGGTTCATTACTTGAACACTTATATTCAGTTCATTACTTAGCTTCATTAAGCACCTTATTAGAATCTAGAAGTTGCAAGGAGAAGGTTGCATTCTAAAGTCTTCAAGGGAAGTGCAGAAGATAGTTTCTATTAAGGGTTATTACTTGCACATTAAAATAGGAGTTAGATATATTTTGAAAGAAAGAAAAATATCATCTTCCTATTATCTAGTTACAGAAAAGAAGACTACATTAAGTTGCATAGATTATAGAAGCATTTAAGAGTTCTTTAAGAGTTATCATTAGTGCATATTACAAGTTACTTTTAAGGAGTAATAAGGAGATTGCAGTTGCACTATATTAGTTTCTCTTAAAGCTTATTAGAAGTGCACTAAGTATTACAGTGAAGGTGAAAGTTAGTGCAAATATTAATCTCTCTAGCATATTGGTTATATGATTATTAGCTTGGATTCATTGTTACTAAATTATCCAAGTGAAGGAATTAGATACTAGTGTTGTCTAATAAGAAAGGCAACAATACATTGCTCTCAAAGAGTAGAGCAAGTAGTGGCCATATCTAAGAAGCAAAGGAAAAGCTTCAAATCAATCTACATTAGTCCTCAAGCTATACAATGAGGAGCCATCATATCAAAGGAGGAAATAACATCAAAAGGAGACAAGGAACTCTCTAAACTTTGATGCAAAATAAAGTTTCTTATTTATATTACATTGGTGCACCATATCCTCCAAAAAGAGGATAAAATATAAAGTGTCACAAGACACTAAAACAATAGGTATTCTACATCTACTATAGGTGAATCATCGAAGGTAGAAGGAGAGCCAACCTAGGGCTCATAAGCACTGGTTTTGGGTGTCTAGAAACACCATTCCAATCACCAAAGCAAGCACTCATGAACGACATCAACCTGTGGAAGTATAATATAGCCTTGCACCCATTACATATCTATTGCAAAGCAAGGAGAATAACAACAAGTTGAAGGCTATGGAGTATTACCTCAATCAGGTGTCGAACTACCAGCTAGGAAGAGAGCCATCGAAGCACCCAAGAGCATCAATCAAGTGAAGACATCTCATCTACCAAGAGGGCAATATTGGATTCATAGTTGGAGCCAACCTTGAAGAAATCATTGCTAGAAATTGCAAGCTAGCACTCACTGGAAAGGAGGAAAGTGTTGGAGAAAATATTGAACAACTTGCATCCATTGGAGAAGATATAAGGTTAAAGAGAATGTTGAGAATAGTCTCACATGCAAGTGCCACTTGGCACATAGAGGAGAAGTGTTACACTTTTCATTAATGCTCATGCAGGAGCCCAATGAAGGAATAATGCTCACCTTGGAGCATTGAATAGAAGAACAATCATTTGGTGCCCAACAAGGAGTAACGCCCACCTTGGAGCATTAAAATAAGGAGCACAACAAGGAAGTAATATCTTGAGCATTGGAACATTGAAAGCAGAGACCATCATTACGTCTTGAGCATTGAAACATAGGGTGTAACCTCTACAATCCAACCACCACATGTTCGAAGCATCAAGAAGGGAGTATAATGCCTCAAAGCACTCCACGTAGGGGAGATAACCCTATTAATAACTTAGGTGAAATATGCTCATAAAGAGGAGCATGAATATCAAAGGAGGAGCACATGGTTTCTACAACAAAGATCTTTAGCACAGTAAGGTCAAAGCAATAAAAGAAAGAGCATTGAATGCTCATCTTCACACAATGAATAGATACGTTGAGATACGTTGAGGAGGAGTAAAGACTCAAGCAACACAGTTTGCTCAAAGATACGTAGAGATACATCGAGGAGAAGTGAAGTCTCATGCTACACGATGTACTACATTGCTAAGGTAAATTTGATATTAGATTTGCTTGCTTTAATTAAAGTGACATTGGAGTTATAAGGTGATATAATCAAATTTACTACTACGTTGGAATAACAAGCATTAACCAAGCATTAGTAAGTTATAAAGCAAGTCCATTTCAAGGTATTATAATTGAAGTACATTATAATATTATAATATTTACAAATAACCAAGTAGGAGATATAAGGCTGTCAACCTTGGTAAACTCAAATATCAATTTGCAAATACTATTATCATTATTTTCTAACATTCCAAAAGTAGGGAGTTATAAGGCATACTACACCAAACTATAGATACTTGGAATTTAGAAAATTAAATTATTGAATAGAGAAGCAAATCTATTGCTTACATATAGAGTTGGAATTAATTGGTAACACTTGTCTCATACTCATACTAAGGAGACAAAAATAAATCCAACTATAAGAACTCCATTAGAGCATACTTCATTAGGAGAGATAAGGTAAAATTGAAGGTTGATTATTATTCTCAAAATATTACAAAATCAACTCAAAAGGAGAATTAATCACTAGCTAAGCACTTAATCAAATCTATTGCATATCACTAGGGAGTTATAAGGTAGCCTACAAGTACCACCATGACTACAAATAAATTCATCCTTATAGAATCTCAACTACTTAAGGGTCCAAATTACTTCTCATGGAAAAACAAAGTGAGGGCTATTTTGATATTTGAAAAACTTTGGGAAATTGTCAAAGGAACAAAAACTAAACCAACTTCAGGTGATACAGAGATTCAGAGGTTCAAAGAAAGTGATGCTAAGGCATTAATGATAATAACTTTTGCCATCATAGATGAAATACAAGCTTACATTAGTTCAACAGGATCATCTACAGAAGCTTGGAAAACCTTAGAGAAAATATTTGAAGGGAAAAATAAAGCCACTATCTTAAATCTTCAAACTCAATTACATTCCCTAAAAATGAACAATGGAGAAAATATAGAACTATTCCTAAGGAAGGTAGCAAACATTAAGGGAAAATTATTAACCTTAGGAGAAAAGGTTGAAGATAAATTCCTTGTTCAAGTAACCATGAGAGCACTTCCATATAGCTACAAGTATCTAGTTACATCTTTACAGGTTCTAAGTAAAGATACATCATTTGATGAGCTAATCAACATTCTTCAAGAATATGAGGTAGAAAGCATAGTGAAAGATGAAATGACTAACACTGCATTGGTTTCAAAAGATACTCCACAGGGAAACATAGCCTCATCTTCAAAAGGACGAAGACAAGGGAATAATAGATATTGTCAGATATGCAGGAGAAAAGGTCATAGCACTAATTACTACAGATTCAATCCAAGAAACCAGAATCAAGGAAATCAGATGAACTATGGAAGCCAACCAAATAGGGCATTCCAACCAAGGCAATATCAAAATAATTCACATCAACAATAGTTTTAGTGACAAAACAATTATCCACAATTGGAATATCATGAAGGGAATCAGAAAGGACACCTAGCTCAGAGGATTGAAGAAATTGAAGAACTGGAAGATCCTACAAATGATCATGAAGTCAAAGCTCTTTTAGCAAGGATAGCATTTTATGAAGATACTAACTACTTGCTTGAACATGTTACAAAAAATAGAGAAGGAGAGTACAAACTCCAAGATAAAGAGGAAGATCCATATTGAAGACTAAAGTCTTCAATACCCAAATAATGTAATACAGGGGGTGTTAGAGTATATTACATTATTTAGGTACATGTCAATGTACCACCTTGGGTACATTGTTAGATTAGGAGTTTATCTTAGGTTACTTGAGGAAGAAGTAATAAATGCACAAGTGTCAATGTGCAATGATGTAAATGTACAAGGAGTCCACTTGTACATGAGTCATAGGAAAGGTAGTTAGGAAGAGTAAGGGCCAAGTAACTTATCTTCTTATATATAGGCCCCATAGTGAATAGAAAGGTGTGTGTGTGAAGCAAAAGTGTGATTACTATAGAGTAGTGAGTAGGTACAATGTAGTTTCCATTAGAGTTCTGGAGTGTTCATTTCCTCCATTACATTGCATTGTACTATTTTCGTAACTTTCCATTAATAGCATATTTCAATCTTATTGCAAAATTCCATTATCTTACTTTTCTACATATTTTACATCTTGTGATTGCTTTCTCCCATATCATACATTATCAAAAGCTAACATTAATAAGTAAGCTAAAAATAGGAAGGGTATAATGGTCCTTAGAAGGAGAAAGTCACTTTTAAAGAATCAAGGACCTAACACATCATAATAGGAGAAACAAAAAGAGGAGAACAAGAGAAAGGAAGCAAAGGATGAATAAGATCATGAATAAATTTATACTTACTCAGATACATAATCAAAATCCTTAGAAGAATTTGAAGTATTTACTTTTTTCTTGAAAGGAGAAGAGTTTACAATGGAAGAAAAATTAAGCCAAAATGTATGGGGTTTGGTTTTCTTTTTTAGAATGCCCTACCTAAGAGAATAACAAGGGAAAATACACAATCAAATCATAAAGCATTAGTGCCTCCCTCAAATGAAAATTTGATTATATAAGAGTAATAGAAAGAGAAACGCATATAGAATATGAATAAGAAAGATAAATTACAAATTTTAAATAATTGACATGTGAATCACATTTTATGAAAGCATTTTACATCCTCGATGAACATATTTCATAAGAAGACTATCAATTTGTTTAGATCCAATGTTAGATTTAATTTTTTGGCACCTAAGGTTGTTGAAATATAAAATGTCATCATGAATGATCCTCATCAATAACTAAAGGGTGGAAAAATATGTGCTCTCTCAAAAACTGAGACTTTTGATTTCTCTTTAGGGGGAGAGGATCTTGTAGTAGAAGTGGAGATCCTACAACCAAAATATGAGATATATTTATTATAGCAAGAATTAATACTAAATGATGAGGATTAAATAGAATAAGCTAGGCCAAAATATGAAACATCCATTTTTGTCATAGAGAAAGTTAAGCTAGAAGGTTCTAGAGAAATATTATAGGGCCCCTTTAATGAAGAAATATTTCTCTTTGGGGATGAAAACATAGAAATAAAATCTTCAACAAATGGAGAAGGATTCACTTGTAAATATTAATATTATTTAAGTAATTTCAAATAATTAGGCTATGTTGAGTGATAGAGAAGCCATGATCCTAGAAATGGGGTATTTTCCTACAAGTTTAGGGAGTACAACCAGAGTAAAGCATGTAACCCAAAAAAATGATGCTTTAAAGGATGACTTTAGGATGGTTGTGGAAGAACAAAAAAAGTAGTCATCATTATTGTTTGATGTTATGTTGCTTGATTGTAAAAAGGTGGTTGCTCTTATAAAAGGAAATTTCAAAAAAGAAAGATCAAATTCTTGGGATTCCATGTGAGATCCAAATCACTAAGATGCCTGAAGTACCCAAGGTTACCAAATATTTTCTCCCTTTCTAAGAAGTTGTCATGGGTATTTCTTATAAATTATTAAAGGGAGGTGAAATATTAGATCAGTCAGAACATGAGGTACTTTATCAAAGAAAGCATTAGCACTGGAATTCCTAGAAGTATATATTGTGCACAAATAAATAAGGGTTCACCTATGATTCTTTAGATTGTTCAAATTATTCCAGATGAGTGGGCTACATTGAGTAATAGAGAAGCTATGATTATAAAAATGCGGTGTTTTCCACAATCCTAGGAAGCACAATTAGGCTAAAAATTATACTCCAATAGTTTTCTACTTTGAAGTATGATACTAAATTGGTCTAGGGACAAAAAATAAATTAACCATTATTTATGAGTGATATTGTGTTGCCTTGTTGCATAAAGTTGGTTATTCAAATTGAATATTTCCATGAAATTGAATCATAAAATGAAGTTAAAGGTATAGAGGCTATCATAGTTGTAGAGATTCTAACACCCATGTGTACTTCCCATAACTTTAGAACTAAAGGGAGGTATCAATTCTAAGATAGTTGGCATCAAAAGGTAGATCATAAGGGAATGATAAGAGAAAAGGTATTTTTTACTTTCTAGATCATGACACCCACTCAAGGTTTTGATTATTTTTGTGAAGAAACATACTATCTTCCATAATTTTCTCATTAGGATATAAATTGGGGAATCCTCCTTGTAAAAGTCTCTTTATATGCACTATTAGTGCTATATGACTTACTATGTTTACATAGGTGTTGGAAAATCTTGAGTTTGAACATTGACAATAAAAGTGTGGGAAGCTATTTTCCTAAGCTGGTAAATGGGATTTTCTGTTACTCAAAGAGATAGCTATTTATTTCAATAAACTCCATTCTTATTTCTCCTTTAAAAAAAAGAGACAAAAGAAGAAAGAGAAAATTCCCAACTCACTTGGGAAAAAATCTTACAAGAGACACTTGGGTTCTTATTTCTTTACATCACTTTCTTCTAAGATTGGTTGAGGATGTTTCTAATATTAGTGGTTTCTTCCATAAAGTCGATAAAATGATATGCCAACCTAGAAATAAAATGATTACAATACAAAGTTATAGATATAAACTTTTGAAGGGTAAGTAAGAGTTTTCATCTTGTTGACCTCACAACCCAATGGACAAGGTAGAGTATAAGATAAACCTTATTGATAGTATAATCTTAAAAATTATTGTCGACATGAGGTATGGTTAAAATAGATGAGTACATGAGACCTTTGATTACTCGATAAAATAAAGGATAAATGGATAAACAGGAAGGATATATAACCCTAAAGGGAAGGGATCCAAAAAATAAGGTTTAAAAATGAATAAGGAAAAAGTCGCAAGAATAGAATCCACTAATCTAGAAGTATAAATTTTGTCTACCATCTTTTCCACGACCATTTTTACTTCACTTTCACTCTTATTTCTTCTACTTCCCTCTCTATCTTCTATTTACCTCTTATTTCTTCTACTCCACTTGTTGAAATCCCCCTAATTTCTTTTTTTGTGCCCATCCCACATTATTTAAGTGCAACTTTAGCCTTAGAGCCACCAACAGGTTTTCCTATTTAAAATGTGGGGTTGTTTTATACATCATCTCTACTCCAAATTTCCTTATCATTTTTCATATCATCAATGAATATCCCATCCACCCTACACCCATCCTTTGGTCCCTTATATTGATAGTGCCATTATGTCACCCATGTGACATCATAATACCTCTTATAATTCATCATCACTTGATTTGCATCATCACCTATGTCATAAAGTTAAATTGGTATTCATGTCTGCATTAGTCCATTGGTTTATATAAGTACAATGGTAGTCTTCCCCATATAGAATCAAAATATTTCAAGGTAATTCACACAATGAAAGAGCAACTTGTCCTAACTTTTTAAAAAGAGATATTTTTAAGGGAAATATAAAAAGTATCAGACACCATACAAGGGATAATAAAGTACGTTAATCAAGACAAAGTTGTTGAAAAGGTTTTCAATATTTGCTACAACCATGATCCACCAATTCTAGTTGATGAAAGGATGAGGGGAGCTATTGGTCATAAAGGCACTTTCAACACAAATATGAAATTCAAGATCTTAGTGGTGGTACAAGGAAAGTTCTTTTGGGACCACATGTACTAATGCATTCCTGACATTTATCATATTAAGTCCCTTTATGCTAAGTGTTATCCCACATATCTTAATAAGTGTGAGACATTGCTCTCCAAAGATGATCAGTAAAATGGAAAAGGAACTAACATCCAAGACAAAGTACATCGAAGAGCATCTAAACAAATAAAACAAATTAAGAAGATAGGTAGGTCAAATAATAATATAGTAAATATGCAATTGAAGGACATATCCTCCATGCAAGGGAGAACCCACTAATTCAAGTTATCTATGATTCTCTTGGAATTTCAGTTGAATAATTAAAAAATGAGATACAAGAACAGGAAAATGAGGGATTTCTTAAATTAATATCCTATAAAATATCACTCCATATATTTTTTCAATACCATTGATTAAGAAATCCAAAGTGGATATATCCATAGATATTGTTGCTTGGTGCTTCACAGGAGATTAGTGAACCATAAAGCTAATTGAGGAAGTCAAGAAATTGAATAATATTAATGAAAGGTCCCCCTATAATATTAGCATAAGTATTTGGTTTTAAAATTTTAAATAAATATGATCAATCAAATATTTGACCCAAAACCAAGGAGCAAAAAAGTGCAGCAAAAAATGCAACAACAAAAATTGTAGCAACGGGATAGTCAAAATTTGAGGGACCAAAACTACTCAGAATTTGATGAAATTTTGTGAGTGAATTCTACACAAAATAACCTTTCCAATGGTGTATCACACATACAAAATGAGCTGTAAAACAAAAGTTATGAGCTCTAAAAGTTGACTGCAGGTTTCAAAAAATCAGGGACAACAAGCATGTATTTCACAAAATGAATGGAATAGAATGTTGTTTTTCATTCCAAATGAACTCAAAAGTATTAAAATGCTTTCTCCACAATCTTCTATAACTATATTACTCTATTTTACATTTACAAGAGAGAAAATGATGTTACAACACTTCATTTCACATTCTAGGAAGTCCAATAATCATAGTGACTCTTCAAGGCCTATAGAAACTTTTGGGCTTCTTCAAATTCATGGGAGAACTTTTGGTTTTCTATTTTTCTTAGTCAACATCAATCTCCAACATACTCCCCCTTGATGTTGAGTGGTGAGACAAGTTTATCTCTCAATCTCAAAAATTATTCTTTATTGACACCTTTGGTAAACAGGTCTGCAAGTTGTTGTTTGGTGTTACAATATTTCAAATCTACAACCTTCTTTTCCACCATGTCTCTTATGAAATGAACCTTCAAATCAATATGTTTAGTTTTACTATGATGGACTAGATTTTTTGCAATCTTGATTGCACTTGTGTTGTCACAAAAAATTGTTGTTGGACTATTTTGAACTTCACCAATCTCTTCAAGTACCTTTCTCAACCAAAGTGCTTGTGTACTTGTTGTAGTAGCTACAACATATTCTACCTCTATAGAAGATAAAGCAATAATACTTTGCTTCTTTGAGCTCCATGTTATCACTCCTGAACCAAGTGAAAAATAATTTCTAGAAGTTGATTTTCTATCATCCAAGCAACTTCCCCAATCTGAGTCATTGTATCCAACAAGCTCCATTTTGTTGTTAGCATCATAATGTATGCCAAAATTCAAGGTTCCTTTGACATACCTCAAGATTCTCTTGGTTGCTCTCATGTGGTTTTGTGAAGGTTCATTCATGTACCTTGATACAAGTGAAACTACAAATGCAATATCAGGTCTTGTTGTAGTAAGGAACATTAAGCTCCCAACAATGCTTCTAAACAATTTTTCATCAACTTTCTCTTCTCCATCATCTCTACACAACACTTCTCCATGTGCCACAAGTGTCCAAACTAGTTTACAATTTTCCATGCCATATTTCTTCAACATATCTTTTGCATATTTTGATTGATAAATGAAAATTTTACCATCACCTTGATGTACTTCCACACCAAGAAAGTATTGCATCAATCCTAAATATTTCATATCAAATTCCTTCATCATAGCATGCTTAAAATCATTCATCATATTTGAACTACTTCCCATGTAGATCAAATCATCAACATATAGGCACACAAGAAGAATATCATCACCTTCATTCTTGAAATAGAGTGTGGGGTCATTCTTACTTTTCTTGAAACCACAATCTTGGAAGTACCCATCAATTCTTGAGTACCATGCTCTAGGTGCTTGCTTTAGTCCATACAATGCTTTCTTCAATTTGTAAACATGGTTTTCCTTTCCTTCCACTTCAAATCCTTGAGGTTGCTGAACATAAACCTCCTCATCTAGATAACCATTCAAGAATGCACTTTTCATATCCATGTGATAAAATTTCCATTGTTTATTGGCTGCCAATGAAAGAGCCATCTAGATTGTCTCTTGTCTTGCAATAGGGGCAAATGTTTCTTCATAATCCACACCATATATTTGAGTGAATCCTTTTGCAACCAACCTTGCTTTGTATCTTTCTATGCTTCCATCATTATTAAAATTTGTTTTGTAGACCCACTTGGATCCAACAATCTTCTTGTCCTTGGGCAATTCCACAAGTTCCCAAGTGTCATTTTTTTCAATGGACTCAATTTCTTCTTTCATTGCTTGCACCCAAACATCATTAGTACAAGCATCTTCATAACATGAAGGTTCCAAATCAGCTTCAGAAAATAGAGCATAATTCACCAACTCACCTTTTGGTTCTTCTTCATCATCACCATACATTTGGAGCTTTTCCAATCTTGAAACAACTTGGTCCAACTCTTGCAATTGGCTTCTTGTTAACCTCCTTTGAAAGTTCTTGTCCATCATTTGGTTGGTTGGATGTGCTTTGAGTATTCTCTTTCCTTTATTTGTATTCTTGGTGGGACTTGTAGATGAGTTGCTTGTGCTTGAACTTGGTGTAGTCTCCTTTGAACTTGTTGATGGGCTGCTAGGTGGGCTTGGAGGAGTAGAGGGAATATTTGAAGGTTGTCCCCCAATTGTATTATCTTCTTCAACATCATATATTTTTCTTATAGATTTTTGATGACTGTACACTCCCCCTTCATCAAAAATTACATCTCTAGAGACTACAAACTTGTGAGTTTTTGGATTATATAGTCTATATGCCTTACTTGTTTTAGAATATCCCACAAGAATGCATGGCTCACTCTTGGGGTCCAACTTCTTTCTCACTTCATCATTCACATGTGCATATGCAAGACAACCAAAAACTCTCAAATGACTTACAATGGGTTTTGTGCCATACCATGCTTCATGTGGAGTCTTCTTGTGTAGTGCTCTTGTGGAGCATCTATTGAGAATGTACATTATTGTATCAACTGCATAAGACCAATAAGAATTGCTCAAACCTTTTGTCTTCAACATGCTTCTTGCCATTTCTACAATGGTTCTATTTTTCTCTCAGCTACCCCATTTTGTTGTGGTGTATAGGTTGTAGTGAGCTGCCTCTTGATGCCATATTGTTTGCAAAAATCATTGAACTCATTTGAACAAAATTCTCCTCCATGGTCAGTTCTCAAACACTTTATTTTATATCCACTTTCATTCTCAACCAATGCTTTGAAAATCTTGAACATGCCAAAAGCTTCATCCTTATGTTTCAAAAAATACACCCAACACTTCCTTGAAAAGTCATCAATGAATGTGAGAAAATATGAAGACTTACCCAAACTTTGTGTTTGCATAGGTCCACAAATATCAGAATGTACAAGTTGGAGTGGGTATGAGGCCCACCATGCTTTTCCTTTTGGAAACTCCTTCCTTGCATGCTTTCCAATCACACATGCTTCACACACACCCTTGTGCTCTCCAACCTTAGGTAGTCCATTTACCATATCTTTTGAAGATAAAAATTCTAGACTTTTAAAATTCAAGTGTCCAAATCTGAGATGCCAAAGCCAATTCTTATCTTCAAGTGCCATGTGTGCCATGTTCATACTTCCTCCAAAATTCAAAGGAAACATCTGGTTCTTTGTCATAGGAACAATGGTGACCATATGGTTCCTATTATTCTTATCATAAATGATACATTCATTGTTATCAAACACAACTTTATAGTTTTTTCTACAAGTTGTCCAACACTCAACAAATTATTCTTCAAATTGGGAGCATAGTAGATATCATGAATTTTCTTTGTACCTTCTTTAGTGCCAACCTCCATGGTGCCTTTTGTAGCCACATCCAAAGCATTATTGTTCCCAAGAATGATCTTGGTCTTGAAATTCTCATTCACATCAGCAAACAACTCTTTCTTTCTAGTCATGTGGTTAGAACAACTAGAATCTAGATACCAAACTTCTTGACTAGTTTTTTCAGCCATGTCACTAGTCAAAAATAAATTACCTTGTGCAACTTCATCCTCACATACATAGTGAGCTCTTCTATATCCATTTGTGGTCTTCACTCTACAATATCATGCAATGTGGCCCATTTTATGACAATTGTAGCATTCAACTCTTTTTTGATCAGCCCTTCCATGTCCTCTTCTAGCAGCAACAACTCCTCTTCCTCTTCCTCCTCTACCTCTTGAGTAATTTTGATTTCTTCCTCTTCCATGTGCTTGTTTACTTGTGCTTGGACCAACTTCATCATTCTCAAAAATTTTAATTTAGAATTAAAAGCATTCTCCTCATTTTCTTTACTAGTTTCTCTTAGTCTTTCCTCATGTGACATAAGAGAACCAACTAGACAATCAAATTCAAGTGTAGACAAATATTTACTCTCCTAAAAAATTATTGCAACATGATTCCATTTAGGGGTAAGATATCTCAATACCTTCTTCACAACTACCTCTTTCTTCAAGGTCTCTCCAAGGGTGGCCATCTTGTTCACCACATCCTTCACTCTAACACAATAATCACCCACACTTTCAACCTCTTTCATCTACAGATTCTCAAACTCTTTCTTCATGGTCTACAACTTTACCATTCTCACTTGGTCACTTCCTTGGTAAGCCTCTTGAAGAGACTTCCAAGCCTCCTTGGCTGATGTAGTAGCAACAATACATGGAAATAAACTCTTGTCAAGAGCAGACTGAATATGGTAGAGGGCTAATGAATTCTTCTTCTTTGTTTCCCTTTTTGTTGTCCTATCATTTCCTTGTAATGTGTTCCAATCAGGTGGTTCTTCATAACCACTCTCCACTACCTCCCAAATATATTTTCCAATTAATAATGTTCTCATATTTATGCTCCAATAATCATAATCTTACCCATTAAATTTTAGAATGGGTAATGAGTTGTTGAAGTTGGCCATTAGACTCAAGCAACAACAAATTAAGTTTTTCTTCAATGAACTTGTCCAAGAACCATGAACCCAAGTTCACTCAAACCCAAAAACCAACCAAGATCTGATACCAAATGAAGTATTTGACCCAAAATCGAAGAGCAAAAAAGTGCAACAAAAATTGCAGACAAGTGGGACAGGTCTAAATTTGAGGGACCAAAACTGCTCAAAATTTGATGAAATTTTGGGAGTGAATTCTACACAAAATAACCTTTCCAACGGTGTATCACATGCACAAAATAGAGCTGTAAAACAAAAGTTATGAGCTCTGAAAGTTGACTGCAGGTTTCAAAAAATAGGGACAACAAGCATGTATTTCACAAAATGAATGGAATAGAATGTTGTTTTGCATTCCAAACGAACTCAAAAGTATTACAAAGCTTTTTCCACAATCTTCTACAGCTATATTACACTATTGTACATTTACAAGAGAGAAAATGATGTTACAACCCTTCATTTCACATTCTAGGAAGTCCAACAGTCATAGTGACTCTTCAAGGCCTATAGAAACTTTTGGGCTTCTTCAAATTCATGGGAGAACTTTTGGTTTTGTCTTTTTCTTAGTCAGCATCAATCTCCAACAATCAAGTTGCATCCCCATGCACTAATTTTTAGGTAATTTAGGATTTGTTACCCAAAGAGGTAAACAAAGATGATATATAATTTTACAATTTTCTAGCAACAATTTCAATTTTGAAGACTCTGTGATCAAGGATAAAGGCAATATCTAGGATCTTTCAATAATCAAGCTTGGTTCCCTATAAAGTCACTATAAACAAATTATATAAGATACTACCTTCTAATTATGAGGAATTATCCATAGAAAATGGATTTTTCAAACCTAGGAATGACATTGCAAAATAGCAAAATTTGTAAAATTGATAAAAAAAAATTATATATTTAAAATAGATTGATTGGCTTGTAGTAGTGATTCACTCGCAAAAAAGGACCAATTGTCTCAATTAATTATTTACTTGTAAAAATAGACCAATTGGATGGGGGGATTGATTCACTTAAAAAATGAATTGGTTGGCTCATGGAAGTGATTTTCTCACAAATATGGATCACTTGGCTTTAGGGAGTAATTCACTCACAAGATAGATTGTTTGGCTTGAAGAAGTGATTCACTCAATAAAATAAGTAGATATGCTTGTAAAATGTGAGTTAGTTGCTCACAAAATATGAATGGATAACTCAACAGAATCAAATTACTCAATAATAGAGGTAAAATATGGTACATATCCCAAGGAAAATATTTCAAAAAATTATTTTCTAGCATGTAGTGGTGCACTAAGTCATTTTGGAATATTGTAAGCCAATTAGAGGCATATAACATTTAGAGGTTTAACATTTTGCTAAATTTACCCTAGAATATTTCTTTTTAAAAAAAGTAATTGTTTCTCACCCCAAGTAGCTCAAGGGTAAAATTTTGTCATAAATAGGGACCTATGGCCCTCATTGTATTCATATTTTGACCAGGAGAATTCAAATCTACAATTTACAAAACCCACATTGTGCTTTGTATTGATGAGGTTGTAATAAATTGGCAAGTCTTTACGCATCCCATCAATGACACCACCCTCCTAGTTTGTTAAATATATAGTGGTTGTGACAAGACCCTTCTGGCTCATCTTGTTGTTTTCTTATCAATTTCATGTGTTGATTGATCACACACTCTCCTCATTATAGTGCAAAATTCATATCTATTTTCAATTTCTCACACTCTAAACTTCTAAACAATTTAATTTTTTGTATTTCACTTTAATGCATTATTTTTATGCTAGTTTATACTAATGTTGAGGTTTTATACGAGGACATTAGAAAGCTGACCTAAATTTAGAGGTTAGGATAATCCATTTGTAATCCCATACAAACTTGTTAAAACTCATATTGGTTGCATAACCTAATTAGAATTGAAAATAACTCCACGATTCAATAGGAATACTTCTATAAAAAATATTTTATGTATCCCATTAATGTAATCTATGTTGGCCTATGTTATTTTGTCATATGGAATATATGAAGAAGGCCACGTGTCAAGTTAGGAATAGGTAGGAAATATTGTCATAAAATATTATACTATTATAGATGTGTTGTGATAGAATATTGTATTTTCATAGAATGTTGTGTTATAGAATATTCTCACAAAATATGTGTGTTTAGCATTACTAAAAAGCAAGAATGTAACCTTCAAGGGGAATAGAGAATATTTGTACTATTTTGTGTAAGGAGGTTTCCCCCTTGAAGAGACCCACAATAGCAATATTACTTATCTCAAATTCCTACAATTACTATTATTTTGTATTTTCATGTCTCATTTAATGAATATTTGTATAATAAGATATATTAAATTAGTGTTGCTTTTGTCAATACTCTTTGCAAACATAGTTAGGACCATCTTTGGTACTAAATTTTGTATCTCAGTACAACTCAAAACTAAGAACTTTGAGGTGAAATATTTTCATGAGAAGAAGAGTTCCATTATAGCTCTTTCTAGGGCATGGTAAGATTCTCTTGTGAATTTAAAAAAAATGGCTAGTATTTTTTCCTTGAAAAAAAAGGGGGTGGTATTTTTTCCTTGCAAAAAAAGGAGGTAAAAAAATTCCTTTCTTTTGATCCTAGATTCTATAGGTTAGAAATAGTTTGACCATTTTAAAATAATATGGAGTTGTTATTATTGGCCAAGCTAGATTGCCTATAAAGTGTTTATTGAAGTGAGGGTGATCAAGATCCAATACCCAGGCCTTAGGTAGCACTTGTGCATAGATTTGAGTTACCACCTACCTTGCGTATATCGGGATACCTTTTTAGGAACCTTGAGCTAAACCTTTATATATAGGAAACCATTCAGCCATGTAATATCAATTATACACTGAGCATAACACTTGAGAAGATTACTCTCTCATACTAATCAGAGATATAGGTAGTGTACCCAATGATATTGGCTATATCCTCCTTGGGTAGCGGCCTAAAATATTGGTCCAAGAATTATTGGTCGTTGTTGTAATATAATAGAGGGCTACGGAGAGTACATGCACCTTAACCTAGAATACTTCTATTTCCTATTTACCTTATTAGAATCATAGCTCATGGGGTATATAATTTGAAATTTAAGGTGTTTTGAGGAAGAAACACTATATGAAATCCTTTGTTATTTAAAAAAAATACTAAAAATAGTAACTACTAAAAATAGCATTTCTATTTTAGTGAATGTTCCATAAGACCTACTATCAAGAAATGGAGACACGAGTGCACAAGATGGAGGAACAAATATCCAAATTGGATGCCATAATAGAACTCAAGGGTCAAATATCTTCCCTCACCATCATGATAGCATACTACTAGCACAAGTATAACTAGATGAGTGAGGACCTTGAAGTGCTTGATATTAGAAATTAAAATTTTGATGGGTATGATGAAAATAGCCCAAAAGCTCAAAGATAAAAAAACTATTGAATGACCATAATTTTGTAGGGTCTTTACTAAGGAAAACAATCAATAAATAGGAAACAACAAGGACATGATTTCTAGACTTCCTAAAATATATTTTCTAAGGTTTAATGAAACAAAGCCATAAAGTTAGTTGATTACGACTAAGAAATGGTATGAGCGCCATGAAATTCCCTTTGAATTTAAGAGTCATATTTCATTTTGACCTTGAAGTGCTATATTGGTACCAATGGTTGCAAAAATGAGTCTCAAATATTAGGTAAACACAATTCAAGAGAGAATTCTTTAGTCAATTTGGATCATCAAAATTTGAAGATTTTATTGGTTACCTCACTAAGCTTCAACAAACAAGTATTGTGTATCATTATATTGTTGCTTTGATAAGCTCACAAATATAATTGAAGCTCTTCCAGATGAATTCTTCAAGAGTTGTTTTATTAGTGGCCTTAATGAGTAGATAAAAACTGAGATTCAAGTGCTTAAGCCAGCCATCTACATGATTGTTATAGGGCTAGCTAAAATTGTAGAGAACAAATTAAATGCTCAATGAAAGGCTTATAGGCCCCCTATATTTTAAAATAAAACTTTTGCATCCACCAATAGTAATGCTCCAAATGCTTCAACAATCAAGAGGCTAACACCAGAAGAGATGGCACGCCATAGAACCAAAGGACTATGTTATAAATGTGATAAAAAGTGGGCTATAGGAAAATGTAAAACCTAGTGCCTCTAACTTCTAGATATGAGTAATACTTTAGCTTCTTGCATAGTTATAAGGGATAAATATGTGGATTCAGTATAAGATAAACTAGAATCAGTGGATGTAGAACCTTCATTCAACGATCATAAATAAGAGATTTCCACCCTTTATTTGAATGCCATTGCAGAAATATCAAAACCCCAATGTATGAAAATCCATAAATTCATCAAATAGCACAAATTTTTAATCCTATTGGACTCTGGTAGCACTAATAACTTTATTAATCCCAATGTCACCAAAAGAGTGGATTGTCTCATCTATGGTCATGATCAAAACCATGTAAAAATTGCTAATAGAGATATCTTGACTTGTAAGGGAAGGTGTCAAAATGCTTGTCTATCCATAGGTTACTATCACTATTAGAATGATATCTATGTAGTTCCATTGGGTGGAGTGAATATTGTATTAGTCTTCCCCTAGCTAAGAACTTTAGGAATAGTATCATGGAATGTTTTAGAACTTTGGATGTAGGTCACTATCAATAATAGAACCCACACCATTTAGTGAGTGAAATATGGAAAACCCAAGGTTATAACATCCCATAAGATGTAGATATTGGTTAATAAGGGTCATAGGGTAGTCGTCGATAGATTTTTCCAAATGCAATTTTGTGTTATCTAGGATGAAAGGATACCTTCAAACTTGTCAATCATTATAAAAATAAATTAGGTCTCCATTGAACCTAAATAGCTATCACCTAGTCATCCAAAAGATCAAATAATCAAATTAGTTCCTAGGGTTTGGCCTCTAAATATTTCATCATATAGGTATCCCAATCGTCATAAGAATAAGATTGAGCAATTGGTGAAGGAACTATTGGAAGTAGGGTTAATCCATCCAAGCACAAGTTCTTTTTTAGTCCTTTTCTTACTTGTTAGGAAGAAGGATGGATTATGGAGAATGTGTGTGGACTTTCATGAACTCAATAATATAACTATCAAAGATAAGTTTTCCATCCTTATTATTGATGACTTATTGGATGAACTACATGGTGCTCAGTATTTTACCAA
Source organism: Wollemia nobilis (assembly GCA_028583015.1). NCBI lineage: Eukaryota > Viridiplantae > Streptophyta > Pinopsida > Araucariales > Araucariaceae > Wollemia > Wollemia nobilis. Next base: position 1,521,274 of record JAQPPZ010011269.1, on the reverse strand, counting down.
ATTGGACCTCAAATCAGGATACATTAGATTCACATTCACAAGGAGGACATGCCCAAAATATATTTTAGGATCCATGAGGGGCATTATGAGTTCTTGGTCATTCCCTTTGGCCTCACCATTACACCATCGACTTATAAAGGGTTGATGAATAGGGTTATAAAACCCTATCTACAAAAGTTTACATTGGTCTTTTTGTTGGCATATTCATCTATAGTAAAACATGGGAAGAGCACCTACAATATGTTGATCGGGTGTTGGAGCTCTTGCAGCAAAACCAGTTGTATGTCAAATAATCTAAATGCACCTTTGGGGCAATGGAGGTAGAATATTTATGACATGATGTGGCCATAGATGGTGTCCACATAGATCCAGCAAATATTGAGGCCATGAAGGAGTAGACCAAACCCAAAATATTGAATAACCTTCAGGGTTTCCTCATCCTTATAAGATATTACTAAAATTTTATCAAGGACTATAAGAAGATAGCAGCCCCTTTTGTGGTTATGCTTTGTAAGGATGCATGTGCATGGAATAATGTAACTAAGTAGTCTTTTCTAACTTTGAAAGATACATGTGTTGCACACCAGTCTTAGCCATACCTTATTTTTCCAAAACTTTTATAATCAAAAGTGACATCTTTGGAGTGGTATTGGGGGAGGTTATCATGCAAGAAGGTCATCCTCTTGCATTCATAAGCAATTAATTATTAGTACTAAATCCTTATAAATCAACTTACAAGAAGGAGATGATGACTATTATCTTTTTCATACTCCATTGGTGACCATACCTATTAGAAAAATACTTCATAATTAAGATAGATCATCGTAGCCTTAAGTATATATTGGAATAGAGGATTTATTTTCTTGTGTAACAAAAATGGGTTGCTAAGCTCTTAGGATATGACTATGAGATAGTTTATAACAAGGAAATAGATAATGTGGTTGTTTATGTTCTTTCCATACTGCTTAAAACATAATATATTCTCTATGCGGTATCCATCCTTAAGGATTATTTTCCAGAGACACTTAAATCAAAATGGAAGAGAGATCCTACACTTGGAAAGATCATTTAAGACTTGTAGATAAAAACAAAGGACCATATCGATTACTCATGGAAGTAGGGGGATTGCACTACAAACATCGGGTTGTTATTCAACCCACTTCATAACTTAAATCCCAAATTCTCATTGAGATGCATTCTTTTCTTGTAGTAAGACACATAGGTTTCTTCCAAACCTATAAATAGGTGAAGTGTAGTTTCTACTGGCCGAATGTCAATGTCAAATAGTTTGTGGATGGTTATGATACTTGTCAATGTCAAAAAGAGAAAACAATCAACACACTAGAGTTACTTTAGTCTTTTCCTATTCTAGAGTCATCATGGATAGATATTTTTATGGATTTTATTGAAGGACTTCCTCTATCTAGTGGTAAATGAATTATAATAATTATCGTAGATCGATTGATCAGGTATGCACATTTTTCTCCTTAGGTCATCCTTATATTGTTAGAAAAGTTGCATAAATTTTTATGGATTAGATCTTTAGGCTCCATGATACCCCACACTCCTTAGTCAGTGATTGTGATAAAGTGTTCACTAGTGAATTTTGGGAAGAAATCCATCGCATTTAGGAGATCCAATTGAAAAGAAGCACAAACTATCACCCACATATTGATGGATATATGGAGGTGGTGAATAAAAATCTTATGACATATCTTTGATGTTTTGTCTCTAATAACCAATATAAATGTATTTAATGGCTTCCCATAGCCAAATGGTGTTATAACACCACTTTTTACACAACCACAAGGATGATATTGTATGAATTTGCATATGGTCAATTGCATACAACCCTTACTTCCTACATGTCATGCAGCTCAAAGGTTGAAGTAGTTGATATAGTCCTCAATAGAAGGTAGGAAGTCTTAGCAGCTCTAAAATAGAATTTAGCCCTCACTTAGAATAATATGAAATATCAGGATGATAAACACAAGACTAAGAGGTAATTTGTTGATGGTGGCATGGTCTTCCTTCATATTCAACCTTATAAGTAGATCTCTCTAAAAAAAAAGGGTCAACATAGGATGGCACCTAGGTTCTATGGACCCTACAAGGTACTTAAACAGATAGGGGACATTGCTTACAATTTGGAACTCCCAATAACATTTAAGATTCACCTAGTTTTTTGTGTATCTTGCCTAAAGGTGGTGGGCACACACACCCAAGTACAAATGGTCATCCCTAAATTGGATGAAGAAGTATTCACTCTTCTATAACTAACAACCATTCTAATTGCAAAACTTGACATTGTCACTCCTATGATATCACCAAAGTGCTTGTGCAATGGCAAGGGATGACACCGAAATATACCAATGGGAGTTATTATAGGACTTTTAGCAAAGTTTCCAACATTTTAGATTTGAGGACAAAGATTCTCTAACGAGTGTGGCATATTATGTATCCCATTAATGTATTCTATGTTGGCCTATGTTATTTTTTCAAGTTAGGAATAGGTAGGAAAATACTATTATAGAATATTGTGTTTTCATAGAATATTGTACTTTCATAGAATATTATGTTGTCATAGAATATTGTACTTTCATAGAATATTGTGTTGTCATAGAATATTATATTGACATAGCATATTGTGTTGTTAGAGAATAGTCTTGTCATAGAATGTTGTGTTATCATAGAATATTGTATTGTCATAGAATATTGTGTTGTCATAGAATATTATACTATCATAGAATATTGTACTATCATAGAATATTGTGTTGTCATAGAATATGTGTGTTCAGCATTATTAAAAGACAAGAATGTAACCTTCAAGGGGAATAGAGAATATTTGGACTATTTTGTGTAAGGAGGTTGCCCCCTCGAAGAGGCCCATGATAGTAAATTACTTATCTCAAATTTATACAATTATTGTTATTTTATTTTTCCATGTATCAATTAATGAGTGCTTTTGTTATGGATATATTATATTAGTGTTGCTTTTGTCAATACTCTTTGCAATTGTAGTTAGGATCATCTTTGGCACTGAATTTCTAATCTCGTTATAGCTCAAAACTAAGAACTTTGAGGTGAAATATTCACACAAAAAGAAGATTTCCATTAAAAAATATTAATATCTATTATTAATTTATCAAAGAATAATTTCCATGAATCATTTATTGTTTGCCTTTTCATTGAATATTTTTCTAACATCCTTTTCTTCCTAATTCCTAGACTACAATTTTTTTTTAAATTCCTTATCATGATTTTCTTGTAGGATGGAAGATTTGACTTCTAGGTTTATTTTTAGTATTTAAACAAGTTGGAATAATTATTAACTGTCAAAAATATATTATCCTATTTTTGTATTTGAACAAACTAGAAGAATTCTTGAGTGTCAAAAAATACTTGTCCTATTTTTGTATACGAACAAACTGGAATTCTACTATAAAAAAATATTATCCTTTTTTGGTTTTTAAACAAATTGAAAGAATTTTTTACTATCAAAAATAACTATCTTGTTTTTGTATTTAAACAATTTAGAAGAACTTTATATTGTCAAAAAAATCATTTCATTTTTTATTTGAACAAACAAGAAGAATTCTTTACTATAAAAACAATAGTTGTCTTATTTTTATCTTTGAACAATTTGGAAGAATTCTTGACTATCAAATATACATGTGTATGTAGTCATGGTTTGTACTTGGATAAGCTAAAAATATATTGATTGTTTTGTTCTATAGTTGGATAAATTTAAAGCATGCATTGACGATCTTATTTTCTACTTGGTCAAACTAAAATCAATTCTTACTAAGGTCTTGTCTATACAACAACTATGCTTTCACAAATTGGAATATTGCATTGAGAAGCAACCTTTGCGCATGACTTATCTAATTGGATGATTCCAAGATAAATAATTATCATGAACAAATTACATGATTTACACTTAATACCAAGACCAATTGAATTGTTATATCATGAACAATCATTAAGTGTGATATAATGCTCTATTTTATTACCAATCCAAGTGGGAAGAACACTTTTTCAATGATCTATACTAGTGCTTTACCATGGAGGACTCAATAGGTGTGAGTCATATTAAACAAAAATATACATGTGAATGTTAGGTTAAAACTTGTTCTACTACCCAGGTGTTGTAGGTGAGTTGGAGAGGAGAGGCAATCCTCCAAGGGAGGTCCCAGGTTCAAATCTCCACCCTACCAAAAATCTGAATTGGGTATCTAAAATCCAATTGATAATGTTGGTGCGGGCAGGTTCGGGTGCGACTCTGGGTGACTTTGATGGTGTAGAACCCCCTGTTCGTGGTCTCTCAGACCAAGGCGGCTCCGCAAGGTGTTTTTCGCTATTTAAAAAAAAAAACTTGTTCTACAACTCAATGGTAATATTATCCCAAGTCATAAACCTAAACACCTAAAAATATGAAACAAAAGGCTTCTTCCTAGTAAACCTCTTAAATAGAAATATACCCTTGGTGGAACAAAAGCATTCCTATCGATGTTGTAAATTCCATAATAAACTACTTACTAAAGTCTAAGATCCACCTATATATCTTAAAGCATGCATTAAACCATTTCCATTATAGATCTATTTTTAATTATTAGAACTTATAAACTACTTAATAAAGTCTAAGATCCACCTATATATCTTAAACTATTCATTAAACCATTTCCATGATGGATCCTTTTTTCATTATTAGAACTTATTATGTTGAATAGTATAATACTAGGAAATACTATGGTAAGTCAATAATTCTTCTAAATTGGAATGGCATCAAACCTTTTCCATGATCGGACGGATGGAGCAGCAAGGAGGAGGAGCGAGAGGTCTAGGGGCATCAAACCCTAGGTGTGGGACTTCAGAGGGCAGATCAGCAGACGCGGCAGGTGGGGGCTCTGGCGAGATAGCAGGTCCCTGGGCGGAGGATGTGGACAAGGAAGTTCTTTTGGAACCGGTCCAAGGGCGTTGGGCGGATGCGGTTGAAGATTTCTCTGAGGGGGACCAGGACTCTATGCGTCAGGATCAAAGGAAGAACCAAGAAGGAGACAAAGAGAAACCTGGCAACTGGAGACCTTCATATCTTAATGCTCTTCGCGGTAAGCAAAAATTATCCGACTCTTGTTTTAATCTAAAATCTGTCAATGGTAGGTTGCACGTCCCACATTCCTTAGCTCAAGCATGTGGCTATGGAGGGCAGAACATCTTTGGTGGCTAAATTTATGGGGGTGAGGCCAGACATGGAAGTCATAAGGAGATGGGCCATCCAAAAATGGCAGCCAAGGGCCGGTATGATGATTAAGGCTTTACCCAAGAGTTTTCTTTTGGTGACATTTCAATGTGAACAGGACATGGAAAGGACTCTCCAAGGAGGTCCTTGGTTTTTTGGGAAAAGGGGCTTGTATCTGAAGCGTTGGTCCCCCGATTTCAACCCCTGCACTCGAGTGCCGGATTTGGCTCCTATTTGGGTTAAGATGCCAGGATTACCTCTCGCTTTCTCGGAACGAACAAATATTGGCCGGGATAGCTACAGTAGATTGGAGAACTAATAGCTATTGATCCCGCAACCTTGAGCAAAACAAGACTCCTGTCTCGCTCGCATGTGTGTGTTGGCGGACCCGAGTAAAGAGCTCCCTAAATCCATTATTTTGTCGTCTATGTTTGGCCTTCATACTCGTGTATTTGAATATGAAAATATGTCTTTTAAGTGTAGTGTTTGTGGGAAGGTAGGGCACCAGGGTATCCACCGCATTTCCAAGAACCAGCCCCCACTCCAAAATACCGATCCTCAAACCTGCAATAATATCCCTCCCCCGCGGATCTCCATTCCTACCCAACCTGGGCCTCAAGGACGTGGAGCTCAAAATCCGAATATCGTAGACCCCGTTCGCCCTATTGTAAGCAAGAGGCAACGTTTTAACCCTCCTCCCAAAAATTCCTATGCCCCAAAACCCTCTCACAGGGGAGCCGGTCCCTTTGATGGGAACCCTCAAGCTCAACTCCGCTCCTAAGATGATACAAGCAAGCCTCGTGAGCCAAATAACAAAGGAAAGAACCCCATAGATCAACGCCCGGGGAAAGTAAGTTTGATTGGGTGATACGGGAGGCCTATGGAGGCTCTGGTGGAAGTGGTCCCATGTACCGCAGAGGAATTTATGGGAAGAAATTCCAAGGAGATCAACATCCCAATGGAGAACAGCTTTGATGCATTAAATCATTTGAAGGGAGATCAGATGGACAGCCAAGAAGTGGAATCTGAGGTAGAGGAGACTCAAGAGAAGGATTTAGAGGAGAAAAATCAGAGGAAGGAGCAGGAAACTAATAATACAGGCAAGGATACTCAGGAGGAAGAGGTGAACCACCAAGATCAATGTAACCCCAAAGCAGGGAAAAAAGAATCTACTAATCAAGAAGCTAAGAGCACGGAATCATCTCCACTGTCAAAAAGACCAGCTTAACCTGGAAAGCCGATTGTTACCCCAAATACCAAGACCGACCTACCCAAGATGGTTACTAGAAGCCAAGTGAATCCTAAGGAACTTCAACCTAGAGCGGATGTATGGGGATATGGTTCGGTGGGAAGAGGGAAACCTAGCAATGCCGCCTTAAGGCGTAAAGAAGCGCAGCGAGGAGTGGCCGATGGCACTCAAGCAAATATTGCTCTTTGGGGCGAAGGCTCGAGGATCCAAAGCCCATAAATGAAGATTCTTTCATGGAATATTCGTGGGAGTAATCCCCGCAAAAATAAGAGCTTTGTATGCTCTTAGACAAGAACACAAACCGGATATGATTTTACCGCAAGAAACTAAAATGGAGGAGAGTAGAGTTATTCCTTTTAAGAATAGGACTTGGCGAGAAGTCGAAGTAGTAGGCCAAGAGGCCACCGGAACAGCAGGAGGGTTACCGGTTATGTGGAACAAAAATGTGATTGATAGTAGAGTGATTCCGATGTCTAGTTGGTTTATTTGTCTCTTATGTGTGGATAAAACCACGCAGAAGAGTGGATCTTAACGAATGTATATGCTCCAGCTTAGACAGTGGACCGAGAAGGGTTCTTTGGAGTCACCTAGCTGAATTGAGGGAGACGGTCCCCAACTACCCTTGGATTGTGGCGGGGGATTTCAATTGCTACCTTAATCCCGTAGATAAATTGGGGGGCTCTCAAAGAATAACTGCCGATATCTACGAGTTTAGAGATTTTGTTGAGCAACATGAGCCGATGGATGTGGACCCGCGTAGATTCTCCTATACATGGTCTAACAAAAGATTGAAGGAAAACCAAATTCGGATAAGATTAGATAGGTTTCTTCTTTCTCAAGAATGCCTGGAGAGGTTTGGGGACTCTTCATTAACGGCACTCCCAAGAATCGGGTCTGATCACAACCCAATTCTATGGGAAACAGGGGAGGACTCTAAGAAAAGATACATCATACCCTTTCGATTCGAACTTATGTGGTTCCAACATCAGGATCTCAAGGATCTGGTTGCCCAATGGTGGGACAAAAAGTATAATGGTTCGAAACTGGCCCAAGTGGCATGTAAACTAAGGAATGTGAAGGCTAACATTAGAGAGTGGAACAAAACTTCCTTTGGCAATATTTTTGTTAAAAAGGCGTAACTAAAAGACAAGATCAATGAACTACAGGAGAAGTTGAAGTCATAGCAACTTACGGAGGATCCGAGAAACCAGGAGAGGGAGCCGTTAGCCGAATACCACACGATGCTAGGATTTGAAGAAACCTTTTGGAGGCAGAAATCCAGACCGCGTTGGTTAAAGGAGGGTGACCGAAATACAAAGTTCTTCCATGTCTCTACTCTTCGCCACAGGAGTACTAACAAAATTAAGGAGATCAAGATGGCCGATGGGTCTAACACCAAAGATATGGAAGACATAAGGAGGGAAGCGGTTGAGTACTTTAAATCGTTGCTAGAAGATGTAAATCCGACTATTGAAGAAGAGGACTCTCTCGTTGGCAGCCATTCCACCCCTCAGTAATCGATAATCTTAATGGATTCTTACTTAGTCCTTTCACAAAGGAGGAAATCAAGAAGGTCGTTTTTGACATGGATGGTAACAGCCTCCCCAGACCGGATGGCTTCCCCGCAGCCTTTCTTCCGTAAGTTTTGGGATATCCTAGGCAATGATGTAGTGGAAGCTATAATTGAGGCTCAAAAGGACATGGAAATCCCATAAGGAGTTAATGCTACTTTTTTAGTCCTCATCCCTAAACTAGTGGGAGCAATGGAATTTTCCAGCTTTCGCCTCTATCGCTTATGTAACACTCGATGAAGATTCTCACAAAAACAATCGCCAATAGGTCGAAGGTTATCCTTCCTTTCATCATTGATATGAACCAAGGTGGCTTTGTGAAAGGGCGACAAATATTGGATGGTATCATCACAATTCATGAGGTTATTCATTCAATGGTGACTAGTAAGGAAGCGTGTATGTTACTAAAGCTTGATATGAATAAAGCCTACGACCGGGTCTCATGGCGGTTCCTCACCAAGATTTTGGGTAAGTTTGGTTTCTGTCCCCAATGGATTAAGTTGATTTTTAGTTGTATCTCTACTACAAGATTTTCTCGTCATGGTGAATGGGTCACCCTCCGGCTACTTTAAGAGTGAAAGGGGGTTGCGACAAGGAGATCCTTTGTCTCCATACTTGTTTATTATTTTAGCGGAAGCATTGGGTAGGAACATTTCAGCAAGCGGTGGCGTATGGTCAATTGGAAGGTTTTAAACCAGCCTCAACAAGCAGGGCCGTTGTCTCACCAACAGCTTTGTGGATGATACAATCATTGTGTCCAAAGCCTCGGTGCCTCAAGCTAGGAAGTTGAAGAGAATTCTAACCAAGTATGAGACAGAAGGAGATAAGACATAAACTATAAGAAGAGTAGCATCTATTTCTTTAACACGCCCGGTGGGAGGGAGGAAAGAATAGCTAACCTCTTCGGTTGTGGAAAGGAGCTTCTACCAAAAACTTATCTAGGCATGCCTATGTTCGAAGGAAGAATGAAGGCTACTTTGTGGAACTCAGTCATTGACAGGATCTCCAAAAAGTTAGCAGGGTGGAAGGGCAGCCTTCTCAGCTCCGCAGGGAAAGCCTTACTAGTTCAAACTACTTTACGTGACATTCCAATATATTGCATGTCTCTATTGAGAATGCCTGTAAAGGTCCGAGATACACTGGAGCAAATTCAACGCAACTTCTTGTGGTCGTGTTCGGAGGAGAGAAAAAGAATTTCATTGATAGCATGGAATCGGTGTGTGCAAGCAAGGATCGTGGGGGCCTCGGGGTTAAAGAGAATGAAAGAATTGAATCAAGCTCCGATTGGCAAACAGTATGGAGATTTATCAATAATGATCAATTGGGATGGGTAAAACTTCTTAAGGCAAAATATATCGTAAATAATCAGGACTTCCTTAAAGCTGATAATCTTCCTAGAGGATCCTATTTTGGAATTGTTTGCTCGAATGTCAGGAGGTAGTCGGAAAGGCATCAGATGGAGAATTGGTAATGGAAGACAAGTGGACTTTTGGAAAGACCCGTGGTTGGAAGAGGCCCCTCTGAAAGATAACTTAGACCTTCAAGTCCTCCAACATAAACTTTCGAAGGAAATGGGAGGAAAAGTAGGGGATTTTATTGCTGTAGCACAGGAAACTTCTTCTTGGAAGAAAATCACAGTTTCATAATCCGTCGAGCAAGAGAAGGTGGCCCTAACCAAACTCAATGATGCTTTAAGGGTGTTCCCGATCATTCCCCGGGGGAGGAAGAGACAAGGCGATTTGGGGCAAAACTACAAGTGGGATCTATTCAATAAAAATCGCCTATAAGTTAATCCACTCAGGATTCAATGGTCGGACTCCGACTTCGTTATTTGGTTAAATAATTTAACCCCAAAAATAGCTTTCTTCTTTTGGTTGGCGCTCAAAATAAGATCCCGACAACGTATAATCTGCAAAGGAGAGGTTTCCAATTCATCAATCGATGTATCTTGTGTGAGAAAGCAATAGAATCAGTAAGTCATATATTTCTAACTTGTGATTTTTCTTGTACAGCCTTCCAAATGATCCCGTCCAAATTTCATATAGATTGGGTCTCGTCCAAATAGCATGTCCGACTTCGCATACATAGGCTTCCCCCTTCCGGCAAAGCTTTTGACTTGGCTCGGAAGCTCAGCCTTACCCCATTTTTTATGGGGGATATGGAATGAGAGAAATAAGAGAGTATTTAAAGGACGTAAGAAAGATCCCATGTTATGTGGCAATAAAATAATCGTAGCTTTGAAAGAAAACTCGGAAAACTTTCTTCTTCAAAAATGAGACCATGTCTCTAAGGGAAAGGAGGATTTTGCGGAACTCGGGGAGAGGAACTTCCGCACCTAGACATTACAACCAACCCACGGGATGGTGTCAAGTGGATACCCCCCACACAAAAGTGGGTTAAGTTTAATTTTGACGGGGCAGCTAAAGGAAATCCGGGGCCGCAGGAGCAGGAGGAGTTTTGAGAAATGAGGAAGGAAAAGTGGTCCTTGCCTTTGCGTAGCCTTTGGGAACTCAAACAAATCATTTTGCGTAAGCCCGAGCTCGCATGCGTGCAATGAGAATTGCCAGACTTGAGGGTTATAAGGAAGTTATCTTTGAAGGGGATTCGCTTAATATAATCAAGGCAATTAAGGAGGATAAAGACCCCAACTGGACCATATTGGAGCTTATCCTAGAAGCAAAGATTCATAAATCTCATTTGGTTAATGCCCGAATCCAACACACCTTCAGAGAAGGGAACCAAGCGGCGGATCTAATGGCAAATATTGCAGTTTTCGTTGGGGAGATGCAAATTTGGAAGGATAACTTCCCTCAAGAACTATTGGTGTTGGTCGCTAGAGAAGAGCTAAGATCAAACCCGTTAGAGCATCGGGAGATCGTAGGGGCCGATGATGAGTAATCCGACGTATGGAATTAGGCGTAAAAGGCATCCCATTTGTTGGGGCCTCGGGAGGTGACAAGTGTACAAAGACAAGCAACCTAGTGTTAGTAAGTGCTAGGTGTTGTTTGGTTTTTGTTTTATCCCGAATAGTCAAGCGACAAGTATAGGATTGTGGACTCTAAGTATGGCTTAATGTGAGTCTTAGAAAGATCCATTTTGTATTTTGATTATACGGGCTTGATGCTAGAACCAGCCCATTTTGACTTTGTAAAAGGTTTGTGGACCTTATAACCACCTCTACCTTATACCAAAAAAAAATAATTCTTCTAAATTGTTAACATTATTCCCTACTCAATCAATTTGAAGGAATTTGATACTCTTTTCTTATTGATTCTCCACAATATATTTTAAACCGTTAAAGTTAGAAAAAACTTCATCCTTGTATTTGATAACAAAATCCAAAAAAATCTAGTGAAATCATTAATGAAAGTAAGAAAGATTCTATTATACAAGGACTAAGCCACTATAGAATAAAAAATCCACTATGGATCAACTCTAAAGGCTAAGAAAACTATAATTTGTCCTTAGAAAATTATTATTTGTGATGTTAACCCAAAATACATCCCTCACAAAATCTTGAAAGAGGCTTATCCAATAAAATAACTTGAACCATATATGCTTGAAATATCCAAAATTTGTATGCTCTAAACATTGATTCCAAAGTGCACTATTAGAATCCACTTTCATAACCATAGAAATAATATCCTTCTTGTCATAATAATGAGTATGACCAAGCTTTATGTATATTATCTATATCATCATAACAATCTAAATCAATAATCTTGAAAATCAACATCCATCCTTAATAACCCAGCAATCTATCCAAAATTCATCATTATCATAAGTGTGAGTGATGCAATATATGGATAGAAGTTTTATCTCTATTCCTAGAACATGAAGGACCTCACCAAATTTGGAATTACCAACAATGATGTCATCACTACTTAAAACCTATAAGGTAGAGTTATCATCAATGAAAACACTCTCTCTACTATGATGGTGGTTTTAATCAAAGAGAAAATTATTATGCTTGGCCATTTGTCAAGTGGATATTAAGTCAACAGTCCACTCTTGTAAAGGAGTAAAAGTTGAACAGGAATATATGCAACAATATAGAAATTATGAATAGTATCTACTTCATTAACTAGTTGATCAATTACGCTTTCATCAAGAATAACATTTCTAAACTTTGTTTCTATATTCTAAAGATAGGAAATATGATTTTTGGAATGGTGACCTTATCTTATGTAGTACTCATTGAAAGGGTGGTTTTTCTTGGAGGATTCCAACTCATCTACTATGACCTCCTTAGGTATTATCTATATTAACTTCCTTGGATTTAAATAAGACTCGCATGAGCCTATTCACTATGGATTTCATCATGATTCCCTAGGATAACCTAAAATTGTATCAAAAGATAAAAAGTATTATTAAAAGTATAATTAACATATTTATGATAACCATCAATATTTAGAGGTTCATAAAAGGAGTGTATATATTTTTAGAGGGGGGAAATTTCCCTACCATGTACGATTCTTGTTTAGATCCATTGGAATCCGAGGTGACTGTGGGAGTATGTTATAACTTTACACTCGATGGACAGGGAAAAGGATTCACTAGGAATGATTTTAGGACTCCCTCCAAGTCTAGGGTGGAATGTGTTTGAATGTGTCAATTAAGCATGCATCTATGTTTGGACTTTCTACAACTACACTATAAGAATGAAAAAGTAATGCAAGACACACAATATGTAGGAAGGCAACTAACCCTAGGATGATTCTTTATTTGAATGATCGCTAACCCTAAGTTGCAAGATATAAAGTTATTTTTCTTTAAGCAAGGGTTCAAGTAAAATGCACAAACAATATTAAAAACCCTAGATGCACACTATATGCTTTTATCCTTTCAAATGCCTAGAAATTTGATCAAATGTTTTTCCTTACTTGTGATCTAGGTTTTGAATAGAAATGAATAGAAAGAAAACACCAAAAAATCTAAATATCTATTAGGGCACTTATCTAATTCAGTGGTTGTTCCAAGCTTTATCTTACAAAATAACTTCACAGAACCCTAAAAAAATATGATTAGCATTAGGGGGCCTATTGAGGCTGTTATATAACTATGCTTGGGGGCTTAAAAATCAAGCCCCCTGGGTCCTTTTAGTTGACCTGTAGAATACAAAAATCAAAGTTAACCTTTTTATAAAATGAACAGACATGATATAATGCAACAGAATAGTATGATTAACAGAGTGCAAATTATGCTATTATGCTCTAAATATAACATGAAATGCAAATATAGGGTTTGGAGGTAAATTTTTTCCCACAAGCTTAATGCAAATGAAATTGCACCTCGTACGGGTGGCCACAATTTTTCTTCTGATGAAATCACACCCTGTAATTATGGGACATGATTTTACAATAGAAAGTAAAAGCAATAGATCAATGCAAATGAACTAATGAGAGGTGTGAAATTAACAATATATGAATGCAAATGGATGAAAACAAACTGGTGGTGGAAAAAAAGTAGACAAAAGGATGAAGACCTCCAATATAGTAGACTCCTCCTTAGGGCTCCAACACTTATCCACCAAGGGTAGCAACACATAGTCAATGTAGTAGAAGAGAACTCCACAAAGATAAAAAAGCTTCAACAAATCACTTGGCACTTTAGCAATTGGGAACTTCTTTCTTGCTTCTATGATTCTATTGGCACTTGTCTTAAACTTCTTGGGGTAAAATAAGGCTTCAAACCCTCTATTTAAAAGGTATTTGAAATAAGGATGGGTGGGAAAACATAAGGTGAACCAATGACAAAGAAGTCAATTCAAAAATTAGGGTTTTCTTAATAAAAAACCCAAACACGATGAAATCGCACCCTGTAAGGTCCGATCGTGATTTCGTTGAATCTAGAAAAAAAAAAAGTAAAAGGAGGAGAGGGGCCCAAAATTGCTTTGGGAAAGTTGGAAGGTCTCTCTCAGGATCTAGAAAAAATGAATCACTCAAGTGGGTCAATTTTCCACATCTACAATATTAAATAGAAAATCTTGACATTTGCTTAAATTATCTTTGTCATTTCATCAAGTTATGTAATATTTTCCCTCTAAATATTAAATCTAGCAATATAATCCACAAAATTTGTAATCCTTATTCTAATAATAACAAGTTTTATCCTAATATGACTAACCTTTGTAGCATTTACTTCCCTAAACAACTTTTGTAACTTATCTTATCTAATCATTGGATTAGAGATAATATCAAAAGTAGTAAAATAAATCAAGTTCAATAGTAAAGAGAATAATTTGAGAGCCTTATATTTCTTAGGTAGGACAATCATAGTGTCAAGAGAATCTATATTGTCCTTTTGTAACATGATATAAACATTTTCTTCACAAGATACCTATCATCTTAGTAGCTTAGGTACTATAGTTTTTCTCATTCATGTAAATGACAAATGACATAGGATATACTGCACCCAAAAACTACTTTTGTTCCTTATATAATTTGTATTCTTGATGGAATAAATTTATGTACCCATGAGCACAATAGTCATGCACTATCAATAATTATGGATCAATAATATGTATTCAATAACTAGTATTAATAGTTTCTAATGGATGGAAATAGTAGCTCATTATAGATAATACAATAGAAGTGCAATTATCTTAAGATCTTACAAAAGTCTAGCAAACAAAAACAATATTGATACCATGAATATTTAGATTGACCATTGTGGTCTAATTATTTGATAACTTTGGTGAAATATTCAGTAGCTTTTTTTAGAGCTTCATATATGTTTGTTTTAAAGGATTTTTTTGATTTGCGTAGTATGCCCAAGAAAATGGCATGGAAAGAAACTCCTCAACTTAACAAGTAGTACTAGAAAAGAATTATTATTTTTAATTATGCATCTAAACACAACATAACATATATAAGAAAATAGAAAGGTTTGAAAATAGAGAAAAAATAATAATTATAATTAATACAGTTTAAATTAAGTATAGAATACAAGGCCCTCATATAAAAAAGATAGAAATAGCCTTGAAATTAATTACAAGGTTGTATGTGCTAGGTTGTAATGTGCATTGGACATTAAATGTTGAAATATATCCAAGTTTATAGTGAAAATATCAAAAAAGGGAAAATAAAGAGACTAAAATGATCAAAAGGATAAAAAATTAAAAACAAATAATGGCTAACTATATCACTCTCTAGATTATACAAAAGAAAAAGAATTTGTGTACTAATCATATTGGACATTTAACTAGTTCCTCTTCCAAGTAATGCCTAAATTAATTCAATATGAATAATTTTAGAACCGTTTACCTTCCTTCTTGATTTTTCACTAGATGCTAAGATGATTGGTTATAGAATTTACTAGTTATGGCTCTACTGCTCATGCTTGGCCATACAATATTTATTATGTCAATGTGTTATGAACCTTTAGATAAAAATAAGTATAACTATAATAGAAATGTAGGAATTAATAGAAATGCAAAATTGAATAATATTTCTTAAAAAATAATTGATAGAAATAGATATCACAAGCCTCTTCGAGAGGGAAAACTCCTTAGAAGTAGAGCTCTAATACAATTAAGAAAAATCTGAGATACCTTCTACTCCAAACCCACGACCTTATTTAGACTCTTATTTACCCTAACCCTAATTCTCAAGGGTTAGACCACATGAAAAAAAGAATCTAAGCTACTAATTCCTACTTATTATAAAGTTAAATGTTAAATCATATTGGGCCAATACACACTAGGCACCTAAGGTAAAAATATACAAAAACACTAGACAAGTACATAACAATGGTTTAGGATAGGATCCAAACATACCCTTCCCCTTCAAGAAGATTTGAACTAAAATCTTGAGGTGAGGAAACTATTGATATAGTTGATGGAGTGGATCCTAGATAGCATCTTCTATTTGTAGTCCACGTTACTATACTATAACATCAATGAGAGTGTGGTTGCAAAGTGTGTGAGTATTCTAGTCTTGAATATTCATGGGTTCTAAGATGATTGAGCCTTCCTCATCCAAATGGGGTAGTGTAGATTGAACTTGGACACAGTTACCAAGGATGTTATTTAAATATGAGACATTGAAAAGTGGATGTATCATGGAGAAAAGTGGTAATTGTAGCTTGTAGGCCATGGGGAAAATCTACTAGAGCACTTTATATGGGCTATAGAATTTTGGTGTTAGGTTTTGATTGCCATGGAGTTTCAGTGATGATTTTTTGTATGACTACAAGAATAGGAAAACCATGTCCCTAGTGTTAAAATTATACTCAAAACACTATTGATTTACTTATTGTCACATGGTTTGTGTCGTAGCCAAATTAAATTTGAGATGTTGGAGTAGTTGTACATACTTTCTAAGAGTGGAATCCACTTTTTGAACTTTAAAATTACACAAAATATATGAAAGAAGTGATGGTGGAGGGTTTCCATAAACTAATTCATATGGTTTCATATTAGTGTAGTGAAAATAAGTATTATACCACCACTTAGCCAATAGAAACCATTTAATCCAATGAGTTGGTTGCTTGGATGCAAAGCAATAGATATAATTTTCCAAACACTTGCTAACAATTTTAGTTTACCCATTACTCTTGGGATGGTATACTGAGATCATATTGAGTTGTGTGTCTTGCAGCTTGAATATTTCCTACCAAAAATCACTAATGAATGTGGATTCATGATTTGATACAATGGATTAGAGTATGCCATGAAGGTGAAAAATGAAATCAAGAAATATTTGGGCAACCATTAAGGTCTTATAAGGGTGGGCTAGAGGGTATAAGTAAGCATTCTTAGAGAGATGATCCACCACCATGAGAATGATTTTTTGCCTCTATAATTTGGTATTTCTTCAATAAAATCCATAAAAATATTCATCCAGAGCATATTTAGAATAGGAAGAGGTTGGAGTCTGTCTAGTGTGCAAATATTTTCACCCTTAACACACTGATAAGTGTCACATTTTTCCATAAGGGGCATGTATCTTTAAGAAGCTTGAATGTCCTACATTTAAGGAAGCATGCATTTCCTATAGTATATATTCATGGAGTCGTAAATTTTCAAGGATAACAAGGTAGCATCAATATCGTAGATGTTGTCCATCCCATGTATACCTTGTTGGACATTTTGAGGAGTGTTTGTTGTCATTGATGTCAAAAGCATTCTTGTGCTATGTTCGTCATCTTTGAGGACATTAAGTGTTTCTTCCAAAATCAAGAAGGTCTTGAAAAGCAATAGGTTATAATATTTATTTTTAAATATTATATACCCAGGAGGGCTCAAAGAATGAAAACCCAAGGAAGGAGAAGCAAGTTTAAATTAAATAATAATATTTTATTATTATTATTTTGGATCAAAAATCGAGTTTAAGAAGATCAAGGATCAAGTTGGAAAAGACCCACAAGTAGATTTAATTTAAATTAAAATATTTTAATCTTTGATTAAAATTTTAATTTAAATAATGATGGGTGCTAAGGTTTAATTTAAAATATTTATTTAATATTTTAATATTTGAATTCAAATTAAAATTTGAATACTCACCGACGTTGGAGTATGATATAGTTTACATATAAATAATGCCAAAGTTTGGCATTTGAAAAATCATCCATGTGATTGTTTATTGGCTCGTGCAAAGGAAAGACGTGTATTTTTGCATGTGTATTTGAGTAGAGAAAAGGACAAAGTGTAGTGGCCTCCAAAATCTACTCGAAGCCCCTCGTAGCTGAGTTGGCAGCCAAGGGCTGCGTTAGACGCGTTCGGGACGCCTGGTGCGGGTTCAAATCTCGTGCACACCATTTTTCTGAAGGGAGGTTTGTGTTGTGTTTGCACCGTTCGAGGGAGAAGGAAGTCAAAGGCACGTTTGTGCCTTTTGGCTCTTGTGGAGCCACGCAGCCCAGTTGGTGGGTGCGAGCACTGCAAAAGTGCTTGGGGGAGAACCATCGACGGTTCAAATCCCACCAAGGCCTTTTGGGCAGCATAATAGAGGTATGCGCATTGTTTGGGTTGACTTGGCTTGCGAAAAATAAAAAGGGAAAATATATTTTTGTTTCCAAAGGTTTATGTTAATTAAATTTTTTGCATAATTAATTTGGATTATAAGTTGTTTAGGGGAGTTAAAAGGGGAATGCAAAACTTTGATTTTTGAATTGAATTTTTAAGTGATTAAGGAGTTATAAGGTAGTAAGGAAGTTTATTTTTGAGATTGAAGGTTGTTGAATATTATTTTAAAGTTGGAGATTATAAGGTGTATTTGAGTATTATTTTTGTATTGAAGAAATATTTTGAAGAAGTGTTAGAGTGATAATTCTTGTCATCTAACCTTTGTGCTTGGCAAGGAAAGTGGTTATAATTGAGACAGGTTTTGAAGTCTATTCTTCATCAAGTAAAAGGTATGGGCACATTCTTCTTTGGTTGAAATAATTGATTGGTTGAGATTTTCTAAAAATAATATTGGAGTGAAAAGGACTTGGTTAAGTTTTCCTTTGTGGGTTTGTTGAGTGATGAGTTTTCTGAAATGGAAGTAAATGCTATAAACCTTGTTTGATAAGCATTGTTGGATATTTTGAGTGAGTGAATGCATACTTCATTGTTGGGTGATTGAGATCCCTTGTTGTTGAGTTTGAATATTGGATTAGGGTTTGAAAGAACATGAGTATCATTGTTATGTGAAGTTGTGAACTATCTTGAACTAGGGTTTGTGCAAGAACATGAGTATCATTGTTATGTAAGGATTGTTTGATTAGCATTGTTGTTGAAGTGATTGGTTGAGTGAAGAACTTGAACTAGGGTTTGCAAAGATCATGAGTATCATTGTTATGTGAGGATTACTTGATAAGCATTGTTGTTGAAGTGATTGGTTGAGTAGAAGTGATTGAGCTTAGTTGAGTGGATGTGTTGAAGTGATAGTTCAAGTTCTGTGAAACAAATTGTTCCATATTCTAAATTGATTTGAGAAAGAGATTGAGTGTTTGTAAGTGTGAAACATATTGAGTCTCTAACAATTCTCTATATGTTTTTGTGATAAAAAGAGAGATTGAAAGTGATTGAGCATTGTAGTGAATGTGAAGCATATTGAGTCTCTAACAATTCTCTATATGTTTCTATGAGATTGAACAAGTTCTAGTGAGGACTTGTTGAGCATATTTGAGGTAAGTCTTAGAGAAGACTTGTGGATAGATTGGTGTGAGATTTTGTGGAAGCTTACAATACAGAATTGAGGACAGATATTATTGAGCAGATTGGATAAGTTCTAGTGAGGACTTGTTGAGCAGATTGGACAAGTTCTAGAGAGGACTTGTAGATATATTAGTGTGAGCTTTTGTGGAAGCTTACAAGGCATATTTGAGGTAAGTATTTGAGAAGACTTGTGAGCAGAGTTGGTTGATTGATTTGTTCAAACCTTGAGTTAAGGTTTGGGGCAGATCTAGCAGAATTGATTTGAGATTAAGTCAAGCTTTGTGTTAAGGCTTGAGGACAGATATTGAGGACAGATATTGAGGACAGATTTGTGCTAGACCGAAGGACTATGTTTAGTGCAGATTTGTGGATAAAATTTGGTGCATATTTGAGGACAGATTTGTGCTAGATCAGAGATAGAGATTGAGCAGATTTGTGCTAGACCGAAGGACTGTGTTTAGTGCAGATTTGAGATAGAGCTGAGAGTAAGCTTTGGAGGTGACAGAGTATAGAGGATGATAGTCTCTAGTGGATAGATATCCATTAGCTAGGGTAGTGAGGACAGGTCTTCTAAGTGAGGATAGGAGTCTTCAGTGGATAGAGATCCATTAGCCAGTGTAGTGGAGGTAATAGTTCTTCTAGAAGATCACCAACCATAGCAAAGGAGATTGGTGTCTCTTATGGATAGAGATCCATGAACTTGATTAGGGGATTGGTGTCTCCTTTGGACAGAGGTCCATAAACATTGTAATAGGGAAAGGATTCCCAAGAGATTGATTGAGAAAATTTTAGTGAAATATTTTCTCCGTGGAGTAGCCCACATTGGGTGAACCACGTTAAATTGGTGTCTCTATTGTGTGTGGTGATTTGTGCATTGCTTTGATTATTGTTGTTGATATTTCTATCTATACATTGCATAATATTGATTGGAAAGAAAAGTAAAAAGTGGTCTTATACTGTTCACCCCCCTCTTAGTATAAGCTTGTGTTCTTCAATTGGTATCAGAGTAGGTTCCTTCGAAAGAGTTTAACAGCTTGAAGGAAAAGCTTACAAGAACACAATGGATTCTAAGAATGGGTCCTCAAATAATTCAACACCAGTATTTGATAGAAGCGATTATGTATTTTGGAGTATGAGAATGAAGATTCACCTGATGGCACTTGGCAATGAAATATGGGAAGTAGTTGAAAATGGATACACACCACCAGCTACTCCACCTACAGATAAATATGGTAAGCTTCTACATCATTACAATTCAAAAGCAATGAATGCAATTTTGAAAGGTTTGCATAGAACAAAGTTTATAAAGGTTATGCATTGCAAATCAACAAAAGATATTTGGGTTAAGTTGCAAGGCATATATGAAGGAGATAAAAGTGTCAAAAAGGTAAAGATACGAAATCTCAAAGGACAATTTGAATAATTAAGAATGAAGGATGAGGAAAACATTAGTGCTTATCTACTTCATGTAGACGAGGTTGTTAACGCCATGCAAGGACTTGGACTTGAGGTTCAAGAATCTGATGTTTGTGATAAGATCTTAAGATCTCTCCCAAAAAGGTTTAGTGAAAAGATTTCAGCTATAGAGGAAGCAAAAGATGGTGATTCTTTGACAAGAGATGAATTACTTGGTATTCTTACAACTTTTGAGATAAGAACAAAAGAACCTAATCTCCGGAAGGAAGCAACCTTCAAAGCTACTAAGAAGACAAAGGGTAAGAAGTCAGATTCAAGCGATGAGTCATCCAATGATGAAGAAGCAAATTATGGCAGAAGGAATAAGGATCCAAGAAGATTTAAATATGCAAAATATGTTAGATGTTTCAATTGTGGAAAGTATGGTCACTATGCAACTGATTTTCAAGAAGCTAGAAATAGCAATGATGAAGAAAAATAGGATCATAAGAACAGGGAATCAGAAAAATACAGGTACCAAAAGAAAGGTAAGGATGGACAAAGCAAACAAGGAAAGAAGTTCTTTCAAAGATAGAAGAGGAGTTACTATGCAGACAAGGCAAGTAAGTACTCAAGTGATAGTGATAATAGTTTCTCAGATAATGATAAATATGAAGTTCTATTTTTGATAGAAGAAAAGGAAGAAGTTAAGAAAAGGTCACCAATAATTCTCAAGTGTTTTAGATGTGGTAACTTTGGACATCTTGAAGATAGTTGTACAAAGAGTGGTTTCAGTTTTAGTGATGATGAATATGAGGATACACTTGAAGGACCAGAAGAGAATATTCTAATGGCACTAGAAGAAGAAGGAGGTGATCCTATAGAAGACAAGTCAAAAAAGAATGAAGATGTTTTCAAAGGTAAACAAATAGAGGAAGAATCATAAAAAGGAGAAGTTGATCTTGAGGGAGAGCTTATTTATGCTCTTAACACATTAAAGAAGGTAAGAAAGCAAAATTCCCAACTTAAGCTTCAGTTTCAAGAATGTGATGAAGAGAAAGGAAAGCTTATAGAGGATCTAAACAAGTCAATGGCTAAGACAAAGAAGTTCAAAGATAAGTTAGAAGTAAAGGTCTTAGAATGTGAAAGGTTAGAACATGAAGTGGCTCTACTAAGGGAAGAAATAAAAGAGTCTAAAGATAGGTTATACAAGTTTGGAAGAAGCTCAAATAATTTGGATAATATTATCAAGACACAAAAGCCTACATCAAGCAAGACAGGTCTTGGTTTTGAATGGGTACAAAAGAAACAGGAAGAGGAGTCAACCTCAAGTTCTGAAGAAGAAGAAAATTTAGAAGAAGACAATGTAAGAGAAAGTGAGACTTCTGAGGATGATTTGGACAACAGAAAGTTCAACAAGGAAAGAAACAATGCACAAAGGAGAAATAGATGGAACAGGAACCAACACAGAGTAAGAGAGACTAAGAGACCAATGAGGTCAAGGCAAGGAAATTTCAATGGATGATGTTTCTCATGTCACAGATTTGGGCACAAGGCTTCACAATGCAGGACACATGAAAGACAAGAATATGGGAACTTCAGGAACATGAAGTTATTTCAAGGGTATTGCTACTCTTGTAATCAGTTTGGTCACAAGGCAATGAATTACAGGGTTCATGATAGGAATAGACATGGCTTCATCAGAAGAAATCCCAAGATATTTGCACCTCCAAGGAATAATAACATTAAGTGTTATAAGTGCAATAATGATGGACATACAACAAAGTGGTGTAGAGCAAAGATTCCAGAGACAAGCAGGAATAGAAATAGTCAGAGGAATCAGAAGGATCAGATGAGGAGGAAAGTAGACAAAAGAAAAGAGCAGTGCATGCTGGGAGTAGAAATACTCCCACCCCAGAATTAACCACCTCAAGAGGAGGTGGGGGAGGGACTAAGCTAAGAGTTTCATTCTTAGCCCCGAGCCCCAAAGGTGACCCTTTGCCATTGATGTCAAAGGGGGAGAGATTTGAGTTAGAAGGAAAGCATTCAGTCAGGGGAGCAGTTTCCCAGGGGAAGTAGGAAAGAAAAATGTCAAGGAAATGGTAAAAAGTAATTGGGTTGCCATCAATGACAAAGGGGGAGATTGTTGGACATTTTGAGGAGTGTTTGTTGTCATTGATGTCAAAAGCATTCTTGTGCTATGTTCTTCATCTTTGAGGACATTAAGTGTTTCTTCCAAAAGCAAGAAGGTCTTGAAAAGCAATAGGTTATAATATTTATTTTTAAATATTATATACCCAAGAGGGCTCAAAGAATGAAAACCCAAGGAAGGAGAAGCAAGTTTAAATTAAATAATAATATTTTATTATTATTATTTCGGATCAAAAATCGAGTTTAAGAAGATCAAGGATCAAGTTGGAAAATACCCACAAGAAAATTTAATTTAAATTCAAATATTTAATCTTTGATTAAAATTAAATTTAAATAATTATGGGTGCTAAGGTTTAATTTAAATTGAGTTAAGGATTGTCTAGATTCAGGGGGACGAACGGGAGCTCTGGCGATTTGGCGGGAATTCTTCTGAACTGTCGGAGGCCGAAGCTCTTGGATTCTGGCTCGCGGCTTCTTCCTGGATCTCTGTTGGTTTGACCTCGTTCCCCTCTGCAGGCTCGTTCGTTTCCCAGGGAGGGCCCTATGGGGTCTCCTCCAGGTTCTCTTGACGGGAAGAAGAGCTCTTATGCCGAGATTCTAAAAGAAAATTTTGCGTCTTCTTCTGATGAAGCCCAGCGGGGTGCTTACCAAGCGCTTCTCAAGAATGTTGGCAAGGGTTCTTACGCAAACAGAGTTAATGGATGCCTCCCGCAATCGGCTTCCAGACCTAAGATAGTCATAGAACCAAAGATGGTTGAGGATACGATCACCTACCGTGCTAACCATGACTTGATCTACAAATTCATGGGAATCCGACCCACTTTGCACTTTCTGCACACAGGTTAGACAGAACGGGAACCTATCGGTGAGTACTCCTTATGGCCTATAAGCAACGGGTATTTCATTATTAGTTTCTCTTCTTCGGTAGATAGAAACAGAGCATTTGAATCCGAGAAGAGGACCCATGGCCCGGCAGGGTTATTTGTCCAACCATGGAGAGTGGGTTTCGATCCTCGCATTGAGCCCACGGTGCATTCCCAGTGTGGATCCGGCTGTACGCTCTCCCGATGGAGTTTTGGGGCGAGCAGATTCTTGAGATGATTGGTAACTCTCTAGGTAGATTTATGGGAGTTTCCAAAGATACCATAGAGGGAAACACTGTTGTCTTTGCTAGAATCTGCGTTGAAATGGATATCAATCGACCACTACCGGTGAGGTGGGCTGGAGTTAGCAGGACAATCCTGGATACAACAGTTAGATTACGAAGCCCTACCTTTTAGATGCAGGGTCTGCCATAAGCATGGCCATTTGGCTAGGTTCTGTCCGAATACCTTGAGCACAAAAGCGGAGGCCCCGCTAGGAATCTCAAATCGACCCAGAGAGGGTAAGTTCACCCCGGTCAAAGAATCACAAAACACCCCCCAAGGTTCTGAAGCCCAAAAATATGGCTTTGAGCAGCAGAAACGAAGAAGAAACAAAAAGAGAAATGGCAAGGACCAAGCTTCACTCAAGCCAACCAACCGGTATGAAATCTTTAAATCCCTGGTGGATCAGGAAGACCAAGTTATGGATGGAGTGGATGGGAACATTGAGGATTTTAACATCCACTCTCATGTTTCTCCCTCTTCAACTCCTGCCCGCGAGCAGGTGCTTAAACCCACTAATTTTTACAGCCCGAGAGAACCCGGGGGCATTGGTTATCCATCCCTCGGCCACGACCGGTTATTCGGGATGTCATCATGGGAAGTGCCGAAAAGAATAGAGAAAGGCCGGCCACAGGGATTACCCGAGTGGAAAAACGGTCCAAGAATAACATTTCTCAAGGTGCGGGCGGGAAGTCTAATAAGGACCTAATAGCATCGCAAGGAGACAAGGCTGGTCAGCTGATGGATCGGTGAGAACAATTGACTCTTCTTGCTCTCAAGGTTTCCAATGATTATTCAATCTTGGAATGTTAGGGGTTTAAGCAGTGAGAACCCATCAATCTGCTTGTTCAAAGACTCATAAAGAAGGGTAAAACAGATTTTTGCTCCTCCAGGAGACAAAAATGTCTTTAGATCTTATGTGTAGAACGGTTGGTAAAATATGGAGGGGAGGCTGGATATATGGATGTGGCGGCTCAAGGGGCCTCGGGGAGGAATTGTTACTTTTTGGAACCCCCTGGAATGGTCCGCTTTAGAACATATAGCTTGGAGGGGTGTTCTCACATCTCTTTTTAGGAATAATATCACAGTGGAGCAAGTTTTAATTACAAATTTTTATGGGGCTCAAAGCCATGATGGCCAGAGGCTTCAATGGAAAGCAATTCACAACATGAGGTCCTCAAGACAAGCTTTTGACTGGATCATTGCTGGAGATTTTAATGCCAAATTATATGTTCGGGATCAGGAAGGTGGTTCCCCTGTTTTGGATCTGGGGGATCGGCTTCTGATTGCCCAGGTTCAATCTTTTCACTTAGTTGATTTCCAAGGTCCTGGAACTTTTTTCACTTGGACTAACAAACGGAGGGATCCACACCTTGTTGTAAGGTAAAGTTGGATCGCTTTACGGTCTCGAGAGGAGGCTTTTGTTAAGTGGAATGTGCAATTACTGATTTTGGACGGTCCTGTTTCCGATCACTCTCCCATCATGCTGAAGGGTGGGACTCTGACAAGGCAGTTCCATAAACCGTTTAGATTTGAGAATTTCTGGCTTCAGAAGGAGGACCTTCATGAGGTAATTCCGCAATGGTGGGAAGAAGGTCGCCCACCTTTTGGGACAGCAATGTTTAAATTTCACAAACAACTTCTTTTTGTCAAATTTAAATTGAAACAGTGGAGGCACGCCAATAAATCGGATTTCAAGCTGCAAAGAGCCCCCTTGTTGGCCCGCTGGGAGGAGGTGCAGAAACAATTTAGGGAAGGTTTAATTTTTGAACAACTTAAAACTGAAGATGATGCCTTGCGCAAAGCTGTTGAGGACATTGATAACCACGAGGAAATTTACTGGAAGCAGCGGGCTAGAAATTCTTGGCTTTTGGAAGGAGATAGAAATACAAAATTTTTTCATCGTTCAGCATGTGCTAGAAGACAGATGAATAATATGGCAGTTTTAAAAGATGAGAATGGTCACTCCTTTGATACTCTTCCAGGTATGCACTCCCACTCTGTGGATTACTTCTCCAAGCTTTTTGCAAAAAACAGGGACCAAGATGTGGGGGCTCAAAATGAAGTTCTTGATGTTATTCCCCCTATTATCACTCCAGCAGAAAATCAGGCTCTCCTCAGACCTATTGATCGTGATGAATTAAAAACTGTGGTCTTTGGAATGAGCACAGGCAAATCTCCCGGTCCAGATGGTTTTCCTATTGAGTTTTTTCAGGCCTTTTGGGACACCTTGGAGGAAGATGTTTTGGTTGTAATTGAGGAGTCCAGATCTAATAAGAGAATGCTCAAGGCTCTAAATCATACCTTTATCACGTTAATTCCAAAGGGGGAGGAAGGAGTTCATATCTCTGACTTCAGACCTATTGCTTTATGTAATGTGATTTATAAAATTATCACAAAAATTATAGCTGAACGTCTTAAACCTCTCCTTCATTACATCATTTCTTCAGAACAGGGGGATTTGTTGAGGGTAGACGAGATCTTGGATGGAGTGATTCTTGCTCGGGAGGCTATTCATTCAATGCAAAACTTCGGTAACAAAGGAATGTTCATCAAACTGGATATGTCTAAGGCTTACGATCGGGTTGAGTGGGGTTTCCTGTCAAGGATGTTGGCTGCCTTTGGCTTTTCCCAGGAATGGATTGATTGGGTTATGAGTTGTGTTTCCACGCCTTCTTATTCGGTTCTCATCAAGGGGATTCCCTCGCCTCCCTTTGGAGCCTCTCGTGGCCTCCGAGCAAGGGGACCCTTGCTCGCCCTATCTATTCCTTATCTTAGGTGAAGGATTAGGCCGACTCTTCTTGAGAAGAAGACTTCAAGGCACGATAACGAGGTATTAAGGTTGGGGATGAAGTCTTGACTCATTTACAATTTGTGGATGACAGCTGGCTTGGTTGGAGTGGCTAGTCTCAGGGAAGCTAGGGGAATCGGAGACTCTCTTCTGTTTACCTTAGGGCCTCCAATCAAGTTATCAATGACAACAAATCTAAAGTTGTCTTTTTCAATCTTGCCCAACGGATGCGGGACAAAATCTTAGAGATTTTGGGCTTCTCTAGATCATCTCTTCCTTTACTCTATCCGGGGGTTCCTTTGCACTTCAAGAAATTGAAAAATGACATTTGGAAAGATCTTACGGATGGCATCAAAGATAGAATGAACCACTGGTCTCACAAATGGTTAAGCTACGGTGGCCGTTTAACTTTCTTACAGTCAGTTATTCAGGCCATGCCTATCTATAAATTTTCAATCTTGGCTGCTCCTCTTTCTATTTGGAAAGAGTTGGACAAACTAGCTAGGCGATTCTTATGGGAAGGAGCAAAAGGTGGGAAGAAATGGGCCTTGGTTGGCTGGGACAAAGTTACTCAGCCCAAAGAAAAAGGAGGGTTGGGTTTGAGAAGCTCTATTCTCAACAATAAAGCCCTGGCAGGTAAATTGTATTGGAGATGGATCTCCCAGCCATCATCTTTATTCAGCGAGAATCTTGACCAGCAAATATTTGGGTAACATCCACCCCTATGAAGTTTGTCGTTTCCCTCTGGATGGTAATGGTTCCCTAGTTTGGCAAGCTCTCAAGTTGGGCTCTCAAGTAATTAAAAATCAATTGTTACGGAAAGTGGGAAGGGGGAGAAAGCACGTTTACGGGCTGATTCATGGGACCGGTTTCCATCCATCATTGCGGAGTTTCTGAGCTGCTTCCAATTAAAGCTGCCATAGAATCCAAGGGCTGGGTCACTATTGAGAACTATTTCTTCACTAGTCAATTGGGTGAGTATAAATTCAAGAAATTTAAGCGACTTGAGGAGTGGCCTGTCACTATCCCTCCGGAGCTGGCAACCACTCTGACCAACATCTTGTCTGCAAGATTTCTCACGGGCAGAGATGAAGAAGACGAGTTAGCTTGGGGTCATGGGAATCTTGGAATTTACACTGTGAAGGCTGGTTATGATCAGCTTCTCCCAGAGCCTCCCCCGCATTTATTTCCGGTTCATGACTGGAAGAAAATCTGGCATTCCAAGTCTTTGGCCGAAAGTGAACTTCTTTGTACGCGAGTTTATGCATAATGGCATCCTCACCTACGATAATCTCAGAAGCGAGAGGAATTATTGGTCCTTCTCAGTGTATTTTGTGTCGTAAGCATGAAGAGACTGCTGACCATTTGATGTTCGAATGTTCCTTCACAGGGCAGATCTGGAATCGATGGTTCTCTCTTTTTAATCTCCAGGGTAATGGTGCTCTGACTCGGAATAATATCTGGCAAAAATGGAAGAAAGTTAGATTTAAATCAAAAGCCCTTCGATTGGGGTGGGAGCTTGGTCTCTTCTTCATCTGGTGGCAAGTGTGGCTGGAAAGGAACGCTCGAATTTTTAGAGAAACCTTCTCCTCTCTTGATGGAATTTGGCAGGTTATCTGGAGCAAAGTCACTGAGACGGTTGCCTTACATCCTGAAGAAGATATTATGGTTGAGTGGGCCCACGGGAAGAGAGAGTTGCTTGCTCACGTTAGAGAAAACATGGTTAGTTGGAAACCCCCCCCGGTTGGTTGGATCAAAATTAACACGGACGGAGCTGCTAAGGGCAATCCGGGCAACGTTGGAATCGGTGTTGTGTGCCGTGATCATATTGGATCTGTTCTTTATTGGGAACTCCAAGGTATGGGAAGAGCCACCAATAACGAAGCCGAAGCTTTTGCCATCAAAGTTGCTTCTTTCTGGGCTGTCACTCAGGGATACGAGAAAGATAATCCTTGAGGCCGATTCTCAAATTTTGGTTGGCGCTCTTGATTGTATGAGAAATTTTGCTTTGAAAGCGTGGAGGATTCAGATCTTAGTCTCTCAAATCAAGGTCCTTTGGAGGGAACTTGAGGATGTGATCCCTATCCATGTGAATCGGGATTCAAATTCGGCGGCCGATTTCCTTGCCAAGTTGGGTGCGGAAAAGGAGGTTGGAGTTCAGCTGCACAGTAACATGCCTGTGGAAAATGTTGTGATTAGACAAGGTCTTGCAAAATTTACGAGCAAATGATTAATTCTGTCTTGGGAGTTTTTCGTCGTGTTTTCGCGACCTCTTGTGTTATCGCGACCCTCGGTGGCAACTTTGTCGCGATATCGCGACGAGTTTTGTCGCCACGGCCTTTGGAGACTTCCTGTCGCGATATCGCGACACTTCTGGCGCATTGGTGGCATTTGGAATTTGCGTAGCGATATCGCGACAATTACGAGGATTTGTTTGCTTTGTGATGTTCCCGTCGCGATATCGCGACATCTTTTGTGGTCGGGAGCAGCTGGACTTGGTCGTCGCGATTTTGCGACATGTCGCGATTTTGCGACATGTCGCGAAATCGCGACACTTTTGGTGCAAAGGTGGCAACTGGAAAATGCGTCGCGATATCGCGACAATTCTGAGGATTGACTGCTTGGTGATGTTTCTGTCGCGATATCGCGACATCTTTCGTGGTCGGGGGCTGCTGGCTTTGGCCGTCGCGATTTTGCGACATGTCGCGATTTCGCGACATGTCGCCAAATCGCGACACTTCTGGAGCATTGGTGGTATTTGGTTGATTCGTCGCGATATCGCGACAATTCTGTGGACTGACCGCTTTGTGTTGGTTCGGTCGCGATATCGCGACATTTTTTGCGGTTGGGGGCTGTTGGCTTTGGCTGTCGCGAATTCGCGACATGTCGCGTTTTCGCGGCCAGTTGTGCGGTTGTGACCTCGGCCGGCTTGTCTGTCGCGACATCGCGACATGTCGCGATTTCGCGACATGTCGCGATTTCGCGCCTTGTTTGTCTCTTGTGCTTAGTGTTGGTTTGTGCTGCCCTCTCTCTCTCTGCTGAGGTCTTGTGTCTCTGGGTTCTTGGTTGGGATGTTCTTGCTCCCTCTTGTACTTGCTCTTTGTTTTAATACAAGATTTTCAATTTTTTTCAAAAAAAAAAAAAAGGTTTAATTTAAATTATTTATTTAATATTTTAATATTTGAATTCAAATTAAAATTTGAATACTCACCGATGTTGGAGTATGATATAGTTTACATATAAATAATTCCAAAGTTGGCATTTGAAAAATCATCCATGCGATTGTGTTTTGGCTCATGCAAAGGAAAGACGTGTATTTTTGCATGTGTATTTGAGCAAAGAAAAGGACAAAGTTTAGTGGCCTCCGAAATCTACTCGAAGCCCCTCATAGCTAAGTTGGTAGCTAAGGGCTGTGTTAGATGCGTTTGGGACACCTGGTGCGGGTTCAAATCTCGTGCACATCATTTTTACTGAAGGGAGGTTTGTGTTGTGTTTGCACCGTTCAAAGGGAGAAGGAAGTCAAAGGTACATTTGTGCCTTTTGGCTCTTGTGGACCCATGAAGCCTAGTTGGTGGGCACGAGCACTGCGAAAGCTCTTGGGGAAGAACCATCGGCGGTTCGAATCCCGCCAAGGCATTTTGGGTAGCATAATAGAGGTATGCGCATTGTTTGGGTTGACTTGGCTTGCGAAAAATAAAAAGGGAAAAATATTTTTTTATTTCCAAAGGTTTATGTTAATTAAAGTTTTTTCATAATTAATTTGGATTATAAGTTGTTTAGGGGAGTTAAAAAGGGAATACAAAAATTTAATTTTTAAGTGATTAAGGAGTTATAAGGTAGTAAGGAAGTTTATTTTTGAGTTTTAAGGTTGTTGAATATTATTTTAAAGTTGGAGATTATAAGGTGTATTTGAGTATTATTTTTTTATTGAAGAAATATTTTGAAGAAGTGTTAAAATGATAATTCTTGTCATCTAACCTTTGTGCTTGGCAAGGAAAGTGGTTATAATTGAGACAGGTTTTGAAGTCTATTATTCATCAAGTAAAATGTATGGGTACATTCTTCTTTGGTTGAAATAATTGATTGGTTGAGATTTTCTGAAAACAAGATTGGAGTGAAAAGGACTTGGTTAAGTTTTCCTTTGTGGGTTTGTTGAGTGATGAGTTTTCTGAAATAGAAGTAAATGTTATAAACCTTGTTTAATAAGCACTGTTGGATATTTTGAGTGAGTGAATGCAAATTCATTGTTGGGTGATTGATATCTCTTGTTTTTGAGTTTGAATATTGTATAAGGGTTTGAAAGAACATGAGTATCATTGTTATGTGAAGTTGTGAACTATCTTGAACTAGGGTTTGTGCAAGAATAAAAGTATCATTGTTATGTAAGGATTGTTTGATTAGCATTGTTGTTGAAGTGATTGTTTGAATGAAGAACTTAAACTAGGTTTTGCAAAGATCATGGGTATCATTGTTATGTGAGGGTTACTTTATAAGAATTGTTGTTGAAGTGATTGGTTGAGTAGAAGTGATTGAGCTTAGTTGAGTGGATGTGTTGAAGTGATAGTTCAAATTATGTGAAACAAATTGTTCCATATTCTAAATTGATTTGAGAAAGAGATTGAGTGTTTGTAAGTGTGAAACATATTGAGTATATAACAATTCTCTATATGTTTCTATGATAAAAAGAGAGTTTGAAAGTGATTGAGCATTGTAGTGAATATGAATCATATTGAGTCTCTAAAAATTATCTATATGTTTCTATGAGATTGAACAAGTTCTAGTGAGGACTTGTTGAGAAGACTTGAGGTAAGTATTAGAGAAGACTTTTGGATAGATTGGTGTGACCTTTTGTGGAAGCTTACAATACATAATTGAGGACAGATATTATTGAGCATATTGGACAAGTTCTAGTGAGGACTTGTTGAGCAGATTGAACAAGTTCTAGTGAGCACTTGTTGAGCAAATTGGACAAGTTCTACAGAGGACTTGTAGATAGATTAGTGTGAGCTTTTATGGAAGCTTACAAGGCAGATTTAAGGTAAGTCTTTGAGAAGACTTGTGAGCAGAGTTGGTTGATTTATTTATTCAAACCTTGATTTAAGGTTTGGGGTGGATATAGCAGAATTGATTTGAGATTAATTCAAGCTTTGTGTTAAGGCTTGAGGATAGATATTAAGGATAGATTTGTGGTAGACCAAAGGACTTTGTTTAGTGCATATTAGAGGATAGATTTGTGCTAGACCGAAGGACTTTGTTTAGTGTATATTTTAGGACAAATTTTGGTGCATATTTGAGGACAGGTTTATGCCATACCAGAGATAGATATTGAGCAGATTTGTGATAGACCAAAGGACTGTGTGTAGTACATATTTGAGACATAGCTAATAGAAATATTTGGAGGTGACATAGTATAGAGGATGATAGTCTCTAGTGGATAGATATCCATTAGCCAGGGCAATGAGGAGAGGTATTATGATTGGGGATAGGAGTCTTCAGTGGATAGATATCCATTAACTAGTGTAGTGAAGGTAGTAGTTCTTCTAGAATATCACCAACCAGAGCAAAGGATATTGGTGTCTCCTGTGGATAGATATCCATGAACTTGATTAGGGGATTGGTGTCTCCTTTGGATAGAGATCCATAAACATTGTAATATGGAAAGGATTCCCAAGAGAATGATTGATAAAATTTTAGTAAAATATTTTTTTCGTGGAGTAGCCCACATTGGGTCAACCACGTTAAGTTGGTGTCTCTATTGTGTGTGGTTATTTGTGCATTTCTTTGATTATTGTTGTTGATATTGCTATCTATACATTGCATAATATTGATTGGAAATAAAATTAAAAAGTGATCTTATACTGTTCACCTCCCCTCTAAGTATAAGCTTGTGTTCTTCATACCTTGGGCAAGAGTCAAGATAAGTTTAGAATTATTGAATTAAGGATTGCAAGATGGAATATTTTGTCACTTATTCTTCAAGCTAGTGTTTCCATTGAGAAAGTGGAGTAGAGATGGCACATAGCACACCTTGGTCATCATATTGGAAGGATAGTGCATCATCAACTACCTTTTCCTTACCCTTCTTATAAATGATTTCATAATCATACCCTAGTACTTTGGTAACTACATGCTACTCTAGAAAGTATTTAAGGTTTTTATGATCTATTTTGATGGGAAAATATCACCCAATAAGATAAGGCCTCCATTGGTTGACATCATGTAATATTTCCATCATCTCCTTCTCATATGTCAACTTGTCGAGGTTATTGCATGATAGTGTCTTACTAGTAATGGCCAATGGCTTTCCTTCTTGCATAAGTATTACACCAATTCCACTTTTGTAGGTATAAATTTAAATCACAAAAGGCTTGGATAAATTAAGCATAGCCAGCATAGGAGTATAGATCATAACTTGTTTGAGTCATTGAAACTCCTATTCAATAGGTTTTGGCCATCAAAACAAGTTCTTCTATAATATAATTACCAAAGGAGATGTAATATTTTCGTAATCATGGATAAATATTCTATAATAGCCAATGAGACCTAGGAAACCTCAAAGACCCTTGAGAGTGTGTGGCTTGGGCTAATCTTGAATGACAATAATATTTTTAGGATCCACTATGACTCCTTCCATTGGAACTATATGGCCTAGGTATTCGACTTCCGACATTCCAAAATAACATTTGGACCATTTTGTACATAATTTATTATCAACTAGGAGTTGCAATATCCAATCCAAATGTTTCAAATATCCCACCCATGTATGATTGTAAACTAGAATATCATTGAAAAAGACCAAATAAGTTTATGTAGAAATGTTTTAAATATTGCATTCATGAGACTCCAAAAGGTGGATGGTGCATTGGTAAGACCAAAAGGTATAACAAAAAATTCATAATTGCCTTCATGAGTGTGGAATGTTGTCTTTGGAATATCTTAATCCTTTAATCTGATCTAATGATATCCTAAAGAATTATCCAATTTTGAGAAGAAATGAGCCCCATGTAGTTCATTTAAAAACTTATCAATAATGGGAATGGGAAATTTGTCCTTGATAGTAATTTTTTTGAGCTTTCAAAAATCCGTACACAACTGCCAAGACCCAATTCTTTTACAAACAAAAAATATTGGGGAATAATATGGGCTAGCACTCAATCAAATGACCCTTGTTGCTAATAATTCCTATACCTTTTTTCAATTTTAGTCTTTCATAAATATGGGTATCAATAAGGATGGATGTTCAATGGTAAGATTCCAGGGATAATCTCAATGGTATGATTATGGGTGCCTCATGATGGTAACCCTTGTCGTTCTAAAAATATGAATGCATGTTTATCCATAATTTCTTATAATTCAGTTGTTTGAACTATATCATTGATATTCAAGGCTCATAATTCAAACAATTGTGCCACCACCCCTTGAGATGATTTCCTCAAAAAAATTTCTTTCAATGTGATTTGATGAGTCGGTAGGACCTATAGTCATACCATAGAGTGTATTGCTTCTCATGTTTAGTGAATTTTTATCCATAGCTTAGAAAATTTATATACTATCAGACCTAAGGGATGAAGCCAGTAAGCTCCCAATACAATGTCACAACCCCTCAAGGGAAGGTAAAACATGTCCATCCTAATATTATAGTCACCCATCGTCACCTTGAAATTTCTACATTTTCCCTTGCATGGTAGAGTACACACATTGAAAACCATGACTTCAAATGAATTGTAAGAGTAGATTTCATAGTCTAACTTTTCAACTACTCAAGGATCAATAAAATTATGGGTACTACCAAAATAAATTAGGATTATAAGTCATTGGCCCTTGAAATGCCCTACCACTTTTATGGTTTGGAGAGTGGAAATATCAACTAATGCATGTACTAAAATTTTAGGTGGTTGGTCCTCTGTTGGTTGAGGCTCTTTAAGTTGATATTCTTCTCTATGGTCCTCCCCTTCATCATATGAATCCCTAGATGAAGGTTTTCCCATATTTATTAGATATAATTTTTTTTGTACATACTTTGTGTCCCAAAGAATATTTAACATAGTTCTTGTGCCCTACATGATCCATTTTCATGGGTAAGATGTTTGATTGGGGGTGGTTTTTTTTCTAGGTTTGTTGATGTTGGGGATGGTAGTGGGGTTCAAGCTTGTGGAGGCTTGAAAATATGCCTTTGTGCTATGAATTTATCTTTAGTTAGCTTGGCCAATCCTATAGATACCATCATATTGTTTGGCTTGAGCATTTTCACCTTAGCATGGATATCTTCCTTTAATCCACTAACAAAAAACTTTGGAAAAACGTGACACTCAATCTGCTAGTTTGATTTACCACATTTTCAAATTGTGCCTAGTAATGATGAATAGTTGTCATATGTATTAACTTGGTAAGGTATTTAGTGAAATTTTCATACTCATTGGGTCCAAAATGGATGAGTAATTTTGTCTCAAATTCTGCCCAAGTAAGATATGGATGCATATTCTCCAACCATTAGTAATATTAAACTAATTTATGTTTGAGGTTGAAGGATGCAATCATGAGACTTTGATCATGGGGAATGGCATGAAGAGAAAAGTGACCCAATACAACCAATTGGTTGATTTCTTACCATGAAATTTTGAGAAGTTAATCTTGGGAATTCTTTGAATTGTATTTAGAGGTAAGGTATTTTGTGCTCTTCCCTTAAAATTTCTATCTTGACTCCCTAATGTGTGTCCTACTAGAACGTCATTAATTGCACTTAGGCTAGTTAAATGACTCTCAAGGTCATGTATTTTATCCAATATGTTTGGTATGGATAATGTCTAAAGGATTTCTAAGTGATGGCTTTCAATTTGTCTCACATGCTCACCTAATAGCTCTAGCTCTTAGGTAGCTCTAATACCTCCAACCATTTTTGGGTATTTAAGGGTCTCCAAAAATTTTGATTGGATATATATGTCAAAATGATCAACTTGAAGAGAGGTTCAAAATAGACTATACCATAAAATGATGAATTTTAGCTTTTTATACTCTTTTTACTATTAACAACTAATTGTTCCATTGGTAGACTTCTAATAACTTATTGCTTTGACTCCCAAACTGGTTATTCTCTACACTATTATACTGACAGCTAGCAATTGATTGCTATGACAACTAACAAATGACTACTGACTACCAACTACATATTCTTTATATTGTTAGACTATATATTCTTTGTATTTCTACACTTGATACTCGTGGTACTGTCATAATATGATTGGTGTAGTCTCCTATATAGTATGCTCAAATTTGGTTTTGGTTTTGACTAGAAAATGACTGAAAATAAGTTTCAACAGGGATTACTTAAGTCAAGGTTTCTTTGATTCATGGGATATTTGATATAGAATCTTGTTTGTGATTATTGGTTAGCCCAATATTTTAGAGCTCTAACTATAGAGGGTTCCACCACACTCATAGTCACACTATCTATTTTTTAGGGTACTGTAAAAGTAACTTCTTGGGGCTAACAACCTATTGGTGCACCACAAAATTCAAATGATCAATATCTTCCTATGGGTGAAAGTTTCTATTCCTAGGGGGTCTCCATTATATACCTGAGGGTACATTGGAGCTTATAATTGTATATGAGTGTTGTCTAAGGCATGGGTATTGGAGTATGAGCATCCTTCACTTCACTAGATTCTTTATGGACACTATAGCTTAGCCAAAAATGATAACTCCATAATATTTTAAAACCCCCAGAATAAGTTTTTTAATCTAAACTACTAAAATAGGGAAAAATGTGCTACATTTTTTTGCAAGGATACTTTAATGAAAAATGAGTAAAAAAAAATACATAATAGAATGATAGACAAAAGAACAAAAACTATTTCTACTACCCTAAAACATGGCCCTAGAAAGAGCTTTGATACCACTTGTTAGGAATCTTATAATAAATATAACCTTAACCACAATAGCAATGTCGGAATTGATGGAAATGCAAAATTGAAATAACTTAAGGACTTAATAAAATAACTAATTGGAAGTAGAATAAATTTATATTAATCAAAATAAATAGATATCACATGCCTCTTTGAGGGGGCAACCTCCTTGGAAACAAAGCTTCGATATAATTTGAGAAAAATATGAGATACCTTCTACTCTAAACCTATAACCATATATAAAATCTTATTTACCCTAACCCTAATTCTTAAAGTTCAAACCACATGAAAGAGGGAACTTGAGATACTAATTCCTACTTATAATAAATATATAGATTACATCATAGTGGGCCCATACACACTAGGTGCTCAAGGTGCAAATGTACACAAACACTACACAAGTGCATGACAATGGTTGTTTTAGGATAAGGTCCTAACATAATGCTAATGCTTAAGATCAAAATGAGATGATGATGTTAGGTGTCACCATATGTTCTAGAATTGGTATTCTTGATACCAAGGTTGATTTACCACCATTTTTAGCATTAGTATAATGATAATGTTAGTGGCACACGAGGTATGAAATTATGTTGTTGTGTGAAGTAGAAAGACTTTTTCTTGCTTGGATGTTAAGGCCAACTTGGTAACATAAGTTATGAGGGCTTAAGAACCCTAATTTTCTTAGATCATTTATCCCTCTTTGAGGTAAAATAATCTCCATTGCATTTAATTCTGATTGAGATAATAGATGCTTGATTTGGTCAAGAGTATAATATTTGGTTTGAGCTACAAAATTACTAACTTGAAAATACTAAATAGGTTGTGTCCCTTATTAAGAGAATTTGATGGTTAAATCAACCATCTAATTTGAAAAATTAGGTACCAACTAACCTAAATTCAAATATAAAAGGATGTTTCTACTATAATTTCTAATAGAGGTAGATGGTATGACTTCAGAAATATTGAAAATCAAATGCATTTTGAACTATGATGAAAATTTGAGAATGAAGACATTTTCCCCTATTAAACACCATATGATGTAATGATGGGCCAAATAAGAATTCCTTCTTTAAGTGAAGTCTAACCTAATCATAAGTGTGAAAAGTGAGAATAATGTAGTATTCATCATGGTGTTATTTGTACTTATAATATTGATGTTCATGTATTTGTTGAACTTGGTTATAGATGTGCTAATTAAGATTTAAGAAGTGTTCTACATTGTTCACCTTCTTAAACTATCTTGGCATCTAGGAATTAATAGGTTTATAAAATACAAAAACCAAAGGTGCATTTGGTTGAAACCCTGGACATGTCTAAAATTTACTAGGTCCAATAGAAATATGCAAAGGCCTATTGTAGGAATGTTGGATGTTGAGTATGTTTTCATACCATAGGCATGGTTGATTATGGTTGTATATCATAAGTTAATAAAAACAAAATTCACCACTTTAGTTTTTCTATTCGTCTAAATATGGAAAGCTATTGAGAAATCTAGTTGAGTTTGAGTGGATTCCACAAATGTTGCCAAAAGTTATTGGTGTTCAATGTAAGAATAGATAGAATGTAATATAGAATATAAAAATAAAATCACTTATGTTGAAATAATAGTTGATCTACCTAGCCACATCAATATTCTTCTTACATGTTACCACTATCACCATCATCAAATGCATATCCATATGAATAAAGCTATAGTTATTTTTATGTTTAGTGGAAAACATACCTAATTAATAATATTTTTGATGGATTTCCAAGTTATATATGCAATAGTCAATGCTTAATATAGCATCAATTTCCTATTTATTGATTTGGAAATATTATAGGTAATATGGGATTTAACGGGGATATCTACATCCTAGAGCATGTAAGACCAATGAAAATATTGTTATACTATCACAAGTATTTTGTTGATGCCAAAGTATCTAGCTATTTTGATGTAGTACAACACCTCCTATATTAGTTGTTATTAAGGTGTGTCATATGGGATACAAAAATTACCTAGGTAGTGTAGCATTCATCACTTATATCATTCTTTGGAATTGGCTTACCTTGTACCATTTGATGGTGAATTGAAAAAAAGTCAACATCTTTAGGATACATAATTTTCCAGTTAAAGAAGTATCCTTATATGTCCATGACTATAAAAAGTGAATGGACTAAATTTTGATTCAAATAGTTTGTTGTATAATTTTTCTTTCCCTATTGATACTTGAGTGTAAGGTGGAACTAGTGCAAATATGCCATCCACTTTATGTGTCTTTCAATTTCTATCTTACTTTGAGTGTGCTAGAATTACAAAGGCTTTCTCCTTAACCATGGCATATTGATGTCATTATTTAATATATTAGACAATGGAATACCTATATATCTCATAGGTAAAATGGTGTTGAAGTCTATCACTAAAGAGTTTTGAATAATAGCTAAGAGGATGTTTTTTTTGCATCAAGATTATCCCAAGTATGTAGTTCAATGCAAAAATATTAAATATCAATTTAAGACTATTTGATATTAACCATGGAAAGCACTAACGTTGATAAAAGGTATCTCTTTAGTTCTTCAAGAACCTAAAATTGAAGAAAATACATCAAAATGTGGCTTTACTATGCATGATTTGATTGAGAATACAAGAAACATATAAAAATGAGGATGAACTAAGGATAGGAGTTAGTCCCAAAATATTTTAATCTTGATCACACTCTTTGAAATAGGTTATTCCTTACCTTCATGATCAAGGATATATTCAAGACATTTTGTGATGTCAAATTCATGGTTGGTTATGTTAGCTTACAACTCATGTTGGTGCAATATATCTATAACTTGACATGTAAGATCTATATATTTATCCCATATCTTAAGGAATATTAGAATATCATTTAAGTAAACATTATATATAATCCAATGAATGGTATAAATACATTATTCATCGATGCATAAATATTGTTGACACATTGGTCAAACTAAAAGGCATAACCAATAAAATGAATTATCCATCCATAGTCTTAAAATTTATCTTCCAAATTTATAAAATGTTGATAAGAACCTAATGATATCCTAACTTAAATTTTATTTCAATGAAGTAGCAAGCTCATTGGAACTAGTACAAAAGATAATTAATGTGATATAGTAGATACATGTTCTTCATTGATATATTTTTCAAATCTTAACAATCAATACAGAGGTGTCATATTCTATCATTCTTTGGAAACAAGAACATATGAGTATCGTATGGAGAATATCTAGTTCTGATCTCATCCTTATCAATTTAATTTTGAATTAGTCATTAAATGACATTATTCTTCTAAACAAATTGATGATATAAGGGACTATTAGGATGAGGAAATCCAAGGATTAGATTAATTTGATGCTTGACTAAGTGGTATAATGAAATTCACTAGGGATATTACAACACATTAAATTATAGTTAAAGCATTGTGTCCATATACTAGGACTAAATATAGATGATTGAATTTGATGTTGTAAGGAAAAATTGTTGGCATTAGGATCCTTTGTGTAAACCATGTGTCAAACTATACTTTATTCATAAATATGTTTTAATTTTTTTATTCCTTATTATATATAATTATGTTTTTCTAGGGTAGGCACTCTGGTATATGATATGTTCTCCTCTTAGCATAAATTAATTGTTGTTTATGGTAATCCAAAGGTAATTCCCTCTAAGAATTATATAGTAGATATCAACTAGAGCCATGTCATAAGTAGCATTGTCATGTATTGGTGTAATGCCATACTCAAAAGTTCATTAGTATCAAACCTTAAATCCAATTAAGGAATTAAGGCTAAGGATGTGTTGCAGTCTAGAAATCGAGTTGCTTTATTGCATTGCAAGATATCATCTTCTTATGGTACTTATAGTATTAATGATAATGTGAAGAGGCTTGATATTAACCCAATAACAGGTATGGAATAGGCACTATCATTATTTAAAGATATCATAGGATGAGGTCTCTTCAATATTCTAAAAACTATCACTTAAACATAAGATATTTTCCTTCTCACGATCCTTTTATGTTATGCAAGTTATTAATTTAAGGTTGAACTACCAATTTATTTTATTTGAGATCTACAATTACCAACACTATATGTATTATGTGATTACACCATTTATTCACCACCTTCCTTTTACCCTTGTCTTGAGTATTCTAGTAATTTGTAGGCATCTACTACCCTACATGCTTTTTTGGGATGTGGAATGATGGGGGATTCAGCAACAAGAAATTTTTGCTTTTGTTCCTACTAAGTCTTATGCAATATAGATGTAGGACATTTTTCTTTACTCAATATTCCTTATCCAAATTGCTTGAAAACTGATGAAATTATAGAAATGTGTTTGTTGCTAGGAACTCCATATTACAAGCTATGTGGTTACAAATATCGCTAATATATTTGAGAAATTGATGACTCTCATTGTTTTTTATTTATGTATAAATATTAATCTTATTGAAATCATCTATATATTGATGAACAGATTATTTATGATAATAGTGCAACTATTGAAAATACACATATTTCTCATAATGATATGACATATAAAAGGAATTTCATATCAATTGAATGAATTTTATTTGGGATTCGACAAGATCTTCATCCTTTGCAAGTTGTTTACTAGTGGATTTTCACCAACGTGCACGATCGATTTGGACATCTTTAATGTTGCAAAAGTGATAAAAATGTTAACAAAAAACAAGCTTCTAGGTTTTGGATTCAAGTATCTAAATATTTAACAAATATCTAGCTTAAGAAGACAAAAATATAAATATTGGTCTACACCATGAGTGAATATAGATCTATAAGGGTGTAGTTTGGTAGAATTGTATGTTGTTCCTATGTTAAGCATGATTCAAACTATAGAAATAGAATGTTAGTATGTTTATCCAAAGTACCTCAAATAAATTCCTTAATCTCTAGTATTATGTTCTTTATTAAAGTTGATCTTTTAGTCTCATTCATTTCTATATTAGTATGATATTCTTCAAGTTACTCAACTATGAAACCTAGTGATACCTTGCTTTGGATACCAAGAGAGTATTTGAGATGACACTCAATGATGAAACATACTAAAGGATTGACTCTATTAGAAATGACAATGATCGATAAAAAAAATTAAAGTTAAAAAACTAAAAGAGAGATTTTTCTAATACCAATTGATCTATACCATAGGGTCTAATAATTTATGCATCTCAAACAATTTTAATAGAGTAGACTAATTCTTTCTCCATAAATTACTATATTTGAAAATTGAATTAGCTAGGTTTTAAAATTTATTCTAGAACTTCCTTCTTAGTTATTATTAATGGGTCACCCTTTCATCTCTTGATAGCAAAAATAATAATTGAACAAGGTGGCCCACTTTGTCCATATTTATTCATTCCACTATTGGAAATCCTTGGTAGTGTTTATCAAAGACAAAATGTGAAAATATTCTTCAATTTTTTGCCATAACTATAGAGTTAGAGCCATTGACACATCTATAATTTATAGATGACACAACCCTTAGGGGAATAACAATTATCATAAAATCTCAACAACTCAAACAGATCTTAAACACTTACTCAAAATATTTTAGACAAGTATTGAATAATATAAGGCCTCAAATTTTCATTTTTAGCATGGATCATAACATTCAAAAGCACATAGTATAAGTACTATAATTTCAAAATGTATCTCCTTCTTTCAAGTACTTGGGCATCCCCCTCTCCCTAAAACAATTAAAATATTGGTACTATAAGGAACTCATTGATAATATCGAATCTAACATTTCTTTTTAGATCCATATATTACTCTCTTACAAGAAAAATTACTCTAGTCAAAGTGGTGCTCCAAGACCTTCCTATTTATTACTTTGAGATCCTAGTGGCTCCTAAATCCATCCTAGAATAATTGAATAAGATACAAAAATATTTTATCTAATAAATTAATACAAATATAAAAAGTAACAATTGGTTAATTGGGACAAGTTATGTCAATTGAAATATGAAATGGTATTAGCTTAGGACAAGCTTTGCTAAATATAGTAGTCTTTCTACTAAAGTATACTAGAGATTGATCTCAAATTTTTATATTTTATGATGCAAAATTTAATTGCACAAATACTTGAAATATTATCCTATTTATATTTATAGAGCACCTATAGTGGAGTTGGATTCTCTACCTAGATTAGGAGTTGAATTAATTATGGAGGGCTTGTTTGTATTTTTTCCCATATTTCTGGTGGGAGGAGGGTGGGGGAGAGAGGTTTATTTTTTAAAGGACTCTTGGTTGTGACAACCTTGAATCATCATATAACACCCTCACTTTAAACCATCACAATAGGATTTTGATGCAATAGAGTGAAAGATGGTGGTAAAATTTTAAACTCAAAGAAAATTTTAGGGATATCCTTATTGGTTATGGTAACACCTAGAGGAATGACAAATAATAGTATTTAAATAAAGAAACAACAACTATAGAATATCTTAAAAGGGAGACTTGTTTCTTGAAATAAGAGTGAAGATATATTGGTATGGTGTGAGAAAGGATCACATGTTTATATTGTTAATGCAGGTTACAAGAAGCTCTTGTATCTCAGTCTCTAGAAAGATGGTAAGTTTCTCTTGTAGCAGGTTTGGATTCCCAAATGTTGGCCTTAAACTAGTACCTTTGTTTATATTTTAGTCCCCAATAAATTCCTTAAGAAAATCTAAGAAAGTGAGGATATTTTGGTCCATCCAAATATTTGGTATGTAAAGTGGCATAAGAAAGCAAATATCACCTTTTCTTATAATGCCTTTATCCAAAATGTCTTAAGAATTATAACAAACAATACAATAATAGCAACCTATTAGAGATAATATCATTAATTTTATTTATATCCAAATCCTCCTAAAATATAAGTGTAGAGGCCTATTTTGATTATGGAGATAGGATATCTTTCTATATGGTTGTGTTGGAAAATCTATAATGAGACCTTATTAGGCCAAGGATGACGATGATGAAATGACTACAAGTATTCTTGATGTAGCCTATGGGTAGGTGATATGTAAGCCTACAAGAATTATTCTATGTAAGCCTACCAACATCTTTATGTAAGCATATGAGTAGCCTTAATGTATTCAACTTAGCAATATTGGATAAACCAATTCTATGATTAGCATTGATTAAGGGGTTTAATACATTTAATATATAGTTATTTCACCTTTAAGTCAGGTTAGGTTGGCTTGAGGTTAGCATTTAAAACCCCTAATGATTG
Source organism: Wollemia nobilis (assembly GCA_028583015.1). Classification (NCBI taxonomy): domain Eukaryota; kingdom Viridiplantae; phylum Streptophyta; class Pinopsida; order Araucariales; family Araucariaceae; genus Wollemia; species Wollemia nobilis. The sequence goes on along the minus strand of JAQPPZ010011269.1, from coordinate 1,477,445 downwards.
ATCCAATGTATCCATTTGTGACGTAAAATCGTAGGGGTACCTATGGACACCTACCCCTTATTCCTCTTATATTATTCTCTCTTTATTTTTTTGTTTTTGAAGAAGACAAAATACAACTAGGGGTATCCATCCCCAAGGGAACAATAGGGTCATCCTCACCATGATTTGAACATAGGTATCAGTATCGGATATCTCTCTTTATTATTTTATCTATATGCTCTTTATATTTTACTCTTCTTCCTTTTCTACACATGATTGTGGTGAATTTATGTTTTGGAATATTTCTAGAATATATTATGAACTCCAACATGGTATCAAATCCAATACAAAGCAACTTCACTTAAACACACAAAATATATGCATATGGAAAAATGAGGTATATATAGAGAATCTATTAGTTTCATTGGATTCCTTGCAAAATTTTAGGAGGGTTCCCAGTTCAATTATTTTGGTGATTCTTTTGTCTAACATCTTCTTTTTATGTCCAAAAATTTGGTTTTATCCCTCTAGTTCTTTGAAAATTTTAAATTTAAAAAAGATAATATTTCATCAAGTATTCCCTCCTTTGGCAAAAAAAAGTGGGTGGTGAGAGTTTTCATGCAAATGGGAAGATACAATTGAAAACTTTTACACCTTGAGTATTGAATTTAGGGGTGTTGGGGTTATTAATAAAGCACAGCACCCTGATGGTAAGGCATTTATGGTAAGGCATTTATTTTGAAGGTGGGAGATCCCTATTTCAAATCTAATAATGATTTATAATTTTCCTCTTCTATTACAGATGTGAAGGTGTATTTGTTTGGAAAATTTTGGTGCATGATATCCATTATTTAAGAGATAGGAACATGTTATTTTCACTGGAGCGCTACAATGCAATCATAAAAACTAGGGTCACATCCTTGAGATTACAATTTTGAGTCATGACATTAATTTTTTTTGGTATTATTCCTTTTTAAATAATTGACTCGACATATAAGATATAGGATCATATGTCATTCAAAAACCAATAAATATGCAATGGTAGCACATATGGATTGTGAGTAGGAGGTCCCGCATTTAAGTCTATTTAGAAATATATGGAGTGGCATTGCTTTTGCAATTGATGTGTGGATGATTCTTTTACACTAGAGTCTCCTTAAGAGGAGTGCATCCCTTTTATTATACACATCCTTGCTAATGTTGCTATGGCTAGTGGAGGAGGCTTGGCCTCGATATCCAAAGGGTCTAAAGTTCAAATCCCACATATTTTATCTCTACTGATGTATTTTTTGATATGGAAATACAATTTTTTAAGTTCAACCACTCGATATATGCCAATAGTTAGCCCCTTATTTTTACACCGTACACAATGATGATGTCGATATAGTTTAGGTGGCAATTCCTAAATGTGACATGTGGCAGTCTCCAAGTGGTGAAATATTTTTTAACAGTTAAAATTCAAATATTTTAACTATATTTTTATAAGAAAAAAACCCCTTGCGGGATTGCCTTGGTCTGAGAGACCATGACCATGGGGGTTCTACACCATCAAGTTTACCCAAGGGTCGCACCCGGACCTACCCACACCAACATTATCAATTGGATTTTGGGTACCCAATTCAACTTTTTGGTAGGGTGGAGATTCGGACCTGGGACCTCCCTTGGAGGATTGCCCTCTCCTCTTCAACTCACCTACAACACCTAGGTAAATATTTTAACTATTTTAAAGTGCCATTATGTCAAACCTTTCAAATGCCATAACTTTACTTATGAAAGCATTTTGGGTCCATTTTTTAAGATTGTAAATATTTTTGAGCCTTATAGATTGGTGACATCAATTCGAGGGCATGCTATAATTTTATAGGGATTTTTATGTAAAATGGACCCAATTATCATTCTCCTATTTACATGTGACATTATCTCCAATAAGCTTGTTTTTGTGGTCATTGGTAAGCTTACTTACATCTAGCAAATCTATTGCTCAAATCAATGTAGGAAATAGGGTTGAATTTGGCTAATATTTCCTTATTTTGGTTGTGTCACTTGTATGATCTTCAAATTAATCATGCATAATAGGCTTGACACCTTCCCTTACTACTTCAACTAGTGTAAGATTTTTAAAAGCCTTACTGATGAGGAAGGTCATGGGATCAAGTCCCTCTCTCTCATTCTTTTTTTATAGAGCATACTCTTGATGTATTTATGGAGCACTAAGAATATGATTTCCGATAATGGTTATGACATAATAGTTGTTGGCTTGCTTTATGCCTTAGAGGATCATGGTTAAATTACCCCACACATAACTTCTTGATCTAAGGTTATTTTAAAGAGTATAAAGGAAGAACAAACTGTCTTGGCACTCTTATTCATTTATCACTTTGTAACCTTGGAGAACAAAAGAGCCTTTTTCAACAAGAAGGTCATAAGTTCAAAACACGTTTCCTCTTTTTTTATCATATATTTTTTAATTCCTTCAAGGAGCACCAATTATCTAACTTTTAAATGAAATCATCAGTGTAGTGGTTGATTAGTTGTACTATATTTAGGAGATTAAGAGTTTAGTTCCTTGTTTTTAACAATTTGCACACTTGTCACAATGTGCCTCTTTCCCATGTCTTAGACATGGTGTACTCTCTAGCTCCAACATACCCATTGACATGCTAGTTGATGATGTTTTGGCTATAAGAGTAGGTTTTTAATGGTTAATGCAAGGTATACCATATTCCTATGTATCCCTTTCTGACCATTGGGGCTAATTATTCACAGTCTTGCTCCTTGCTTCATGATTTCTCTTAATATTGGAGAACAAATTATGGTTGTTGTATTGCATGTTGAACATATTATCATGGGAAGCTCAACATCTTGATCCAGGAAATGGAACTATGACTTCATTTTTACAAGAGATTTGATCCAATTCATGTACCTTGGTAAAAAAATAGCAATACTCATTGGCCCATTTAACATTCATTATGGTGGGAATGTACCATATTTAATGTATTTTCTCCTTGGCCCATCAGCTCAGATTATGGGGGAGTGTTGGAATATTTATAGTCTGAACTTATCAGGCCAAGGTCGATAGTGATGAATTTCCTATGGTCACTCTTGATATAGCCTACAGGCAAGTGATATGTAAGCCTAAGGGTAGTTTTTATATAATAACCCTTATTAATATTGGTTAAACCACCTTTATGGTTAACCTTGAGTAAAGGGTATATTTAATATATTGTAATTTAACATTCATGTTAGGTTATGTTAGCTTGAGATTAGTATTTAAATTCCCCAATGATTGATCCATTGTATTAGTAGTTTATGATATTAGATCATGGGGATGACTACCGACACCCACCCTTTATTCCTTTTATTCAATTATCTCTCTAATTTCATCTATATGCTTTTTTCTATTTCATTCTTCTTCCTTTTCCTACATAATATTGTGGTGAATGTATGTTTCAATATGTTTTTGGGAAGTGTTGTGAAATCCAACAGGTTGGAGACATGGCTTATAAGAGAAAAACACTTATTTCAAAATTTCTCATTACATTCATGGTATATTTGGAAGAAAATTTTCATAACATTCAAGAAAATTTGTAATCCACTAAAGAATTTTTTTAACTCCATCCCATAATTCAAATTTAATATCTTGCAAAAGTTTAAAACTAGAGTAGAGCATATTATCCCTAGTTGTGGGGTAAAAAAGAAATCTATTTAGCTTGTTAGCTAGAAAAAAACTCCAACAAAATGGGTTAAATAAACATTAATAGTGCTTCTAGAGAAAATCTCAAAGTAACTAACATGGACAAAGTTTCTAGAAATAAATATGGTAACTTGGTCTCTTACTTCATAAGGACTTTAGACATACACACAAAATATTATGGATGCTATGGCCTTATGTATTAGTGTGGAATAAGCCTCAAGAAGGATTTTGGCCAGTTCATCTTAGAATCAAACTCCACAATAATTTATAAATTTAATTTATCATCCAGAACTCAAAAGAGAGGTTGGTATCTCTTCAAAATTAAAAACAAATATTGGAAATTTGAAGGATCAATTTCAAAACTTTATTGTTTTGCATCTAAAAAGAGGTAGGAATCAAGTTATAAATTTGTGGGCTATGACATCATCCCAAAGTGACGTTTTAAAAGAGTTATTTACTATAGATTTAGCCATTAATAACGAATAGGAACCTTTGCACTCTGCTTCATACCGGTAATTATAACACTTAATTGTGCAATTATTTCCCTACGCAAAGATAGAGAGATGGTGATATTGCCAAGGAGGCCATGAAATTAAATCAATAAATAAAATAATGTTAATACATGACATCAAAATAAATTAATTTAATTTCTATTTTTAATAATATTTTATTAATAGGTTCGAGGTGTAGACCAATTGGTTTGACCAAACCCCGTAAGGGGGGTTGAGGTCCAAGGTTCAAAACTCGAGCCTCATCGGACTAAATTCTTGTCCCTTTCTTGGTGCTTTTAGCGGTGTAAATGTTTAAAATGATTGTGGCATGGTGGTTATAGGGGTGAATTACGCAAATAACTGTGTGGTGGCTTCCAAGGTGGACAATGCAGAATACTGTGGCGGCCATAAAATTTGGACAACCTACCTGGATTTTTGGCGGCTACTGATTCCACCATATTAAAAAAAAAATTATTAATAAATATTTAAATTCAAACGATCATAATTACTTTTATTTCAAATAATATTTTATCTTTGATGATAATTTTTTTTTGGTAATTGTAGTATTTGCATTATGTGGGTTTTTATTGGATCTCAAAACCATATACATCTCTTTTAATTAGAATTAAAATAGTAGGGGAACCGTGCAAGGAAATCTCCGTGTATTACAATTCCAAAAAATTTGATGGTTATCTAAGTCTTTGCCAAAATATGACTGCATCTTGGAATATGACAAAAAAACCAGTCAATGCTGGGTAAACCAAAAAATAGCATAAAGACAAAAATTTTGGACATCCCATAAGGACTATACATCATTAATACCACCTCGAAAGAAACATAAATTATCTCAAAATCCCTGCATCAGGAGTAAAAAGCATCTGACAGAATCAAATGAAAACACCAGGGGATAAACACAAAAACTAGAAAAACACCCACACACACCCTTTTGTCAAACATCAGTCAGGTCCCCCTTCGCTGAATTGCTCTTAGTAGCATTCTTGAGTAATTGCTTCAGGTTCCTGCTGATGGTCTCCAGGGTGTTGATAATTCTATTGATGACGATGGTAGCTACTTTGTGGTGAGTGTTTGAAGCTTGACCCAAATTGTCATTGTTGTCATCAGAGATGCACTTCAAGGAGTTTTCACTCATCTCCTTTTTGACTCTTTTAATATGGGCTTATCTGCAGTTCTGGATGGTGCTTTCCTCTAGATTGTTTTTTCTCTTGGAAAGCAGTGGTTTGCGTATGGCAGATGGGGATGACCTCCTTTTGGGTGGGATTTGATAATCAGGAGCCACGTCAGACTCTTCTGGGTCCTCATGGGAGAGCGGGAGGGGCTTGGAGCGGAGGGGTACTGAGGTAGATTTATTTTGAGGGGAGGGACGATGATGGGTGGAGGCTAGGCAGGGCATGGTAGTAGAGGATGACAAACAACCCTTGGTGAGTGGGGGTGCTTAGGGATTTCCTTTTGTGGGCATTGTGAATGGACAGTTAGATTGACCAAAAGAGAAAAATAGGGATGTTGATGGGTTTGAACCCCCTCAGGTGATATACCAGGGTGAGGTGAAAACTTAGGAGGGGCTTAGAAGGATCGTCCACTGTGATATACTACAAAATAGGAATTAATAAGGATGACCAAGGAGAAGGAAGGGATTCACGATCAAGAGTTATACCTTTCCACCTAAAAATTTTGGATGTGGTTGGAAAACCCTTCAAGCTCTTGATCTCAATTTTGTTTGTCCCTGTGGACCACTTGATATACCACCGGTAACTCTGTCACTTTAGTTAGCATTTCCACTATCACCCAAAACTGGAGGTTTTGAACCCTCACGCTCCCGTTGTTCCAATAATTCACAAAATAATTGGTTATATCAACATCAACCCCTTTGAATTTTTTGAAAAAAGGGATGAATCTCTGGGCTTCAAAAAAGGACAGGGCCAAGGGTTCAATCTAGACTTCAATAGGTTCTAACATAGCCATCGGGAGAAAACTAACTAAGAAAATAGTAAGGATTAGGATGGTAAAATGAGCATAGAGGATTTTTTGATTACATAATAAGAGCTTGGAGAGGGAGCCACTATTTAAAACCACTTGGGAGGTCAATTTGTAGTACTTAATAATCTAGAGTTGTACAATTTGCATTGGTGTGATGGGTGACTCTTCTTTGGAAATTTTCATCATCATTTTTAATCCAATTGGTGATATCACACTTAATATGGAAATAATGACCTTCACTGGTGTGGATCCACTCGCTTGGGTTGATCTAGAACAAACCATCTTGGAAATGCCCATGCATGACTTTCTCTACTGGTTTCAAAAAAGGATGTTTTATTCTGTCTGAATACGGTGATGGATGTGAGCCTTCTTGAAACCCCTCATTATTGGAAATAGTGGATGCACTTGCTTAGATAATGAGATTTATTTACGGGTTATGGGGTTGATTAATGTGATAGGGATGAGAAAGATGATCTCCAAGACTTAGCCAACCATGTATTGAAATCAGAGAACTTTGAGCAAACCACTCTCTAAGGAGCCAATGAATCAACAAACGATTAACAGGGATAGAAGGGGGATAAAAATGAGGCAAGATCAAATAAGTGGTGAAGTGGCCCAAAGGGGTTGGGGAAGGGTGGAAATTAGATGAGCGCGTGGCTCGACCAATATTTTTTTGTTCCATTAACAATATCTTGGGGAATATTCTTATCCCAGACAACCAGGGAGTTTCTATGAGCTCCTCTATTGGCCATAAGATCAGCCATTTTGTTTGCTTCCTTGTACACATGGTAGCAAGTGACATTGGACTAATTTTGTATCAATATTTTGGCTTCTTGGATGGTGTTCCTAATGCTCCAAGAGGGAATTTTGCTATTGTTGATGTAGTTGGTGATGTTGAGGGAATCCCCTTCAATTGTAGTTTTGCTATTATACATTTGAATAATTTTAGGCCTCTCCATAAAGCGTTAGCTTTGAAAACATGGTTGGATTGGATTCCCAAGTTTTCAGTGAAAGTGACCAAGATCTTACCCTTGTGGTTTCTATCAAGACCTCCAGCTCCTGCCATTCCCATATTTTCTTTAGTTGCACCATCGTAGTTGGGTTTGAGTCATCCTTCAATTGGAGGTTTCCAGTGCGCAGACTTCCTAGTATGGGAAATGGGATGGGATGATTGGCTTTCCCAAGGTATGTTGATCCTAATAAATAGAGTTTAATATATTCCTAGATCAAGGTGTTTGGGACAAGGGAAGATATGGGAATTATCTACAGCAAAACTAATGGTTTTGTTGGTAATGGTTAGGGGATCCTTGGTGAAATTTGAAAACACTTTGTTGTTCCTCTCAAGCCAAACCTGCCATAAGAAGTGATGGAGATAGATTCTCCATAGGGCCTGGATATGGGAATTTTTGAAAGGGTTGGGCCACTAGATGAAAAACTTGATCAAGGAATTGGGTTGGACCCATGTTATGTGAAATATGGATAAAACGTGGCTCAGAACAGAAGTGGAGAACTCGCACTCAGTGAACAAATGATGTACAAACTCCCGAGCTTTGGTGCACAAATGACATTTATTAGGGACCATCATCCCTCTTTTGATGATATTATCAGTGGATAGGATTTTGTTTTGGATTGCTAGCCAAGAAAAGATCCTGAATTTAGGAATGATATGTTTGATCCAGATGATATTGAAGGAAATAGACACTTTTTGGGGATTGAGAAGGAGATGGTGGGCAGTTTTGGTGGAGAATATCCCATTATCAGTTTCTTTCCAAATGGGGTAGTCATTTATTATTTATGTCAGGATCACTATAGAGTTCAGCATGTGAGACAAAATTTTTATAACATTTTTTATTTACCTGTTGGTTTGAATGATATTGAGGTCTTTCCACTTTTTAGTACCATTTTTTGATTGAATGAAGTCTACCACTTTTCTACCTATAGAAATATCAAGAAAAGGTTTCAGTAAGGATATTTCATTGTCTTCTATTTGGGCTTCACCTCCAATCTATTTGTCCAAAATTTTATAGAGAGAACAAATCCCAACTGCCATCTTGTTCCCTTTTGTATGAGAGCCCTAGAATTGATAATGGATTTCTAGAAGGTGGATCCTTCCTTGGGGATTTCTACATCCATGAAGTATTTACCTTGAAGATACTTCCTTTTGACAATTGACACCCATTCTGCATCTGAATTTGTGAATATTTTCCATGCTTGCTTTGACAGCAAAGTTGTGTTCATGTTGTTTATTCTTCTGAGGTCTAACCCACCTTGGATCTTAGGCTTGCATACCTTTTCCCATCCGACCAGGTGAATTTTCTTTTTGTTTTCTAACCTAGTCCACAGGAATATTTTTTAAGTTTTCTTTATCCTGAAGTAGACTGACATGGGAGCTTTGAACACAGAGAGGAAGTAGATTGGAATACTTTGAAGTCAAGCTGAGGTAAGGGTTACTTTGGCAGCTTGAGACAGGAGAGCTCCTTTCCAGCCTGCCAAATTTTTTTTAATTCTCTCTATCACATGGCTCCACATGGAATTTTTGGGGCGATTGGTGAAAAGAGAGAGACCCAAGTATCAAGTAGAAAACTCACTAATGTTGCACTGGAGAATCTAAGCAATTTTGACCTACTTAGGATGGGGAGTTTTGATGAAGAAACTTTTGCTCTTAGTGTAATTTATCTCTTGACTTGTTGCCTTTTCATATAAGTCAAAAATGTGCTTGAGCATTTTGACCTCCAAAATTGAAACATGGGTGGTGAGGATTGTGTTATCCATAAATTATTAGTGGGACAGGGGATTAATATTCAAAGCAGCCTTGATTTCTAAAATGGAGCCCTTGGATACCATATTCTTGAGGGTTCTTCCCAAAGATTCAACAAGCAAAATTAAAAGAATGGGTGAGAGGGGGTCACCTTACCTAATACCTTAGCCACTCAAGAAATATCCTATAGTGGATCCATTTACTAAAACTAAAAACCATGGGTTTGATATGCATCCTTTGATCAGGTCAATCCAGTCCCTATAGAAGCCAATTTTTTGTATAATAGCAAGTAGAAAGTCCCTATTGACTCTATCAAAATATTTTTTTATGTTGAGCTTGAGAAAAAGGGTAGCCTTCTTGGTTTGGGATGCTGAATGGAGGACCTCATGCAGGGAAATAATTCCATCATTGATAGACCTTCCTTTGACTGAACTCCATTAACATGAATCTATGATGTTGGTGGAGAATAGAACTAACACAGTAAAGGAGACAAGGAAAACAAGAGCCAAATTTCTTATCCAATAGCTTCGAAAGAATTTACAAAGAATATATAGCAATCTGTCATTTTGCCAATCCCTTCTCATTACAATTCTTGGGTTTTTATCGAGGCCTCGACCCTTTGTGTTTTCAAACTTCCCACGATCTGCAACTGCCACCTGGATCAATACTGGGAAGTTGCATTGATGAGACTCTAGGTGAGGTGCACAACTGGCTGCCATAACCATCAGGATCTTCTTCTGGAACTGCTGCTTCGTTGCTAGTTGCTTATAAATGTGTCTCTATATATCATGTGCAAGTGGCTGACATGCTTGTTGGAATCCTCTGAGACTGCTGCTTCACTACCGCTAGCTTGTCGTGCACGAAGGGATGCATTTATGAAATCCTGGAGTGCATGTTTTTCTTTTGGTCGCAATATCGTGACATGTCATGATATCATGACAATTCATTTCTATGCTTTCTCTCTCCTGCTTTGGTCGCGATATCGCGACATTCCTTTCTTCATGCCTTCTAGCTTTCGCTTTGGTCGTGATATCGCGACCTATCATGATATCGTGACATTTTTCTATCATGCCTCTGTTCTTCAGTTTCGGTCACAAAATCGTGACATGTCACGATTTCATGACCTTCCATCCTCTGCGCATTTGCTCCATGCTTTGGTCGCAATTTCACAACATTCTGTCCGTCGTATCTCTATCTCCTATTTTGGTCTCGATATCGCGACACTTTTTCTGTCGTGATATCGCGACACATATTTTTCTTTTGCAAAACACTTAGAAAAATTTGGTTGATGCAAGATTGCTCTGCTGCCCTCGAATGCTCCTACATCAGACACCCGAGGTGGATTGAGAAGTGATCCTCACTTCTGATCTATGAGAGGAAGACCCAGGCGGTCAACCTCTATTTTTGACAACCAAGTTGCATCTTCTATAGGTCTGCCCTTCCACTTGATCAAATATTCAGAATATTTTTTGTTCCTGGTGCTTCTGCCTTCACAAGTATCTAATATTTTCTTGATCTCGTCTGTGGTTGGGTTAGATGTTGGAATGCTCCACAACTCTGTACTTGCTACCTCTGTACTATCTCCCTCATGGTATTCCACTAAATCTGATATGTTAAAAATAGGCGAAATGTCTTGCCCACTTGGAAATTCCACTTCATATGCATTGCCTGAATCCTATATTTTTAGTATTCTGCATGGCCCAAAATTCTTCATCTTCAACTTGTTATAAGTTTTGGCAGGAAATATTTCTTTTCTGAGATGGACCATGACTTCATCTCCTACTTCGAACTCTTTGAACCGCCACTTTTGGTCTGCTCTTTTCTTATACTGAGTATTCATTTTTGTAATTTGTTTCTTCACTTCTTCATGCATGGTTTTCATATGTTCTGCAAATTTCTCAGCCTTGGCACTGCTCTTTTCATCTTTATCCAATTTACTCAGCTCAGAAACATTTCTTGGGCTGTTTCCATATATGACTTGGAATGGAGATTTGTTTGTACTCTTGTTGACAGAATTGTTGTATGCAAATTTTTCCTCGCGACAAAACCAAATCCCATCCCTTGGTTTTATCTGCTATCAAGCATCTCAATAAATTACCCGGACTTCTATTTACCACCTCTCGTCTGTCCATCAGTCTGTGGGTGGCATGCAGAACTGAACTTCAGATCTGTCTTCAACTTCTTCCACAATGTTCTCCAGAAATACCCCACAAACTTTGTATCTTTGTCAGAAACGATGCTTTTTGGTAGACCATGAAGTCGTACCACTTCCTTGAAAAATAACCCTACAATGTGAACCGCATCACTTATTTTTTTGCAGGGAATAAAATGTGCCCTCTTGGAGAATCTATCAACCACCACAAATATGAAGTCATTTCCCCTCTGTGTTCTCGGCAATCCAAGAATGAAGTCCATGTTGATGTCCTCCCATGGCCTCTCAGGTACAGGTAACGGCTGATATAATCCCGTGTTCTGCCTCACACCTTTTTCCATTTGGCATATTCTGCAACTTTGCACAAACCTTTTCACATCCTTCTGCAGTTGCGGCCAATAGTAGTTCTCACTCACCAGGGCAATGGTCTTATCTCGACCAAAATGTCCAGCCAGTCCCCCGCTGTGCTTCTCCTTGACTAAGTTTTCCCGCATGGAACTCCTTGGAATGCATAATTTACTTCCCCTGAACAAAATTCCATCTTGGATTAGAAAATCCAACCACTTTGTCCTATCCACAGTAATAGGTGCCAAGCAAGCCGTCCAGGCTTCTGCAAAATCGGGATCTTCAAGGTACAAACCCTTCGGTTCTTCAAATCCTACCACTTCCATCGTCATTTCAATCAGCAAATTCTGCCTTCTACTTAAGGCGTCCACAACTTTGTTTGATTTTCCGCTTCTGTGATTCAACACAAAGGTATAACTTTGGAGAAACTCAACCCACTTCAAGTGCCTCTGATTCAGTTTTGCTTGGCTATTAATGTATTGTAAGGCCTGATGATCGGTAAATAGAACAAACTCTTTTGGCAACAAATAATGCCTCCACTTCTTTAGAGCCCGAACTATTGCATAAAACTCCTGATCATAAACTGAATACTTTTTTCGAGCATCATTGAGTTTCTCACTAAAGTAAGCAACAAGCCTACCTTCCTGACTCAGTACAGCTCCTATTGCACTACCACTGGCATCACAATCTACCTAAAAAACCTTGTTAAAGTCTGGGAGTGCCAAAACAGGTTGTTCTATGACCTTCTTCTTCAATAGATCAAAGATCCTATCTGCTCCTAAGGTCCACTTAAACTCTTTCTTATCCCCTCTCATTGTTTCTGTGAGGGGTGCACAAATGCTGCTAAAATTTCTAATGAACTTTTTGTAAAAGCTGGCTAGACCATGAAATGATCTTACCTCTATTGTGCTTCTTGGACTATGCCATTCGATGATAGCTTTCACATTTTCTGGGTCCATTTTTAGACCTTCGCTGAGATGACAAATCCCAGGTACACTAACTCCTTTACAAAATTACACTTTTTCAGATTAATTAATAACTGCTCCTCCCGTAGCTTCTCAAAAACCCTTCTGATGTGCATCAGGTGCTCTTCCAGGGTTCTACTAAATATTAATATGTCATCTAAATAGACAATGACAAATTTGCCTAAAAATTCCTTCAGTACCTCATTCATCAGTCGCATGAAGGTACTTGGTGCATTAGATATTCCAAATGGCATGACCAACCACTCATACAAACCCTCTCTGATATTGAAGGTTGTCTTCCACTCATCTCCTTCTCTGACACGGATCTGATGGTAACCACTCTTGAGGTCAATCTTGGTGAAGTACTTGGCTCCACTCAAATAGTCCATTATGTCATCCATTCTTGGCAATGGAAATCTATATTTTATTGTGATCTTGTTGATGGCTCGAGAGTCTGTACACATTCTCCACTCTCCATATTTCTTTGGTGCTAGCACTGCAGGCACTACGCATGGACTCAAGCTTTCCCGAATCAGTCCCTTCTCCAGCAACTCCTGGACCTACCTGTTTAGCTCCTTAGTTTCTACAGGCATCATTCTATGTGCAGCTTTATTGGGCAAGCTTGATCCTAGCACCAAATCGATATGGTGACTGATCTTCCTTACTGGGGGTAAACCCTCAGGCACATTATTAGATATAATATCTGGAAATTCCTCCAATAGATCTAGGACTTCTTCTGGGGTATCCTTGCATTCTTTCTCCCTAACTCTAGGGATTAATGCATAACACATATGTTCATGCTTCAAATCATCTAAAAAAAATTTCTCGTCAACTAAGCAAATTTTGGCACTGCCACATACCTTTTCTTCCACCTCCTTTAGGGGTTTCATCTTATGACGCATTCCATTCTTTGTTATGGAGTAGGTGTTGGCACGGCCATCATGAACCGCACACTTGTCAAACTGCCATGGCCTTCCCAATAGCAAATGGCACGCATCCATGGGCAGGATGTCGCACAAGACCTCATCACGGTAATTCCCAATGCTAAATTTTACCAGGCATTATTCACTGACCAAAACCTTATGGTCTTTCTGCAACCATGCGATCTGATATGGATGCGGGTGTCTCTTCCTTTCCAGTTGTAGCTTTGTAACCATTCCCTCTGAAACTAGGTTATCCGTGCTACCGTTGTCAATAATAATATTGCAAATCTTACCCGCGCATTTACACCTTGTGCAGAATAAGCTTTTCCTCTAATCTATGCCCCCCTCTTCATTTAGCAGGACTCTCCTTGTGATCATTACTTCTCCTCTCTCTGCTTCTTCAGAATGCTCATATCCAACATCTTCATCAGCGATCACGGCTTTGGCATTTCCTTTCGGCCTCCTATTATTCCTTTCTCGTTGCTATGGACACTCGTATTGGTGATGTCCCTCTTCTCCACATTGGAAAAAAGTTCCACAGAATCTTCCTCTTCCCTGGCCACGTCCAGCTCTGCCCCTTCCCCCTCGGTAATCATTATTCTGATTACGGAGGCGGTAGGTATTTTCTCTCCTTTGTTCCCTGATTCATTGCTACCTTCTCCATTCTTCTGAGAATCTTCATTTCTTCTTCCACTAGTCCTTCCACCGGTTCTTCCGCCATGACCTCTTCCTATTTTCTTGTTCTCAAACCTCCTATTGAGATTTTCTTCAACCTTTAGGGAAAATTGGTAAGCGTCCTCTATGGTGGTCATCTAGACCAGACTTAATTCTTCTTGAATACTTTCTCGTAACCCATTAATGTAATAGGCTACCTTCTCCTTGTTGGCCTCTGAGTGGCCTGTTATGATCATAATTTTATGAAACTCTTATGTGTATTCTTTTACAGACTTACTTTATTGCCTCAACCCTTGCATTTTCTTTAGCAGGTCTAACTCATAATCACCAGGGATGAACTGCCTCTTCAGATTTTCTACCATTCGTTCCCATTTTGTGATTCTCTCTTTTCTTCTTCTATTTTTCTCCAGCTGCACTCCCTTCCACCAAATGCTGGCATGACCTTTCAGTTTGGTCTTAGAGAATCTGACCCTATCAGGATCCTCAACCTCCTCGTACTTAAAGTACTCTTCTAGATCGTTGATCTAGTCGATCAATTCCTTCGAATCAAGGTTCCCAAAATACGTGGAAACCTCTATCTTCGGCCTCTTCCCAATCCGGGATATGGCTTTGTATAGTCTGGCTTGAGCAGGATCTACTGCTTCTTCTTCTTCCTCAGGCTAGCCCTCTTCTTCGTCATCTTCCTCTTCGCTACCTTCATCTCTTCTTAGTTCAAATCCTCTACGCATCTCTTCTTACAGGGCTTGTATTTTCCTCTACAAAACTCGGATAGCTTCCGTTGCTGCCATGCCCTCCCACCAACAAGGTTTCTTCTTGGAGGCATTCTGCTTACTCTCTCACAAGCCCTTCCATAGATCCTGGTGTAACTACTTCACGTCCGGTGATCTGTTACACACTTAGGAACTTTCGGCTCTGATACCACTTGGTGGAGAATAGAACTAACACAGTAAAGGAGACAAGGAAAACAAGAGCCAAATTTCTTATCCAATAGCTTCAAAATAATTTACAAAGAATATACAGCAATCTACCATTTTTCCAACCCCTTCTCATTACAATTCTTGGGTTTTTATCGAGGCCCTGACCCTCTATGTTTTCAAACTTCCCACGATCTGCAACTGCCACCTGGATCAATATTGGGAAGTTGCATTGATGAGACTCTGGGTGAGGTGCGCGACTGGCTGCCATAACCATCGGGATCTTCTTCTAGAACTGCTGCTTCATTGCTAGTTGCTTATAAATGCATCTCTAGATATCATGTGTGAGTGGCCGACATGCTTGTTGGAATCCTCTAAGACTGTTGCTTCACTACCGCTAGCTTGTCGTGCATGAAGGGATGCATTTATGAAAGCCTGGAGTGCATGTTTTTCTTTTGGTCGTGATATCCTGACATTTCACGATATCGTGACAATTCCTTTATGTGCTTTCTCTCTCCTGCTCTGATCGCGATATCACGACATGTTGTGATATCATGACATTCCTTCCTTCATGCCTTCTAGCTTCTGCTTTGGTCGCAATATCGTGACCTGTCACGATATCGCGACGTTTTTCTATCGCGCCTCCGTTCTTCAGTTTCGGTCACGAAATCGCAACATGTCACGATTTCGTGACCTTATGTCCTCTGCACCTTTACTCCCTACTCTGGTCGTGATTTCGTGACATTATGTCCGTCGCATCTTTATCTCCTATTTTGGTCACGATATCGCGACACTTTTTTTGTCGCAATATCGCGACACATATTTTTCTTCTGCAAAACACTTAGAAAAATTTGGTTGATGCAAGATTGCTCTGCTGCCCTCGGATGCTCCTGCATCAGATGTGGAGAAGGATATCTTTGAGCCTTGTTGTCAATGCTTTGGTTAAAATTTTGTAGATTACATTGCATAGGCTGATGGGTCTATAATAATTCATATATTTGCACTCAGACCCTTTAGGGATTAAATCAATGAAGGTGGAATTCATGCCTCTAGGAATGAATTTTGATTTTTGCATGAATTTGATGGCACTTCAAATATCTTCTTCAATGATGTCCTAGAATAGATAAGCAAGGCATATACTTGATAAGCAAGGCATTCATTGTAGGATTGATCATGCTAGGAATGTACTGGAGGAGTTGATCTTGGGCCTGCCTTAGACAAGGTGCACCGGCTCCCAACCTATTTTTAAAAAAAGTAACTGCTTCTTCCTAAATTTTGAGGATGTCTGTCATTGTAGTACCATCAGTTTTGGTTAGCTCTTTAATTTTATTTGAGCTTATGTGATGAAGAGTGGAGGCATGGAAAAATTTCATGTTTGAATCCCCTTCTTTGAGCCATAAGGCTTTGGATTTTTGTGAAGAACACAAGCTTATACTGAGAGGGGGTGAACAGTATAAGACCACTTTTAAATTTTCTTTCCCAATCAATATTATGCAATGTAAAGATAGCAATATCAAAAGTAGTAATCAAAGCAATGCACAAATCACCACACATAATAGAGACACCAATTTAACATGGTTCACCCAATGTGGGCTACTCCACGAAGAAAATATTTCACTAAAATTTTCTCAAGCAATATCTTGGGAATCATTTCCCTATTACAATGTTTATGGACCTCTT
The DNA here is from genome assembly GCA_028583015.1 of Wollemia nobilis. Classification (NCBI taxonomy): domain Eukaryota; kingdom Viridiplantae; phylum Streptophyta; class Pinopsida; order Araucariales; family Araucariaceae; genus Wollemia; species Wollemia nobilis. The sequence goes on along the minus strand of JAQPPZ010011269.1, from coordinate 1,460,874 downwards.
TCCAAAGGACATACCAATCCCCTTAATCAAGTTTGTGGATCTCCATACATAGGAGAACTCCTTTCCCCTTAGCTCTGGCTGGTGATCTTCTAGAAGAATTGTTGCCCTCACTACTCTAGCTAATGGATCTCTATCCACTTAAGACACATATCCTCACTGCCCTAGCTAATGGATATCTATCTACTGGAGACTATCGTCCTCTATACTCTGTCACCTCCAAAGCTTGCTCTCAGATCTATCTCAAATATGCACTAAACATAGTCCTTCGATCTAGCACAGATCTTCTCAATCTCTATCCTCTACTATGGCACAAACCTGTCCTCAAATATACACCAAACTCTGTTCTCAAATTCGTACTAAACATAGTCCTTTGATCTAGCACAAATATGTTCTCAATCTCTATCCTTTGATCTGCACTAAACATAGTCCTTCGATCTAGCACAAATTTTTTCTCAATATTTGTCCTCAAGACTTAACAGAAAGTTTGATCCAATTATAAATCAACACTTCTAGATCTACCCCAAACCTTAACTAAAGGTTTGAACAAATCAATCAATCAACTTTGCTCACAAGTCTTCTCAAAGACTTGTCTCAAATATGCCTTGTAAGCTTCCACAAAAGCTCACACTAATCTATCCACAAGTCCTCTCTAGAACTTGTCCAATCTTCTCAACAAGTCCTCACTAGAACTTTTCCAATCTCATAGAAACATAAAGAGAATTGTTAGAGACTCAATATGCTTCACATTCATCACAATGCTCAATCACTTTCAATCACTCTTTTAGAAACATATAGAGAATTTTTAGAGACTCAATATGCTTCGCATTCACCTCAATGTTCAATCACTTTCAACAACTCTTTTAGAAACATATAGAGAATTGTTAGAGACTCAATATGCTCCACACTCACAAACTCTCAATCACTTTATCAACTCAATTCATAATATAGAACAATTTGTTTTGTATAACTTGAACTATCACTTCAACACATCCACTTGACTAGGCTCATCCAACTTTACTCAATAAATTACTCAAAAAAATAATCCTTACTCACAAACCCTAGTCCAAGCATATGAACACTCACTCAAATGTTCCAACAATGCTTATCATAAAATATCACATAACAATGATACTCATGATCTTTGCAAACCCTAGTTCAAGTTCTTCACTCAACCAATCACTTCAACAATAATTCTTATCAAACAAGGTTACTTTCCTTAACCTCTATTCCAAAAAACCTTGAAGCATTCATTTAAAACACACTCAACAAGTAAAACTTAACAAAGTCCTTTTCATTCCAATCTTGTTTTCTAGAAAATCTCAATCACTCACTTCAACCAAAGAAGAATATGCCCATACCTTTTATTTGATGTAGAAGTGACCTTAGAAAACCTGTCTCAACCACAATTTTCTCTTTTGCCAAATTCAATAGTTAAGTGATAAAACATCACACTAACCTCTTCACAAAATAATTCTCAATTACAAAAATTAATCAAACTTGATTACACCTTATTTCTCCTTCTTAAAATAATATCCAACACCACAAATATTCAATCAAAACACTTCTTCCAAAACTCTAACTCATCAAAATAACCTCTTAACAAATTAATTTCATCATAACCCTTTTCAGAAAAATATCTCAAAAATAATCCAAACTCTACTTATGACTCCCTACTTAATATTGCATCAATTAAATAAATCACTTTATAAAATAATGCAATAAATCAATATCTCAATTTTCTAAGGTAAAACACTTTTACTTTAGCAACAATTAACCTTTCATATACCAAAATAATATTTTCTTAACACACAACTTAACGTCCACCTTATCTCTCGTTAAAACCTTAGCAATGCAACATAAAATAATTTCTAAAAATAAAGTTACCACTTTTCACAATCCACGGGACTCAAAAATTACACCAAACTTTCCACAGTGCCTTGGTCGCGGCTTCTACATCGTGTGAGCCACATGCTCCACTTGGAGCCTCAAAGCGCAATACATGCTTTGACTTACTCAACCTCCTAAGAGCCCTTGGCTCTTCCTTCAATACCTGGCGTTACCACACTTCGTTCGATTGGGAGGCACTTTTAGTATTTTGTACGAGCTCTTCGTATATTCGGATGCATTAAATATTATACCAAACTTTGGAATGGTTAAGGTATTAATACCTTATGCCTTCCTTGCCATACACGTCGATGGAGGAAAAACGTTAGGGAGTCGGCGCTAACATTTGCCTTCAAATAATATTTATTTATAATTATTTAAATTCAAAAAAAATAAATATTATAAATTAAATATTTAAATCTCCTTTGGGCTTTTAAAAAACCTCCTTAGGTTTTAGAAAACCTTTTTGATTTTATTTATAATTATTTAAATTCAAAAGAATTTAAATATTATAAATTAAATATTTAAATATTCTTTGGGCTATTTGAAATAAAAGCCTCCTTAGGTTTTAGAAAACCTTTTTGATTTTCCCAACCATGGTTTTAATAAAAAACCTTTTATTTTGCCCAACCATGGTTTTAATAAAAAACCTTTTATTTTGCCCAACCATGGTTTTAATAAAACCCTTTATTTTGTGCTTCACATAATATTTAAAAATAAACATTATGAAGCTCTTTTGCCACCAACCTTTTGCATTACTCAATTTATCCTTTTGACATCAATGATAATTTATCCTTGACATCAATGACAACTTCATCTACTCAAAATGTCCAACAATCTTCTCCTTTGTCATTGATGGCAACCCAATTATCTTTTCAAAAAAATTTAACCTGTTTTTGTCCTGCTCCCCCTGACTCAATGCTCTCTTCTTAAATCAAATCTCTCCTCCTTACTTAAATCTCTTCCCCTTTGACATCAATGGCAAAGGGTCATCTTTGGGGCTCGGGGCTAAGAATGAGTATCTTAGCTTAGCCCCTCCTCCACCTCCTCTTGAGGTGGTTAATTCTGGGGTGGGAGTATTTCTACTCCCAACAAGCATTGTTCTTTACCTTTGTCATCTTTCCTTCTCATCTGATCCTTTTGATTCCTTTGATTGTTTCAGTTCATGTCCATGTTCCTATTTCTATATATATTCATGTTCCTGTTCATGTCCATATTCTTGTTCTTGTTCCTGTCCATATTCCTATTCATATTCTTGTTCTTGTTTCTGTTCATATCCATATTCCTATTCCTATTCATGTTCTTGTTCTTGCTTGATTCTGGAATGTTTGCTCTACACCACTTTGTTATATGTCCATAATTATTGCACTTATAACACTTAATGTTATTATTCCTTGGAGGTGCAAATGTCTTGGGATTTCTCCTGGTGAAGCCATATCTATTTTTTTCATGTACCTTTCAATTCATTGCCTTGTGACCAAACTGATTACATGAGTAGCAATACCCAATGCAAAAGTTGTATGTTCTTGAAGTTCCCATACTCTTGTCTTTCATGTGTCCTGCACTGTGAAGCCATGTGCCCAAATCTATGACATGAGAAAAATCGTCCATTGAAATTTCCTTGCCTTGACCTCATAGATCTCTTAGTCTCTCTTTCTTTGTACTGGTCCTTGTTCCATCTATTTCTTCTTTGTGCATTGTTCCTTTCTTTATTAAAATTTTTGGTGTCCAACTCATCCTCAGAAGTCTCACTTTCTCTTACACTATCTTCTTCTAAAGTTTCTTCTTCTGAAGTTTCTTCTTCTTTAGAACTTGAGGTTGACTCTTCTTCTTATTTATTTTGAGCCTGTTCAAAACCAAGACTTGTTTTGTTTGTTGACCTTCTTTGTACCTTGATCATCTTATCCAAATTCTTTGAACTCTTCCCAAACTTGTGTAGCTTGTCCTTGGATTTTTCTAATTCTTCCCTTAGTAGAGCTACTTCTTGTTCTAACCTTTCACATTCTAAGACCTTTGCTTCTAACTTATCCTTGAACTTCTTTGTCTTAGCCATTGACTTGTTTAGATCATCTATAAGCTTTCCTCTCTCTTCATCACATTATTGAAACTGGATCTCAAGTTGGGAGTTTTGCTTTCTTACCTTATTTAAAGTTTTAAGAGCATAAATAAGCTCTCCCTCAATATCAACTCCTTTTTTTTATTCTTCCTCTATTTGTTTTCCTTTGTCAACATCTTCATTTTATTTTGACTTGTCTTCTATAGGATCACCTTCTTCTTCTTCTAGTGCCATTATAATATTCTCTTCTGGTCCTTCAAGTGCATTCTCATATTCATCATCACTAAAACTGAAACCATTTCTTGTACAAATATCTTCAAGATGTCCAAAATTACCACATCTAATACACTTGAGAATTATTGGTGACCTTTTCTTAACTTCATCTTTTTCTTCTATCAAAAATAGGACTTCATCTCTATCATTATCTGAGAAACTATTATCACTATCACTTGAGTACTTACTTGCTTTATTTGCATAGTAGCTCTTCTTTTATCTTTGAAAGAACTTCTTTCCTTGTTTGCCTTGTCCATCCTTGCCTTTCTTTTGGTACCTGTATTTTTTTTATTCCCTGTTCTTATGATCCTGTTTTTCTTCTTTTTTGTTATTTTTGGCTTCTTGACAATCAATTGCATAGTGACCATACTTTCCACAATTGAAACATCTAACAGATTTTGCATCTTTAAATATTCTTGAATCCTTATTCCTTCTACCATAATTATCTTCCTAATCACTAGATGACTCATTACTTGAATCTGACTTCTTGCCCTTTGTCTTATTAATTGCTTTGAAGGTTGCTTCCTTCTAGAGATTAGGTTCCTCTTTTGTTCTTAACTCAAAAGTTGTAAGAATACCAAGTACCATATCTCTTGTCAAAGAATCACCATCCTTTGCTTCTTCTGTAGTTGAAATCTTTTCACCTTGTTGGGAGAGACCTTAAGATTTTATCACAAACATTAGCTTCTTCAACCTTAAGTCCAAGTCCTTGCATGGCATTAACAACCTCATCTATCCCAAGTAGATAAGTATTAATATTTTCCTCATCTAGACCCCCGGATGAGCCTTGGTTGGTACTGAAAACATTTTTACTATTTTTCCATATGTTTTGGGTCACTTTGTGAGCTTTTGCCTGATCAATTTTGGTTTCTTGCATGATGAGGATTGTAGGTTTGATATATTTCCTTACAGTGCTTGTGAGTCTCTGCTTGGCCGCACTATTGAGCCCTCTCACATTCCATGAGAGGATCCTCATCTGAAAACTTTGGTTCCTTTCTTGCCTCCCTTTGAAGTTTGCAAGGGAGGTTTGGATAGTTTGGGATCATCTTTCGGTTGGTTGAACAGATCTAGGAAGAGGGTTTTTTAAATCCCATTGGCTATATCTTCTGCAATTTCTTTTTTGTTTGGCTCTTGGATATTTGGTCTTCCCCTTTTCTTATCTAAACCATAATCCACCAAATATTTTTGGAAATCCGGGTGTTTTTGGGGCTGAAATCAGCTCTGGTTGAAGGGCTTCCAGGCTGCTCTTGCCCAGGGAGGAGATCAGGGGGAGGTTCAAAAGGCCCTGATCAGGATGGGGAGAGGGGGGGATAGAGCTCTTCGAGGGGGAAACATATTTTGAAGGGGTATGGGTCTGGAAAGTCTCTTCAACGGAGGGGTTTTGGATTTCCTTTGCAGCACTCAGAATGTCATCATTTGAGAGGATTTGAAGATCATCATTTATCCCAGAGTCATGATTAGTAAATCCAAAAGGAACATCAAAGTGATTGAGGTGAGCAAAAAGGGAGTCTACCTTACTTTGATCTTCTAGTTGTTTGGACTCGCAACTTGTTTCCCTTTGTTTGGCATGGGATTCTAGATATTTGCTTACTAATGGTGATTTCCTCTATTCATTTGCCTTCCCTTTTGAGTGTGGGATTTATCTTGGTGTTTTCCAACTTGGACTCTAATTCTTTGATCAGTGTTCTTCAGTTCTTTCTATGGCCTGAGAGAGGGACATTGGTTCTTGAGGTGTTCTTGGGCTTGACATTCAATACATAATACAGGTTTATTCTCGTATTCTATTGCCTAATATCTACGATAGGATCCATAGATGAGGTTTATCCGCATTGGTAGCTGAGAATCTATATTGGCATTGACACAAATTTTGGTATGGATCATGCAAGTGTGGGCTTTAGTGGTGGGGCCAATAGTTATCATTTCTCCTATGTATCTGCTAATTCCCTACAATATATATTCATTCCAAAACTGGTTGGGTAGGCATGGAAGATGGACCCACATCGGTGCTAAGTTGATGTTTTGAGTCTCAGCATTGAAATCCTCTCCCTATTTGCGGATAAACGGGCTTTTTCTTCTTTAAAACCATGGTCCCCATGTTAGGATGTAAGGGATGCATCCTCTTGATTACTAAGCCAAATCTGAAAAACCCTCAAGGTAGGGCTACGACCTTGAGGTTCCCTAGGATTTTTCACCTGGATGGCACCCATATTCGGATGGATTCCATATCCGGTCGCCCTCCTACAAATTTCCCAATCAGGCATAGGCTCTCTAAGGAAAGGTAATCAGTCATTCGGGTTTATGGGATCACTAGATCCTCTCCTACCGAGACTAAAGGGTTATGCCCTTCAGGAGTCAACTGGGTGTTGATTCCCTTGACCTTTTCAACATATGAGCCGGATGGAAAGGTCCCGTGAGGGGCCCCATATTTGTTGGTATTCCTACCAAGTTTGTTCGGTGGTTCTTTATCCCAAGACTTTTCCTTCCCAAGGGATTCGTTGCTTTTCGGATCTGGATCTGATCCCAATGCTCCATCCCCCGTGGCAGATTTGACTATCTCACTTGGTTCAGGATCCTTGGAAGTTGTTCTTCCCACCAAGTCCTGGTTCCTGCCTAAAGTCGTCTGAGCTCCATTGTTCAACATCCTCTTCCCTATCCTCTTTGATGATATTTTTTTTGGTAAGTAGTGTTTGTATTTACAATGGGTTTTAATAAGGATCCCAAAACCTGATTACATAAGCAATGGGCCTAGGGCATCAATCCCTTGAAACTGAACACCAAAACAGAAATCCCGCCCAGCGATAACAGTAAGCATGAAACAATCCCTCTCAGTGGGAAACAAACAAATAAGAAAGAAAGTAGTTTTGGAGATCCCGCCCAGCGGAGAGTAGCCAAAAACCACCATCGAGAATATCCCACCCAACAGGAAGCAAAGAAAAACCGTTACAATAAAATCCCGCCTCGCGGGAAGCAGTCAAAACCATCACAAATAGTCCCGCCTAGCGATAAGCAACAGGGAAATCCCGCCATCCGGGAAACCAGCAGAAGAGAAAGGATCCCGCCTCACGGGAAAACTGGCGGATTTGGCAGAACCCACCCTGTGGAGAAACCATCCCACCCATCGGGAAAACATTTCGTTCAGCGAGAGCCATCCTGCAGGAAGCCGACAGCCAGCACAGAGAGGATCCAGCCCATCAGGAAGCAACCAGAGAGCTGCACCACGAGGAACCCGCCTTGGGAAAACAGAAGAGGATCCCGTCCCAACAGCAGGGACCAAGAATCCCGTCCAAGCACAAAGGCAGCTTCAGGGAACTGGGATTGGGAATGGGAACAACCCAGACAGGGAAAAGCCCCCCCAAGGCCAAACCAGATGCCCAGGATGTCCACCAAGGAGCAGAGCCAACACGAAGAAGCCTCCACATGGGAATAACAACAGCCAGGATCATGTCGAGGATTCACAAGCAAAATGGGGAAAGAGGCCCCCCAGACCACCCCCAAAGCTGTGAGGACCTCAAGGGAGACCCCAGAAAGCTGTCCAAACCCAAAACCGTCACCTCCACCACACCGAGAAACGTAGGGGACCAGATCCACGCGAATAACCTGCAAAAAACTCCAAGGGGAAGCCTGAGGGAAAAATGGAAGGGATCCCCAACCAAACAGGGATCCTTGGGAAGCACCAGTCTGAAAAACAACCAAGGAAACCCTAGCCGGCCGGGAGGGGCGTAGATAGTGGAGAAGGATCTCCCCTCAGGAGATCATCTGCAAACAACCACTCCCCTGGAGGGATGACCTAGGTTGATCCAGGGACTGGGCAGGAACCAGGAGCCATGGGAGGGGGAGCAGGGGAGGGACCAGAGCCCTCTCCTCTCAACCCTCTTTGATGATATTTTTATTAATAGTTATAAATTTCTTTAATTAAATGTTTTAGGATTGGGAAGTAAAGGTGGTTAGCATATAAGAAACTTTAAAAGCCACTTTTTATAATTAGATGGAAAATAATTCTTTAAAAATGTATTTCATTTGTTAACAATAAAATCATAGCTTTGTTTTTAATAACATATTAATAAATTAATTAATTTAAAATAGAATTTAATCAATATTATATAAATTTATGTATTAATGATTTAATTTGAAAATATACATCATATATGTGTCTTTAATAAAATATATTGCACTCTAATAATAATAATGTATTGATTTATTTTTTAATTTTATAAATATAAAAAATAACAAACCATTCCCCACTCACCACTCGATCGAATCCTTGTGATCCCACTCCGTCAAGATCAACCCCAAATTTTGAGGTCCCCAATAGATACGCCACAATACTACCTTGAACTTCCTTAAAAGGGTGCAGCCACTAGAAAATGATGATAAATCATACCATGGCACTTGTTGGCCCATTAGGCGTTTCACTCTATAATTAAAACATGGTTATTCTAGGAGATTATGAAGCTGTATCAGATACTGGTATGTTTTGAACGTGTAGCATGTGATTTAGTGCTACACCACACAACCTTTTAACGATGAATAATCGTTTATTTAAATTAAAGACTATATAGCATTGACCTTTATAAATATTTATTCTTTTATGGACGGTGAAAAAGGATTAAAATTGTTGCCTATGATTGACTTTTATACCACTACTCTATGTTGACTTTTGTACAACATTAAAAAAAAATTAAATTTTATAAAATATTAATATTTTTAAATCAGTTTCAATTTTTTTTTTACCAACCGACCTAGATCAAAAAGATGTTTTCATGTTTTTGCTACTGCAAAGGTTTTATTACAATAATTTTAATTAGGGTTTAAGTATGAGAACCCAATGCACCACATATGGCTTGCAATAATAGCAAGGAAGTTGTAGTCCAGCTCAGCCAATGATAACAAAACGGAAGGTTCTACAATAGATAGAGATATAACGGAAGGGGCCGTTTGTTTGAAGCCCATGACATAATAAGCCAAACTTCTACTTTAAAAATACCAATACCGTTGTGCCGTCAGCAGTCCCCGTTCACCGTGACGTACCGGCGTAGTGGAAAAATGCGCCCATCGTAAGCCTGCGCTGGCACTTCTGTCAAAAGGAACACCTACAGGTAGGTAGGCAGGCAGGCAGAAGAAGCCGAGGCTGAAACTGCTGACAGAATTAGCAAGGTTTTGGATAAAGTCGTTACTTAGTTTGCAGGGAAATTCGATAAAAATTTAAATAAAGCTGCAAGAGGCGGGGACGGGGATCGAGGAGGTGACCTGCCACTATGAGGGAAAGAGCGGGAGGCGCATGTGGGAACCCACATGGTATCTGTCGACCTATGCGCCAGCTGTATCCAGCGCTTGACCAAAGAGGCTTTCTCTAATTCCTTTTTTCGTCTCCGCCATCTGTTCTACCTAACTTGCAACCTGCAGTTGCCAGTACAATTATATTTACGACAACAGCCAGAACGATGATAGCTTGTTTTCTAAGAATATCTGCCTGCTGAATTAATAAAATGTATTTATATGTTAGGAAATCTCTTTCAAGATAATAAGACGGTCAAACTTAAACCCCGTCTGGGTGGAACGGTCAGTGAGATCTATCTCTGTGTTGGAATGATGAGTGAAAGGATCAATCATTGGCAATCTTATGATATAATGAGTAATTTAATAGTAATAATTTTTAAATTTTATTAATATTTTAATTTTGAAGGATAAAATTTTAAGATTAAAATATGGTTAAGGATAACCAAATCTTAATAAGGTTGAAAATACTAAACTAACTTGATCTTGTTTATTCTGCCAACTGTTTCAATTCAGCATGACATGGTAGGAAAAGTAACGTGACCTTTTTGGATAAGAATAATGGTATACATTGTCAGATAGGGGCATAAGTTTATATTCTCCATTAGCATGCATGTTATCCACATGAACACTATTTTTAAAGTTATTTTAATTAATTATAAAGAATAAAAATAAGTTTTATTTGTATTATATATATATCTTTGATTAGATTTAGATCAGATTTGAATTTGGATTTTTATTTATGAAAGTTAAAAGTATTTAATCTATTAAATTCATAGTATTTTGATAACATATTTAGGTTTATTTATGAGAGTGAAACATAAATTTATTATTTTAATTTCTTTTTCAACTACTTATCCTAAACTCAATAGTAGTTAAGACTTTAAAATTTTAACGTGGAAAGAATATGCCCCTAGACGTCAACAAAGTTATACACCATATTTAATAACTAGAATTAAATTAAATAAATACATAACATTTTTTTAAAAGGAAAAACTAATTTTAATAATTTTATAAGAAAAAAAAAAAGTGTATATACACATATTTAAATAGTCATTAACTATCCATAAAGAATAGAGGTAAAATGTTAAGACCCTAAGGGTTTAATACAAGATTTATTCACAGTATTTAATTGTTAGGTAACACAATAAAATCTCATAATGGAAAATGTTCAACAACTTTATTGATTATCAAGAATTGTAGGCCACTTCAATTGTTAGGTAACACAATAAGATCTCATAATGGAAAAAGTCCAACAACTTTATTGATTATCAAGAATTGTAGGCCACTTCGAAGGGGTTTCCTCTTTACAACTATAAAATAAACAAAGTATTTTCTCCTTGATACTATCTCTTCCACTCTTACACATGTTTATAGCATTACTATCCTAACCCTAACCCTGCGTCGGTTTAATTATTACAAAATGGTGATTCACATTACAAGATGATATATTAATTAACTATACTACTAATAATAATAATTAAATGTTAGAATGTGGAATCCTAACATGCCACTCCTCTTGGAAAAAGCTTTATCCTCAAAGCAAGAACTGATAAAATTGTTACTTGGACAATCAATCCACAACCACCATGATGATAGATTTTCCATAAGACTTTGGAAGGCCCTCAATGAAATCCATCGAAATGTCAGTCCACGTTTTTGTCGGTATAGGAAGAGGTTGAAGGAGTCCTGGAGTACCCACTGTCTCCCCCTTTTGTCGTTGGTAAACTTCACATTCTGCAACAAAGTTTTTGATATCCTATTTCATTCCATCCCAATAAAAATATCGAGCCACCCTCTTATAAGTTTTTAGAAACCTAGAGTGCCCTACTATAGGTGTAGCATGTAATTCATGGAGTATCTCCGATCGACATGAAGATGTAGGAGGTAGTACAATACGTCCTTTGAACCGAAGCATTCCATTGCTCCAAGTGAAGTTAGGCTTACTATTGGGATCATGTTGGAGTTGCTGAATTAATGCCTGAGTTGAACTATCACTGAGCCATTCTTGTGTTACCTTGTCTATCCATTGCGGAACTGGTGAAGAGAGTGCTTGCAATGTTGTCAAATATTCAAATTTGCGTGAAAGGGCATCAATGACTACATTTTCCTTCCCTTTATGATACACAATCTCATAATCATATCCCAATAGTTTAGTGACCCACTTTTGTTGCTCAGGGGTGGAGATACGTTGTTCCACAAAGTACTTCAAACTATGATGATTTGTATGGATAATGAAATATCGACCAATGAGATACGACCGCCAGCGTTGGATGGCATGAATGATGGCTAACATCTCCTTCTCATATGTTGATCATGCCAAGTTTCATCCTAAAAGTGCCTTGTTGGTGAAAGCCAAGGGTCTACCTTCTTGCATGAGAACTGCACCAATTCCCAATCCGGAAGCATCACTTTCAATCACAAAGGTCTTGGAGAAGTCTGGCATGGCTAATACTGGGGTGGAACACATTGCTTCCTTTAATCTATGAAAAGCATCTTCAGCATTTGTTGACCAAAGAAAGGTATTATTTTTAAGTAAAGTTATCAATGGGGCTGCAATCTTGCCATAGTCCTTTACGAACTTACGGTAATACCCGATCAATCCAAGAAATCCATGCAAGCTTTTCAATGATTTTGGGATAGGCCAATTCTGCATATCTTCAATTTTGTGGGGATCCACCTTAACCCCATCTTCTGAAATGATATGTCCCAGATACTCAATCTCCTTCCACCCAAAAGAACATTTTGAGCGTTTGGCATACAATTGGTTTTTGCCCAAGATTTGCAAGGTCTTTTCCAAGTGAACCAAATGGTCCTCCCAAGTCTTGCTATAAACCAAAATATCATCAAAGAAAACCAAAATAAATTTCCTAAGATAAGGGCGAAATACCTGATTCATCAAGCTTTGGAACGTTGAAGGAGCATTTGTAAGGCCAAAAGGCATGACCAAAAATTCATAGTGTCCCTCATGGGTGCGAAAAGTTGTTTTAGGAATGTCTTCTTCTCTAATTCTGATTTGATGATACCCTGATCACAGATCCAACTTTGAAAAATACTTAGCTCCATGAAGTTCATCCAACAACTCATCAATAACAGGAATTGGAAATTTGTCCTTGATTGTGATCTTGTTGAGGGCTCAAAAATTAATACATAGTCACCATGACCCATCCTTCTTATGAACCAACAAGACTGGAGAAGAATAAGGGCTGACACTTGGTCGAATGACACCCGCTTTCAACAGTTCTTGCACAAGTTTCTCAATTTCACTTTTTTGTAAGAAGGGGTATCTATAAGGCCAAATATTTGGTGGTTGACTCCCAGGAAGAAGTTGTATAGCATGATCATGACTATGGTGGGGGCAACCCTTTTGGTTCTTCAAATACTCTAGAGTGACGTGTCAAAAGTTGTTGTAACTCTTCCACTTCATCCTGTTCTTCCCCTGTTGATTGAATGGAAAATAATTGTGCAATCATCCCTTTGCCTCCTTTTCGAATAAGCTTTTCCATGCGGTGAGAACTCACTATCTGTGAGGAACCTGCTTGTAGTCCTTTTAGAGTGTATTTTTGTCCTTCAACTGTGAATTGCATCCACAATGCTACAAAATCCCATAGTATTGGCCCGAGCATTTGCAACCATTGAGCCCCTAGGACAACATCACATCCTCCCAATGGAAGCGCATACATTTCACTTTTCATGTTGTAGTCACCCATGGTGAGCTTGACATTTCGACACTTCCCTTTACAGGCAATCCGTCCCCCATTACCAATCATTACTTCAAAGCTATTGCAAGGTTGTATATAACAATCAGCCTGTTTCACCATGCTTGGGTCAATGAAATTATGTGTACTTCCTGAATCAATGAGCACAATGAGATTTTTTCATTTGAAGTACCCTCAAACTTTCATAGTTTGTGGAGAAGAAAATCCTATGAGAGCATTGAAAGAAATTTTTGGGATATCTTCATTGTTGTTATCAGGTGCATTTGTCACTTCTTCCACTTCTACCTCATCTTCTTCCTCTGTTGAGTTACAAGGAACATCTACATCCAAAAAATACAACTTTTGTGTAGTGCATCTATGATTTGGCCCATATTTCTCATCACAATTATAGCAGAGGCCTTTCTCCCATCATTCCTTCATTTCCTCCAGGCTGAGCCGCTTAACCTGCAAGGGTTGGTTAGGTTTTGGGGTAGTTTGCGTGACTTGTGATTTTCCAATAGGTTGCTTCCCTTGTCGATGTTGAGCATTGAATTTATCTTCTGCTAACTTGGCTAATCCAATGGCCTCCATCATGGTGTTGGGATTGAACATCTTCACCTCCACCCTAATTTCTTCTTTCAACCCACTAATGAAGCAAATTTTAAAAAATGATTCATCCAACCCCTTGGTGCGATTCGCGAGCTTCTCAAACTGAGTCTGATACTCCTTCACTGAAGTGATTTGACGTAGTTTGGTGAGAGCTCCTGTGAAGTCTTCGAAATCACTTGGACCAAATCGGACCAACAAATTCTTTGTAAATTCCCCCCAAGTAGGAGTTCCATTAGTCTTTTCGTACCATTGGTACCATTGGATAGCATCATGCTCGAGGTGGAATGATGCAATACGAACTTTTTGCCCCTCAGGAATCTAGTTCAATGAAAAATATTGTTCCACCCGATAGATCCAACTAGTTGGATCTCCTCCATCAAACTTGGGAAAATCTAACTTAGTTGTTCTTGGAAGGATGGATGCTTGTTGGCCCCCAATGTGCATCTGATGCGTCGATCCTACAGTTTGTCCTGAAGACTGTTGTGAGCCTGAACCTTGTGTGCTTTGAGACTGATTAGCTACAATTGATTGCGCGATTTGTTGTACTTGTGCCAGATTCTTATTCAAAGAGTCATATTTAGCATTCAATCCAACCATCCTTGCCTCCATTTCTTGAAAAGTATGCTTGAGATTAACCTGTGAAAGCAGGTCCTTGATTTGTCGAATATCATGATCCAATTTTTCTAAGTTGGGGTCTTGAGATCTTCTTCCTTGGCCATTTTTTTTTAGAAAATTTTGACTTCCAAAAAAAAGTTGTGGGTGTTATATATCAAAATGATCAGTGCGACGAGCTGATCACAATGGGCTAGGACTCAAAAAAGTGTTTTTGGGATCAAATTTTGTATTTGTGGAATATTTGGCCAAAAAGGGCTAGTGGAAAAATGATAAATTTGAGGAATTTCGAGAAAATAAGGAGTTAGGACTCAAAAATTTTGTGAGAGGTGTAGAAGGGGCTAACTAAGATAACAAAACAAATTTGAGGATTTTTGGGGTTTTCTAGGGCTTTTTATGACTTTTTTAGTGTTATTTTTCCCTATTTTTGGTTTAAAAATTACTCAAAATAGAGTAATGATAAAACCACTACAACTTCTTCATTATAGCTTCGATTTGCATGATTTTTTATTTTTTGAGTGCAGAATCAAAAAGTAGCAAAATATGATTTTTTTTTACTGGAGAAATGAAAAGCTTGCTAACCTCTTGGTCGGGTCGAAGCGCCTTGTCTAGGAAGCCTTGTCTTCACGTTGCCTCTCAATCTAACTGATTTTGGAGTGATAAGTTTTCCTTCAAATCCACCCATAGGTGGCCACGATCATGCTCTGATACCAAATGTTAAGACCCTAAGGGTTTAATACAGGATTTATCCACAATCTTCAATTTAAAGGTAACACAATAAGATCTCAGAATGGAGAAAGTCCAAACAACTTTATTGATTATCAAGAATCGCAGGCCACTTCGAGGGGGCTTCCTCCTTACAACTTTTAAATAAAACAAAGTATTTTCTCCTTGATACTATCTCTTCCACTCTTACACATATTTATAGCATAACTATCCTAACCCTAACCCTACGTCGGTTCAAATTATTACAATATGGTGGTTCACATTACAAGTCGATATATCAATTAACTATACTACTACTAATAATAATTAAATGTTAGGATGTGGGATACTAACATCAAACATATCCCGAAATACTAACTGATTTTATGACATCTACCAAGACTATGGAGGCTTGTCTTTGGTATATTATTTAGTAGATTATTTAGTATATTGTTCCTAATCTTCACTTCCTGCTTGCAACATGTGTTTCGACATGACATAGAGGATGAGTCACCTCAATGGCCAGACTTACCATATTTAGTCTCAATATTTGTATATTTGGATGAAGAAATAACCAATGTAAGAAAATAATGGGGATCATTCCATCAGTGCTCAACCAATGCTTGCAAATGGGTCATTAATTGTCCATAAAAAATGGAGGATAAACACGCCTCAGACCACTAACTATTTTTATTACATCTACCAAGACTACAGAGGCCTGTCTTTGGTATATTTCTCCTAATTGTCACTTTTTGTCTAAAGTATGTATTTCAACCTAGCATAGAGGATGAGTCACCTTAGTGGTTGGACCTACCACATTCCATCTTAAGCTCTGTGCATCTGGCCATCGAATGGACAATGCAATAAAATAGTGCAAGGAGCATTCCCCTAGTGTTCAATCGATTCTTGCAAATAAGCCAAATCCATTATCACTTTGTTGGCCTGCACTGAAGTCTACAACAACATGGAGGAAACAACATTGACCCTATCAAAAACAATGTAGAATGAAACAATAAAAGCCTGAGAGAACAAGGAATCATTTATAACTTTCCATAAAGAAAAAAATGTTAATTCCAAAGAGGTGCCAAACTTCTAAAAACACCAAAGGGAGGAGAGGAGGATTTATAAGGAGAATTTGTTGCCATGTGAACCATTGTGGGAGAACAGGCTGGAAAAAAATAAAAAATCCACTTCTAGACATCTTGAGCCTTATGACATCTCCAAAAGAGGTGAAGAAGATATTTAGGTTCATGGTAGAATGGACATAGTGGGTTGGGAACCCCAATGTAGATAAGTCATTTACCAAGCAAGAGGCCTTGGTGAATTAAACTCCAAGTGAAGACAACTTGTTTAGGTTCAAGATAAGCAGACCAGACTATGTGAAAATGACAAACCCAAATATAACTGGATCAAGAGAGGTCCCAACAAGCATTTATTTTTTCAACTATGGATAAGTATGGTGATAGCCATTCATAACCCAATATGGTCATATAATTAAATAAGGGTGTCTTTGGATACCATTTCCAGTCCTTCCAACAAGGGAACTAAGAGCGCACTATGATCTTGTGAAGCATTGAATTAGGTGTATTTAATTTAATTTCCTCAAAGGTTTCCTTATCAGTGTATTTAATTTAATTTAATCCAAATATCATCAATCCCTAGTCAATCTGGCAAACAAGTCAACCACTATGGAATTACCCTTTTTATAGATTTTTTTTTTTACATGGTGGAATAAGTAGCCGCCACGATGATCTAGGCACTTTTTTTTGTATTTTATGGCTGCCATAATATTCGGTGGTGTTTGCCTCGAAAGCAACCACACAGAACTTCGCATAGGTTGCCCCTATAACCACCATGCCGCAATCATTTTAAACCTTTTATGCAATTGAAAATACCAGAAAATGGACAAGCATTCAGTCTGGTTGGGCTCGAGATTTGAACCTTGGGCATCCATCCCCCTTACAGGGTTTCATTGCACTAATTGATCTACATTTCAGATCTTTTTTTATAGAATTGTTATGCATACATGTAGGAGATATCAATAAAAGAGACTTCCTAGATAGTTAGGATAGGGGACCACCAAAGGTTCATTGAATTAATGGAGAGCTCATCCCAAATACTGTTACCTTTCCATTGGATCCATGGTTTGATGTTTTCCCAAGCCTACCAAATGCTACGAATGAAAAAACACCCTAAAATATTGATGGAAATTGAGGCAATGAGAAGGGAGGGGAAATCCATACCTCTCCATCCTTTACATCCATAGGGTGAGCCTAAGGTAATATAATGTTGAACTTATACTTTATAATATTTCTTACTTGTAATGGCTTTGATTATCCATTTGGCAGTCAAGAAGACCCATTCCCCCATTCTTCTTAGGTAAACAAAAAAATTTCCATACTACTCTATGGAAACTAGAGTCAAAGGTAGAACTTGCCTAGAGAAAATATGTAAGCAATTCTCCAGATTTTGATAACAAGCCTTGGGTGGGATCCAACATGAGGAGTACTACACATGGATCACAACCAGGATCTTAGAGCAAATTTGGAACTTTCCAACAAGGGAAAACTTTATAATGGTCCAATAGGCAAGCATGGGTTCAATTTTCTATATGATATTTTTCCAAAGTTTTGAAGGGAAATTGTATAAGGTGAAGGGGATACCCAAGAACCAAAACAATATCCATATCCACTGAAACCGAGTCAACCAATCTAGGAGAGAAGATGCACACTGGTAGAAATAAAGAGTCTTTTACCACTAGATGTTGGAGCCAAAGACAAGATATCCAAATAATGAATGGTCTGAGTGAAGGATTATTCATCCTTAGCTAATGTGAGAGTGAAGGAATATATGCAATCTCTACAAATTTTTTAGTTCATATAGATCTTCAAGCAAGAGTGGTTGATCATAGGCAACTCTCTAAGCATTAGAGAGATTGTTGGGGACCATAACAAGATAATATTGAAGGGCTTGCTCCCTCTGGTTTGAAGGCTCATGTGAGGAAAATACCTGCCTATAGTGTCATACAAAGGCTCAAGTAACCTATTACAAGGTAGTAATTTGAACCCCAACCTCTTGAATGGCCTTGATGCAAGTGTTGTGATAACAGGACCAAATAGTATGGAAACATTCCCTAGAGACCCTGTCTCCAATTTTGAGCCAATGCATTTTGGCCTTGATCTAAGCTCCCTTGGAATCATAATGTTTAACCAACATAAGCTGGTGATGAACACATTATACATGCTACTAGAGATCATGATTTAAATGGCAAGACTTAAGTTGGTAGGAAATATAAAGTGTTTCTTGTTTGAGAGCAACATTGGACCAATGACTAAAATTGGTAACACGTTTTCCAAGAGATCTAAGAAAGGAGGTCATTTTATGGATGGCTTATGATCACAATTCAATCCACCAAATAGTACCAGAAGGATAAGTAACCAAGTTCCATATGCTCCTAATATATAAAAGAAAGGTGGTATGGCGAAGAAAGGAGGTATTTAGAAAGAACTATGAGGTGAATTAGGAAGGAGGGGAGGTGGAGATTTCAATGGAGAAAAATATGGGAGAATGATCCAAGATGACGACATCGGGAATATCCCCCATGAAAGGAGTCAAACTAGACAAGCAAGAAAAGTAAAAGACACTTTGATAAAAAATAATGGCTTTGTCAAGGTGTTTCAACACTCGATTTTATCCTTGTTGTTGATTAGACTAGGTGAACCAAGTATAATTGAAGAAGGGGAAGATACAAGAATTAGGGTCAAAAATACCCAATTTATTCTTCATAAAGTACCAAGTCTTGCATTCTCCTATAATCCAATGCATAGGAAGTAACCTAACTTTCTTATGTGCATATTCAACCATATTAAAGTTATCACTAATAATCCAAGCGATGAGGGGAAGGGATACATCAATCCATTGTCAAAGCTTGCATCTGCCTAAAGCATCATTGAGAGCATAAACATTGAGAATGCCAAGGGGCTAACATGTAAGCTTCAGAAGAATCCAAATTGTATGAGAGGTCGAGTCCAATCCCTAAGTCACAAAATGAGAGTGGTAGGTATTTGACACAAAAATAATTGCTTCTGCTCTACCAAGAGTATGAGAGGTGGAGTAAAAGTGGCCCTAGGGACAGATAAACTAACAAGTACTATGCAAAATAAAGTTTGTTACCTTGACTTCTTGTAGGAAAAGAATGTCAATAGCACCAAATATTGAAGATATATCTAAACGATTTTGGCAGACCAAGTACTTTCTAATTGGGTTTGTCAGACCATAAACAATCCATGAAAGACACTTCATTGGAAATGCTCAAGAAAAAGAACCCTCTCTATTTCCTTAGTATCCTCAAATTTTGTGAGAGAATCAAGGAGCAGAATACTGATGATTCTCTCTTATAAATCAACTTGTCTGCTCTTTTTTAATGGAGCTCCCGTGTGCTTCGTAATAGGACTTCAAGAATGACGAGTCATCCTTGTGGGTAGGTCACTTGGATGTTCTAAGAGCGAGGAGAAATGGGAGATTGGAGAGGGGGTGATAGTAAACGATGTGGAGCTAATATGGTTCTTAACATGAGGTTGTGAGGGGCTTAGAATGATAATTGCAAAGGTGGAGCTAGGGGCAGTAAGGGCAGGAGCAAGATGAGAAGGAGGTATAATTGAAGTAGTGGGAGGCAAGGGTTTGTGTAAGGGTCATGCATGGACCAAGAGCTAAGAATTATTATTATTATTTTTATTTTCCACAATTGTCAATTATTTTGACCCGTTGATATCTATTGGCATGGGTGCAGATGCAAGAGTAGCCATTGGAGGGGGCTTGACTTTGAATCGGCCCTCCGTGAGGGAACACTCTTTGATTTTATGAGTTGTCAACTGACATCTATAACATGTATTCAAAAGGTTAATATAAACCACCCTTTACTAGAAATGGGTGTCTCCAACTTGGATGTCAATAAATTATTTTAGGTCCTTAGAAAGGTCAACCTCAACACAAAGATGATTATGGGGGAATTTGACATAGATTTTTTGTTGTTCCATGCAAACAAATTTGATAATAGGGGGACCAGTTGCTGCAGAAAAGACCACAATGAAAGAGAGATATTAGGGAATTCTATCCACACTGAAACTTTCAAGGAGACGTCTATAGAGACAACAAAATTATGATGGTAGGGTTGAAGAACCAAAAGGGTGTGCCTAATATACCAAGGGTCTCTACTCAAGATAGCCATGAAATGTTGAGGATTAGTAAATTGAAAATGGAAAACCCCTTAGTGAGGTTTCATATATGTTCCACTTTAATACCATGGGGATGCCATGCATTCTGGATCCACTAATGGATGAGGGTATCATTGGGTATACGCATTAGGGAAAACCTGATAAGTACATGTTGCTCAAGCCATTTGCATACATTATCAAAACCTTACATAGGAAACACAATATGAGAGGAAGAAACATTACCTTGTGATATACTTTTGAAATGAGTTTCCTTGAATATTTGTTTGGAACCATGACACTCTACAATAGTAACTTCACCAAGGAGTGGAGTGTTGATGACAATTGAGACTATATTAAAGGAGATTATCTTTCGAAGGTAGAGAAACCATAAATAATCGATAATAAAAACAACGAAAAAAATCCTAAAAAAAACATGAAACAAAAATATAGTGTAAAATAAATTGACAACAAAAATATACTCAAATCCTAACAAAACTTCAAATGCCTTATTTTTTCTACCCTACAAAGTGAAAATTATGTCTTTGTCTAACATTTCAATGGTAAAAGTGCTAGATTATCTTTACGACAATCCAATTTCGATTCACGATCAAGAAAGTGGCCCACAATATATCTTCAACTACATGCTTAAACTGTTTCTATATGTTTTAAAAAAAGAAACCTATAAATTATATAACCCATATAACTTATGATTTCGTAAATGTTAAATAAATATAAATATAATTTTATTATAAAATTAATATTATAATATAATTTACTAAATTATATAACTAAAATAATATATTATTTAAAAACAAATACCATTTAATTACTTTATGGTAATAATTTTTTTTGGTTACATAGGGGAGTTGGTTATAGCCATTATTTTTAGTAATTTGTAAGGTTCAAACCACAAGGACTGCTTCCAACAACCTATTGTTGTTGACCCGATGTGAGATGGAGCCACCAATCATTCAGGGTTCTTATCATTGTCATCTATTTGACGACACTTAGAGGATTTAGCATGGACTACTACCTTTGCTTCTTCTTGGCAAATACTTGGTCAATCAAGCTTTTACCAATCCACCTAACCATTGAGAGCATAATAATAAAATTTATTACTATAGTATTGATTATGTTGTATTATTGAAATTTGCATCAAAGGGTAGCAGACCTTCCTTTGGGTAAGAAATGTTGGCAGGGGATGGCTCTTCCATCTATTATCACAGCCTCGGTACCTATTACAATTCAAGGATCCTTTGTGATGCAGAGCATTTGGCATGCATGGGAGGCTCTCAAACCCTGGCTCTGTTGGTCTGGTGGTGAACGAAAAAAAGGGGCTTTCATACCCTCTCTCAATGTTTGGTGGTCATCTGTCATTACTCACCAAAGCTCCCCTTTGGCCTCATTTCAGTGGATTCATGCTCAACGGTTCTTTAAGAAGGGGATTGCTACCATCTTCGATTTCTTCTCTTCTCACCACAGGGCTTGGATCCCCTAGGAGGATTTCAGAAGGTTGTATAACCTGAAACCGGATGATAAGAGCACTTATGATACTGTGCTTGATAGCATCCCCTTCTCTTTGTGGCTGAAAGTTACCAGGCAGTTTTAGAAGCCTTGGTGGTCAGACTGGAACTGGCCGAAGAGTCTTGTTGATGCAGTACAAAGCCCGTCTGGGGTATTCCTTGCTCTCTCCACACTTGCCCATGGTGGGTAAGTTGAATGAGTGCTGGGATTTAATATCCAGACCTTCACAGTGGAAGGTGCGGTTCAAAACACTCTGGGCCTCTTATCTTGAGCCAAAGCAGGCCTTCTTTGCTTGGAGTCTGTTGTTCCAAGGTTTACCTATAGGACAACGATTGAAACACTTGGGTGTGGCTAATCCCCAATATTTTTTTTGCAATGCACTTGAGGACTGCACTCATGTTTTCTGGGCATGTCGTAAAGCTACAATGGCTTGGGAATGGTTGGAATCCTTCTTTCGACCCTTTATGGCCACCTCTTTCTCTTGGCACCAGGCCCTGCTAGGCGATGCTCCTGAGTTCTCTATTCCTCTTATGCCGGTTTGGAATATTTTTAGAGTCAATATTCTTTTTCACCTATGGAAATCCAAAAATAGTATAGCTTTCTCCAGGGCTACAACTTCTGATTCATTCTTTTTAGCTGATAAATATGTTGTATTTTGACTCTTGGTTACAAATACAGGTTCAAGTGGAAAAAATCCATATTAATATTCAATACTTCTCTTTTGGATCATTGGGCTAATGCGCCCTGCTCTGTCAATCGGATCCTTTCGGATTCGATATCGTAGCGTGTGCATGCTCTCGATCTTGGGCGCATTAGGGACTATAAATATGTTGTATTTTGACTCTTGGTTACAAATACAGGTTCAAGTGGAAAAAATCCATATTAATATTCAATACTTATAGACTCTTTTGGATCATTGGGCTAATGCACCCTGCTCTGTCAATCGGATCCCTTTGGATTCGATATCGCAGTGACGTGCATGCTCTCGATCTTGGGCGCATCAGGGATGCAAGGCTCCACCACAAGATGAGAGGCACTGGTCTCAACCTCCACCAGTGACTAAACACCGCTATTCTGATGATGCGGGTAGTTCACTACAGTCAAGTGGTTAGGATGTCCGTCCAGAACATTCACACCAGGTTGTGGGCTGGGGAGATGTGCTTGTGGCGGCACCAGTAAATGCTCTTGGTTGGCCTGATGACAGTAAAATCGATGCTGATATGGATGGTTCCAGTGCTTCTGTAAATGACCTACATGCTCTTGTTGCTGACACCCCCTGGCAGTCTAATGATAATATGGACAATGATGTCCTTCCTACTATCTGGAAATGATGGTTACAAGTTTTTTTTTTTTTGATAAAAAGGATGATATTAATGCCTTCTTTTTTGTTAATGTTTGCTAGACTCTTTCTCGTACTATTTCCTAACTATCTACGGTTAAAGTGATATTAAGGACCCTATCCACCCACTTTTATATGATGAAGTTGTATTTATAATTTAATATTAGCTTATTTCATTCAAAACAAAAATTGCATCAAACACACTTCGAACGTACGGATAAACACCTTGCAAAGTAGTAACGTAAGATGGCCTTACAAAAAAAAAAAAATCAACTTTACAACCCAAAAAGAAAAACTAAAAAAAATTAAATTTTAAACGATTTATTAATATATGCTGGGTTCAATACCAAATCACGGAAAATATAAACGAAGTAAACACAAAAATATTGTACAATATTATATTCCTCCTTTGAAAAGATATAATATAACTTGAAAGAACGATTTTCGTTAGGAATCATTAAAAAAAATGGGTGGTGTTAGAAAAAAAGTCAACAAAAAAAAAATTAAAGTTTATAATTTTCATTATTAAAATATAATATATAATTTTATATTAGAATCTTAAACTTTATTCGAATTTTTAAAATGTCACCGCCTATTTCTTAAGCCTTTATTTAAAGTAGCGTTTCCATATTGAACTGGATTGGTTCGTAGGTCAAATTAAGTGTTCAGTCTTAATCGCGCCGTTTGTGGAAAATCTAGAATCTAGATTATGTTACCACTTTACCTGTTCACCTCATATATTTAGACGCAGAGGATGGGCACGCGCACACTTTTTTTCATTCTTTTTATTTTCTGTCTCTTATGTTAGGTAGATTAGATGAGGAGTATTATCGAGAATTGGGGACTCCTTAACGAAAATATTTATTTATTATATTATTAAAGTTTAATGTAAACCTCAAGAGGATTCAAACCATCAAGTAAAAAGAAAATCTTAATTTTTTAAGGTCTTCAAAACAAACATCTTACCCACCACTTATAGTTGCTATGCACATTCAAAGTTGACAACTTAATGGGAGACAAGACATCACCAACAAAAAGGAGCTATAAACATTAAATCAATTTGGACAATAAGATTTAGAGCCAACATATGGAGCTATAAGCATTAAATCCATTTTAGAGCCAACATATGTCTTTGGTGGATTGCATACTTTTATGATACGCTGGAATACTTGCTTGTCTAAAGTCCTTATAGACAAGGCTTCATAATTTGCAATTTTTTTAAAGTTATTTATTGAATTATAAGTTTTTAGTGAAGCAATGAGTAGAATATTAGTTTTCTGTTAAATTAAAAAAATGTTTTTTTTGAGAATACATTATACACATTATATTTAAAGATATGTTATTTTTATTATAATTAAGAGGAATGCAAGTCGATAGTTAGTTTTATCTTTTAGAAAATAAACGAGTGTTGTAAGTGAAAGCAAGAAACAAGTGTAAATAGGAAGCAAAGTGTGAGTAAGGAGCGAGCACCACTTCTTCTTATTTTAGATCTTAGGAAAATCTCAAAAACTAAAGGATTCTTGTGAAGATCTTAGTAACATGACAAGAAGGTCATATTTGAAAGTTCTTCCTAGAAGTAAGGGTGCTCTAGTTAGGGATAAGAGGAAGAACAAATCTATGACAAATTCTATGTAGGTAGTATATATTACATCAGAAGTTGATTATCAAGGATGATATGATCAAGATTATATAACGATTCTCCAAAGCAGAGGGTTAATATGTAATTTCTATGGATATTGGTTAGGTTTTTGGATAAAATGGAGGTGGGATTGAATTCAAATAACTCTCCATGAATTTCTTTCAAAAATATTTTTCCTCATCTTTTCCAATTTGAAAATTAGGGATAAAATAATGGACAATGACTCTTGGTTTAGGGGTAAAGATTGCATTTTATTTAAGACCTTAGAGTGAGAATTTTTGTATGGAGACAAAGACTATTAAAAGGTTTCTAGTGTGGATTAGATTTTTTGGACTTCCTTATCAACTTATCAATAAGGAGGTTTTGAAGAATATTAGCAATACTCTAGGGGAGTTCATCTAGAGGGATCAACTTATTTCAAGACCTTTATTGTAGTCCATTAGGATAAAATCTGAATCAAGAGAATGTGATCAACTATTGGATTATGAATACATTATATTTCAATGTCACAAATGGTATGAGACGTGACACCTACCAAGAGATTTTAAAGTGAAAATGATGGAAAAATATATGAAATTGTGGGTATGAGAAAAACTTCAATACGAAGCAAGGAGATCATATTAGTAGAAGCTGGGTAAAATCAAGCATTTTCTACTCCCAAGAAAGTGGCAAAAAAAACCCCTCTACATTGTCAAATGGAAAAGGCCATTACAATTTACTTGAATAAATTATCAGAAGAAAAAATGATATAAGGTATGGGGAAGTACAATGCATAAGTTCAAATTTAGGAGTTAAAGATACAAAGGAAGATGAGGAGGTAACTTCTAAAGCAAATGAGGCAAAGGAAGTCAAGGTTAATCTAGGTAAATCATCTTCATTTTTCTCAAGTAGTATAAAATCCTCTCCTTATAATAAAAATAAAAGTATTATAGAGTGTATTTGTTGCACTTTAGGGTTTTAAGAGAAGCATAATAAAGAATTGCATATGGAGGATATCCATGACAATTTAGGATTTTCATGGAAACATAAAGAAGAAAGTGTTTACGAGGCTATTCCTTGAATTTTAGATTCTCCAAGGAAACATGAATCTTTAGAAGAGAAGTTTCATTATTAAAAATATGGAAAAATCAAGGGATTGATGAAGATGAAAGTGTTCGTGAGAATAATAAAAGGAGAGGAGGGTCATCAAAGAAAGAACAAAGTGAAAAGGAAACTCAAAGGGATATTGATTGGGAAAGCTGAAAATAAATATCTCAAGTGTTAACAAGAAGTGGAGCTAAGAGCCCTAATAAAAATAAAAAGTAATGATGAAAACAATATCATATAATATTAGGGGTATGAAACAAAATTATATTAATAAAAGAAACAAAATTAAGTAATGAGTAATGCAAGAATGCTTTTAAAAATATTTGGAAGATGGGGGATTGTCTAGCATTTTTTCTATAGAATATTCCAAGGATATTTCAACAATATAATATAAACACAAATGAGGTGGACAATTGTTAAAAACAAAAAAGTAATGGGTTGCTAGACTATTTTGTGAGAAAGAATAAAACATTAAAGTTGGGGTTATAAATTTATACACTTCAACTATAGTTACTCCTCATGAAAGATGTTGGAAGGATCTTAACATATTTTTGTCAAACACAATGGTGATTCATAATTATAATCTATGGATTCTTGGGGGTGACTTCATCACAACTCTATCTCCTTTGAGAAAGAAGGGTGGTACTCCTAGATGGTCTAATTCAACACAATATTTTGCTTCATTTATCAATTCAAATACCCTTTGGATGCTATTCCTTCAAGTTTTCAATATACATGGGATAATAGATGTGTTGGGTAAACTCATATAGCAAAATTATTGGATAGTTTTTTGTTATCCAAAACATAACGAAGTATACATTCTCTTTAAATATTTTATTGCAAGTAGGATCAAATCACAAACCCATTATTTTGACTTGTGATTTACTCAATAATGGTCATCCAAATCCATTTCTCTTCTAGCCTATGTGGCTCCAAGACCCTAATTATTTTTAAATGGTCATATTATAGTGGGATGAAGCAAATATTTAAGGATCATGTATGTATGGGTTTGTTCAAAAAATTAATATCTAAATGGGTCAATGAATATTTGGAATACCAAAAATTTAGTAACATTTTTTAAAACAAGAAGGAAATTGAATCCAAGCTCAAAAATCTATAAGAAAAATTAGAAAAAAATGGAATAAACTGGGATCCTTATGTGCAAGAAAAATAACTTTTTTATTATCATAATGCATTGAAAAATGAGGAGGTATATTGGTTCCAAAAAATTAGGGATAAATAGATCAAAAAAGAAGATAGAAATACCAATTTTATCATGCTATAGCAAAAATAATATTTTCTTTTCATTGCATTAAAAATATTTTAATGCAAATGAAATAAATAACAAGAAAGAAGAAGATATCAAGGAGACAATTATTTCAAAAATATTTTGTTAAATGATGGGCAAGATAAGGAGGCATAAGGTAAAATTTGGCAAAATATTCCATCAACTATTGTGCAAGGACAAAATAGAAGCTTTATGAAGAATATATCTATGAAAGAGCTACATGAAGCACTTTTCTTTTTCCATCCTAACAAGGAACTAACCCCAATGGATTTCTTACAATTTTCTATCAATATTTTTGGGATTTATTTAAGAGTGATATGTTGGATGTGATTGAGGAGGCCCTAGAGAGGAAGGATACAATAAGTTAGATCAATGGCCTATTTATTATATTGGTAACTAAGAAAGGCAAGATAAAATATTTTGATCATTTTCGTCCAATAAGCCTTTGTGATATGATTTATAAGATCATGTAAAAAATTATCACAAACAAGTTGAAAAACATTCTAGATTGTGTTATCTAAGAGGAACAATGTGGTTTTATCGGTGGTAAACAATTTTTTATGGTGTAGTCATTACATAGGAATCCATACATTATCTTAATTTTATGAAAAAATAGGTATTCTTATGCTTATAAAACTAGATTTTTCTAAATGACATTCTAAAAATAAATGGTTTTGATCAAGGTTGGTGTGAATGGATTAGATGTTATAGCACTTTAAAATATTCTATTTTGATCAATGGTTTCCTTGTTGTATACTTTAAGTCATCTTGTGGACTTTGCCAAGGTGATCCACTATCTCCTTATCTATTTATTATTCTTGTTGAGGCTTTAGGGAGAGCTTTCTCAAAGAAAAAATCAAAGGTGTTCAAGTTGCAACAAATGGTCTATTTGAATCTTATCTTCAATTTGTTTAAGATATTTTTGTTTTGGGTTATCCCTCAGTTAGTGAGGCCATGGTTTTTAAATTAATATTATTATGCTATGAGAAGGTTACTATAATGTTGGTTAATACTACATAGTCCATGATTTTTTCATTAACATTGCCCTAGACTTACCATAGATTTTTATTTTTTGTTAAAAAAATGTTTTATTATTATTTATAAGCAAATAAGAAAGCTACATTGTCTACCCTTCCATGCAAATAGGGATTTCATCCAAAATTTTATATAAGAGCAACAACTATGTCTTAAGTGCATCCTGCTAATACAAGGACAAAAAAATCTATGACTTTTGTCTGAGTCACAACATATAGGAACCAAAGTTATCAACATCAATATGTAGTATATGGTACAAATATTCCATAGTTTTTTACATCTACTAACATGGAGGATCTCCATAATAAATTAGATCCCCATAGTCTAAAGCCAAATTTACCATAGCATCTACAATCTTATTTTGTTCTTGAGGAGCATGAAAAAACTCTACTATTCTAAATCTAGATTGAAGTGCATGTATCTTATCAATCATCCTTTGTAACCTCCAATATCGAGAGATGTTCTAGTGGATGCTTTTAGTTGATTAATAGTTACTTATGAGTTTTATTTTACTTGTACTATAGATCAACCAGCCTTAGCAGCTTCTTGAAGGCCATTAAAGATAGCATATGATTTTTCTAGATTATTAGAGAGGATGCCAAGATTCTCTACAAAAATGAAAACATGAGTACCATATGATAATATTTCTATACCTCCTAAATTTTCCCTTCCTAGATTACCTCTTGACGCACCATCGGTGTTGATCTTCCCCATACCTCTAGGAGGGGCTTTCCATGGTCCATCCCTTTGAATAGTAGGTTGAGGACCTTGTGGATGCCTACATATCAATTCATCCGTAGGGATTTGAAGCTTGGAGAGTAAACTATGCCACTATTTAGATACTATGAAGGGGGGCTTAAATGTATCCAGAGTAGTTTCCTTGATATTGGTTATAGTTTTTCCCAAATATATTGAACATTATGGTGAATTGCTTTAAAAATTATTTTATTCCTTTCTTTTCATAGATTCCAAAGCATCAGAGATATACTAATCAAGGTCATCTATTTCATTGAACTATCCAACTTATTCACTCTAGGCCAAGACCTCCATACCTGCTAAAGGGGGGTAAATTTCCAAAATATTAGATCTAAAAAGGTTGCCAACCATTTCCATAATTGAATGGGTAGGGGGAAGAAGTAAAAAGGTGGTCCTACATCTCACTCTCTAAACAACATATCTCAGATTTTAACAGATAAAAAAATCTCATTTCATCAATTGGTCTCCTATAAGAACCCTCTTGTGGAGTAGAAGCCAGATAAAAAGTATCACTTTAGACCAAGTCAAAGATTTACAAAAAATTATTGTGGATATTTTAGGGTTTAAAATTAAAATATTTGACTTAGCATAATTGACTATTCTTTTGTATCATAAGGAAAAGAAAAATAATATTTAGGACTCATGTTTAGATAGAATAAAAGCTTGTTTGAAAGATTGTAAATATTAACCATGGAGGAAAAGCTATAAGTCACGAAGACTACATCGCAATCCATCCTTATTTATATGATGCCATTTTCAAGATTATCGATAAGTATAAAATCATAAATTGATAGTATTTTAAATATTTCTTTGAAAAGGATGTGAGAAAAAATTTAGGTTTCCTCTTTGTAAGTGGGATAGGGTTTGCAAAGGAGATAATATTGGAGGGATAGGTTTACAGATTTGCATACTTATGAGTTTGGCCTTAGGGGTAAAATTTGACTGGAAATGTTTAAAGATAAAGGAAAGAGTTGAGAAAAATGTTACTTCAAGAATATATAGGTTATTTGGATGCAATGAAATTATTTAGGAAAAAAAACCTACCCAAAGGATCACCAATGTAGAACTTCGTATCAGATAGTTTACAATTTATCAAGAAATATATTAGATGGTTAGTTAATGAGGGGAATTATACAATGTTTTGGTTTGATGCTATTTTGAAGCCTTATCTTCTCTTATTCAAAATTGCAACCATTGGCTTGGGTATGTCTAGATTGTAAAGGTTCAAAGGTCAAATATTTATTAGTGTAAGCAACAACTCCAACTCATAAAATTTTACTAGTAACTTGGTTGAAGGAGAGAAAATCAAACAAATAGAAGATGAGCTTCAAAAGAAACTTCAGATGCCTATTTTTATATGATATAGTGATTTAGTTTCAAATCTATCAAAATATGGTGTTTACTTGGTCAAGTTGGGATACAAGGATTTAGAGCAATCAAAATTTCCTACTCCTAAATATTTCTTTTAAAAGAATGTTCGATCACTCGTAGCTTCTCCTAATGCCTTAACATTCTTTTGGTTAGCAGCCAAAAGTAATATTCTTATAGGAGAGAGTTTACAAAGACGAGGATATCATGGGCCTTTAGATGTGCCTCGTGCGAGAAGGATTTAGAAACACCAAACCATTTACTTATTTATTGTCCATTTTCTCATACCATTTGGGGTTGCTTTTTAAAAAATATGAGAATATATTAGGTAGCTCCATCAATATTGAAAGAGTTGATGAAATATTGGATTAATTGTTTCAAAGTTAAAGCTTTATGTATTATATGGAAGATTAATCTTACTGTCATTTTGTTTGAATTTATGACTTAAAAGGAATAATAGAATTTTTAAAAATAAATTTTAAAATCATGCCCAAGTTTGGAACTATATTATTGCCTCTCTTGTAGAATGCTTACTAATATGATGGTCATCATGGGAAGTATCAAGTTCAGAAAAATAGGTGTTATCAACTTGGTTATAGGATTTGAATATATATGGAAGGGATATCTGTGATAATGGAATTAAAACAAGGGACTTGCTTCAATCTATGGTAAAATAAAATATCCAAAAATTAATTTATCATAATTAATTTTGATGATGCTTCTATAAGTTATTTTGGTAGCTCTTCTAGTTGTTTAGCACACAGTTAGTGTGTTGGTTGTGTGCTAATTCCACCCATCCCTTTTTTGTATGATGAAGCCATTTTAATATAAGGTTTTTTCATCCAAAAAAAATTCTCCTCGCTCACTCACAATCATATGGAAGTTTAACAAACAACTATGTAAAGGCTAGGGCACTTCTTACAAGGATTGAAACTACAATTAAAAAATAATGGAAATATATTTCAATTAGAGGGATTCATAAGTGATCATTAATGTTATAAAAAAAAAAGGATGTGGAGATTGGATAAAAATAATATTATTGTTGATGTTCATCAACTATTATTAGAGGCAATCTCTTGGAAATGTGAGCATCTCTATAAAGAAGGAAATTGGACAACAAGATAAATTAGCCAATTACAATGTTGTTGGTATTTTCTTGGTAAAATTCAAATTTTAGAAGGTAACAGGTTAAGTTACATTTTATCTATTAATAAAAATGATATTGGAACCTAATCGTTGAAACATGCTACATTGAAGAAGATAAAAATATATATTTGATAAAAAATAAAATGAATAATATATTTGATAAAAGGGCAAGTTGATACAGTTTAATTGACTCCACAACAAATGTAATATTTTGGTATTTTTTTTTGCTTGATATAAGAGTTGGTTACAACCATACTATTTTTAGTAGCTGGAAAGTGCAGGGTTCAAATCGTAGGGGCTGCATCCACCAAACCTATTCCACCTTTTTGTTTTATAGCCTGAAATGAAATGAACCATCGGGTGCTTGAGATTCGTACCATTATTGTCAATCTGGTGTGCACTCATAGGATTCAAATTAGACTACTACCTTTACAATAAATTTTTCCCAAGGTTTGAACCTAGGTCTCTTCTTGGTAAGTGCCCAGCTAGACTACACTTACCAATCCACCTAACCCTTGGGGTAAATATTTTGGTATTTCATACGAGTGGCCCTCAATATAAACCATGCATGGCTTATTATTATTTTTAAATATAATTTTAACACAAATAAATAATTTTAAAAATAATTTAATAATTTAACTTTGAATATACTTTTTAATTTTTTATTTTTTTAAAAAGTGACTTTATTTTTATTTTTTATTTTTAAGAAGTAAAATAACTTTACTTTTTAAATTTTAATATATATAATAATAATAATAATAATAATAATAATAATTGAACATTAAACCTTGACTTTGACCTTTTTGCAATATATTTGGTTGAGTCTTGAAAATGTTTTGAATGCCTAACCTACCTCAACGTGTGCTTTCATAAGATATTAGCAAGTTAAATTAGATTATATATATATTTGATTGGTAAAAGGATTTTTGAAAGGATTTTGTAACCTTTTAAAAAGAGAAGAAGGTTGGGAGAAGAGTTCCCATCCAAAAAATAGCTAAAGAAACAAACCCTCTATGGGTTATTAGATAAAAACAACTAAACCGATAAAATTTGAATTAGGGTCATCCCACCCAAAACCATACAAAGGATGGAAAATTTGAATCAGGGTCATTGTACCCAAAACAATACAAAGGATAGAAATTTTGAAATAGGGCCATCCCGCCCAAAACCATACAAAGGATGGAAAATTTGAAACAGGGCCATCCCGCCCAAAATTTAAAATTGAAATTTGAAAATGAAGCGAGAAAAATAAAAAAAATTGAAATTTGAAAACCGTTCCTCCCCACGGGTGGCCAAGTATGTAGTTGTAGGATGCAGATCAGGAAGCATATGTAGGATGCAAACTAGGACATCGAATGGGATGCAATCCATGAAGCAACAACTGACTAGGATGCCGATCAAGATGCAAATCATGAAGCAACGATAGGAAAGCGAACAAGATGCAGTACTAGGATGCAGTCTAGGAAGCAACAAGAACCTAGGGATGCCACAACACAAGACTGAAAAGTGGAACATCAATCCTGAGGATCTCCTTAGGCTAGGAGATCCTCTTGCACATAGAGGTGAACTTCAAGGAAGCCAAAAGAACCAAGGAAATGAAGGCCCACAAAACCTAGGCAAAGAGCAAATATGGGTAGGAAGATTAAAAGGATCTAGATTTGGTAGATTTAGGATAAATCAAAGCTATCGACAAAGCACAGGTCCACTCCCAAAATATTGAAGGATGCAGTATGGTACCCTGAGTAACCAAAAAGGATATAGAACCCTCCATATCTATAGACAAATAGATTAAAGGATTGAAACTGGGAAGCTAATGGATCCACTCAATATCACTCAAAACACAAGGCCACCCTTGAAGCCAGGAAGAAAGATCTGATTGTACACTAAAAGGATCAGGTCAAACAACAAGAAGCCCCCGAACAGGATCCCGAAAATGAAGCCCACCCACGATAAGGGACCACCAATGAGCACCCACCCAAGACCCAAATATGGAGGAGTCAGGATAAACCAAAGTTGTCGATAAAGCACAAGTCCACTCCCAAAGATCGAAGGATGCAGTATGGTACCCCGAGCAACCAAAAAGGATCTAGAACCCTCCATCCTTGCAGATGAATAGCTTCAAGGACTGAACCTGGGAAGCCAATGGATCCACTCAATAGCATTCAAAACACAAGGCCACCCTCGAAGCCAAGAAGAAATATCTAAGTGTACACCAAAAGGATCAGGTCCAACAATATTAATATATTAATATTATGATTATTAATTATAAATTATATATAAATATAATATATTATTATTTAATATTGCATATTGTTTATTTTTTGTTTGATTAATGGTGAAAAATAGGATTTTGAAAGGTCCCAAAACCTTTTACATTAGAGGAGATAGAGAAAGATAAGGCTAATTAAGCACATGCCAACCTCCAAGGCTAAAAGAAATAGAAATTAAACTAAAATAGCCATCCAAAAGCAAAGACCATCCCACAACTCAGTAGAATATAAAGGAGAATTTTTATTCAACTTTCTTTTAGAGATACCAATGATCCTGCTCTATTTTTGCATAAGACTGGAAGGGTAGTAAATACATCAAGATGCAGATAACAAAACTCCAAACTCAGAGAGCAATGATGAAGGAAAAACACCAAGCATATTCCTTGATAATGGTAACCACCAAGGAGAAAAAGGGCCTACCCCCCAGAGAGAGGATCACTAGAACACAACTGAGATCTCATCCAAGCAGAAAGACAATAAAAATACGTATTGGATAGGTAGGCCCAATGCTTCTAAAGCAACAATTGTCATTAACCATGAAGGGAAATTGTCTTCCCAAATTCTGAACTGACCACTATCCACTCCCAAATTAGCCATAATAATTCTCTAGTGATTTACCCTATATACTTGGAGGTTGCAACAACTTGCTATCCATGCAATCCCGTAAGATGAGTAAATTACCATAAGGCCATTTGAACCAAATTATTCATCAAAAAATCAAATTGTCTTCACTTCAATCCTAAAGAAGACCATTACGACCAGAATGTTCCACGAGAATGATATATTCACTTAATTCTTCTATAAAATTTTATCAAATCATCGAATACAGTGATTTATCACATGCTTAATTGAATTACTATTACCTTGATTTTCCAAGAAAGCCATTTGGCTGGATTGCTCCATGGGATAGAGATGTACAATTACTAATAATAGTTGAAATTATAGCTATAACAAGACTTTCCCTTTTTAAAGTTGTTATAGTCTTGAAACACCCTATAAAGTTATTTTGGTCAAGCAACTCATCGCTTTCATCACTTGTCATTTCTTCATCGAATCATCACTTTAGGAGGTAGTCATATAATCATTAAATTCATAATAAAAATAAAAAATCAAACACTTAATCATCGTTAAGTTCATTCATTCAAGAATCATTGCCAAAGACAACCATGCACCCTCCTTGCTTGGGGCAAATAACAAAATATCAAAAGCAAATTCAAACAAACTTAAGCTTATCTCCTAATTGTTTCTAAGGCTAGAATTTTGACTTAAGATTGTCTCCTAATTGCCACTAAGGCTAGGATTGGACTTAAGCTTATCTTCTAATTTCCACTAAGGCTAGGATTAGACTTAAGCTTATCTCCTAATCACCACCAAGGCTAGGATTTGACTTAAGCTTATCTTATAATTTCCACCAAGGCTAGGATTTGATTTAAGCTTATCTCCTAATCACCACTAAGGCTAGGATTTGACTTAAGTTTATCTCCTAATTGCCACTAAGGCTAGGATTGGACTTAATATTATCTCCTAATCACCACTAAGGCTAGTATTGGACTTAATATTATCTCCTAATTGCCACTAAGGCTAGGATTGGACGTAAGCTTATCTCCTAATTGCCACCAAGGCTAGGACTTGACTTAAGCTTGTCTCCAAATTGTCACTAAGGCTAAGATTAGACTTAAGCTTGTTTTTCAATATCCCAAATATTGCCAAACTCAAGTTCTTCAACTCATTAAAGGCAATGATTCAATGATGCGTACTATTTTCATGATTGGGGTATCTAAAGTTAACCAAATCAATGAACATCAATCAACTTGAAATGTGGTGTTAGATTATCTATTTTTGCTTAGTGTTATATTTTTGAACCTCGTTCATGGCCAAGGTCAGCTCCAAGAACCACTTTAACCATAAAAAATTGCACACACTCTTCTTCAGAAGGTGTATCACTGATCATAGTAAACTAGGTGTGGATTGGTAGGACTTGTGCTGCCTCATTAGATATGGGATTCATCTCCATATCTTGGTGGGTTTCAAAATCTAGACTTCATCACTGGGTTAGTGTGTGAGAGCATATAGGTGAAAACCCTTAAATATTTGAGAATTACATCAACATTTTTCAAACTCAATCAAGAGAAAGACAAGAAATTCAATGAATCATAACACACAAGCTAGTTTTTAGGAAACACAAAGCAATCCTTAAAAGAGATAATCATTTTGTCTACTTTGTTTGTTTCTTTATTGTTCATGTAATCAACATAAGATCCTACCATCCGATCTGGGACCAAACCCTAAAAAACAATTGTGCAAATCGGAGCTATAACGAAGAAGTTATGTTGGTTTTATCATTACTCTATTTTGAGTAATTTTTAAGCCAAAAATAGGGAAAACAACACTAAAATAGTCATAAAAAGCCCTAGACAACCCCAAAAATTACCAAATTTATTTTGTTGTCTTAGTTAGCCCCTTGTGCACCTCTCACAGAATTTTTGAGGCCTAACTCCTCATTTTCTCAAAATTCCTCAAATTTGTCATTTTTCCACTAGCCCCGATTGGCCAAATATTCCACAAATACAAATTTTGACCCGGAAAACACTTTTTGGAGTCCTAGCCCATTGTGATCATCTCGTCGCACTGATCATTTTGATATATAACACCCACAACTTTTTTTGAAAGTCAAAATTTTCTAAAACAAAAAAATGGTCGAGGGACCCCCCTTTCATGGAGTTGGTCCAAATGCGGTTGAAAACAAGACCTCCAAATTAGAGAGAGAATCAGGCTCCATAACCAATGAACATCTCCAAATTAGTCCAGAGGACATGGCCATCCCTGAATGGCATCCTAGGTTTTATCATAACACCAATACCATCCATAGGGGGTCAAACCTTCGAGATATCCCTATTAGAGAGGCACCCACAGGTCCTCTAGAAAACCTTCCTAACTTGGATACCTTGATAGAATTTTATAAAAGGAACAATCCACCCACTGAGGGGCCTAGTAGGTCAATGTCATAGGTTCACATCCCAGCTTGCTCTATACATCAATCAGAACATGAACATGAGCATACACCATGGCCTAGCCTAGATGAGCAAACCACCCCATTTGATCAAGCAAGTCACCCCCTACTCCTCATAGAGAGCACTCTGCATGCACATGTTGTACTTCTATGCAACCCAAATATACAGAGCTTACATCTAAGCCTGAATATCATTCATTCCTCATAGATGAGGAAGAGGACCCAAGTCATCCTCCTACTCCTCGTGAAGAGTACTTGGTGCAACCACATTGCATCTCTACATCACCAGACTATATAGAGCCCATTCATAAACCAGAGTATCAGGTCAATGCAACCTTTAGAGAGTATGGAAAACAAGTAATAGATCCTACTAGGGGGAAAGACATGATAAACCCATCCGTATTTCAAATACGAGGGTACATAGACCCCATACAACTGAGCAACAAAATCATACTCATCAGGCACTTAGGCCAAATCTTAATCAACAACAACATACGAATCAACTCCAGTTGGATCAACAACAATTAAATCAACAATGGGTGGACCCACAATGAGCACACCTACAAAGGTTGTATCAACAAAATATACAACAAGAACAACAAAAGATACAACAAGAGCAATTGCAAAATGCATTACATGAAGTGGTGCTTACACCTAGCACCTATAGGATGCAACAACGCGTAAGGCACCCAATACAATCTCAAAATATTCCCCCTCGACCATGCCAAAATCATGTTCAACATCAAAGGCCATTACCTGGTTATCATCAAGAACCTCATACTCCTCAACAGTACCAAGATCAACATGAGGAGGAATCATATGAAGAGTCCCAATGGGAACATCAAGAGCAAGTAGATACCTACCCTAAATCCAGTTATGATGAGGTACCTAATGATCATACTTATCATCCACCTCAACATCAAAATTGACCCCCATTACCTAATCAAGGGTGACAATAGGCAAATCATATCATTTCGCTAGGGGCATACAAAGTGCTAATCGATTGGCTAAATTCATTAGAAAAACAAGCTCAAAGTTTGGTTTATCAAAAACCCACACTAAAGTAGCTTAGCAATCAACCTCTGCATCCATCAGTGCCATCACCGCCATACCCATCGCATTTCAAGATGCCTAAACTTGAAAAGTTCAAAGGTGATGAAGATGCACAAGAGCACGTGACAAGCTTCATCAATATGTGCTTTCGTCTTCAAGACAATGACCCCTTGATGTTGAGAACCTTCCTTATAACATTAGTTAGGGGTGCTTTAGAATGGTATAATCATCTACCACGCCATAGCATATACACCTTTGAGCAATTGGCCAATGCATTTTTGGAATGTTTTGCCTTTAGTGCTAAGAAAATGATAAACTTGACTGACTTGTCTAGCCTTCATCAACTTGACGATGAGCCAGTCATGGAGTATGGCAATAGGTGGAGGAAGGTGATGTCAAAATTACCTTTCACCCTACCCACAATAGAGCTCACTCGAATGTTCACTAGAAGTTGTTCGAAGCAGATCTCACTCTTCTTACAATTACAATAATATCAAACATTCGAGGAGGCCTTAGCACAAGCCAAGATCATTGAGGACATCAAGGTCCAGGAGGGTGATATTCAACTCCACAAAAGGGAATGGCCAAACAAGAATATTAAAGGTGGCAACACGCAACAAAAGGTGGCCCTAGTTAATCAAGTTGTTTTGAGTATCCCCAGATCCTCAAACCAGGCCACACCACCTCAACTACTAGTGCAACCTAATTACCAGGCTCAACCTCCATTGGTCAAAAATCATATGCAATAAAATCAAAGACAAGGCCAACAACATCGACCACCATGGTAATATACTCATTTTTTAGAGACATTAGCATCGATCTTCAATCGATTATGTGAGGCACAAGCAATCAATATTCCTAAGATCCATCCATTGAAACCTAATAAGCGTAGATCAAAGGGCATAGGGAAAATCTATATTGTGTTTACCATCAACAAAGGGGTCATGACATCTAAACATGTTATCCCTTTAGAGATTTAGTATAAGATATGATCGAGAAGCAAGAGCTTCAGATTGGTAATCCTCTTGCTCCAAACAACCAACCAATAGGAGTCTTCCAAGACCCCTTACCCACACACGAAGCAAACACAACACCTACCAATCAAGTCGAGCAACCTAATCAGGTGCATATCAATCCACCTCCCCAAGAGTTTGTGGGAATGATCAGTGTTGTAACAGAGGACCAAGAATATCAAAATCGATCTATGCAACCTATGGCTTCATCCAATGTTTCATCTTTACTCATTTCGTCTCATCAGGACATTGGCATTGCACAAAATTTCATGCCACAATAGGGGGTCGATTTCTACCACTCCTCCTAGCCAAGCCAATCACATTACAATAGATAAAATGCACACTAGGGGTCTTCAAGGTGTCACACCTTCCCCACCATCCACATCATAAGCGATGAAGCAAATTAGAGATTCTAAAGGTATCGCACCTTCCCTACTTTCATCGATCACCACACATACTGGGAATGCATAAGGTATCACACCTTCCCCTTAAAATCATTAAATAATCAAAACAAAAAACATAATCAAAAGCACAAAAAACAATAAATTATGCTTTCATGCATTTTCATCATATGCATCCATTAGTTGCATTGCATTAGGCATATTCATCCATTGCACTTGCATTAGGATAGGTTGTGTTTACATTCTTACGAATGACACCATGTTTGTATGCCAATCATGCATCCTCATAATCATTATCATTCATATTTTCCTTGTGAGTAATTGTGTTTTTCAACACAACTTATGAGTTGCTATAGGGTGTATACTAGGGTTTTATGGTCATTCAGCCATCCCTAGTTATCTTTTCAGATTTTGTAGAAAGCTATCTTTGGTTTTATAAGGTAAGGTCTAGTTTTGATAGTACCTTGTATATCTCAAAATCCCAACACAATTTTAAACATTAACAATCCTAGTTTGAACAAGGAAGGATGACACTACAAAGTGGTCCTTGTCACCTTAAGTGAAAGGTTTTCCTTGCTCATATTATTATGCACATGGTCTAGAATGTTGATCATTGACAAAAGGACAAGCTCCCCCCTACCCAAATAATCCCTTGCTCTTACACAAAATGAGAAAAATTCCCAAAGCAAAGCAAAATAAACAGTGATTTTCATCACTAAGCAAATCCCTTGCTCCAAATAAAATAAAAATAAAAATATAAAATAAACAATGATTTTCATCACTAAGCATGAGCAAGTATCCCAAGCAATTAAAAGAAAAGAAGGGGGTAACGAGCTTGAATCCCTGGAATATTCAGTATTCAAACGCCATGGGGTGATCTCCATTACAACAATGGGTTGAATGAAACCCGCCTGGCAATGGAGTATCCTTACATGTGGTGATATGTCTATCACATTAGCAACCTTCTTTTGTATAGACCAATGTCAGCTTATGGATGAGCTAGCTTTAGGTGGCTTGTATTACCTAGTAGTCTAGTCTAACTACATCCAAACTCAGGATCATGATGACCATATGGTGATCCTCATTACAACAATGGGTTGAATGAAACCCGCCTAGCAATGAGGTAGTCTTATGCCTCATCTAATATATTCACTTTGCACACATAGGGATAGTGAATATCTTGGTCTTCTTAATAGGCTTATATCTTTCAGGAGTCTTGTGTAGTCATTATACAACTTTTGATCAATCAACTAGGGTGTTTGAGTCTCATGGAAAACCTCAAAAATCCCCTCATAGCAACAAATCATCTCATCAAACAATCACAGTTTTCCTTATGAACTTTTTTTATTAAGGGGTCTTCATAAAATAGGATAGATACCGGATGGATATCAACAATGATATTTAGATGACCACTGACTATTTTATGCATATATTTTAGTTTGCAAAAGCTTATAGGGAAAGCCCCTACATCTCACATCATTTCATCTCACATATACATGTATAAATGATTAATTCTTATGATAAGAGTTAACATTTTTATTCATGATTTTCATACATTCTATGGTGTCTTCCATTAGTTTGCTAAATACATATTAGATTCATTTATTATGTTTTATCACATAAACACAAACATCAAAATTTGCATCATCATGTCATTAGCACATAACATACATGCATATATCTAGGCATAACATTAACATCAATTTGGGTATTTAATCACATCTAATGGTCCATAATCATCAAAAATTGCAAAATTCACACAAAAAATCAAATAAACAAAATCTCAAGTGCACCTCGTACCTAGTTATTTACCCTATACACTTGGCAGTTGCAGTGACTTGCTATCCATGCAATCCGGTAAGATGAGTAAATTACCATAAGGCCATTTGAACCAAATTATTCATTGATGAATTGAAATGTCTTCACTTCAATCCCCAAGAAGGCCATTGCAACTGGATTGCTCCATGAGAATGAGGCATTCATTTCATTCTTCTATGAAATTTCATCAAATCATCGAACATAGTGATTCATCACATGCTTTAATTGAATTGCTATCATCTTGATTCCCTAAGAAAGCCATTTGGTTGGACTGCTCCATGGGATAGAGATGTACAATTACTAATAATAGTTGAAATCATAGCTGTAACAGGACTTTCCCTTTATAAAGGTTATCATCTTGAAATGCTCAATCAAGTCATCTTGGTCAAGTGACTCATCGCTTTCATCACTTGCCATTTCCTCATCGAATCATCGCTTGAGGGGGTAGTCATATATCATTAAATTCATAATCAAAATCAATAATTAAACACTCAATCATTACTAAGTGCATTCATTCAAGAATCATTGCCGAAGACAATCATGCACCCTCCTTGCTTGGGGTAAATAAACAAAAGATCAAAAACAAATTCAAATAGACTTAAGCTTATCTCCTAATTTTCACTAAGGCTAGGATTTTGACTTAAGCTTATCTCCTAATTACCACTAAGGCTAGGATTTGACTTAAGCTTATCTCCTAATCACCACTAAGTCTAGGATTTGACTTAAGATTATCTCCTAATTACCACTAAGGCTAGGATTTGACTTAAGCTTATCTCCTAATCGCCACCAAGGCTAGGATTTGACTTAAGCTTGTATCCTAATCACCACTAAGGCTAGGATTTGACTTAAGCTTATCTCCTAATCACCACTAAGGCTAGGATTGGACTTAAGCTTATCTCCTAATCACCACTAAGGCTAGGATTTGACTTAAGCTTATCTCCTAATCACCACTAAGGCTAGGATTGGACTTAAGCTTATCTCCTAATCACCACCAAGGCTAGGATTTGACTTAAGCTTATCTCCTAATCACCACTAAGGCTAGGATTAGACTTAAGCTTGTCTTCCAATACCCCAAAGATTACCAAAATCAAGTTCTTCAACTCATAGAAGGTAATGATTCAACGATGCATGCTCTTTCCATGATTGGGGCATCTAAAGTTGACCAGATCAATGAACATCAATCAACCTACAATGTGGCATTAGGTTATCTATTTTTTCTCAGTGTTGTGTTTTCCCACAATGCATCCCAAAAAGGGGCATCTATAGACACCTAAAACACATCATGTTGAGGAGGCTACTCATGTGGACACCTTTTCAGGCCATATGACTCATCTTGGACCTTTCCAAGACCCAAAAGTGGTTCTAACCACTCAAATAGGGCAAACATGTCCTTTTCAACTAGGTCGTTGTCCCTACTAGCAATCACTGGACTTGAGGATGGTCGTAGACTAGGTCATGCCTATCGAGGATGGCCTCATCTATAACAAATTCATGATCCCTGAGCTGAGTAAAATCTATAATAGGGAAATTATTCTTGAATGGTTATTCACCAAAATCTTCTAGAAGCGACGATTCATCTTCCTGAGCATAATTGAATCTTGATCTTGGTTTCTCTAGGAAGCCAAGATTTCAATTGAAGAAAGTCTATAAATTGGATAATTTCCTTCACCCAAACCCTAGATGCCTTTGATAATGAAGTGTTATAAAATTGAGGAGAGAACTAAGATCAATTGGATGCAAAAACGTTCTATCAATTTGAGGACAGAGAGAACACTCTCTTACATGTACTGAGGTGCTACCCAAATCACATTATGATGCTTGCATTCCCATCAATAGAATTTTCAAAATCTTGAAGATCAATTACGTCACTGTTCATCACCAATTTACCATGGATTTGATCCAATTCACACAATCTAACTGTGTTTCAGAACATGAATCTTGCACATCAATTTAATAGTTGAATTAAACATTTCCAAGCATTGAGAGTAGAGAACAGAGTCTCTGTTTGGTGACCACTATTATTGATAGTGGCCCATAGGCACAATCGTTAGTACCAACGATGGTTAATAGAGCCTGTTGATTTGATTGAAGATGACCTTGCTATGATATTCATTTTCTTCTATTTTAGCATTTAAATCAGTTTAGCAGCTTTTCATTCTATTTTATGATATAGATTAGCAATATTTTCATTCGGTATTTCATGCATTTATTCTCTGTTTTTAGCAATTTCTATTTCATTAGCACTATTATAAAACGGATCTCATCTTGAGAGGCTTTCATTTACTATTGATGCTTTTGAGTTTCTTTAAGTGTAGGTTTCAGGCTTTATCAAGAGTAAGTCATCATCAATATCATCCTTCTTGGCATCATAAAGTGGAGGTCGCTAGGGAAACCCTCCATTATCAGTTTTGGAAGAGCAAGAACTCTATGAATTGCATATTTTCCCCTTTGGGGTTTCATATTGTAATATTGTATCAATTGGTGAATCCCTAAGAGGGATATTTTGTAACCGTTTTCCAAATTATTAATGAGAAGAACATCCTAATTTCTTTATCTTTTTGTCATAATGGTTACTTAATATTTTTTATTAATTTGATTACATGTTACATAGTTAGATGTATATTTTTTTCTACTTAACACACATTTAAACATTAACTATCCTAGTTTGAATAAGGAAGGATGACACTACAAAGTGGTCCTATTCACCTTAAGCGAAATATTTTCCTTGCTCATATTATTATATGCATGGTATAGGATGCTAAGAATTGACAAAAGGACAAGCTCCCCCCTACCCAAAAAAATCCCTTGCTATTTTACAAAACAAGCAAAAATTCCAAAACAAGGTAAAAGAAACAGTGATTTTCATCACTAAGCAAATCCCTTGCTAAAAAATAAAATAAAAATGCAAAATAAATAGTGGTTTTCACCACTAAGCATGAGCAAGT
Organism: Wollemia nobilis; assembly: GCA_028583015.1. Lineage (NCBI taxonomy): Eukaryota > Viridiplantae > Streptophyta > Pinopsida > Araucariales > Araucariaceae > Wollemia > Wollemia nobilis. The sequence continues at coordinate 1,416,859 of JAQPPZ010011269.1, read as the reverse complement.
ATCCCAAGCAATCAAAAGAAAAGAAGGTGGTAATGAGCTTGAATCCTTGGAATTTTTAGTATTCAAATGCCATGGGGTGATCTCCATCATAGCAATGGGTTGAATGAAACCTGCCTGGAAATGAAGTAGCCTTACGTGTGGTAATATATCTATTACATTAGAGATATTATTTTGTGTAGACCAATGTTAGCTTATGGATGAGCTAGCTTTAGGTGTCTTGTATTGCCTAGTAGTCTAGTCTAACTACGTCCAAACTCAAGATCATGATGACCATATGTGATCTTCATTACAACAATAGATTGAATGAAACCCACCTACCAATGAGGTAGTCTTGTGCCTCATCTAATATATTCAATTTGCACGCACAAGGATAGTGAATATCTAGGTTGTATTAATAGGATTTTATCTTTCAAGAGTCTTGTGTAGTCATTATACAACTTTTGATCAATCAACTAAGGTGTTTGAGCCTCATGGAAAACCTAAAAAAAAAATCCCCAAATAGCAAAAAATCATCTCATCAAACAATCATAGTTTTCTTTATGAAATTTTGTTTATTAAGGGGTGTTCATAAAATAGGATATATACCGGATGGATATCAACAATGATATTTAGATGACCATTGACTATTTTATGCATACCTTTTAGTTCACGGAAGCTTATAGAAGAAGCCCCTACAAATCACACTATTTCATCTCACATATGCACAAATAAATGATTAATTCTTATGATAAGGCTTAACATTTTAATTCATGATTTTTATACATTTTGTGGTGTTTGCCATTAGTTTTTTAAACAAATTATATTCATTCATTATGTTTTAAATACTTAAAGCATATAGGTACCATTTGCATTAGAACATCCATATAAAAATTATGCATATCACACAAAATTAGATTTGTCATAACAACATGAATTCACATTCATAATCAGATAAACAAATCTAAATCATCCATATAACATCAGATATCACATCTAGGCATACATACATCTATGCATTGATACATATGTCATATAGGCATTACATCCATCAATGCATCCATAAATCATTATACATAACGCATCTAACGATCCACTTTCATAAAAAAATACAAAATTCACAAAAAAATCAAATAATTTTTTTTCAAATGCGCCTCATATCTAGGTATCTACCCTATACACTTTGTGGTTGCAGCAACTTACTATCCATGCAATCTGGTAAGATGAGTAAATTATCCTAAGGTAATTTGAACCAAATTATTCATTGACAAATCAAAATGTCTTCAATTCAATCCCCAAGAAGGCCATTGTGGTCGGACTACTCAATGGGAACGATGTGTTCATTTAATTATTCTATGATATTTTCATCAAATCATCGAACATAGTGATTTATCACATGCTTTAATTGAATTACTATCATATTGATTCCCTAAGAAAGCCATTTGGATGGATTGCTCCATGAGATATAGATGTACAATTACTAATCATAGTTGAAATCATAGATGTAATAGGTTTTTTCTTTACAAAGGTTATCATATTGCAACATCCAAATTAGTTATCTTGGTCAAGCAAATCATCGCTTTCATCAATTGCCATTTCCTCATCGACTCGTCACTTGAGAGGGTAGTCATATAATCATTAAATTCATAATCAAAATCAATAATAAAACACTCAATCATCGCTAAGTGCGTTCATTCAAGAATCATTGCCAAAGACAATCATGCACCCTCCTTGCTTGGGAAAAATAAACAAAAGATCAAAAATAATTTCAAACAAACCAGACAGCTTGTCTCCTAATCGCCACTAAGGCTAGGATTGGACTTAAGCTTATATCTGTTAGAATTATAATGTGCACTATGCCTTCAACTTGACACTTGTCAGTTTCTCTTGACAAGTGTCATGTGTTTCATATAGGCTTATGCCTATATATTGTAACCCTTTTCATTTGTAATATATCTCATCTTGTTCATTCTCAATATTTGGTATCAGAGCTCCAGGAGTTCTCTGCCCTTGTGAGCTTGAGGGGGATTTCCCTCATGGAAATCCCACCTACCCTATTTTTCCCTCATTTTTACCCCTTCCCATAAACCATCTTTGTTTTCATTTTTAGTTAGAAGAGATTATCCTATTTCCCAAGGCCATTTTCTGGTTCAGACAGGAAATAAAAAATATTCCCTGATGCGATTTCATATCTGGTATTAATGGTCATTTTTCTTAAGTTTTTTGTTCTTTTTTCTCATTTAATTTTTGCAGGATGATGGTGGTTTCTCCATATTTGCTTGTCTCGAAGAGCGTACATGAGAAGGCAACAATATGATAGCTTTGACAAAGATCATGCCCGATGGAAAATTTTTTGCTCAGCAAAAAGTCATGAAGATTACTACAAAACTTGAAGATATGGTTTGACAAGGCAACGTACCCGATAGATTCCAGACGCAGATGGATGTTGATCTTAGTGGAGTTTTTTTTGGCATACAAGCACCCATGTGTTGATAAAACAGTTTGATTAGCTATCAAAGCCCTTTTTCCAAGATCCTCGATGCTCAAGAAAGCGTCTTTAAGATCGATCAAAAATCATGAGGAGTTTGCAGGATTAAATATCTAAAGGAGTCCAGATCTTTTCATATTACTCTGCCACGATCAGATTTGATTTTATGCGAGGGGAACATCATGTGAGCAGAGAGTCATTACTGGCAATGAGGTATTTTGAGGACTATTATTACTGGCAGCGAGGTCCCCACATGGAAGTTTTAGATCATCATGGCTATTGAAACCTGATTGTGGTGGAAGAAGTCATTGGAGCGTGCCCAAAGTAAATTTTGTCATCAAAGTTCACTATTAACGTAGGCATCACCGAGTTTGTTGATGCAGATGTGACAAGTTTTTTCTATGAAATCAATATAATGATACAGATGTGCACTAGTGGAGTGGATTGTTTTTCTAGATTGATGAGATGGTGGTGACGTTCCAGATTCCACGGTGATGTTGTTTTACATGGAAGATATGACAGTTGAACGAGATTTTTTTTAAATTGGGAAGTGTGCTCTCAAGATTTACTGTGCTTCAAATGGTGACTGAGTACAAGGTGTTATGGCATATCTGTGTGGCCTGGTATGTTTTTCATAGAATGAGTATCCTCTACCAGATCACTATGGATATTATCCATGCTATTGGATGCATGTAGCTGGTGATGGCCTACTCGAGATGATGTCTATGGTGGTCTAGGTGTTCAGGTTTGGCTCCAGGTGCTGGACGACCTGCATTATTGCAAGGCACTCTGTCAGTGGCAAGGACTACAATGATCATGGTGATAGTAAATATTGGCAGATCACAAACTCTCCGATGTGTATACGACTTCCATGGATTACAAAACCTATGGCCACCCATGCTCATACATAAGCTATTATTTCTTCTAGCGAGAGGATAGACATCCGATGGTGTCAACATCGGGTATGCGTAGGTGTCATGTAGATCAAAACGCAGGGTATCATTCCTAGACCACCGTTACATTATCATCAACGTGTTTTCAAGCACAATTTTAACTTATTTTACCTTAGTGGACCGTTGACATGATTTTATCCGTTGTTCCTTCTTTACTGTGTGCAAACTATTGGAAAGGATATTTTTACCTATGTGTGAGGATAACGCATGATTTTTGTTGCTCGTTGTTGAAAGTTTGCTACCAGATCTTCTCCACCCCAGTTGGACATGATGGTTGCCTGATCAAATATTGAATGGGAATATTTTTCAACTGCGAGCTGATCATCAAATTTTCTTTGGCACACTATCCTGATGGACTGGTTTTTTGGTGCCATGTCAAGCTCACTTCTTGACCATCGTAAATTTTGAAGACTTTCATGGCGGGATGATCACTAGGGCCAGATCGATCATGAAAATTCTAGTTACATCAATCATGCAAGATGATGGTGAAATATCATGCCTATGTGAGGGCCATGTGGTGATGTTAGAGTTTTTGTGGTCCTTGCATGAACTGAAAGTAAACTATGAAATTACCACGTGAAATATGAGGGATCGATGAAAATTTGTGCAACTTTATTTTTCCACATGGATGCATGGGCACAAGAGGTGGTGTTGTTGTCATTTAACGTCCATTTTTGTGTGTGTAGATATTCGTTGCTTCATTGCATCTCTCCTTTGTTACTCGGAGCGTCCAACTTCCTGGTCATCGTCACCTTGCTGTGCACAAATAACATGAACGATCCTAGTTGGTTAGTGCTATGTTTAATAACGTTAATACATCCATTCAAATCCATGGCCAGCCATATTTGGTCTAGCTACAACAGTGCACGATGGAGAGCAGTCATCTCAGTATTCCTCGCCATGGTTGAGCTACGATAGATCCAGATGAAACTGCTTAGAAGTGACAGTGGAAGTATTGATAGTAAATGGGCATGCATTAAGGAGCTCATATACAAGATGGAGGAAGCAGATATGTGTTTTTTGACCTAGTTGGAGTGGTAGATTGGTAGAAATATTTTGGCATGAAAACATTAATAAATTTGAAGATAATGACTTTCAAGAAAGATGACAATTGGCAGCTTTCTCATGGGGTTTACATGTTTTGTGACATGTTTGATGATATTTGTTGTTCAGTTTCTGATTTTTTTGTGGCAAATCGAGATTCATGTCAAGTTGAAGCACACCACTATTCTAATGTCAATAAATTTCTATTTTTCATTTGCAGACATTCTTGCCCTTAGATATGTTGTATGAGGAGAGTTTTTTAGATCAATGTTTGACATCGTTTGTCTTCCAAGCCAAGGCGGGAGAGATTTTTTGTAAGTTCAGGTTCAATTTTGTGCCTAACAAAACTCAAATGGTGATGCAGCTATAGTGCCATCTTGGACACGGTAGACCCACGGGCTGCAGGACCTACAATGGTGCACATCCATTTATTTTTAGAAAATATAATGTAATAGGGGAGCATTTTATTTTAAAAGGGGACATTTCTATTTCTATAAATCATAGTGGTGATTTTTTGAAAAGTGAATGTTGTATGGGGAATAGAGGGCATATTTTATAAAGTGGTAGGACCACTTTATTTTTATTTGTAAGGGGTATATTTTATTAAAGTGGAGGGACCACTTTACTAACAATATGACACGTATTCACCGACAGTATGACCTTCTTGGCCATTTTTTTATTTTTTCCATATGGGAAAGTGGAAGTGAAAGGCCCACATGGCCTTTATTGAATTGTTTAAAATTTCAAATAGATGATGACCTAGATAGCCCATATAATTCCCCTAAGAGGGAAATTGAATTTTTTTATTCTACCACCGTGTGATGCCAGGAGAAGAATATTCCTGATGTTTTGATGCCTAGAGAAGCATGTTGTTTTTCCAGCAAATGAAGGCCCCATTCAAACCCAAACATAGGGGTATTTATAGTCGTTGGAAAGGTTTTTTGTGATGGACACAATGGTGGTGTCCATTTGTAATTATGAGGCTGTTTCATTTTGTTTTTTAACCTCAAAGTTGTTCTACCTTGGAGTGCACTTTTGGTTGTACTTGACACTTCCAAGACAAATTGTATGTGATCCTTGTACCTAGTGATATTTTCTATACACTTGGTGAATGCAGTGGCTGGTTACCCATGCATTTTGATGGGATGACATGGTCACCATAAGGACACTTACTCTAGGGACTATAGACATAGACACCCTAGACTCTATCCGAGGATTTTTTTGGATCTAATTTTGAAGACTACAAACAAAGACACTTCAAAAGATTCTTCTCTCTTCTTTATTATTCTCCTCCACATTTGGATTCTATGGCTCAATTTTTATTGTATTTCATGGCTTGTATTTATTTTGTATTAAGGTGTATTTTTGGTAGAGATTGAAACCTTCTAGATTGAGTTCACCATGAGGGGGGATTTGATATTCATGGTGAATCTAGTCAGTGATCTACGAGAGGCAACATCCTTTGAGGATGACCTATAGAGGCAACAGATCCAGAAGTGGCTGACCTTGAGGCACCCATGATGATCTTGAGGCACTTAGATGACTGACCCAGTGGCAAAAAACCCATGGAAGTGGCTGACCTTGAGGCAATAGACCAAGATGTATACACCGTTGATCTAGCATTATTCATAGTTGGAGAGCCAAGCGCAAAGAGCATAAGCCTAGACCAAATCAAAAATAAAGGAGGATGATAGGTTTCTTTTAGTGAAGTCAACATTAAGGGGGAATGTTACCTAATGTTGACTTGTTGTTTTTCTATGGTTAGGATAGTGCATATTAAGGGGGAATGTTAGATTTATAATGTGCACTATGCCTTCACCTTGACACTTGTCAGTTTCTCTTGACAAGTGTCATGTGTTTCATATAGGCTTATACCTATATATTGTAACCCTTTTCATTTGTAATATATCTCATCTTGTTCATTCCCAAAAATCTCCTAATTGCTACTAAGGCTAGGACTAGACTTAATCTTATCTCCTAATTGCTACTAAGGCTAGGATTAGACTTAAGCTTATCTTGTAATTACCACTAAGGCTAGGATTTGACTTAAGCTTATCTCCTAACTACCACTAAGGCTAGGATTTTGACTTAATATTATCTCCTAATCACCACTAAGGCTAGGATTTTGACTTAATCTTATCTCCTAATTGCCACTAAGGCTAGGATTTTGACTTAAGCTTATCTCCTAATCACCACTAAGGCTAGAATTAGACTTAAGATTATCTTCTAATACCCCAAATATTGCTAAAATCAAGTTCTTCAAATCATCGAAGGTAATAATTCAATGATGCATGCTCTTTTGTGATTGGGGCATCTAAAGTTGATCAGATCAATAGACAACAATCAACTTGCAATGTGATATTAGGTTGTCTATTTTTGCTCAATGTTGTGTTTTCCCACAACACATCTCAAAAAGGGGTATCTATAGACATCTAAAACACGTTATGTTGAGGGGGCTACTCATGTGGACACATTTTTAGGCCATATGACTCATATTGGACCTTTATAGGACCCAACAATGGTTTTAATCACTCAAATAGGGTAAAATAGTCCTTTTTCATCGTTGTCCCTCCTAGTGGTCACCTAATGGCCATTGGATTTGATGACAGCCATAGAGTGGGTCATGCCTATCGAGGACTATCGAGGATGCCCTCATCTGTAACAAACTTAGGCTTCCCGAGTTGAGTAAAATATGTTACAGGGCAACTGATCTTCAAGGTTACTTACCGAAGCTTCCAAAAGTGATGCCTCACCTCCTTGAGCCTAACTGAATCTTGATCTTGGCTTCTTTAGCAAGCCAAGATTGTAATTGGAGGAAAGTCTATAAATTGAAGTATTTTCTTCACCTAAACATTGACTACCTTTGATAATGAAGTGTTATCAAACTAAGGATATAATTGAGATTAATTGGATGTAATGAAGTACTATTAGTTTGAGGAACAAAGAGAACACTCTCTCATATGTACTGAGGTGCTACCCAAATCATATTATGATGCTTGCATATCCATCAATGGAGTTTTCAAGAGCTTAAAGATCAATTACACTGCTGTTCATCACCAATTTACTATAGATTTGAGCCAATTCATGCAATCTAACTATGTTTCAGAACATAATGACCCTTGCACATCAATTCAATAGTCGAATTGAATGTCACCAAGCATCGAACATAGAGAACAAAGTCTCTGTTCAATGATCATTGTTCTTGATAGTGGCCCACATGTGTAGCCATCAACACCAACAATTGTTAACATATCCTGCCACTTTGGTTGAAGATGACCTTGTTGTGATATTCATTTTATTCTATTTTTGCATTTTAGATCAGTTTAGCAACTTTTCATTCTATTTTTTGACATAGTTTAGTAGTATTTTAATTTGGTTTTTCATACATTTATTCCCTATTTTGAGCAATTTCTATTTCATTAGCATTATCATAAAATAGGACTCATCTTGAGAGGCTTTCATTTGCTATTGATGCTTTAGAATTTCCTTTGTGTGTAGGTTATAGGCCTAATGAGGAGTAAGACATCATTGAGATCAACCTTCTTGGCATCATAAAGCAAAGGTTGCTAGACAAACCTTTCATTATCAGTTTTGAAAGATCAAGAACTCTACAAATTGCATGTTTTCCCTTTGGGGTTATATATTGTAATAGTGTATCAAATGGTAAATCCCTAAGAGGGATATTTTGTAACCATTTTACAGATTATTAATGAGAAGATCATCCTGCTTTCTTTATTTTTTGTCATGATGGTTACTTAATATTTTTTATCAATTTGATTACATTGTTACATAGTTAGATGCATGGTTTTTGATACTTTACAAATGCAAATGGACATAGAGGTTTCATATTCTATATCTGAGATTCAAACTCTAGAATTTGAAACCAACTTAATAGAAGGAAGAGGCTTAGAGAGATTAGTGTTAACATAGAATCTGACAAAACCCATCCTTATTTTTTCATGAGTGTTTGGATCCACCATAATCAATCTTCCCATTAATTTGGCATTACCCTGAAGGATGTCATAATCCTAAAAGACCATAGATAACCATGGTAGATGCACCCAAAGAGGTGTCCTATTGACATTCTTGATGGATAGATTGAAGTTCGAGGACCATTTCCTCAAAAAGAGGTCTTTTTGACCAAATAACCATGGTCCCTTCATAACCACAACCTGCATGTATTTTGAGGTCTTAAAATTAAAGAGCATAAAGCCTTTGGGTAATGCCACCACTTCCAAATCCCCCTTTGGCCTCCATTTTTTAGCAGTCCATTTTTTGATAGAGTCCAAATCTGGTCGGACCCCAATAAACTTCCCAACCAAGGAGTTTGCTCATTCCATTGTCATCCAATGAAGTATAGGTTGAGGAATCTACAAAGAAGAAATATCAACCTCTAGCTCTAGAACCAGATCAAAGTGAGTCTTAACAAAAGGGCCAGCTCCCAATAACACTCGAGACCAAGAATGGTTTGAATTGCCCACATAAGGAGCAAAAGATATTGGAGTTTTTGGACACTCCAATTCCTGGGTCAAATACATTAGAATCTAGATAGATCCCCAAGGGACCACCTACCACATCCCATTTGTCATCAGTACCTACCTCACTTTGCACATATTCCATGCTACCCCTACCCCCTAGGCCCCTACACCCCCTTCACCCATGCAAATTCCATTCAAAATTGATGCCATATTATCTATAGCTGCTAGGGCCAGATCTCCTGACAATAATATTCTCCTAGAAGCCTCACAAATATTCCAATAATGTAGATATTCCATTGGCATAGATGTACTTACCTCATAGATCTCCCAATGATGTTGATATTCATCACATATATGTACCAGCCTCGTAAATATCCCAAAAATACATATCTCTCACCAATATAGATATACTTACCTTATAGCTCTTCCCCTCCATAGTTGTAGCTTTGAAAATCCTAATTTTCCATAGTTGCAGCTTCGAAACCCTAGCTCCAAAAAATCTCCATAGTCATAGCTTTGAAATATCTCCACAACCATAGCTCTAAAAACCCTAGATCTAAAAATTATAGCTCCTAAAAAACCTCCATAGTAGCTCTCCATAGTCGTAGCTCTAAAATCTCTCCACAATCGTAGCTTCAAAAACCCTAGCTCTAAAAAAATCTCCATAGTCATAGCTCTGAAAGATCTCCATAGTTGTAGCTTCGAAAACCGTAGTTCTAAAAATTCTCCATAGTAGCTCCCCATAGTAACAAATCTAACATATCTCCACAATAATAGCTCTAAAAAACCTAGCTCTAAAAAAACCTCCACAGTTGTAACTTTGAAAGCTCTGCATAGTTGCAACTCTGAAAATCTTAGCTCTAAAAAAACCTCCACAAGTGCAACTTTGAAAGCTCTCCACAATTGCAGCTCTGAAAGCTCTTCACAATTGTAGCTTTGAAATCTCTCTATAATATTAGATTTGAAAACCCTAGCTTTAAAAAATCTCCACAGTCACAGCTCTGAAAGCTCTCTAGCTCTCCATACCCGTAGCTTCGAAAACCCTAGCTCTGAAAAAATAATGTTTGGTTGTTAATTCAATTAAAAATTATAAAAATATTTTAGTTCATATACATTTTTATTTCTTGAGGAGAATAAAATTTGAATCTTATAGAGCAATACATACATAATTACATATCATTATATTGTCATGGTGTAACACATATAAATTCACTTTAATCCCATATAAACCATTGAAAAATTATTATTATCTTTAATATAAATACAAGAAGCAAGGACACTCCATGAATACCTATTAACTTGATCTATTTAGTTTGAGTACTAATACCAATGGTAGGCTATGTTCATTATAACCAAATATAGGTAATACAATAATCTACTTTTATATATTATTAATGATTTGAAAGCTTAACCTACCTCAATGCCCTCTCACAATCCACAATCAAATGAATAGAGTTCTACACTATAAGTAGGTAACTCGATTTTTGTTGAGTAAACATATATTAGATAAGTAACATGGTGTTTTATATAGTCATGGTATTGTGCATATTAAAATCTACTTTATCCTTTAATTATCCTTTACCTTCACAAGATAGTAGCAAACTAGAGGATAGTACTTGAAGAAAATCATTTAATTATAATTTTTTCAATGAGTTTACAAAGGTTTTTATGAGGGGTCCTGGTACCGTCATACTGAGTGAGGTTTGAATCCTAGATATCTCAAAGAGAGGCCAAAGCCCTTACCACTATAGTAAGCTTGCAACTATCAACGATTTTGAAGAACACAAGCTTATACTGAGAGGGGGGGTGAACAGTATAAGACCGCTTTCTACTTTTTCTTTCGATTCAACTTGCAGTTCAATATTATGCAGTGAATATATAACAGTATCAAAAACAAAAATCAAAGCAATGCACAGAATATCATCCACAATAGAGACACAACAATTTACGTGGTTCACCCAACGCGGGCTACTCCACGGATAAAATTTTTACTAAATTTTATCACCTCAAATTCTGGGAAACATGTCCCGATTACAAAGTTTATGGGCACCAACCCAAAGGAGATACCTTCCCCTAGCTCTGCTCAATCTGGTGATCCTCTAGAGAACCTCTGCCTCTGTAGCCCTTAGCAAGTGGAACTCTATCCACAGAAGACACCTGTCTTCCCTGCTCTGGCTGGAGACCTCTGTCCTCAACTCTATCACCGCACAGTCGGTCCTCTTATCTGCACCAAAACATAGTCCTTCGGTCTGGCACTATTGTCCTCGAACTTGCACCTCTGTGCAATTACAACACTCGATCAAATATCCACTTATGCACCTCTGTGCAAACACAGCAGCAATGTCTTCGCACACTCTGCTCTTCGACGATCGAACTTCTCCCTGCACTCTGCTTCTGCGAAAGTCGCACTTCGAACGCACACTTTGATCGATGCACAAACTATTCAAACAACCCTCCTTTTATAGAGTAAGATTCAAGATCATTACATTCAATCTTAGTCGGTTGTTACTCTTCAACTGCATCGGTTGCAAAACCTTGCATTGCGTCAGCCCAGATTTTAACTTTGTCGGCTCAAAGTTAACTCTGTCCTTCAACCGCCACTGGTTCTATAGCTGTCCCTATGAAACTACAACATGTCATGATATCATGACATTTTTACAGTCGTACACCTTCTATAGCCTGTTGTCATGAAATCATGACACCTTGACCTTTGTCGACTTCCTTTGTGCTTCTATCATGAAATCATGACACCTTTGCCTCTTGCTGACGTCATCTCACTTCTGTCATGAAATCGTGACACTTTAGTCTTCATGGCCTTCCTCTCAGCTTTTGTCATGAAATCATGACACTTATGATTTTTGTTGATGTCATCTTCACTCTATCGCAAAATCATGACGCTTTAGTCTACAAGCTCTTCCTTCTTCAATTCATCATGAAATTGCAATGCTTCTTCTATTTAAGACTTGCTAACTATTTCTGTCATGAAATCGTGACACCATCTCCAACTGCAAGCTGCCATCTCAACCTGTCATGAAATCGTGACACTTTTGGCTTTCGTACACTTTCTCCATTGCCTGTCATGAAATCATGACGCTTCTGGCTTCCGTACGCTTTCTCCACTGCCTATCATGAAATCATGACACTTCTGGCTTCCATACGCTTTCTCCACTGCCTGTCATGAAATCGTGATGCTGCTCCTTTCAGACTCTTTCCTTTGCTGCATGTCACAAAATCATGACGCTTCTCATTTCAAGATTTTTTAGCATGTCATAAAATCGTGATAGTCCTCACCTCGACCTCTGCAGCATGTCACGAAATCATGACAGTTCCTGAAAAACTTTCACTCTCTTCGATCTTGTCACGAAATCATGACAGCTTACACTATGGACTCTTTCTTCTGCAACATGTCATGAAATCGTGACATTTTTTCGTCCGTACAGCCTCCTTTGCAGAATGTCATGAAATCATGACACTTTTCTTTCTCTGCCTTCCTGCACTGTCCGAGTCACGAAAATGCGACATGTCATGAAATCATGATAGTTTTGCCTGCTTCGTCTCTGCCTTCCCGCATGTCGTGAAATCGCGACACATTTGCCCAAACTTTCTCTCTCCTCAAACATGTCACGAAATCGTGATAGTTTTGCCAGCTTTCTCTCTCCTAAAACATGTCATGAAATCACGATAGTTTTTCCAGCCGCCTGCATACTTTTTCTTACTTGTCTTTTTCTTGATCTTTTGCAACTGGGCTACCCTGATCTTCTTGGAAACTCACTTGTCCATGCTTGAAACCTTCATCAAGACACATTCTTTGACATCAAACCAAATTGCTTCAAGACCTTCTTGACATCAATGACAACATCTACACTTAGAGCAAGGGCAATGTACCCAATGTACCCAAAATTGCCAACAATCTCCCCCTTTGTCATTGATGGCAACCCTTAACCGAAAAACACTACTCAAGAGCCAAAACTGAAACCAACTGATCCAACAACTGAGAATCTGCATTTGAAGTTTTTGCTCCCCCTGACTTGAAGCTCTCTTCTTCACTATGAAGCTCTCCCCCTTACTCATATCTCTCCCCCTTTGTCATCAATGGCAAAGGGTCACCTTTGGGGCTCGGGACTAAGAATGAGCCTCTTAGCTTAGTCCCTCCCCCACCTCCTGATGAGGTGATTTAAAACAAGGGTGGGAGTGAAACTCCCATTAGGCACTCATCATCATCAGTGTCTATAATTTCTTTGTCGGGCCTTCTCTTGAACTCTTTGTCAGTGTTTCTGTTCTTGTCACTTTTCTTGTTCTTGTTCTCATCTCTTTTCTTGTCCATACCTTGATCCTTGGACCTGTTTATACCACTGTTCCTATTCCTGTACCTTGGAAGATCAGCTCTGCATCTGTCTGGTCGTGTGACCTGCATTGTTGCACTTATAGCAAGTAACAATATTATTTCTTTCGGGCATAGCTGTTCTTTGAATCCGCTTGTTCTGACTAACCCAGTTCCTGTTATTTGCCTTGCAAAAAATTGCCTTGTGCCCGAACTGATTACAAGAGTAGCAATACCCTTGAAATAAATTACGGCCCCTAAAATTGTCATTTATCTTCCTTACTTGAGTCATGCACTGCGAAGCCATGTGGCCAAACCCGTGACATGCAAAACATCTACCATGAAATATTCTTCTGTTTGACCTCTTGGGTCCCGAAAACTTCTTTTTCGTATTCAGAATTCTGTTTTCTGTTTCTACGCATTTATCACTCACGGACTCTTTCTCTGAAATACTCTCTTCATCAGAACTCTCTTCTTTCTGAAATCTCTTACTTGATTCCCCAACCTATTTTTTGTGTGGTTTAACAAAACCAAGACCTGTTTTATCTGATGGATTTCTTTGACTTTGGATGAGAGACTTAACCCTTTTGGAGCTATCTTGAAACCTGTACAACTTATCCTTGTATTCTTTATTTTCCTCTTTCATGGCAGCCATTTTCTGTTCTAATTCACTATACTCAAGCATCTTAGATTCTAACTCATTCTTGAGTTCTTGTGTCTTAGCCATAGAGATGTCAAGACTTTCTATGAGTTCATCTTTCTCCATACAACATTCATCTAATTTATCCTTAAGTTGAGCATTCTTCTTTCTTTCCTTTTTCAAAACACTAAGAGCATTAGTAAGTTCACATTCAAGATCCTCTATATTATTGCATTTTGAATCATCAAGGCCTTTTTCAGATTTCTTATCACTAGAGGTGCTATCCTTTTCAAAAACCATACAAGCATCTTCCTTATCATTTTTTGAAGCATCCTCATACATACTAGCAACCAATTCATTATTTGTGCAATCATCCTCAAGGTGCCCAAAATTTCCACATCTAAAACATTTCATGACAATGAATTTATGTTTCGGTTCTTCCTCTTTTTTTGAAATGAACAACATCTCATTTTCATCATCACTAGAAGAACTTTCACTATCACTGCTAGAACACTTACTTGCTTTGTCTAGGTAGAAGCTCTTCTTATTCTTGTGTGAATGCCTCTTTCCTTGATTGTTGTGCTCATCTTTGTTCTTTCTGTAATACCTGTGCTTTTTAGAATCCTTGCTCTTAACATCCTGTATATCTTCATCACTTTCATTCTTGGAAACAGTACAATCAGTAGCATAATGACCAAACTTTCCACAGTTGAAACATCTTATGTTTTTCTTGCTTTTGTGTTTTCTAGAGAACTTGCCTTTCTTGCTGTAATATGCCTCTTCATCACTAGAAGACTCATCACTCTCTTGAATCTGTTTGCCCTTTGATTTCTTGGTAGCTTTGAAAGCTGCCTCTTTCTTGACATCAACTTTCACTTGAGTTCTCAGCTCAAATGCTGCAAGAATACTATGGAGCTCATCCTTTTTCAACTTATCTAAATCTTTAGCTTCCTCAATAGCAAAAATATTTTCACTAAATCTATTAGGAAGAGATCTTAGAATCTTATCACACACATCATTTTCAGCAAGTTCAAGACCTAAGTCTTTCATAGAATTAACAACTTCATCCATACGGAGCATGTAGTCACTAATATTTTCATCATCATTCATCTTGAGTTGTTCAAACATACCTTTAAAATGTCTCAATTTGGCCTTTCGGACATTTGCATCACCTGTATGAACCACCTGCAATTGTTTCCACATTTCACTAGTCTGTCTTGCAGTTGAATAACTTTGGTGAGATCTGCTTTCTGTAAGCCTCTCAGGATTGCATTCATGGCTTTTGAATTGTTGTGAAGCATGAGCCTGTCTTCTTTGGTATAAGGACCATGTTCAGGAATAGTGTATTCGTCTTCAATCACTTCCCATACCTCATTACCAAGTGCCATTAGATAAACTCTCATTCTTGCACTCCACAGACCGAAATCTGATCCATCAAGAATAGGTGCTGCATTGCCACCTAAAAAATCCATTGTGTTCTTAACCAGCTTCTTCCTTTCGAGCTGTTAAACCTTTTCGAAGGAACCCGCTCTGATACCAATTGAAGAACACAAGCTTATACTGAGAGGGGGGGTGAACAGTATAAGACCGCTTTCTACTTTTTCTTTCGATTCAACTTGCAGTTCAATATTATGCAGTGAATATATAACAATATCAAAAACAGAAATCAAAGCAATGCACAGAATATCATCCACAATAGAGACACAACAATTTACGTGGTTCACCCAACGCGGGCTACTCCACGGATAAAATTTTTACTAAATTTTATCACCTCAAATTCTGGGAAACATGTCCCGATTACAAAGTTTATGGGCACCAACCCAAAGGAGATACCTTCCCCTAGCTCTGCTTAATCTGGTGATCCTCTAGAGAACCTCTGCCTCTCGCAGCCCTTAGCAAGTGGAACTCTATCCACAGAAGACACTTGTCTTCCCTGCTTTGGTCGGAGACCTCTGTCCTCAACTCTATCACCGCACAGTCGGTCCTCTTATCTGCACCAAAACACAGTCCTTCGGTCTGGCACTATTGTCCTCGAACTTGCACCTCTACGCAATTACAACACTCGATCAAATATCCACTTATGCACCTCTGTGCAAACACAACAACAATGTCATCGCACACTCTGCTCTTCGACGATCGAACTTCTCCCTGCACTCTGCTTCTGTGAAAGTCACACTTCGAACGCACACTTCGATCGATGCTCAAACTATTCAAACAGCCCTCCTTTTATAGAGTAAGATTCAAGATCATTACATTCAATCTTAGTCGGCTGTTACTCTTCAACTACGTCGGCTGCAAAACCCTACGCTGCATCGGCCCAAATTTTAACTTTGTCGGCTCAAAGTTAACTCTGTCCTTCAACCACCACTGGTTCTGTAGCTGTCCCTACGAAACTACAACATGTCACGATATCATGACATTTTTACAGCCGTACACCTTCTATAGCCTGCTGTCGCGAAATCGCGACACCTTGACCTTTGTCGACTTCCTTTGTGCTTCTATCATGAAATCGTGACACCTTTGCCTCTTGTTGACGTCATCTCACTTCTGTCATGAAATCGTGACACTTTAGTCTTCATGGCCTTCCTCTCAGCTTTTGTCGCGAAATCATGACACTTATGATTTTTGTTGACGTCATCTTCACTCTGTCGCGAAATCATGACGCTTTAGTCTACAAGCTCTTCCTTCTTCAATTCGTCATGAAATCGCAACGCTTCTTCTGTTTAAGACTTGCTAACTATTTTTGTCATGAAATCGTGACACCATCTCCAACTACAAGCTGCCATCTCAACCTGTCATGAAATCGTGACACTTTCTGCATCCGTACAACTTTCTCTACCTTGTCATGAAATCGTGACACTTTCAGCTTCCGTACGCTTTCTCCACTGCCTATCATGAAATCGTGACACTTCTGGCTTTCGTACGCTTTCTCCACTGCCTGTCGTGAAATCGTGATGTTGCTCCTTTCAGACTCTTTCCTTTGCTGCATGTCACGAAATCATGACGCTTCTCATTTCGAGATTTTTTAGCATGTCACGAAATCGTGACAGTCCTCACCTCGACCTCTGCAGCATGTCACGAAATCACGATAGTTCCTGAAAAACTTTCACTCTCTTCGATCTTGTCGCGAAATCGTGACAGCTTACACTGCGGACTCTTTCTTCTGCAACATGTCACGAAATCGTGACATTTTTTCGTCCGTACAGCCTCCTTTGCAGAATGTCACGAAATCGTGACACTTTTCTTTCTCTGCCTTCCTGCACTGTCCGAGTCGCGAAAATGCGACATGTCACGAAATCGTGACAGTTTTGCCTGCTTCGTCTCTGCCTTCCCACATGTCGCGAAATCGTGACACATTTGCCCAAACTTTCTCTCTCCTCAAACATGTCACGAAATCGTGACAGTTTTGCCAATGCTTTCTCTCTCCTGAAACATGTCGCGAAATCGTGACAGTTTTTCCAGCCGCCTGCATACTTTTTCTTACTTGTCTTTTTCTTGATCTTTTGCAACTGGGCTACCCTGATCTTCTTGGAAACTCACTGTCCATGCTGAAACCTTCATCAAGACACATTCTTTGACATCAAACCAAATTGCTTCAAGACCTTCTTGACATCAATGACAACATCTACACTTAGAGCAAGGGCAATGTACCCAAGGTACCCAAAATTGCCAACAGATTTTACACGAGTTTTTATGAGGGGTCCTAGTCCCCTCATACCGAGTGGGGTTTGAACCTTAGACCTCTCAAAGAAAGGCCAAAGCCCTTACCACTGCAGTAAGCTTACAACTATCAATGAGTTTACACAGGTTTTTATGAGGGGTCCTAGTCCCCTCATACCGAGTGGGGTTTGAACCTTAGACCTCTCAAAGAGTGGCCAAAGCCCTTACCACTGCAGTAAGCTTGCAACTTCATTTGATTATAATTTTTATTTTATATATGAATATTATTATATTTATGTTTAATATTAATTAATTATTGATTATTATTTCATTTACAAAAATTATAAAAATATTTTAATTCATATTTAATTTTAATTTATTATTATCATTTTTAATCAAATGCCATGAGGTCAATTAGTTAGATTTTCCAACTTTTAAGGAGAAGGTCAAGGTTTAAATCTTGTCAAGCGATACCTACATATTTATCAAGTTGTTGTCATATCACTGTGGTCACAAAGAAAATTATAAAAAATATTTTAATTTATATTTAATCTTAATTTATTATTATTTCTAATCAAATGGTATCAACTCAATCGGTTAAATTCCTTAATTTTTAAGCAAAGAGAGGTTTGAATATTGTCAAGTTATAAAAGTTCTCACCTCTTTGGGGTCAAAAATTATTTTATAAAATGTTATCCAATATGCAATAATTCAAATGAAATAATGTAATATTTCAATATTTTTAATTATGATTTTTTTTTTTTTTTTACGTAAAAAATTTAAATAAACAAGAGTGGATGCAAGCCGACAATGAGCCTCATATTTTCTTTGTTTATATCTTTGGAAAGATTAAGAAATTAGTGTTGGGGTGCAAGCAAGGAGTAAGCCTCACCTTTCTTTGTTCTAAATCTTAAAAAAAATTAAAAAATAAAGGATTATTGCGAGGAAAAGCTAGATAGCATGACAAGAAAGTCATTTTTGAAATCCTGACTAGAAATATGCCCTAGCTAGAAGTATGGATATCCTAATATGTAATAAATAAAATAAAATAATGTAAAATTTCAATATTTTTATTTATGAAATGATTTTATATAAAAAAAATTAAATAGCCAAGAGTGAATGCTAGCTAACAATGAGCCTCATATTTTCTTGATTTAGATATTTGGAAAGAGTAGGGAATGAGTGTTGGAGTGTAATCAAGGAGTAAGCCTCACATTTATTTATTCTAAATATTTGATAAAATTTAAAAAATAAAGGATTATTGTGAGGAAAATCTAGATAGCATGATAAGAAAGTAATTTTCGAAAGCTTAACTAGAAGTAAGGATGCCATAGCCAGAATTTTGGATGCCCTAGTTGATGATAAGAGGAAAATAAAATCTATAGAAAACTCTATCCACATAGTATATGTTACATTATAAGTGATAATCAAGGATGAGGTGATTGAGAATTACATTATGATTCTTAGAACCTGAGGATTAATATACAAGTTCAATGGATACCAGCCATATTTTTTGGAGATTCAAAGTTTGATCAGACGAAAGTGAAGATTGAATTCTCATCACTCCATGAATCCTCTCTCAAAAAGAGTTTTTTTGATCATCTTCTCCAATCTAAAAATTAGGGATAAAGTATTGGGTGGTGGCCCATGGTTGAGAGGAAGAGATGCATTGCATTTAAGACCAAAGAGTAAGAATTTTTCTATGGAGACAAAAGCTATTTTAAGGCTTTCAATGTGGGTTAGGCTTTTTCAATTTCCATATTATCTTATCAATAAATAGATTTTAAAGGATATTTGCAACACTTTGGGCAAGTTCTTATGGGAGATACTAACTACTAAGGAGAAAACATATGTTGTATATATGTCTTGCAAGGGATATTTTTAAACCTTTGTCACAATACACAAATATTAAATCTATACCAAGAGAATAGGTTCAACAAGTGGATTGTGAAAATGTTTCATTCTAGTACCACAAATGTTATGGCATTAGACATGAAAAAATACTACAAAGCGAAACAATGTATAAATAAAAAAAATGTGCATGAGATAAGCTTCAAGATAAAACAAAGAGATCATAATAAAGTAGAAGATCAAGGATTATTCACTCCTAATAAAGTGGTAAAGGTATCCTTTCTAAATCATTAGATGTCAAAGACCATCATGGTTTAACAAGATTAACCATAAGAAAAAATGACACAACGAATGATGAATTTTAATACAAAAATTTAAATTTAAAATAAATTTAAGATGCAAAGGAAGACGTGGAGGAAACATTTAATGCAAATAAGACAAAAGAGGTCAACTTTAATCTAGGTAAATCATCTTCAATTTCCTCAAACAATATAAAATCCTTTCATTAAAATAAAAATGAAAGTAGTGTAGAGCATACCCCTTACACTTTAGAATTTCAGGATTAGCATAATCAAGAAATGGGTTTGGAGGGTATCCATAGAAGTTTAAGATTTTTAGGTAAGCATATGAAAATAATTGCTATGGAGAATCATCCTTACACATTAGGGTTTCCATGACAAGATAAAGAAGTAAGTGTTTGTGAGGCTATTCCTTGCATTTCATATTCTCTAGAGTAGCATAAACCTAAGTCTCATTATGATTGTACTTTAGGGTTTTAGTAGGAACATAATAAAGAAAGAAGTATTGATGATATCCATAAAAATTTAAGGTATTTGAGGTAGCATAAAAAATTAAGTATTATAGAGGATGATTCTTGCACTTTAGGGTTTCAAGGGGAATATAAAGAAAAAAAATATTTTTAAGGCTATTCCTTGCAATTCAAGTGCTTCAAGAGAATATAAACATATAAAAAATAAGTCTGAATATGAAAATTCTAGAAAAATTGAATAGAGTGATGAATATAAATTTTTTTGTGGGAATGGATAAAGGTGAAGAAGATTGAAAAAGAAAGAACAAAGAGAAAAGGAATCTCAAAGACATCAATATATAAATTCCTTGTGTTAACAATAAGTGGAGCTAATCCCACAAATAAGAATTAAAAATGTTGATGAAAATGGTATATTAGAGTATTAAAGATATGAATAAAACCTCTAAAAGGAAAACTTATGAAGGAATGGTCCTAAGTTCATTTAATGCAAGAAACAAAAGTAAGGAGTGAGTAATGTAAGGATACATTCAAAAAGAATTGGAAGATAGGGGATTGTCTAGCATTTTTTGATATACATGTTCTATGAGGTACTACTACAATATTGGACAAATGTGAATAGGATGGATGATTTCCAGAAGCAAAAATAATAGGTTGTTGGTTATTTTTTGTAAGATAAAAAATAAAGTTGGTGTTATAAATGTACATGCTTCAACTATAGCTACTCCTTGTGAAAGATGTTTGATGAACCTTAGTTTATTTATGTCAAATTCAATGATGATTTATTATAATTTATGTATTATTGGAGTGAATTCAACACAACTCTATCTCCTTTATAAAATATGGGTGGCACTCTTAGATGGACTAAATAAATACAAGATTTGGTTTATTTATCAATTCAATGACCTTTAAGATGCTATTAGGATAATAAATGCATTGAAACAATTTATATGGTAGAAATATTAGACATATTTTTGTTATACAATACATGGTTGCAAATAGAATATACAATCTCTTCAAATATTTTATTGCAAGTAGGATTAGATCACAAATCCATTCTCTTGAGATTTGATTTACCCAATTATGGTCATCCAAATCCAATTTGATTTCAATATGCATGACACCAAGACCCTAATTTCTTCTAGATGGGTATGTTGTGGTGGGATGCAATAAGGCTTGAAGGATAATGTATAATATATATACATGTTTGTTCAAAATATCAAATATCTAGAAAATAAATATTTCAAATGCCAAATATTTTGGTAATATATTTAAATCAAAGGAGGAAATTAAACAAAAGCTCAATAATTTACAAGAGATAGTAGCAATCAACACAATGGACCAGGTCACTTATGTGCAAGAAAAATAATAACTTTTGAATTATGATAATGTATTGAAAAAGGAAGAGTTAGATTGGTCGCAAATATTCAAGGGAGAGAAGACTTGAGGAAGGGGATAGAAATACCATTTTTCATGCTACAATAAGATATAATTTATATTTTCATTGGATTAACAATATTTCAACATTGGATGGAAGAAATATTGAGGAAGAGAAATATATCAATAAGGAAGCAATTGATAATTTCAAATACGTTCTCTCAAATACTGGTCAAGATAAGGAGGCTCAAGATAAGATTTTGTAAAATATTCAATCAATTATCATACAAGGACAAGTTGAAATCTTGATGTGTAATATATCTATGGAGGATCTAGGAGGAAAATTTCTCTTTCCACCTTAAGAAGGTGCCTAGATCTAATGCATATCCTACAATTTTCTTTCAATATTTTTGGGATTTGTTGAAGAGTGATATATTGATTGTGATTGAAGAAGCTAGGAAAAAGAAGGCTACAATGAATGATATTAATGTCACCTTTATTGCATTGGTTCCCAAGAAATATGGAATAAAATATTTTGATAATTTTTATTCAATAGGCCTTTGTAATATGATTTATAAGATAATTTCAAATTTTATAGAAAACAAATTAAAAAGCAATCTAGTTTGTGTTATTTCAGAGAAGCAAGGTAGTTTTGTTCATGATAAACATTTTTTTTATGGTGTAATCATTGCATAGGAGGTCATACATTCTCTTCATTTAAAAAAAATTTAATTGGATGTCTAAAATTAGATATGAAAAAAGTATATGATAGGGTTTCCTAGAGTTTTCTACATGACATTCTCAGAAAATTTGGTTTTTTGTCAAGGTTGGTTTGAATGGATTATATGTTGTTAGAGCTCTCTGAGATATTCTATTTTTATCAATGTATCTCTTGCTATATCCTTTGAATCATTTTTAGACTCTAAACCCACTACCTCCTTATCTATTTATTATTCTTCTAAAGGTACTAGGAGAGCTTTCTTAAAGAAAAAAATGGATGGAAATACCAAAGGTATTTAAGTTGCAACAAATGATACCTTTGAATCTCATATCCAATTTGTTAATGAAATTTATTTTTGGTTATGCCTTGATTAGTGAGGCCATTGTCCAAATAAATACTATCATGCTATAAGCAGGTTGTTGGACATTTGGTTTATACTATAATCCAATATCATTTTTATTAACTCTTCCCTAATTTTATAATGGATTATTATGGAAATGTTAGGGTTTAAAGTTGGAAAATTACCATCAACTTATATAGGTATTCCTTTTTCTGACAAAGGAAAGAATAAGGAGCTTTGAGACTTATTTTTGAAAAGAATAAATCTTGTTTGGTAGGTAAAAAAGGCAAATTCATAACCATGGATGGAAGGATACAACTCATAAAGACTGCTTTGCAATTTATCTCTATATATGATATCACTTTTAATATTGTCAGTAGGTATAACATCCAAATTTGATAAATTTAAAGATAAATTATTTAGAAAGAACGTAAGGAAAAATGTAGGTTTCCTCTTTATAAGTGGGATAGTGTTTATAATGAAAATAATATTTGAGGGGCAGGCTTGCAAAATTGCAGACTTATGAGTTCGACATTAGGGAGAAAACCTAGTTGGAGATTATGAAAATATCAAGGAATGAGTTGAAAAATATTATTTCAAAGATATATAATTTATTTTGATGCAATAAAAAATTTCAAGAAATGAATCCTATCTTGAGGTTTGATAACATGAAACTTATCAAATATTTTGCAAACGATCAACAAATATATTAGATGATTAGTCAAATAAGGAGATTCTACAATTTTTTGGTCTAATGCTTGGTTGAATATTGCCCTCTTATTTCTAATCTAAAATTTCAATCATTGGATGAAGCATGTTTAGCTTGTATGAGTCCAAAGGTTAAAAATTATATAAGCAACAAATCCAAAATATTGACTTCTATTAGCAAAAAAATTAGAGTAGACCTCAAAAAAAGAGTAAATGATCTTCAAAGGGTGATTAAAGAGTTATATTTTCCTATTTTTATGTGGAAGGATGAATTGGTTTGGAATGTATCAAAAGATGGTGGACACTGAGTCAAGTTAGAATATAAGGATTTAGAGCAACCATAATTTCTTACTCCTAAAGATATCCCTTGGAAGAATGTTTGATCACTCAAGGCCCTTCCTAAGGGATCAACATTAATTTGGTTAGTTATCCAAATCAATATTTTTATAGGTGAGAGTTTACAAATATTCTTCTTACTAAGAATCAAATAAAATTTTGACTAAAAACTATGCAAAAACTAGGGCACTTCTTACAGGGATCAAAATTACCATTGAAAATAATGAAAATATATTTTAGTTAAGAGGATTTAAAAATTATTACTAATGCTATCAAGAAAAATGGATGTAGGGATTGGATAAAAAGAATCTTATTTTTTATGTTCATCAACTGTTTTTACAGGCCATGTCTTAGAATGTCATCATATTTATAAACAAGTAAAAAAAGTAGTAAATAATCTAGCTAATTATGGCGTTCATATTTATCTCAAAAAAAATGAGGCTAAGTGAGATTTATCTCCTAAATAAAATGATATGAAGGAGTTGATTATGAAAAACATAGATTTGTTTGAGGAAGATTAAGAATATCATTGATAGCAAGGAAAATGAATAATCTTTGATAAAAAGGCAAGTCCTATATAGTTTAATTAACCTATAATAATGTAATTGTTTATAAATTTGATGGGAGTGGAAGCCACACAACTTATTTTAAAAAATTATAAATAGAGTGGGTTAATTATAAATACAAGAATCATGGTTAAGGATAAAATTGGTCATAGCCATTCAAATGGGTTGTCTCATATTTTATATAGAATGTAAGAAAAAACTTGGTGCCTTACTAAAATTATTTACATCAGGCATTGTTTTAGAGAAATTTAGGGCTTTTGTGATATTTTGTTAACACTTTCTCAGTTTCACTTTTATTTTTAATTTTGAACATGAGTCTCAAGGTGATGTTGTTACTTCTCTTGCATGTAAATTTACCTATGAAGTGAAGCCACTATCTTGTTGTGTCCTTTCCTGATATAAAGAGACAAAGCCTTAGGCCTTGATTTCTCACCATGGTAAATGTACAAGTTAATTTTTCTTCTCTTTTCTTAGTAGTCTATGACTAGTTATAATATGAAGAAGATAATTATTTCACAAGCAAAACTCTAGCCTCTTGGAAATGGTGTATAGAGTAAACTCTTGAAGTATTATATTCTATACATGGTGATTCTCTTATCAAATTATTTTTCCTTTTGTTTACTTAATGTAAACTTTTCAAATCCAAATATGAATATTGTTTCTCTTTGCTTTTTTTAAAAGTAAACCCTATCTCAATACCTAACATTATTGAGAATAATATAATTAGTCCTATAGTTGAGCTTAAATTATTTAATAAAGGAAATACAACTTAGAGGAAATAATAAGGAAGTTTGCACTACTCTTTGGATTCAATGGAGTGCTTTTTGGGATCCCACACTCTAATGAAAACCAAAATTTTGGATTTATTATTATGATAAAAGACATACAAGACAAAACGTTATAGAGGACAAATAATGAACACCTTGCTTTGAAAATAACTAGATCAATAAGGTATTTATATTTACACTATAATAAAACTTTAGATGATATTCTTGATAGTCATCATTACTCAACTATATTAATCTTCTATGTGGTGCACTTTTATATAATTATTTTTATAAGTGGGTTAGGGTAAATAACTTAAGTTATGTAGGGGGTTTAGAGGTCATCTAGGGTATAATAGAGGATATTTATCATTTTTAAAGTTTTTTTGGTTGGATAATAAGGGGTTGTACTCAGGTTCCCCACCCTCAACAAATTACAACTCTCTTATTTAGAGCTTGAGAGTTTATAAATAGATACACATCTCATCTCAGTTGATATTCTATAGCTAGAAATCTACATCATTCTATATAAAATATCTGAATTCTTGATTTTCATTTTTTGGATCTTTTCAAATTTCTATATGAATACAAATATTCCAGAATTCAAAATACTTCTTGATATTTTTCTATAGCAACCTTCACAATATAAAACTTCACCTCTACTATCTATGCATTGCATCTTAGTATAGTAATATTTCCAAAACATGACACTATCATAGTCCACTTTACCAATTCTAGATTGCTAGTTTCCTTCCTAAAATACAAGTGCAACCACAAAAATTATAAAAAATAGTTTATATGAAAACACATTATTATTAAAAATAAAAAAATATATTACCAATGGAAAATATTAAAGTAAATCTTAATCATTAATTGATTTAGGCAATCAATATTTTCTTGTCAGCTTCAACTAAACTTACTTCCTCTAACCAAGGAAAGGAGAATTTAACTTCATGATCCTTAATCAAAACCCCTCTAACCTATCTGCACATTTGTTTCCTTCCCTTAATGTATGTGTAAACCTAATTTATTCAAACTCTTTAGCAAGATCTTGAATTTCCATAATTACCTCTTGTATGTTACATGGAGCCTTAACTTTCCTCAAAATTACATTTATTACTATGAGATAATCACCTTCCATTCATATCTTATTCCATTTCATTTGTTTACATATTTTTAACCCTTATAAAACCACCCAAGCTTCAGCTTCATTATTTTTCTTAAATCCACTATTGAAAGCATAATGAGATAAAATCTCTCATCTATTATTTCTAATTATTCCTCCTCCTCTTGCTGGTCTTGGATTTTCTTTAGATGCTCCATAAAAATTCAATTTAACCCACTCCACATCTGGTGGTTTCTATTTTATATTCTTTGCATTATTTTTGCTTCTCTTGTACCCAAAATCATAATTCCATTCAATGACTTGATTCCATCTATCAAGGCTCTATGCTTCCATATTAGGGACTAGGTGAGTTGATAGGGTTGGTTTAGACTCCTCCATGGCTAAACATATATTCCTTTTCATTACCTCTAAACTACTTTATTTTCTTTTAAATATTCTTCTATTAATTTCTAGCCATACAATCCAAAGTATTGTATATTTTTATATATCCCATATTGTTCGTAAACCCTTAATTTTATAAGTTCTCTACCATTTCTTTAACCAATATTCAATTTGGCTATTCATCATCATGCATTTACCAAACATATTAAGAATCCATTTCCATAGATTCCAAACTATTGAGCAATGTCCTAATAGATGGTCTATACTCTCCTTTTTACAAATAACACATTGAGAGGGTCTATGAAAACCCCTTTTCATAAGGTTATCCTAGGATAAAATTCTTCTATGACCTACTAGCCAAACAAACATTTTAAATTTAGGAATTCTTGGGCTATCCCAAATATCTCTCCATATTCTAGTGATATTATTATTTTTTTGGTGTTGTACATTATAGCCACTTCTTGTAGTGTATTCTCCTGAGCTATTCAACTCTCAAATCAATTTATCCTTGGCTCCCCTCGAAATAATTATAGTTGTTATCTTTCTACTCAATTACCTCTTAGCATCAATGTATTGTATACTTGTAGAAAAAAAACTTCTTTCCATTTGTATCTTCCTTCCTAATCCTTGTGAAAAATGTTTGAAACCCTATCACCATATTTGTATTGAAGCAATCTCATCCAAGGTTTCAAAATTTGATCTAAATTGAGTGGTTTTTTATCACATTAAGTATCCATCCAAATAGAATTTTTCTCCAATTTCCACCACCCATATTAAACCTTTAATCATAAGATCAATAGGATTTTTTAAACCATTCAAAAGAGCAGAACCATTTGGTAGAGAGAATGCAATAAATATTAAACTTGGGTCATTGGGATCAACATACTTAGAAGAATTCTTGCCCATTGTATTTTACTCTCTTTGTACAATATCCAAATTACTTTTTCCCTAAGAGCTAAGTTTGCATCTGTAAGAACTCTTAAACTAAGACCTCCCCTAGTTTTATCATCACACACCTTGCTCCATTTCACCAAATGAAATTTATTTTTATCATGTAAACCTAGCCATAAAAAAGATTGCATAATATAGATTATACATTTTTCAACTGATTTTGGTATATAATACAAGGACATCTAATATGTTGGAATGACCTGTAACACTGAATTAATTAACTACACTCTTTTTGCTAACTATAATCATCTACCTTTATAAGTTGGAAGTTTATAAAGAACTTTAATAATAACTGGATTCCATAATTCTATCCTCATTCTCCTCTCAAATAAAGACATCCCTAGGTAATTTGCTAGTAAATTTACCTCCTCCATTTGAAGTAACTTATAAATTCTTACTTTGATATTAGTTGGAGTGTTAAGGAAGTAAATTTTGGATTTTTTCCTATTAATTTTTTACCCTAAAGCTCTTTCGTATTCCTTTAAAAAGTTATTCAAAGCTCTAGCCTCATTTATCCTTGCCCTTCCAAAAAGGACCGTATCATATAAAAACTATTAATGGGTGATGTTGTTTATGTTATTACTAACCTTAAGTCCACTTATAAACCCATATTTGTAAGCCTTATTTAAGTTCCTACTCAAAGCCTCTATCGTAATAATAAACAAATAAGGTGATAGAGGATCACCTTGTCTAAGACCTATCTTGGCTTTAAAATATTTTGTTACTAACCCATTGAACAACACCGAATAAGAAACTATAGAGACACAAGTTTTAATCCATCTAACCCATTTCTTCTTAAATATAAAATTTTCTAAAACGGCAAATTGAAAATCCTATTTAACCCTATCATAGACTTTACTCATATCAAGTTTTAAGATCATTGCTTTCTATTTTATTGAAGTTGTTGAATGTATAACTTCATGAGCTACTATGATTCCATTTATGATTTGTCTCCCTTTCATAAATCCTCCTTGCTCTTCTAAAATAATTTTGTCTAACAATGGCCTTAATAAATTTTCCATCACTTTGGAGATAATATTATACGTCATATTACATAAGCTTATGGGTCTAAAACAATAAAAAAATTCAACATCCTTCTATTTTGGAATAAGAGTAATATATGTTGTATTTATTTAATAGGGTATGTATTGTTTTACATTAGATTGTTCCAGTACCACCAATAAATAATCCTTCACTATATCCCAATTATGTTGGTAAAAAGATACAAAGAGACCATTTGGACCTAGGGATTTATCCTTATTAAGAGAGAAAATAGCTAAATGAACTTCTTCTAGAGTAACAGGCAGTCTCCACAAGTTTCCTATTATCTTCATTCGTTATATTTGAAGGAACATCTTGAAAAAGTTTATCATTAAGAACTTCAGTCTCCTCTAATACCAAAATATTTTGATAAAATACTTTACCTCTTTTCTTATTTCACTTTGATCTTCAACCCAAACCCCTTCTATTGATTTAATTCTACTAATTCTAGATGTTGATCTATGTGATATAGTCATTTTATGAAAAAACTTTGTATTGTTATCTCCTTATTTTAACCACATATGTCTTGATTTTAATATTCAAAATTTTTCTTCCTTACTCAAAATATTATGATATTCACTAAGCAACTCCCTTTCCTCTGAGCTTGGATTATTATGATCACATTTTTATATTTTTGAAAGTTTATATTTTAGTTCTTCTTTCTTCTCAAAAATATCACTTTTAAAATTATACTAAAGCTTCTCATAATATATTCCAATATGAAGCATGCATAGTATATGACCAAGTCCTTTACCTTTAGGTTTGGTCCTTTTATTTTCACCTAAAGGGATATCCTAGTTATCAACATCTATTGCAGGTATCTTTCTTGTTCTTTTGCTCAAATTTTTGATCTTGTTTACCATATATACCCAATCAACTTGGTTGGGTAACTTAGCATAAAAATATAAAGGAATAATACACAATTCTATTTTCCTACCTCTATATTTTTGTTCATTTGGGATTTACACAAGTCATTCCAAAGTTTATTTAAATGATTAATCTATTTTTAAATATACATTTACATCTTCATACATATTGAAATAATCTAAATGGATGTTTTTATATTAGAAAATATCCATTTGACAAACAAATATCCTAGGAGGTATCCATGAGTACTCAAAATCTCTAAGGTTTCCAATTAGATAAGAGGAATAGAGCATAAATATAATATTGGCATATGGTCATGAAAATCTATGACAATGTTTAGCAAGATACCTTAAAAGTTCCATGTTAGAATTATTCACCATTGAGTTGTCATTGATGTCAAACGCTGAATTGGTTGTTAGAAAACCGTGGCATGTTTGGGCGAATTATTCAAGGCAGATATACTTTTCAAGATTTGCTTATGAGTTTGAGCATGCAATTTTAAAGGGGTTGAAATATTTAAATTATAGTTTTAAATATTAAAGTGTTATGAGTTTGAGCGTGCAATATCAAAGGGGTTGAAATATAGATTTAAATATTAAAGTGTTATAAGTTTGAGCATGCAATATCAAAGGGGTTAAAATACTTAAAATTATAGATTTAAATATAAGTGTCTTGAGTGGCCAACCTCTTGGGCACAAAAAGCAATCTTGCATTTGAATATAAATATAAAGCACAAAAATTTCATTTGGGAAGTAGAGACTAGTGGTTACATCTGAAATAGATTAGCGAAGGGCGTGCAGTGCGGTAGTAACACAATAGGAGAAAGTGGAGCAGTGAGATAATTTGTGGAGTAATCAAGTTGAGTGGAAATTAGACACCATAAAATAAAATAAAAGACCGCGTAAGCCTAGGAGGAGCATGGTTGAAGCTGAAAATTAGAAGCCTACAAGTCAACAGTGTGCTATACCTCGAAAGAGCCGTTATGCTCATGAACAAGGACTACATTTAATAATTTTTGTGCGAAAGAGATACTAATTTATTCTAAAGTTATAAAAGCACTAATTTTACCACCTATGCAAGGATTTAAATATTGCTTAAGCTCAAAAATACATCATGAAAGTTTTTTTGGTTGGAGGATTGTTGTTTTGTAGATCTCATAGTACCATCACTAGTTGATAGTAGATGGATTCACCATAGAGCAGCCTGTGACTTATTATGAGTACCTGCACATGAAGAAGATATACCATTGTAGAGGGATGATGTTTCCCACCTAAGGAGCAACACTAGATCATATGGTTAGAACTTGAAGGTTTGCACACATTCCAAGCTAAAAAAAGCTATAGATTCTATGACCATTGTTGTCGTGATAGGCAAGGCACACCACATAAGAAAATAGTTGTATCTACAATTCATCATTCTCAACAAAGTGTGTAATACACATGAAAATTAATGTATGCACTTCGTGATAGGCAAGAAGAATAACGACTACATCATAGTTACGCCTTTCAATAGTAAAGAAAGTTAGCGTACGCACCACATGGAAAGAGCTACAACATAAATGATTAAAGAAGAATATTCGGGCGCTATCTTTGAGAATTGAAAAGTAAGGAGATTATTGAGAATTAGTGACAACATAGTCAGTATTCCATGAATTTTGCTTTTTATTGTGAAATTTCCACTAGCACTGGCGATTGAAATGGCACTGACCAAGGAGAAATCAGTTTTTCTCTTGCTTGTACTCTTATAATAAAATTTGTTGACGGATGACTACGGAGGATACAAAAGGGGGAAGAGTTTACTGTTTTGAAGTACACACAAGAAAATAGTCGTTGGAGTTTCTAATTATCCAAACTATCCATTTACAAGAAAATTCAATAGCGATAAGAGGTGAAGGACTATTGTCGATTGTTGGTAGGTGTGATATAGGTTTGATGCAGTAATTAACAACCACAAAGAGTTCTCTTTGAATAATATTGAGAGTAAAATAAATTAGGGATTATAATATCTTTATGAGCAGGGATTAGAGTGCAGATCCAAGAAGACATTATGAGCAAAATATTGGTGCCTTCAAACCTAAGGTTGGTGCTCAAGGAGATTTGTGTCTCCCATAGGTTGGTGCCTACATTATTGTAACAAGGAGATTGGTGTCTCCCTTAGGTTGGTACCTATGTTATTGTAACAAGGAGATTGGTGTCTCCCATAGGTTGGTGCCTACATATTTGTACAAGGGGATTGGTGTCTCTTGTGGGTTGGTGCCTATAAATTTATTGAAGAAATAAAATCAATATTTTTCCATGATTTTATCTTGAAAGGATGTTTCCACATAAAATATTTCTCTTATGTGTGTGGTTTTCTGTGCATTGATTATTGCATTCATATTATTGTAGTTATTATTTTGAAAGAGAAAAGTTTTATCTTATACCGTTCATCCTCCTCTTAGTATAAGCATGTGTTTCTTCAATTGGTATTAGAGCCGATTCCTTCGTGAAAGCCTAACCACTTGAAGGAAGATCTTACAAGAACACACATGGCTTACCAATAAAGATTTTCATCAAGTAGGGCTCCATTTTTCGATGGGACCAACTATGCCTTATGGAGCATAAGGATGCGAACCTATTTGATGGCACATGACTACGATATATGGTAATTTGTTGTGGATGGGTTTAAACCATCTACAACCCCTCCCATGGATCAAAATGATAAGAAATCATTTGAAAATAATGCCAAGGCAATGAATGCAATATTAAGTGGGTTATGTGAATCAGAGTTTGTTAAAGTCATGCACTGCACCTCTGCAAAAGAAATATAGGACAAGTTACAAAGAACCCATGAAGGAGATGACAAGGTTAAAATGGCAAAACTTCAAATCCACAAGAGGGAGTTCAAAGACTTAAAGATGAAAGATGAGGAAAATATTACCAAATATATGCTCTAAGTTGGTGAAATTATCAACACCATTCATGGACTTGGAGAAAATATTGAAGACTCTATTATTGTTCAGAAAGTCTGTTTGTGGCTGCTCCACAACGTACCCCAAAATTGGGGACCCACCTTTTTGCATATTTTCCAAGAAGACCGAAGTGGCCCATATGCTAAAGATCAAAGAAAAAGCAAAACACCGCAAGGAGAAAAAGTGTCGCGATATCGCGACATGTTGCATTTTCGCGGCCAAAAGAGAAGAGAAAGAACAAGAAAGAAAAAGTGTCACGATATCGCGACATGTTGCATTTTCACGGTCCAAAGAGAAGAGAAAGAGCAAGAAGGAAAAAGTGTCGCGATATCGCGACATGTTGCATTTTCGCGGCCAAAA
This sequence comes from Wollemia nobilis, assembly GCA_028583015.1. Lineage (NCBI taxonomy): Eukaryota > Viridiplantae > Streptophyta > Pinopsida > Araucariales > Araucariaceae > Wollemia > Wollemia nobilis. Next base: position 1,384,194 of record JAQPPZ010011269.1, on the reverse strand, counting down.
GAGAAGAGAAAGAACAAGAAAGAAAAAGTGTCGCGATATCGCGACATGTTGCATTTTCGTGGCCAAAAGAGCAAGAGAAGGGGGCAAAAGTGTCACGATATCGCGACATGTTGCATTTTCGTGGTCCAAAGCAAAGAGAAAGAGAAGGAAAAAGTGTCGCGATATCGCGACATGTTGCATTTTCGCGGCTCAAAAGAAAGAAAAAAGTGTCACGATATCGCGACATGTTGCATTTTCGTGACTCAAAAAGGGCAGGTAGGCAGAGAAACAAAAGTGTCGCGATATCGCGACATGTTGCATTTTCTGACTCAAAAAGGGCAGGAAGATAGAGAAACAAAAGTGTCACGATATCGCGACATGTTCGATTTTGCCAAGGGAACAGAGTAGTGGACAGTGCGTCCGATATTAGTGATGAACACCAGGATAGTGAAACTGAAGACTGCATAATGACGTGGACATAAGGATAAAGAGATTGAATAAGGTAATGTCACATAAGGACAAAATCCAATGAATAAGACAAAACGTTACATAAGGAATCTTTAATGATTTGAAATCATTTAAGATGGTCGTTACACATGGAAGGAAGCGGACGCATGCCCATGTGGAGAAAAGGAAACGTTTTTTTGAAATCAAACGAAAAGTGAAGAAAACCAAACAGAGGAAGCCAAACCATGGGAATGAAACGAAGGGCCACAAAATAGAAACGAAAAGCCTTTTTGGAAACCAAAACACATGCATGCACAAGGGAAGGTGAAACGAACAACCATTGGAAAATGAAACGAAAAGCTTCCTGAAAATTTTAAATACGCCAGGCAAGGATGTTTTGAGGGGTTGGAAACTGCTACGAGCAGAGTTGCAGATTTGAAGGCAAGAGGGCCATTCTGGACCTGTTTGAGTCGTTTTCTTCCATGGACTGGTTTGGGAAAACCAGAAATTTTTGTTATTGTAAAATGACAAATTTTTAATACAGAAAATTTCAGAAAGTTGCATCTTATGGACAAGAAAGGAGGAGTCATTTTCTGCATGCAAGATTAAATGTCTATTTTTCCCCTTTTCAGATTTTAGGCTTGTAAATGGAGTTTATGCAAGTTTTCTTGGTTGCTTCATGCGAATGTTTAAATCTGAAAACCTCATTTAAAACCCTAGGAGCCAACACTTAGCTTATCCGGATTGTGCTTGTTTTGCAAGTCCAATAGGTTAGGTTGCATGCATGAAAACCTCACATCTTCGGTTTTGTCGAAATAGGATAGCATCATACTGAATGCATTTTATTTTCCATTTTCTGCATTTCATTTTCATTTTTTGCATTTTATTTTCCAAAAATTTTAACTTTTTTTTTAATTTTCAGGCATTAAAATAAACATTTAAAAATTTTCAAAATCCAAAAATAATTTCACCATTGCGTAGGTTATACTTCAGACTTCCAATACGCACTTTGAAATTTCATTTTCGGAGTTGTTTAGTATTTTTAAAAATTCATCGAAGTTGCTGTTTTATTACAGATTTTAAAAAATCCGAAAATAGAAAATTTCCATTTTAAGGTCAAATTTCATTTTTTCAGTTTTGTTTTCACTCATGAGCCTATGATGACATTCCCTTCATGAAAATTCCAATTTCATTGAAGGAGTTATGTTTTATGGCATTTTCACAAATTTCCATTTTTGAGCCTAAAATTACCCTCTCTTCATAAAAATTCTAATTTTACGAAAGAGGGGTAATTTGAGTATTACATTGAAGGTCTTTTCTTCAAAGCACTTAATTGTTCATCTTGATGAAAATTTGATTTCATTTAAGAGGGATAAGTTAAAGTGACATTTAAAGCCCTTAATTTAAGGCCATAAATTATTGCTTCTTTGTGAAAATTCATTTCACCAAAGAGGGATAGTTTATCGATCACATTGAAAGCTATCTTCATCTTCATGATAAGAAGCCATATTTGGACTTAATAAAGAAGATAAAATCTATCTTAAACAGAAAAGAATAAGGCACTACATCGTGGTCATATGAGGGCCAACTCACATTTGCTTTATTTTGGTTCAATGAACAATCACTAAAGTTTCATGGTAAAATAAACCAACATTGCCCCTTGTTTACAGTTACTTGCAATCACTAAGGTGTTCCAAGCATTTAAATTGAATATCTTTATTTGAGATTACTAATACACATATGCAAATGCTAATATAGCGGAGACCTTGGAGAAGTTGTTTGTTTAACTTCTTTGCAAGAGGGGATTTGGAACCCAAATCCTAAGGGAGAGTGTACTTTCACAATTGGGTGAAAATACCACTCAACATTTTGGCGCTAGAAGGAGGGCCTGAATTGGTTTATTTCAGTGTGATTTAAATGCTATAGGGATTTAAATTTTGAATATTTCATGCCCTATTGATTATTATCTTTAGCCCTCTTTTAAACAATACAACCTTGTAGTGTTAAAAGGAGGACATGAATTGCTATGCATTGTTCTAACGCTTTTGATTGTTCATACAGGAATAATGTGTTTTGATTTGATTTTGAAAAATTTTGGTCTTGACTAACGAGGTTGTCTCCATGCAATTACTTTCATTGGATTTTAATGGATACATCTCTTGGTTGATGCTAACATGATTATTCATACGTTACATGTTTGATATTTGCGAGTCATTTCATGCTTATTTGTAAGGAATTATTTTGTCTAAAATATATTTGTTGTCGGTATTATGCTCTTCACTTGCGTGTAATGCGATCTTGTGAATAAGAAAGCCTACAACACTAGGAGTATGCTCTTCACTTGCGCATATGCGATCTCGGTGAATCAGAAACTAATTTACATTTTTAGAATATTGCTTTGTCATGGTTCCTTCTTTTATTCATGACTAACAAATTGGTTTTGAAGTTATTCTTTGAGTTTCACTAATGGCAACATCTGAGGAGCAAATTGTATCCCTAAGAGAAGAAATGATGTCCCTAAGAGAAACGATGGTATCTGCATTAGGAAAGTATTATGAATGTCATTCTACCTTTGGAACACCTTATCAAATTCATGAAATGTTATTGGAGTTTCTACGACTTTTTAATCAAGAGGTGGCATCAGGATACCTACAAAATCTACATATCTATAAGTTCACATTATGTCAATTTCAAATATTTTGTGAGCCTATTGCTTGTAGGTTCTTCCCATACATTGTGGGTGATAGATCATTCTCGTGGTATTGCCATCTACCCATGGAGGTTAAGACTTCTTGGAGCCAATTAGAAGCAGCCTATCTTTATCACTTTGGTAATCAAGTTGACTTGGATAGGTTGCAAAATCAATTCACCTCTATGTGTAAAGAGCCTAATGAGTCATGAGTCAATTAAGTGTGAGGTTTCATGAATTGTACTCTCAAATGTGGGAAAGTTTGGGTACATCGGAAGAGGAAGCTATTGAAGTATACCTGAGAGCCATACCCCCCACACTTGCTACACTCATTAAGGAAAACTTGGATGACCTGTCTCTAGAGACAATCTATGAGATCTTTGAAAAGGTAGAACAAGTTTTGGAAGAAGAAAAGGCACAACATGTTCACATGAGAGATTGTTCTTTTGGAGTTAGTGATGCCAACCGACACCAACCATCAAATATAGCACCCTCCACTCCAATGATACCTAAGGTAAATGATCAAGGGGATGAATTTGAAGGTCCAAATGTTACAACCACCTTAGATGTAGTCCAAGAGGAGGTGCAAATTGCTAAGTCGACATCCACCAGTGAGGATTATGCAGAGATGATCTCATTCATAGAGATACATGATTATTTAGATGAAGGGGTTCTAAATTCAACAATGTTTGAAATATGTGATAGGACGAAACCTACCATAGAATTGGATGAAGTGGTTGAAAGTGAAATTGGAAGAAAACCAATAAATGAATTTGAAGATATGATAGAGTTTCACCACTTGTTCTTGGAAGATACTATTGATGAGATGTTTGAAATTAATGACCAAGAAATTCTTCACCCTCCAAATTGTGATGAAACAAAATCATGGGTTACTAATTTGGACGATGATAGCCTTACAAATTTGAATTCAAGAAATAACCCACTTTTGAAAGTTATTGAACCATCTAAGGAAGGTGAAGGTGAATTTGATGAGAAACACATTGATGAATTGGAAGATGTTGAAGAAGTAGTTGAACGTCACCACTTGACTTTGGAAGATGATTATTATGATGCTTGGAAGAAGTGGGAAGACTACACTCACTCCAAAACTGCTAATAAAACTTGTGTGCCAATTGATATACAGGACAATATAATCGCCTACTCAAAGGAAGATATTACAACTCCTGTACAATTTGAGGATGTTTTGGAAGAGGGTTTCAAATCTCATCAAATTTTGGAAGATTATAATGATCCTATGACCAAGGACAAAGAAGAAAAAGAATTGACAAATGAATCAAAAGATCATGTCACAAATACCATGGAGTTTCATCCCACAAATTTGGAAGATAATTTTTACAATGGTTGGGGAAGATATGAAGATGTGTTATTTCCTCACACCCCTATTGATGAAGCCTCTATTCCAATTTATATGCAGGATGTTGAAACTTCTACTTCATACGAAGATCTCACATTCACAAGATTTGAGAAGGTTACAAAATTCGATCATGTTGAATATAAATTCATTGAAGATTCGGATACAAGTTTGCATGATTATTTTGAGGATTTAAATGAAGAGATACCATGGATAGTGAACAAAGAATTGGAATTAAATGACAAAGTGGTTGATCTATTAGAAGCAACGCAAGTGATTGATCATGAAGATGAGTTACTTGACATACACTTTGACCAAGAATATTTGAGGGTTGAAAAGGATGGGCATGTTTTCAATTGGGTGCCCAATTTTGGTATGTTTGATGAACAAGTAATCAATGAAGAATATGAAGACCATGAGGTAAAAGAGGGAATTGCAAATCCTCACCAAATTTTGGTAAATGAAAATGTGAAAAAGGTAAAATCTAAACCTTTGTGTCCAAACATCCAAGATTTAGGTGAAGATTTGTATAATTCAAATGATATTTATGATGAAATGCCATTGAAGGTGAATGAAGAACAAGGATTAATTTCTAACCACACCTTTGATAACATTACTTTAATGAATGAAAAGGAGCTTGATGCACTTAAATTGCTAAATCAAATTCATCAACAATTAATTCTTGAACCTAGGATAAAAACTTCTAATGATCCCCATTTAGTAAATATCCTAGATGCTTGTAAATTGTTGCACAATTTTGATTGGCCTAAGAACATGGAAAATGAATTAGCTTTGAAATTTTTAGAAATAGGCTCTTGCTTACAAAATTTCATTTTGAATAAAGAAAGCCTAGTTCTAAATCATGAATGGAATTATGAAATTTACACCTTAAAGAATAGACAAGAAAGAATTGAAAATCAACCATTGTCTAATCAATTTGGTAATTTGAATCTCACCTATGAGAATACTAATGGAACTAAATCTAATTGGTGGGGTGAGAGAGGAAAGTTGAAGTTGGTTGCATTGTTTGGTCTAATCTTGTTTTTGTTTGATTCCTTCCACATTTGGCATGTGTATCACATTATATGTCTTTTGGAATGCTCAAATCATGTTTGGGATCTAGGGAAGTGATAGTTCAAACTTTGCATCATCTTGTACCATATTGTACATTTGTATATAGTCTTTGGTTTTTGGTTTTGGTTTGTGTTTTCAAGTTTTTTTTGGGATTGTATTTTGGGTTTGGTTTTAAGTTTTGTGTGTTGGTCCTTTGGACACTTTTGGTTTGTCTTAAAAAAAAAAAAAAGAGCGAGATGTCAACTTATGTCCTTATGAATGTTGACTAAGACTAAGAGAATATGAAACATCGGAATTGTATTGCAGAAAGCTCCACGAGTATCGCAAACACATTAAAGAATATCGTTTGGAACTTGTGATGCATGAAGTTGTCAGTTTTACACATTATGGTAAAGTAGGTGGTATACTCCATCCGCATTTCAAAAAGAGCAATGCATTCATCCATATCTCATGTTACATTCGACATTGCATATACATTTCATCTCAGTTGCATCTACATTTCAAATACAATCATTGAAAAGGTGTCGAATCCTCTTAGGGTTATTACATAACATATATTAAAAGGATCCTAAGGTTGGGAACTGATGCCCGAACTATCTTGAACCAAGCACGTTCTACACATTTTAAAGAGGATCTTGAGCAAAATGGTCAAAACCATACTTGGAAGAAAAGGTGAGGTGAAAGGAGTATTTCGTGTCTGTCCTATCATGCAACATAATCCTTAAAATAGTGGCTTTTTACCACTCCTATAGTGCTTAAAGCCTAAAATCAGAGTAGTAAGGATAGGGTTAAATCCCCATCGAACTTAGGTTGAGGATCCAATTCCCCAAAGCTCTGATTTGATCTTCATGGAGTAGTAAGGATAGGGTCTAATTCTCATCTCGCTTAGGTTGAGAATCCGATTCCCCAAAGCTTCTATTTTGCCTCCATCATGCTTTAAGAAATTAAAAGCGTGATCTACACTCAAGAACTTGAAGTTCCAAAGCAAATATTTTTCATCCTACTTTTATTGCATCATTGATATTGGATTGGAAGGATCGTACTACATGTCCCTTGCAAGGATGGGTAGTCATCCCCAAGGTTCAAGAAATCAAAAGTAAAGTCAAATCCTGGATTATGGGGTTGATCTCCACCGGGGCTATAGACGCCTGACTGGCAATGGAGTATGCTCATGCGTGGCAACATGTCTTGTCTAAAAGCAAGACCACTGATTGCTCAAATGGATAGGCTAGCCTGACAGTTTCATCCATAACAGGTTAAATCATTTTGTTCAAGATGAGGTAATGAACTCCAGATCAGAGTAGTAAGGATAGGGTTAAATTCCCATCTCGCTTAGGTTGGGAATCCTATTCCCCAAAGCTCTGATTTCACTTACACTTGCACATGGGTTCAAAATGGTAGTGACACATAACCAACTTTGGGATCTAGTAAATTAATTCAATATACTCATATTTGGTCCTAAGAGGATTTGACAGTTTTAATATGTTTGTTCATGGTACTAGAAAGTTTGAGCCTTTGCAAAGCTTGTTATATCTCTAGCATCTTCACCATACGTTAAATCCTACAGGAATCATCCATAACTTCTCATACGCACGAATCATAAGTGAAAATGACAATGGAAAGTTGAACGAGTTTCAAACGATAGGGAATGAAGCACATTGCACACACTGAGCTGATGCTTAATAATTCTAATGCTTCATGTATTTCTCGTCTAGTTTCATTCTTGGGATATTTGCTGACGCTTGTGTTTGAGTTTTGAAGGTGTTCAGGTTGAGTTCTCATCGAAATGCTCAGGAGCATTTCCCAATAGAGTCGCCATTTGTTGTGGCTGCTCCACAACGTACCCCAAAATTGGGGACCCACCTTTTTGCATATTTTCCAAGAAGACCGAAGTGGCCCATATGCTAAAGATCAAAGAAAAAGCAAAACACCGCAAGGAGAAAAAGTGTCGCGATATCGCGACATGTTGCATTTTCACGGTCCAAAGCAAAGAGAAAAAGCAAGAAGAAAAAGTGTCGCGATATCGCGACATGTTGCATTTTCGTGGCCAAAGAAAGAGAAAAAGAAGAAGGAAAAGTGTCGTGATATCGTGACATGTTGCATTTTCATGGCCAAAAGAGAAGAGAAAGAACAAGAAAGAAAAAGTGTCGCGATATCGCGACATGTTGCATTTTTGTGGCCAAAAGAGAAGAGAAAGAACAAGAAAGAAAAAGTGTCGTGATATCGCGACATGTTGCATTTTCGTGGCCAAAGAGAAAGAAAAGAAAAAAAGTGTCGCGATATCGCGACATGTTGCATTTTCAAAGAAAGAGAAAGGAGGAAGGATGTGCATAAAGAAAGAAAAAGTGTCGCGATATCGTGACATGTTGCATTTTCGTGACTCAAAAGGGAGGCAGAGAAACAAAAGTGTCATGATATCGTGACATGTTGCATTTTGTGACTCAAAAGGGTAGGAGAGAGAAACAAAAGTGTCACGATATCGCGACATGTTGGATTTTTGCCAAGGGAACGAGTAGTGGACGGTGGTCGATATTAGTGATGAACACCAGGATAGTGAAACGAAGATTGCATAATGACGTGGACATAGGGATAAATGAGATTGAATAAGGTAATTTGTCATAAGGACAAAATCCAATGAATAAGACAAAATGTTACATAAGGAATCTTTAATGATTTGAAATCATTTAAGATGGTCGTTACACATGGAAGGAAGCGGACGCATGCCCATGTGGAGAAAAGGAAACGTTTTTTGAAATCAAACGAAAAGTGAAGAAAACCAAACAGAGGAAGCCAAACCATGGGAATGAAATGAAGGGCCACAAAATAGAAATGAAAAGCCTTTTTGGAAACCAAAACACATGCATGCACAAGGGAAGGTGAAACGAACAACCATTGGAAAATGAAACGAAAAGCTTCCTGAAAATTTTAAATACGCCAGGCAAGGATGTTTTGAGGGGTTGGAAACTGCTACGAGCAGAGTTGCAGATTTGAAGGCAAGAGGGCCATTCTGGACCTGTTTGGGTTGTTTTTCTTCCATGGACTGGTTTGGGAAAACCAGAAATTTTTGTTATTGTAAAATGACAAATTTTTAATACAGAAAATTTCAGAAAGTTGCATCTTATGGACAAGAAAGAAGGAGTCATTTTCTGCATGCAAGATTAAATGTCTATTTTTCCCCTTTTCAGATTTTAGGCTTGTAAATGGAGTTTATGCAAGTTTTCTTGGTTGCTTCATGCGAATGTTTAAATCTGAAAACCTCATTTAAAACCCTAGGAGCCAGCACTTAGCTTATCCGGATTGTGCTTGTTTTGCAAGTCCAATAGGTTAGGTTGCATGCATGAAAACCTCACATCTTCGGTTTTGTCGAAATAGGATAGCATCATACTGAATGCATTTTATTTTCAGTTTTCTGCATTTCATTTTCATTTTCTGCATTTTATTTTTCCAAAAATTTTAACTTTTTTTTTAATTTTCAGGCATTAAAATAAACATTTAAAAATTTTCAAAATCCAAAAATAATTTCACCATTGCGTAGGTTATACTTCAGACTTCCAATACGCACTTTGAAATTTCATTTTCGGAGTTGTTTAGTATTTTTAAAAATTCATCGAAGTTGCTGTTTTATTACAGATTTTTAAAAATCCGAAAATAGAAAATTTCCATTTTAAGGTCAAATTTCATTTTTTCAGTTATGTTTTGCACTCATGAGCCTATGATGACATTCCCTTCATGAAAATTCCAATTTCATTGAAGGAGTTATGTTTTATGGCATTTTCACAAATTTCCATTTTTGAGCCTAAAATTACCCTCTCTTCATAAAAATTCTAATTTTACGAAAGAGGGGTAATTTGAGTATTACATTGAAGGTATTTTCTTCAAAGCACTTAATTGTTCATCTTGATGAAAATTTGATTTCATTTAAGAGGGATAAGTTAAAGTGACATTTAAAGCCCTTTATTTAAGGCCATAAATTATTGCTTCTTTGTGAAAATCAATTTCACCAAAGAGGGATAGTTTATCGATCACATTGAAAGCTATCTTCATCTTGATGATAAGAAGCCATATTTGGATTTAATAAGAAGATAAAATATAATTAAGGCACTACATCGTGGTCATATGAGGGCCAACTCACATTTGCTTTATTTTGGTTCAATGAACAATCACTAAAGTTTCATGGTAAAATAAACCAACATTGCCCCTTGTTTATAGTTACTTGCAATCACTAAGGTGTTCCAAGCATTTAAATTGAATATCTTTATTTGAGATTACTAATACACATATGCAAATGCTAAATATAGCGGAGACCTTGGAGAAGTTGTTTGTTTAACTTCTTTGCAAGAGGGGATTTGGAACCCAAATCCTAAGGGAGAGTGTACTTTCACAATTGGGTGAAAATACCACTCAAAAAGTCTTAAGGTCACTCCCCATGAGGTTTGATGCGAAGGTCTCAATGATTGAAGAAATGAAGGATCTTAAAACTTTAAGCATGGATGAGCTACATAGAATTCTTACAGCCTATGAGATGAGGACTGAAAAAGATCAAACATCCAAATGGGAGGCCACATTTAAAGTTTCAAAGAAGACAAAGAATAAGGAACCAGATTCAAGTGAAGGATCGAGTAGCAGAGAAGAAGCCAACTTTGTGCGAAGGAATAAGAAGGGATCAAGTAAACACAAAGGTAAGTATACTTTGAAATGTTTTAATTATGGTAACATTGGTCACTATGCAGCTAAGTGCCCACAAGCAGGAAGTTGTAGCAGTGAAGAAGAAGAGGAATACAAGAAAAAGAAGGAAAGAAAATATCATCATGAAAAGAAAAAGAGGCACGGTCAAAGCAAGCATGAGAAGAAGATCTATCGAAGGCACAAGAAGAGTCTTTATATTGAAGAAGCAAGTAGTTCTTCCAATAATAGTGATGAAAGCCTCTCCGATAGTGAAAGAGAAGAAATCCTATTTATGGCTATGGAGGTGAAAGAAGATGCTCCTGTTGTCGAAAACCAAGAAAAGGAGAAAGATCCAGAAAATGAAGAGGAAGCCATAGTTGACATAGAAGAGGAACTTATTTTTGCTCTTGAAGAGGTGAAGAGGCTTAGAAAGAAGAACTCAAGATTGAAGACTCAAGTACAAGAGGATGAGAAGACAAAGGTAAAGTTTTCACAAGATCTCATCGACTTAAAAGTTAAAATTGAAGAGGCAAAGCGAATTGAAGAAGTTATGACTGAGCAGTTAAAGGCAAAAGTGTTGGAATGTGAAAAACTAGAACATGAGATTGTCTCTCTGAGGAAGGAAGTGGAAAAATCTAATGATAAGCTACAACAAAATATTAGGTTTGAGAAAAGCACAAAAATCTTGGATGATATTATCAAAGCACAAAGATCTTCGGTTATAAATATTGGACTTGGTTTTGAAGAAATTCAAAAGAAACAAAAGGAGGAGTCAAGCTCAAAAGGAATAGAGGCATCAAAGAAAATAATTAAAGAAGAGCCTAAGACCTATGTTGATGTGTTGAGAAGTGGAAGCATCAAGAAGGAAGAAAACAAAGCATCATCATGGACCAAGGTCCATCATAGAAACAACAATGAGAGAACCATGCGGCCATATCCTCCAAGGCAATCAGACAGGTTTCAATATTTCTTCCATGGTTATTGCTTTTCATGTAACCAATTTGGTCATAAAGTTGTACATTGTAGGGTCCATGCTAAAAATGATTTTGGCTTCACCAAGAGGAATTTCAATTCATTTGCACCTCTCATGGACTACAACATCATTTGTTACAAATGTAATAATTTTGGGCATACAACTAAATGGTGTAGAATGGTGTTCCCTGAACTTCCAAAATCAAGTAAGAAGGAGGATGGTCAAACTGTTCAAAAGGATATGTCCTCCAAAGTTTGGAAAAAGAAAATGGAACAAGAAAAGGAGAAGTCTATGTTGGTACAAATAACTCTTCATGTGCAAAATGAAGGAAATCAGTGGTACATTGATAGTGGTTGTTCAAGCCATATGATGGGTGACAAAAGCAAATTTCTCTCTCAAAGAAATAAATGGAGGCACAGTGAAATTTGGTGATAATGCTTCTGCCAAAATTGTCGGAAAGGGAACCTTGAGCCTGGATAATGGAAGATCAAGGATAGAGAATGTGTTATATGTTGAAGGGTTGAAGCACAACCTTCTAAGTGTGAGCCAACTATGTGATCAAGGGCATACACTCACATTTCACCCAAATGGATGTGAGATCAGGAAATCCAAGATAGGAAAACTTATTGCAGATGCCTGTAGAACTACAAACAATCTCTACATGTTGAGAAAAATTAAGGGAGAAAAATACTTTTTATCACAAGAGGATGAGAGCTGGTTATGGCATAGGAGAATGGGCCACCTGAACTTTGACAACATGGTGAAAATAAGCAACAAATAGGCAGTCAGATATTTTCCCAAGATAGCCAAACCCCCAAGCATGATTTGTGCACAATGCCAACATGGTAAGCAAACAAGATCAAGTTTCAAATCAAAGGAATTCTCTTCATCCAAGCCTTTGGAGCTAATTCACACCGATCTATGCGGCCCTACAAGGACAAAGAGCTTACAAGGTGAGAATTATTTCATGTTGTTTATTGATGATTATTCTAGAATGACTTGGGTAACATTCTTAAGAGAAAAATCAGAAGCCTTTGAAAGGTTCAAAGCATTCAAGGCACTTGTAGAAAATGAAATAGGCAAAAATATCAAGTGTCTAAGATCAGATAGAGGAGGTGAATTCACTTCAAATGAATTTGTAGAATTTTATGAACAACATGGAATCAAAAGATAATACTCAACAGCAAGAACTCCATAATAGAATGGAGTAGTTGAAAGGAAGAACATAATTGTTCAAGGCATGTCTAGGGCCATGCTAAATGAGTCTAAGCTTTTTGATGCTTTTTGGAGAGAGGTGGTCCATACAACTATTTATATCATCAATAGAGCTCAAGTAAGAGTAAATCACCACAAAACTCTGTATGAGCTTTGGAAGGGAAGACCAACTACTGTGAAGTATTTCAGAATATTTGGAAGCAAATGCTACATTAGATGAGATGAAAAATATTTGGGCAAGTTTGATTCTAGGTGTGATGAGGGTATCTTCCTTGGATACTCTTCAAAGAGCAAAGCCTATAGATGCTACAATAAAATATTGCATAAAATTGTGGAAAGTGCAAATGTAAGAGTTGATGAAGAAATATATCTAAGAGAACCAGCTCAAGAGATCATGTATCAAGAAGGAGAATGTTGCAAATATGAAGAAACTGAAGAAGTTGAGAATCAGAGGACACCCTCAAGAACACCCCCCAAAACACCATTCAAGGCACCACCTAAAACACCATCCAGATATGTGCAAAAGAACCATCCGAAAGATCTGATTATTGGGAATCTAGATGAGAGACAAACAAGGAGGAAAATAATAGGTACAGGTGAACATGCCAACTTCTCTTTACTATCTAAAGTTGAGCCAAAGAATTTCAATGAAGCAAGTGAAGATAAATATTGGATTAAGGCAATGGAAGAAGAGTTAGATCAAATAGAGAAGAGTGAGACTTGGGAACTTGTCCCACATCCAAAAGACAAGAACGTAATCGACACCAAATGGGTCTACAGAAACAAGTTGAATGAAGATGGTCAGGTTGTCAGAAACAAAGCAAGACTTGTGTGCAAAGGCTATGCACAAGTTGAGGGAATTGATTTTGAAGAGACATTTGCTCCTGTTGCTCGTCTTGAGGCCATAAGAATGTTCTTGGCCTTTTCAAGTTTCAGAAACTTCAAAGTGTACCAAATGGATGTAAAATCAGCATTTCTTAATGGTTACTTAGAGGAAGAGGTCTACATTGAGCAACCAGATGGTTTCAGCCTGATAGACAAGCTGGACTATGTATGCAAATTGAAGAAGGCTCTCTATGGACTAAAGCAAGCCCCTAGGGCTTGGTACTCAAGGTTGGATAAATACCTCCAAGAATAGGGTTTCAGAAAAGGTATAGTTGATAGCAACCTGTACATCAAGAATGAAGGAAATGACTAGTTAATTGTAGTGGTCTATGTGGATGACATCATTTTTGGAGGTAGTAATGACAAGATGTGTCAAGAATTTGCAAAATGTATGCAAAGTGAATTTGAGATGTCAATGCTTGGTGAGCTATCCTTCTTTCTTGGTTTGCAAATCTCACAGTCAGATAAAGGTATATTTCTCTCTCAAACCAAGTATGTAAAAGAAATGTTGAAAAAATTTAGGATGGAGGATTGCAATCCTGTGAGTACCCCCATGATTACAGGATGTAAGTTAAGTAAATATGATGAGTCTCCTGAGGCTAATCAAACTTTGTATAGATCCATGATTGGAAGTTTACTATATGTCACAGCTACAAGGCCGGATATAATGCAGGCAGTCGGATTGGTGGTAAGATTTCAAGCTGCACCAAAGGAAACACATGTACATGCAGTAAAAAGAATCTTCAAGTATTTGAAAGGAACTATGGATTTTGGACTGTGGTATCCCAGATGCGATAATTTCACTCTCACTGCATATACATATGTGGATTGGGTAGGCAGTGTGGATGATAGGAAAAGCACAAGTGGAGGAGCATTTTTTCTTGGAGACTGTTTGGTCTCTTGGCTAAGTAAGAAACAAGCATCAGTGTCCTTATCTACTATAGAGGTGGAGTACATTGCAATAGCTGCTTGTTGCACATAGGTTCTATGGATGAAATAAACCTTAAGTGATTTCAAAGTAGAGCATGATCATCCTATCTCCATACTTTGTGATAATACAAGTGCCATCAATATTTTGAAGAATCCGGTGATGCATTCAAGGACCAAGCACATTCCGATCAAGTATCACTTTTTGAGAGAGCAAGTGACTGATCAACAAGTCAAGTTGGAATACATTGCTACAAAGGAACATATTGCTGACATCTTTACCAAGCCACTTCCAAAGGAGACATTTGAGTATCTCAGAGGTAAGTTGGGAGTAGTTTCACTCTCATCTCATCATTGAATGTCTCAGTTAGAGCAGTTAGTAAGGGGGAGTTGTCAAGTGCCTTATCCTTTAGCCCCGAGAAGCCTTTGCCATTGATGTCAAAGGGGAGAATTTTAGTAAGGGGGAGCAGCTTGTCAGGGGGAGCAGCTTGTGATCCTGTTGCAGTAAAGGACAGTTTCTTTGCAGGGTTGCCATCAATGACAAAGGGGGAGATTGTTAGAATTATTGAGTTGTCATTGATGTCAAAGGCCGACTTGGTTGCTAGAAAACCATGGCGTGCTTGGGCGAATTATTCAAGGCAGATATATTTTCAAGGTTTGCTTATAAGTTTGAGCATATCAAAGGGTTGAAATATTTAAATTAAAGATTTAAATATTAAAGTGTTATGAGTTTGAGCGTGCAATATCAAAGGGATTGAAATATAGATTTAAATATTAAAGTGTTATAAGTTTGAGTGTGCAATATCAAAGGGGTTGAAATACTTAAATTTTATATTTAAGTATAAGTTTCTTGAGTGGGCCAACCTCTTGGGCACAAAAATCAAGTTTGCATTTGCAAATAAATATAAAGCACAAAAAAATTCAATTGGGAAGTAGAGACTAGTGATTACATTTGAAACGAATTAGCGAAGGGCATGCAGTGTGGTAAAAACACAATAGGAGAAAGTGGAGCAGTCAAATAATTCATAGAGTATTCAAGTTGAGTGGACATTAGCAACCATAAAATAAAAAAAAATACTGTGCAAACCTAGGAGGAACATGGTTGAAGCAAAAAATTAGAAGCCTACAATTCAACAGTGTGCTATACCTTGGAAGAGCCGTTATGCTCATGAACAAGGACTACATTTGATGATTTTTGCACGAAAGAGATAATAATTTATTCTAAAGTTATAAAAGCATCAATGTTACCACATGTGCAAGGAATTAAACATGCCTTAACCTCAAAAATACATCATGGAAGTTTTTTGGTTGGATGACTGTTGTTTTGGAGACCTCACAGTATCATCCCTAGTCGATAGTAGATGGATTCACCATAGAGGAGCTTGTGACTTATTATGACTAGTCTATAGTAGATGGATTCACCATAGAAGATATACTGAATGAATTAACATTATATATGGAGGATGTTTCCTACCTAAGGAGAACCGCTGAATCATATGGTTAGAACTTGAAGGTCCACACACATTCCAAGTTAATGAAAGTTATAGATTTGACGACCATTGTTGTCATGATAGGTAAGGCACACCGCATAAGGAAACAATTGTATCTACCATTCATAATTCTCAATAAAGTATGTAATGCACAAGAAAATTAATGTACATAATTTATGATAGGCAAGAAGAGTAACGACTACATCATAGTTGCACCTTGCAACAATAAAGAAAGTTAACATACACACCACATGAAAAGAGCTACAACATAAATGATTAAGGGAGAATCTTTGGGTGCTATCTTTGAGAATTGAAAAGCAAGGGGATTATTGAGAATTGTGAAGTAGGATTGCGAAAACATAGTGACAACATAGTCAATATTCCATAAATTTTAGTTTTTATTGTGATCAAAGGCTTAAAAAATTTCCACTAGCACTGGCGATTGAAATGGTGCTGACCAAGGAGAAATTAGTTTTTCTCTTGCTTGTACTATTATAATAACATTCGTTGACGGATGGCTATGAAGGATCCTAAAGGGGGAAGAGTTTTTTGTTTTGAAGTACACAAAAAAATAGCCATTGGAGTTTCTAATTATTCGAACTATCTATTTACAAGAAAATACGATAGTGATAAGAGGTGGACTATTGTCGATTGTTGGTAAGTGTGATATTGGTTTGATGTAGTAATTAACAGCCTCAAGGAGTTCTTTTTGAAGAATGTTGAGAGTAAAAGCAAGCAAGGATATTTATATCTTGATAAGTAGATATTAGAGTGCAGATCCAAGAGGACATTATGAGTAGAAGCTTGGTGCCTTCAGACCTGAGGTTGGTGCCTCAAGGAGATTGGTTTCTCCCATAGGTTGGTGCCTACGTTATTGCAACAAGAATATTGGTGTCTCCCATAGGTTGGTGCCTATGTTATTGTAATAATGAGATTGGTGTCTCTTGTAGGTTGGTACCTACATATTTGTACAAGGGGATTGGTGTCTCATGTGGGTTGGTGCCTACAAATTTATTGAAGAAATAAAAGCAATATTTTGTCGTGGTTTTCTCCCGAAAGGGTGTTTCCACGTAAAATCCTTGTCTCTTATGTGTGTGGTTTTCTGTGCATTGATTATTGCATTCATATTATTGTAGTTATTATTTTGAAAGAGAAAAGTTTTATCTTATACTGTTCACCTCCCCTCTCAGTATAAGCATGTGTTTCTTCTTTCTATTTTTACATAATTTGAATTTAAGTCATTCTAGCTAAAGATACCATCAAGGAATATTTAACATTATTATAGTAGTTTTGAATGTCCAACAAATGGCTAATATTTTTGCTTTGAATGAGACCAAGATAATGAAGAAATAATATAGGGATATTATTTTACACATGACCATTTTCATATAAATAAGTAATTATTTAGGATGTTTTTAGAGAAGTTAAGAAGAAGAAAACCATCATACTAACCATGTTCAAGATTAAACATGTAAAATATGAGATATCTTCAGATTTACAAGTGATACAAATAATATGGGTCCTACTAGGTCTCCTTTGAAATGCCTAATTGTTATTTTTTCTAGTAAAACTTGAGGTATTCTTTAGATGGTAAGGGACACCACAAGGATCCAAATATTTTAAGAGAATTTCCAATTTACTTATGAAACCAATATGGCATCTTATATTATATCTTAAACTTCTTGAACAATTGGAAATGAAGGGCAAGGATTTTTTTATGGAATATTTAGGGGTTGTCTATCCCTAAGCATAAATTTCAAGAAATAAATGTGATAAGTAGGATTAAAATAGATGTTTTCTTCAAGATTTTAAACTAGAAATGTGGACTTTTTAATGTATTTCATTTGGTTTACGACTGTTGGTCTAAAATTTGCATAAGCTTATGAAGTGTGCCCTAGAATTTAACCAATGTTGGATGACTAGGATTTCTCCCAAGTTCAACCTTCGGAGTAGGTCGACTCCTTATAATATTTATAAAATTAAAATAGGGGTTTAAGCTCAAAGAAAGTAACGAAAGGGTTGGGAAGAGGTAAGGATTAGAAATTGCATGAAAATGGATGAGATATAGCATAACAACAATGAATATTCAACACATAAAGCATTAAAATCAATTTCCAATGAAACTTAATTAATAAACCATTAGAAAAAACATCACAAAGTTCATTCAATTCTAGTTAAATGCTTTCACCATTCAAAATAATTATTTTCCAACAGTGATCCAATATATAAACTTTATTGTTAAAGAATAAATTAGTCACAAAGTGCAACCAAAATGAACTAAAGCATACTACTCATAAAAACCTAAACATGCAATCGTAATAGAGGCCAAACAACTTTTACTTTTAATTTAATTGGAAACAATTATTATACACCATATATTCAAACAAATGCTATAGAGTCGACCCTCACTGTGAGGTGAATCGAGTTATTTATAAGCTCTACATAAATCTTGTGGTGTAAGATTTTCAAGAGTTTGTTATAGGTATGTTAGAAATAACCTAGCAAGGATCACTCAAGAGAGAAGAGGTAAATTTCATGCCTTGTGCTGCTCAGCTGATGTGGTATATTCAAATTTAATCATCTTGATTTAGCTTCAGTGTACCTTCTATAGGTCGATTGATCTCTAATTGCTATATTCTACAATTTGATTAGTCATTGCAAGGATCTATTACTTTTAGCTCCATCTACCTCAGTTTAGATAGTTGGAAAGCATTCAAATAGTTATAATATCTAATAGGGGTGACCTAAGTGAAATGGATATTCTTAGATAGTCTTAACTCAATATTGGCATATACAGTGATGTTGGGCTCTCTTAACTAGTTTAGAGGCATTTGAACCAAATCTAGACCTTGGAAGAGGTTTTTTTAATTTCATCGTTATGGAAGGCACATATTCTCATATATCTAGAATTTTCTTTCTATATTTGCATATTTTTAGGCCCTTCAAATACTTTCACTTTGCAAGCCCAACTTTGCTTCATCTTGGTATTCCAACACAATTTTAGATGACGTAGACACTTACAAGGTCTAGTTTTGCTTCATTTTGATTTTATGCATGATTGGGTTGCTCCACTTGGAAGACCTAAATTTGTTTCATCATAGCTTTGCACAAGGTCAGAATTGTATTGCTTCAACTTCTTTGATTTTATAACTTTTTATATATTTTGTTGGTGTCACTGTCGTGAAAGTCCATAATTGATCAATTCAAGGTTTAAACATTGCTAGAACCCTTAGTTAAATTTTCTTCTGGTCATAATGTATCATGCTTAGTTGCTTCTAATGCTTATAAATTTACTAAGGTGTTTTACTTCTTTGGAACCTATCCCAATTTTGATGCATTTGAGTCTTTACTTCCCTTACTTATGTTGATTAGACAAATATTTGAGTTAATTGCCTTAGCAAAATTTGAGCAAAATTTTGGTAGTATGGTAGGTTAGCTTGATTTGCAAGGGCATATAATATGGTCATCATATTCTTGGCACCTCCTAGGTATTTTTTCTCATAAAAATGAAGAACCTAGATAGCCTTATTTATTTGGTACAAAGTTACAAGGAAGAAAAAGAACTAGAAGATAAGTTGACAAAAATAGGTTATATAAGGGGAAACAAGGCTTACAGTGGTAGGAGATGACAAGATTGAAAAATTAAGAATGGGAAAATAAAAACTACAAGAAGTGAGAAAGGAAAATACATTAGGGGATGGGGCCACATATGATGGAGAGATATACAGGCAAATAGGGTGTGAAAACAAAAAAAATAAAGGGAATATGAAAAGGAGAGAAGAATGGAAGGGAAATGGAGATACCTATAAAGGATGGTACCCACTATAAAACTAGTACTTCCTTGAGCATAGTCAACCACAACTAAGAGCTATTTCAGACCTAGGAAAACTGCCTTAGGTAAATATTCCAAGCACTCATAGGTTGGAGCCTTTCATTACTTTGTAACTTTATTTTCTTCATAAAGCTACACAAAAATTCTTCTTCAATATTGTGGGCATTTGCATGCATCTTAGGGGCTTAAAGGTATGAATGGATTATTTTATATTCATAAAGAGTATTATAATTAGATTTTAATTTCATCTTGGTCTCACATTGTCTTATATAATTGAGCAGATAACTATACCAACTAACCATCACAATGGTTGTGTATGTCATTCTCTAAACTATTGCTTTTTAAAAAAAAATTATGGCTTGTGCGGGAGGTTTTCTTGCATTCTTTCTATTTTATGTATTAAATGGCCTATCACCATATATATCCTTCTTGTTTAGATTTGTTTTGTGTACTTTTATCATCAAGGAGTTGAAGCACCATGCGACATGATTTGTGCATCATATTTTACACTTGCATGTCATTTTATTACGACTTCTTAATTCATTAGAGTACCTTCTACTACTTGAAATCTCTAATTATCTTGTACATTGGGATATGGATTTATAAGATATGAAGAATAGTGTTGTGAGGGTGAATAAAAAATGAATATGAAATGCAAAGTATTATTGGGAGGGCATGAGGTGCATGGGGATAGGGAGCAATGATAAGGAGCAAGATGTGGTGAGTAAAGACAAGGGAATATGGAAGGAATAATACTTGGAGATAATGAACTTCTCATCCAACCATATTCAAAGATCATCTTAAGTCCTTATCTTTACCTTCTTATCTTATTATTATTTGGCCCATGTTTTAATCTATATTTTATTGTAACAAGGGTTCAAATAGTAATAAGGAAAAAACAATGAAGCTTCTCCTTTTTCCATAGATTCAAAAAATCTCAATTTGGTTGAGTTCAAAGAGTGTGCATAGTTAAATGTCTTGAGAGTATAACTTAAATATTGTAGCTATGAACAACCCTTAGACTCAGCCAAATAGGGTTTCCTCTAAACCAAAAACTATTTCTTTTGATTAGCTCCATCAATTTCTTGAATTGTATCTCTTTAACTTCCCTTTCTCCATAGGTTTAGAGGAATGCTATATTAATTAGGTTAAAGAGTGTGCAAATCTACATGTATTATAAGATTATTTCAAGGCACATTCTCTAAATTTTTTCTTAGGCTTAGCAAAACAAAACTTCCTCTTGACCTATGTCTATTTCATTGCAGGCTAAGAGAGTGAGGGCTACCTTATATAAGATTTTCTATCTAGAGGTACCACTGATCTATTTTCAAGTCCATCCTTTCTCTCTTTGGCTTAGTATTTACCTAATTTTAAGAGAGGAGATTCCCAATATAGCTAACTCAATACCTTGTACAATCTGCTTCTATTTTTAAAATCTCACGCATGTGAACTATTTAGAACTTTTTCAAGGTGCTACTTTTATGGTATAGCTATGCCTTTTGGCCAATGGCCTTGTTTTCATATGTATATTTTTTCTATAGGCTTTATTTACATGTTGACTATTTTACGTAAAATTGTGACATGCCTTTACATGCCATTGGAAATAAGCTTCATATTTTCATAAAAATTTGCAATGGCCATATAATATTGAATTTAAGCTTCTCTCTTTGACACACTTCTTGAAGTGTGTAACTCATTCTGGTTAGGCCTTGATGTGGGTTTGATTTTATGAGACTTTTATTTTTAAGGATTATCTAGCATAGAACATCAAATATCAACATAGGTGGTTGCTTCTAGGAATATGAGTCATGGGGTCTCATCCCATTATGCATTGATCTATGTGCTTGATCAATAATAGACATTGGTAAAGTCCTTAAGAGCATATTTATCACTAGATTTGTGCTTGTCATATGACATTCTTCTGCTACATATAGTTTTTTATTAGCTTTCCCCAATTTTGTAGCCATGTTTATTGCAACCCATGACTTCCTAAGCCTTGGAACTACTTGTAGCTAGAATTTAGCTACTTTTCTAGGTTTGAAAAAATTATCATCCTAGGATTGTGATCCTAGGATTGTGACTACCCAGGGAGAATTTGTGCTAGATAAAATTTCCCTCTTCATTTTTCCAATCAACGACCTCCATATGTGTACCTTTGAAGGTTTTTTTGCATTGAATTTACCCTTAGCTCCTCATATCTTTCAATATGATATGAATTAAGCCTTTCACTAAATATCTAGACCAATATTTAGGTGCACAGAATAGCCATGTGGCTATGTTCTAGGGCTAGGTGATCCCCTAAGTGCTCTAAAAATTCCTTGGATAAATACATCCCAATCAAGGATGGTAAATCAACCAATTACTACATCTTATAACACTACAAGGTATGGACACTCATGTAGCAGTATTGAAACTTTTTTTATGAATCCAATTTCTTGGATTTGCACCTTTTTAAAATGCAATGGCTTAGATTCTAACTGGATGTAATATAAGCCCATGCCACTACAAACTACCTAGGGCATGACTATGATAACAAAATTTGGGTCTATCAAAAAATAATATAATTTCCAACCTTCTAAGCATACAGATAGATAAAAGGGAAGGGATTGGGTCTCAACCATGCTTAATAATGGTTGTTTGCTTGTTTCTAGATTCTAGGAATAGCTCTATATTCTGATTATTTTAGAAATAATTTGCATAAATTCACTTGTTTGGATACCAAAAAATTATATTTTAGTCATTTTAATTCTTTTGCCATGCTAATTTTTATATAATTTTATAGATTTGGTCTTTAGGATGATGACTTGAATAGTTTTTTCTATTGCTCAACCATTTCTACCCTTTGTCTCTAAGTTATGGCTAGAAAATACAACTTTTGGTAAGTTTCTATCCTTTTTTGGTTTAGCTACCATGTTTTCAGACTTAGCATTTCTAGGATGGGTATTGCAGTGCATGATTCTAGCCTTCCCTTCTCCCATTATCCCTCATGTGAACCTCATGTTAGTCAGCTCATATTATTTGACTTGTTCCATCCTCTATTCAATTTCTTACCTCATGTTTCCTAGATTTTTTATCCTTTGACCATATGTTGACAAGAAAGTGGGGTCTAATCCTTCATTTATAAAATATTATTTGGATCCACTATAAGAGCTATGATATTGCTCATTTCTAAAGTTACCTTTGAGTAGATATTGGGCTGGTAATTGTCATCTCTATAACTATTATCAAACATTGAGGGTTTGCACATAACCGGAGCTAAGGGTTCCTTAGCTTATTCCTAAATTCTCCCATTGGTTTCTTTACTGCAAATCATCTGGTCTATAAGGGAATACAAATATTGATGGTATGTATTGATTGTTGCATTGGTGTCATGTCTCTCCATATTATTGTGCTCATTAGTCAAATACTAAATTAGAAATATTAATTCTAGCATTGTCTAGGGTTCTAGGATAGGTATGACAAGCATACTCTCTATTGGATATGGATATGATTTAGGCAACCTATTATGTTATGGAGAATGTAGGTGTGGGAAGGGGACCTATACATTTATTTGATAGGTTTTGAGGAGTGTACCATATGGTGGTTCTAGGGGAAAGCTTTCCTATAGTGATAAGCATATTTTTTGCTATGATTGCTACTTGGAAGATTTGTGGAAATATTTTTTCGTTGAACTACTAGATTAGAAGGTCTAAATCTAAGGTAAGAGTATGAATGTAGTAGATGTAGGCTTAGGCATGTGATGGTCATATTTCTTTAGGGATTATTCTCAATGTTCTTTTGAATTAGATGTTACAATCAGTAATGAATTCATTAGGAGACCTTTGAATGAAGGAAAACTAGGTAAGTATTAAGAATGGGTCACTAGGGTCATAAAACTCTAATATGAAAGGTTTAGCTAGGTTGACCCATGCCCTAATACATTTTTACTCTAAGAAGCGATATCATTATAGTACTTTATATTGAAAATATTGAGCAAGGATTTTGATCATCACATCTTCAAAAACCAATATTATAGGTGGTAGCAAAAGCAACTACATCCTACCAGTGCTCATAAGATATCTTCCCACTACTATCATAGATGGAAATTTTTTTAGAGTAGTATTAGGGATATCATGAGGATCTGGGATGTTGAGAGAACCAACACTATTCTAGGCCACACATATTTATCTGACCATGACTTGATGAATGAAATAGTTGAACCTAATGATCTTAGTGCCTATCTTTGTCACTATCTAGTTTTGGATTCCATTGCTAGTAGATCTACCAATATTTTTGGTTCTTACAATAGTGGAGTCACCAAGTGAACATGTACTCTCCACTTAAGAGGTCAATACTATTCACCAAAATCTTGAGTCCTCTAAGTTAATGAAATGAACAGAATAAATTACCTTCATATTGCTATAATTTTTTATTAGCATAACAAATTTCATTATGGATATTCTAGTATGTTCTCTTGCAGGAAAGAAAGATGAGCCCCATAAATCATGCCAAAAATGTTGGTCTAAAATATTCCTAGGCTTATAAAGTGCACCCTAGACTTTAGCCAATGTTGGATGACTAGGATTTCTCCCAAGTTCAACCTCTAGAGTAGGTTGACTCCTTATAATATTTACAAAATTAAAATAGGGGTTTAAGCTCAAAAAATAAATGAAAGGGTTGCGAAGAGGTAAGAGTTAGAAATTTCTTGAAAATGGATGGGATATAGTGTAATAACAATGAATATGCACAACATAAAGCCTTACATAATAAATTTATAATTAAACTTAACAGATCAACCATTAGCAAAAACATCATAATGTTCATATAATTCTAGTTGTATGCTTTAAAATTTCTAAATACTTATGAAAAGCAATCCAAATTGCAATACAATAATCAAAATTTACTTTAACAAAATAAATTGATCATAAAGTGCTACAAAAATGAATTAAAGCATAATATTCACTCATAAAAACCTGAACATGCAATCATAATGGAGGTCAAATAATTTTCACTTTTAATTATCTGGTAGTAGTGACTATACAACATATATTCAAGTAGATACTATAGATCCAACTATCATTATGAGGTGAATCGAGCTAAATATAAGCTCTACATGAATCTTGCTATGCAAGGTTTTCAAGGGTTTGTTACATATTTGTTACAAATAGCCTAGTAAGGAGTGCTCATGAGAGTGAAGGTCATTTTAATGCCTTGTGCTACATAGATGACATGGCAGGTTCAAATTTATTCATCTTGCTTCAACTTTAGTGTGCCTTTAGCAGGTCAATTGCTCTCTAATTGTCATCCTCTATAATTTTCTTAGTTGTTGCAATGGTTTATCACTTTTAGCTTCAAATACCTTGGTTTATATATCTGGTAAGCATTCAAATAGTTGTGTCCTTTGAGAGGGGTGAGTTGAGTGAAAGGGATATTCTCTAAGAGGCTTAACTTAATGCTAGAACATATGGTGATGTCGAGCTCTTTTAAATACTTTGGAGGCATTTGAACCAAATATGGACCTTGGGATAGGGTTTGCTAATGTCATCATTAGGGAAGAAATGTTTTCTTGAATTTGATTTCTAAATTTACATATTTTTGGGCTCTTCTGGTACTTTCAATTTTCAAGCTTGGCTTCAATTCATCTTGGTATTCTAATGCAGTTTTGGACTTTCATAATGCTTATGCTGATATAAAAACTTACAAGGTCCAATTTTGCTCTATTCCAATTTTATGCATGATTGGGCCACTCCACTTGGAAAACCTAGCTTTGTTTCATCTGAAATTTACACAAGATTAGAATTACATTGCTTCAAATTCCTTGATTTTGGACTTTGTTATATCTTTTCCTGGCATCACCCTCATGAAAGCCCAAAATTCATCAATTATGATTTTGCACATTGCCAAAACCCTTTGAGACTTAGTCAATTATTCTTCTCATAAAAATTTATCATGCTTAGTTTCTTCTCATGATTCTAAATCTGCTACTTTGACTTCTTTGAAAACAAGCTTGATTTTGATGCATTTGAGGTTTTGCTTCCCTTATGCTACTTAGAAAATCTCTTAGTTAATTGCCTTAGCAAAATTTGAGCAATATTTTGGTAGTATGGTAGGTTAGTATAATTTGTAAGGGCTTACAATGTGGTCATAATTTTGATCTACAATGACCAAGTATTTCTCTTTGTTATCATCATGAATAAGGAAGAGGAGATGTAAACACGAAATTAATTATTGGATCTAAAATATATTTCAAGATTATGGAAAAGTTCTTAAACATCAAAGTATCTTAGTCATTATTTTTCACTACAACAAATGTATTATTTTTGTGTAGTGTATGCTCCAAATGTTGCATTTGAATAGCATATTCTAATTGGGGAGTGGTCTTATGATAATATCCTTATATTTTACTAGTATTGGTGGCAATTTTATTATGATAATGCATAGGATTAATAAAGGTTAGAATCCAAATTATCCTTTTACAAAAGAGGATTTTAATAATTGATCATTATGTAGGAATTCACTCTGTCTTTATGTCCAGGAATTATTACAACCACCAATCTAACTAGATTACATGTTATAATTATAGATTTAGCAATGAGAGAAAATATAGCAAAATAGATTAGATTTATATATTTCCAAATTGATTATAATCCAATTCTCTAATGGGTTTAAATAAACCAAAATGAAATATTATATAATTAGTATCCTCTTCTTATATATTCATTTATTGGATGTTTTTTCGTTCATCATAATGATTACCTTTTAAATTAAATGTTTCACATCTAAAATATTATATTTTTTTAAATATTTGGATACCACTTGGAGTGCAATATCAAGACTTATTAGAAGTAAAATATGGACTATATAATGAGAAAAACCATTTGTGGGTTTGATAAATTTCTTAAGTAGTTTTGGCATGGAAAATATTGTTCAAAATAGAAAAAGGAAAAAGGGCTTCAAATACATCTTTAACTCTACAAAATAAGTCCCAATATGGACACTGCAATGGCAAAAGGTATTGGGATTTCATACTGGATATCCAAGTTCAATTCATGGGAAGGGTGGCCCCAATATACCCCCAAATTTTCACCCTATTAAAATAAACTCTATAAAATAATAGTTTGAAAAAATACCATCAGTGAAGCTTCACGAAAGCAAGTGGCTAGTGTGAGAAGTGGGATTGGGAAAAGTATCACGAAGGGATTCTTTGTGATGCTTCACTCTCATTTCTCACCTTGAAGATAGGGATAATTTATGAGATTAAGGTCTAGGGTTTAGTGGATTAGTTAGAGAATACCTATATTTCTCCTATGTTTTTTCTTGATAAAGCTTAACCATAATATAGTCGTAGTTAGCTACAAATGCATCATGTAATGTAACAAACAAGACCATAATAACTAAAATATTTTTCATTTGATGATAAAGTAAAGGTGTTTTTTATTTTAATATCAAGAGTTCAAGAGGGATGTAGCAAACAAACCTAATGCAAACTATATGTGATTTTTTTTTTAGTGGTGATGAGATTGAAGATGACTCTAACTAGTTTTTTTTCTCTTTCTTTTATTGTTATGAATAAATGAAAGTGGAGAAACATAAGTAGATATACAATATATAGCAAAAAAAACTAAGTTTTGAATGTTAAAATGAAATGATATGGATTAGAAAAACCTAGTTTTCTACTATAAAGGAAAAAGGGTTGCAGTCCCATGGAAGTGCTACTAATAGAAGTATTGCTAGTCCTATTGAATCATTGTTGATGCTACTACTTCATGATGGCACTTTTTTTTAGCTATAAAATACATACAAAAATGATAGATCAATGATAAAGGGGTTTGCCCAAGCTAGGGGAGAGTATGTGGCTCCATTAACCAGCATCAAATCCGTACTTATAGATGATATTGTTGGAGTGTATTACATTATTTGGTACATGCTAATGTACCTCTATAGTACCTTTATGGTAGAATTGTAAATATGTAATAGATTAGGGTGTGAGTCTATATTTTATGAGTGTGATTTATATTTTTCATTTATGTAAATGTTCATGTGTAGGATGTGTACAAGTTTCATGTAATTATGTGTGCAAGTGTAAATATTGAGAATGTGTACAAGTGTCTTATAATAGTATGTGTATGAGTGTGTAATTTGTCATTTAATAAAGTGTGCAAGTGTGCAAATAAGAGTGTGCAAGTATCATAGAATAAAGTGTGAAAATAGAGAATTAAGAGTCATGTATACAAGTGGCAAGATGAGAAGCCAAAAGACATATAAAGATTTATCTTATACATGGAATAAGAAAGGATGCATCTCCTAGATGTGCAAGGAGAGCAATAGTCAAGTATTGAAGAGTCATCTATGAAGGATATATTATGGAGACAAAGCTCCATGTAATATATATCGATCTATGATTATCAAAATATCTCAGATCACGTTGAAGCATTAATAATATGAAAGCTTGTATGCATATTCAACAATTATACTGTAAGTTTTCTTCATGTTATTACGTGAATTATTTTGGTCATTTTATTCATGTTATTGTTGTTATGAACGTTATGTTCATTATTTTAGCCATTTAATTATTTAATTGATCTTATATTTGAGACTACTCAAGATCCTGGATATTGGGACTTCTGATAATATGGCTAAAAAACCAACAGTGGTATCAGAGCTACCACTATATTCTCTAGTTTATGGAAGAGTTTATTAAAAGCTACTTCGAGTAGTATCTAAAGCTAGAACTAAAGGAATTCTTTGGTGTGAATTTAAAAAAAAAAATTTGAGCCATTTGAAGAAAACATAGGCCAAATTTTGGGTATTTCATCATACCTTGATATTATTTGATATTAGTAGTCAAAGAACTAGTGAAGAGAAAAGATAAATATAATAGGGTTAGAGGGTTTTCAACTCAATCCTAACTAGTGTAGACGATGTTAGCTTTTTATGCTATATATTTAAGTAAATGCAACCACAAGAACTAAAATGAGCATGCAATATTAAATATATGATAATGACAATATCCTAAGCAGGAACAACTCAAAAGAAACTTTTGCAATAACTCATAAAAATGACATTAATGAAAGACCACAAAAATAGGATGTTCATATAAAATATGGATATCATAAATGCTCCATGCTTCATACAAGTTCTACATTGTGTCTAACTTGTATTCTTCTCTACTATAACTTGTGCTTTCTTTCCTCACTTTTTTTTATCTATCAAAGGCCTACATATAATGAGATGTGTCTCTTGGCCTTTCAACTATCTATGAGTCTTCATATTCCTATTATATGACTCATGTACACATGGACTACATGCACATTTACATCATCAAGTACTTTGCACATTCTAACACTTGTGAATTTGTTACATTGCATAAAATAAATACTCAAATCCTAATCTAAGAGAAACTCCTAATCTAAAGATATAGCCGTGATGGTACATTAGAATGTACCAAATAATATAATATATTCCAACACTCTTCGTATTATATTATTTGGTTATTGAAGACTTTAGTCTTCAATATGGATCTTCATCTTTCAAATGTTCTTCAACTTGATCAGGTTCTTCTTCTTCTTCTTTAATTTGTAGATGGCCAAGTAGTCCATGGTTTTATTGTCCTATCATATTTCTCATTCTAAATCTTCTATTTCCTCATAGAAACTCCTAATCTAAAGATGTACCCATGATGGTACATTATCATGTACCAAATAATGTAATATATTCCAACACCCCCTATATTACATTATTTGGTTATTGAAGACTTTAGTCTTCAAAATGGATCTTCATCTTTCAAATGTTATTTAGCTTTATTAGGTTCTTCTTCTTCTTTAATATGTATATGGCCAAGTAGTCCATGGTTTTATTGTACTCTCATATTTATCATTCTAATTCTTCTATTTACCCATTGAATTTTATGATATATGGATTTTTTATTTTTTGCAATTTGTTCCTCAAAAATGCATTAGTGTTGTTTTGAAATACAATAATATCTTATGAAATATCAATTGATTATAGAGAATATATATCATTGTGGATTGATATTGTAGCTTCTACCTCATTTTTATTTATGATGAGACACTTATTGACTCCATTTATATATCTAAAATCAACCATCCTTTTGCTCTCTACCAACTTGGCTACTGAAATAAGATTTGATGTTAATCCAGGAACATACACTACATCATGTAACACAATATTTGGAAATGATGTACTAGGTGTTACACACCCATATCCATGTATAAGATAGGTTTTGACATCTACAATTTTCAACCTAAAATTGTTAGTGACTTCAAGGCAATCAAACCATTGTAAATTTCTTGTCATGTGATGACTTGCACCAGAGTCAATAAACCAAATGTCCTTTTTATTTTGACTTGTAGAATTGTTTGTGCTTGAAGTAATTTTGCATATTTGATATAAGATATTGTATGGATTTCAATCTTGAATCCTGTCATAGTATATCTTATGGTGATATGTCCCTCTTCCTAACTTATCCATTATCTTAAGAAATTGTAGTATTCCTTGTCTTTCAATATTTCCAACTTCTAGATTCTAACCTTCAATTCTTGTAGTATATGATCAATCAATAATCAAATTTCTAAGTAGAATTTCATTTAGCTCTTTAGTATTAAATATTGAGAACAATGTAGGCAGAAAATCCACCTCCCAAAATAGGAAGTGAAAACTGGATTTGCACAATTTTGCTAGTTGTACGGTTTGTCAAAACATACACATGTAGGGTTTTGTCTAATTGTATAATTGAGAAGTTATAAAATGTACAATTGGGTGTAATTGTACGAAGTTGTAAATTTAAAATTAGAAATAAAGTGAAATTAGATAAAATGTGTATTTAAGATGAATTTGATAATAATAAAATTAGACTTAGGAAGACCTTAATGCAATTTGGTTGTTTACGAGGATGGTAGTTGTAAATGGTGGTTGTCTCAGGAACCAATTTGGAATGGCCTGGGCAAACATTACAAGGACCCCCCATTCAATTTTGATATTTATTGTTGTTGATCATAATTGTTCTCAATAGTTCATAGCATGATATTGTTGTTATTAATCATAGTTGATCATTGATGGTTCATTGATAGTTCAATCATATAGTTTTTCATGGAGAATATGGTGATTGTTCATTGATAATTGTACATATTCAGCCATAATAATGATAGCAATATTGTAGTGTGAGTTATTATGAATTATCTTGTACTTGTGGATGGCAATTCTAGATTATGTGTTATGTGCAAGTATGGCCATAATGATATGGAATATGGATGTTGTTATAATGGAATTACATTGTTATTGAACCCATAAACCTGGAGAATACTATGGGATTAACTTTGTGCATTATTATTGCTATACCAGAATGTCATTCTACTATTGTACAATTTTTAGAAATGTTATTGATGATATTAGTTCTAATATGGTGAATTATGGTTTGTATGTTGTGAAACTATACTGGTAATTGCACTAGAAAGATAATCCAAATATTTACTGAAGAAGAGTTTATGTACAAATTGGTAAATCTATAAGTGAATAATTCAACAAGGGTTTGGTGAAATTGTACATCCAGACCACCAAACTGTACAACTGATCATTTACCCAATTTGGTAGTACAATTGCATAGTTGGAACTTGCTAATTAAGGTTAACTAGCATTTTGGAGAAATCAATTATAAAACTGTTGAGTTTGCATTCCAAAGTGACTTCCAACAAAGTGACTAAGTTCTAAATTGTACATTTTATAGTATTGATGATTTGGTGATCGTACAAGTAGTTTTTATTCTTTTGTAAAATGTACATGGCAAATTGTACAACCTATACAATTTAGGTTGAAGTTGTTTTGAAGCATATAGTTCATCACAGAGTCTTCCATATTACCTCTCACTCTAGGAATACTATCCCCTGTGCTACATTTTATGTTATTGCCTATTAAAATTGATTCAAATTGATGCAATCTAGAGGAACCTATTATCATTGTGGAAGATCATAGAGAATCTAAAATGGTGCTACATTTGGCATCA
The DNA here is from genome assembly GCA_028583015.1 of Wollemia nobilis. NCBI lineage: Eukaryota > Viridiplantae > Streptophyta > Pinopsida > Araucariales > Araucariaceae > Wollemia > Wollemia nobilis. The sequence goes on along the minus strand of JAQPPZ010011269.1, from coordinate 1,352,648 downwards.
TTGCCTATTAAAATTGGATTAATTTAATGCAATTTAGAAGAACCTATGGAATTGTGACAAGTGGTAAGTAAGAACCAATTGGAGGTGAATGATAGATACAAGTTTACAAAGACATAGGAGATGAGATCAAGGAGAGGAGCAAATCCCAATCAAAGTAAGCATAAGAATTGCTCAAAGGGAGACCATGAACAACTCTACAAATGAACTAGTAATCGAACAAGTATGAAATGAAGAAGAAGGAGATACTAAAAGGTGGGATACATTGTTGGTAGATATGGAAGAAAGGGCACAAGAACCACCAAGAGTCAATGAGAATGTTAACATAAGATAAGACATTGATAAAAGAACTATGCTAGAAGACAATGAGTGTATGATAACACCTAAACAAGTGATAGAAAGGTAGTAAATGGGTGTAAAGGATGGGATTCAGGAACCAAAGCAATAGGGCACAAGGTCTCAAGAAGAAGAACCAGGGCCACAATAAAATTTTTGATGAAGGAGGTCATAGAGTGAGGATGCACAGGAGGTCAAGAGATGACTATTTGGTGAAAATAAGGTACCATGGATAGAAACATCCGATGAAGAGTAGCGTAGTGGATCACCCACCAAAGGAAGGAATCAGTTAAGGATTACAGGGGACTCTTCATAAAAGTGAAGTAGAAGGAGGAACCCCACCAATGGTTAATATAGCCACAAGAGCAAGGAAACAAAGGTGCCCACTTTCCATAGGATATGGAAAGGAAGACCCAATTTGGCATTGGAGAATTTGCTGCATTGTGTGGAAAGTGAATGTGCAGAATAATAAGGCAGATTGAACATGGTTATTTCTTGCAATATATTAAGAATTTGCAATAAACTGGTATATATAATTACTTGAGGATAAGTTTCATACATGGGAAGAATTGTGTGATGCATTTGTGGAAGAATTTTGATCATATTGTTGTAATCACAATGACACTGAGAGGGGGGTGAATCAGTGTGATCTTTAAAATTTCTAAAACATATAGTTTTAAATCCAGCAACAGTTTAAAACAGATAAAAGAAATATTAAATGCAGCAAGAAAGCAAGACACACAACACAGTAATTTAACGAGGTTCACCAATGTGGCTACTCCTCAAAAGACTGCTTGGACTACCATCCAAATCTAGCCAATGCAAAGCTACAACTTTACAATATCTTTTACCAGCACCAACTGGAAGGAGCACCAACCCCTTAGCTTTATCTGTTACAAACAGAATGGAGCACCAACTCCCAATTTACTAGCACCTACTGGAAAGAGGCACCAACCCCTTATGCCAAGCTGCAACTTGGAAGTCAATAATGATTAAGAAAATTACAGAATAAAATTCTCACGTTATTTCTTACAGTCTGTTGTTTCTCTACCATCTGCTACTTCTACGCAACACGCTTTGCACTGTCTGACACTTTTGTGAACTTCTTCACACTCTCTGCAGTAATCGGATGATCGTTCACTTCTGTTTTCTGCACGCTATCACTTTGCACTCATAACTCCACCTCTACACATCGTGCTCTTAATTCACACAATCACGATCTGCACACTTCGCATCAACTCTAACTGCGACTTCGCACTCTGCTCGATAAGAACTTTACTTGCGCAATCACTCTGCTCGCATTCGCACACTATATTTTCACTACCATATTTCAAACTCGAAGAAGCCCTCCTTTTATAGAAGAAATTTTAGGAACAAACCCTAAAGAACGTCGGCTGAGAAACCCTAGAATTTGTCGATTGCCAAACCCTAAAATCCATCAGCTGTAACCCTAAGAATGTCGGCTGCAAAACCCTAGAAATTATCGACTGCAAAACCCTAAAATTCATCGGCCCAGATTTAACTTTGTCGGCCTCAAACGCTTCTGCCACCTTTGTCACCTTCTTGTAGCTTATTGCCGCGAAATAATAACATGTCGCGATATCGCGACACTTTTTGTGGCCGTACGCCTTCTTGTCCTTGCTGTCGTGAAATCGTGACCCTTTTGGCCTTTGATAGCTTTGCCACCGTTCTTGTCATGAAATCGTGACACTTCGAACTTTTGCTGACGTCATCCTCATTCTTGTCACGAAATCACGACGCTTTTGGCTTCCAGTGGCTTTTCTTGCACCCTGTCACGAAATCGCGACACTTTCAACTTTTGCTGACGTCATCCTCAGCTTTGTTGCATGAAATCATGATGCTTTCGGCTTCCAGAGGCTTTTCTTGCAGCCTGTCGCGAAATCGTGACACTTTCAGCTTTTGCTGACGTCATCCTCATCTTTGTCGTGAAATCGCGACGCTTTCGGCTTCCATACATTTCTTGCTTCATGCAGTAGCGAAATCGCTACAACTTTGTGCCTTGTGCTTCCAACTTTGCTTCTACCCGTGAAATTTTGACTTGTAGCGAAATCGCTACACCTTCGTGTTGTGCACTTTTGACTCGTAGCGAAATCGCTACACCTTCGTGTTGTGCTTTTTCAACTCGTAGCGAAATCGCTACACCTTTGTTTTGTGCACTTTTGACTCGTAGCGAAATCGCTACACCTTTGTTTTGTGCACTTTTGACTCGTAGCGAAATCGCTACACTTTTGAGTTCTGCATTTTTGACTTGTAGCGAAATCGCTACACCTTTGTGTCTTGCAGTTTTGACTTGTAGCGAAATCGCTACAACTTTTCACTTAACACTTTCTCCTTGCTTCGGCCAGCGAAAATCCAACATGTAGCGAAATCGCTACAGTTTCTCGACTTAGCTTCTTGGCCTCCAACATGTCGCGAAATCATGACAGTTTGCCTTGCGCCTTCTCTCTCCTCATTTTTGTCGCGAAATCATGACATTTTCGGCTGCGCCTTCTCTCTCCTCATTTTTGTCGTGAAATCACGACATTTTCAGCTGTGCCTTCTCTCTCCTCATTTTTGTCGTGAAATCATGACATTTTCAGCTATGCCTTCTCTCTCCTCATTTTTGTCGCGAAATCGTGACATTTTCAGCTGTGCCTTCTCTCTCCTCATTTTTGTTGTGAAATCATGACATTTTTAGCTGTGCCTTCTCTCTCCTCATTTTTGTCGCGAAATCGTGACATTTTGTTGTTTCTCTCTTTCTCTCGACTGTCACGAAATCGTGATAGAAAACATGTCGCGATATCGCGATAGTTTTCTAACTTGTCTTTTTCTTCGAATTTTTGAAACTGGGTCACTTTTGTTTTCCTGGAATTGCACTTTACATAATCTGACTATCCTTTGAACTTCTGTCCTCTGCATCTGAATGACCCCTGAACTGTCTGTCCACTGCATCATTAGATCTAACTGCCTGTGTTGACAACAATGACAAACTTCTTGCAACACCTTGCTCAACAATCTCCCCCTTTGGAATTGTTGGCAACACTCGTGTACATTCTTGTAACTCTTCTCCCCCTTTGTCAATAATACCAAAGGGCTACTGCAGACTCCCCCTGAGTCCATCCTCACACTTCTCAGGCACAATTTGTTGCATCTGGCACAAATTATGATCATGAGCACAAGAATAGTCAAATACTCAAATGCTCCCCCTGAGAAAGTGATCTCTGTAGCTAGTCACTTCTTAGGAAGTGTGACTACTCCTAATTTGGTTCGAAGGTACTCAAACACTTCCTTGGGCAATGGTTTTGTAAAGATATCTGCTACTTGTTCTGTGGTTGGGACAAAATCCAATTTAACTTCTCCTTCTGCAACTTTCTCCTTCAAGAAATGATACCTTATAGCAATGTGTTTTGTCCGTGAGTGCATTCTTGGATTCTTAGAGATGTTAATTGCACTTGTGTTATCACACTTAACTGATATTGGTTCACTAAAATTAATACCTAGATCTTTCAAAGTTTGTTTCATCCACAAGACTTGTGTACAACATGTTGCTGCTGCAATATATTTTGCCTCACTTGTAGATAAAGAAACTGACTCTTGCTTCTTATTGTGCCATGCAACCAATCTGTCCCCCAAATAGAATGCACCTCCACTGGTACTCTTTCTGTCATCAACACATCCAGCCCAATCTGCATCTGAATATGATATAAGAGTGAAGTCTTTGCCTTTTGGATACCACAACCCATACTCAATGGTGCCCTTGAGATACCGAAAAATCCTTTTAAGCTGCTTGTCACATGAGTCTCTTTGGGACTGGCCTGAAATCTAGCTACCATGCAAACTGCCTGCAGAATATCAGGTCTGGTAGCTGTTAAATATAGTAAACTTCCAATCATAGATCTATACATGGTTTGGTCTACAGGTGGAGATTTGTCTTCTTTACTCAATTTGTAGCCTGTTGTCATGGGAGTGCTTATTGGCTTACAGTCCTCCATAGTGAACCTCTTTAACATTTCTTTCACATACTTGATTTGGGAAATGAATATGCCTTTCTCATTTTGATTAACTTGTAGCCCAAGAAAGTAAGACAATTCACCAATCATAGACATTTCAAATTCATTCTGCATCTTATTTGCTAAGTCTTTACAAGATTCATCTTTGTTGCTGCCAAATATGATATCATCTACATAGACAACAAGAACAATGAGATGTCCACCTTCTATTTTCACATACAGATTACTGTCCACTAAACCTTTCTTGAATCCCTGTTGGGAGAGATAGTTGTCTAGCCTTGCATACCATGCCCGTGGTGCTTGTTTTAATCCATATAATGCTTTCTTTAATTTGCAGACAAGGTTAGGATCTTCACTAATTTGAAAGCCATCTGGTTGTTCAATATAGACCTCTTCTTCAAGTTTCCCATTTAAAAAAGTAGATTTTACATCCATCTGATAAACCCTGAAGTTCTTGTGGACTGCTAAGGCCAGAAACATTCTAATTGCTTCTAATCTGGCCACTGGTGCAAAAGTCTCTTCAAAATCAATGCCTTCGACCTGTGCATACCCTTTACAAACCAGTCTTGCTTTGTTCCTAATGACCTGTCCGTCTTCATTTAATTTGTTCCGAAATATCCATTTGGTGTCGATTACATTCTTATTTGCAAGTCTAGGTACTAATTCCCAAGTTCTGTTCTTTTCAATCTGATCTAACTCTTCATTTATTGCCTTCATCCAGCTATCATATTTGCTTGCTTCATCTATGTTTTTGGGCTCAATGATGGATAAAAGAGAGTAATTACTTATTACTTTCCTTCTTGTCTGAATGCCAGCTGTGGGATCTCCAATTATTTGGTCTCTAGGATGATTTTTCTGCCAGCTGCCTATTTTGAATTTTTTGTTTTCTTGCTCCTCTGAGTCATCGAATAAGTTATCTGCATCATCCGTAGACTTATTTTCTATTTCATTCACCTCATCTCCTTCAAAGACTTCTTCATAGATTGGGTAGTTTTCCTCAAAGCCATCTAATCGTTTCCCACCTTCATCGAATTTAACATCTGCACTGTCCACTATTTTCTTGAGTCTCTTGTTGTAGCATTTGTAAGCTTTGCTTTTTGATGAATACCCAACAAAAACACCTTCATCTGCTCTATCTTCAAACTTCCCAAGGTTGTCATCAGTTTTTCCGATGTAGCACTTACAGCCAAATACTTTGAGATGTTTTGTTGTTGCTTTTCTACCAAACCACAACTCATAAGGTGTTTTGCATTCATGAGTTCTTAACATATATCTGTTTTGAATGTATACTGCGAGTGTGAACTACTTCTTTCCAGAATCTATCTGCTATTTTGTTTTCTGCCAGACATGGTGCGTGCCATTTCCTGTATAGTTCTGTTCTTTCTCTCTACTACACCATTCTGTTGGGGAGTTCCGCTGCTTCGAATATTGTCTCCCGATACCATGTTTTTCATAGTATTCTATAAATTCATTCGAAATGAATTCTCCTCCTCTGTCTGATCGCAAGCATTTGATCCTTTTTCTTGTTTCATTCTCAACTAGCTGTTTGAAAGTTCTGAACATTTCAAAAGCTTATGTTTTTTTCTTTTAGGAAGAATATCCATGTCATTCTAGAATAATCATCGATACACAACATAAAGTATTTGTCGTCGTTTATGCTTTGAGTTCTCATGGGTCCACATAAGTCTGTATGAATAAGTTCCAAGGGCCTGCTAGTGTGGTATTCTTTTGTTTTAAATGAGACTCTGGTTTGCTTTCCCTTCTGACATGAAGCACAGACATTGTTTGAAGGTTTTTTAATGGTTGGAATATCTCTCACTGCTTGTTTCGAGCTGATTTTCACCAAATTATCAAAACTTATGTGTCCAAGCCTTTTGTGCCATAGCCAGTTCTCTTCTTCTTGTCCAATGAAACACGTACCTTCTGATGTTTCGAGAGTGTGTACAAATTTCCAGACGTCCTTGAACCAGTTGCTATCAATTTCCCACTGTTTATTTTTCTGACTTCACAACCCTATTTTTTGAAGACTACTTCATGTCCTTTATCACAGATTTGACTGACACTTAATAGGTTGTGTTTCAAACCATCCACAAATAAAACTTCTTCTGACTTGATTTTCCCTTCACTAATTTTGACAGATCCTTTACCTATTATTTTGGCTCCATCATTATTACCAAACTTCACAGAACCACCCTCATATTTCTCTAGTTTTTCAAATTTTTGTTTATCACCTGTCATATGACTTGAGCAACCACTGTCAAGGATCCACGGTACACATTTATTCTGAGCTCTGAAAGTTGTCTGCACTATTAAAGATTCCTTTTCTTCCCTGAGCTGTTCTTTCTATTTCCATTCTGTTTTAACTGTGGTATTGGGTTCTAGCTTGGATTTCCCCTTTTCAGAATCTTGCACATATCCTTCAGAAGAAATTCTATTTTGTTTTGCCCTATATGGTTGAATTCTTCTTTTCTGAGATTGATTTGAAACAGAAGTACTATGATAGTTTCTAGCAATATGCCCAAAGTTGTGACAATTAAAGCACTCTACTGCATAACTCATTAGAGGAGCAAAAGCATTTCTACTAGTGAAACTTCTTGGACCTATATTATACTTGCAGTCAACAATTTTATGCCCATAACCATTACATTTGAAACAGAAACCATAGAAATAATGATTGAACCTGAAAGATGGTCTTTGCCAAGTTGTTGGAGGAGCCTTAGATCTTCTTTTCTTTTGATGTGTGACCTTGGTAAAGCCATCATTGTCAGTTCCTATTTCAGGACTGGCAGTACTGCTTTCTTTTGCCTGATTTGTTTTTCTTTCAACAACCTGTTTCTTGTCTTTACCTTTTTCATATTCAACATTGCTTGCCTTTTGCTTGTTTGATGATTCTCCTTCAGTAAAGCCCAGACCGAATTTGATACCTGCGGGTCTTTGATCGCTTAGGATTTTGTCCAGCTTCATAGAACTTTCTTCACGCTTGAAATGGCAGCTAATTTTTTGATCCAGCTCTTGTATCTGAATTCGAAGACCAACATTTTCTTCTTCCAATTTGCAACAGTAATCTATCTTCATGGTTACCTGTACTTCAAGATCTTCGGACATTTTCTTGTACTCTTCTATCTACGTTTTTAGACTGGTTATAATGTCATTTGCATCCTCAAGCTTTCTTGATAGTTTTTTATTCTTTCTTTTCTCAGATTTCCATTCCATAAGAGCAGAGACCAGCTCACCTTCTAAATCAACTTCAGCCTCATCTTTTTCAATAGACACTTTAGAGTTCATTCCTTCTCTCTTTTCTATGTTTTCTGCCTCTTCTAATTTTTCTACTTCAAATGCCATAAAGAGAGCCTCACCTGTTCCTTCTTCGGAGTCTTCACTAGAGTTGTCCTCTGAAGAATCTGCATTTCGGGAGATAAAACTTTTCTTTTTGAAATTGCCTTTCCTGAAGTTTGATTTCTTCTTCCAGTCACCTCTTTCTTGGTGCGAAGCTTCCTCACCCTGGTTCTTTTCATTGAGTGGGCATTTTGTCGCAAAGTGCCCAATGCCTCCGTGAGTTGAAGCATTTAAATGGTAGCTTTCCTCTGTACTTTCCTTTTCCCTTTCTCAGTTTTCTGACAAAATTTGCTTCCATTTCATCTGATACATCCTCTTCTTCTGACTCTGGTTTTGTGATTTTACCTTTTAGGGCTTTGAAAGCTACTTCTCTATCTGTGGGATTAGACCTTCCTATTCTCATTTCAAAAGCAGTCAAAGAACCATGCATCTCATCCATACTAAAATGATTTAGATCTTTGGCTTCTTCTATGGCAGAGACTTTAGAATCAAATCTAGGAGGGAGCGATCTTAATACCTTTTTCACGATAGCAGCATCGGTTAATTCTTCATCGAGACCTCCTATTGAATTGGTGATCCCATTGACTCTTTGCATGAAAGTCTCTATGTTCTCATCATTGTCCATCTTTAAAGATTCGTATTGAGCTCGATGTGCTTGAAGCTTGGCCTCCTTGATCCTATCATCTCCTTCATGAATGTTCTCTAGTTTATCCCATATATCTTTTGCTGATTCACAATTTATGATCTTGACTAGCTCACTATCCACTAGTCCACACATGATGGCATTTTTTGCTTTTGAATCATATTCAAATGCCTTTTTACCAGCAGTGTCTGTTGGAGCGATGGCGGGAGCTTTGTAACCATTAACTACTGCACCCCAGATGTCAAAACCCAAAGCACTGAGATATGTCTGCATTCTAATTTTCCAGAACGCATAATTAGTCCCATCAAACAATGGTGCTTTGTTCGAGGAGAACCCTTCACCACTTGCCATTGCGTAACTTCCAAGATCACCTTAGCTGTTTAAGCCTGTTCAGGAACTTGGCTCTGATACCAATTGTTGTAATCACAATGACACTGAGAGGGGGGTGAATCAGTGTGATCTTTAAAATTTCTAAAACATATAGTTTTAAATCCAGCAGCAGTTTAAAACAGATAAAAGAAATATTAAATGCAACAAGAAAGCATGACACACAACACAGCAATTTAACGAGGTTCACCAATGTGGCTACTCCTCAAAATGACTGCTTGGACTACCATCCAAATCCAGCCAATGCAAAGCTACAACTTTACAATATCTTTTACCAGCACCAACTGGAAGGAGCACCAACCCCTTAGCTTTATCTGTTACAAACAGAATGGAGCACCAACTCCCAATTTACCAGCACCTACTGGAAAGAGGCACCAACCCCTTATGCCAAGCTACAACTTGGAAGTCAATAATGATTAAGAAAATTACAGAATAAAATTCTCACGTTATTTCTTATAGTCTACTGTTTCTCTGTAGTCTGCTACTTCTGTGCAACACGCTTCGCACTGTTCGACACTTCTGTGAACTTCTTCACACTCTCTGCAGCAATCGGATGATCGTTCACTTCTGTTGTCTGCACGCTATCACTTCACACTCATAACTCCACCTCTACACATCGTGCTCTTAATTCACACAATCACGATCTGCACACTTTGCATCAACTCTAACTGCGACTTCGCACTCTGCTCGATAAGAACTTTACTTGTGCAATCACTCTGCTCGCATTCGCACACTATATCTTCACAGCCATACTTCAAACTCGAAGAAGCCCTCCTTTTATAGAAGAAATTTTGGAACAAACCCTAAAGAACGTCGGTCGAGAAACCCTAGAATTTGTCGGCTACCAAACCCTAAAATTCATCGGTTGTAACCCTAAGAATGTCGATGCAAAACCCTAGAAATTATTAGCTGCAAAACCCTAAAATCCGTCGACCCAGTTTTAACTTTGTCGGCCTCAAATGCTTCTGCCACCTTTGTCACCTTCCTGTAGCTTATTGCCGCGAAATAATAACATGTCGCGATATCGCGACACTTTTTGTGGCCGTACGCCTTCTTGTCCTTGTTGTCGCGAAATCGTGACCCTTTTGGCCTTTGATAGCTTTGCCACCATTCTTGTCACGAAATCGTGACACTTCGAACTTTTGCTGACGTCATCCTCATTCTTGTCATGAAATCGCGACGCTTTCGGCTTCCAGCGGCTTTTCTTGCACCCTGTCGTGAAATCGTGACACTTTCAGCTTTCGTTGACGTCATCCTCAGCTTTGTCACGAAATCATGACGCTTTCGGCTTCCAGAGGCTTTTCTTGCAGCCTGTCACGAAATCGTGACACTTTCAGCTTTTGCTGATGTCATCCTCATCTTTGTCGCGAAATCGTGACGCTTTCGGCTTCCGTACATTTCTTGCTTCATGCAATAGCGAAATCGCTACAACTTTGTGCCTTGTGCTTCCAACTTTGCTTCTACCCGTGAAATTTTGACTTGTAGCGAAATCGCTACACCTTCGCGTTGTGCACTTTTGACTCGTAGCGAAATCGCTACACCTTCGTGTTGTGCTTTTTCAACTTGTAGCAAAATCGCTACACCTTTGTTTTGTGCACTTTTGACTCGTAGCGAAATCGCTACACCTTTGTTTTGTGCACTTTTGACTCGTAGCGAAATCGCTACACTTTTGAGTTTTGCATTTTTGACTTGTAGCGAAATCGCTACACCTTTGTGTCTTGCAGTTTCGACTTGTAGCAAAATCGCTACAACTTTTCACTTAACACTTTCTCCTTGCTTCGACCAGCGAAAATCCAACATGTAGCGAAATCGCTACAGTTTCTCGACTTAGCTTCTTGGCCTCCAACATGTCGTGAAATCGTGACAGTTTGCCTTGCGCCTTCTCTCTCCTCATTTTTGTCACGAAATCGTGACATTTTGTGTGCCTTCTCTCTCCTCATTTTTTTGTGAAATCACGACATTTTCAGCTGTGCCTTCTCTCTCCTCATTTTTGTCATGAAATCGTGACATTTTCAGCTGCGCCTTCTCTCTCCTCATTTTTGTCACGAAATCATGACATTTTCAGCTGTGCCTTCTCTCTCCTCATTTTTGTCGTGAAATCATGACATTTTCAGCTGTGCCTTCTCTCTCCTCATTTTTGTCGTGAAATCGTGACATTTTCGGCTGCGCTTTCTCTCTCCTCATTTTTGTCATGAAATCATGACATTTTCGGCTGCGCTTTCTCTCTCCTCCGACTTGTCACGAAATCGCGACAGAAAACATGTCGCGATATCGCGACAATTTTCTAACTTGTCTTTTTCTTTGAATTTTTGAAACTGGGTCACTTTTGTTTTCCAGGAATTGCACTTTACATAATCTGACTATCCTTTGAACTTCTATCTTCTGCATCCGAATGACCTCCCGAACTGTCTCATCCACTGCATCATTAGATCTAACTGCCTGTGTTGACAACAATGACAAACTTCTTGCAGCACCTTGCTCAACACATATGATGACAAAATTTATAGAATATGAGGAGAGAATGCGTCTATTTATTCTTACAATCAAATGTTGAGTGGGTTGTTATGACCACATGGAGAAAGACCACTCAAAGGTATTGAAGAAGATGTGGTTCATAGATGGACTTCTTCCTATGTATCAAAGGAAGATGAAGATATTTTATCCAAGATCATACCAAGAGGCTTTGGATTATGCCTTGATTTGGAAAAGTGATGCAAAATCATCACCACAAGTACATGTATCCCAAAGCCAAGGTGTAAAGAGAAATATTATCACTAGTGATGCAGTTTGTGACACTCATAATAGAAATAAAAGAGGTAGAATATTGTATGATATTGAGGGTAGACCAATTGTACAATTGGAGGATGTTGTTCAAGAGGAGCAATCAACAATTGGAGGATGTTGTTCAAGAGGAACTATCAATTGTATAATTGAAGGATGTTGATCAAGAGGAATATTCAATTGTACAATTGGAAGATGTTGTTCAAATCGAACAACCAACCATACAATCAAAATTATCCATGGAATAATGGGACTATATGATTGTGCAAAAGGGAACTATATGATTACTCAATGAAATCGTATAGTTGGCAAATATTGTACGATTGTAAGTCTAATTGTACAATGTGAAACCGTACAAGTGCAAACCATACAATTGTAAATTATACAATGTAAAATTATACAAGAGCAAATCATGCAGTGTGAAATTGTACAAAATTATACAAGGAGAAGAATGTCCAGAAGTGGTTAAGACAGGGTAATTTGAGGCCAATATTTAGTCACTTAGATCTTGAGAGAAGCAAAATGAAGTCGATGATGATTTGTTTAAGTGGGTTGAGCAAAGAACCCCAAAGTTTTGATGAAGAGAAAAATTTAGCTTTGACAATGATGGTTTTAATAGTTTCATAATTGAGGTTTTGGGATGCTGCCTCGAACCCTACGAGGGCTTTACCCCTTGACCCTTGACATAGGTGACGATAGGTATTGCCCATCATGTTTATGATGTTGTTCATATTGGTCAAGGCCACAAGGTGGTGTGCATTTCAAATTGAAGTAATGGCAGTTAAAGTGGACCTATGGAATAGGCAAAAGTATAATGGGTACGATAAGTGATACTAGTAAATTATTTAAAAGTGGGTTAAAAACTAGAAATGGCAGCCCCTTTTGAGAAAAATAAAAAGAGAAATAAAAGAGAAAGAAAAGAAAAAGAAAAGAAAAGAAAAATAAAAGAATAAAATATTCAAAAAGGCAAGAAAAGACAAAACAACAAGAAAAAGATAAAAAGGCATGCAAAAAGGGGTGAGTTGGCAATCATCCATACAAAAAGTTAAAAAACCATGCAAGGAGGGATGAGGTGGTGAAATTTCATGCAAGAGGATGTTAGGGTTTAAAAAGCAAGTGCCATGCAAAATATTTTCACCAACTTAGCAAATCATACATATGCAATAGTGAATTTCAGAGTATTCGGAGCAAGGAGTGTGCAACCGATGAATTTCTTCCACATGGGCATGCAAAAATCATCAGTTAACTAAATTTTTATTTGACCCATCATGCATTTGCACCACAACATCTTCTTGTTTTCACACAAGCCAACCAAAATTGGAGAAAATCGATAAATTAAGGGTTTTTACTCTGAAAATATAGAAGTATCTCAAAAAATGTGTTGCAGGTGGAAAAACATGTTGGAAAAGGTGAGGGTTTGAAGTAGAAGGGTACCAGAGGAAAACCCAAGTGGAGAAAAATCTGGCTAGGGTTTAGATTTTTTGAAAAAGCAGAATGGAGGGAAAAATTGTAAACCCTAGTGCATGAGAAATCGATTGGAGGAAAAAGCAAAAATGTTTCAGTCCTTGCATGTGTGATAATATTAAAAATAAGGCCATACAATAGATTATTACATTACCACAAAAATTTGTATTGCTGAGGAATTGCACCATCGAGAGAGAAAATTGCACAAGTACACCAAAATTGCACCGAAAAGGAGGAATTGCACACTGATGGTAGAAGGGTACCAAAGAAATCATGCAAATTTGATAAAAACATGAATTTTTAGCCAAGTGAAGGTTTGAAGAGTAGCTTGTATGATTTGGAGGTGAAATTGTATGATTCTAGGAGATATTGTATGATTTCAGGATAAGTTGGGACCCGATTTATGCAATTTGGAGGTATTTGTATAGATTTTTATGCAATCATACGAATTTTGATGCAATTGTATGGAAGTAATGCATCCTTGTATGATTTGGAGCTGATTGTATGAATTTTGGGTGGAATTGTATGATTTGGAGCTTAGATTGTATATTTTTGTGAAGTTGTACAAAATCAAGTGCAATTGTATGATTTTAGGTATAACTATATGAATTGGAGGGAGTTGTACGATTTCTAAAATGTGCATGTATAGTTTTTAGGAGAAGTGTATGATTTCTGGAGGTATCTATATTTTGGGTGTAGTTGTACGGATTTTGGAGCTATTTGTGTTGAATTTATCCTGAATTGCCAAGTTGAATACAAGTTGTGTGGAAGTGGTTTCAAATTGACCATGGGAGAAGAATGAGCTCTGCATGAGAATTTTGAGCTTGTTTAGAATGGATTGTAACAACTAGGGTGGAAGGCTCACCAGGACCATTACACTAGAGAGATTCATGACCTAGGTGAACTAATGAGGCCTACCTAGTACAAGGTCAAGGGTGAGAGTTTCAGCCACATGAGAGATGTGGCTATCATCCTTGGAGAGGGAGAGTGTATAGGCCATGGAGAGGTCATAGATACTAGTATGGTGGTAGAGGAAGAGCACCATTGCAATTTTAGAGAGAGGATATGGAACCACCAAGGGCACACTGATGGGAACTTCATAGTGAGGTTCATCGGGAGACTACCCTAGAGGAGTAGGATGAACTGCTTAGTGAAGAGGAAGAAGAACAAGTTGATATCAAGGATATCACTTTTGGATAGTCAACAACTAATTTTTGTCAAAAATGATGGGAAAAATTTGACAAGAATAATCCATTAAGAGCAACATTGACTAAATTTGAAGTCAGTATATTGGTATAGATCCCACATCAAGTTAAATTATTCTATAATACTTGTTGTAAATTATACAATCGTACAAACCTAGTAAGAATTACACCTATTTGCAGGTGAAAAATCGACATATCAAGGTGGAATTATTGGCTACAGTATTTTGAAGGACATTTGGATTGCATAAGGAATAACTTCCTATTTAGAAAAGGATGGTGGACCAAATTGAAAGCCATAGGTTTATTACTACACTCAAAAATGTTGTCTCCAGTAGTAGCTAAGATTTTTGGTCTTGGAAATCACATAATAAAGTAGATCCAATTGAAGATAAATGAACTTGCATGTGTGATGAATGTAGTTATGGCTCGCTTGTTAGAAGAAGCATGATCTTCTGAGATGTTGATCTGGATGGCACAATATGTGGAGGGCATCACCCAAGGAGTATAGTATGATTGGGGAACCTATTTGGAACAATGAATTCAGAAGCTATTGGCTAGAAGGAGAAAGACCTTTGCCATGACTTTTCATGCTATTGCTCTTATGTTGGATGTAGTTTCCCAAATAGGCATTCACTTTCCAGGCTTGACACCACCTCATGAATTATCACTAGATCAACCTACTATATTATGATGGGTGAAGACCGTACCTCTTCAGAAAGTGACTCCAGAGAAAACTTGATCAAAGAAGACAACAAGGAAACTAGACCCTCTTGTGATTGAAGAGAAGGAGACTTCATCAGATGAGGAAGTTCATCCTTGGAGGAAGAGATGAAGATAACTTGAACCTACCTTGGAGTAGTAGGAACTTGAACAAAGGCCATAGGAGCAACCACTATCTCAAGAAGAGGAGGAGGTAGTAGCACCAACATCTAGTCCAGTGTGGATTAGGATGCGTAGGCAACATGAGAGATAGATGATTGAGAAGACTCCTATGTAGAAGGAGCAACCCGAGCCTATGCTAGATAATCTAGGTGAGGTGCACTTGGATTTGGAGGATTTGATTTTATGAATATTAGTGTGCTAGTGGCATAGGATAGATAGGAGAAGTGATGGGATCTCCTGTACTACTTTAGACCACTGATTTTGATTTTTTAGATTCATCTAAATATTGGTGGGAAAGAACAATGATACCACCAAAAATGAAAGCAAAAATAGTGATGGTAGCTCCACCAGATGAAGCTAAGGAAAATAAGAAGCCTCAGATAAGGATAGTGATGCGAGGAGGCAACAGTCAGTCAGAGTAGGAGAACACACAACCATCACAAGAATAGTCTGATCCAACTTTGACAGTCGTAGCAGAGATGGAAGTGCAATCAAATCCATAGGTCGAAGGGTTGGTAGAAACTCAGTAGGAGGACTTGCCTAAACCACAAGAGGAAGTCTAGGCACCTGTGGTAGAGCAGTAACTTCTTAAGGAGATTATCAATGTGGAAGAGGTCAGACCATCCAAAGAAGAAGAGATAGATAAGATTGTAGCTCATATTTCACTATAGAAAGGGAATGCAGTAGGTACAATAAAAGAGATTGGAGGAAGTTCAGTTCCATAGGAGGAAGAGGAGGAAAAAACTCCACCATAGGAAAGGGATGAGAGGCTTTGTACAAGATTTTTTCTTGAAGTACCTTAATTTGGTATTCTAGGGAATGATGGTGAAAATATAGATGAATAGGTGGAGCACTTCTTCCAACAAGTTAGTGAGATGTTCACTAGTACCAAGTTGCAATTTGTTATTGGTGGTGTTGGACAACTGAAGTAGTGGAGGGAGCAAACCTTTGTTGAATTGGAGAAGGTCATGGAGTGGGTGTGTAGTGAAGATCGTACAAGATAGATAGCCTAGATTTACGCACAACACCCATGGTAGTTACCGAGGGGAGAGGTAACAACAATGTTGGGAATTGTAGATTTACTGGATGGAGTGAGGACCAATTACAAGGCATATCCACGAGTGTACTTGGATCGAGCAATGTGCTAGAGCTATCCATTGAATACACTAGATATAAAATTTTGAAGGGCACCTTCAGAGTTAGTCTTCACCCTACGAAAATTAAATTTCTTGATACATTGGATTGAGTGGCTAAGCTTGGGTCTTGAAAAAATTTATCAAGCCAAGGAAGCACAAAAGGAAGAAGTGGATGCTACTAAAAAAGAAATGGCTGTGATTGAAGAAGAACTAGAGCACAGCAAGACCAAGGCCGAGGAAAGGTTGAAAAAGGTAGAAGTTGAATGGAATGACATTAATATTGCTTATGAGGATAAGCTACACTTATAAAATGAACGTGTTGCTCTCCGTATTCAACTTGATGATAAAATGAGCGTGCTGCTCTCCATATTCAACTTGATGATTTTCTACAAGATCCATCGACCAAGACCAAGAAGACTGAGTTAGTGAGGACACCAACTGATGTAAAGGGGAGGGTAGATGTAGGCAACAAATCCACCTCCTAGAAGAAGAAGTGAAAACTAGATTTGCACAATTTTGCTAGTTTATCAATTTTGCTAGTTGTACGGTTTGTCAAAATATACACATGTAGGGTTTTGTCTAATTGTACAAATGAGAAGTTATAAAATGTACAATTGGGTGTAATTGTACAAATTTGTAAATGTGCAATTAGAAATTAAGTGAAATTAGATGAAATGTGCATTTAAGGTGAATTTGATAATAATCAAATTAGACTTAGGAAGACCTTAATGCAAGTTGGTTGTTTATGGGGATGGTAGTTGTAAATGGTGGTTGTCTCAGGAACCACTTTGGAATGGCCTGGGAAAGCATTATAAGGACCCCCATTCAATTTTGATGTTTCTTGTTGTTGACCATAATTGTTATCGATAGTTCAAGCATGTTATTGTTATTGATCATAGTTGTTCATTGATGGTTCATTGATAGTTCAGTCATATAGTTGTTCATGGAGAATGTGGTGATTGTTCATTGATAATTGTACATATTCAGCCATAATAATGAAAGCAACATTGCAGTTGTGAGTTATTGTGAATTCTCTTGTGCTTGTGGATGGTAATTCCAGATTGTGTGTTATGTGCAAGTATGGCCAGAATGATATGGAAGATGGATGTTGTTACAATGGAATTGCATTGTTATTGAACCCATAACCCTGGAGAATGTTGTGGAATTAACTCTATGCATTATTATTATTGTACCAGAATATCATTCTATTGTTGTACAATTTTTGGAAATATTATTGATGATATTAATTCCAATATAGTGAATTAGGGTTTGCATGTTGTGAAACTATGTTGGTAATTGCACTAGAAAGATAATCCAAATCTTTCCTAAAGAAGAGTTTGTGTACAAATTGGTAAATCTGTAAGTGAAGAATTTAGCAAGGGTTTGGTGAAACCGTACATCCAAACCACCAAACCGTACAACTGATCATTTACCCAATTTGGTAGTGCAATTGCATAGTTGGAACTTGCCAATTAAGGAAAACTAGGGTTTTGGAGAAATTGATTACAAAACTATTGAGTTTGCATTCCAAAATGACTTCCAACAAAGTGACTAAGTGGAAAATCATACATTCTATAGTTTTGTATGATTTGGATCATACAACTATATGATTTGGTGACCGTACAAGTAGTTTTGAGTCTTTTGTAAAACATACAAGGCAAATCATACAACCTGTATGATTTGGGTTGAAGTTGTTTTGAAGCATATAGTTCATCTCAGAGTCTTCCATATCACCTCCCCCTCTGGGAATACAACCCCTTATGCTACAAACAAATTTTATAGAATCTTTTATTTTTTAAAGTCTTTGAAGTTGTCTACCTTATGACTCCCTAGTTTTGAGTATATGATCAAGTTTGATATGATCTTTTCAATTTTCCAAGTTTTGTAGAATATTTTGTATCTCCCAAGTGTTTTGAATATACTATGGTATTGATAAAGTACTTAGATTTCTTAGTTTTCTTTGAGTTAAATCCCTTTTGTCTCCCTAATGTTCAACTACAAGACAAGCACTTTAATCCTTCTTATAGAAAGCTATAAATTATTTTAACACACTTTCTATTTTAATAAGGTTCTCTATTTTCAAGACCTTTTAAGTTGGATTCCTTATGTCTCGTTAATTTGAGCAAGAGACTAATTCCAATGTAGTTTTACAACTTTCTTAAAACTTTATGTTTTGCTTCCTATATCTTTTAAGTTTCAATAACAGTTTCTAAATTTCAATAATATATGTTGGTTTTGAACTTCTTATAACTCCCTAATTAGAAATTTAGAAAATATGGATATTTGTAAATTTAATGTTTCAATTTCTATGTAGAATTCCTTATTTCTCCAAATTAAATTATTCATAAATATTTCTTATTCTTGAATAAAGTAATTCCAAATGATTTCAAATTAAATCTTTATTGCTTCAAAAGGATTTCAAATATTTCAATAAATCATTTAAGGTTATAGTATATCAATGCAATTCCTTATACCTCCATTTATTTAATTAATATCAAGCATAAAATATTAACTAAGTTTAACATTAGCATTAATATTCCTTATTTCTCCTTTACCTTTATAAAAAAGTAAGTTAATTTAAATGCTATTAGTACCTTATTGATTATGGTATGCTGTGAATGAGGTTTGCTTCTCCTTTACTTCTCTATTCTGCAACTTGCACTCTAATTAAGACGATGTTGTCCACTTTACTATCTTAAATGCAATATGATACCTTTCTTGAACATTTAATGCTCCTTTTAGTACCTTCTAAGACATTGAATATCCTCCTAATGCTCATTGGTTTTACTGTCCTTCAACTGTGTTGTGCACTTTGTTCACTTGCCTTACATTATTATTTCATGAATTATTTGTATGCCTTGTCTCTCATGCAAAGAAACTATTTCATTTCCCTTGGAGTTACTTTTTGCAATGTGATAATTGGTTGTATTATCCTTCCAAGTGGTGCTTATTTTTTACAAAACCTTTATTCTCTTCCTTGGTAATGTTTCTTTATGTTCTTCCAGGTGGTGGCACCTCTCTTTTCTATGTAAAACAATCATTTTCTACATAGAACTTTCCATTGCTTGATAATATTTTTTTCTGCTCTGTAACGTTCTATTCTCCTTTAAACTTGGCACCAAATGCTCCTAATATTATTTCCAATGTGGAAATAATTAGAGTTAGGTTTTATATTAACAACTCCTTGTTTTTGGTGTTCTCCAGTCCTTTGTAATGCTATTTACTTTTGGATTTGGTGGCTTCTTTATTTTGGTGCTCAGATTCTACTCTCCAACATTACAACTTTCCTTGAGTAACACTTTCTTCTATGGTTCTCTATCTTCCTCTCTGTCCAAATATGGTGGCTCCTCCTTTAATATGGTGGTGCTTCCTCTTGAGCTTGGTGGTTCTTCTATGCTTGGCTATTGGTCCATTCACCTTCCAATGTTGGGATGCTTGGTTTCACTTTTGTACCTTCATTTTTTACTTTCCTTCAAGTGACTCTTCAATGGTGCAAGTGCAAAAACTATTTGGATCCTCCAAATGATGCATAATTTCTACATTCTCCAAAAAAATCCTTTGTAGAAATTCTTCCTCTTAACCTTTGTGTATTATTCTTGAACTCGGTGTCTCTTCCTTGAGCAACACTCCTAGCAGCTTCAAATTTTTCCCTTTCTTTGTGACTGGTTTAATTTCACTTTGTGACACTATATTTCAAACTTTCTTGGATCTATGCTTGGTGGTTTCTTCTTTGGTGACGCCAAGATTCTAATTTATGCCAAAACCTTTACCTTTTGGGTAGTATATTGTATTAAATTTCTACTATATAATATTGGGTTTTTTACTATCAAAAAATTATGAGGAGTTTATCTTTTATCTTTTCCAACTTCTCCTTTCTTTTCTATAGGTTCCAATCCCTTGTGAATGCTATCTTATCCGATATTTGAATATATAAAATTGAGACTTTTACTTTTGCTACTTTAAAATTCAAATATTGTGTTTTCAAAAAAAAAATAATACTTGGATTAAAAAATTTAATAACACCATTTTTCAAACCTTATTTTGTCCTCCTTTGTAGCAAGCTTTCTTGGTGATTTGGTTCACCTATTTGTTACCTCAAATTTGTAAAATTTGCAGCTTTACTTTCTACTTAATTTATACCTCAAACTTGTCTATTTTGTAGCTCTAATTACTGTCCTCTTGTTGTCCTAAACTCTATAATTTTCAGCTTCTAATGTAGCCAATTCCTCCTTTGTTTTTTTGTCCTTAACTCTCTCGAATTTGCTAGGAAACTCCTCCAATTCATAGCTCTAAAACTCCAATTTGTTGCTCAATATTGCTTTCCAAAAACCTTTATTTTGTTGTCCAATTTTCTTAATTTACTGCGTTCTTTTTCTACTAACTCCTCCTTCAATATGTTGTTCAAGGGAACTTCAAAATCTTCCCAAATATTCTAAAAAATGCAACTGTATGTCATATTCAATTTGTTGTCCTATGACTCTTCAATTTTTTCTGTAAAAACCAACACTCTTCTCCTTCGTTGATCAGCCTTAAAATATTTTATGGTTGTCCTCAAAAATCTCAAATATGGTGGCCTCTTCAACCTTATTTATCCTCCTTAGGTCTTGTAAAATTGTAAATTAAAAATTGTCCTATTTAGGTGGCCTCTTTCTCAAGAATCTAAATATCTTGAGATCTTCAAAAATATTTCCAAAATTTGGAAAACTTCTTGCCAATTCCTTCTTCCTTTTTGGCTTGTTGTCGGATGGCAACAATTATTTAAAATTCTTCTTTTTAGGAGCTACTCCTTATTGCAATATTATATCTTGATATTTCTTCAAATATTATCCAATGGCCACTTCTTCAATTTCTTCAATAGAGCTTCTCTAGCCTTCTTATTTTGGCTCCTTCAAACTTTTCATGAGACCTCTTCTTTTGGGTCTTCAATTTTTATAGCTTCTCAAATATTCAATAGGACTTTTCCTAGTCCTCTATATTCAATATTCAATCTTCTATCTTCAAAATATATAATTTATTCAATGAGACCTCTTTCTTGGGTCTCTTCCTTCTAGAGCTACTTTCTTCTTCCTTCAATCTACAATTTTCAGTCTTCAATATTCTATGGATACTTATTTCTTGAGTCTCCTATCTCTTCAATATTTAATAGGTATCCTTTTACCTATTCCTCTTTTCTCAATATTCAATCTGAAATCTTCAATTCTAAAATTTTTGTAATGGGATCATTTTCCTTAGGCCTCCAAATTCTTTAAATTTTAACTTATTACTGCAAGTATTAGATCAATTACAAAGAATATATTCATCCTATATATTTTTTTTTTAAATGAAGGGGTAAACATTTATTGATAAAAAGTCTAGATTATAGAGTACAATTGAGCTTCCAACCAGGACTCAAATAAATAGCCAAACAGGCTAAAACCACTAGACTAGAATGACACCTAGAAAAGACAACAAGAAAAAACCACATTAAGTCTGTACATCCTTGTGGATCAACTCTCACCAGCGTTGAGGGTCCCCAAATGGGAGACTCTCCCAATTATTGATACTCCAAGGATCCAGAAGCTCAAAAGACCTTTTGGCCAGGTAATCAGCAACCACATTCCATTCCCTTGGAATGTGCACAAAGGATATAAATTCAAAATCTTCACTTATTTTGAGAATATGAATGACTACAGAGGCCAACTGCCAATTAACTTCCTCCACCCTTTTACTGTTTCAAATATTAACCACAATTTGAGAGTCAGACTCACAGATAATCCTATGCCAGCCAAGAGAAAACCCTCTCTGTAAGGCCTCAAGAATTGTAAAAGCTTCCATAAAATTAATATATTTGTCCTATATTATTTATAGGAAGCTTATCAAATTTATTTGAATAAACTCTTCTCTGCAAAAAAGTATTAGAACATAATAATGTAAATTCTTCAAATCTAAAAAATAATTAATTTTGGTAGTTGATTTGTTAAACTAGTGGAATCAATGTTGAGTCCTAGTCTTCACAAGTTTCACTACAACTATGTGGAAAGACTCTAGACAAAAAGTAATTTTAGAAATTATAAAAATGAGATCTTCCTATCTCCTCTCAATATCTCTTGTGGCTCTCCCTATATCCTATCAATCTACCTTGTGCTCTAATACCACTATTAACTTTTGATGCTATATATTTAAAGAAATGCAACCACAAGAACTAAAATGATCATGCAATATTAAATATATGATAATGAAAATATACTAAGTAGGAAAAACTCAAAATAAAATTTTGCAATAAATCATAAAACTATCATTAATGAAAGCTCATAAAAATAGGATGCTCATACAAGATGTGAAGATCTCAAATGCTTCATGCTTCATACAAGTTCTACATTGTATCTAACTTGTATTATAATATACTCCAACTTATGATTTCTTTTCTCACTTTTTTTATCTAATAAAGATCTATATATAATGAGATGTGTCTCTTGGTCTTTCACCTATCTATTACTCTTCATCTTCCTATTCTATGACTCATATACACATGGAATACATGCACATTTACATAATTAAGTACTTTACACATTCTAACACTTGTGCATTTATTACATTGCATAAAGTAAATACTCAAATCCTAATCTAAAGATATACCCATTATGGTACATTAGCATGTACCAAATAATGTAATATAATCTAACAAAAAATATTGCAAGTTTGAAGAGATATTTTATAAAATGTTTCTCAAATATTTTTTGGAATCATCAGAAAGAAGAGTCCAAGACTAGGGACAACTGGCTTCACTACCAAGAGCAAAAACACTAGAGAAGAGCCCAAAATAAGGGATGATTGGCTTCATTTCCAAGAGTGGAAGCACCAATAATGTAATATATTTCAATAGAAGAAATTACAAATTTGAAGAGATATTTAAAAAAAATATTTCTCAAGTATTTTTTGGAATCATAAAAAATAAGAGTCCAAGACTACGAACAATTGGCTTCACTACCAAGAGAAACAACACTAGAGAAGAGCCAAAATAAGGGATGATTGAATTCATTTACAAGAGTGGAAGCACAAAATAATGGCCTAGACTAAGATATGATTGGATTCACAACCATGAGTGGAAGGGCTATAAAAGAGCCTAGAAGAAGTGTTGATTGAATTCACAACCAAGAAAAATAGTTGCACATGTGAAGACCAGCTCATATAGTAAACCAAGAGGAACAATTGCACCTATGTGGACTAGCTCATTTAGCCATCCAAGAGGAGCAGTTGCACCTGCATAGACCAACCATATCTCCAGCCAAGAGCAAGAACATACAACAAAAGTAGGGTAGAAGAGCATGTCAAAGAGTATCAATGATCTAAGGAAAGGAATAATATGTAGTTGAATAGCAACAAGTTGAGGAAAGAAATAATGTATAGCTAAATAATAGAAATACAAAGAAAATAAAAAGTAGAATAGTATTTGAAGCAAGAGAAGAGTACAATACACCTCAAAAGGAAGATGAAGCATCAATATCTATGCAAAGGCCTAAGCAATAATTGTTGTAACATTCCCTGAACTTGGATGGTGTAACGTCATTAAGAGATGTGTCATTTACCTAGAGATAAACCTATCATAATGGCCTAACAAGATAGAAAAAAATTTGCTATTGTTCATCACGTAATCCAAGGTAAGAATTTTGGGTGGTAAAATACTTTGGAGCCTTTATTTTTCAAATATTGGAGATATAAGATTTACACCTAATTTTTGGCACATGATTTAGTATTTGAAGTTTGATAAAGTTTAAATTAAACTTTATTGAATTTATTAAAGTATAATTGGAGTGAAGAGGCTTTGACTTCTAAATAGTTTTTTGAAAAATTGGAAGGTAGAAAATTATTCATTTTGTGTTTTATTGGTATAAAATTTCATTAAAAGTGAGTTTTGAAAGGGGCCCCAAAACCTTTTTACATTAGGTCAACAAACCACACATAAGGCCAAAGGATATACCAATTGAAAAACACATTAAAAATCCTACCCAAAGTAGGAACTTAAAAAAATCTCACCCAAGTAGGAAAAATAAACCAAGAAATTTAAAAAACCCTGCCCAAAGTAGGAAATTTAAAAAGTCTCGTCCAAAGAAGGAAATTTGAAAAATATCGCCTAGGCAAGAAAAATATAGGTTGAAAATACCACCCAAGGGGAAAATTGAAAACCAAAATCCCACCAAGGAGAAACCAGAAGACAAAGCCGCCTAGAAAGAAAATCCACCTTGAGAAGGCAGATGGACTAGAGAAACCCGCCAGTTGAACTAGGATGGGCCATCCCACTCAAGCAGGGCCGGGACTAACACGAGCACACAGGAAAACTAGAATCCCACCTAGGAAAACTAGGAACCACTATAGGAGAGCAGGAACAACAGAAAGCTAAAGAATGAAGCCAGGATCCCGCCTAGGGACAACCCGAAAAAGCAGTCTAGGAAGAAAAATCTCGCATTGATAATTAGGGAGTCAAAAGGTTTTCAACTTCAAATAAATTTTTGAAAAGTTTTAGAAAATTATATTTGAAAGTTTGACTAGAAGAATATGCAAATTTAATAAATTTTTAGGGAGACACAAGGTCTTCTACTTCAAAAATATTTATAATTTATTATTATTATTAAATTTACAAATTAATTTGAATTTAATAGATTTGGAGAGATAAGGATTTCTACTCCAAAATAAATTAAAATTTGAAAATTTGTAAAACTTGATTTTGCAACTTGATTAGTTGATTGAAAATTTACAAATTAGAAATTTGGGAGTCAAAAGGACTTCTACTTCAAAAATTTAAAAAAAATATGAAATTACAATTTGTTTTTTTGATAGATTAAATTAATTTTTGGAGATATAAGACTTTCTACTTCAAAGGAAATTAATTTTATTATCATAGAAGGATTTAATATGAAAACTGTAACATAAAAATAAAGACTAGAAGTCTTGAAAATTGGCATGCAAAAATTGATCGAAAAAATTGATGAAAAACAAGACATAGCAATGAGATTTATCTACAAAGAAGCTATGAATGAACACTTTGAAACATTTGAGTACTATTTGCACTCAAAACTTGTTGAAGCAATTGATAACTCTAAAAATAATATTACAATACCTATTGATATAGGTAGTATAATGTATATGAAATATATTTCACATGAGCTTCATAAAGACAAAAATCAAAAGCAAGAAGAGTTGATTGAGACTCTAAAAGGAAAAACAAGGATTGTTTATAATACAAGTGGGTTATGTCATACACTTTAGGAAGAAAATAATAAAATATTGGTACATTCAACATATGATAGAGAGAATTATAAACAAATCCCATCAAATTTAGAAATTTATTATGATAAGTGAATGTTTAGAGCTTGTAGGACAATATAAAAATTGCACATATCAAAAGTTAAAGAATAATCTCAAGCTATTAATGGGCAAGACTCTAAATATCATAGCAAAGATATAAAGACAAAGGAACTAAAGAAATAATATGAAGAATAATCTCAAATAGAAGATCAAGCATAATGCAAAATTGCTTGAAAATACCAGATCTCAAAGATTGAAGACTAAAGTCTTCAATAACCAAATAATGTAATAAAAGGGGATGATGGAGTATATTACATTATTTTGTACATGCTAATGTACCTCCATAGTAACTTTATGGTACAATTGTAAATATGTAATGGATTAGGGTGTGAGTCTATGGTTTAGGAGTGTGATTTATATTTTCTCTTTATGTAAGTGTTCATGTATAGGATGTGCACAAGTGTCATGTTATTATGTGGGCAAGTGTGAAAAGTGAGAATGTGCACAAGTGTATTATAATAGAGTGTGTAGGAGTGTGAAATGTATCATAAAGTGTGTAAGTGTGCAAATAGGAGTGTGCAAGTGTCATAGAATAAAGTGTACAAATAGAGAGTCAAAATTCATGTATACAAGTGGTAAGATGAGAAGCCAAAATACATGTGAGGATTTATATTATGCATGGAATAGGAAAGGATGCATCTCCCAGATGTGTGATGAGATAAATAGTTAAGTATTGAAGAGTCATTTATGAAGGCTATATTATGGAGATAAATCTCCATGAAATATATATATTAAAGTATCTCAAATCACATTCAAGCATTAATTATATTAAATCTTGTATGCATATTTTGAGCAATTATACTATAAGTTTTTTCATGTTATTTCATGAATGATTTTGTCCATTTTTCATATTATTTATATTGTTATGAATGTTATATTCATTATTTTGGCCATTTAAAATTGTAATTACTCTTATATTTGAGACTACTCAAGATATTGGATATTGGGACCTGTGATAATCTAGCTAAAAAGCCAATAGATATTGAAAAGTTGTAAATGATAAACATGGATTGTATGCTCAATGGAAAAAGTGTCATTGGGAAAGCAATAATACTAGTGTTGATTTTGCTAACTAACAATGCTTTTGCACACTATGAATATGATTAAAATAGAGAGTGATAGCACCGTTAAACCTATAATTCAATAGGACTTTCACTTATATGTATAGAAGAATGATAGTTCGATGTAAGATTTATGATTTTTGTAAATTATGCAATAAATAGTGCCTATACAATATGAAATTTAGATGCTTCAAGAAATATGATGGTGATTAGATGTAAGTATGATAATCAAAGGAAAGTTAGCATGTAATAAAGTCATATATTAGAGAGTTGCAAGACAAAGATAATGACAAAAGCTAAGAAGAGAGAGTATAACCCAGTCAAAATTATAGATCTAATATGCCAAGGTTGGTTTCACCTTTGTGTTGAGGAAGATACATGAGATTTAATTGCTTGAAGATGCTTGAGAGCTTGAGAGTTTGAAATCTTGAGTGCTTTAAAGCTTGAGTGCTTGAATGCTTGAGTGCTTAATATATTGAAATATTGAATGTTTTTACAAATCATGGCATGAATTTGGAATAATTTTTCCATACTTGAAGATGAATTGCTATGAAAATTTGATAGAGTTTTGTTGCATTCAAAACCCATATGAATTGAGCTCACCAAGTGTTGGATTTATAGGAATCCATGAATCCTTGGGGGAAGGTTGCATTGAAGATGAAAGAAATGGCAAAGGCAAGAATTTGAATTTGGATCAAGAAGCAATTAATGAATTAAAAATTAAAAATAAAATTTTTTGGGATTTGGGTTTTTGTTGGGCCTATGGATCAGGTTGATGTGACTACATTCATTTTTGAAGGGCAGCTTGGAAGGAACTAGATTTCAAAATTTTCCCTTTTAGTCTCTAAAAATCAATAGTTCCAGACAAAATTAGTGATAGTGATGCTAATGTTCTAATGCTTTTGCCAACATGGCTATTGCCAGTCAAACTAGGTGAAAAAAGGTGAAAGGTCACATTTCACAAAAGTATTTCCAAGGAGCAAAAGTGCCACTAGTGCTTTTACTCATTACTTTGTACTTTTACTTTTGGAGAAATAAATGATCCTATCTTAGGATTGAAGATTAATAATTCAATTTGTATGCTTGATTAGATAATTGATAAAGATATTAGCTAGTTTGGAGTTTACAATGCACTCAAAATTAGGTGTCTACATTTTCCCCTTTTTTATGCTTGTATTGAATGGTGAATTTATCAAAACTTATATCAGTGCCCTAATTTTGATATATAGAGATTTGTTGTTGCTTAGGATTAGTGATGCAAAATGATTAATGCTTTTAATTATTTTTCTATAGATGATGTTAAACCTTGCATTTTGAATAGAAATAAATACTACTATGCCCCATTTTTCCCTCTCAAGTTTTAGAGGGAAAATAAAGTAGGATTGAGGAAATTTGATTTGACCATGACTCATACTAGTGTTGTGATGAAAAACTGAGGATAAACGACAAAATTTGATTAGGAAGTTTTTGGGATAAAGTGGTTAATGGGTAAAATCTAAATCATTTTTATTACTCATGAGAGGAAAATAGATCTTTGGAGCCTTGGTTGCTATTAAATTTTTTATGGAAAAACATGCACACCTATCACATCAAGCAAACAAGTGAAACTACCTCCAATTGGAGGAGGATGCCATGTCTAGGTAAGGACCCAAAATTAAGCTTAAAATTTTGATTTTGATATTGAAATGAATGCCCAAAAAAATGGGTAAGGCTTTTGTATTTTGGTAGAGCTTTTGCGCCAACACTTTTTCCTACAAGTGGTGCTTTCATATCGTAGTGAAGCTTATGCCATATGATAGTACTTTAATACTTTGGGTGATGCTTTCACTACTTGGTGGAACTTTTGATACCCAATGGTGTTGTTATCAATAGGTGGAACTTTTACTTACATGTAATTTGTTATGTGATTTGTTTATCTAATTGTTCAAGCATCAAGGCTAATTTATTAGTTGGTTTGACTATAGGAGAAATAATATACCATGGAATATAGAGATACAACCACATGCACTAGAGGTTATTCAAGAATTGATAAAGCTTGTTGATCATGTACACCTAATGGCATTAGGACTGTACTACATGGCCCTAATGTTGAATGTCAAGTTTGAATGGGCCTTGCTTATAGTTGTAGTAGAGAGATGGTATTATAACATGAATACCTTCTAGTTGTCATGGGGGGAGTTGACCATAATAATTGAGGATGTGTGGAAAATTTTATGGATTCCTATTAGAGGGGCATTGGATTGGATGAGCCATGGATAAATGAGGAACCTACAATAATTACTAGAGGATGCAAACTTCCTTGTGATATCTAACATTAATTTCGCCTATGCAATTGGCTACCTAGACAAATAGAATAAAATTCTATATGCTCTAATGTCAAAAATTTTAATTGGTGATACTATAAATAGGGTGATGCATTAGGGATGGAGAAGGTGGTGGAAGACCTTCTAGAGTTAAAGATAATATTTTCCTAGGGGGAGGTGGTGCTTGCAAGTCTATAGCATTTTCTAAATCGAGTGGTTTACAAGGGAGGGAGGAGTCTAACATGTTTTATGTTGCATGATGCTCTAGATGTGGATCTTGGAGCGCACTGACGGGGCACCGTAAGACAGGGACCTTACAAACTCTGCATTCTCATTCAAATTTCAAATATTTACATGCATTTAAAATAAAATAGCCCGCAGGCTTACAATGGCCGGTCTCAGCTTCGGCTCTGTTCTCCCCTCTATGTTCTACTTCCTCCTCTGTTCTCCTGTCCGTCGTCCTCTGAAAACAAAAATTTTGTCTTTTTAATGAGGTCCCGGTCCTCCCCGGAAATCAATGCCTCCACCTAATAAAATTTCCAATTCAAATTTCCCTCCTCTGGGATTTTTGAAATAGCAGTCTTAAACGGCCATCTGCCCGATCTACCAAGGTACCAGCATTAATGGTCTTCCTGCACTATCCGTGTCGTTCTGACCGTCCTTGTACTGTCAGATCCTCCATAATGGCCATCGCCTGTGTCTGGTTCAATGTTCGTACCTGTCACTCTACCAACAATAAAATATACGTGGCCGTGGCCCTTTTCTAGTTTCAACACACGCAACTATTTTTTTTTGTAGAACTGGCCATGCCTTCTCTTTGACGTAAAAATTTGAAACACGTGCCCTTCTCAAATGTTAAGTTACACGCGGCCGTCCACGTGTCAACTCTGTCCTTTGCGACCGCCACGTGTCCCCCTTCACGACCGCCACGTGTCGCCCCTTTACTGGCCGCGATATCGCGATCGAACTCCAACTCCACTGCTTCATACTTCTCCCCCTCCTTTCTTTTTTGTGCCTTCACTTTAATGATACCTTGCCATGCCTTTCGCTTGCCACGTGTCGGCTTCACACTGGCCGCGATATCGCGACAGGACTCCTTCCTCCGCTTTGCCTTCGAAGACCGTCGCGATAACGCGACATCACGATAACACGACGTCGTGATATCGTGACGTCGTGATATCGCGACGTCTAGAGCTCATCCTCTCTTTCTTTGTAATACCGTCGTGATATCGCGACGTCGTGATATCGTGACGTTTGAAGACCCTCTCCACTACGTCTTAAAACCGGTCACGATATCACAATGTCACGATATCACGATGTCGCGATATCGCGACGTCGCGATATCACGATGACTTACGCTCTCTCCCTCTGCTTTGGACTACGGTCGCGATATCGTGACATCGCGACATCGCGATATCACGACAAAACTGGCTCAAGCCCCGCCAAGCCTTTTGAGGTCGCGATTTCGTGACCCCAACTCAATTTACGCACAAACTTTACAAACTTCCCCCTTCTGCTTCGCACAACTTCCCCTCCCGGGAATGAATTAATGTAATTCAAAATACAAGTACTTGAAGAAAATTTTGAAGGATGCGAGATTGCCCACACTGTCACCGGATGCTCCTGCATCAGATTCCCGGGGTAACAAGAGAAGTGACCTTCACTTCTAAGCTGTTCGGTCTGCGTCCTTTGCAATGTTTCCGAACACTCCTCTATCCTTTCAACCTGTTCAAATCCTGCTTCTTGGCAAAATTTTATGCCTTCTACCAGACAAATTCTGGCATTACTACACACCTCATCTTCGGTCTGCAATGGATTCAACTTGTGCCACATTCACCACGGCCATCATGCACTGCACTCCGATCAAACTGCCATGGCCTACCCAATAGCAAATGGCATGCATCCATAGGGAATACATCACACAGGACTTCATCCTGGTATCTCCCAATCTGGAACGTGACTAAACACTGTTCCCGGACCCAAGCTCGTGGTCCTTCCGCAACCACGCAATCCGATATGGATGCGGGTGTCTCCTTCTCTCCAACTGCAACTTAGTAACCATTTCCTCAAAAACTAAGTTGTCTGTACTTCCATTGTCAATAATGACATTACAAACTTTGCCCGCACTCTTGCATCGGGTGCGGAACAGGCTTCTTCTCTGCTCAGATTTGTCTTCATCCACCAGCATGGTCCTTCTCACAATCATGGCTTCTCCCTTTTCAGCTTCTTCAGAATGCTCTGAATCAGCATCCTCAACTGCCACAACTACTCTGGCAGGACCCACCTGCTTCTTGTTTACTCTTTCTCGGTGTTGGGGACACTCATATGCCCGATGTCCTTCTTCTCCACAGTGGAAACATGTTCCACGAAATACCCCTCTTTCATTCCCGTGACCAGATCTACCCCTTCCTCTCGGGTAGTTATCATTCTGAACTTGTGGTTTTGGGTCTTCATCTTCTCTCTGATCTCGGTTGCTGCTCTCTTCTTCCTTCTTCTCTTCCTTTCCTTCTTTCTTTCCACCATTCTTTCCTCCCGGTTCTTTCACTTTTTGCTTGTTTTCAAACCTTCGGTTCAGCTTTTCTTCCACCTTTAAAGCAAACTGGTAAGCATCTTCAATGGTGCTTACCCAAACCAAACTCAACTCCTCCTGAACACTGGGCCTCAACCCATTAATGAAACGGGCCACTTTTTCTTTGCTTGCCTCCAAATGCCCGGTCCTGATGGGGATTTTATAGAATTCCTCCGTGTATTCTTGAACTGTTCTGTTCATCTGCCTCAAGCTTTGCATTTTACGTAACAGATCTAGCTCATAGTCAACGGGGATGAACTGTCTTTTTAATTTCTCCACCATTCTGTCCCACCTGGTAATCCATTCTTTTCCTCTTCGATTTCTCTCCAGCTGTACCCCCTTCCACCAAATGCTAGCATGACCCTTCAGTCGGGTCTTAGCAAATCTGACCCGGTTAGGGTCTTCAACTTCTTCGTATTCGAAGTATTCTTCTAATTCATTCACCCAGTCTATCAATTCCTCTGGGTTCAAGTTCTCGGAATACGTGGGAACCTCTAACTTCGGCCTCTTCTCGATCTGGGATATGGCCTTGTATAGCCGGGCCTATGCTGGGTCTACATCTTCCTCCTCTTCTTCAAACTCATTCTCCTCTTCCACCTCATCCTCATTGTCTGCATCCCTTCTTGGTTCATGTCCTCTGCGTAGCTCTTCTTGCAGGGCCTGGACTTGCCGTTGCAAAGCCTGGAAATATTCCGTTGCCATGCCTCTGCTACCCACCGGGTTTCTTCTCGGAGGCATCTTCTCTGAACTCAAGCCCTCCCACACGTCCTGGTACAACTGCCTCTCTCTTTCGGCGGTCTGTTGTACGCTCAGGAGCTACGGGCTCTGATACCACTGACGGGGCACCGAAAAACAAGGACCTTACGAACTCTGCATTCTCATTCAAATTTCAAATATTTACATGCATTTAAAATAAAATAGCCCGCAGGCTTACAATGGCCGGTCTCGGCTTCGGCTCTGTTCTCCCCTCTCTGTTCTACTTCCTCCTCTGTTCTCCCGTCCGCCGTCCCCTGAAAACAAAAATTTTGTCTTTTTAACGAGGTCCCGGTCCTCCCCGGCAATCAATGCCTCCACCTAATAAAATTTCAAATTCAAATTTCCCTCCTCCGGGATTTTTGAAATATCAGTCTTAAACGGCCATCTGCCCGATCTACCAAGGTACCGGCATTAATGGTCTTCCTGCACTGGCCGCATCGTTCTGACCGTCCTTGTACTGTCAGCTCCTCCATAATGGCCATCGCCTGTGTCTGGTTCAATGTTCGTACCTGTCACTCTACCAACAATAAAATATACATGGCCGTGGCCCTTTTCTGGTTTCAATACACGCAACTATTTTTTTTTGTAGAACTGGCCACGCCTTCTCTTTGACGTAAAAATTTGAAACACGCGCCCTTCTCAAATGTTAAGTTACACGCGGCCGTCCACGTGTCAACTCTGTCCTTTGCGACCGCCACGTGTCCCCCTTCACGACCGCCATGTGTCGCCCCTTTACTGGCTGCGCTATCGCGACCGAACTCCAACTCCACTGCTTCATACTTCTCCCCCTCCTTTCTTTTTTGTGCCTTCACTTTAATTATACCTTGCCATGCCTTTCACTTGCCATGTGTCGGCTTCACACTGGCCACGATATCGCGACAGGTCGTGATATTGCGACTGTCGCGATATCGCGACAAGACTCCTTCCTCCGCTTTGCCTTCGAAGACCGTCGTGATAACGTGACGTCGCGATATCGTGACGTCGCGATATCGCGACGTCTAGAGCTCCTCCTCCCCTTCTTTGTAATACCGTCGTGATATCACGACGTTGCGATATCGCGACGTCACGATATCGCGACATTTGAAGACCCTCTCCACTACATCTTAAAACCAGTCACGATATCGCGATGTCGCGATATCATGACATCGCGATATCACGATGACTTACGCTCTCTCCCTCTGCTTTGGACTACGGTTGCGATATCGCGACGTCGCGATATCACGACAAAACTGGCTCAAGCCCCGCCAAGCCTTTTGAGGTCGCGATTTCGCGACCCCAACTCAAATTACACACAAACTTTACAAACTTCCCCCTTCTACTTCACACAACTTCCCCTCCCGGGAATGAATTAATGTAATTCAAAATACAAGTACTTGAAGAAGATTTTGAAGGATGCGATATTGCCCACACTGTCACCGGATGCTCCTACATCAGCATTGTTGTTATGAGGCCACTAGAGCATGTGGTAAATTTTGAGATACCTATAATATATAGATGGGGAGACAATTCAAGACTAGACACAAGAGTCCCCATAAGGTATTTTAGGTATTGTGAGGAGGACCCTTGATGACTTGCATTAGAATTAAGTCATTTAGTTACCTTAGATATAGAATCCTAATTGGTAGGAGTATAGGATCCAATCAACTTGCATTATGAGTCCACGTGGTGGGAAAATGGGGAGAGTGAGCTATTTCATTTTTATTTCATGGTCTATTATATTGACACTTAATAGGGGATCCTGAGGGGAGCTATGTGGTATTGAAAGACCACATAGGAGAGGAGGTTTAGACTGTATTCAGACTCAACATATTATATAGATCCTAACATTGATGATTTGGTGATACCAAATCTAGGTAACAATATCCCTAGGATGAGAAATGGTAATTGGGGATGGTACCATACCATATTCCCATTGAGAAAAATTATTGCTTGTTTATGGAAAAGGGATTATATGAGTCTAGGTTAAAATAATAAGAGGGTGTAATGAGTAGCACCACCCCTAGTGAGGTGGTATACAAAGTACCACCAATAGAGGTAAAGAGAAACAACAATAATGACAACAATAACAATAGCATTAACACCATAAGCACCATTACCAATGATAATAATAAGCAAGATGAGGATCAATAGATCACCTCTATATATCATGGAGGTAGAGAGAGATTCTCTGGTAGGGTGGATGGCAATATTATAGGATATATTCGTAGCTTAGATGGTGGAGTAGTACCATTGTTTAAACCTTATTGGACCAAATGGATACCACCTAATACAGATACATGATAAAGTTGGCTCAAGCATAGGATGACCTAGAGGTGGAGATTAAGTGAACAACATAGTATAAAACAACATACAATGTAGTAGTCCCAACAAGTCATCGCTTGTTATCACCTTTAGGGACACAAACCCACTCATGGGCTATGATGTGTCATTCATAGAGTTCAATCAAGATGCCATCACTAGTGGGAGGAGTAGGAGTACCATATATGGGATCACGAAGCTAACTACCCTTGTTGATTTTGGGATATTATTTATGATTTGTTGTACCATATTGATGATGTAAGTGATGTATCATGATGGTACTTGATGTATATACATAAATTCACATACCCACACATATATATTAGCATTTATTTAATCATGATTTGTGTGATATTGATTTATGGATGTGATGTATTAATGATGAGATGACTATGTGTTATGTTTCTCTATAATTTGTGCTATGTTATGATGATGGTTTAGATTAAATGATGCAATTGGTTAGGATTTAGATGGTGTTTAATAATTATGTTATTATGATTAATTTTTAAGCATGATTTGAGTAATGATGAAATGTAATGATGTGATTGAATAGGGTTGCAATGAAGAAAATATGATCATTTTATGATTGTATATGATTAACTATTGAGGATTATGAAGAAAAGTGGATGATAGATACATGATTAACAAATGATGTACCCAATAAGGCTTTTGGATAACTCCAAAGAGTATTGCTATAGTACATATGTAGATTTTCCTAAAGATACTTTAGCTAATTTTCCCAAGGGGAATTTAGTTAGCTTTTCAATTTCTGTAAGGGAACTTTAGTTAGCTTGCTATGATACAAAACATGTACAACTATATACAAATATGTACAAGAAAATATTAAATATTTACCCTAAACAATTTAGTTTAGATACAAAATAAAAAAATGCATATTGTTTTTAGTACCCCTAAGCAAATGCCTAAGGATCATTTTATAGTTTATTTAAATCTATAAAATATATTATCCTTCAAATGGATATCTAAAGGACTTATGCTTGGCCTAAAGGACTTCTAATTTACCTTTTCTTGGAGGTCTTCTTAATTTTACTTTTCCTGAAGGACTCCTAATTTAGCTTTGCCTAGAGGACTTTTGATTTAAGTTTACCTAGATGACTTGTCATTTTGCTTTACCTAGAGGAATTTTTATTTTGCTTTACCTTTAAAAAAATATATAGATGAATTTTTCTTTGATTTATTTTCATCGTAGAGAAATTTCATAGAGGATTTTGATTAGAGATTTATGTGACAATAGATCATACCCCCAATTAATAGAAATAATTTATTATCAACATGTTGCCCCCATACATGGTGGTTCATAGAAGACAAGAGATGATAGGATTGATATTACCATCAACATCTATGAACATCATAATATTCTTCATTTTGTAGGAGGTTTATGAGATAGATATTGAAGAGGTTAAGAGTTTGATCTAGTTGACCTTGCCATCAACATCTGTAAACCATGTACTGTTCATCATGCAACAAGTTATTAGAGATTGGAGAGATAGAATAATAGACAAAGATAGAGCTTGAGGTATATCAAATGAGAGAGATGTTGAGATTGATTACTTTGTGTGAATCAATATTTATTTGTAAGATGAGACTAGGAGGATCCACTCACATCAATCGCCTAGTATCGGGTAAACAAACTATCCTAACTAGGATTATCATTTCCATGTCATAATAGATCCCTAACTTGATATGTAATAGGTAGTCAAAGCAAAGGTAGGTATGTGCATACAGGTAAATATGAAGTCAAAAAAATGCAAGAAAGCAATGATAGGTAGTTGATGCAGACTTAGATGTCATATCATTTAAGATGCTTTATGTTCATTGGTTCTTTAAGTTCTTTATTATCAAGCATGGTGAGGTGATAAGATTTGAATCATACTTAGTAGTTATGATGTATAAATCTAGCCAATTAAGACCAAATTTATCTTTGAGTTAGGTTTTGGAATTGGTATTTTTTATTCTCTTTGATGGTAAGATCACTGAATTCATAGGATCAAAATTGTACCTTCTTACTATAGGCACATTGAAGCCTTTTTTATAGACCCTTAGTTTTTATAAAGCATGGATCTACTTTTTATTAAGAAATTCCAATTGGCTAAGATGGGTAAGGCAATATTTGTCTTCAACAGAGGAGTCCTATAACAAAATATGAAAGGATTAAACCTCTAGGTCAAAGGGAAAGACTATTTCAGTTCCATAGACAAAGGCATATGGTGTCACACTAGTGGGAGTCTTGAAACTACTGTGATAGACACATAGGAATGTATACAACTAGAGATACCAATCTCTACCAATTTTATTGAAAATCTTCTTGATAACATTGACAAGAGTTTTATTAGAATATTTAGTTTGGCCATTACCTTAAGGATTGTAAGGCATATATAATTTATATTGAGTCTTGTATTTAACATAAATGTTTTAGACATCCTTATTTTTAAAGGGTGTTCCATTATCAAAGATAACACAAAAAATATGCCATAACGACTACGGATCTAATTGAGGATGAACTTGGAGACTTGGAATCTAGTAGTTAATGCTAAAGGTATGTCTCAAACCCACTTGGTAAGGTATTCAATATCTATAATGATAAATTTGTGTCCATAGGATGACACTAAGTTTATTTTTCCACTAATGCCCAGTCCCCAAATGGAGATAGGCCATGGTGAAGTGAAATATTAGAGGTTTTAGGGCAAAACATAGATAAGGTTGTCATGCTTTTGATACTTATCACACCTATTGACATAGTCTCAAGTGTCCTTTTACATGAAGGTCTAGTAATAAACCATTCATAGGAGTTTTTTGTGATGGCAAAACTGCT
The DNA here is from genome assembly GCA_028583015.1 of Wollemia nobilis. Taxonomy (NCBI): domain Eukaryota; kingdom Viridiplantae; phylum Streptophyta; class Pinopsida; order Araucariales; family Araucariaceae; genus Wollemia; species Wollemia nobilis. The sequence continues at coordinate 1,315,309 of JAQPPZ010011269.1, read as the reverse complement.
AAATGTGCACTACATGATCCATCATGGACCTCTTTGATGACTATTTGGGATTTGGATGAGTCTAAATGCCTAAGAAAATTACCATCAAGGGTATGATGGTATATGATATTTCTAATGAAGACACACCTATAGGATCATTGCTTGAGGTTATTGCACTCTTCATGGTTCAAAACATTAGGTGAAGTGTTGTTCTTAAGATAAAAAAAGATATCCTTGTACCAAGGGTTAGGGGATGGAATTATTTCTATGAAAAAGACTCCTAGAGGAATTTGGCTAGGATCTAGAGTTGAAGGTTCCCTAATTTTATGAATCATGATAATAGCTTTTTAATCATCTAGATCTAAGAGGATAATACTTGCAAAAAAAGCCATAAGATTGACATAGTAGTTACCAGACCTAGGGATAACATCAATGATGATTTTATCAAAAATAGCCATTAGTTTATAAATAATGTTCTTATATGACTTGGGATTGCCATATTTTATTTTATAGACACCATTGAATTTGTTGACTACTAGCTAAGGGTTTCCAAAGATAGAAAGAATTCTAAATTGTAGAGTTAATGTGACATATAGCCCTAGGATAAGGGCTTCATACTCAATGGTATTGTTGGTACAAGAAAACTTAAGCTTAAAGAACAAAGAGATTAGTTGTTATTGAGGATCAATGAATATGAATCTTTTCCCTCTCCTTTAACACATTTCGAATTATCAAGTATAGGTTCAAAGAGTTAAGTTGATATACTTATAGGTTGAAGACCAACTTATTGGGAAAAACTATTGCTAAGGGTCTAAATGCTCAGTTCCAACAAATGGAGGAGTATATGAGAAAGTGCACAATGAAATATTCCTTGTCACCACTATCCCTTAAGGGGGTGAGTAAGCTAAGAGCATTTTAAAATATAGAGGGGTCCCTGGTGAGAGCCCCCCTATATATTTTTTTCAAAAGGCTTGACCCTTTTAAAATTTTACATTTACCTTTGAAATGTGGGGTGGGGGTGAGGGAGAGGGGATTCATATCACATAATTCATGCCAAATCCCAACAAGGCAATTGATTAGCTCTAGCCAAATTATTACATGGCCTCTACTGCCATTATTGATAATTGACCTTTCTAAAATTTTAGTTGAGAAAATCAAAATTTAATTCACCAAGCACAATGAACCACTTACTGGTTCATACCAAGAGGTAAGGCTTGGACATGAGATAACACAAGGGATCAATACTTGTGATGACAATGGTATTATGGCTAAGCATATACTATTTAATCTTATAAGAGGTAAACACTATAACTAGGCAAATTTTTTTAAGGGGATATATTAGACTTCATAATTGACCAAGTCCTACTGATATAGAAGATATCCATTTCTCTATGTTGGTCATTGTAATATGCCAACATATCTTGTAATGCATGGTATATGGTTACTATGTATAACAATAAGAACCTATGGAGATTAGGCAAGACAAGGCCAACAAGGATAAAAGGTAGGATTTGAGAGAATCAAAGGCTTTTTGATAGTTAATGTTCCTTTCAAAGACCACATACTTTATAAAAAACTTGGCAAAGGATTGAAACTTGTCATCTAGATAGGAATTTATTATCTAAATGGTTTGTATTTTTCCTTGGATATTCTTAAGTTGGGTTAGAGTTTAAGGCAATAGTATATCAGCTATAGTTGATATCTTGTTGGGATTAATATCGATGCCATATTAGGATATCATGAATCCCAATAGTTTTCCTAATTTCACCATAAATATGTATTTCTAAGGATTTAGATATGCTTTGAAATCCCTAGCCACTCAAAAATACATCTTATATCTTAGACATGATCTTCCCAGTTTGAAGACCAATTGAGAAGATCATTGACATAGTCCTTCACGATATCATGTATCATGTCATGGATCTTTGGTAGGTAGATCTTACATTATTTCACATAAAATATATAATGTGGTAGAAAAAGGTTCACCATAGGGTGTGAAGAACACAAGCTTATACTAAGAGGGGGGTTGAACAATATAAGACCACTTTTTAATTTTCTTTACCAATCAATATTATATAATATATTAATGGTAATATCAACAATAGTAATCAAAGAAATGCATAAATCACCACACACAATAGAGAAACCAATTTAATGTGGTTCACCCAATGTGGGCTACTCCACAGAGAAAATATTTCACTAAAATTTTCTCAACAAATCTCTTGGGAAACCTTTATCTATTACAATGTTTATGGACTTATGTCCAAAGGAGACACCAATCCTCTAATCAAGTTCGTGGATATCTATCCATAGGATAATTCCTTCTCCTCTGCTCTAGCTGGTGATCTTCTAGAAGAACTACTACCTCCACTATATTGGCTTATGGATATCTATCCACTGAAGACTCTTGCCCTCACTCAGAAGACGTATCTTCACTGCCTTGGCTAATGGACCTCTATCCACTAGATACTATTGTACTCTATACTCTATCACCTCCAAATCTTGCTCTTAGCTCTATCTCAAATCTATACTAAATACAGTCCTTTGGTATAGCACAAATCTACTCAATATCTGTCCTCAAATCTATACTAAACATAGTCCTTCGATCTAGCACAAATCTACTCAATATTTGTCCTCAAATCTATACTAAACACAGTCCTTCGGTCTAGCAAAAATATGCTCAATATTTGTCCTCAAATTTGTACTAAACATAGTCCTTCGGTCTAGCACAAATCTGCTCAATATATGTCCTCAAATCTACACTAAACACAATCCTTCGGTCTAGCACAAATTTGCTCAATATCTATCATGGTATGGTACAAACTTGACTATAAATCTACACCAAACTTTGTCCTCAAATATGTACTCAAGCCTTAACACAAATATTGAATCAATCACTAATAAACTCTTCTAGATATGCCCCAAACCTTAATTCAAGGTTTCAACAAATCAACCAATCAACTCTTCTCTCAAGTATTCTCAAAGACTTATCTCAAATATGCATTGTAAGCTTCCACAAAAGCTCACACTAATATGTCCACAAGTCCTCTCTAGAACTTGTCCAATCTGCTCAACAAGTCTTTACATAGAATATTGTTTAATCTCATAGAAACATATAGAGAATGGTTAGAGACTCAATATGTTTCTCACTCATAAACACTCAATCACTTTCAATCTCTTTCTCAAATCAATTCAGAATATAGAACAATTTATTTCACAAAACTTGAACTATCACTTCAACACTTCCAATTGACTAGGCTCAATCAACTCCACTTAACCAATCACTCAATGAAACACTCCTTGCTTACAAACCCTAGTAGAAGCATATGAACACTCAATTATTTCCAACAATGCTTATCAAACAATCTCACATAACAATGATACTCATGATTTTTTCACAAACCCTAGTTTCAAGATAGTTCACAACTTCACATAACAATGATACTCATGATCTTGCACAAAACCTAATCATGCATATGAAGGTTCATTCAATGTTTTCAACAATGCTTATCAAACAAGGTTTTTATCATCAAATTTCACTCAAAAAAACCTTTAACAATCAAACTCAACAATGCTTATCAAACAACCCTTTTCACTCCAAATTAGCATTCACAACATCCAAAAATCACTCACAAGGAATATGTGCCCATACCTTTTGTTTTATGAAGAATTAACCACAAAACCTGTCTCAATCACAATTACTCTATTTGCCAATTTCAAAGGGTAGATGACAAAATATCACTCTAACACACCCTCAAAATATTTCACAATTACAAAAATAATTAAACTCAAATACACCTTATTACTCCATCTTGAAATTAGCATTCATAAAAAATATATAAAAATAAATCTCTTATTACACCTTCTAACTCCACTCTAAATAACTCAATCCACCAAACAATTAAATAAAATTAATTATTTAATTCCATCAACCTTATATCTCCCTAAGCTAAAAACTACACCACACAACCTTAGGAGCAAAAACCAATTTATAATAAAAATTTAGTACCTCTCAAAGTGCTCCCGATGGGATTCGATCCTAAGTCAAAGTGCCTCTAGCGCTTTAGCTGTGGCTACCTAGCCGCATGATCTAAGCGCTCACGTGGGAGGAAAAAGTGCCCACGATGCTTTATCTTCATGCCTAGTGCCAAAAGGCTTTGGCGTCTTCGGTGCAAAACCAACCTCATGACCTTCCCTATTGTGAATTGAACACAACACCTTGCATTCTTAAACCACTCCCAACTACCGCTAGCCCACATGGCTAGGTGGTGATAAGGCTTCCAAGCCTTGTGCCTTTTGATCCTTCATTGCCTACCAAAAGAAGTCAAACAAAGGACTTCTTCCTTCTCTTGCTCACTTAATATTGCGCACACTATTTGCTTGGGAGTTTAATTAATTCAATCATGGATGGTTTGAAGCCACTTAGGCTTTTGGTATTTATACTCATGCCTTTAAATTTATTGACGTTGGCAAAGGAGATAATGTATGACGTTGGCGCATTATTTTTGCCCTTATAACCCTAACCTTAGGGCTAATTAAATTAGATTATAATTTAATTAATAATAAAATTATTATAATTAATTTAATAACTATAAAGTAAAGTAAATTAAATTATAAATTAATTTATAATGGAATTATTATAATTAATTTATAATTAATTTAATTACTTTAGGTATTACCATTAGACCTTTAATATTATAATAAAATATTATAATATTATTTTTCTCGGGTCTTCTTTTTTCTCCTGCAAACCTTATCTGACCTCCTTGAATATTATAATGGGAGATATTATAATATTATTTCCCTTAGGTCTAGAAGCAATCTTTCACTTGTGCTGATTACTAAAACTGAATCTTGACATCCTTCCTCTTGCATTGCTCACTGAAACTGACTCTTGACATCAATGACAACAAATATTGCTCATATTTCCAACAGGGTGTTGAAAATTATGTTGGATTGGTGCTCAAGAGAGATCTTGATTTAATTAAAGCCTAAAAATCCATCCCTTAAATATAATGGTCCACATCTTATTATGAAATTTATAATCATGTTGATGTTGGATAGAGGGAAGTTATCTTTAGGACATGCTTATTTTATGTCCCAAAAGTCAGTGCGAACTCTAACACTATATTTTTCATAGAAATAGGTAAAACATTAGAGATCTTATCATAATAGTTAATGGTTTTGATGAATCAAACATCAAGAAAATTTTGGAGCTCTTCTTTGACTAGTAATGTGACTTTTGGATGAATTTTCCATAATTTTTACTTCACAGGTTTTGCACTAGGGGTGAAAAATAAATGATGGACAACAAGGGAATATTCAATACTAGGCATATCAAATTAGGACGAAGCAAAGATATACTTGAAATTTTTCAAGAGCTAGGTGTATTATCGGGTCAAGAATTTCCTACCTTAAGAACCTTGGAATATTTTGGAGTCCCAATAATTATGTCCATCATTTCCTCAATTAGAATATGAGATTCATCTTCCAATTTAGGAGAAGCTAGTAGGAATCCTAGGATTTCTAGGTTTATAATATCTAGAGTTGGATGACTATTGTTGATTGGTTGAGATATTGATAGTGGTGACTTGGGAAAAGATCCACCAAAATAGAAGTAATTTTGTGTAAGATATTTATAAGGACCATCTTAGGGAGGATCGTTTGGGATGTCCTCTAATTCACAACTATATTTGTCAACAATCAACTGGGTATATTCTAGGGTTAAAATATTTAGCTTGATAAATTAAGTTTGAGTAATCTAGGATCAATGAGGATAGATGAATTGTCGCCATGTTGGAATAATTTCTTACATCCATAGGATTCGATTGTCACACTACAAGAAATCGTTTGAAACCAACAAGCTATTACAGGCTTTGGTAAACCTACCTCTTTATTATAATAAAAGATATATTGCTAAATAAAAAGAATCATAATGGGTAAGAAAACTCTAGTGATAAACTCAAGAAATTGTAATTTTAAGCACTCTAGATTTTAGTTACACTATTATATCAAAATGACCAAGCAAATATAACAACTATTATAATGCCTTATGTAGACTGATGCCTAGATTCATTAGGCTATTATAGCAATTTAAAAATATTTATAATATGAATAGAAAGAATGGGGAAAGAAAAAATTAGCGCTATTACATTCATTCTAATATCGTAACAAATATAACAGTAGGCCAATGAAAGAAAATGCTTGTAACACACAAAGTTACACTCAAAACTGAAGATAAATATGACATAATTGAAACCTAGAATTGTATTAATTTTCCATGAATATTACATGCAGAGTTGGTAGAATGCCATTAAAATATGTTAAAGCTCTTAATACAATGAGAAAATATTTTTCAAATAATGTAACAAGAATTATTCAATTCTCCTATTCCAATCTGGTAATAGGAAGAATCTCTGGACTTTAGGCTCAAAAAGAGCTAGAAATATTCTCAACTTCTCAAACATAGTTCTACCAAAACCTGCATAGCAAAGGGAAATAATGAGGGGTAAGAAATAAATTGGACATAAAGGATACACCAACACAACTCACAAGGCACTCAAGTATACCTCTTAGCAAAAATGCTACTCTAAATCTTGATGCTGATTTTGAACCTGGCTACTTATTTTATAGCCTCTAGTTCTTGATTCATTATTTTTGGCTTTATCTGGGCCTTACATTTTTAGTAGCTCCTCTGATATTCTCAGTGTGCCATCCAACTATTCTGAACTATGCAAAACTAGATTTTATATCTTGCTTGCTCTTAGAAGGTGGTGCATGGGGTAATTTTGGACGTATACAGTTGGTGAACCAATATATACATATATTTTTATTTTTCTTGTTTTTCCTAGTCATATGATTTTATCAGTTGGGATCAGACCAGGTTGCTATAGTGAAATTTTGACGTAAGACAAGGGGGACCCAACGTGATAGTGAAGAGAAGAGATAAAGTGTGGATACAAAATGGATGTAATGGCATTGATTACAAAATGGTTATGAAGTAGGAAAGAGTAATGGGAGTTGATTTATACAGTGGATGGCAGAGAGATAACGCTTTGTGGGGTGAATGGTTATGATGGACAAGAGAAGATACCCAAAAGGAGGAGGGAAGTGATAGGTAGGAGGAAAGAAAGAATGGAAAACAAGATTTGAAAGCATCTATATGGTACTTCCATAACTATACTCCATAGAAGTGATCCCTTTGTAACTATATTCCATCGAAGCACTAAATGAGCAAATTTTTGTAAGCTGAACAAATTTCTTATTCTTGCCACACTTTATACGTCTTATGAATATGCAAAATAGGAATCGGTTGCACCATTGAGCCTTCTATATTTTACACTCCATTGCCCTTCTCATGTATGGCCCTTTTTCACCTTTTACCATCTTTATTTATAAGTCGAGAAGCTCCTCGTATGAGTCTACTTCAAGTAGGCTTATTTACCACATAGTACACGATCACATTTTATGGATATGCAATGATATGATTTATTCTTTAGTATCAGGCTTGTCACTCAACCGGTCTACATTATCCTTATTTTAGTATAGTCCATGGGATTCTATTTGATTGCCTGAACATTTCTCCTCCCTAGTTACTACCTATATTTGTAGCTGTTATTGGGAATCCATCTATACTTTTTATTTTGATCTGCTATCATGGTCATTGCCATTTGTTGTAGGCCTCTCTTTTTAGTAAATATTTTTGTGAATGATCCACCACCTTGGTCTTGCACAAAAGCCCTTTGAGATCAGAGTATTAAATACCATGCTTAACATTAGATCTTGTTTGGGTTATTTTATGTCGTTGATATCTATGAACCTTCATAATCGTTAGTCATACAATATAATAGACGTATGTTATGGTAGTCACATGTATTACTTTTGAAACTATAGTTAGCAGCAAATTAATCACAGGTACTCAAACTCGAACATATAATTATTGTTTACTAATAATAGCATTAACCATGTGCATAAATCCATTTTATTAAGGTTAATCATGTGATTATAATGTTAATAATCTCTTAATAAAACACATGTCTTTATAATTTGGTCATATCTCCAAGCGCTCACTGTTCAATCACATCCACTCTCAACGTTGTTGTTGATGCCTAAGAACTTGCATGGTTGTTAGTCCACCAATGTATATAAACCTATGCCTAGTTAATCAGATTAATCATGTTTATAAAGTCAAAAACTTCTGGTTAGTAATAATTCAATCAACAATACTTAGGCCCAAAGTTATACAATCATTGATTTGACTTTATAATTATGCAATGCATTAAACCTCATATAATAATGATTTACCATGGTTAATCTAGTGATTAAAACCTTAATAACATTGCATTAAAACATAGACATTGTATAATCAGATTACCTCTCTATGCGCTCACCGTTAGATCAAACAATGATGGGGGCACGATTGTTGGATTCCCCATACATGTGCAAGGGTTAGCAGGATGAAAGGGAAAAATTAACAATGTATTATACCCTTATAAATCATGATTAAGTGCTGGTCTTAATTTTAATAATGCATTTAATTAATTATCTGATCAAAAACCTCATGAATTAACCTTTTATCATTTGAGGAAAGCACCATCGTCGGATCTAGGCGGGCTTGAGCGCTATCATTGGATCAAAAAAATATGAGTACCTTTAATCTAGAAGGGGGGTCAATTCATATGTGTTTAAGACCCTTGATAATCATGATTATGCACAAAGCTTAACCTCTAATAAAACAATTTAATTAATCTTCCATAGAGAACCTTGCATAGCTAAGCTTCGATCATTTTTTGGAATGCACTGCCATTGGATCCTAGCAGAGATGGGTGCAGCCATCATATTAGCCATAAAGACGCACTTTGTATCTCAAGGGGGGAAATTTTGACCTTGATGAAGATTGACCGTTGGATCTAGGCATAAACGAGTGCAATAATTAGATTTGGTTTTGACTATAACTTCATTGATGACCGCCTTGTTAATATTTAATTCTTTTAGAAAAGCATTGCCATTAGATCTAGCAGGATCAAGTATGGTCATCAGATCTAATGAAGCTATGCACTTCATATCCTTGATGTTTGACTTGTCAATGTTTAATCACTTCGATGCACTACCATAAGATATGAGTGGGTATCGAGCACGATTGTCGATATTTTTTAATCTGCAAGATGATTTACCAAGGGGGTACATGATATTTTTGATGCTAATGATTAGCTTTCTTGATGGGTGAATGGTTGTCGGGTTTAGGTGGAGCGAGTGCTACCCTTGGATCTTTCGGATCTACCCAATGCTTAGTGGAATATGCGAATGACATTAGGTTATTCATGTTTGAATTTTCAACCTTAATGCTTGAATATTCTAGGAATGTGCATCCGTTGGATTTGCCATAGATTAAGTGAAATCATCCAAATTGATCAACCTGTTCGATATTTAACCAAAGGGGGTGCATGACCCTAACTTGGTTTTGATTTAATAATCTGCCTTATACCTTAGGTTATAATATTTTTGACCACTAAATTTTGACTTAACATTCGGGTTGCTTTGTGAAAGCATGCCTGTATGATCAGGTTGGATTGAGCACTGCTCTTGGATCTATTAAATATGCCCGATTTTTAACCGAAGGGGGCGCATACCCTCATTAGCCCATGTGATTTATTTTGAACCTTAGGTTTATTTTAATTTTTCTTAGGCCTAAATATTTTAATCAATTTTATTATGGACCAAAGGACTTTAGGGGTTCTCATTGGATGATATTATATTTGATTTGCAAATTATAAACCCTTTAATAATTGGATAACGTTAACGATCAAGGGGAATTTTTATCGAACATTTGATTTCTCTGAATTTTTATAAGCTCATGGATTATCGGATAAGGTTAACGGTTAATTCTTTAATGGCTAATATAATAATCAAAAGGTTAAGGTTATGGCTTTAGACTTGATTAAGATGAACATTTTTATAATTGTTCTTAGGGATCAAACCATTGAAAATCAATTTTTTAGAAGGGAATGCAATAGAGACCAACAACATTTGGTAAATTTATTGAAGCCAAAAATTTAAAATTAGGGGTATCTGATGTTGAGTCAAATTTGGCTCCAACATAGGCTCTACTGGGACAATGTGCTAAAAACATGAGGCACTTGAGAATTCTAGAATCTCCTGGTTTTATTTCTAGCCTTGGACAAAATCATAAACCATCAAGCCTGATTAGAAAATAAAAAACATAAACAAAGAAAACTTAAAACTAAAAAGATACAATAAAGCAACAACAAACATGATATCAAAGCAATAGAGTATCCCAAAACTGTTATTCTCCTCAGTCAAATTTAGATCAAAGGATCAGAATTTTAAGTTCAGATGAGCTTTTGGAATATTGTTATGATTGTTCTACAAAGTCCTAAGATATGATCATACATAATGCATCAAAGTCACTTGCTCCATCATGCCTTGGCCTAAGTGTGTGTTAGTGCATTCATTTTGATTTTTGAGTCTTCCAGAACTTCATCATGTTTGGAAAATGGTCAAGCCTAATAAGTAATTTCACTCTTTAAGATTTTCACCATTTGTAGGGCTCCACTGCCAGTCAAGCGTCTATAGCCCCGGTGGAGATGCTATTGATCCCATCTGGTTTTACTCTACTACCAGTCAAGCATCTATAGCCCCGGTAGAGGTTTTCCAAGATATCTCAGATACAAACTCAATCTGCATTATTTAAATTTTCTTTCTCTTTTTGAGAAATATTTGGATATAAGCAAATTGTGCAATGAGTGTACCTGAGTTGAGGACCAACTTTTGGCTAAAGGATAGAGTGTAATGATTTTTAGCTCAACCATCTTACCAAAGATAATTCTATCCCTTGGACCCTAAAATTTCTTTTAATAGTATTTGGAAAGTGAGGCTTTGTCATGATGGACCAACAACTCTGATTTACTCTATTTTGTTTCATATCATATGACAGTTGCATGAACATTCAAATTTGAAAATTGTAAGCATCATCAAAATCTAAAATAAATTTCCTCTTCTCTTATTTATCTTTTGAGAAATAAACATAAGGAATACTCATCATCCTATGATAATCATGAAGAACAACACAATTAAAACCACACAAAGCAAAACAGAACAAAATATAGTGAGAAAAACACTGACAAAAACAAACAACATAACATCCTGACAGGAATAACACTCTATTTTTGGGTTTTTATTTTTATATTTTTTATTTTTTTTTTTTTTATTTTATTTTAGGGCTTTTACTCCCTATTGACCCCATGGTAGGGGTTATAAATCTTGAGATGTATACCATTGATAGGGATTTTCATCAGTTCTCCCTCTAAGGTTTGCAACTTGTAAGTGTTTGGACCAACAACTTGAGCTATTTGGTAAGGGCCAATCCACTTGGGTTCAAGTTTTCCTTTCTCACCATGTTTATCATTTTTGGGATCCCAGTAGATTACTACATCACCTTCACAAAAGGGAGTACCCTTTGCTTTCTTGTTAAATGATTTTATAGTTTTCTGAGTTTGATCAATTATTTTGTTTAAGGTCTCTCTTCTTTGTTCTTGCAATTGGACAATTTGGTCTAATCTTCTCTGCAAGGCATCAGGGTTCTCATGGTCTTGTAACAGTAGGGAAAGTGCTAATTTTTCTATTCTTGGAGGTAGCAAGGCTTTTTCTCCATATACCATTTCGTAAGGAGTTCTCCCTGTATTTCTTTTTAGTGATAATCTATCTGCCCATAGAGCAAATTTTAATTCACTATCCCAACTCTTCTTATTTTTACCCAATGATCTCTTAATTCTGGTAATTAAATTTTTATTTGATGACTCAACTAGACCATTTCCTTGTGGGTAATAATTTACAGAGTGGGAAAGTTCTATTCCATACTTAGCACAAAATTCTACCATCTCATATGATACAAAATATTGCCCATTATCTATTACTATCTTTTGAGGAACCCCAAATCTGGTTAGAATACTTTCTTCTAAGAAATTTATGATAGTTTGAGATGTAGAACTTCTTAGAGGAGCAACTTCTACCCATTTTGTGAAGTAATCTATTGCAGTTATGATCCATTTATGTCTACTTGATGAGTTTGGATTGATTTCCCCAATTAGGTCAATGCCCCATTGTGTGAATGGTGCTTCTATGACTATTGGCTTAAGGGGTATAGCTGCCAAATGTTTCTTACCTGCAAAAACCTGACAATTATGACAATTCCTAACATATTGATATACATATTTAAAAAGTGAAGGCCAATAATAACCTGCTCTCATAATTTTATTAGTTGTAGCTTTTGGAGCAAAATGTCCTCCACAAAAACCATCATGAAATTCTTTCATTATTTCTAGGACTTCACTTTCATACAAGCAGACTAATAACACACCATCAGGGTGTCTCCAATAGAGCACACCATCTTGCACATGATATTTCTATGTTTGTAGTTTTATTGATCTCATTCTGTTAATTGGCATGTCCTTTGGGAAAGATAGAGTTTGTAGGTATGCTAATATTTCATCATACCATTTACATTCAACATTATTAACTCTCCTGATGTCATGCATCTCATCTACTATAATAACATTATTAGAGTCCTCTCCTTTATATGCTAAATATTTTTCTAAACCCTACCCTCTTACAGTTTTGACTATTTTGAATTCTGCATCATACTGTAATAGTTTCACCATCCACCTTGTAGGCCTTCCTAGTGGTTCAGATTGGGTGAAGACATCTTTTATTGTTATGAAAGGGATACAACAGTAAACTTTATTTGAACCAAATATACCTTTGAAATGTTCTAAATATTGAATCACTACATAAGCATGTTTTTCTAATAGGGTATACTTAAGATGTGCTCCTTTCAATCCTGAACTCATGAAGGCTATTGGCCTTTCATTATTTTCATCATCCTTCTGAGAAAGGACTACAACAATGGAATGTTCAGATGCAAATGAATAGATATTGAAATCCTTCGAGTAATTGGGCAGGTTAAGGCTAGGGCAGTAGAAATGGCCTCTTTTATATTTCTAAAAGCTTCTATGTTTTTTGTTGTCCATTTTATTTCTCTAGTATTTTTAACCATATCATTTATAGGTTTAGTCATCTCTGCAAAATTGGGAATGAATCTTCTAACAAAATTAATTTTGCCAAAGAATGACCTGACTCCTTTTATGTTTTTAGGAGGGGGAATTTTTGAGATAGCTTCTATTCTTTCTGGATCTATACTCACCCCTTTTTCTGACACTATGTGTCCTAGTAATTTCCCCTGTGTTGTTCCAAATATGCACTTTTTAGGATTTAGGGAAATTCCAAACTCTTTGCATCGGGCAAAGACTATAGCAAGATGTTCTAAATGGTCTTCTAGATTTTTAGAAAATACTGTTATATCATCCAAATATACCACTACTATTTTGAACATCAACCCTTTGAAGGTAAAATCCATTGCTCTCTGAAAGGTAGCACCTGCATTCATTAGACCAAAAGGTATTCTCAAATATTCAAAGGTACCCCAGGGTGTGGTGAATGTTGTCTTATGTCTATCTTCTGGATTAATCTGTATTTGGTTATATCCAAAAAATCCATCTAACAGGGACATTCTAGATGAACCAACTACAACTTGCAATAGTTGTTCCATATTAGGCAATGGATAATTATCTTTTAAGGAGCTTTTATTCAAGTTTCTAAAGTCTACATAGAGTCTAATATCCCCATTTTTCTTTTTGACTGGTACTAAATTGGATATCCAAGATGAAAATCTTACCTTTTTGATGATTTTGGAATCCAGCAATTTTTGTACCTCTTTTTGCATTATTGGGTGTAGGGTAGGGTTATACTTCCTCTGTTTTTGTCTGAATGGCTTGGAATCTTCCTTCAGAGGTATTATATGTGACATTACATCTGTTTTGAAGGTTTTAAGATCTTCATATGTCCAAGCAAAATGTTCCTTATTTTTCTTTAGAAAACTTATATACCTAACTTTTTCCTTTTTTGGTAAGGTTGTGTCTATTTTTACTATTTTGGGCTCTTCAATTGTACCAATATTAACATCTTCAGCTATAGTCTCTTTCAAGAGAGGTTTGAATGCTTTATCAAAATCATCAAATAAACTCTCTAGAGAAACTAATCCTTTTGGTATTCTATTTGTTTTTAGTTGGATTACTTCTACTGGTTCTCCTATTTGATCTTTTAATTTTTCTTCATCCTTTTCATCACAAATTATATCTGCATATTGATTTTGTAAGGTCATGAAGTCTTTTATGTCCACATCATCTTGGAAGACCTGTAAGTAAACAATGTTATCTGGTACATAGGGCTTATAGACTGAAATGGTTGGGAACCTATCCATATATTCTGTAGTAATTTTTGGATGGTCTAGGCCTGATGCATTTACAACTAAGAGGTCAGCAACATGATTTTGTTCTCTAGGAATATATGAGATATTGAAAGCTAAAAATTTTTCAATTTCTTCCAATACTGCAATTTTATATTGTTTTAACCTAGGATGCTTAGTTTGATACTTTCCTCTTATCTTTTGGATAATTAATTCTGCATCTCCAGTTACAATTAGGTAATTTATTCCCAATTCTTTGGCTTTCCTCAATCCTAGCAATAGAGCCTCATACTCAACTACATTATTGGTGCAAGGGAATTCTAGTCTGTAAGGAATACCAAGGTAGTTTCCTTTTATGTCAGTCAAATTAACTCTTGCACCTGCTCTAGATTGGGATTTAGCTCCATCAAAAGTCATGGTCCACATTTCTTGTGTTAATACTCTATCTGATTCAGCATCAACCATTTTCATAACTTTTGGATCCATGTTTTTGGCTTCTGGTACTTCTACCAGGAATGGGTTATGCCATATTGAATAAACTCCCATTCCTTTCTCTTCCATTGAATTTACTAAGTTTATCATGGTGTCATCTATTTTAATTAACTCTACAGAATATTTGTTAAAAGGTTCTCTTCGTAGAGTTACATTTTCTTTATCTGATATTGGAATGGTAGCATAAGACCAATCTAATTGAATTGATCCCCCTAATTGTTCTTCCCAATGCCTACTTAGTAGTAGTGAGAAGAAAGGATCAACATCCACTACTGCAACATCCATCACTATACCCTTCTTGGGGTGTTGGTCTAGGAAAACCAATAATCCAGTTATCACTCCAATGCAAGGTACTTGCCTACTATCCATTACTGAAATAAGGGCATAATCTCTTGTACAGATTAACCCCATTTGGTCAGCTATCATTTTGGGCATGATATTGTGTGAAGCTCCACTATCCAGCATACAATTATGAATTACATACCTCTCTCCTTCATCTGAATTATATCTTAATGACACATAGAAGGGTCTGACAGAGGATGGTGACCTTGTATCATGTTGATTTTGTCTAGCAACATGGCAAGTTGGATCTTCTTTTTGTTCAATCAATCCAAATGCTCTACAGACCTGTTCTCTGTACTGCTGAACTTTCATGAGCTCACCAAATGTGATATTAACTTTCTATTTACTGAGTTCTGACCCAACATCAAATTCTATCTTTTTTATATCAAGTGGTTTGTTGCATTCTTCTTTAGGTGTTTCCTCTTCTAACTCTACTAGCTCAGGGATTACCTTTTTGGGGATTCTATCAGTTTTCTCTTTACTAATATTTTTGTTTGTGAAGGATTGTTTTCTTGTTTCACTAGTGGAAGCTTTCTCTTTTTTGTCAAGAATTGTTCTATTTCTTAAATTCAGAGTATGGGTAGCTTCTAACTCCTCCACTTCTTTTGCAGTGGGAATTAATTTCCCTTGCTTCATTTTATCATATCTTGACTCATGTGGTTTTTGCAAGATTTTGGTACCTTCAGCTACTAAGATCTGAGGATGATGATTTGAAGCATACTTGTCCATGTTCTCTTCAAAGAGCCTTTCTCTTGACTCATCTTCTAGAGACCAACAGGCATTAATCCTTATATCTTCTTCTGAATCATCATTAAGATCTATATTGTGTTGTTTACTTAAGTAAATACCACATCCTTCTGGGTTATGGGGGGCATCACAGGTTGAGAAAAAATAAGGAAAACCTTCTGCTATGTTAGCAGATGGCATGGGGTTTGGAACACTATTTTGATCTCTATCAGACTCTCTGTTCTTCCAATTATTGTTCCCATTGTTCCTATTTCTATTTCCTTCATCAGAGCCATTATTGTTTCCCCAATTCCTATTGAAATTTTTCTTGAAGGGAGGGTGATTATCAACATGTGGTCTCTCTGGTTGTGATGGCTCACCATTATTCCCATTGTTTCCATTATTTATTTCTATTCTTGCTAACCTATTGTTCATGGTATTAAACATCTCTACCATCTGATTAGTCAATTTCTCCATTGGATCTACTTCAGCTCTTCTTTGTAAATCAAAGGCTACTCTTTTGGGCTTTCTATCAGGTTGATTTATCTCTAGAGAATAAGGCTTCATTTTACCACTATCTAGCATATTTATTTCGATTTCAATCGCTTTATCCATGCATTCATCGATAGTGGTGGCTTGTTCTTGCCTTAATTCATAATTGAATTCTCCTTGGAAAGCATTTTTATAGAAACAAATTGATTGGATGTCACTAGGCCTGAGGTTAGCAGGGATTTTATTCCTAGTTTTGGAAAATCATCTATTAAAATCACTGACAACTTCATTTTCCTTTTTCTTCATAGTGGCTAACTCAGTTAACAGGGATTGTTCATTTTTCCTCTCTCCGAATTTCTTTAGGAACACAGTTTCCATTTTAGCAAAATATGGAATGTCATTCGTTGGGAGGGAGTTGAACCACTCTCTAGCATCCTTTTCTAAAGTTTGCAGGAATAGCCTTAGGACTACATCTTCATGTTCTACCTCTAAGCTATCCATAGCATATAAGAAACTTTTAATATGATCTTCTCTAGTTATTGCATTATTTCCTAAAAACTTGGGCAGGTACTTGTGGGCTTTATTTGGTAGGGCATTCAAATTTGTAGGTAAAGCAAAAGGCCTGTACCTATTAGTTCTCCATAATTGAACATTATTTTGATTTGGCTGAGCCATTGTAACTGTAGGTGTAATGGGATTTGGATTCACAGTAGCACTACCTACAGGAATATGGGGTTGGGTAACCTTAATATAATTAGTTGAATTATCTACCATAATATTACTATTAGTTGGGCAATGAGAATAATCAAATGTATCATCTACAACAAAATTTAACCCACTATTAACAACTATTTCTATAGCAATAATATTCTAATTTTTATTTTTCTTTACGTACTTTCTACTTGTAGGACAAGATTTATTTTCATGCATAGTACTCTTAAGAAGTGGTACTTTTTGATTATGGGTAAATACCTCTAGGTTCTCAAATTCTAGAAATAGCTCCTTACCACTTCTCTTGGTGTGCGCTAGCACGTTCTGCTCCTTCTTTCTTGATTTTTGATTTCTGGGTTCGTCTAGATAGAGTCACCAACATAGGTAGTGCAGAAAGAATAGAATGTATGATCAAGATTGCTTGATCTTTATACTCTCAACCTCATAGGAGATGGTTCTTGGGGGAATTTCAAGAAAATCAAGAAACATAAAGAACACTTCAAAAGATAATTGAAAATTATGGGCAAAAGAAAATAAAGAACGTAAAAGACGTAAAAATCAAAACATAGGTTCTTTATTCTAATTGGTCGCTTGTTGATTAAAATAGTCATTGAAAGAAAAATTTAAAAAGATAGACAAATATTTTTAGCAAGTCCTCCCTAAAAACGATGCCAAAAAATTGTTGGAACAATTTCTTGCATCCATAGGATTCGATTGTCATGCTATAAGAAATCATTTGGAACCAATGAGCTATTACAAGCTCTGGTCAACCTACCTCTTTATTCTGATAAAAGATATATTGCTAAAGAAAAGAATCAGAATGGGTAAGGAAACCCTAGTGATAAACTTCAGATATTACAAGTTTAAGCACTCCAGATTTTAGTTACACTACTTATATTAAAATGACCAAGCAAAGACAACAACTATTATTATGCCTTATGTAGACCGGTGCCTAGATTCATTGGGTTGTTATAGCAATTTAACAATGTTTATAATATGAATAGAAAGAATGGGGAAAAGAGAAATTGGTGCTATTAGACTCATTCGAATATCGTAATAAATCTAATAGTTAACCAATGAAAGAAACATTCATAACACATTCAAATAATGTAATCTGCTATGAAGTAACACACAAACTAAAGATAAAAATGATAGAATTGAACCCCATAATTGTATTAATTTTCCAAATGAATTACATGCAGAGTTGGTAGAATGCCATTAAACTCTGTTAAAGCTCTTAATACAATGAGAAAATCTTGTTCAAATAATGTAACAAGACTTCTTCAACTTCTCCTATTCCAATATGGTAATAGGAAAAATCTCTGAGTTTCAGGCTCAAAAAACTAGAAATATTCTCAGCTTCTCAAGCACAATTCTACCAAAACCTGCATAGCAAAGGGGAAGAATGAGGGATGAAAAAGAAAATAGACACAAAGGGAATACAACAACACAACTCACAGGGCACTCAAGTATACCTCTTAGCAAAAATGCTATCTCTAATGCTTGATGTAGATTCTGAATCTAGATGGTGTATTTATAGCTCTAGGTTCTTGAATCTATTATTTTTGGCCTCATCTGGGCCTTACATTTATCACCATTTCCTTTGATCTTCTCTGTGTGCTATCTAGCTGTTCTGAACTATGCGGAACTAGATTTTCTATCTTGCTTGCTCTTGGTTCGAAGGGAGCTCTCAGAAGGTGGTGTATTAGGCAATTTTGGACGTATACAATTGGTGAACCAGTATATACATATATACATATATTTTTATTTTTCCTAGTTATCTGATTTTATCAATTGGGATCAGACTAGGCTGTTGTAGTGAAATTTTGATGTAAGATAGGGGGACCCGACGTGATGGTGAAGAGAAGAGATGGAGTGTGGATGACAAACAGATGGAATGGCATTGATTACAGAATGGTTATGAAGTAGGCGAGAGTAATGGGAGTTGATTTGTATAGTGGATGGTGGAGAGATGATGCTTTGTGGGGTGAATGGTTATGATGGACAAGAGAAGATGCCTAGAAGGAGGAGGGCAGTGATAGGTAGGAGGAAATATAGAATGGAAAACAAGAGTTGGAAGCATCTATATGATACTTCCATAACTATACTCCATCGGAGTGACCCCTCTGTAACTATATTCCATCGAAGCACTGAGTGAGCAACTTTCTGTAAGCTGAAAAATTTCTTATTCTTGTCATGCTTTTTACGTCTTTTGAATATGCAAAATAGGAATCGGTTGCACCATTGAGCCTTCTGTATTTTACACTCCATTGCCCTTCTCATGGATGGCCCTTTTTCACCTTTTACTATCCTTATTTATAAGTCGAGAAACTTCTCGTATGAGTCCACTTCGAGCAGGCTTATTTTATTTCCCGCATAGTACGCGATCACATTCTATGGATATGCAATGATCTGATTTTGTTCTTCAGTATCAGGCTTGTCACTCGACCAGTCCGCATTATCCTTATTTTGGTACAGTCCATGGGATTCTGTTTGATCACCTGAACATTTCCCCTCCTCGACTACTACCTGTATTTGTAGCTATTACTGGGCTTTCATCTGTACTTTTTAGTCTGATCTGTTATCGTAGTCATTGTTGTTTGTTGCAGGCCTCTCTTTATAGTAAATATTTTCGTGAATGATCTGCCACCTTGGTCTTGCACAAGAGCCCTTTAATATCAGAGTATTAAATACCATGCTTAACATTAGATCTTGTTTGGGTCAATTTATACCATTGATATCTATGAACCTGCATAATCATTAGCCATACAACATAATAGACGTATGTTATGGTAGTCACATGTATTAAGTCTAAAACTATGGTTAGAAGCAAATTGATCATAGGTACTTAGGCTTGAACATATAATTGTCGACTTGATCTTACTAATTTTTGGGTTTTTCGTGGTCGGTTTTTGGACATAGCATTAACCATGCACATAAATCCATTTTATTAAGGTTAATCTAGTGATTATAATGTTAATAAACTCTTAATAAAACATGGGCCTTTATAATCTGATCATATCTCCAAACGCTCATCGTTTGATCACATCCGCTCTAAGCATCGTCATTGATGCCCAAGAACTTGCACGGTTTTTAGTCCACCAATGTATATAAATCTATGCCTAGTTAATCAGATTAATCATGTTTATAAAGTCAAAAAATTTTGGTTAGTAATAATTCAATCAACAATACTTAGGCCCGAAGTTATACAATCATTGATTTGACTTTATAATTATGCAATGCATTAAACCTCATATAATATTGATTTACCATGGTTAATCTGGTGATTAAAAATCCTTAATAACATTGCATTAAAACATAGGTATTGTATAATCATATTACCTCTCTATGCGCTCACCGTTAGATCAAACAATGATGGGGGCACGATCGTTGGATTCCCCAGACATGTGCAAGGGTTAGCAGGATGAAAGGGAAAAATTAACAATGTATTAAACCCTTATAAATCATGATTAAGTGCTGGTATTAATTTTAATAATATATTTAATTAATTATCCAACCAAAAACCTCATGAATTAACCTTTGATCATTTGAGCATAGCACCGCCATCAGATTTGGGTGGGCTTGAGCACTGTCATTAGATTAAAAAATATGAGCACCTTTAATCTGGAAGGGGGATCATTGCATATGTGTTTAAGACCCTTGATAATAATGATTATGCACAAAGATTAACCTCTAATAAAACAATTTAATTAATATTTCATAGAGAACCTTGCATAGCTAACCTTCAATCATTTTTGATAACGCGCTACCATTGGATCCGAGCGAAGATGGGTGCAACCATCGGATTATCCATAAAGGTGCACTTCATATCTCAAGGAGGGAAAGTTTGACCTTTATGAAGCTCGACCTTTGGATATAGGTATAATGAGCATGACCATAAGATATAACTTTAACTATAACTTTATCGACGACCACCTCGTTAATCTTCGAATGTTTCAGAAAAACACCATCATTATATCTGGCAGGATCAAGTGCAATCGTTAGATCTAATGAAGCTACGCACTTCATATCCCCGATGTTTGACTTGTCAATATTTGATCACTTCGATGAAGTGCTACCATCGGGTCTAAGTGGGGATCGAGTGTGACTGTTGATATTTTCTAATCTGCAAGATGATTTACTAGGGGGCACATGACATTTTTGGTGCTAAATATTAGCTTGCTTTATGGGTGCACAACCGTCAAATTTAGGTGGAGCGAGCACTACCCTTGGATCTTTCGGATCTACCCGATGCTTAGTGGAATATGCGCATGACATTAGGTCATTCATGTTTAACTTTTCAACCTTAAAGCTTGAGTATTCTGGGAATGCACATCTATTGGATTTGCCATAGATTAAGTGCAATCATCTAGATTGATCAACCTACTCAACGTTTAACTAAAGGGGGTGTGTAACCCTTACTTGGTTTTGATCGAATAATCTACCTTATACCTTAGGTTATAATATTTTTTAACACTAAATTTTGAATTAACCTTAGGGTTTCTTTGTGAAAGCACATCCATCGTATCAGTCTGGATTGATTGCTACCATTGGATCTATTAAATCTGCCCGATTTTTAACCGAAGGGGGCGCATACCCTCACTAGCCCATGTGATTTATTTTGAACCTTAGGTTTATTTTAATTTTTCTTAGGCCTAAATATTTCGATCAATTTTATTATGGACCAAATGACTTTAGGGGTTCTCATTGGTTGATATTATATTTGATTTGCAAATTATAAACCCTTTAATAATCAAATAATTTTAATGGTCAAGGGGAATTTTTATCGAACGTTTGATTTCTCTGAATTTTTATAAGCTCATGAATTATCAGATAAGGTTAACGGTTAATTCCTTAATGAATAATGGCTAATAATCAAACAATTATAGTTATGGCTTGAGACTTCATTTAGATGGACTTTTTTATAATTTTTTTTAAGAACCAAACCATTGAAAACCAAATTTTTAGAAGTAAATGCAACAGAGACCAACAACATTTGGTAAAATTATTGAAGCCAAAAAGTTTAAAAGCTAGGGGAATCTGATGTTGAGTCAAATTTAGCTCCAGCATGCCATCTTCCTCATCCTAATAAAATCCATTTGAATAAATGACATAACCATTAAGATGGATGAATTCTATATTACTATTGAACGAAGGTAAAGGCTAGCTATACCTAAGGTTTTAACCTATCCCATAGTATCCCAACCAAGATTTAATTTGTAAGGGTTCCTTGATACCCTATTCACACAAACCTAGTACTTCATATTGATATCCCATATTGGAAAACAATGTTTTGAAACTCGTAATTCACGATAAACTTGGGAGCCTAATTTTTGCGAGTTCTCGACAACTCAGGAAAAAATCAGCAAAAACTTGAAAAAAAACATCGAAGAAATTTTAAAAAATAAATAAACAAACAATTTTTTTTAAACCTAAGATCACAACAACATTAGGCTCCTCAATCATATGTCGATCGTATCCTCAATAAATAAATAAATAAATTAAATATATTTTATACATATGATCCCCTGTCCTACCGTTCCTTTACCTCGATCCTATATGAGTCTTGTCTGCATTTCCCTTCCTCTATCCTATATGAATCTAATGTTATCACGAGATCAAGAAGCCTAATTTTTTTGTCCTTCTTTGATCTTTCTTCGATCTATCACCCGATACAATAGATTTGAAAGATTGAATAAAGAGGAACCTCATTAAGAAGAGGTACCTCATTAATATATAAACTACATTATTTTAATAATAATATTGTTTGTATTTTTAAAATATTTAATTAAAATTTATTTGTATGCATATCCCCTACCTCTATACCTCCCCTGCATCGGTCCCTACCTCATCTCCTACATCTCCCCTACCTAAGCCTTGGTCCCTACCTCCCTTGCATTTCCCCTACCTTAGCCCCTACTTATATCAATACGATTCTTAGTGAGTAATCATCGAGTACTTGAATAATGGTTGAGTAACTCAACGTGAGTTGGCTAGTTACTCGACCCAAGTTTTTAGTAGAAAAACTCACAAGCCTCGCTGACCCATGAGTTTCACGGGTACTCATGAGTGACCTGTGAGTTTTGAAATACTATTGGAAAGCATCTACTTAGGGATGAGATATAATTTCAATAAGAAGTATGCAATATACTATCGTTCATCCAAAGGGTTACTACCATGGACTTTCTTATTGTTGGTAATAACAACATAAATGAGCGATCAATTCCTATTTGTACAATTTTATCCTTATTACTAGAGGGAAAACTTAAGGTTTAGGTGGAAAAGGGAGATTAGATAGGTCTAAGACAAGTTGATTATTATTTGATTTGTTATTATAAATGATGACTAGTTTAACATATTAACCCTTGAATTTATTATTAGATGAATTATTTAAGGTAAGAGACCTTAATGCATCAATGATAGTAAGCTAAGAAGGAGAATATGATTCAAGATATGAATTTAAAGAATGACAAAGATAAAATTTAGGATTTTCAACCTCAATAACCTAACAATAAATAAAGGGTTTTAGGCCACCTAGGTTGTGATAAGTTTTTCTCTTGTATTTGTATTTAAGGCACTAGTTAAGAGTTAAAGGTATGACCCACATCTCATGGATCCATGGTATTACAATAAGATGTGGTGGGTTAGGTTACATGGTATGATATAGAAGAGAGTTGTGAGTGTAGGGTCTAAATCCAAGGGGTATGAATTTTATGCCACTACCCTCACATTCCCCATTGTCAAAATCCTTGAAAATAAAATCATATTTCTCCAATATTATTTGGTTAGCCCAAAATGATTGATGAATTTAAGGCTACTAACATTGATACCAAAATCATTATTGACTAATATTTTCTTGATGAAATTGTCACTAATATTATGTGTTATGTATAACGATAGCTTTTGAGTCATAGAGGATTGAGTAATATAATCCTCATAGAATGATATGAATTCATGGTTAACCCCAATGCATCCTATTATAGAAGTAAGATCATTTAGGTTGAGGTTTTAAGGAAATACCTATTTACTCAAGATTTTGAGTAAGATATTTCTATGGGCTAGAGAAGACCTCAAAAGTTCAAGAAGAGAGATTCTAGTTGGGTTACTCTCAATTTTATGAAGCAAATTAAAATCACCCTTAGTCTTAGATCCTGATTGGATGATTAGAGGAGGTCCATCAAGTGGATAAATTATTTTTGCATAAAACACCAAAGATGTCCTAGAAGGTTGATTGGATGATGGATTTTTGTGTTGTTTGGTTAGAACACAAATGTGAGAGATATAAGTATAAGAATGGAGCATCCCAACCATCTCTTGGTTTAGATATGGGGTGTTCTTGTGGGGAATGTTATTTGTTACATTTTCATTTTTATTATGATTAGGTAGCATTTATTGAAAGATTCCAAGATCTTATTTGGAAGAAGAATGAGAGTCAGAGACATTGAGAATAGCTTAGCCATTGTCGATTAGGTCTTCAAATTTCTAAAACTAATGTATTTATTGGTCATGTGACCATTGATGTGGTGAAAGACACATTGCTTATTAGGAAAAAACCAAGGAGACTTTTCCCTTCTAGGTTCAACAAGTTTGATAGGCAAATGCTATATCACCTTAGGATTTAGGAGTTATTTTAACATGGATAAAAGAGGCTTATCAAGATAGGAGTACCTCCTTTTGAGATTTTGTTGCTTAGGATTTCCTAAGACATGCTTTTAAAGGTTTGTGACAACTCTAACATTATTTTCTTGACATGAATCTATGACTTCATTGCCTATAATATATTTATTTTGTACAACCCCTTTAGGTTAGAGGAGGACTTACTTCCTCTTTTCGGAGTTAGTATTTAGTTGCATCTTTTGAAAAATATGACCTCTATTGTCTTTATCATGTCAACTAAATATTTGAAGAAATATACACTGTCCATCTCTAAGAAGGTCAATTGCTCATTTAATTTCTTATGAAGATGTCTAGAATATCTCTAGGTGGAGTGATGTATTATAGATTCCCCACTAAGATTCTCTATCTTATTAAGATATTTGTAAAATTCTTGTCTTTTGATTGTTTGAGTTGGTGGAGGTGACTAATGATAGCATTTTATTCAATGTATATATATAACTAATTGATAAATATTTTGGCAAAGTCCCTAAAGTTTTGTAAGGAATACCTCGTTATTTGGTAGTACCATTCCAAGGTGGTACCACTAAGGCTCCTAGGAAATATTTTAAGCAACAATGTTTCATCATAAGGAATGTTGCTACAAGTGGTTCTAAAAAACCTAAGGTGATTGATAGGATCCTCCTTCCCATTGTACAATTGAAACTGAGGGGTTTTAAAGTTAGGAGGAAAAGGATAACTATCTATAAAGGGATATAGGGGTTAGTTGCACAAGTATTCATATTAGTAGTTTTTACTAGATGAATATAATTAGATGATTAGTATTTGTTGTTTTAATTGCTCTAGTTGATAATTTAAGACTTGAAGTTTAGAAGAAATAAGATTTGATGGCATAAAAGGTATGTGCAAAGATATAGAGGGGACTTTCTAATGATAAATATAAGAAGGAGGTTGGTACACATGGCATATGATGTTGACATTTGCATCATATGATTTGAACCTAGGGTACCTAATATTAAAGGATTAAAAGATGAAGGATGAGATATTTTGGTATTAGGAGTTTTTGTGAAACCCATACCCATACTTGTGAGATTAATATGAGGATTAGATATTGGGATACTTTATAACACACTCTAATTGGGAGTGTAGTTTGTGCTTGCTTTTTGGGATACAAGGAAACTAAAATTACCCAATAATAATTCCTCAAGGGTAGGAAAATATGAGTGATGCTCTAGTGGAGGTTGGAGAATTTTATCTCCCAAAATCCATGGATGTGGTTATAATAGGAGGATTTGAATCAACGAAATGAGATATTGATGCATTAATGCTTGCATCTATAGATCCAAAAAATATATTTAATTGACTTAATGGCAAGTATTAAAGCCATGTTGGTGAGGATGGTCCATGAGTTAATACACCTTCATAGAATACCTAGGGTGTCCCACCATTTCTTAAGGAAGGCCTTGATGATTTCCATATACTTCTTCAATAAGTAGGCCATATGAGCAATAAATTGAAAGACCGAAATTCCATATCATCATGGGTAGTCTTAGAGAACACCCAGGTACAAAAACCTCATCTTCTTAATTGAAAATAGGGTTCTCGGTTGGTCATCATGAACTTTGTAGGAGGATCAAGATTAATGGCCAACCAAATAGTAGCACTGCAAGTTAGGTAGCATTTCTTAACCATAGGTTTAGGAGAAGAGAGAGGATTAATTAAGTTTTGATGTTGATAAATTTTATTAAAGAGGAAAGAGAAGATATTTTATCAACCTTATATCACATTCCATCAATATACCAAACTAACATATATATCTCAAGGACCTCCCTATGGATTGAAGGTCTCAATATACCTAACTCCTCTATATGTAATCATTGGCACATGAGAGAAAGCCAATATATGGGACACCAATGATACATGGAAGTGACCCCCTAGATGCATAGCCAAGATGGTACATGAGGTGTAATAATATGTCTCCTTATTAACTCCATGAGTCCACTACAATATACTCCTTACTAGGTGTAAGTATGCACAAAAATTTATATGGGCGGTTAGTGGTTGAAGCTAGCTATATATATTATATAGCCTAGTACCTCATATGATAGTTACTTAAAGGACTATACAAATACTTAGTAGGACGAATAATTTATTATGTTTTTATTATCTATATTTAATGTGATCTATCTTAAACAAACAAGATAAATCGTCTTTGATTAAAGTTTGATATATTTTAGTTTTATTTAAGGTTTAGCTTGGTCAAGAGAAATCTAGGGTATTATAGTAGTGTTTATATTAGGTTCACCAAAATTTGACAAGGGGGATTAGAAAAATTAGCATGAAGGGATTCTTCATGATGCTTCCCTCTCATTCCTCACCTTGAAGATAGGGGTAGTTTGCAAGCTTAAGGTCTAGGGTTTAGTGGATTAGTTAGAGAACACTCATGTTTCTCACAAGAATTTTTCTTGATGAAATTTAACCTTAATCTAGTCCTATTTAGTCCTATTTTTCTTTGAATATATTTCTTTCAAGAGCAAGGGCTTGAGAGGGATGCATAAAACAAGCCTAATGCAAACTATGCATAATTTTATTTTTAATGATGATGAGATTAAAGATGATTCCATAAATGATTAATGCTAACTAGTTTTTCCCATTACTTTTATTATTAATGAATAAATAAAAGCACAAAAATAAAATTAGATATACACTAGAAAACAAACAATCCTAATATCTAAATGCTAAAATGAAAGAATAATGATTATAAAAACCTAGTTTTCTACCACAAAGGCAAAAGTGTTATGGTCCCATAGAAGCACTACTATTTCCAAGGAATTTCCATCAACATGACTTCTAAATGATACTTTTTATCACCTACAAAACATATAGAAAAATTATAGATCAATGGTAAAGGGGTCTACATAAGTTGGAGAAATTTATATGCCTCCCTTGACTAACATCAAAGCCTTGCTTAGAGATAATATTGAAATTTATAAATGATAAAAGCATGGACTATATGCTCAATGGAAAAAGTACCATTGGGTGAGCAATAGCACTAGTTGTCATGACCCTCCCTTGGAACACTTTTTCATATGATGGACTTATGAATTTATATGTTTTTTAATGATAGATTAAATGGCTATACAATGATTAGTTGTTTATTTTATTGAAGAATATGATGTTGCTAATGGATTTGTATGATTGCAGGAATAGATATCCTTGTGAGAGGGTAGAGGACTAATGGCTAAAGTAGTCAAAATGATCTGACACATGATATCCACTTTTAGACTTAGTTCATGCCTTTACATTTTGCATTTATCATTCCTACATTTAAGTGTTTGTTATCATTCCTAAATCTTCTTGTGGTTTGAATTACTTTATATAGATATAAAGTAATATGGAATAATTACGGCATGCTTGTTAGTAGGAATTACTAATATTCTATGTTATAAGTCTTCTTGCAATATTGATTTGCTTAAGACATGGTATTAATAAGTCTTGCTTATTAATGCACCTTGTGTTTGACTTTAGAAGGGTTTTCTAATGTAATATAAATAAAAAGACCTATTAATAAGAAGGAATGAAATTAATATTTTTTAACATTAGAATAGATGAAAACAATGACAATTATTAAATGACCTTGCATTGTTTCAATTTAAAACCAAAACTTAACAAAATGGTGTTGTGGGTAGTTGTTGAATTCATTTCATTAAGCGAATCCTCTCCCAATTTTCTTTAAACCCATATGGAAATAATGAGAAGGGAAGTTTTTTCTTCAACCAAGAATATGCAAAATAGATAGGGTTTTGAGGATTTCGAAGAGCAAAAGTAACAAGGGATTTTTTCTTCTGTGTGTACTTTGGTCTTCTACAATAAAGTATCTCCAAGTTATTTAAGGTACTCTGTGTCTATTATTTTATGTCTAGAGTAGTTGCTTTAGTTTGTGAAAAGCATTCAATAGGGTTGGATTTTTTTTAAATAGTAGATTTGATTGCACATTTAGTGTTGGAAATATGAGCAAGATTTGTTGTCATTGATGTCAAAGAAATACTAAGCAGATGTCAAAGGAATATTAAGCAAATGGTTCATGGTTGATTTTCTAAGAGGTAAGGATATAATATTTAATTTAAATATTATATGCCTAGAGACCCCAAAAGAGAAGCAAGAAGGATAACAATATTATAATATTTGGGCAAAAAAAAAGGTTGAAAAGTTATCTTCGTTCAATGGTGGTTGAAAGAAAATAATAAAGTTATTTTGCTAAGGTGATAATGGCAAAAGGTTCCCCTAAAAACCTAAGAAATATCATATTTGATTTTATTTAAAAAAGGCCCAAAAGACATTTAAATATTTAATTTATAATATTTAAATTCATTTTGAATTTAAATAATTATAATTAAATATTATTTTCAAAATGCAAAGTCAAATTTATTATCCATCGACGTGAAGGCAAATGCCTTGGAAATGCATATTAATATAGCCTTAATCAAAGGCTTTAGAATGTGCATTTTGAAAATCAAGTGTTTTGGCTATGTTTTTCGATCGAACAAGGAAGGGAAGAAGAAATCATGCATAGTGCTAACTCCAAGAAGAGAAGGCATAAAGAGGATAGACATCAAAATCGTAGCACCATCCAGGTGGCTAGCCCAAATGATGATTGGCTTTGGCGCTAAGTTGTAGCATAGGGGAGATCTTAGGTTTGAGACTCTATGGTAGCGAAAGGAGGAAGATTTTTATTTTTAA
Source organism: Wollemia nobilis (assembly GCA_028583015.1). NCBI lineage: Eukaryota > Viridiplantae > Streptophyta > Pinopsida > Araucariales > Araucariaceae > Wollemia > Wollemia nobilis. Next base: position 1,285,893 of record JAQPPZ010011269.1, on the reverse strand, counting down.
AAGCTTCAATGATAACTTAGAAAATAAGTATGCATTGGCACACTTAGGTCCCACGTGAGTGTCTATATCACACAGTGGTTGAAGCCGCAACTAGGGCACTAGTGGAAGTGTAGCATGGGTTCGATTCCCACCAAGGGCAAAAGGTATTTAATTTTTAAATATTTAATTGTTTATCCTAAGGTTTATTGGCATGAGCATTTGGGGAGGTATAAGGTTTATGGAAATAAATTTTACATTGTAATTTTTGGTGATTAAAGTATTAAAAGGAGTAATAAGGCTTTAGAGGAGTTTAAAATTTATTTTAAAATAAAGTCTTATTATGTTTAAAAGTTGAAAGGAGGAATAAGGTTTTTGAGGAGTTTAAATATTATTTTAAAATAAACTCTTATTGGATTTAATAGTTGAAAGGAGTAATAAGGTGTAATTAAGATCTAATGTTTTGTATGGTTAAAATAATTTGTGAGAAAAATATTGAATGAATTTTTGAGAAGGTTTTTGCTACCTAACCCTTTAAGATTGGCAAAAGAGAAATTGTGATTGAGATAGGTGTTCTAAGGATAATTCTTCATAAAAAAAAAAAGTATGGGCACATCTTCCTTGAGAGTTATTGTTGGATATTGTGAATGCTAAGTTGGAGAGAAAAGGTTTGTTTGATAAGCATTGTTGAGTTTGATTGTTAAAGGTTTTTCTATGTGAAAGTTGATGATAAAAATTTTGTTTGATAAACATTATTGGAAACATTGAGTGAGCCTTCACATGCATGATTAGGGTTTGTGCAAGATCATGAGTATCATTTTTATGTGAAGTTGAGAACTATCCTGAACTAGGGTTTGTGCAAGATCATGAGCATCATTGTTATGTGAGATTGTTTGATAAGCATTGTTGGAAATAATTGAGTGAGTGTTCATATGCTTGGAGTAGGTTTTGTAAGCAAGGAGTGTTTCATTGAGTGATTTATTGAGTGCAGTTGATTGAGCCTAGTCAAGTGTAAGTGTTGAAGTGATAGTTCAAGTTCTATGAAACAAATTATTCTATATTCTAATTTGAAAAAGAGATTGGAAGTGATTGAGTGTTTGTGAGTGTGAAGCATATTGAGTCTCTAACAATTCTCTATATGTTTTTGTGAGTTAAACAAGATTTTATGTGAAACTTGTTTATGTGATTGAAGAGGTTTTTTGTGACAAATTTAAGTTGTATAAAGCTTTTGTGAAAGCTATTGGACAAGTTCTAGTGAGGACTTTTTGAGTAGAGTTGAGGTAAGCCTAGGTGAAGACTTGTTGAGTAGATTAGACAAGTTCTAGTGAGGACTTGTTGAGTAGATTTGGATCAGTTCTAGTGAGGACTTGTTGAGCATATTTGAGGTAAGTCTAGATGAAGACTTGTTGAGTAGATTGGACAAATTTTAGAGAGGACTTGTGGAAAAATTAGTGTGAGCTTTTGTGGAAGCTTACAAGGTAGATTTTAAAAAAGTCTTTGAGAAGAATTGTGAGCAGAGTTGATTGATTTATTTGTTCAAACCTTGGGTTAAGGTTTGGGGCAGATCTAGCAAAGTTAATTTGTGATTGAGTCAATCTTTGGGTTAAGGCTTGACGACAGATTTGAGGATAGATTTTGGTGTAGATTTGAGAATAGAGATTGAGCAGATTTGTGCTAAACTAAAGGACTGTGTTTAGTGTAGATTTGAGGATAGATATTGAGAAAATTTATGCTAGACCAAAGGAACATGTTTACTACAGACTTGAGATAGAGCAGAGAGCAAGCTTTGGAGGTGACAGAGTATATAGGATGACAATATCTAGTGGATAGAGGTCCATTAGCCAAGGTAGTGAAGGTAGGTCTTCTAAGTTAGGGTAGGAGTCTTAAATGGATAGAGATCCATTAGCCAGTGCAGTGGAGGCATCAGTTCTTCTAGAACATCACCAGCTAGAGCAGAGGAGAAAGGAGTTCTCTTGTGGATAGAGATTTATGAACCAGCTGAGGAGATTGATGTATCCTATGGATAGAAATCCATGAACTTGATTAGGGTATTAGTGTCTCCTTTGGAAAAATGTCCTTAAACATTGTAATATGGAAAGGATTCCCAAGATATTTGTTGAGAAAATTTTAGTAAAATATTTTCTTCGTGGAGTAGCCCACATTGGGTGAACCATGTTAAATTGGTATCTCTATTGTGTGTGGTGATTTATGCATTACTTTGATTACTACTGTTGATATTGTCATTGATATATTGCATAATATTATTTGGGAAAAAAAGTAAAAAGTGGTCTTATAATGTTCACCTTCCTATCGGTATAAGCTTGTGTTCTTCAATTGGTATCAGAGCGGGTTCCTTCGAAAGTGTTTAAAAACTTGAATAAAAAGCTCACAAGAAAAAAAATGGTTTCTAAGAGTGGATCCTTAGATAATTCAACACTAGTATTTGATGGAAGCGACTATGTATTATGGAATATGAGAATGAATATTCACCTGATGGCTCTTGGAAATGAAATATGCGAAGTAGTTGAAAATAGATACACACCACTAGCTACTACACCTACAAATAAATATGGTAAGCTTCTCAATCATTACAATTAAAAATAAATAAATGTAATTTTGAGAGGTTTGCATAAAACAAAGATTATAAAGGTTATGCACTACAAATCAACAAAGAAAAATTTGGGATAAATTGCAAGGCATATATGAATGAGATAAAAAGGTCAAAAAGGTAAAGTTGTGAAATCTCAAGGGAATATTTGAAGACCTAAGAATGAAGGATGATGAAGACATTAGTGCCTATCTACTTCATGTAGACGAAGTCATTAACTCCATGCAAATACTTGGACATAATGTTTGTGATAAGATTTTAAGGTCACTCCCAAATAGGTTTAGTGAAAATATTTTAGCTATAGAGGAATCAAAAGATAGTGATATTTTGACAAGGGATGAATTACATGGCATTCTAATAGCTTTTAATATGACAAAAAAAGAAGAACCTATTCCCTAGAAAGAAGCATCCTTGAAAGCTACTAAGAAGATAAAGGAAAATAAGTCAAATTCAAGCAATGACTCATTTAGTGATGAAGAAGTAAATTATGGTAGAAGGAACAAGGATCCAAAAAATTTTAAAGGTACAAAATATGTTAGATGTTTCAATTGTGAAAATTATGGTCACTATGCATCTGATTTTCAAGAAGCTAGAAATAGCAATGATAAAGAAAAACAAGATCATAAGAACATGGAACCAAACAAATACAGGTACCAAAAGAAAAGCAGGGATGGACAAGGCAAGCAAGGAAAGAATTTCTTCCAAAGGCATAAGAAGAGTTACTATGCAAACAAGACAAGTAAGTACTCAAGTGATAGTGATGATAGTTCCTCAGATAATGATAAAGATGAAGTTCTATTTATGGGAAAAGAAAAAGAAGTGGTTAGGAAAAGGTCACCAATAATTCTCAAGTGTTTTAGATGTGGTAACTTTGGTCATCTTGAAGATAGTTGTACAAGGAATGGATTCAGTTTCAGTGATGATGAATATGAAGATACACTCGAAGGACCAAAAGATAATATTCTTATGGCATTAGAAGAAGAAGGAGGTGTTCCTATAGAAGACGAGTCAGAAAATATTGAACATGTTTTCAAAGGCAAAAAAATAGAGAAAGAATAAGAGAAAGGAGAAGTTGATCTTGAGGGTGAACTTATTCATGCCCTTGATGCATTAAGGGAGGTAAGAAAGAAAAAATCAAAACTCAAGCTTAAATTTCAAGAATGTGATGAAGATAAAGGAAATCTTATAGAGGATCTAAATAAGTCAATGGCTAAGACAAGAAGATTCAAAGATAAGTTAGAATAAAAGGTATTAGAATGTGAAAGGTTAGAGCATGAGGCATCTATACTAAGGAAAGAAGTAAAAGAGTCTAAAGAAAAGTTACATAGGTTTGGAAGAAGCTCAAAGAACTTGGATAAGATTATCAAGGTACAAAGATCTTCATAAAACAAAATAGGACTTGGTTTTCAACAGGTACAAAAAGGACAAGGAGATGAGTCAATATCAAGTTCTGAAGAAGAATAAAGTTTAGAAGAAGAAAGTGTAAGAGAGAGTGAGACTTCTGAGGATGAGTTGAAAAACAAAAAGTTCAACAAGGAAAGGAACAATGCACAAGTGAGGAACATATGGAATAGGAAGCAACACAAGGTAGAAGAGACTAAGATACCAATGAGGTCAAGGCAAGGCAGTTTCAATGGATGATGTTTCTCATGTCACAGGTTTGGGCATAAGGCTACACAGTGCAGGACACATGGAAAATAGGAATATGGAAGGTTCAAAAATAGGTAACTTTTTCAAGGGTATTGCTACTCTTGTAACCAGTTTGGTCACAAGGTAATGAATTGCAAGGTTCATGACATGAATAGATATGGCTTCACTAAGAGAAATTCTAAGACATTTGCACCTCAAAGGAATAATAACATTAAGTGTTATAAGTGCAATAATTATGGATATACAACAAAGTGGTGTAGAGAAAAAATTTCAAAGACAAGTAGGAACATGAATAGTCAGAGGAATCAGAAGAATCGGATGAGGAGGAAAGTGGACAAAGGTAAAGATCAATGCATGTTGGGAGTAGAAATACTCCCACCCCAGAATTAACCACCTCAAGAGGAGGTAGGTGGAGGGGCTAAGCTAAGAGTCTCATTCTTAGCCTCGAGCCCCAAAGGTGACCCTTTGCCATTGATAACAAAAGGAGAGATATTTGAGTAAGGGGGAGAGATTTGAGTTAGGAGGAAAGTATTCAGTCAGGGAGAGCAGTTTCTCAGGGGGAGTAGAACAGAAAGAGGTAAAGGAAATGATAAAAGATAAATGGGTTGCCATCAATGACAAAGGGGGAGATTATTGGAAATATGAGTAGGATCTGTTGTCATTGATGTCAAAGAAATACTAAGCAGATGTCAAAGAAATATTAAGCAAATGGTTCATGGTTGATTTTCTAAGAGGTAAAGATATAATATTTAATTTAAATATTATATGCCTAGAGACCCCAAAATAAAAGCAAGAAGGCTAACAATATTATAATATTTGGGAAAAAGAAAAAGGTTGAAAAGTTATCTCCATTCCATGGTGGCTGAAAAAAATAATTATCTCCGTTCTATGGTGGTTGAAAGAAAATAATAAAGTTATTTTGCTAAGGTGATAATGGAAAAATATTACCCTAAAAACTTAAGGAAGATCATATTTTATTTTATTTAAAAAAGGCCCAAAGGACATTTAAATATTTAATTTATAATATTTAAATTCATTTTGAATTTAAATAATTATAATTAAATATTATTTTTGAAATGCAAAGTCAAATTTATTATCCGTCGACATGAAGGCAAATGCCTTGGAAAGGCATATTAATATAGCCTTAATCAAAGGCTTTAGAATGTGTATTTCAAAAATCAAGTGTGTTGGTTGTGCTCGTCGATCGAACAAGGAAGGGAAGAAGAAATCGTGTGCAACACTAACTCCAAGAAGAAAAGGCATAAAGGAGATAGGTGTCAAAATCGTAGCACCATCCGGATGGCTAGCCCAGACGGTGATTGGATTGGGATAAGTTATACATAGTGGCAAATATTCACAATTTTGGTGAATATTAGGATTTTCAAAATTTTAAATTGGCGAATATGAGGACCCTCGACATCGGCTCATTCACCTAAAATTTTTAGGATCAATTTTTTCTTAGGGTCAATTTGCCACAATATATATCCAAACATAGGCATATTTGTACTCGTTGGAAAGCTCTTTTCAAGCCTAATATAATGGTGGTGTTTTTATGAAGTTATAAGATGATTTAATAGGTCAAAAGTGATCCCAAATATGACATTACATTTTAGGGCTTCAAATACCACATTTTTTTTTAATTTGTGGAAAACATCCCAAAAGGGATGCCAAATTCCACCAAAAACACCCAAGACTCGGACCTGGCCTACCACCTTTGACATACTCAAGGAGCAAACAAACACACAAAACCAATTTAAAAATAAGTAAATAACAACAAAAATAATAAAATAAAATAAAAAACATGCTCCTTGAGTGTGTCAAAAACAAAAGCACAACCAAACCCGCACAATAAGATAAAAGAAACCACAACACAAACCACATAGAAAAACACAAGAACCACATAACAAAACACAAACAAGAAAAAAACAACATAACACTACAAAGACATAACCCAAAAAAAACATGAAAAATAAACACAACCAAAACCTAAAAAATTAAAAAATAAAAATAAAAAACAACCAACAATAGAAAATAAACAAAAACAAAAAACATAGAAAACACTCACACATAAAAACACGAATTAACACAAACAAAGAGAAACCCAAGAACAAGAACGAAAAAAACACAAGAACAATAACAAAAGACAAAAAAAAAAACACAAAACAACAAAAACACATGAACACCAAAAAACAACACAAAGAACACAAAAACAAAACAAAACAAAAGAACCCACCCACCTTAAAAAACAAAAAATAAAATAAAAAACAAAAAAGAAAAAAAATTGAACATAACAATGACCTATCTAGACCAGAAGACTATTAAGGCAAGAATCAATAGAGGAAACAAAATAAAGAATAAAATGAGCTAGGGAACTAAAAAAAACTGAATGAACCAAAGAGAAGCAAAAAAAAAAAACAAGAAGAAACTAGGTACCTTCAGAACTGGAGCCATCCAAATAAATGATAGAAAGAAGAGCTTCCCTAATTTTAGAAGCCCACCATATAGGAGGGTGGCCATAACAAGTAAGATCACCTTTGTCCAAAGCCCAATTAGCTAAAGCATCAACACTCTTGTTTTGATCTTTGACCACATGATTGTAATCAACTTTCAAAAATCCCATCTGGATTAATTGAATCTTCTCAATAATTATTTTTATTCTCCAATCCACCTTATGATTCTTAGGAGTCTTCAAGAGATTAATCATAAGTTGAGAGTCAAACTCAACTAACACCTTTTCCCATCCAACCTTAGTAGCCTCTTGAAGGCCTCTAAGGATACCATACCCCTCAGCAAGGTTATTGGAAAGAATACCCAAATTCTCAGCAAAAGTAAAAACCAGGGATCCATCTGAAAGTCTACCAATTCCTCCCAAACTGGCTTTTCCAGGGTTCCCTCTAGAGTCTCCATCAGTATTGACTTTTCCAAAATCCTTAGGAGGAGGTTGCCAATTTCTAGTCCTATCCATATTACTAATACTCACATTCCCTTTAAGTTGGTTGCCCTTAGAATATTTAATCTTCAATCTTTGCATCACTTGATCCCATCTTTGGTGGGAGTTTTGGGGCTGATTAAGGAGTTGATGGACTGATTCAACTAAGTTGGCTATGGTATTTTTCCAAATATAGTGAATATCCTTCCTATCTTGATTAAAAATTTGGTTGTTCCTTTCATTCCAAATATTCCAAAGAAGAATGGTAGAACCCATCCAAACTAACTGCCTAATAAAATGATCAACACCCTCTTGATTAGGCCAATCCATCCAAAGTTGTTCAAAAGTAAAAAAATTGGACCATTGTAAGCCAAGTAAAGTGGCCATTCTCCTCCATACCTCATGGGCTAAAATACACTCAATAAAATTGTGGTTGAGAGTTTCTACATTCTCTTCACACATTTCACATCTAAAAGGGCCATGAAAACCAAGCTTCATGAGTTGCTCACCAGTAAGCACCCTACGATGCAATAAAAGCCAATTAAAGAACCTCACCTTAGGCCAGAGCTTTAGAGCCCACAATCGATAAAATATGTCAAAAGAATGGTTGGGATTATTATGGCATAAGGTCAAATAACCTTGAGCAACTGAATACTCACCATTAGTAGTGTTGTTCTATCCAAAACAATCTTTTTCATGGGACCAAGAGAGGGATCTCATATGAAGGATGCCTTAGATATCTTGTCTTTGCCTTTTTGGGAAAATACCACAAATTTTGGTGTGAAGATGCTTGATTTGATTTTCTTAGGATTATCCATGATCTACCTTTATTTTAATTAGGATTCACCATTTTTTTACAGCTACATTTTGAGTCCAATCCCTTATGCATAACCCTGGCTTGGGGGCTAAGTTACAACATAGGGGAGGTCTCAGAGTTGAGACTCTACGACAACAAAAGGAGGAAGATTTTTGTTTTTAAAAGCTTTGGTGGTAGCTTAAGGAATAAGTTTGCATGGACACACTTAGGTCCCACATGAGCACTTAGCTCACGCGGTGGTTGAAGTTGCGGCTAGGGCGCTAGTGGAAGTGCAACATGGGTTCAATTCCCACCAAGGGCAAAAGGTATTTAATTTTTTAATATTTAATTGTTTATCCTAAGGTTTGTTGGCATGAGCATTTAGGGAGGTATAAGGTTTATGGAAATAAATTTTATATTGTGATTTTTGGTGATTAAAGTATTAAAAGGATAAATAAGTCTTTAGAGGAGTTTAAAATTCATTTTAAAATAAAGTCTTATTATGTTTAAATTTTGAAAGGAGGAATAATGTTTTTGAGGAGTTTAAATATTATTTTAAAATAAAGTCTTATTGGATTTAATAGTTGAAAGAGTATTAAGGTGTAATTGAGAGCTAATGTTTTGTATGGTTAGAATAATTTGTGAGGAAATTATTGAATGAAGTTTTGAGAAGGTTTTTGCTACCTAACCCTTTAAGATTGACAAAAGAGTAATTGTGATTGAGACAGGTGTTCTAAGGATAATTCTTCATCAAACAAAATGTATGGGCACATATTCCTTGAGAGTGATTGTTGGATATTGTGAATGCTAAATTGGAGAGAAAAGGGTTGTTTGATAAGCATTGTTGAGTTTGATTGTTAAAGGTTTTTTTGAGTAAAAGTTGATGATAAATATCTTGTTTGATAAGCATTGTTGGAAATATTGAGTGAGCCTTCACATGCATGATTTGGGTTTGTGCAAGATCATGAGTATCATTGTTATGTGAAGTTGAGAACTATACTAAACTAGGGTTTGTGCAAGATCATGAACATCATTGTTATGTGAGATTGTTTGATAAGCATTATTGGAAATAATTGAGTGAGTGTTCATATGCTTGGACTAGGGTTTGTAAGCAAGGAGTGTTTCATTGAGTGATTTATTGAGTGGAGTTGATTGAGCCTAGTCAAGTGGAAGTGTTGAAGTGATAGTTCAAGTTCTGTGAAACAAATTGTTCTATATTCTGATTTGAAAAAGAGATTGGAAATGATTGAGTGTTTGTGAGTGTGAAGCATATTGAGTCTCTCTATATGTTTATGTGATTTAAACAAGATTCCGTGTGAAACTTGTTTATGTGATTTAATAGGTTTTTTGTGATAGAGTTAAGTTGTATAAAGCTTTTGTGAAAGCTATTGGACAAGTTCTAGTGAGGACTTATTAAGCCGAATTGAGGTAAGTCTAGGTGAAGACTTGTTGAGTAGATTGGACAAGTTCTAGTGAGAACTTGTTGAGCAGATTTGGACAAGTTCTAGTAAGGACTTGTTGAGCATATTTGAGGTAAGTCTAGGTGAAGACTTGTTGAGCATATTGGACAAGTTCTAGAGAGGACTTGTGGATAGATTAGTGTGAGCTTTTGTGGAAGCTTACAAGGTAGATTTTAGATAAGTCTTTGAGAAGACTTGTGAGCAGAGTTGATTGATTGATTTGTTCAAACTAAGGTTTGGGGAAGATCTAGTAGAGTTTATTTGTGATTGAGTCAAGCTTTGGGTTAAGGCTTGAGGACAAATTTGAGGATAGAGTTTGGTGTAGATTTGAGAATAGATATTGATCATATTTGTGCTACACTGAAGGACTATGTTTAGTGTAGATTTGAGGATAGAGATTGAGCAGATTTGTGCTAGAAAAAAGGACTGTGTTTAGTGTAGATTTGAGGATAGATATTGAGCAGATTTGTGCTAGACCGAAGGACTATGTTTAGTGCAAATTTGAGACAGAGTAGAGAGTAAGCTTTGGAGGTGACATAGTATAGAGGATGAAAATCTCTAGTGGATAGAGGTCCATTAGCCAGGGCAGTGAAGATAGGTCTTCTAAGTGAGGACAAGAGTCTTTAGTGGATATATATCCATTATCTAGTGTAGTGGAGGTAGCAGTTCTTCTAAAATATCACCAGCCAGAGTAGAGGAGAAATGATTTCTCCTATGGATAGAGATCCATGAACTAGCCAAAGAGATTGGTGTCTCCTACGGATAGAAATCCATGAACTTGATTAGGGGATTGGTGTCTCCTTTGGATAGAGGTCCCTAAACATTGTAATCGGGAAAGGATTCCTAAGATATTTTTTGAGAAAATTTTAGTGAAATATTCTCTCTGTGGAGTAGCCCACATTGGGTGAACCATGTTAAATTGGTGTCTCTATTGTGTGTGGTGATTTGTGTATTGATTTGATTATTTCTATTGATATTTCTATTGATATATTGTATAATATTGTTTAGGAAAGAAAAGTAAAAAGTGGTCTTATACTGTTCACCCCCCTCTTAGTATGAGCTTGTGTTATTCATTTAGAATATGGAAGACCTTCATTATGGAAAACATAGAGGAAATAGATTAAACAAATTCTCTTCGACTATTGTATGCATATTCAAGAATGGTAACTAATTAAGTTGATGAGTTTTGTTATGAATTGATTACTTAACCCTCGAAGAGACTGCTATGCACACCCTATACATCTCCAATCAGCTTGGCTAGTTGAATAAGAGAATACCATACGTAAGCTAGTGTGTATTATTTGTTAAACCATAAGCTATTACCTATACCTATTTTTCTATGTTGTCTCCACAAGATCTGATTCATGAAGCACACACGCTTGTCTACATGAAGGTAGACGATGATGGTGTATATTATGTGCCCTTCTCCATAACTTCTTATCCATTCTAAAAAAAACATATCACCATTGATTTTAATAAGGGGTAATGAGGTTCTGAATATCATTTCCACTATTGCCATGTGCCCAAGGTTCGATCTATGTTAGGCTAGTCGTTATGTATTATGCAATTCACGATATGGTTGTAACACACGATGAATATGGAAATAGGATTTAAATAGGCTTAAAATATTAATTGTATGCATTGAATTATATTGCCATTATATTGAATTAATGGATATATTATGCATTTGATTAAGGGTAATAGTTGTATTTATGGAATATTTATGTTATACCTTTGAGTGTTTGTATTTTTTGCTTTGCATTTGGATAAGGGAAGTTCGTATTAGATATTTATTATAAATTTGACTTAGACTTTATGAATATTTGGACAGAGGATGTTCAAATTTGTTACATGCTTTCATATTTTGTCTTTAATGATATAAGGATGAGTTAAAAGACCTAAGGGTGGGACTTTAGAATTTATTTTTAAAACCAATTTATATTATGATTTCCTAGGTTATTTCATAATGCATGGTCATTTTAAAATTGTTGAAACATTACTATTTGAATAATGAAAGAATTCCTTTAATAATTCAAAGGAGACTATTATCAAACCTTTGTTTAAAAATAAGAAATTGATTTTTGTTTTAAATAAGTTCATCTTTTAGGTTTGGAAATTTTGAATTGATTTAAGGATTATATTGTTCTTTTAAAATTATGAAAGTTACTTTGATATATGGATCATCTTTAAAATAAATTTTTCCTTTTAACGGAATGGTTCAAATGAAAGTTACAATGTTATAAAGGATATACTACTTAATGGTTTGTATTGTATTACCATTTGATAAAGTTTAGTGTTAGGATAAATATTTGGGGAAATGATCTTGATGGTTGTTGATTTATTACATCAAGATAATGGGGATTGCTTTATAGTTTTTGTGTCTTTAAGTTAATTGGTGAAATATTATTTCTATTATAGGATTATGCTAATACTTTTGAAAGATGAAATATATATTTTTGTGATTGGGCGTAGAGTCCAATAGTTAGATTATAACTTATGAGGGTTCCAATATTATACTTGGGAAAATAATTGAGGGGATTATTAAGTATTTATGATTAGAAGAATGAATGTGGAATTCATTCGAGAGAATTATGGGGTTCCCTTATTATTTTTGTAAAGTGAATTAATGTTATTCATGTTTTAGGGACATAAGAATTATGGGGTTCTTATGTAATGACTTTGATATGTTGGAAAAATGAATAAGGGATTCCTTTATATAGTTGTATCAATGACTTCTAGACTTATGCAATAAATATGGATGTTTCAAGGTTGGGATTTTTCCTGTAAGGGTTTTCCAAGATATATGATGTGTTATCTATATGTTGACTATCTTTGTCTATGGATTTTGCATTGGAATCAATATATGCATGTTATATCTTGAATCTTAGTTGACTAGAAAATGATATCTATTAGTGTTAATGCTTTATGACATGCTTATTGTGGATCATAGATATCTTTATGCATAAAACTTGTAGAATGTTAAATGTTATAATAAAGGAAGAAGAGAGGGAGAGAGAGAGAGAGAGATAGCTAAGGTTCCTTGGGATATAAGGTTTCCATTAGGTAGGTTTATCCATAGGAGACCAGCTTAGCTAGACCCTAAAGGATAGTACCAAAACTAAGAGAATTATGGTGTAGCAATCCCTTAGGGTTATAATGGGTGCTTCAATAATGGACCACTCAAGTGAGACCTAAAGGTAGGATAAACCTAGATACCATTGTAACTAGATTTGTGTGATGGAATATCGATGGACTATGAGGTATCCATATGAGATATGTCATGTGAATGATAGTCATGGGAACTTGATTGACTATGAGCAAACCTATGAGGGATGTCATTTGGTGTGACAGTCATTGGAAATCATGATTGATTATTGGGCATCTAGGTGAGAGATGTCACATGAGTGATAGTTTCCTCAATTAAACTATTAAGGGAATGGATTAATGAAGCATAATAGTTTTACACATGGTGTAGTGGGTAAAACTATAGAAGCTTTATGCCTAGGTACTAGTGGAGATCAAATGAGACTAGTTGTGGAATTGGCATCCCTTATCGAAAGAATAGGATAGGGTTAATCCCTATGCCATGGTCAAAATGTCCTTCAAAGGAAGGTAAGGAAATGGGGAGACCATGTGAAGGTATCCTTTAAGTTGTATGGGCAATGTACAAGGTGAACCCCAGAGTCAATGCAAGAGTTTGGCCACTCCTGTCCACTCGAGGGATGTTGCAATATTTGGAACTTGAAATGTGGTTGAAATATTCTATTGAATCTATCTAGAACATATTTGGTGAACCTTACTTATGTTTTAAAAAAAAATATATATATATATATATATATATATATATATATATATATATATATATATATATATATATATATATATATATATATAATCTCTCCCAGTTGGGTTATAATTGGGTTGTTACACTAGTGGTGTTTTTATCGACTGACAATGCTTTTACACTTTGTGATTATGGTTAAAACAAAGAGCAATAACACCACTGGACCTACAATTCAATAATTTTTTTTTTGATATATGTAGGAGAATGATACTTAGATGCAATATTTATGATTTTTATAAATTATTCAATAAGGTTCCCAAATCAAGAGGTGTAGGGGTCTTGATAAATGCAATAAAAATAAATATTGCCTAAGGTGCAAGCTAGATGCTCCAAGAAACAAGATGGTAATTATATGTAAGTATGATAATCAAAAAAACATTAGCATGCAATAAATCACATATTAGAGCAATAAGACAAAGATAATGTCAAAAACTAAGAAGGAGAAAGAGCATAATCTAAGCAAACTTGTAGCTTTGAGATACCAAGGTTGATTTCCCCTTTGTGTTGAGGAAGTTTGATGAGATTGATTTTTGATTAAAGATGCTTAAGAGATCGAGAGATTGAGAACTTAAGATCTTGAGAGATTGAGTGCTTAAGATCTTGATTTCTTGAATGCTTAAATGCTTTAGAGCTTGAGAGATTGAGAATTTGAATGCTTTTACAAAATAATGACATGATTTTAGCATAATATTGCAATAGAAGAAGATGATTTTATATGGAATTTTGATAGAGTTTTGTTGCGTTTGAAAACCATATGAATTGGTCTCCCCAAGTGCTGAATTTATAGAAAGATAACAATTTGATTTTGCATCAATATGCAATTAATGGACTAAATATTTTTTTTTTTAGAATTTGTGCTTTGTATTTCTATTGGGGCTACATATTTGGCTAATGTGACCAAATCTATTTTTGGAGGGTAGTTTGAAAGGTACTAACTATCAAACTTTTCCTTTTTGATCTCTAAAAACTAGTAGCAATCAAGGTTGATAGAGCTAGTAGTGCTCATGCTCTAGCATATTTTCCAAGATGGCCATTGCTAGTTAGACAATGCACTAAAAATTGGGTGTCTACAACTAGATTAAAAAAATGCATAAGGTGGCAAGCTCTACTTCCAATATACTGATCTAGGTAAAATCAATGGGGTCATATAGCTATTGAAAATTATCCAATAACTTCTTTGGATCAAGGATACTACCAATGTAATTATGATAGATCTTGTACACATGAAGGGAAATAATGTCATGTACTTCCTTCTTTTGTCCTTATATAGTGTATTATTTTAATAATAATCAATAACAACTAGATTCTCATGAACATACTTGAGAAATACCCTCAATCTTAAATAGGGATTCAATATTGATCCTTCAATTCACATAATTTGGTCCATTTACTACGAGCACATGTTGATCCATTGTGCCTTTATAGAAATAGTCTCCTAAATGTAGTTCTAAAAAAAAATAATATTGTCACAATAAATATCTTGAAAAACCATGCAATTTATATAGAAAAGGTCTCAAAATAATTACATATATAAAAGTTATGGCCCTCAATAGTTTAACCCAAAATTTCTTAAAAACCACCAAAATATTTAACTTGTTTTTAAATTTAAATTAACCTCAATATATCCTATATTGTCACATATCATTGGATGGATATTTAGGGGGTGCCAATTGGGTGATTATTTTATAGGAAATTGGGTATAGAATAAATGAACCAATGACCACCAAGTGTCATTGATATAGGAAAGGAGATGCCACCTATGTGCTAAATATGCAAGTCACTAGGTAGGAAATCAATGAACCACATATTATCATGTGTCATTGATTTAGGTAAATAAGTGTCACTTGAGTAGCAAATCTATAGATAATTGGTTATTGACTAGGAAAGTGAATAATTTTATGTGTTAGTGTCTCTATGTGAATGGATAATATTCCTTATATAGTAAACAAAACTTGTTTAGATGCTTCCACCAAAGTACCATGCTATCCACAAAAGAGTATACAACTAAGTCAATCTTAACAAAGTGGTTAAGAAAGGTGTTAATACTGACACCTCTAGGCTACAAAGAATCCATGTGATCCATTCTATTTACATATACCATGGACCACTTTAAGAAAAATATACCCAAAACATATTTAAAGGTATTCATGGCTTGTATATGGGGGTCATTGGGCCACTTAGCCACCCTCCCCATGCATTTAATGTCAAATGACCACATGATATCCATATTGTGTTGCATAATCTCAATATAATTACAACAACATCCATTTGACAAGTCTTATTTGTAAAAAATGGGGCTAATACTTGACCCTATATCCTTCCTTCAACAAGGAACCATCATAGTCATGATTTACCACTATGCCAACAACTGCATCAATGCATACAAGGGATGGACACAACTTTGTATATTATGTGCTATCCCACATACACCCAAGGAGCATCACATAGTCTCATCCAACTTTGTAGATTTTATCAATGCTTGTACATGAATGTTATTTGCCATTTTACATTCATATTTGATTTTATAAGTGAGATTTATTTCATTATTAAATTGTCCTAGATACATATTTAATTGCTCATATATATTATTCTACACTTATTTATTGTTATTTTGACCTTTAATATTGTGGTCTCTTTATAATGGGACCTATGATATTTTATGGGAGTAAGGCTTAAAAGCAATAGTAGTATCAGAAATACCACTTAACTTTATCCATTTTTGATAGAGTTATTTTATCAGAGTCACCATCATTTAACTCTGTCCATTCTTGATAGAGTTAATTTAGAGTTTTTCCACTTTGAAAGCAGTGAATACTTGGACTCTATTTCTAAAATTTCTGATTGAGTAGATATTGAGGGGACAAGGATAAGTCACCCTAATTTGGATGCTAGGGTCTTTCCACTTGGTTGAAGGAAAACCAATGAATACTAGGACTCAACTAATTTGATTAAGGGCCAACTCAGAAGAAATTTGGACATTGAGAGAGAACCAACTTAGAAGAAAGTTGGACATTGAGAGAAAGCCAACTCAGAAGAAAGTTGGAAGTTCAGGGACATTCAAAGTCACCCTGATAATATTTTGGATTCTCTAGAGAAAAGAAGAGAATCTCTATTGAAGATTGAGAAAACTAAAAGTTGGTAATTCAGGGAAATTTATAATCACCCTGATATTGATATTAGGTTCTCTAGAAAATGAGAATCATATTTTGTTCTTAGATGCAACCTAAGACATTAAAGAAATATTTTAGGCATTGGAGTTAGATTCCAATAAATTGAGAAGCATTCAAGCTTCCTATAGATATTAAGCAAAAGTATATATGGATAGATAATAAGAGTTGTACTAAGAAGTACAGAGAAGAAGCATTTAGAGATAAAGAGAGATAAAGGCATAGAAAAGTTTTGGTTATTCAAAAAACCAGAAACATTAGGTTGATTGTAGTAATACCAGTCTTGTACTTGACATATTTGAATATTTTTTATAGTTTTATTCTACAACAAAGGATAGCGCTACCAGAGTGTAGTCTAGAAGCATTAATGAATAGTGGAGCTATCATACACATAGATGCCTAAGAGGCTAGCATAGAAGAAGAGGCCAACACCCAAAAGGCTTGTATAGAAGAAGAAGCCAAAGTGACAACATTGAAGTTTAGAGGTCAACATCCAAGTGACCAATATTGAAGAAGACTCTCAAGTCACTAGTATCAAAGAAGAGGTCTAAGTCGCCAATATTGAAGAAGATGCCCAAGTGGCAAATATTGAAGAAGATGCCCAAGCAACCAATATTGAGGAAGAGGCCTAAGCGACCATTATAAAGAAAGAGGTCAACACTTATGTGGCTTGCATAGGTAAGTCAAAGAGAACATAATACAAAGTGACCAACCATGAAAACATAATACAATTGTCTATAGGAGACAAAGGTAGTAATAAGAAAGCAAAGCTATGACTAAAAAAAAAGTTTATTGTTCAAAGAATACAATCTAGAGAAAATCCACTTGGTAGTAGAAGAGTGCTATTCAAGTATTGTGCATATTATTCTCTAGAAAGGTGCTATCAATGGATAAAGTGCTTAATTCTCTAGCAACAAAGGATCAAAGATAAATGTGCTATATAATAGGAAAGGATTAAATCAATATGTATTATCTAGAAACACAGAGGATTGAGAGTGAAAAAGTGCTATACAACAATAGTGAAATAGAACATAGTGTTCCATCCAAAGAAAGAAAAATAATATTCCATCAATGAGGCCATCCAATTGAAGGAGACAATTAACAAGCTAGGTTAAGGTAGGAGTAAAGCGTACAATCTAGAAAAGGGACTCAGTCATAGGAGTGAAGCATGCAGTCCAGTTGAAGATACTCAGTCATAGGAATGAAGCTTGTAAATAAGCTAAAGACACTCAAGCATAAGAGTGAAGCTTGTAGTCTAGTTGAAGGTACTGAGTCATAAAAAAATAATATTACACTAAAGGAAAGCTCTACTACTATAATAAAGAAAAATAAATTGAATATCCAAAATATGTAACCCTAACCATTGATGAGAATCTTGCTAAAACCTAAAATTGAAGGCATATTAAATAATTAGCTTGGAAATTCAAAATGCCTGAGCAAAATAATCAGGATTGAGTGTTGAACATTGAATTAAGTAGAGGTCATATTCATACATTACTTATTACTATTATTATTTTTGAATTTACATGGTGGAATTGGTAGTTGCCACGAATACGGGTAGGCTGTCCAGCTTTTATGGCCACCATACTATTTTGTGTTGTCTACCTCAAAAGCCACCATATAGATATTTGCATAGTCCGCCCCTATAACCACCATGCCACAATCATTTTAAACCTTTTATGCCACTGAAAGTACTAGGAAAGGGAAAAACATTCAGTCCGGTGAGGCCCGAGATTTGAACCTTGGACCTCCGCCCCCCTTACGGGGTTGGTCAAACCAATTGGTCTACACCTCGGACTTAAGCATTACTTATTTTTGACATTAATCATTGGTTTCATAACAAAAAGTACGTTAAATAGCCTTTCAAATATTTATTTCTTAGAGGAAAATCAAAGTTCTTAAATTTAAAATTTATTTTTTTATAGTGGGAGTTATAAGGTTTATCTTATTTGTAAAGTTTATTTTAAAATATTTTTTATTTTTTGAATATATTTAATGGTAATTAATATTTGGAGGGAAAATATTTTTTAATATTTTAAGGTTTTTGAGTTTTTGGGAGATTTAATATCTTTGAGGAGTTATATGGTTTTTTTATTATACTAGAGGAATCGGTAACTCGTTAAAATTTTCTACGTCTCTTTGTGGGTTTGAATCTCGTTCCTTGTCACCACTATAACCTTCAGTTGCATCAAGTAAAATTTTTATGTAGTCGGCTACGTTGACGCAACATGACCATCAGTACTACGAGGTCCAAGGGATTGGAACCCTGGTCTCTGCACTTCTACAAAAGTGTTTTGACTGTTGAACCAAGCCCTCAGGCCCAAGGAGTTATATGGTTTAAAGGTTTGAAGGTTTTTAGTTTTTAAAAAGTTTTTGAAATTAGATTTTTTTTAATTTAAAGTTTTTTGAAGATTTAAAGTTTTGAAATTTGAAGAAGTATGATTTGAAACAAAGATTTGAAAATTTTGAAATGGATAATTTTGTAAATTTAATTTACTATGTAGTTAAAAGGACTTCTACATCAAAGGTTTAGAAAAATTTAGCATTTATAAGGTTTACAACTGTGAATTTCATATTTGAGTTATTTTAACTTGGGAGATATAATGTTTACTAAAGTCTTCAATACCCAAATAATGTAATATAGGGGGTGTTGGAATATATTACATTATTTGGTTCATTACTAATGTACCATCATGGGTACATATTTAGATTAGGAGTATATTAGGAGTTAAGTACTTTATTAAAGCAATGTAATAAATGCACAAGTGTTAGAATGTGCAATGATGTAAATGTGCATGTAGTCCACATGTACATGAGTCCTTAGAATAGAATAGTGAGGTGTCATAGGAATATTGAAGGCAAAGAGTTGCATCTCATTATAAATAGGCCTTCATAGAGTAGAAGAGTGAGAGAATTTTGGAGTGCATAGGTAGAGTAGTAGTAGTTACAATGTAGATCCATTTTGTGAAATGGAGAGGTTGTGACCTCCATTGAATAACATTGTATATTTTCGTGAGCTTTCATATATGAGCATTTCTTGAGCATTGTATCAAGTTTTCTATCATATTTTCATGCATATTAGTTAGCCATTATCATAGTTATAATATTGCATGCTTATTTCCATACTTGTGGTTGCATTTCCTTTAAGTTTAAAGCTTCAAAAGCTAACAGTGGTATCAGAGCACACGGTAGATCAATAGGAAATAGAGAGAGCCACAAGAGATATTGAGAGGAGATTGTAAATCTCATTTTTAGATTTCTAAAATTTACTATTGGCTAGAGTTTTTCCATAGAGTTGTAGAAAAACTTGTGAAGACTAGAACTCAACATTGAATCCACTAGATTGGCAATCCAACTAGTGAAGATTGTTTTCTATAGATTTACAAAAATTTCTATTTCTAATATTTTATTGCAAAAAATTAACTCCCAGAAGTTGAGAAACTTCCTACAATAGATAGAGAAGAATTTCACCTTCGTTTCCTAAAATTCTATGTGCTTTCCTCGCACAAGGATTAGTTCTTTGTTGCAAAAAAGTAGAGATTGAAGATTTGGAGGCCTAAGGAGAAAGGTCCCATTAAAATAATTGCAGATTGAAGACTCCAAGTTGGAGATTGAGAAGAGATCTAGTGGCCAAGGAAGCCACATTGAAGACTACAAATCAAGGAGGAGGTCCTAGAAAGAAGACCCCATTGAAGGAAGAAGAGACTCAAGGAGAAGAGTCCTAGTGAAGATTGGAGATTGGTGATCTCCATTGAAGATTGAAAACTTCACATTGAAGGAGAGACCCATAGAAGGTCCTATTGAAGAACTTCCATATTTGGAAGATTGAGGATAGAGAAGGACTAACAAAATTCCTATTGCATATTTTAGTAGCAGTAGATTTAGGAGATCCAAGGAGGATATCTCATTGTAAAACTTCCATAGTTGAAGATTGAAGAGATCAAGGAAGGTCTCATAGAAGTTTTGAGAAACTGCAAGATTGAAGGCCCTAGAAGAGGTCTCAAGGAAAATAAGGGAAGGCTTGGAGAGCCTCATTGGAAGAGTTCCTAGAAGAACTCATTGGTGAAATTTACTACCAAGGAGAAGTTTCTAATAAAGAACTTGGGACAATTATCGCCATCCGACAACAAGCCCAAGAGAGAAGGATTTGGCAAGAATCTTGCCAAATTTTAGAGAAGAATAGTGAAGACCTCAAGATAGTTAGAATCTTGAGAAGAAGGCCATTAGATAGGCCAAGATTGAAGTCAGAATTTGACAAAGAAATTGAAGAAGAAAAGAGATAGAGAAACCACCAAATCTGAGAGATTTGGGGACTATCATTGAAGGGTTCTTGAGTGAATATCTCAACTGCAATTTGGAGGAGTTTCCTACCAAATTTTTGAGATTCAAGGACAACGTTTCGGTGAAGGTTTTGACTGCTTTACAATATGAAATTTTTTAGATTTGAGGATAACGAGAAAGCAACAATTTGGGCAGCATTAGTAGTTGCTAAGGTTCAGATTTTAGAAGTGCATTTTGAAGAAGAATTAAAGCCACCAAACTACAATATTGGGCAGCAAGTTAGAGGAGTCTCTAAGTTGCATAAATGTGAGCCAAAGAGCTATTTTTGGACAACCTAGAAGAGCTGCAATATCATCTACAAAAGGTAGCAATTTAGGTGATTCAAATCACCATCATCATCATCATCTATAGAGGTGAAAAGGTATGCAACAAAGGTGCAAAAGGTTCATTAGTTGAGCTTTTATATTTGGTTTCTTATTAAGTTTATTAAGCACCAATTTCAAGGTTTAAAGGTTGCATAAATAGGTTTTAAACTAGAAGTATTCAAGGTAGTGCAGAAGTTATAAACTTCAAGGTTCAACCTGCACAAAAGAATAGAAGTTAGATATATTTCGAGATAAAGAAAAATATCAACATTCTATTGATCATTCTAAGAAAAATAAGACTCTACAGATTTGCATATACTATAGTGCAAAAACATTATTGAAAAGCTTGGATTATTAAGTGTGAAAGTAACCAAGCAGGAGAAGTATTGCCTAAGGTTTGAAGGCAACATTGACTCTTGTTTTATCTCAGCATTTCGAGAAGCCAAGAGATCTAGTTTAAGAGCATAGGGGGGCAAACATCTACACCATATTAGTCTACATTTGCACAAAATTTCAATAGGCTCTAAAAGTGAAGTATCTCCAAGGTAAAGGGAGATAATTTGTATAGCATTTACCTGTATTTATCACCCAAGCAATAAAAAATATTGCTTTCAAGGAGACAATGAAGAAGATGAAATCATAAGCATTAGCTATACTAAGGACATCCAACATTATAAGGTACATCAAGAAGCCTTTGGTGAAGGCATCACAGGGATCACAACAAGTCTACCTCTAAGTATCACTATCAAATGATATATCACAGTTGTAAAGGCATCATAGTACTCTATCCATGAACTTACATTGGAAGAAGCTATGATTGGCACCAAGTCTAGCCACCATTCTACCCACGCAATTACTCTAATAGTAAATGTTTCATTCAAATCAGATATCCAATGTGGAAGACATCTCAGATTGCAAGGCAGACTCAACAATCCTAAGTAGGAGATACAACAAACCATCGTGCAATGCAAATAATAAGGGTAATTCAATTTTAAGAAGGTTCAATTTTATAGAAGGATACTCATCACCTGAATCCACCTCATAGCCATGCTCAACACTCAATTGTAGTATTTGAAGAACAACTACTTCTTCCATAGAAGCATTGGAGAATAACCATCATTCTCCTATCAAAGAAGCATTGGAAGTAGAACAAGAAGGGTAGAAAACAAGCATTTGAATAACCTACATCAGTTAGGGCAAAAGTGGTGAAAGAGTTGCACCACATGGAAGAAGACATTTCATGCATTTTCCATGATTCCAAGAATAACTCGAGCAAAGGAGAATCCTTGGATATCATTCATATAGTGCTCCTGAAGCGGCATCAATCACAGGTCAGAGATGTTGAAGGAATCTAATGTAACTTGTCATTTAACATTGGAACTAGGTAGAGTGGAAGCATTTTTAAAGAAGCTAGATAATGCTAACACCATTTGGCACTATCCATAGCATACTACATTTCAATCTAGAGATATGTCCTCAAAGAGAAGCACTTGTATAGCACCCATAAAAGTGACGTCAACTAGAAGCTAAAGGAGAGATATTAAGGTGCATTAAAGAAGTGAAGTGGTGCAGATATCAAGGAAGAATAACCAAGTAACTCATTGGCTAAATAGAAGTACTCAGACCAACATGCATAGCAAAATCTAGAAGCTTGTAGACCAAGCCAATTGATGTTGTAGAAGAATACGTCCGCCAGGAGAGATAGAAGTTTGAAGGCCAAGAAAAATAATGTTGAAGAAGAGCTCAGTTGCCACCTTGAATAGAAGTGTGAAGGTCAAGATATCAACATTGAAGGAGAGCACATTCATCAAGGTGATTAGATGCATGAAGGCCTAAATATTGACGTTGGAGGAAGCACACATATCGATGAAAAAGGAAGTGAAAGACTTACACAACATCTTGGAGTTGATAAGAAGTCAACTATCACTAAATTGTAGGAGATCGAACTGATTACAAAGAGCTTGCAAGTTTGAAGTTAAGGTAAGAGTTATATTGCAAGTTTATTAAGGTTAAAATCAACTAAACTTTATACTCTAGAGATATTGAATGATAGGAGTAATAAGGTGTTAATCTCTAGAAAGCATTTTGATTATCTTGAGAAGGAAGTAGAAAATAGAAGCATTAAAATCTTTATTATTATTGCTTCAACTATTTGCAAATATTTAACAAGGAGATATAAGGTGAGTGTAAACTAATTTGCAAATATTTAGCCTTTCTAAATTTCTAACTTGGGAGATACAAGGAATTCTACTCCAAATTGAAATTGTAGAAATTTAGAAACTTCATTATATAAAGGTAGAGGAAAGTCAAACTCTAGATTTATTTAAAAGTTGGAAGATTGATTTTATTAGTCTCATACTCAAGTTGAAGAGACATAGAAAATCCAACTTGAATATCTTAAAGATATTGAGAGTTTTATTGAAATTTGCATCATCTATAAGCTTTCTACAAGAGGAGATAAATAGTTGATTGTAAGTGATAGGAGTTGAAAATTATTCTAAGCTTTTTATCACATTACTAGGGAGACAAAAGAGCTTCAAATTGAAGCAAAACTAGAAAGCTAAGTATACTATCAAAGTTCTTTGATCACTCAATCATTTAAGAGATAAAATGATATTTTTACAAACTTAGAGAAGTTCTTTTAAAGTTGAAGAAGAGAATTTAATTATCCTATTAGGGAGTTATAAGGTAGTCTACAAGGACCATCATGACAACAAATAAATTTATCCTTACAGAATCCCAATTACTTAAAGGACCAAATTACTCATCATGGAAAAACAAAGTAAAGGTAATTTTAATAGTTGAAAAACTTTGGGACATTGTCCAAGGAACAATGACTAAACCTACAAGTGAGTCAAAAATTTAAAAGTATGAAGAAAATGATGCAAAGACCCTCATGATAATAACCTTTGCAATTATAGATGAAATACAACCTTACATTAGTTCAGTAACAACTTCTACAGATGCTTGGAAAGCTTTAGCCAAGATATTTGAAGGAAAGAACAAAGCCACTATCTTAAATCTCCAAACTCAATTACATTCCTTGAAAATGAATAGTGGTGAAAATTTAGAAATTTTCCTAAGGAAGGTAGCAAATATTAAAGGAAAATTATTAACCTTAGGAGAAAAGGTTGAAGATAAATTTCTTGTTCAAGTAACTCTGAGAGCACTTCCAGATAGCTACAAACATCTAGTTACATCTTTACAAATTCTAAGTAAAGATACATCTTTTGATGAGTTAGTCAACATTCTTCAAGAATATGAGGTAGGAAATACAATTAAAGATGAAATGACTAACAATGCATTGGTTTCAAAAGATAATCCATAGGGAAATATTGCATCATCCTCAAGAGGACAAAGACCTTGGAATAATAGATATTGTCATGTATGTAGGAGAAAAGTACATAGCACTAACTACTACAGATTCAATCCTAGAAATCAGAATCAGGAAAATCAAACAAGTCATGGAAACCAATAAAATAGGGTATTCCAACCAAGGTAGTATCCACCACAAAAGTAATAGTTTTAGCATCCATATCCTTCTCAAAATTAGTACCCTCAATTGGAATATCATGGAGGGAATTAGAAAGGACACTTAGCTCAAAGGATTCAAGAAATAGAAGAACTAGAAGAACCTACATATGAACATGAAGTTAAAGCTCTTTCAGCAAGAATAACATATCATGAAGACATTAACTATTTTCTTGAATAGGACTTAGACAACAGAAAAGGAGAATACAAAATCCAAAACCAAAATCAAGATTCTTATTGAAGACTAAAGTCTTCAATACCTAGATAATGTAATACAAAGGGGTGTTGGAATATATTCCATTATTTGGTTCATTATTGATGTACCATCATGGGTACATATTTAGATTAGGACTATATTAGGAGTTAAGTACTTTATTAAAGCAATGTAATAAATGCACAAGTGTTAGAATATGCAATGATGTAAATGTGCATGTAGCCCACATGTACATGAGTCCTTAGAATATAATAGTGAGGTGTCATAGGAATATTGAAAGCAAAGATTTTCATCTCATTATCAATAGACCTTCATAGAGCAAAATTTTAAGAGAATTTTAGAAGTGCAAAGATAGATTAGCAGTAGTTACAATTTAGATACATTTTATGAAATGGAGAGGTTGTGACCTCCATTGAATAGCATTGTATATTTTCATGAGCTTTCATAGATGAGCATTTCTTAAGTATTGTATCAAGTTTTCTATTATATTTTCATGCATATTAGTTAGCCATTATTATAGTTATAACATTGTATGCTTATTTCTATACTTGTGGTTGCATTTCCTTTAAGTTTAAAGCTTCAAAAGCTAAAACTTTGATGAAAAGAAATAAATATCTTTATTTCTCAAGGATGCAAAAGATGAAAAGTTTGTAACACTTATAAGTTATATTCATGATTTTTTTTATGATATGGTGGAATTCATAGAAAACCATTATATTTTCTTTAGAGGAATGCTTAGTGATGTATTTGTTACTACTTACCTTTGAGATATTTCAATAAAAGAGACAAGAGAAGACGAATATAAATTATGACATATATGACTTGAATGAAGCTTATGTTGGCTTCACTAAGGAATCATTGAAATTAAAGATGTATTTATTGTGATGATTTACTAACTCAATGCTTAAAAGACACATCATCAGGTACATCATAACTAAATATGAAGAAGAGAAGGGGGAAGAAGAAGAATAGAGAAAAGTACAAAAGGAAGGCAAACAAAAGACATGAATAAAAAACCAAAAAAGGTTCATACATGAAATAAGTTGATTGAAGATAAAGATGAAGATAAATATTGAAGACTAAAGTCTTAAATAATGTAATATAGGGAGGTGTTGAGAAATATTACATTATTTGGTACATGCAAATATACCCCCATGGTACCTTCATGGTACAAATATAAATATGTAATAGATTTGGGTTGAGTCTTTAGTTTAGATGAGTGTTTTATATTTCCTCTTTTATGTAAGTGTCAATGTGCAAAAAATGCACATTGATACTTATATTATTCTTCAACAAACTTGCTCCTCCATTAAATAGGGCATCATTAGAATAATCCATCATAATTAACTAGTTAATCGAAAGGACTAGATGTTAAAATAGAAATTTTGATTAACCTATCAATGAATGTTTCACCTAAGTCAATGAATATATTATCACATAATGGGATCCTTGTGATTAAATATCCAGTTAAGATTTTTTGGTAAAATGCTAAAATACTATTAGACACATAAAATCTCCCACAAATTACTTCTAAAAATCTACACTACTATAGGAATCATCATAGAGTATTGTATATCAAAATTTTGAGGTCGAGTAACAAAGAATCACACCTACTCATATACAACCTTAAATTTTGATGAGCATTACATTATTTTGCACATGCAAATGCATCCCCATGGTACTTTCATGGTACAAAGGTAAATATGTAATATATTAGAGTTGAGTCTTTAGTTTAGATGAGTGTTTTATATTTCCCTTTTTATGTAAGTGTCAATGTGTAGTAAATGCACAAGTGTCATGTAAGTGTACAAATATGTAATGCAAGGATGTGCAGACATGTATTAGATTAAGAATTAATGTAGAAGTGTTCAAGTATCATAGAATCAATTACGCATGTATGAGAGTGAAGAGTCTAGTATACAAGTGGTAAGATGATAAGCCAAAGGTCATGGGAGTTGTCATATGGAGAGAAATAGTCAAGTATGTGAAGAGTCACATTACTATATCTATATTATGGAGATAAAGCTCCATACAATGTAACACGAGAAAATACAAACAAGGAGGTGTGAAATAAGCATTGATAATAAAGCTTGTATATAAATTTTGAGAAATTAATATTGTAAGTTTTCTTCATGCTTGTACATGAATGATATTGGTCATTTTACATTCATATTTGATATTATAAGTGAATGCTATTTCATTATTATATTGGCATAGATATATATTTAATTGCTCATATATATATATATTTAAGTTAGTAAAATTATATTAAGGAGGGCATTTGAAAGGTACCCTAATGCCTTGGTACAAAAGCTGCATCTAAGGATGTTGGAGCCAAAGACAAACAATTACATCCGAACTAAGCATAATCCTTACAACTACAAAAAGAAACATCCAAAAGCACCAGAAAGGAACTAAACATTCCAACACATAAAAAAGAAATAGACTAAGAAAATCCCTGAAGGAATTACTTGGTTGTTGAATCCTTGGTGTCATCCTTTTTATATTCCTTGGGGACTTCCTTGAAGGCTTCCTTCATGAATTTTGGCATCTCATCCTCCTTATTGTTGACTCCTGCACTGGTTCCTGTGGTTTTTCCTTTGGACTGGTCCTCAGAGTAGTTGATGTAGAAGAATAGTAGATGGAGAGCATTTTATGTTCCTTCATATGAGCAATGACAATAGTGCTCAAGGTCAGTGTGTTCTCCTTCTGAACAATGGTGGCAGTTCTTGTCTTGATGATGTATTCTCATAAGACTTTTATTGTCGGGTCCTCATGATCATCCTCAGGAGTAGCATTGAGAACACAAATGATAATTTACCTCAAGGAAAACAAACTCTTCAAGCAAGATAGGACCCTAATGGTGCTAAGTGCCATGTTGACAATTTGACCTAAGGAAAATAAATCCTTCATACATAAAGTAAAGCTAATTAAATTAAATAACATTTTGTCAGTCATTTTAAACTTTCTCTTTCATGGCAATTTTGTTAACCTCTTGTGGAAGGATATCAGTCCACATCATCGAACCAAGAGAATTGACTCCAATATTTGCTAACCTATCTACCACTTTATTTGCTTCCCTAAAATCATATTGAATGATGACCTCTTACTGATGGAGGATCGGGTCTATGGCTTCTTCAATATAGTTTCTAACTCTCCAAGTAGGGGTTTTGGAATTCTTCAAATAATTTACTATATTTAAAGAATCCCCTTAAAAAATAACATTACGAGGAAATCCTTTGATCAATAAAAGACCCCTCCAAATATCTCTTGCTCTAGCTATGTGATTTGACTATTCTCTCAGGCTCTCAGCAAAGGCAAATATAAAATTTCCTTTTTGATCCCTAAGAATCCCTCCTGCTCTAGCTCTGTCGGGATTGCCTTTGGTTGCCCCATAAAAATTTAGCTTTACCCATCCTTGTGGTGGAGGACTCCACTTGATGTTGTTCCCGGTGATATGGGAAGAATTGGAGTTGGGATTATCCAGGGAAATGTGCAAATAATCTAGTAAAGAGGCTTCAAACCTAGAAATTGGGTGAGGATCATTTGGGATAATGAGTGCATTATCTTTAGCATAGAAAATTATTCTATTGGTGATGGATGAAACATCCTTGACAAAGCTATAAAAAACTCTTCGATTCCCTTCAATATAGAATTTCCATAGAAAATGGTGAAGATAGAATTTCCAAATATGATGGAGGCAAGGATTATGAAAAGGATGAGGCCATTGGAAAAAAACTCTATGATTGAAGGAGGTTTGTACCAAATGATCTGAAAACTCTGGAAAAGGTTGTTAATTATGAAATTGGAGTAAGGACAGGTGAGGGAGATATGGCGAGTCAATTACCAATTAGCTTGGCATAAAAAATATCTATTGGGGAGTGAGATTCCACGCTTGATGAGATTTTCAATAGTTAAAATTTTGTTTTGTATGGCCAGCCAGGAAAAAATGAGACTTTTGGGGTTAAGTGTTTGGTCCACACTAATTTGAAAGGAATTTGAATTTCCTCAATGGTTAGGAGGAGTTGATATGCTGACTTAATAGTGAATTCCCCAATATCTGATGGTTCCCAAATGGCATGATCCCTACCATTTCCTAAGGGTAAAACATAGGAAAAGAGTAAAGCCTTTAAAGAGTTGATTTCAGTTGATAAGATGGGGCATTGTATCCTTTTCCACCTACGATAATAGCTCATATATATTATTATACTCTTAATTATTATTATTTTAACCTTTAATAATATGACTTCTTTATATTGGTACCTATGATATTCGGTGGTAGTAAGGCTTAAAAGCCAACAAGATTGATCAATATATTCATAAATAAATAAAATAAAAACATAACCCAATAAAGAAAAGATATATCATAGATATTAATGATACATAAGGAATCCAACTCTAAAGTCTTGAAGATAGAAAATTTGATCAATTAAAAGTGCATCAAAATTATCTTTAGCTTTCTATTCACAAATAGAAAGAAATAAGGTGAAGAATAGAAGTTGAACATATGGGAGATAAAAGGGATTCAACTAAAATGAAAACTAAGAAATCTAAGCACTTTATCAAGACCATAGTATATTCAAAAAAATTGAGAGATACAAGGTATTCTAAAAAACTTGGAAAATTGAAAAGAGTATATCAAATTTGACTCTATACTCAAATTCCAAGTTGGACAAAAAAATAAAAAACCTCAAAACTAGGGAGTCATAAGGTAGACAACTTCAAAGGATTTAAAAGATAAAAGGTTCTATAAAATTTTTTCACAATACTAAAGAGACAAAAGGAATTATATTTAAAAATTTAACTATTGAAGGTTAGAATCTAGAAGCTAAAAATATTGGGAGACAGAAGGAATACTACAATGGATAAGTTAGCAAGAGGAACATATCATCACAAGATACACTATAAAAGGATTCAAGATCAAAATCCATACAATATTCCATATCAAAGATGTAAAATTACTTCAAGCACAAACAATTCTACAAGTCAAAATAAAAAGGACATTTGGTTTATTGATTCCAGTGCAAGTCATCATATGACATGAAATTTACAATGGTTTGATTGTCTTGAAGTCACTAACAATTTCAAGTTGAAAATTGCAAATGGAAATGCCTATCATATACATGGATATGGGTGTGTAACACCTAGAACACCATTTTCAAATCTTTTATTACATGATGTAATGTATGTTCCTATATTAACATCAAATCTTATTTTAGTAGCCAAGTTGGTAGAGATCAAAATAATGGTTGAATTTAGATATATAGATGGATTCAATAAGTGTCTCATCATAAATAAAAATGAGGTATAAGCTATAGGATTAATCCACAATGATATATATGCTCTAGATTCAATTGATTTTTCATAAGATATTGTTGTATTTCAAAACAACACTACTAAATGTTTTGAGGAACAACTTACAAAAAATATAAAATCCATATATCATAAAAGTTGACGGAGAAATAGAAGATTTAGAATAATAAATATGAGAGAACAATAAAACTATGGACTACTTGGACATCTAATATTAAAGAAGAAGAAGAACCTGATCAAGTTGAAGAACATTTGAAATATAAAGATCCATATTGAAGACTAAAAGTCTTCAATAACCAAATAATGTAATACAAGGAGGTGTTGGAATATATTATATTATTTGGTACATGTCAATGTACCACCTTGGGTACATCTATAGATTAGGATTTTATCTTATATTAAGGTTTGAGTATTTACTTTATGCAATGTAATAAATTCACAAGTGTTAGAATGTGCAAAGTACTTGATGATGTAAATGTGCATGTAGTCCACATGCACATGAGTCATAGAATATGAATATGAAGATTTATAGGTTGGTGAAAGGCCAAGAGACATATCTCTTTTTATATAGGTATTTGATAGAGTGGTAGAGGGAGAGCGACATAGAGAATGGTAGAGAATAAAGAGGAGTAGAGAAAGTAGATGCAATGTAGAGCATGTATGAACTATGGAGTGTTTGAGGCCTCCATT
Organism: Wollemia nobilis; assembly: GCA_028583015.1. Classification (NCBI taxonomy): domain Eukaryota; kingdom Viridiplantae; phylum Streptophyta; class Pinopsida; order Araucariales; family Araucariaceae; genus Wollemia; species Wollemia nobilis. Next base: position 1,255,069 of record JAQPPZ010011269.1, on the reverse strand, counting down.
ATACAACATTGTACTATATTCATGAGATTTTATTAATGGTAATTTTATGAATTATTGCAGAATTTTATTATAGGTTTTTCCTACTTATTATATTGTCATTATCATGTAGTTAATATTGCTTGCTCATTTTAGTTCTTGTGGTTGCATTTATTTAAATATATAGCATCAAAAGCTAACATTAGAAAAATTAAAAAGTAATCCTATAATGAGGAATAGATGTAATCATTGTGGTAGATATGGGCATAAGATAGAGAAATGTTGGAATCTCTATTGTTGTGAAATTTGTGGAGGACATAATCATTCACAAATATTTTATCTACAAAAATAAAAGAAATACTACAAATTAAAATGGATTGTGGATGGATAAATATGAATGAATGGGATAAGATAAAAATAATGTTGTATGGTTTCTACAGAATAAAACCAAGTATGATCAAAGTTTTTTGAGAATATTGTCAGTCTTATCATAAAGAAATAAATGATTATGACCCAAGCATAGCTTGGAAGATGGCCTATAGTGAAAGCACTTGTAGTGATGATCCTATAGATATGATAGTCTTATGAATGTTCTAGTGGATGACCTAGAGATAATGATAATCCAGAGGTGACCCATAGGTAATGATCCAAAGGTAGTTACCTAGAGGTAAATACCTAGAGGTAGTGACCTAGTGGCAATATCCTAGAGGTAGAGATCCAAAGATGACTTATACATTGATACATAGGTAGACCTAATGAAGGTTGCATATATCTAGCCATGCCAAATTTAGAGCTAAAGAATGAAGAGAAAGAAGAATAAAATGAAGGCAAAAAGCCTTCCTACCAAATAATGTAATACAGGGGTGTTGGAAGTATTACATTATTTGACCCCCTTGTAAATATTAGTTTGGTAGAATGATTTATATTTTATATAATGTATGTATCAATATGAGAGAAAGTGCAAAGTGTCAAGATAGAGAATGAAGAGTCACATGATATGTGGTAAGATGAGATTTTTGTCTTTATGAGAGGAATATGAAAGGATGCATATCTTAGATGTTTGAGGAGAGCAATAGTCAGAGTACTAAAAAGTCATGTAAAATTATATATTGGAGACAAAGCTCCATGCAATGTAATCAATTAGTATCATTCTTGTAATCCTATGATATAGAATATATTAGAAATATATTTTTGTGATATACTCTATTTTTTAATAAGTTTTTATTATTTATGTGATTTATTCTTGATAAAAGATAAAGATTCATTTGATCAAATAGTCCTGGGAAGTTAACAATTAGATATTGAGTGCTAATTTTTGAACTAGTTTACGATGAAAGGAGAGAAAAAAGAAAAATAAATATTTTAGCCACACCAAAAAATAAAATAATTGATAAAAAATGACTAACGATGCTACTCTCTAGATTACACTTAAGAAAATAAAAATAATTATTGATCATATGGTAAGGTCAATTGATTCCTTCTCCAATAGTAGAAACAATTCAAAAACAAAAACTATAAATCTATTTAACTGCTTTCTTGATTTGACATCAAACACTAAGATAATTTTTTATAAAATTTGTAGGTTATGGATTTGCTATTCATTCTATATGATTGAATATTTTTTGTGTAGATTTTGATGTCAGAAACTAACATTAGATGGTGGTATTACGTAATATCCTATATTCTAGACATGGTGCTACTTGATGCAATGGTCAAGTTAGCATCATCATTAGCTATAAATTTACCACATTTTATAACTCTTAATATGTTGTGTGTTTCTTAATGATTATATATGGTAATGAAATAAATCAATAAATTTGATGATGCATGAACCAATTAAGTTGAATCCAAATCCAAAAGATGTTGGATTGGCATCAGTTCTAATAATTGTGGGTGTTATGTATTTCATAATATTCATGTTAGAAATAAAATTCCTTCTTAAGTAATGAACGCATTCTCTTCCACCACGAATAGTATGATTAAATGACCATCTTGTAGATATTTGATATTTTTATGTGAACTAGAGAAAAATTCCTTTTTCAAGTGGACCTAAAATTAATCTCCACCTTAAAAGTATGAGGAATGCAATGACAATCATGTCACTTATTTTAGTTTTGTTTTTAATTACCAAGTATATTCTCAATTTGATGATGGACATGTTAAATATGCTATAAGTAGTATTTTGCCTTATTCACTTCCTTAAAATGCATTGAATTCAAGACACTAAAAAATTAGAAAGAGAGACCCTAATATTTCAAGAAATGGGGGGATGATGGTAGGAGGATCAGGAGGAGCAGCAATAGAGAGAGGTGGTGAGATCCACTTGGGAGGATCATCGGATGGTGAAGCAGGACTAGGTAAGAGTATTGCAGGGGAAGGTTTCTTAGGACCCCACCCTGCGGGACCCCAAGACAAATTTCCCCCTAACAAACTTGCTATGGAGGGACTCTCATGCCCTGGCATGGCCTCCTACATCCAAGTCATAGGAACCCATCTGACCCAGGTCGGGTCAGATATCAAAATCCCTATAGAGGTATTTTTATCCTATGTGGCCAAGGCCTCATTTTCCCTAATCGGTAAGTTTGTTAGAGGACGATCAGACATGGAAACCATACGATGATGGGCCTTTTCTAAATGAAAAACCTCTAGGAGTATGGATATCATTGTCATATTACAAGGTTTATTCATCATCAATATTTGCAATCATGAATACACAAGCCGAATCTTAACTAAGGGTCCTTGGTTCCTGGGGAGGAGAAGTTTGTTCCTCAGGCAATGGGCAACATATTTCAACCCCAAAACTTAGAGCATCAATTACACTTCTGTGTGGGTCTACCTCCCAGACTTGCCTTTCCACCTTTGGCAGGATGATGTCCTAAAGGAAATTGCTAGGGCAGTAGGGGAGCTGGTGGCGATCGACTCAGCTACCAAAGTAGGATCCCGAATGGTCCGTGTGCACATTTGTGTGAATATTAACCTAGAGAGGGAGCTCGCCTCCTTTGTTAATTTGGTTTCAAGATCTTACAAGTGGCACAAGACCTTGGAATACGAGAACAAGTCAATCTTTTGTGGACATTATAACATATAAGGCCACCTCTTGAACCAATGCCCCAATCAGGTGGAGAAATATGAGATAGAAAACCTTGTGGTTCCTAAAGTTCACCTCAAGGCCTGAAACTAGTTCCTCAGATGATGAAACTATATCCTCCAAAACCCTCCCACCCATAGGAATCCTGTAGCCCAAGAAGGTCCCTCTGAGCAGGACCTCCCAAAAATCCTACCAGTGCATGCAATCCAGGTAGATTCAAGAGTGCAGGCGATTCAGGATGACCAGTCAGTATATCCCGTGCAAGAGGTTGCCCATAGCATGACCCCTCCCCAGGTGACCAGAGGACCTAATGGAGCCATCCTTCCCCTAGTAGTAGGCATAAATTAGGTATGTTATTCAGAATTATCTTGTGGAAACTACTTGGCCTCCTCCCCTTCAGTGAATCCCCCTCCCTCGTCCCCTTCCCCCTAGGCCCAACTAGGCTTTCACCTAGAATATTCTCCCAGATCCAAGGACCCTCTCTTCCTACATCACTTTGACCTAGCTTCCATCCATACTAAAAACAAGGATGAGGGTAGCCCAGTCCCATACCAGGCTTGATCTGAAAGCTTCAGTCCAAAGTAGACTCGAAGTAGAACCTCCCTTACTAATTTTGGGAGTGAGAAGAAAAGGGTTAGGCCATCCCTTATGGACCAAAGGAGGAAGGAAGCAGTAGATGACATAGCCAATGGATCCCAATCCACTCTGCTGGGTGACCATCTCAAATTTCTAAGGGAAGATCCAAGGAATCCAAAACCTCCCATCCAACATGGAAAGGGAGGGAAAAACCCCCCAAAGGTTCAAGATAAATCTCCTCACCTAGAATGTGAGAGGGCTTAATGTTGCTCCCAAGAGACAAATAGTAACTGACCTAAAAAAAGAGCACTGCCCCACCATCTTCATACTCCAAGAAACTAAGATGAATGAAATATCCTCCTCGATAGTTTCCAAAGCTATCTGGACCAATAGTGATTTTTTTTTGTTCCCACCCAAGGAACTGTAGGCAGAATTATATGTTTATGGGATCCAACCCAAGTGGAAGGAAGGCTCATTTCTTCCTCAAATAGAATCATCAATGTGCTGGTTCATTACAAGAGTAGCACAAAGAATTGGATCTTGTCCAGCATCTACACCTCCAAAAATCCCCTAGAGAGGGCTGCAGTGTGGAGTTCCATCAACCGCATGAGAACTACCTTTGAAAAAATCCCTTGGAAACTGGCAGGGGATTTTAATTACCTCCTGTTTCCTTCAGATAAACAGGGAGGCAATGGGGTAGACATGAAAAACATGGAAGAATTTTGTGAATTCATCGATACGAATGAAATTATGGATGTTTAGTTACAAGGTTCTAAATACACCTAGAGAAATAGAAGATCTGGAGCCAACCTTATCAAAGTTAAGTTAGACATATTTATCCTATCCTGTGAAGCTATCCCTATTTTTACTGATGCTACCCTCCAGGACCTCCCAATAATTGCCTTGCACCATAGTCCCTTGCTTCTCAAAGAAGCCTTGGTATCATCATTCAAGAAACCCTTCTACTTTGAGTCAATGTAGTTCCACCACCTGGACTTCAAGAACCAGGTCTCCCAGTGGTGGCAACGACCGTTCCAGGGATCCCCTTTTGGATAGTTGTATCAAAAGCTTAGATTCCTAAAATATCAGCTGAAGATTTGGAACAAAGAGGTTTTTGGAAATATTTTTGAAAGGAAAAAATCCATTAAGGGGAAGTTGGATGTGGTTGAGCATCAGATCCAGGAAGGGCTCTAGGACAACAATAACCGAATAGAAGAAAGAAAACTCCTGGTTAAGTACCACAATATCCTCGCTAGGGAGGAAACTTACTAGAGGCAAAAATATTGAACCTTATGGCTCAAATAGGGGGACTCAAATACCAAGTATTTCCACACTACCACTCTAAGAACAGGATCTCCAACAAAATTTTGCAGCTCACAACGTTCGACGAAAGGGTTATCTACGAGCCTGCTGACCTCAAGGATGAAGTTGTTAATTTCTTCCAGTCCCTCCCGGGAACCTCCTCCCTAGAGGCCCCCTAGGCTATTGTAGCCTTCCTCAACAACATTCCTCCATAAATTTTTGATGCCACCAATGATATGTTGGGGCCTCCTCTCTCAATTGAAGAAATTAAAGCAGCCTTGTTCTCTATGAAGGCAGATAAGGCCTTGTGATTGGATGGTTTCCATCTACATTTCTACCAGGGGTTATAGGACCTAATTGGAAGTAAATTGTGTGTAGCAGTCAGGGACCTCTAGATATCCAAATCTATACCCAAAGGTATCAATTAGATCTTCATTGTCCTAGTGCCCAAAACCTCGACCTGCAAGTCCTTGTTCGACTACCATCCTATCAGCCTCTGCAATGTCCTTTACAAAATTCTAACCAAAGCCATTGCCAATAGGCTCAAATCAATCCTCACCCATCATCATTGACCCATGCCAGGGGAGCTCAGTCAAGGGGAGAATCATCATGGATGGGGTCATCACCTTACACGAAGCTATTCACTCTACCACCTTAGCCAAGAAGCCTGCCCTCCTACTCAAGTTGGACATGAATAAATATTTTGATAGATTTCGCTAGGGTTTCCTTTCCTCCATCCTCCTCAAGTTTGGGTTTTATCCGACCTAGGTTAATGTAATCCATAAGTGCATCTCTTCAACTTAGTTCTTCATCTTGGTCAATGGATTTCCTGTAGGGTTATTCTCTAGCTCTAGAGGACCGCGACAAGGAGATCCCCTATACCACATTATGTTCATCATTCTAGCCAAATATTTATGAAGATACATCAAATATGCCACAAATAAGTTGCTTATCTTGGGGATCAGGGCTACTCCCAGATCACCTACAATCACCCACCAACATTTGGTTGATGATACTATCTTGGAAACTTTAGATTCAGTCCCCAAGCGAGAACTATCAAGCACATCCTGCAACTCTATGAAGAAGTCATTGAATAAAATGTCAAATTTACCAAAAACAATATCTATTTCCTTTTCACTCCTCTACCCCACCAGGTCAAGATCACTAGGATCCTGGGATACCCCTCTGAGGGGCTGCCCTCAAACTACCTAGGGCTCCCTATGTTTTCTGGATGTCTAGTTGCACCCATGTGGAAAGACCACCCCCTTTTCCAGGTAGCTAAAGCCACCCTTACATCATATTACCTTCAAAGTATCCTGGTCTACTTCATGTTTGTCTTCAAGATCCCTGCCAAGGTTGGCTACAATATTGAACAGATCAAAAAATGGTTTCTCTGGTTGGGAAGCAAAGACAAAAAGAGGATTCCACTGGTGGCTTGGGACAAGGTGTGTTGCAAAAAAACCAATGGCATAATTGGGCTCATAAGGGTGGATCTCATGAACCTGACCCTTCTGGGTAAGAATGCTTGGAGGATTTTCTCCAATTGTATCACTAAGTGGATTGAAATCATCAAGGGGAAATACTTGCAGGGTCATAGTTTCCTAGACAACCAAGGGCCCCAGAAATGGATCCGCTTTCTGGAATGCCATTTTCCAGACCATAAGGCTCATCCAAAAAGGAACTGGTTGGATACTGGGGAATGGGAACACTATTGACTTCTGGTAGGATAGATGGATCCAAGAGTGTCCTCTGAGCCAAAGCAGAGAGTTGGCATGTCTGGCACCTTTCACCTTAAACTCCGTGGGAAGCAAAGTGGGGAACTTCATATCCCGTGGGGTAGGTCAACCAATATGGAGAACCATTGAAGTAGAAAATTTCCCATAGCAAGCTACCACCCTATCTAGACTCCTTTGAGCTTTCACCATCCCTTCAAAAGCTTTAGAGGATAGGCACATATGGAAGGATACTAGTAGTGGAGCCTATACAGTCAAATTGGCTACTCTACACTTAGGCCATCCCCGATGGTGAGTATCCCTTTAAAATTGGTCTAGCAACCCAAGATCATCCCCAGGATCATTTTTGTATCTGGAAAATTTTTTAGAACAAGATCCTCAAGATCGAGAACCTAGCCAAGAGAGGATTCATGATCCCCAATCGCTGCTATCTCTACCTCTCTTCCTAGGAAACCATTGATCATATACTTTGCTCCTGTAGGTTCACATACCAACCCCTTGGCTACATATTCAGTAGGTTCCAAGTGCAGTGGGTCCCACCCCAGATCATAGTCAACCTCTTCACTCAGTGGCCAAAACCTTTCTCCAATCTAAAGCTTAGATCCCTTTGGTCTCTATGTCTCCCACACCTTCTGTGGTAGATTTAGCCTTTGCTAGCGAGAACTCCCAAATTATATCTTTCCCTAGGCCTCCACCAAGAGCCATGGAGCTAGCCATCCTCTAGTCTCTTGGTGAATCCCCGGAGGAAACCATGATGCTACCCAAGGCGAACCCCAGGGACAATGCCAGGTGGAGTCTGCCTCCCAATGGATGGATTAAGTTAAAATTTTATAGGGCCTCCAAAGGAAACCCTAGAAAATATAGGGTATGAGGGGTCATCAGGGATCACCTTGGCCACATCATATTGGCCTATGAAGAGTTTTTAGGGCATCAATAAAATAATTATGTGGAGGCCTTGGCTCTTGAGAGAGGTCTACAAATGCTAAGAGAGGACTCTAAAGAAGCAATAATCGAAGGGGACTCCTGGAAAATCATAAGTTACATGTCTAATGGGAAAACCCCATCATGGAAGATCTACAACTCTATCCTCGAATCCAGGAGGATCATCCATGGTCATCCGAGAACAACCATCCACCACATCTTCAAGGAGGCCAATCAGGTCGTAGACATCACAACCAATATGGCTGCTTCGGGAAGCAGGTTCAGTATTTGGAGGGAGGATTGGCCCTAGGTCCTAGTTAATGTAGTGCATCAAGAAAGGGTGATGTTTCACTCTATCGATAGCTATGTAGGAGAATCAGTCAGCCCACTAAGGAATACCCATAAGGGATTTTGAGCTACCGCAAGCTCTCCCTTGTAGTTTGTACCCTCCTCATAGTGGATCATGTCAGACAAAAGCTTTAGACAAGTGAAGAGTAGATCGAGAGACTCGACCTAACATCCAAGAAATGATAAGCCATGGTGGTTCTCAAAGAATAGTGTCCTTGTGACATGTACCAACCGTAATGCAGGGATCTAGATCATCATGAAAAAATCTATGCTCGTGACATCAATTTTTGGTAGACCAAGAAGGTATGGGCTACCACCGACTTTCGCATGTGGTACTTACTTTGGTTTCAGTCGTATAAAGTCATCACTACTCCCCCTCATCACCTACTTTCCTTTCACATCATCTTGAGTAGTGTCTTAGAAGATTGAGCATGCCTCATAGCATCCCACAATAGGTGTGGCTCTGTAAGCTTACCTGATCCCTATGCTCCCAGATTGGCCTTTCCCCACATTTCGTTCATGCGTAACTAGCTGGCTCATTGTTGTTTTGTCATCCATTCTTTGCATGGTCCTCTGAGCTTCCCCACAATGCCCCCTCCCCTTCTTAAGGTTGATACCTAGGGAAGTCTGTACTTCATTTCAACTACCCTATTTTCTCCTGGTCTCTGCAATTTTCCCACTAAGGCCGTTAGCATCCTTTTCCCTGGGCCCATCATGACTTATGTTGAGACATCTATCTTGCAATTGCATCTTGATGTCAAAAATTTTATGGATGACAAAACCCTCACCCTTTTTTTGGAGAAATTTGTTGGATTCGAGGACAAAATCGCTGATGACTTCATTGCTTCCTAGAATCAAGGTGAGGTCATAGTCCAAGACTTACACTTTATGGTTTTTTTTGACATGCTAGCTTTGGTTACTGGTCTACCCCCGTCAGGATACCTTATTAGGCATGAAAAGTGTAACTGGGAAGAGGAACTCAACCAATTTACCGATAAGGGGAAGAGCCTAGGGTGGGACAAAACCTCGTTGTTTGTGTCTAGCCTTCTGACCTCGTGGAAACATGCCATTATCCCCATCATGCAATACATAACCTACGATGACCTAACCAAGCCCCTATATAGCTTCCACTTGAGTTTTATCAATTACCTTCATGATATTAGAGCGCTCGATGTCCTATAATACCTTATGTACTCCCTCAATCTCACCCTGGAGAAGTGTCAAAAATTGGGTGAGTGCCCTAGGCACCAAGGGCTCCTCAATTTCTTTTATAGGCATGACCTAGTCAACTAGCCCATGATGGAGAATATCCAACCCACGACTGCCCATCCCCCTCCAGAGAATCCCCCTTCCCCACATCATGAGCACCCCGGTGATCCCATCTAGGTTTGCGGGCACCCAAAGCCCACACCAACCAATAATTCCAAGCATAGTGAATAGAAGAGATGGTGGGCTTCAGTTCATACTCTTATAGGTGGTAGGGTATCGGCTAGGCTGAATAAGCCCAAGACTAAGGTATCCTCCTCCTCAACTCAGGTAGTGTTAGAGATCGAAAGTGATAGGGAAGATCCAAAATCATCAAAACAATGGTGAAACAATTGTAGGAGGCTTCAAAAATTATGGGGAAGGCCATAGGCTCCAGGAAACATGAAAGTAAAGACTAAGTTGTGGTGTCCTTAGGAGATGGGGGATGGGTACTGGTTTGCGTATGGTCCTACAATTTTGTGGAATGTTGTAAGTAGATCCCAATATGGATAAGGGTAACCAATTAGGAGTCAAGTTACTAGTATGGGAGTTGTCCCTAGTAAGTCGGGGCGTATGGGTATGAAGTGGGGATGAGATCCCTCCTCTAGGGTTAAGGGGATTTTGTGTTTTGTGGGCAATCCCATTGTAATTTTTTGTCTCAACGACATAGTCACCAAGGCTACTATGTAATAAGGTTTTGGGTCCCTTTCAAAACCCATTTTGTAAATATTATTAACTTAGAAAAAAAAAACTTAGAAAGAAAACATCTAGAGGTGTGCTTGGATAAAACCCAATACATGCCTAAAAATTACCATATGCACTATAATTGTCTAGAACCCTCTTGTAAGAAGGTTGGATATAGGGAAACTTCTTATCCTATGTACATGAATGACTATAGTTGTACATATTGAGTACTTGTAAAAATGTTCTATTTATCAATTTATTCTATCTATTAAGCTAGAGATAGAATATTGTTAAGTTTTTCAGTAATGTGTTGAGACAATTCCATAGATATCTCCAAAAATGATAAATGAATTTGAAGTCATTGTTGGATATAATATAAGTATGGAACACTAAATATGATCCATAAATGCTAAAATAATATTTGAGAATTTTGGATTTTGTCAATAATCTCCTTATATTATATCATGATCACCATCTTCAAAAACATACCCATAATGACAATGATACAATCTATTTAATGTTTAGTTGAAGATAGATTTGATAGAGAATCTATGCTATTGTATTTTCATGGTATTTAAGGAAACAATAATAATGAATACAATCCTAATTTCCAATATATTTGCTTGTAAATATTGTAGAAAATATAATATTTGATATATATTTCTACATCCAGATGCATGTGAGGCCATGCTTTGTTGACTATGAAATACTTGGTCACTTTAAAATAGTATTTCTCATAGATTAGAAAATGGTGAGGCATGATAAATAGAAAATCAATTTTACTTAGGTAGTATAGTAGTTTATCACTTAGATGGTAATTTTATACTAACTTGACTTGTAATTATAGTTTGTGAATTAGAGAAAAGTCACTATCACTAAGAAATTACATTTCCATTTAGAGAATTGTTGGCCTCGTGCATCCATGAATATTAAAAATGCATTGACCAAAGGTCAATAAAATAATTCTCTCTTTGATTTTTATCCTCATTATGATTTATGATAAGGAATAACTATAATGGATGTCATCCAATTTATGTGTCTTGCATTTTCTAGACTACTTTGAATGTTAGAAATTGTAAAGGATTGTGATGAATATGGATTATTGTATCCTCACCCATGATATAATAGTGTCATTTTCAAACAAGTTGAATGATGGTATGCATTAATGGTTCTAGAATATATCAATGGATAATTTTGAATTATATACAAGAGAATAACCATTTTAAATTAAGATAGAACTATGTGTATTGAATGCATTGGTCTCAATATTGAAATATTAATTAATGTTAAGCATTGCAAGCATTATCACTAAATAGGTAATATTTTTTCAACTCTACAAACAATTGCAATCAAAGAGGAATCCATTAAATAAGGCCTTATCATGCATGATTTGATTGAGTGGCCAAGAAACATCTAAAAGAACAAGGATAAAAAAATTTGAAATTAACAAGGACATAAAAACCTTTGCACGTGGTGATGTTCTTTAGATTATATCATTCTTAAATGACATAAATTTAAGTTAGTATTGCATGTATACCTTCTAATTGATGATGTACTCGAGATAATATATCTCTATGATCTACATCTTCCTCTCATGTCTTACTAAAGATGAGAATGTTATCTAAGTAGACAATTATGATGGATCTATTGAATGGTTTGAGGATGTCATCAATTAGCTACATGATTGTTGTTGGTACATTGATCAAGTATGAAGGGCATGACCATCCACTTGATCAATTTTTCCTTAGTCTTGAAATCTATCTTCCAAATTTCAATGGTTAACAAGAATTTGATGATAGATCCTGACTTCAAGTCAATATTTATGAAGTAAAAGCTTCATATAGTTGGTCCAAAATATTATTAATACAAGGCGGTGGATACATCTTCTTCATAAATATATTGTTTAGATCTTAGTAGACAATGCCAAGATTATGCAGAATGGCGAATATTCATAAATTGGGTGAATATTAGGATTTCTAAAATTAGAAATTGGTGAATATGGGAACCCTAGACATCGTCCCATTCACCCAAAATTGTCGAGCTCAATTTTTTTCAAGGTCCATTTGCTCCGCTATGATACTTATTTCAAGGAGCATTCCCACCTAACTTTCACCTTCAAATTATAAAAAATTTCATTTATCCTGCCAAATTTTCCTCTTATACCACCATTATATATATCTAACATGAGAGTGATACTCATACATTTAAAACATTAATTCTTCCCGATAGCGAGCAGTACACAATAGATAAAATATGAAAGACCAGGGTTAACCACAACAAATGAAAGACATAGGGTGATAGACATAGCATGACAAACATAGGCCAACAAACAAAGAGCGACCACAAAAAATAAATGTTATAGTGTGCTTAATATAAGATGATATACATAGGGTAACAAACATATTATGATAGACATAAGGTGATAAACATAGGAGTGATCGTAGTAGATGAAAGACCTAGGGTGGCAGACACAACATGATAGACATAGGCCAAGCATAGTGTGACTAAAATAAGATGATAGATATAGGGTTATGAATATAATATGGCAAACATTCGGTGATTGATATATGATGACTAACACAAGGTAACAAACATACAAATTCTGAAATATGGTGACCGATATATAGTGATTGAAACACAGTGACTAACACATGATAAAGAACACATGATGACTGACATAGGGTGATGGACATAATGTAATAGACATAGGGTGACATACATAGTAATCCAAATTTACTATAAAACATCCAGTTTTCTTGACCAGTAATTTTCTTTTACCAATAATTTATCTTTTTTAAATATCTTGTTCATGTTCATATGGAAGAACTTTGGGATATTTATACATTATATCCATTAAAATACATTTTTATTTTTCATGCTTTATGTATTTTCTATCATTACAATAGACATAGGATGATGGATATAAAGCAGTAAACATACGGTGATAGACATAAGATAATTGACATACGATGACTAACACAAGGCGATAGACATACGGTGACTAACACACGATGACTAACATATGATGACTTATATACAGTGATTGACACATAGTGACTGACACACGATGACTAACACACAATGATTGATATAAGATAACTAACATAATGAATGACATACGATGACTGACATCCAATGACTAACATATGATGACTAACATATAGTGATTGAAACATAGCGACTGACACATGGTGACTAACATATAATTACTGATATAAGGCAACTAATATGATGACTGACATACGATGATTGACACACGATTACTGTCATATGGTGATTGAAATATGATGAATGACATATAATGGATGATATATAATAGCTAACATAGGGTGATGGACATAAGGTGGTAAAAATAGGGTGACATACATAGTCATCTGGATTTGCTATCAAACCTTCAATTTTCCTGACTAGTAATTCTAATTTATCAATATTTTTTCTTTTTTAAACATATTTTTCATGTTCATATGGAAGAAATTTAGGATCTTTGTGCATTGCCTCCATTAAAATATGTTTTTATTTTTCATGCTTTATTTATTTCCTATCATTTCTTTTTCTCTATCCGTTTTTCTCTAAAACATGGACACTCAATAAGGAGGTTTTCCTATTATTTGGACACCAATCCCAAGCCTAGTTTTGAAATCATTCCCTGACTACATTGGATAAGATGCAATCACACTAATAGTATATTTGAGTCACATGGTGAACCTATGGGTGTTAGATATCCAATATTTCTATATTTCATTCAAATTTGCTATAGACATATAAAATTTCTATCAGTCATTCATAATTATTGTTAGACATCTTGTTTTTCAAACCAATAATTCTCTTTTTCTAGTAATTTTTATTTTTAAACATGATGTTCATGTTCATATTTTGTTTATACAGGTAAAATTGTCACCTGTCGGCAATGGAAACAAGGGAGGCCAATATTTAAAAAAAAAAAGTATCTTAAAATACTTTCATCATATTTCAAAATCCAGTAAGCTATCAACATCTACACAAATTCAAGGTACAAACATCTTTTAATTACTAAGTAGTTAATTTATGTATACTATTAATTTTATATATAATTTTTTTACTTCATTAAAAAATGGTATTTTTTTTGTTGATGGCTTTGTCCAGTATTTATCTATATTTTAATAGAATGTGTATTTTTAAATCAAAAAATGATATGGAAAACTTTTGTTTGCAGAAAACACTATTGACCTTGGTATACCTCCACTTCAAGATATCCCCAATAATGAAATAACCACAAATGAGATTTATCTTAATGAAATGCAAACACATGAAGAGATACCTAAAACTAGCACACCAACCAAAAAATAAAATAATTGTTCTCTTACAATTCCCACTTTTAGAGAATCTTCTTCTAAGAAACCTAAACATAGAAAGTTAGACAGGTGAACTGTTGGAAGAATATTTCAGCCCGAATGGTCATCAAAATTTCCATTTATTGAGCCAGTATAGCTAGAGAATAGTAATGGAGAACTAAAAGAATGTAGATACGTAATTTATAGTTGGAAAATTGGAAAGGATCATCGATTGCAAAAAAAGAAATATACAATAAAAAAACATTGTGGAAAAGTTTAATGGTTCTTGTGAACAAACATTCATATTGCATATAATCACTCAAGACTAAAGCAAATAAATGAATGTATACCAGAATAACTTAAACCATGCAAGTAACAGTTAACAAGGGGCCTTTAATGATTCGAACAAGTACTTTGCAACCATAATCCATTAAGTCAACCAAATACGAAAATAACTTCTTTTAAATGTTCTTGAGATTAAATTAATCTACCCGAAACCCAGTTAGTAACCTCTTTTATCTTCAGCTTAAAAAATATTCCAAATGAGAAAGTGTGTGGTATGAGCCACTTGATTTTAAGCTCTGTGCCTTTAACATGAGGTTCATTTAGAGTTAGCGGGTTCATTTTATATTTATTTAAAAGTGTCCCACTATCCCTATGTTAGCATTTGGTGTTAGTAAAGTTAGCATTAAATGCTAGCAAAAATTAGTAAATTAGCAAGCTAGGATTCATTCACTTGATATGATTTAGTGTGCATTTGGAATTAGTAGCCCTCCTAAACCCATATTTTATCTGAATATTAGATGAAGGTGTTTGGAGATGCAAGAATGAAAATTTAAATTCCACTAGAAGCGACTTTCTCTTCTCCGCTATTAATCCCTTGTTTTCTTTGGGAAACACTAGATCTATAAACAAACCCTCTAATTTTTGGTGCAAGCAGATCGCTTTCTCAAGCGCAGACGCAAAGCATACTCTTGGAAGATTTATTTACCTTCTTTATAACTTAGATTATTCATGGCAATAAATGAATTGTTTATGAACATAAATTCTAGAAAAGGACCAAAATCGAGGAATCAGCTACCTACAAGAATTATGGAATGGACCAGAATCCAGGAACGATTAGCAGAAATTCTAGAATGGACCAGAATAGAATGAAAACAAATACAAAAATTTTGGAATGGACCCGAATCGGAACAGTAGATTTTAAAGCAAGACTAATCTAAATATCGTAAAAACTAAAACAGAAACATTATTTACAAAAGCTAGCTAGAAAAACAAAACAAGACATTTATTTGGTTAGCAATATCCTCCCTGCAAAACCCCAAGTTATGAGATGAAATTATAAAACAATCTGACCTAACAGACCTGCAACATAAACACAATCAAATTATATCAGATGCAAGACTCTAAGGAAACAAATAATTGCATCATCCTATCATTCACCTATCGTAACCCACTTTATGGCATAAAACGAATAGATACAAGAAGCAATAATGCAAAGGAAATATTTACAAAAATAACAACAATCTTAGTTTCAATCTCCTTTTGATTTCACACACAAGAGTTACTCTTGCAAAAAAAAAAATCCTTTATTCCGAAAAATAGTCTGTTTTTTTCTACAATTTTGGCACTAGAAGGAGGGCCTGATTTGGTTTATTTCAGTGGGATTTGAATGCGATAGGGATTTAAATTTTGAATATTTCATGCCCTATTGATTATTATCTTTAGTCCTCTTTTAACAATACAACCTTGTACTGTTAAAAGGAGGACATGAATTGCTATGCATTGTTCTAACGCTTTTTGATTGTTCATATAGGAATAATGTGTTTTGATTTGATTTTGAAATTTTTTGGTCTTGACTAACGAGGTTGTCTCCATGCAATTACTTTCATTTTATTTTAATGGATACCTCTCTTGGTTGATGCTAACATGATTATTCATACGTTACATGTTTGATATTTGTGAGTCATTTCATGCTTATTTGTAAGGAATTATTTTTTCTAAAATGTATTTGTTGTCGGTATTATGCTCTTCACTTGCGTGTAATGCGATCTTGTGAATCAAAAAGACTACAATACTAGGAGTATGCTCTTCACTTACGCATATGCGATCTGGTGAATCAGAAACTAATTTACATTTTTTAGAATATTGCTTTGTCATGGTTCCTTCTTTTATTCATGACTAACAAATTGGTTTTGAAGTTATGCTTTGAGTTTCACTAATGGCAACATATGAGGAGCAAATTGTTTCTCTAAGAGAAGAAATGATGTCCCTAAGAGAAACGATGGTATCTGCATTAGGAAAGTATTATGAATGTCATTATACCTTTGGAACACCTTATCAAATTCATGAAATGTTATTGGAGTTTCTACGACTTTTAATCAAGAGGTGGCATCAGGATACCTACAAAATCTACATATCTATAAGTTCACATTATGTCAATTTCAAATATTTTGTGAGCCTATTGCTTGTAGGTTCTTCCCATACATTGTGGGTGATAGATCATTCTCGTGGTATTGCCATCTACCCATGGAGGTTAAGACTTCTTGGAGCCAATTAGAAGCGGCCTATCTTTATCACTTTGGTAATCAAGTTGACTTGGACAGGTTACAAAATCAATTCACCTCTATGTGTAAAGAGCCTAATGAGTCCATGAGTCAATTCAATGTGAGGTCTTGTGAATTGTACTCTCAAATGTGGGAAACTGCTACAAGCAGAGTTGCAGATTTGAAGGCAAGAGGGCCATTCTGGACCTGTTTGAGTCGTTTTCTTCCATGGACTGGTTTGGGAAAACCAAAAATTTTTGTTATTGTAAAATGACAAATTTTTAATATAGAAAATTTCATAAAGTTGCATCTTATGGACAAGAAATAAGGAGTCATTTTCTGCATGCAAGATTAAATGTCTATTTTTCCCCTTTTCAGATTTTAGGCTTGCAAATGGAGTTTATGCAAGTTTTCTTGGTTGCTTCATGCGAATATTTAAATCTAAAAACCTCATTTAAAACCCTAGGAGCCAACACTTAGCTTATCCGTATTGTGCTTGTTTTGCAAGTCCAATAGGTTAGGTTGCATGCATGAAAACCTCACATCTTCGATTTTGTCGAAATAGGATAGCATCAAACTGAATGTATCTTGTGTTCCATTTTTTGCATTTCATTTTCATTTTCTACATTTTATTTTCCAAAAATTTTAACTTTTTTTTAATTTTAATTTTTAAATGTTGAGTGGTATTTTCACCCAATTGTGAAAGTGCACTCTTCCTTAGGATTTGGGTTCCAAATTCCCTCTTGCAAAGAAGTTAAACAAAATTACTTCTCCAAGGTCTCCGCTATATTAGCATTTGCATATGTGTATTAGTAATCTCAAATAAAGATATTCAATTTAAATGCTTGGAACACCTTAGTGATTGCAAGTAACTGTAAACAAGGGGCAATGTTGGTTTATTTTATCGTGAAACTTAGTGATTGTTCATTGAACCAAAATAAAGCAAATGTGATTTGGCCCTCATATGACCTTCAATGTGATGCTCAAATTACCCCTCTTTCGTAAAATCAGAATTTTTATGAAGAGAGGGCAATTTTAGGCTCCAAAATGGAAATTTGTGAAATGCCATAAAACATAACTCCTTCGATGAAATTGGAATTTTCATGAAGGGAATTTCATCATAGGCTCATGAGCGTAAAACAAAACTGAAAAAATAAAATTTGACCTTAAAATGGAAATTTTCTATTTTTGTATTTTTTAAAATCTGTAGTAAAACATCAACTTCGATGAATTTTAAAAATACTAAACAACTCCAAAAATGAAATTTCAAAGTGCGCATTGGGAGTCTGAAGTATAACCTTACGCAATGGTGAAATTATTTTTGGATTTTGAAAAATTTTAAATGTTTATTTTAATGCCTGAAAATTAAAAAAAAATTAAAATTTCTGGAAAATAAAATGCAGAAAATGAAAATGAAATGCAGAAAATGGAACAAAAGATACATTCAGTTTGATGCTATCCTATTCTGACAAAACCGAAGATTTGAAGTTTTCATGCATGCAACCTAACCTATTGGACTTGCAAAACAAGCACAATCCGGATAAGCTAAGTGTTGGCTCCTAGGGTTTTAAATGAGGTTTTCAGATTTAAACATTCGCATGAAGCAACCAAGAAAACTTGCATAAACTCCATTTACAAGCCTAAAATATGAAAAGGGGAAAAATAGACATTTAATCTTGCATGCAAAAAATGACTCCTTCTTTCTTGTCCATAAGATGCAACTTTCTGAAATTTTCTGTATTAAAAAATTGTCATTTTACAATAACAGAAATTTTTGGTTTTCCCAAACCAGTCCATGGAAGAAAACGACTCAAACAGGTCTAGAATGGCCCTCTTGCCTTCAAATCTGCAACTCTGCTTGCAGCAGTTTCCCACATTTGAGAGTACAATTCACGAGACCTCACACTAAATTGACTCATGGACTCATTAGGCTCTTTACACATAGAGGTGAATTGATTTTGCAACCTATCCAAGTCAACTTGATTACCAAAGTGATAAATATAGGCTACTTCTAATTGGCTCCAATAAGTCTTAACCTCCATGGGTAGATGGCAATACCACGAGAATGATCTATCACCCACAATGTATGGGAAGAACCTACAAGAAATAGGCTCACAAAATATTTGAAATTGACATAATGTGAACTTATAGATATGTAGATTTTGTAGGTATCCTAATGCCACCTCTTGATTAAAAATTCGTAGAAACTCCAATAATATTTCATGAATTTGATAATGTGTTCCAAAGGTAGAATGACATTCATAATACTTTCCTAATGCAGATACCATCGTTTATCTTAGGGACATCATTTCTTCTCTTAGAGATACAATTTGCTCCTCAGATGTTGCCATTAGTGAAACTCAAAGCATAACTTCAAAACCAATTTGTTAGTCATGAATAAAAGAAGGAACCATGAAAAAGCAATATTCTAAAAAATGTAAATTAGTTCTTGATTCACCAGATCACATATGCACAAGTGAAGAGCATACTCCTAGTGTTGTAGGCTTTTTGATTCACAAGAACACATTACACGCAAGTGAAGAGCATAATATCAACAACAAATACATTTTAGACTAAATAATTCATTACAAATAAGCATGAAATGACTCGCAAATATCAAACATGTAACGTATGAATAATCATGTTAGCATCAACCAAGAGAGGCATCCATTAAAATCAAATGAAAGTAATTGCATGGAGACAACCTCGTTAGTCAAGACTAAAAATTTTCAAAATCAAATCGAAACACATTATTCCTATATGAACAATCAAAAAGTGTTAGAAAAATGCATAGCAATTCATGTCCTCCTTTTAACAGTACAAGGTTGTATTGTTAAAAGAGGACTAAAGACAATAATCAATAGGGCATGAAATATTCAAAATTTAAATCCCTATAGCATTCAAATCCCACTGAAATAAACCAAATCAGGCCCTCCTTCTAGCGCCAAAATTGTAGAAAAAAAACAAAGACTATTTTTTCGAAATAAAGGATTTTTTTTTGGCAAGAGCAACTCGTGTGTGAAATAAAAAGGAGATTGAAACTAAGAATGCTGCTATTTCTGTAAATATTTCCTTTGCATTATTGCTTCTTGTATCTATTCGTTTACGCCATAAAGTGGGTTACGATAGGTGAATGATAGGATGATGCAATTATTTGTTTCCTTAGAGTCTTGCATCTGATCTAATTTGATTGTGTTTATGTTGTAGGTCTGTTACGTCAGATTTTTTTAGAATTTCATCTCATAACTTGGGGTTTTGTAGGGAGGAGATTGCTAACCAAATTAATGTCCTGTTTTGTTTTTCCAACTAACTTTTGTAAATAATGTTTTTGTTTTAGTTTTCTAATATTTAGATTAGTCTTGCTTTAAAATCTACTGTTCCGATTCGGGTCCATTCCAGAATTTTTGTATTTGTTTTCATTCTATTCTGGTCCATTCTAGAATTTCTGCTAATCTTTCCTGGATTCTGGTCCATTCCATAATTCTTGTAGGTAGCTGATTCCTCGATTCTGGTCCTTTTCCAAAATTTATGTTCATAAACAGTTCATTTATTGCCATGAATAATCTAAGTTATAAAGAAGGTAAATAAATCTGCCAAGAGTATGCTTTGCATCTGTGCTTGAGAAAGTGATCTGTTCGCACCAAAAATTGGAGGGTTTGTTTATAGATCCAGTGTTTCCCAAAGAAAACTAGGGATTAATAGCGAAGAAGAGAAAGCCGCTTCTAGATCCACTTATTTAATTTAGATTTTCATTCTTGCATCTCCAAACACCTTCATCTAATATTCAGATAAAATATGGGTTTAGGAGGGCTACTAATTCCAAATGCACACTAAATTAGATCAAGTGAATGAATCCTAGCTTGCTAATTTACTAATTTTTGCTAGCATTTAATGCTAACATTGCTAACTTTACTAACACCAAATGCTAACATAGGGATAGTGGGACACTTTTAAATAAAGATAAAATGAACCCACTAACTCTAAATGAACCTCATGTTAAAGGCACAGAGCTTAAAATCAAGTGGCTCATACCACACACTTTCTCATTTGGAATTTTTTTTAAGCTGAAGATAAAAGAGGTTACTAACTGGGTTTCAGGTAGATTACTTTAATCTCAGGAACATTTAAAATAATCTATTTTCGTATTTGGTTGACTTAATGGATTATGGTTGCAAAGTAGTTGTTCAAATCATTAAAGGCCCCTTGTTAACTGTTACTTGCATGGTTTAAGTTATTCTGGTATACATTCATTTATTTGCTTTAGTCTTGAGTGATTATATGCAATATGAATGTTTGTTCACAAGAACCATTAAAATTTTCCACAATGTTTTTCTATTGTATATTTATTTAACAATAGATGCATTTATGAGTGGATTTTGATGATTTTGTGAAAATTGGAATTGTTCTTGGGATATTTTTGAAGCAATTTTGAATAATTTTGTGACTTTGGTTGCACACAAGTTTCAATTACCCAAATAAATCCATGTTATTATAAAATGTTATGGAATGGTGTGATGAATTATTGGGATGATGAATGTGGGAATTTTGTGAAATTTTGGGCCGTTTTGAGGAATTTTGAAGATTGTTAACCAATTTCATAGCTTTTGGTGGTAAAAAAAAATTAAGCATCCCAATCAGTTTCTACTTTCACAAAATATGATGTGATGATGAAATGGATGCATGGAGGAATTTTAGAGTGATTTTGTGGGGGTTTGCTAAATTTTGAAGCCTTTAGAGTCCTGCAACATTATGGAGCCAAACATCGACCATCACCCACATCAGGCACAAATGCGAGAGAGCATATACCACATGGAATATGTAGGGCAACATTTGAGTGTGCCAGGTAGGCACCCATGGGCATTTACGCGTACAAAAATAATCTATAAAAGGGCTATAGGGGTGAAATTAAATTCATTCTTGCATTCGAAGGTTTGAGAAGTAGCATTTGAAGGAGAGTGAGTGAGTGAGTGGAGTGTGGAGGAGTGAAGTGATGGTGATGGAGGGAGTGGATGCGGATTAGGTGTGGAGGCATAGGTGGCTGAGGTAAGTACCCTTGGAACTCTTGTTTGGATTTTTACAATATATTTTTTGTAATGAATATGTTAGTAATATATTTTTTGTTGTGTTGTACTATAGTTGATGATCTTGGAGGCTCAACACCGATTCTCACCTATCATACTATGGGTGAGGAAGGTCTTGTAGAAGGTCCATTGGGATAATTTAGAGTAGATGAGATTGGTAGGGTGCACACAGATAGAGGTGGTTAGGTATTATGAAGGGTACCTCTCTGCCTTAGTAGAGATGTGGGATCCAAATAGGGGGAACTTCTAGTTATCAAATCAGTAGGTGATATTAACACCGAAATATGTATACTATATATTCTGAGTGCAAGTGGAGGGGTTGCACATCTAGGTTGGACATGATGAGGAGTATGAGATTAGGCAGATTTTTGGATATGGATGGAGGGATGTGAGTGTAAAGAGTTGAGGGATAAGGTATTTGACCATGTATGCGAGGTAGGAGTTGGAGGTATTACCCACCTTGATAATGTTCTTGTTAGACAACATATTGGTGCTTAACAGCATTGATTGTTGGTTCCCATGGAATAAAATTAGGCTAGTGTATGATATGATTGATGAGCATTAGGTCTATGCATAGGCACCTATGCTATTGGTGTAGATATATTTGGAGTTGTATGATGTGAGGAGGTAGGGGTAAAAGGGATTGGGATGTAGTGTGCTACTATAGTGTTTGGGCTGGGAGTACTTTAGTGTGGCTCAATCCATGGGGCTACCTTGTGAGTAGTGGGATCAACCCTATGCTTTGAGGTGGCATATGGCTAAGGATATTTCGCAAAGTCATCCTATTCATAATGGATAAGAATGCAAATATCTATGGGTAGGGCTAATCCCTGATCAGGTGTGTTGGAGACCATGGTGAGGTGCTAGATGGCCTTTTAATAGAGCGTAGTTACGGTGGGTCAAGTAGGCCATATGGGTGGATGGGTGGCATGGGAGTAAGATGGATTTGATATAGTTCTCATGAGTATTATGGTTGTTTGGGTTGAGTTAGGGAGTACCTGAGGCTACTATGCTCTATAGGCATCGAGTGAATGAGTTAAGCCTACCCTATGTGGATGAGTGGTGGGTGAAGTATAGGGATGATGACGAGATTGATCTCTTAGATGTGGATAATTTTAGGACCATGACAGAGTATGAGGCTTGGTTCACTTTACAGTCTCTATGGGTATCGAGTTAGGTGGTTGGTTGAGAAGGATAACGAAGATGAGGAGGAGGTAGTGGAAGAGGTAAATGAGGCTCCTCAATGTTAGAGATATCATCGATCTAGCAGTTAAGGGAAGTAGGAAAGGGATGCAATAGAGTATCCTCAAAATATTAGAGGTGATGATGGTGGTAGGGATGACATGGAGGAGGTTTCAGAAAGACCTCTAGGTTAGAGTGATAAGGAGTGGGTAAGGGTCAAGGTTGAGTGGGACCAACTTCACCAGATGGTGGTAGAGTGAGATGCAAAGATACCTTGGTTACGGATGAAGTTGGATGTACGGGTGGTGACAGGTGGAGGCAAGGATATGCTAGTGAGGCTCTAGAAAAATTTAACATAAAGGGAGTCTCATCAAAGGTATGATGTACTACACCTTCAATACCAAGATAGGTATATCCAATATTTAGAGGATCTACTCAAGCAACACCACATTGGGTTGCCAGATCGACCTTCTTTCTTTATAACGAGTTTTATTATATGTAGTGACTATAGGTATAGGGCTCCTTCGAGGTCACATGTGTCTGCCTATGGGTGCTAGTTAGTGTTGTGTGGCACTTTTTGTATATGAGCCTTGGTGCTCCATTGTATATAGCCTTCGAGCGTTCATTGTACATGCTATATATATATATATATATATATATATATATATATATATATATATATATATATATATATATATATATATAGCTTTTACTTTTGTGTTATGAGTTTGTGTGAATGCATATGTAAATGTTATAGATGATAATGTAATGATGATATGTATGATGAATGGAAATAATACAAATGAAGTCACATGCTAATTATTATTTGTAGTTTAGATTTTTGCTTGACCATGTCTATCATTGTTTTTTAATCAGGTACACCAAAATGGTGGTGTGTGAAATGGAAGACTTATGTAATGATATGATAATGACATGGATCTTATTTTGGATTATGGATGATTGATTTTGGAATTTTTTTGTAGAGACTCAAACATACTAGTAATTTCTAACAAACTCACTAAGTTCTATCTAACTTCTCTAATACCAAATGTGTGTGCAATGAATGTTCATTTACAAATAAGGAGCATGGTAGTGACTCAAGGTAATCAATAACCAATGTGTGTGCAAGTGATTTCATTAACCCATCTTGAGTAAAATGAGATAAAACCTATCATGGAGGAGACTAGGAAGCTAGCTTATCCTTATGTGCATTCAAAGTTCTCTTTAAGAGAGATGTATTGCCACGTATGAGCATACTCCACTACTAGTAAAGAATATATAACCCAACCAATATTAGATCCATAGTCCAATGATCTAATCTATAAGCTTTGGGGAATCATACTACCTAACCATCTGGATGGAAATGTAGTTCTATCCTTACTACTTTAGAATTTGTGGTGTATACTATGTAAAAGATTTAGAGCTTTGGGGAATCAGATTCTCAACCAAAGTGTGATGAGAATTTTCACCTATCCCTACTACTCATTATTTTTTTTGGAAGTGTGAGTTGTGGTGAAGACCACTATTTTTTATTTTGGACTATGTACATAATGGGACAAGCAAAGATGACCTTTTTCGCTTCGAGATTCAATCATGGTATTATCCATCTTTGACACAAGATGTTTTAATATGTGTGAAATATATTTGGTTAAATAATATTAAATTCAACTCCCATAACTCAATATTTTCTTAGTGAAAATATGCCTTCATCGTAGAGAAAACTTGACATGTATTGGAGGTTGCTGAGTTATCAAAAATACCTAGGCATAATGGAAACTTGTATTGCAAATGATGATTGGATGTATGAAGTGGTGTAATGGAATGGATGTTGACTTGAGGGTGCCCTTGATTAAGGTGAAAAGATTTATTGGATCAATTTTTGTCTAAAATGAGCAAATGACCCCTAATATGGTTGGTGGAATGTGCTAAAATGATAATGAATGTGAATATGCAGTGTGTATGGATGGTTTGATTTTTTGTGTATTAGCTATGTATATATATATACATATATAAAACACATTAAGCATATAATGCTCTCAAGAGGATAATTTTTAGTGTCTCAAGCTCTTCTACTCCCCTACTCAACTTGCTGCCTAGGGAGGTGTAAACATAAAATGTGCTGGTGGATGGGAAACATTCTAAGGTAGTGCTCATCCTGTTCGGTGAATGGAGTGATTGTGGTCAATTCCTCCTAGGATTCATATGATGCTATCGACATGATTTTGTATTCATCATTGAATTCCTCAAAGCTATCATTGAGAGTGGTTTCCTCTTCTAAATTTAAATGAATATTTTAAAAAGCCTATTCAAAAGAGGAAGTGGGAGAATGAGAGTGGTAACCTGAACCTAAAAGGTCATGCACTTATCGATATGAATTTTCAATGATATCATGCATACCCTGTTCATGTCGTTCTAGGCCGTATCCTTACCAATTAACTCGATGAAATGTCATGGAGGAAAATTAGTCATGCATTCTATGTTGGCAAGGACTGATTATGTAGGTTCATCTAGGGAAGGTGTATCAGATGGTGAATCAAATCCTCCATACACAAAATTGATTCTATTAGGTGTTGAACACATTTTTTACACTACCTCTATGGATAAGGGTGGGTCACATTGGTTGTTGTTGTTGGTGTTAATTCATTGTTGGCTGACTTAGGATCACTTGATTTACTTGACTTGGTATTGATTGGCAAAAATAATTTCCTTTAAATTTACCCTTATTTTACCATTATTTTTTCTTTGTTTTTCTCTTGCCCTCTTGGATTTTTATCTCTTCGATTACACAAGCTTAAGAAAGAGCTTCATAAAATGTTCTATATTTTTGTAGCTGCAAAAACAAAGAGATGGGTTTTAATAAACTCCTTACAAACATCCAATTCAATTCTTCCATTGGTAGGGAGAATGGCAATTTTGGTGATAACTGCCCTCCAACGGTTTCCAAAATCATAGACCAACTCTTCAAATTATCTAAGATTGTACAGGTCAATCAATTTGGTTTTCTTGCAAACATTGAGGAAAAACCTCCTAAAAAATTATCTGCCAATTGTTCAAATGTGTAAATGTTGTGGTGAGGCAAATGATTATACCAGTCTAAAGTGTCTCCCCCCATTGTCTGAGGAAAATTTTTGAGCATAAAAGCATCTTTATATTGAATCCAAAAGCATGAGTGGATGAATGTATTGATGTGCTTTCTAGGGTCCTCATTCCCTTTAAATTTATCAATTTTTGGTATTGTGAAGTCTATCAGATATGGTGGTGATGGTATCAAAAAATGAATAGGTTGATTGATTATCTATCTCAAGTTAGGCTTCTGGTACATCATACTAGGAGTATGTAAAAGCATGGTATCAATCTATTGTTGCATTGCTTGGATTTTAGGGTCTTCTCCATGTGTGTAGAAGCCCTAAATTTTTTGATAATTGTTATAAGGTGAGGTATGTGGAGTGGTGAGTTGTTGATATGGAATGTGAATTTGATGGCTGGATGGATTGAAGGGTACTTGATGATGTTGAGCATGTTTTTGGACTTGGTGATGGAATGAATGTTGTTGATGAAATGAAGATGAGGTTTGAGGAATGTGAGTGTATTGGGTTGCAAGAGTGGAATGGATGTGGGTTAAAGGAGGTGTGGGGATGGAGACCTATTGTGGCCATTCCACAACTAGCCCCAAACTTGGGGACCCACATTAAATTTTTGGATTTTTTGTTGAATTTTAGTTTCTTTGCGTGATAATTTTGATAGGCTAGTGTGTTGACTAGTGTCTCCTTTTGGTTTCTTTTAAGTTTTTAGTGCGTTTGTTAGGTTCTTTCTTATTTTTATTATTTTATTATTTTGGTTAGTTTTAATGTTTTGAATTAAACCAATTCAAACATTTGAATTTAATTAAATCAAATTTAAAGTTAAAAAATGAGATAAATCAAGTAAAATTTAAATAAAGAAAGAAAATAAAATAAAAATAGAATAAAAACTAAAAAACCAAAAAAAAAAAAAGAATAAAAAATATATAATATAAAAATAAAATGAATAAAATAAAACAAAATAATAGCATTTATTTTTCTCATGGTACGCTAATATTTCTTTACATATTGGTTTGGTATTAATTTCTATGTTGAATTTATGATTTTATTAAAGTTAGTTTGAATTAATGCTTTATATTGATGTTGGTAGGTTTCTAAATAAAAGAAAAGCATTATTAAGTTCATTGTTGGCAAAAAAAAAGCGTTATGGAAGAAGCGTTTCATTTGGAAGATACATACCAATTTATTATTGGTGAAAATCATTACGGAAGAAGTGTTTTATTTAGAAGATACTTACCAATTTATTATTGGGCAAAAGCATTATGGAAGAAGCGTTTCATTTAGAAGATATTTACCAATTTATTGTTGGCAAAAATCATGATGGAAGAAGTGTTTCATTTAGAAGATATTGCAGTTACAAAGAAGTTACGTGACTAAGCCAAAGGAAAAGGGAGAAAAAATGAAATGAAGAGATTTTTAGGGTTGGAAAGCTTTAAAAGGCCATGGAAGCAAAGGAAAAAAAGGCTGGTTTTTTTTGGAACAGGATGCATGGAAGGAGATTGGAAGCTTATTCAAACTACTATGGAGCTATTTTTTTTCACCATTGTATGCAGAAAATGAACTTTTAAATACAATTTTTTTTATTGAATATCTTTCTCACATGCACTAATTGTGTTTAATGGTGCTTATGCATGGATATGGTTGCACCATTTCAATATTTTTATTGCATTTTTTTAACTCCTTAGACTCTTGACATAACCAAACTTTTAAATACAAATTTGTGTTTATTGAATATCATTCTCACATGCACTAATTGTGTTTAATGGTGTTTATGCATGGATATGGTTGCACCATTTCAATATTTTTATTGCATTTTTTTTTAACTCAGACTCTCGCCATAATCGGATTTCAGATTGTGTGGATGCAGGTCTAACTCGGTTGTGTTTTGTGTTCAGAATCTAACCTTTTTATGCAACATATGTTGGATTTTGTTTGTAGTAGTTTTCTTTGGTATTCTGTATTATAGTCCATATTCCAAAATTTCATGTTATCTTATTTTTATATTCTAACCTTATATTTTTCATTTTTTTTTAAGTTTTCAAAATATAAAATAAAAAATGAAAAAGATATAAAATTTCAAAAAAAAGTTACATAGGTTGTAAGAATAAGCTTTAATGTTCCATTTAAAGCACATACATTTTTGTTTTAACTTAAATTCAAAATCCTAAAATTATTTGAAGTTCACACTTTTATCAGGAATTTTTATTTCAATTTTGCATGATTTCACAGTTTAAAAGAAAATAGAATTTTTACGCTTTGCATTTTGTTTTTAAAGAAATAAATTGACTCCATTTATGAAAATTACCATTTCATTAAAAGGGGGTAATTTAAATGGCATACAAAGGCTATTATAGTTTGAAAGTTAGTCATTTACATTATTTTCTCTCATGTTCAAAGCAAAGCAAGGTGAGATAAAATCCATTCAAAGTAGATAAAATGAATTGAAGCATCATTCAGGATTCACATTTCACATTTAGATTCAGTCACTTTATTTTCTTACCCGGATAGAGCTTAACCATCCAAGATAAAATCCATTTGCATTCAAGGGAGGGATTTACTAAATCCAATATCACATTAAGGCAAATATAAAATGAAGTGATTTTCCACAGTACTTGCTAACAACAATATTTTAATCTGAAGATAAAAAGAATTTGCTAATAACAAGTACTTATTTCTATTTCACAATAACGCAAAGATAAAAAAATGAAGTGGCTTGCCATAACACTTGCTAACAACACATGTTAATCTTAAGTAAAATGAATCTGCTAACAACAAGTACTAACTCCAAATTTCACATTAAATCAAAGATAAAATGAAGTGGTTCACCACAACACCTGCTAATAGAACATTTTAATCGAAGATAAAAGGTATCTGCTAACAAGGATTCGAGGATAAATAACTTTAAAAAATAAAAAATAAAATGAGTTAGGATCAAATTTAGGCATTCATTCATCATTTTATTTATGCACATAAGGGAACTCAATCCCTTTTAATTTATAAACAAATCAAAGTAAGATCAACACATGCCCCTTGTTAACAGTCGTTTGTAGGTCACTAAGGTATTCCTAGCATTTATTTTGATACATCTTCACAAGCACACAAGTCTACATTAAATAAAAGGAATCTTGGAGATATTTTAATTTCTTTGCAAGAGAGGTTTTTCTAATCAAAATCCTAACTGTGAGTGTGATTTTGCAACATGGCAAAATTACCACTCAACAAGACCACAAAATATTGTAATACCCAAGATGGATTTGAGGTGAAGAAATTATGTTGGCTTAGAATGAAATGAGGTTTAAAATTTACTACATGTGTTTGTTTTTGGGGGTAATATTAAGCATCTTAATAGCCCATGAGCAATTGGTTGAGGTGTTTCCATGCTTTTTGTATGGTAATTTATAAAGTATATTGCATGGGTGTGATGGAAGTATGTGGGTGAGGTGTAGGTGTTTGCAATGCTAGTGGATGTTGATGGAGGATAAGTTGCAAAAGGAATCATAATAGAATGGGGGATAGTGTATGGAATGGTAGATGGAATCTGTGAAGCTACATTGACATGTGCTTTATAGAGTGGATTGGAATAGGTGGTGGTGTAGGTATACACGATGGAGGTAATTTGGCTATATTATGGTTGGGATATGTGATACGAATGTGCAAATGATGCCTCAAAAAGAGGGTTGGTGTAGACTTGATTGAAGCTATTTGTTGTGACTCCTTCACAATGACCCCAAAATTGGGGACCCACTTGAATTTTGAAAATTGTTTTAATTTGTGCCTTTGCTCATTGTTGATTGTCTTCATCATTTGGTGTTGAAAAAATTGATCTCTAGGAATGTTGTATTATGGTTGGTTTCACTAGCGGATTTGATTTCATGTTAAAATGATGATTTTCTTGTTTGGTGTTGTTATGTTGTGTTTTGTCAAGTTTTGTTTTATGTTGTTCTTTTATGTTGTGTTCTATTTGTTTATAGGTGTCTTTATGTTATTCTTTATTTTGTTATTTTTTTAGGTTGTATAAATATTGTTTGTGTTATGTTATTTTTATTATGTTAAAATTTTAATGTTATAATGTTTTTATGGTTTTATTTTAAATTGTTCTTTTATGTTATAATGTGTGTTTTTTTTTTGTAGTTGTTTTATGTTATGTTGTTTTAGTTTTATGTTGTCTTTAAATTATATGTTTGTTATTTAATATATATTTTTAGTGGTATTTTAATATATTTTCATTTATTATAATGGTGTTCATATAGGTTGCATGTTCATATGTTATGTTTAGTTATGTCTTCTTTTAAATTAATTAAATTATAAAATTTTATAACTTTATAATTTAATATATTTAAAATTGTTATTTTATAAACTTGTTTTCAATTAATTTAAATTATAAAGTTTTATAACTTTATAATTTTATTTTTTTCTACAAAAAAAATCATAATTTCTATTTCATGAGAAAAAGAAGATTACATAGTGTAAGTGTCTTCTGACATATAAAGAAAACTTAGGGATAATGATCTGCCCTCTCTACCCAAATATCTCATTAAAAACCTAGTAACTTCAGGAAAATTAATGCCAACAAAAAACAAAGAGGTTTAGTACAAAAAAAACTAGATTTTACGCTCTCACTCCTACCTTGAGTAAAAACAAATAAAGAAAGCTAAAAAATTCCCATATAGTGACCTTAAGCTCTGTAGCACTGTCCTCTCTTATGGATGAAAGGAAGTGTATCATATCTTGTCTAGCCTATGACACATTATAAGCCCAGTATCATCAAGAAAATAAATCCAGCAAAGTACAAAGAGGTTTGGTAGTGAACCAGATTTTAGGCTCTCAATCCTGCCTTGTGTAAAAATAAATAAAGTTGTAATATTCCATATAGTTAAACTAAATCACTGTCCTCGCTTGTGGCTGAAAAGAAGAGTGTCATATCCTGTCCAACCTATATATTGTACCATCAAACCTCTTTTTATATTATATATATACTAAACATGGGAATCACTGCCTCATTGACAGTCCCTCCATCCTTTATTTCTATCTGCTCCCATTGTCCCTGTGTCACCAATAATCCCTCCTTGGACATAACATCTGCTTGAGTATTGAGTTCTCTAAAAACATGCTTGAAGGTAATAAGGTTGAAAAGACCAGCTAGTAGATTCACCTGATCATAGATAGGCCTTAGTAGTAAGTTGTCCATTCTGTACACTTTCTTCATCCAATTGATGACCACCAGAGAATCCCCCAATACTTGAAGTTGTTGCACATTGTGGTCAAGTGCAGTTTTTAGGAGCAATTTTAAAGCATTTAATTTTGCAAAATTGTTTGTACCTGCACCCAGACATGCCTTGAAATTTATGTAATGTGAGTCATGTAAGTAGAGGATACCCCCTACCCCACATAAATGAGGGTTTCCTTGACAAGCCCCATCAAAGAAACCCCAAGGAACATCTTTATTTACTCTAACATCATTGATCATTCTAGGGCATTTGGGCCTTCTTGGTTTCATGAGACCAACTAGTAGAGTACGAATCCGAGAAGCAACTTGAAAGACAGTCATAGAGGAATCTTGGAAAATATCTTAATTTTAGGCCATCCACATACCCCATGACACCACAAAGGGAATAGCTCTAAAAGACTTCAGTTCTTTCTTGTCAAACCACTTCCTCAAACACTCCTCCAAGGTGTCTGCTTGCCAAATACCAGAAATCCCTGTTAACCCCTCAATGTCCTCCCAAACAGCCTTGGTGAAGGGACAACCAACCAATAAATGATTGATAGTTTCGAGTTCCTGATGACATAGAGTACATCTCCCCGGACCTTGAAATCCCCTCTTCAATAATACATCCCAAGTTAAAACTCTATTATTGAGGGCCAACCACATAAAGGTTTTTGTTTTTAAAGGTGTCCTGATCTTCCAAATGGGTTTCCACCACCAGGCATGTTCCCCCTGTTGATCATGGACAAACATAGCTTTATATCCCATCTTAGCAGAATAATCACCCTTCATGGGATTCCTAGACCATACCAGAATATCCTCCTCATCCGATTTGATCCTAACATGACTAGTAATGAGTGCCTTCACATATGCATTCCATAAAACTCCATTCCTACCTTCAAGGCCGAGTTGAGTTGAGCTCCTCCATCCTTGCTGCCACACAAAGTAGATCCTTGATCTGCTACCTAAGAAAGAGTATAAAACCCAACATATTGCAAAGATAATACCAGCTCCTCAGGAAGTTTATAATCATTACCACTAACCACCCAAGGATCTGCTCCTATTCTTACCTTTGTCCCATTTCCCACTTTCCAAACAAGCCAATTACCAATGAGTGGGAAAGCTTGAGCAATTGCTTTCCAAATGATTGACCCCTTGTTGATAGACTTGTCTAGTTTCCTTATCCACTCTACTATAGTAAGAGGTTCAATATATTTGGTCTTAAGAACCTTACTCCATATATTATCTTGGACAATCAATCTCCATAAACTCCTTGCAGCCAAAGCTTTCCCAAAATGATGGATGTTCTTTAATCCCCACCCACCCTCATCCTTAGGTTTTGCTAACAGTTTCCATTTGGCTAAGACAATGCCTTCTTTGTCTCTTTTCCCAGTCCATAGGAATTTAAAACACCTTTTCCTTATTTTTTCCAGCACCCCAACTGGTATAAAAGACATCCCATGCCAATAGACAAGAATAGTCTCCAATACTAATTTGAACAGGGTAAGTCTGCCCCCAATAGATAACCACCTATTGCACCACAAAGATATCCTTTTGTCGATCTTCTCCACCAACCAATCCCAGTCCCTAATGCCATAGTCATTTGGCTTCAACATGAAACCTAGATACTTGATCCCTGCCTGAAATTCAATCTTGGTAAAGGAGAGTGTCCTCTGAAAGAGACTTTCTTCTTCAACTGATAGCCCATAACAGTACATGGTAGACTTCTCCATATTGATTTCCATACCTGTAGCATAACAATAGCTCCTTAATATGTCCTTGATCTTGCTTACATCCCTTAGAGATCCATCATAGAACAACAATACATCATCCACAAATAAAAGATGTGTTAAGGAGAGGGATGACCCCATTTTGATCCCTTTAAGAAGCCTTGTTCTTCTAGCTTCCCTGATGGCCCTACTCAGCCCTTCTGCCACCAAGAGAAACAAGATGGGAGATAAGGGACAACCTTGTATGAGACCACATTCTATGGAAAAGAAATGGGAAGCCGATCCATTAATAAGAACAACAAAAAACACAGAGGTCACACAACCCATAATCCAATTTACAACTTGAAGATTGAAACCAATGTGGATCAACATAATCCTCAAATACAACCAACTTACTCTATCATATGCTTTGGATAGGTCCAATTTGACAACAATAGCCTAGAGTTTCCTGGTCTTAATTGTGTGCATGCCTTCTTGAGCCACTCCCACAACATCATGAATCTGCCTACCATTTAGAAATCCAAATTGCTCACTTGAAATGGAGTCTGAGAAAACTCTTTTTAACCTTGAAGCAATGATTTTGGCAATGATTTTGTAAAGACAATTGCACAGGGATATAGGTCTGAAATCATCAAAAGTATTAGGCTTGTCCTTCTTTGGAATCAAGACAATAAAGGTTGAGTTGATGTCTATTGGTATCTTCCCAGTAGCTTTTGTTTCTTCCACCACTCGTAGCAGATCTTCCCCAATCAACTCAAAAAACCCCAAAAAAAATTCAACACCCCATCCATCTGGCCCTGGGCTTTTGTTCTTTTGAAATGAAGAGAGCACTTTTTTTAGTTCTTCTTTGGATACTCCTTCCAGTAGCATCTCATTAATAGCCTCATCAACAAAACTGGGGAAGTATGTGGTGAATTTGAGAATCTCTACCAAGTTTACCCTTTTAGGATCTTTAAACAAGTTTTTGAAGTGCTTAATACCGAGAGTTGCTATGTCCTTGAATGACCTAGCTTTGGACCCATCTTCATTGGGCATTTCCCAAATGGTATTTATATTTCTCCTATGATTGGCATAATTATGAAAAAATTTAGTATTTTCGTCCCCTAACTCCAACCAAATTGCTCTGCTTTTGAGCCTCCATTGAGCCTCTTGTGCTAGCAAAATATTACTCTTTTTCTCTTCAAGAGCTCTAATGACTACTTTGGACTCCTCTGAGAAAAACTCCTTGTTCCCTTCCTTATAAAAATCTATGATCTACCTCTCCATAAGAATCAGATCCTGCATTTGTTGTCTTGACTTGTTGAAAGCCCACTTAGAAACAACAATTTTTAATTTCCTCAAATTGCTAGTGAATTGAAAACAAGTTGTGCTTCCCAAATTTGCATCATAAGGGCTCCAAACTTCTTTAACCAATGACTGGAAATCATTATCCATTAACCAAGTTGGGTTAAACTTAAAAGGGCTTGGAGGTTTCCTATCCAAAATGCCCACTTGAAGAAGAATGGGAAAATGATCTGAGATGCCACCTTGATCCACCCAAGATCTGATTCCCTCACCATCCATCATTAGGCTTCCAGAGACAATAAATATGTCCAATATTTTAGCCACATAATCCTCACCCACCCTATTATTACGCCAAGTAGGGACAATTTTGATGGGCTCCACATCCACCAGATCTGCTTCTTCAAATTTATGTTTAAAATAACCTGCTTGAGGGTCAACTCTAGCTGCATTCCCCCATATCTCAGATCTCTTCAAAGTGAAATTTAAATCTCCCCCTATTATAATATTCCCTTGCTGAAAGAAATCATTGGCTAAGAGGGTGTCCCAATACTAGATTTTGTTCTCATAAGGCCCATAGATATTGGCTACCACAAAGGATTTACCCAATTCCAACGAGTGTAGCTCTACTCCTAATCCAGATATAAAAATAGCTGAATTAATAAGACTGAAAGCCCTTTTCCTCCATCCCAGGATCAGACCTCCAGATCTACCCTCAGAATCCATAGAGAGAAAAATCCACTCTTTTAAAAAAGAATGAAGAAAACTTTCAACTTTTGAACCAATTCCCATTGTTTCTTGTAATAGCAATATATCTGGATTTTGTAATTGCATTAATCTACGAAGGGCAGTATTTTTAGAGTTACTGCCCAAACCCTGAATGTTATAGGATAGGATTAACATTAATTTACCAAATCAGGGGTCTGGCATGCTCTAAGTGCCCCAACAATGGATTTTTGTTTTCCACTCTTAACCTCCCTCAAGGCTTTATCCTTGGCTAGTTGGATATTTGATTTCCTTCCCAAGATAGGAATGATACCCACATCTGGTCCAAGCCCTCCTACTACTCTAAAAGCCTCAAGGAAATCTATTGATTTTTGAGATCTAAGGTAATATCGGTTGGGTCCTTTGCTTATACCTTCCCCACCAATAGAGTATGACCTTAGAGAAGTAGACCTTGTAGGAGAGGTCATATTTGAGATGGTAGAGGGTTGGCTGATAGGTATCTTATGAGAATCATCTGACCTAAAAACAATACCCTTCATTTGATCCTTTTGTCTTACCTCTTCCACTGATGTGGACTGAAAGGGGGGAAATATTCTCCTCCTAAAAATTTGTCTTCGAAATTGTAGAGTGATTCAAAGAACCCACTTCTACATTGTGAGTAGGAGCCCCCATTGACCTTTGTGAAGGGTCCACCTCCCTTATATGAACTGATTCTATCTTTCCTTCATGTTGTCCATTGGATGTCTCCCTTCCTGCACCACTGTCCCAATCCTTAGGTGTATTAGGATCTTCTAAACCAATGATTGGATCTTTCTCCACTCCAACTTCACCAACTAGAGTAGATCCTGATCCAAAAACCTGTCTACTAAGTTCTTCCTCCATATTGTTGGTTGATCCATCCACTCTCACTCTAGGTATGTGGTTTCCAATAAACTTCCTTCTCCACTCCTTTCTTGAAAATTTTAACCCACATTCATCTGCCAGATGGCCATAGACATGACACCGTAAGCAACGAAATGGTATCTTCTCGTAATCAAAATTTTGAATATAATGCCATTTTCCAATCTCTATTTCTATAGACTCCGGAAGACCTTCCCGCAAATCCAACTCCACCAAAATCCTAGCAATGGTGCGAGAGGAGCCCTTCTCACAAGATTGGTCCGAGTCAACCCACTTCCCTATACAATTACCTATTTCTTTTAAAATCCTAGGAGACCACAACTCCAAGGGTAATCTTGGCAACTTGGTCCAAATGGGTTGAAGGGCTTGTGACTCCCTTCTCGGGTCAAAACAAGGGGACCACCTTTTTAAGGATAGTGCATAAGAGCCCCAATACCATCTACTCTACAGAATTCTGCCTGCATCCTCCTCCGATCTAAAGGAGAAGGCTAACCATCCTCGAACCAGAACATGAAAAATAGGAGTGTATCCCAAAACTGGGCTCCAAACCCTTTCCATCCACTGAGCAAGGGATTTATCCTGAATAATATCTGCCAAAGAACCTCCCAGTTAATGTTTTACCCTCCATATCCAGGACTTTATCCATAAGAATATCTTCACCTAAAACCAAGTTAACTCTCCCCTCTCTGAGCTTAACACACTTTTTTTTTCCTTTTTTTGAGTAGGTAGAGTTTCCTATAACTGTATCTTTTACCACCTTATTATTTTCATATATCTCCCCTCTCTCCAAGAGCCCATCTAAAAAGCCTGTACAAGGAAGTCCTAAGTCCCTATCTACCAACTCCTGAAAACTTTCTTTTGTAGATACCTCCCAAGACCGAATTTCCATGAAACCAACATCACCATCTACAAAGCTCAAATCAAAGGGAGGTGAAATGTAACCTGATGACATATTGGTAGAGTATGACTTAATAACTGAAGAGAAACTAGACTGTACATCTAGTTCCTCTTGTAAAGAACTGATCTCACATTTGGATTTCATTGTACCAGACTCCATATCCATATTCCATATGGATTTCAAAGAATCTATAGTAGGGAAGATAGAGATATCTTCCATAGGATCCGGGGTGTAATCCACCATGTCATCCACAACCTCTTCCATCCCATTCCTTCCATTGCTAAAACTATTCCACCAAAATATTTCTTCTCGAAAGTTACAGAAAATTCCAAGTTGGATCTGAGAACTACTGTTTCTCCACCATATAATGAAATAGTTTATGTCTTGGCGATTCTTTTGTTCACTTAACCAATTTAAAGCTAAAAAACTAGCTTCCTGAGAGGTGATCTACTAAAATAATTAAAAAGCACATCACTGCTCCCTTTAATCTTGCAACCCAGACTCATGTAAAAATATAATTTAAATAGAATTGTACAACTTTGGAGAGGTTTTTACTGTCATACATTGAGTTCTTTCATTGTCAAAAGTAATAAATACAACGATATTCTTCTTTGAATACAAAAAATACAGTAAAGAAGAAAGTTTACATACTGTATCCAAGCTGATTGTAGAGGTCAATCCCCCAAGCTCATTCAAATGAAAGAGTAATGTGTTGATGACGGCTAATATTATTAACAGTTGAAGTAGAAAGGGTTCAGTATTTTCCCCTATTTTCTCAATCCAACAATCTGCTTCACCACTTTCGCTTCTTATAGGGGTTTTAAAAACTGCTATTTTAACCCTGGGACTACTATTTAAACCGATAGGAGCTACCAATACCTATGCCTTTGATGAGATCCACTTAAAACCATCTAATATCTACCTGTCACTTCCTCAGAAAAGCTGGTATAGTCAATCTGAAATAAGATCGAAGATTTTAGGCCATGAGAAAATTATCTAGCCATCCTGAATCTGGTTTCACACTAAACTTCATGGATATAAGAATCCATTACCCTGTTACCATAAACTTTTGAGTGCCCACTTTCACGAAAGAAAGAAAAAAACTGACCAACACACTGTAATTTAATTATATTTAAGAAGGTTATTTTATAAATGTTTATATTCTAATTAATATTTATCTTGTTGGCAGGATTATTAAAGTATGTTGAATAGAAGATGTGTTCGTGGGTTTCATTGGGCATTTCTTAACTTTAGTTTTCAAATGCCAATGAGGAGAAATATTAAATCCTTTGAAAAAGGCATTGGTGACATTAGGGTTTCATTAAGAATTCATTTTTACAACTATATAGAAACCATAATGGAACGGGAAAGAACCAACCATATAATGAATTATTCAAACTATAAATGGAGAATGAAAAGCCAAGAATAGGGTTGGGCATTTTTGCAAGGCAGAGAAATAATAAGGATTGAAAGGAGCAAAGGCTAGAAATGAAAGAGGCTATAATGATTTGGATTTATAGAGGATTCAATGTTTTATTGTAAGATCTAATTATTATATCAAATCATTTTGATTAAAATATTGTGATTACGGTGTTTGAATTTTTATTAAATAATTTGATATAGTTTTTGAAAATTAAATTTTCATTGAAGATTGCACCATTTTTATTGTTTTATTGTGTGATTTCTGGTGAGCATAAATCTAGTTTTAGAATCTCTGTTTTTTTTCATTTTGTAGTTGTTTGTCCGAGATTTAATTTATTTCTTTACTTTAAACCTTTTTGAAATTTATTTTATATTAAATTTGCATACATTTAACCTAGTTTGATTTTATAAAGTTAAATTTTATAACTAGGTTATAAATAAATTTATTATTCAAATATTAAATTTAATTAATATTTGAATAAATAAATTTATCGAGGATAAATGACTATTCTGATTCCAACTTTAATTTCATAAAGTTGAGAAATCAAAATTGATATCTTTTCACATTAATAGTTTGGGTTTATTTTAATTTGATTTCAATTTATTTAAATATCCAAATTTTATATTTGAGACTCATATTTATTCTTAAATATTTAATTCAATAGATATTTAAGGGATAAATATTATGGGAAGGAAATTCCTATGAAATTTATTTGTATATCATAAGATTTAAAAGTTCATAAATAAGATTTACATTAAACCCTATTTTCATAATTATTAAAGGTTTTAAACCTTATAATTTGGGTTTAATCATTATTGCATTATGATTATTGGGATTCCAACTTTAATTTCATAAAGTTGAGAATTCATGATTAATATCTATTTACATTAAAGAGTTTGGTTTACTATAATTTTATTTCAAATTATCAAAGGATCCAAACTTTACATTTAAGATTCATATTTATTCTCAAATATTTAAATTCAATAAATATTGCGGGAAGGAGATTTTTATCAACTTTATTTTCATATCATAAGATTTAAAAGCTCATAGACAAGATTTATATTAAACCCTATCTTTTCATAATTACTAATGTTCAAAACCTTATAATTTGGGTTTAATCATTATTACATTTGTTCATTCTTCAAATATTTCAATTTCAATTTCATATTTGGATGAGCAAATATTTACATTAAATAAAACCTTAAATGTTGAATATTATAAAGTTTAGACTTTATAAATGAAGGTTTATATTTAATTTTTTTTATTAAAATTTCATAAACTTTAATTTTTATTAAATTTGATTGAATTTTAATGTTAATTAAAATGCTAGATTAACATCTATTTCAAAGTCACTTGAAGCATTTTAATTAAAATGTTGTTTTAAGGTTATAGAATAAATTTGCATAAGTTATTAAAATTAAACTCAAAAGGTAAATTTATCTATTATTGCTTAGAGAGAGAATTTGATTAAAAGATACTTAACACATGATGAATTTAAAGTTAATTACCTGATTTCTAAGCCCCTCGTTATTAGTTCTTGCAAACAATTGAGATTGTTCAAGTACTTATTTTAGCACATATGCATGATACATAAAATATTAAGTGAGAACCTTGGAGAAATACCTTTTTCTTTGCAAGAGAGGATCGTGATCCTATTTTTTGGGTGATCTTCGTAATTGGACAAAATCACACCTCAACAAATTATCGCTAGAAGGAGGGCCTGAAAGATTCTACCGCTTCTTGGGATCAACTAGAAGCAATATTTCTCAAACATTTTGTAGAATTGGTTGACATGGATATGATATCAAATCAGTTTTCCTCTATCTATAAAAAACCTGATGAATCCATGAGTCAATTTAATGATAGATTTCATAAGTTGTATACTGAAATGGAGACACATTTTATCATTTCAAAAGTAGAAGTTGTTCAAATATACTTGGAAGCCTTAGATTATTTTACTATTAAGTTGTTAGTAAAGCTTCTTAAATATTTATCCTTGTCTAACACTTATGGTGGGGCAATATCTGTAGAACAATGGCTAATTTCAAGAGGAATTGATGTAGGTAAATTATCATTACTTAACCCTAAGGTTTCAAATTAATTACCACCTATGAGTTATGATACGCATTTTTTGACACCATAAAATGAAATTGAATGTCCTAGTTTTTCAACCACATTTGATATCGTCCAAGAAGAAATATAAGTTTCAAATCCAATATCCATCAATGAGAATTGTAGTAATCAAGGTTATCAAAATGTAGAAATGCATGAGTCTTCAGATATTGGAGGAGTTTTAGATCTAATTAGCTTTAAAACATATGATATAATAGAATATTCCATAGAGTTGAATGAAACAATTAAAGCTCCAGAATTGAAAGATTCTAGAAGTGATTTCATTATGATTGATCATAAAAGTTTATTACTTGAGGAAGATGAATTTTTATTGAAGATAAATTGTTTGAAAGTGATGAAGGTGAACTTGAAAAGTATTTGATTATTGAATTTACAGAGTGTGAAGAAGTGGTTGAACATCACTCCCTAATTTTAGAAGATGATTATTGTTGGTGGAATAAATGGGAGGATTTTGTCTCTCTTTCTAATGAAGTACTTACTTCACCTAAAATATAGGACAAGTTGCAAAGGTTAATTCTATATATTAAAAGATATAGTGATCAAGCACAGGGACAAAGGCATCAAGATGTATATCTTCATAAATATATAAATCATTCTCATGAGAAAAATATCAAAGATGCTAAAAGTGATATTCTTTTAGACAGTGGAGAGGTCCTAGAGGACTAGTTTTGAAACATATGACAAATCAAGATCTTTCATAGATTTGGATGAGATCATTGAAAATGATGATCCAAATTTTTAGTATCCTCAAAATAATGATCAAGAAGAAATGAAAGAAGAGATGCAATCTCATAAAATGCTTCAGGAAGATGATTATTATAATGGTTGGGGAAGTTATGAGGAATTATTATTTCTAATTATCCTACTGATGAATTTTCCATTTCACTTGATATGTAGGATGTTGAAACCTCTATCCTATGTGAAGATCTAGCAATTTCTATCCAACTAGAAAATGACGTGCCAATTTCAGAAGTAGAGAACGTTCCAAAATTTGATCATTTTGAACATGAGTTTGTAGAACACATTGCTGAAATAGAAAGGGAAGAAATGGTAAATGTTTCTTATGATTCATCTGTTTTAGATGAAGAAGAAGTAAAATATTTTCTTTCATTCTTGAATACTATAGATTTAAGTGAAAATTTTCATGATTTTATTGAATATTCAAATAAAGAAAATTCATGTATGGCTAAGAAAGAAATAGAATTTCCTATTCATCCTAAAGAAACTATTCTTGATTGGATGCCTAATTTTTATGTTTCTGAAAAACAGGTCATTGATAAAGGAATACAAAATGATGATGATGATGATAGAGATCATGAAGAAAAAGAAAAGACTACAATGACTCATCAAGTAGTGGTAAATGAAAGTGTACAAGAGGTAGAATCTTATCCATTATGTCTAAACATTCAAGAATTAGGTAAAACTTCATATAATCATTTATTAAATTCAAAGGTTGTTTATGATCAAATGCCATTGAGGGTTGATAAAGAACTAGAGTGGATTCCTATTCCCACTACAAATTAGATTGTATTGCTAAATAAAAAAGAAGATATGCTTGAATTATTAAACCATGTTCATCAACAATTGACAAATGAATTTAGGATACAAACTTATACAGATCCTCATTTAGTAGATATCCTAGATTCTTGCAAAGTGTTGCATGAGCATGATTGGTCTAAAAGCATAGATGATGATTTTGCTTTAAAATTTTCAGAAGTAGTTTCTTATTTGAAAGAAATATTATGTGCTTATGTAAATTAAAACTTAA
This sequence comes from Wollemia nobilis, assembly GCA_028583015.1. Lineage (NCBI taxonomy): Eukaryota > Viridiplantae > Streptophyta > Pinopsida > Araucariales > Araucariaceae > Wollemia > Wollemia nobilis. Next base: position 1,212,932 of record JAQPPZ010011269.1, on the reverse strand, counting down.
TTCAAAGTGAACAATCCGATTTGTAAAATTACATCTCATTGGATAATCAAGAGATAATTGAAGATCATGTATTCACTTGTAGAATTAATGAATCACATTCTAAACATCGAATTGCTTATAAACTTGAATCAAATTGGTGGGATGAAAAAGGCAAAATGAAATTTGTTATATTGTTTAGCCTAATTTTATTTTGGTTGGATTTGTATAAGATTTGGCATGCATATAACAATATATGTCTTTTACGTGCCAATCGTATTTGGGATCCAGGGAAATGATGGCAGAAATTTTGTAGTGTCTTGTACATAATGTATATTTTTGTAAATAGTCTTTTGGATTTTGTTTTCTTATTTTTGTGTTTGTACATAAGTTGTGGTTTTATAATGTTTTGTTATTTGTTCTGTTGTCAATGTTGTCAATTTTAGGAAGTGGGTTCACTCGCTTTATCAACTTTGCAATTTTGGTTTTGCAAATTTGTGTTTTGTATAGCTTGTTTTGTGAGCTTGTTAGTTTCATTATTTTGATGTGTTTTGTTGAATTTGATAAAGTTTCGATGAGGTTTTATTGATTAAGGTTGTTGTTCCCGAGACACTAATAATTTTATGATTTTGTATGGTATTTGGGCTTGGGTCATATAGGATAAAATTACCTATTTTGAAAATATGTAAAACCTGAAGAAAAAGGAAAATAAAATATTAGTGTATATCTTCATGAATCTGAATTAAGATAAGGAAATTTGAAATATTAGAATCATATTGCAAAAGCTTCACAAGTACTACAAACACATTAAAGAATATCTTTTGGAATTCTGGAAGTATGAAGTTGTCAGTTTTGCAAATTAAGGTGAAAAATATTATATACTCTTTCAGCCTTACTTGATCTCTAACCCAAATGATAGGTGGATTTTTTGTAAAGTACCATATTACTGGATAAAAGAAAAAGAAGAAAAAAGAGAGAGAGGAAAACGATGAATACGAAGAAAGTAAAGTTAAATATGTCACCATAAACTAGATAACCTTCACCAGAGCTATAGACGCTCGGCAGTGAAGCTATGTCTAGAATAAAAGGGAATGCAAAGTTCACCTAATATATGGGAGATTCATATAATATCTACCGGGGCTATAAACGCCTAGCCGGCAGTAGAGCAATGTCTAAAGAGAGTCAGGTGGGGTATACTTCAAAGAGAAAATGTTCATAATCTAAATGTAAAACTGGCAATGGAAGGCTGAACGATTTCAGGGATATAGAATGAATCACTTTACACACACTAAGAAAATGCTAATGATTCTATTATTTCATGTTGAATTGGTCTATTCACATTCTCTGGATATTACTGATGCTCACATTTTTAATATTTGAGTTTTTGTTGTTTTCAAAATTTGGGTTCTTAAGTCCGAAATTTCCAGGGATATTTACCAACAGAGTCACCATTTGTTGTGAATCCTTCACAATGACCCCAAAATTAGGGATCCACTTGAATTTTGAAAATTATTTTAATCTATACCTTTGCTCGTTGTTGATTGTCTTCATCATCTGGTGTTGAAAAAATTGATCTCTAGGAATGTTGTATTATGGTTGGTTTCACTGGCGGATTTAATTTCGTGTTAAAATGGTGATTTTCTTGTTTGGTGTTGTTATGTTGTGTTTTGTCAAGTTTTGTTTTATGTTGTTATTTTATGTTGTGTTCTATTTGTTTATAGGTGTATTTATGTTATTCTTTATTTTGTTATTCTTTTAGGTTGTATAAATATTGTTTGTGTTATGTTATTTTTATTATGTTAAAAGTTTAATGTTATAATATTTTTATGGTTTTATTTTAAATTGTTCTTTTATGTTATAATGTGTGTTTTATTTTTGTAGTTGTTTTATGTTATGTTGTTTTAGTTTTATGTTGTCTTTAAATTATATGTTTGTTATTTAGTATATATTTTTGGTGTTATTTTAATATATTTTAGTTTATTATAGTGGTGTTCGTATAGGTTGCATGTTCGTATGTTATGTTTAGTTATGTCTTGTTTTAAATTAATTAAATTATAAAGTTTTATAATTTTATAGTAATTTAAAATTATTATTTTATAAACTTGTTTTAAATTAATTAAATTATAAAATTTTATAACTTTATAATTTAATTATATTTAAGAAAGTTAATTTTATAAACTTGTTGGCAAGATTATTAAAGTATGTTGAATAGAGGATGTGTTTGTGGGTTTCATGGGCATGTCTTAACTTTAATTTTCAAATGCCAATGAGGAGAAATATTAAATCCTTTGAAAAAGGCATTGGTGACATTAGGGTTTTGTTAAGAATTCATTTTTACAACTATATGGAAACCATAATGGAACGAGAAAGAACCAACATATAAAAAATTATTCAAACTATAAATGGATAATGAAAAACCAAGAACGGGGTCAGATATTTTTGCAAGGCAGAGAAAGAATAAGGATTGAAATGAGCAAAGGCTAGAAACGAAAGAGGCTACAATGATTTAGATTTATAGAGGATTCAAAGTTTTATTGTAAGATCTAATTATTATATCAAACAATTTTGATTCAAATATGCGTGAATACGGTGTTTGAGTTTTGATTAAATAATTTGATATAGTTTTTGAAAATTAAATTTCCATTGAAGATTGCACCATTTTTATTGCTTTACTGTGTGATTTCTAGTGGGCATAAATATGGTTTTAGAATCTCTATATTTTTCCATTATGTAGTTGTTTGTCCGAGATTTAATTTATTTCTTTACTTTAAAATCCTTTTGAAATTTATTTCATATTAAATTTGCATATATTTAACCTAGTTTTATTTTATAAAGTTAAACTTTATAACTAGGTTATAAATAAATTTATTATTCAAATATTAAATTTAATTAATATTTGAATAAATAAATTTACCGAGGATAAATGACTATTTCGATTCCAACTTTATTTTCATAAAGCTGAGAATTCAAAATTGATATCTTTTTTTTTTAAGCGAAAAACCCCTTGTGAGGCCGCCTTGGTCTGAGAGACCACGAACAGGGGGTTCTACACCGTCAAAGTCACCCAGGAGTCACACTCGACCTTGCCCGCACCAACATTATCAATTGGATTTTGGATATTTTTTATTTAAGAAATTATGAGACTGGGCAATATGGGAGGAGCAAATAATAGACCCTAGAATTAACTTGGGGCCCATGAGGGAAAAAGACAATAGAAACCACACATGGGAAAAATCCCACACTCACCACCATTGAGTGATACTCCCACGAGAGAGGATGAAGCATATTGCTGGACCATGATTCACTCGTTTGAGGGGCTGGATCATGGTTCACGTCCATCCACTTGGGCATTTAACCCAAAAGTCTGCTTCTTGATTTGCAAAGCTCTATGTGGGTGTTGTACTTTATATACCACCATGAGGGCCATTGTGGGATAAATATGGGATAATGGCTCAAGACTCCCGCAATGTTGCTCAAGTTAATTTTTAATTATTTTTTATTTAAGAAATTATGAGACTGGGCAGTACGGGAGGAGCGAATAATAGACCCTAGAATTAACTTGGGTCCCATGAGGAAAAAACAACCAATGGAAACCACACATGGGGAAAATTATGATGTATGATGTTGAATGTATATGGAGATGCATTGATGAGTGAATTTTGATGATTTTGTGAAAATTGGAATTGTTTTTGGGATATTTTTGAAGTAATTTTGGAGAATTTTTTGACTTTGGTTGCACACAAGTTTCAATTGCCCAAATCAATCCATGTTATTATAAAATGTGATGGAATGGTGTGATGAATTATTGGGATGATGAATGTGGGAATTTTGTGAAATTTTGGGCCGTTTTGAGGAATTTTGAATATTGTTAAGCAATTTCACGGCTTTTGGTCGTAAACAAAAATTAAGCATCCAAATCAGTTTCTACTTTCACAAAATATGATGTGATGATGAAATGGATGCATGGAGGAATTTTAGAGTGATTTTGTGGGGGTTTTCTAAATTTTGAAGCCTTTAGAGTCCTGCAACATTATGGAGCCAAACATCGACCATCGTCTGCATCAGGCACAAATGTGAGAGAGCATCGACCACATGGAATATGTAGGGCAACATTTGAGTGTGCCAGGTAGGCACTCATGGGAATTTAAGTGTACAAAAATAAGCTATAAAAGAGCTTTAGGGGTGAAATTAAATTTATTCTTACATTCAAAGTTTTGAGAAGCAACATTTGAAGGAGAGTGAGTGGTGAGTGGAGGGAGTGGATGTGATATTAGGTATGGAGGCATAGGTGGCTGAGGTAAGTACCCTGGAACTCTTGTTTGGATTGTTCCAATATTTTTTTGTAACGAATATGCTAGTAATGTATTTTTTGTTGTGTTGTGTTGTAGTTGATGATCTTGGAGGCTCAACACTAATTCTCACCTATCATACTAGGGGTGAGGAAGGCCTTGTAGAAGTTCCATTGGGATAATTTAGAGCAGATGATATTGGTAGGGTGCACACAGATAGAAGTGGTGAGGTATTATGAGGAGTACCTCTCTGCCATTATAGAGGTGGGATCCAAATAGGGGGACATTCTAGTTACTAAATGGGTAGGTGATATTAACAATGGAAGATGTATACTACATCTTTCGAGTGCAAGTGGAGGGATTGCACATCCAGGTTGGACATGATAAGGAGTATGAGAGTAGGTATATTTTTGGAGATGGATGGAGGGATGTGAGTGTAAAGAGTGGAGGTATAAGGTATTTGACCATGTATGCAAGGTAGGAGTTGGAGGTATTGCCCACCTTGATAATGTTCTTGCTAGAAAACATATTGGTGCTTAACAACATTGATTGTTGGTTCCCATGGAATGTGATTAGGCTGGTGTACGGTATGATTGATGAACCTTAGGTATATGCATAGGCACCTACGCTACTGGTGTAGATATATTTGGAACTGTATGATGTGAGGAGGTAGGGGTAAAATGGGTTGGGTTGTAGTGTGCTACTGTAGTCTTTGGGATGGGAGTACTTTAGTGTGGCTCAATCCATGGGGATACCTTGTGAGGAGTGGGATAGGAATAAACCCTATTATTTTAGGTGGTAGGTGGCTAAGGATGTTTATTCAATTCATCCTAGTCATAGTTTCAAGGAATGCAAAGATCTATGGGTAGGGCTAATCCCTGATCAGGTGTGTTGGAGACCATGGTGAGGTGCTAGATGGCCTTTTAATAGAGCGTAGTTATGATGGATCAAGCAGGCCATATGGGTGGATGGGTGGCATGGGAGTAAGGTGGAGTTGATCTAGTTCTCACGGGTATTGTGGTTGTTTGAGTTGATTTAGGGAGTACCTGAGGCTCCTATGCTCTATAGGCATCAAGTGAATGAGTTAAGCCTACCCTATGTGGATGAGTGGTGGGTGAAGTATAGGGATGATGAGGAGATTGATCTCTTAGATATGGATAATTTTGGGACCATGATAGAGTATGAGTCTTGGTTCACTTCACAGTCTCTATGGGTATCGATTTAGGTGGTTGAGAAGGATAGCAAAGATGAGGAGGAGGTAAATGAGGATCCTCAATTTTAGATATATCATCGATCTAGTAGTCAATGGAAGTAGGCAAGGGATGCAATAGAGTAGCCTCCAAATATTAGAGGTGATGATGGTGGTAGGGATGACATGAAGGAGGTTTTAGAGAGACCTCTAGGTTAGAGTGATAAGGAGTGGGTAAAGCTCAAGGTTGATTGGGACCAACTTCACCAGATGGTGGTAGAGCGAGATGCGAAGATAACTTGGTTATGAATGAAGTTGGATGTATAGGTGGTTATAGGTGGAGGTGAGGATATGATAGCGAGGCTCTAGGAACAGATGACATAAAGGGACTCTGATCAAAGGTATGATGTACTACACCTTCAATCCCAAGATAGATATATCCAATATTTAGAGGATCTACTCATGCAACACCACATTGGGTTGCCAGTTCGACCTTCTTCCTCTGTAGTGGGTTCTATTAGATGTAGTGACTCTAAATATAGGGCTCCTTCAAGGTCACATGGGTCTGCCTATAGGTTATAGTTAATGTTGTGTGGCACTTTTTGTATATGAGCCTTGCTGCTCCATTGTACATAGCCTTCGAGCGTTCATTATACATGCTATATATATATATATATATAGCTTTTACTTTTGTGTTATAAGTTTGTGTGAATGTTTGTGTGAATGCATATGTAAATATTGTGGATGATAATATAATGATGATATGTATGTTGAATGGAAATAATACAAATGAACTTGTATACTAATGATTATTTGTAGTTTAGATTTTTGCTTGACCATGTCTATCATTGTTTTTTAAACAGGGGCACCAAAATGGTGGTGTGTGAAATGGAAGACTTATGTAATGATATGATAATGACATGGATGTTGTTTTGGCTTATGGATGATTGATTTTGGAATTGTTTTGTAGAGACACAAACATACTAGTAATTTCTAACAAAATCACTTTCTATCTAATTTCTCTAAGACCAAATGTGTGTGCAGTGAATGTTCATTTATAAATCAGGAGAATGGTAGTGACTCAAGGTAATCAATAACCAATGTGTGTGCAAGTGAGTTCATTAACCCATATTGATTAAAATGAGATGAAACCTATCATGGAGGAGACTAGGAAGCTAGCTTATCCTTATGTACATTCATAGGTCTCTTCAAGAGAGATGTATTGCCACGTATGAGTGTACTCCACTACTAGCAAGTGTCTATAACCCAACAAAGATTATATCCATAGTCCAATGATCTAATCTCTAAGCTTTGGGAAATCATACTACCTAACCATCTGGATGGAAATGTAGTTCTATCCTTACTACTTTAGAATCTGTGGTGTATGATATGTAAAAGAGTTAGAGATTTGGGAATCATATTCTCAACTAAAGTGTGATGAGAATTTTACCCTATCCTTACTACTCATTCTTTTTTTTTGGAAGTGTGAGTTGTGGTGAAGACCACTATTTTTTATTTTGGACTATGTACATAATGGGACATTTTTTGCTTTGATATTCAATCCAATCATGGTATTATCCCTCTTTGACACAATATGTTTTAATATGTGTGAAATATATTTAGTTAAAGAATATTAAAGTCAACTCCCAAAACTCAATATTTTCTTAGTAAAAATGTACCTTCATCCTAGAGAAAACTTGACATGTATTGGAGGTTACTGAGTGATCAAAAATACCTAGGCATAATGGAAACTTGTATTGCAAATGATGATTGGATGTATGAAGTGGTGTAATGGAATGGATGTTGACTTGAGGGTGCCCTTGATTAAGGTGACAAGATTTATTGGATCAATTTTTGTCTAAAATGAGCAAATGACCCCTAATATGGTTGGTGGAATGTGCTAAAATGATAATGAATGTGATTATGCAGTGTGTATGGATGATTTGATTTTTTGTGTATTAGCTATGTATATATATATATAAATATATAAAACACATTAAGCATATAATGCTCTCAAGTGGATAATTTTTAGTGTCTCAGGCTCTTCTAATCTCCCTAGTCTGGCAAGCCTATAAGAACCTTGGAGATTTAGATAGCAATAAGCAACACATATAAACACAAATGACAAGGCCATGGACATGCAATGTAAATATTTTTTTTGATTATGTACATATGTTACATGATATTTTGATGAAGTGGATGAGGTGGATGTGGTGGTTCACCGATAGGCTCAGCTTACTCCCTAGGGAGGAGTAAATGGAAGATGGGTTGGTGGATGTGAAACATTCTAAGGCAGTGCTCATCATATTCATTGAATGGAGTGATTATGGTCAATTCCTCTTAGGATTCATATGATGATATCGACATGATTTTGTATTTATCATTCAATTCCTCAAAGGTATCATTGAGAGTCGTTTCCTATTATAGATTTAAATGAAGATTTTGAAAAGCCTATTCAAAAGAGGAAGTGGGAGAATGAGAGTGGTAACTTGAACCTAAAAGGTCATGCACTTATCGATATGGATTTTCAATGATATCGTGCATACCCTGTTCATGTCTTTATAGGCCGTATCCTTACCAATTAACTCGATGAAATATCATGAATAAAAAAAGTCATGCATTTTATGTTGGCAAGGATTGATTGTGTAGGTTCATCTAGGGAAGGTGTATCGGATGGTGAATCAAATCCTCCATACTAAAAATTGATTCTATTAGGTTTTGAACACATATTGTACATTGCTTCTATGGATAAGGGTGGTTCGCATGGATGATCATAGTCTCTAATAGTTTGAATGCTTAGTGACGTTAGCGTGACATCTTAGACTATGTATTCATCCATACTAGGATTGGGGAGGTGGACTACCACTTGTGAGGATGTGGAGGTGAGTGGAGTGAATGGAGTAGATGTGGAAGTGGAAGGCTCATCGATGACTTCTAGCTTAGATAATGGGAGGAACATGTGTTGGAACGATATCTCATAATCCATTAGATTGACTTGTGAGACATCAGCTCATGGAGATGAAGATGGATCCTGTTGACGGGTTTGATGGATGGTTGATGATGCTGATGTGAATTGAATGGTAGTGGATGTAGGTTTAATGGGTGATGATGAATGAGTGGTGATAATGGATTATGTTTATGTTGATGATATGGATGGTATGGATTGGGTTTGACCACATGTACATGTAGCTAATTGTGATGAAGGTGGGGGTGTGGAACTGGAATTTGAATGTGGGGTAGTGATGGGGAGCACCAAACACCACTTCACCATCATATATTGCAACATGTGTTTAAAAATTAATCATGTGTTAATTTCATACCCTTTATATCAATGGAAAGGATAAAATACGTGCTCCTTATAGTTCTTGCCATGTTTAACTTGATCTTCTAGTACAATTTTAGGTAAGGTAATAGCATTGGTGTCATACAACCTATGGAAGAGGGAGGTGTATGGTTTAGTAAAAGGTGTGAAGATGCAATCTTGTTGAGAATATTGATGATGTTGGTGAAATTCCATATTTAACACTGTGTTATGAAGTTATTGGGGTGAGGGAACCGCTTGATAGGATACTTATTGTAATTGTTGTTGCATTGGTTGTTGTTGTTGATTCGTTGTTAGCTGACTTAGGATCACTTGATTTACTTGAGTTGGTATTGATTGGCCAAAATAATTTCCTTTAAATTTACCCTTATTTTACCATTCTTTTTTCTTTTGTTTTCTCTTGCCCTCTTGGATTTTTATCTCTTCGATTACACAAGATTAAGAAAGAGTTTCATAAAATGTTCTATATTTTTGTAGTTGCAACAACAAAGATATGGGTTTTAATAAACTCCTTGCAAACATTTGAGTCAATTCTTCCATTGGTAGGTAGAATAGAAATTTTGGTGATAACTACCCTCCAACGGTTTCCAAAATCATAGAATAACTCTTCAAATTATCTAATATTGTATAGGTCAATCAATTTGGTTTTCTTGCAAACATTGAGGAAAAACCTCTCTAAAAATTTATCTGCCAATTGTTCAAATGTATAAATGTTGTGGTGAGGTAGATGATTATACCAGTCTAAAGTGTCTCCCCCCATTGTCTGAGAAAAATTTTTGAGCATCAAAGCATCATGACATTGAATCCAAAAGCATGAGTGGATGAATGTGCTGATGTGCTCTCTAGGGTCCTCATTCCATTTAAATTTATCAAATTTTGGTATTGTGAAGTCTAGCGGATATGGTGGTGATGGTATCAAAAAATGAATAGGTTGATTGATTATCTATCTCAAGTTAGTATTTTGGTACATCATACTAGGAGTATGTAAAATCAAGCTATCAATATGTTGTTGCATTGCTTGGATTTTAGGGTCTTCTCCATGTGTGTGGAAGCCCTAAATTGTTTGATAATTGTGCTAAGGTGAAGTATGTGGAGTGGTGAGTTGTTGATATGGAATGTGAATTTGATGGCTGGATGGATTGAAGGGTACTTGATGATGTTGAGAATGTTTTTGGACTTGGTGATGGAATGAATATTGTTGATGAAATGGAGATGAGGTTTGAGGAATGTGATTGTATTGGGTTGCGAGAGTGGAATGGATGTGGGTTAAAGGAGGTGTGGGGATGGAGACCTGTTGTGGCCATTCCATAACTAGCCCCCAACTTGGGGACCCACATTTAATTTTTGTTGAATTTTAGTTTCTTTGCGTGATAATTTTGATAGGTTGGTGTGTTGACTAGTGTCTCCTTTTGGTTTCTTTTAAGTTGTTTAGTGCGTTGGTTAGGTTCTTTCTTGTTTTTGTTAGTTTATTATTTTGGTTAGTTTTAATGTTTTGAATTAAACCAATTCAAACATTTGAATTTAATTAAATCAAATTTAAAGTAAAAAAAAGAGATAAATCAAGTAAAATTTAAATAAAGAAAGAAAATAACATAAAAATAGAATAAAAACAAAAAAACAAAAAAAAACAAATAATAATAAAAAATATATAATATAAAAATAAAATGAATAAAATAAAACAAAAGATTAGCATTTCTTTTTCTCTTGGTATGCTAATATTTCTTTACATATTGGTTTGGTATTAATTTCTATGTTGAATTTATGATTTTATTAAAGTTAGTTTGAATTAATGCTTTATATTGATGTTGGTAGGTTTCTAAATAAAAGGAAAACATTATTTAATCCATTGCTCACAAAAAAAAAGTGTTATGGAAGAAGCGTTTCATTTGGAAGATACATACCAATTTATTATTGGCGAAAATCATTATGGAAGAAGTGTTTTATTTAGAAGATACTTACCAATTTATTATTGGCAAAAAGCATTATGGAAGAAGTGTTCATTTAGAATATATTTACCAATTTATTTTTAGCAAAAATCATGATGGAATAAGTGTTTTATTTAGAATATATTATAGTTACAAAGAAGTTATGTGACTAAGCCAAAGGAAAAGGGAGAAAAAATGAAATGAAGAGCTTTTTAGGGTTGGAAAGCTTTAAAAGGCCATGGAAGCAAAGGAAAAAGAGGCTATTTTTTTTATGGAACATGATGCATGGAAGGAGATTGGAAGCTTATTCAAACTACTATGGAGCTATTTTTTTTTCACCATTGTATGCAGAAAATGAACTTTTGAATACAAATTTGTGTTTATTGAATATCTTTCTCACATGCACTAATTGTGTTTAATGGTGTTTATGCATGGATATGGTTGCACCATTTCAATATTTTTATTGTATTTTTTTTTTTACTCCTTAGACTCTCACCATAACCAGACTTTTAAATATAAATTTGTGTTTATTGAATATCTTTCTCACATGCACTAAATATTTTTAATGGTGTTTATGCATGGATATGGTTGCACCATTTCAATATTGTTATTGCATTTTTTTTTAACTCCTTAGACTCTCGCCATAACTGGATTTCAGATTGTGTGGATGCAGGTCTAACTCGGTTGTGTTTTGTGTTCAGAATCTAACCTTTTTCTACAGCATATGTTGGATTTTTTTTGTAGTAGTTTTCTTTGGTCTTCTGTATTCTGGTCCATATTCCAGAATTTCATGTTATCTTATTTTTATATTCTAACCCTATATTTTTCATTTTTTTTTTGAAGTTTTCAAAATATAAAATAAAAAATGAAAAAAATATAAAATTTCAAAAAAAAGTTACATAGGTTGAAAGAATAAGCTTTAATGTTCCATTTAAAGCACGTACGTTTTTGTTTTAACTTAAATTCAAAATCCTAAAATTATTTGAAGTTCACACTTTTAGCAGGAATTTTTATTTCAATTTTGCATGATTTCACAGTTTAAAAGAAAATAGAATTTTTAGGCTTTGCATTTCGTTTTTCAAGCAATAAATTGACTCCCTTTATGAAAATTACCATTTCATTAAAAGGGGGTAATTTATATGACATACAAATGCTATTATAGTTTGAAAGTTAGTCATTTATATTATTTTATCTCATGTTCAAAGCAAAGCAATGCGAGATAAAATCCATTCAAAGCAGATAAAATGAATTGAAGCATCATTAAGGATTCACATTTCACATTTAGATTTAGTCACTTTATTTTCTTACCCGGATAGAGCTTAACCATCCAAGATAAAATCAATTTGCATTCAAGGGAGGGATTTACTAACTCCAATCTCACATTAAGGCAAATATAAAATGAAATGATTTTCCACAATACTTTCTAACAACAATATTTTAATCTAAAGATAAAAAGAATGTGCTAATAGCAAGTACTGACTTCTATTTCAGAATAATGCAAAGATAAAAAAATAAAGTGGCTTGCCATAATACTTGCTAACATCACATGTTAATCTTAAGTAAAATGAATCTTCTAACAACAAGTACTGACTCCAAATTTTACATTAAATCAAAGATAAAATGAAGTGGTTCACCACAACACCTGCTAATAGAACATTTTAATTGAAGATAAAGGGTATCTACTAATAGGGATTCGAGGATAAATCACTTTAAAAAATAAAAAATAAAATGAGTTAGGATCAAATTTAGGCATTCATTCATCATTTTATTTATGCACATGTCCCTTGTTAACACAGGCCCTTTGTTAACAAATAAATCCCTTTTAATTTATAAACAATAACAACATGAAAAAATCAAAGTAAGATCAATACAGGCCCCTTGTTAACAGTTGTTTGCAGGTCACTAAGGTATTCCTAGCATTTATTTTGATACATCTTCACAAGCACACAAGTCTACATTAAATAAAATGAACCTTGGAGAGATTTTAATTTCTTTGCAGGAGAGGGATTCTAATCATAATCCTAACTGTGAGTGTGGTTTTGCAACATGGAAAAATTGCCACTCAACAAGACCACAAAATATTGTAATACCCAAGATGGATTTGAGGTGAAGAAATTATGTTGGCTTAGAATTAAATGGGGTTTAAAATATGCTACATGTGTTTGTTTTTGGGGGTAAGATTAAGCATCTTACTAGCCCATGAGCAATTGGTTGAGGTGTTTATGTTATTTTTGTATGGTAATTTCTAAAGTAGATTGCGTGGGTGTGATGGAAGTATATGTGGGTGAGGTGTAGGTGTTTGCAATGCTGGTGGATGTTGATGGAGGATAAGTTGCAAAAGGAATCATAATAGAATGGGGGATAGTGTATGGAATGGTAGATGGAATCTGTGAAGCTACATTGACATGTGCTTTATAGAGTGGATTGGAATAGGTGGTGGTGTAGGTATACACGATGGAGGTGATTTAGCTATATTATGGTTGGGATATGTGATACGAACATGAAAATGATGCTTCAAAAAGAGGGTTGGTGTAGACTTGATTGAAGCTATTTGTTGTGAATCCTTCACAACGACCCCAAATTTGGGGACCCACTTGAATTTTAAAAATTGTTTTAATATGTGCCTTTGCTCGTTGTTGATTGTCTTCATCATTTGGTGTTGAAAAAATTGATCTCTAGGAATATTGTATTATGGTTGGTTTCACTAGTAGATTTTTTTTGTAGGTAAAAGTAAATTTTATTTACTTTACGGGTTGAAGGGGCCCGACCCTATTTACATATGGAATAGCTACACAAAAGTTGCATACAATACAAACACGAACAGGCTAGGACACAAGGTTGGAAACAATCTAAAAAGAAACAAGCCCTCTAACCCAGGCATCCCAAAACTAGAAACATAAGTAATCGAGCAACATAGAAAAAGAAAGGAAACCCCCCTCTAAAACCACTGGAACTATCGTCATCATTTTCCAGTATCCTGGGACTTGTCATCGCTGGGGTTTTCATTTAGAACTCTTGGAGGTTTTCCTGCCCCATTTTCCTTGTTGAGCAGGGGGTTTGGTTCTTTGTCCTTCATCCTTTGAGCTGCTTGCCCCTTTATAAAAGACCATTATTTGGGTCCCATTGGATATGTCTTCCATTGTGTCTCTATTCCTCCTGTCTGAATCCATCGGTCTGCCTTTATTTTTTTCTTTCCCCACATTCATTTGGGATTTTCTATAGCTTCAGGTCTGCCTGGGGCTCATTTGCTCAGGGGAAGACAGATCCTCATCCTAATAGTCAGAGGTGACGGGGTCGAAGGGGGCTGGTGAAGCTGGGGTTTCATGGATCAGGCAGGGAGAAATATGGGGTGGGTTGGAGGGAGGCTTCGAAGGGTTCCATTCACTAGTGGATTTGATTTCATGTTAAAATGGTGATTTTCTTGTTTGGTGTTGTTATGTTGTGTTTTGTCAAGTTTTGTTTTATGTTGTGTTCTATTTGTTTATAGGTGTCTTTATGTTATTCTTTATTTTGTTATTCTTTTAGGTTGTATAAATATTGTTTGTGTTATGTTATTTTTATTATGTTAAAAGTTTAATGTTATAATGTTTTTATGGTTTTATTTTAAATTGTTCTTTTATGTTATAATGTGTGTTTTATTTTTGTAGTTGTTTTATGTTATGTTGTTTTAGTTTTATGTTGTCTTTAAATTACATGTTTGTTATTTAACATATATTTTTAGTGGCATTTTAATATATTTTCGTTTATTATAGTGGTGTTCATATAGGTTGCATGTTTGTATGTTATGTTTAGTTATGTCTTGTTTTAAATTAATTAAATTATAAAATTTTATAACTTTATAATTTAATATATTTAAAATTGTTATTTTATAAACTTGTTTTCAATTAATTAAATTATAAACTTTTATGGCTTTATAATTTAATTATATTTAAGAAGGTTATTTTATAAATGTTTATATTCTAACTAATATTTGTCTTGTTGGCAGGATTATTAAAGTATGTTGAATAGAGGATGTGTTCATGGGTTTCATTGGGCATGTCTTAACTTTAATTTTCAAATGCCAATGAGGAGAAATATTAAATCCTTTGAAAAAGGCATTGGTGACATTAGGGTTTCATTAAAAATTCATTTTTACAACTATATGGAAACCATAATGGAACGGGAAAGAACCAACCATATAACGAATTATTCAAACTATAAATGGAGAATGAAAAGCCAAGAATAGGGTCAAACATTTTTGCAGGGCAAAGAGAGAATAAGGATTGAAAGGAGCAAAGGCTAGAAATGAAAGAGGCTACAATGATTTGGATTTACAGAGGATTCAAAGTTTTATTGTAAGATCTAATTATTATATCAAATCATTTTTATTCAAATATGTGTGAATATAGTGTTTGAATTTTTTTTTTTTTGGTAAGTAAGAGAATATTATAATTAACACCGGGTTTTAACTGGTTGACCCAAAACCATTTTACAAAATAGGGTCCACTGACCAAATGGACAAAGGCCAAGCCCTAAAAGTTTAAACTGACAACAAAAAGGGCCAAGGCCTACTCTTCCAACAGAATACAACCAAACTAAACTATGGAAGCCTAATATTATGGCCATCAGAAAAGAAAGATGCAAAATAGAACTAACAAAGACAAAAACTAATCATGCAAGTACCATGCAGAGTAGCTTGTGCCCATATAAAAATAATAGAATATGGTCAAAAAAACATCCCATAGAATGGACAACCAAGAGGCCAAGCAGTATTCCTTGTAGTCCTCATCTAACTTCTTATCATCCTCCTTGCCATCATCTTTAGATTTTGCCTTCGACTCCTTGTGCCCCTGGAACTGCTGGCTATAAAACAGAAGATTTAGAGAATCACACAAATCAACAGGTGCACTGATGAGGCCAGACAGACTCTTCAACTGGTTGATACTATTGGAGGCTAATGAAATTGTCATCTTCTCCAAGACTATTATGGTGGGGTCTGGTACCTCATTGTCAGGGATCTCCAACACTTTGTTATTTCTTGCTGGGGCCTTTTTGCGACATCGAATCCAAAAACACCTTGGGAAATACTTGAGGCCAAAGCAGATGATTACCATGCATGAATTTGTAGATAAAAAACCTATATCAGTGCCCCACCAGTTGCAAAAAATACTAGTCACATGAAAGAAAAAAGCAAATATGACCAAAGCCATTATAAGGTTCAAAAAAATATTTTTTAAAAATGCCCCCATTTTCTGTCATTGATCCACTTTGAGCCTTCCAATCTAAAATTTTTCATTATCTATCACCATTGAGACTGCATGAGGAATATTTTCAGTCCACGTGATCAAATTTTCTGCTACAATGCCTTCATTTTCCAGCCTATCAGCTGCCATGTTTGCTTCCCGAAAGGTATGCAAAATTATGGCCTCAGGTCGATCATGAATTAGAGCCCTTGCTTCGTGGATGTAGTCATCAAATCTCCAAGGAGCTCTCTTAGTGTTCTTTAGAAGATTTATAATAATAAGAGAATCACCTTCCACCAACAGTTTCCCTGGATAATTCTCCGCCACCTTTAGGATCCTCCAAACCGCCCTCGCTTCAGCCACATTGTTAGTTTGAGCTCCAAGATGTTCAGCAAAAGCTACAAGAACCTCACCCTTGTGGTCTCTAAGTAAGCCACCAGCCCCAGCTTCACCTGGGTTGCCCCTATATGCCCCATAAAAATTTAACTTAATCCACCCTAGGGGGGGTGGGGTCCATGTGATCATGGTTCTAGGACAGACTTGAGGATGATTGAGGCCATCAGTGAGAGGTAAGTTTAATGACTGGCCAAATGAAGCTTCAAAAGGATTTGGAGGTCTAGATGCTGTAGGCACTAAACAAGCATTCTCATTAGCATATACTAAAATTTTTGACAGGACAGAGGAAGACTGAGAAACCTTATCCAAGAAGGCTCGACGATTCCTTTCCAACCATATCTGCCACAAGTAGTGATGAAGGCAGATCTTCCACATATACCTAAGATGCCTATTCAAAAATGGAGAAGGCCACTAGACAAATAAGTCAAAAATGGACTGAGGATGGACCCAATAAATATGAAACACTTGTAACAGACCTGACAAGATTGAGGTAGAAAAATTACAATACAAAAACAAATGATCAACAGACTCCCACTCGGACATACAAAGATAACACCTATTAACAACAATCACACCTCTTTTTATTAAGTTATCCATGGTGAGGATCTTATTTTGGATGGCCAGCCATGCAAAAAACCCAACCTTCGAAACAATGCTTTTGGGCCAAACTTCCAAGTGAGGGAAAGTAGGTTCATCATTATCAATAAGCATTTTCTATCAATGGAATTTTCTGTCAAGACTACTTATCTAATGCTTATTAATATAGTGTTTGAATTTTGATTAAATAATTTGATATAGTTTTTGAAAATTAAATTTCCATTGAAGATTGCACCATTTTTATTGTTTTATTGTGTGATTTCTGGTGAGCATATCTAGTTTTAAAATCTCTATGTTTTTCCATTTTGTAGTTGTTTTTCCGATATTTAATTTATTTCTTTACTTTAAAATACTTTTGAAATTTATTTCATATTAAATCTGCGTATATTTAACCTAGTTTGATTTTATAAAGTTAAACTTTATAACTAAGGTTATAAATAAATTTATTATTCAAATATTAAATTTAACTAATATTTGAATAAATAAATTTACCAAGGATAAATGACTATTCTAATTCCAACTTTAATTTTATTAAGTTGAGAAATCAAAATTGATATCTTTTCACATTAATAGTTTGGGTTTATTTTAATTTGCTTTCAATTTATTTAAGGATCCAAACTTTACATTTGAGGCTCATATTTATTCTTAAATATTTAATTTAATAGATATTTAAGGGATAAATATTACATGAAGGAAATTCCTATGAACGTTATTTGCATATCAAATCAGTTTTCCTCTATCTATAAAAAACCTGATGAATTCATGAGTCAATTTAATGATAGGTTTCACAAGTTATATACTGAAATAGAGACACATTTTATCATTTCAGAAGAAGAAGTTGTTCAAATATACTTGGAAGCCTTAGATCCTTTTACTATTAAGTTGTTAGTAAATCTTCTTAAAGATTTATCCTTATCTAACACTTATGGTGGGACAATAGCTATAGAACAATGGTTGATTTCAAGAGGAATTGATGTAGGTAAATTATCATTACTTAACCCTAAGGTTTCAAATTAATTACCACCTATGAGTTATGATACACATTTTTCGACACCATCAAATGAAATTGAATATCCTAGTTTTTCAACCACATTTGATATCGTCCAAGAAGAAGTAGAAGTTTCAAAGCCAATATCCATCAATGAGGATTGTAGTAATCAAGGTAATCAAAATGTAGAAATGCACGAGTCTTCAGATATTAGAGGAGTTTTAGATATAATTAGCTTTAAAACATATGATAGAATAAAACCTTCCATAGAGTTGAATGAAACAATTAAATCTCCATAATTGAAAGATTCTATAAGTGATTTCATTATGATTGATCATAAAATTTTATTACTTGAGGAAGATGAATTTTTTATTGAAGATAAATTGTTTGAAAGTGATGAAAGTGAACTTGAAAAGTATTTGATTATTGAATTTACAAAGTGTGAAGAAGTGGTTGAACATCACTCCCTAATTTTAGAATATGATTATTGTTGGTGGAATAAATGGGAGGATTTTGTTTCTCTTTCTAATGAAGTACTTGCTTCACCTAAAATGCAGGACAAGTTGCAAAGGTTAATTCTACAGCTTAAAATAAATAGTGATCAAGCACAGGGACAAAGGCATCAAGATGTATATCTTCATAAATATATAAATCATTCTCATGAGACAAATATCAAAGATGCTAAAAGTGATATTCTTTTAGACAGTAGAGAGGTCCTAGAGGACTAGTTTTGAAACATATGACAAATCATGATCTTTCATAAATTTGGATGAGATCATTGAAAATGATGATCAAAATTTTCAGTATCCTCAAAATAATGATCAAGAAGAAATGAAAGAAGGGATGCAATCTCATCAAATATTTCAGGAAGATGATTATTATAATGGTTGGGGAAGTTATGAGGAGTTATTATTTCTAATTATCCTACTAATGAATTTTCCATTTCACTTGATATGCAACATGTTGAAACCTCTATCTTGCATGAATATCTAGCAATTTCTATCCAACTGGAAAATGACGTGCCAATTTCAGAAGTAGAGAACATTCCAAAATTTGATCATTTTGAACATGAGTTTGTAGAACACATTGTTGAACTAGAAAGGGAAGAAATGGTAAATGTTTCTTATGATTCATCTATTTTAGATGAAGAAGAGGTAAAATATTTTATTTCATTCTCGAATACTAAAGATTTAAGTGAAAATTTTCATGATTGTTTTGAATATTAAAATAAATAAACATCATGTATGGCTAAGAAAGAAATAGAATTTCCTATTCATACTAAAGAAACTATTCTTGATTGGATGCCTAATTTTGATGTTTTTGAAAAATAGGTCATTGATGAAGGAATACAAAATGATGATGATGATGATGATAGAGATCATGAAGAAAAAGAAAATACTATAATGACTCATCAAGTAGTGGTAAATGAAAGTGTAAAAGATGTAGAATCTTATCCATTATGTCTAAAAATTCAAAAATTAGGTAAAACTTCATATAATCATTTATTAAATTCAAGGGTTGTTTATGATCAAATTCCATTGAGGGTTGATAAAGAACTAGAGCGGATTCCTATTCCCACTACAAATCAGATTGTATTGCTAAATAAAAAAGAAGATATGCTTGAATTATTAAACCATGTTCATCAACAATTGACAAATGAATTTAGGATACAAACTTATACAAATCCTCATTTAGTAGATATCCTAGATTCTTGCAAAGTGTTGCATGAGCATGATTGGTCTAAAAGCATAGATGATGATTTTGCTTTAAAATTTTCAAAAGTAGTTTCTTATTTGAAAGAAATCTTATATGCTTATGAAAATGAAAACTTAAGTCAAAGTGAACAATCCGATTTGGAAAATTACATCTCATTGGATAATCAAGAGATAATTGAAGATCATGTATTCACTTGTAGAATTAATGAATCACATTCTAAACATCGAATTGCTTATAAACTTGAATCAAATTGGTGGGATGAAAAAGGCAAAATGAAATTTGTTATATTGTTTAGCCTAATTTTATTTTGGTTGGATTTGTATAATATTTGGCATGCATATAACAATATATGTCTTTTACGTACCAATTGTATATGGGATCCAGGGAAATGATGGCATAAATTTTGTAGTGTCTTATACATAATGTATATTTTTGTAAATAGTCTTTTGGATTTTTTTTTCTTATTTTTGTGTTTGTACATAAGTTGTGGTTTTGTAATGTTTTGTTATTTGTTTTGTTGTCAATGTTGTTAATTTTAGGAAGTGGGTTCACTAGCTTTATCAACTTTGCAATTTTGGTTTTGCAAATCTGTGTTTTTTTAGCTTGTTTTGTGAGCTTGTTAGTTTCATTATTTTGATGTTTGTTGTTGAATTTGATAAAGTTTCTATGAGGTTTTCTTGATTAAGGTTGTTGTTACTGAGACACTAATTATTTTGAAGTTGGGTTCTTAAGTCCAAAATGTCCAGGGATATTTACCAACAGAGTCACCATTTGTTGTGACTCCTTCACAACGACCCCAAAATTGGGGATCCACTTGAATTTTGAAAATTATTTTAATCTATGCCTTTGCTCGTTGTTGATTGTCTTCATCATCTGGTGTTGAAAAAATTGATCTCTATGAATGTTGTATTATGGTTGGTTTCACTGGCGGATTTGATTTCATGTTAAAATGGTGATTTTCTTGTTTGGTGTTGTTATGTTGTGTTTTGTCAAAGTTTTGTTTTATGTTGTTCTTTTATGTTGTGTTCTATTTGTTTATAGGTGTCTTTATGTTATTCTGTATTTTATTATTCTTTTAGGTTGTATAAATATTGTTTGTGTTATGTTATTTAATATTATAATATTTTTATGGTTTTATTTTAAATTGTTCTTTTATGTTATAATGTGTGTTTTGTTTTTGTAGTTGTTTTAGTTTTATGTTGTCTTTAAATTATATGTTTGTTATTTAGTATATATTTTTGGTGTTATTTTAATATATTTTCGTTTATTATAGTGGTGTTCATATAAGTTGCATGTTCGTATGTTATGTTTAGTTATGTCTTGTTTTAAATTAGTTAAATTATAAAGTTTTATAAGTTTATAAATTAGTATATTTAAAATTATTATTTTATAAACTTGTTTTAAATTAATTAAATTATAAAATTTTATAACTTTATAATTTAATTATATTTAAGAAGGTTAATTTTATAAACTTGTTGGTAGGATTATTAAAGTATGTTGAATAGAGGATGTGTTTGTGGGTTTCATTGGCATGTCTTAACTTTAATTTTCAAATGCCAATGAGGAGAAATATTAAATCCTTTGAAAAAGGCATTGGTGACATTAGGGTTTTGTTAAGAATTCGTTTTTACAACTATATGGAAACCATAATGGAATGGGAAAGAACCAACCATATAACAAATTATTCAAACTATAAATGGAGAATGAAAAGCCAAGAACGGGGTCGGACATTTTTGTAGGGCAGAGAAAGAATAAGGAATGAAAGGAGCAAAGACTTGAAACGAAAGAGGCTACAATGATTTGGATTTACAAAGGATTCAAAGTTTTATTATAATATCTAATTATTATATCAAATCATTTTTATTCAAATATGTGTGAATACGGTGTTTGAGTTTTGATTAAATAATTTGATATAGTTTTTGAAAATTAAATTTCCATTGAACCATGATCACATGGACCCCACCCCCCTTAGGGTGGATTAAGTTAAATTTTGATGGGGCATCTAGGGGCAACCCAGGTGAAGCTGGGGCTGGTGGCTTACTTAGAGACCACAAGGGTGAGGTGCTTGTAACTTTTGCTGAACATCTTGGAGCTCAAACCAACAATGTGGCTGAAGCGAGGGCAGTTTGGAGGAGCCGCAAGGTGGCAGAGAATTATCCAGGGAAACTGTTGGTGGAAGGTGATTCTCTTATTATTATAAATCTTCTAAAGAACACTAAGAGAGCTCCTTGGAGATTTGATGACTACATCCACGAAGCAAGGGCTCTAATTCATGATCGACCTGAGGCCATAATTTTGCATACCTTTCGGGAAGCAAACATGGCAGCTGATAGGCTGGCAAATGAAGGCATTGTAGCAGCAAATTTGATCACGTGGACTGAAAATATTCCTCATGCAGTCTCAATGGTGATAGATAATGAAAAATTTCAGATTGGAAGGCTCAAAGTGGATCAATGACAGAAAATGGGGGCATTTTTAAAAATATTTTTTTGAACCGTATAATGGCTTTTGTCATATTTGTTTTTTTTGTTCATGTGACTAGTGTTTTTTGCAGCTGGTGGGGCACTGATATAGGTTTTTTATCTACAAATTCATGCATGGGAAACATCCGCTTTGGCCTTAAGTATTTCCCAAGGTGTGTTTGGATTCGATGTCGCAAAAAGGCCCTAGCAAGAAATAACAAAGTGTTGGAGATCCCTGACAATGAGGTACCAGACCCCACCATAATAGTCTTGGAGAAGATGACAATTTCATCAGCCTCCAACAGTATCAACCAGTTGAAGAGTCTGTCTGGCCTCATCAGTGCAGCTGTTGATTCGTGTGATTCTCTAAATCTTCTATTTTATAGCCAGCAGTTCCAGGGGCACAAGGAGTCGAAGGCAAAATCTAAAGATGATGGCAAGGAGGATGATAAGAAGTTAGATGAGGACTACAAGGAAGACTGCTTGGCCTCTTGGTTGTCCATTCTATGGGATGTTTTTTTGACCATATTCTATTATTTTTATATGGGCACAAGCTACTCTGCATGGTGCTTGCATGATTAGTTTTTGTCTTTGTTAGTTCTATTTTGCATCTTTCTTTTCTGATGGCCATATTATTAGGCTTCCATAGTTTAGTTTGGCTGTATTCTGTTGGAAGAATAGGTCTTGGTCCTTTTTGTTGTCAGTTTAAACTTTTAGGGCTTGGCCTTTGTCCAGTTGGTCAGTGGACCCTATTTTGTAAAATGGTTTTGGGTCAACCAGTTAAAACCCGGTGTTAATTATAATATTCTCTTACTTACCAAAAAAAAATTCCATTGAAGATTGCACCATTTTTATTGCTTTACTGTGTGATTTCTAGTGGGCATAAATCTGGTTTTAGAATCTCTATGTTTTTCCATTATGTAGTTGTTTTTTCGAGATTTAATTTATTTCTTTACTTTAAAATCCTTTTGAAATTTATTTCATATTAAATTTACATATATTTAACCTAGTTTGATTTTATAAAGTTAAACTTTATAACTAGGTTATAAATAAATTTATTATTCAAATATTAAATTTAATTAATATTTGAATAAATAAATTTATCGAGGATAAATGACTATTCTGATTCCAACTTTAATTTCATAAAGTTGAGAATTCAAAATTGATATCTTTTCACATTAAATAGTTTGGGTTTATTTTAATCTGGTTTCAATTTATTTAAAGATCCAAACTTTATATTTGAGGCTCATATTTATTCTTAAATATTTAATTCAATAGATATTTAAGGGATAAATATTACGGGAAGGAAATTCCTATGAACTTTATTTGTATATCATAAGATTTAAAAGTTCATAAATAAGATTTACATTAAACCCTATTTTCATAATTATTAAAGGTTTCAAACCTTATAATTTGGTTTTAATCATTATTGCATCATGATTATTGGGATTCCAACTTTAATTTCATAAAGTTAAGAATTCATGATTAATATCTATTTACATTATAGAGTTTGGTTTACTATAATTTTATTTCAAATTATCAAAGGATCCAAAATTTACATTTAAGATTCATATGATTTCTCAAATATTTAAATTCAATAAATATTGCGGGGAGGATATTTTTATCAACTTTATTTTCGTATCATAAAATTTAAAAGTTCATAGACAAGATTTATATTAAATCCTATTTTTTCATAATTATTAAGGTTCAAAACCTTATAATTTGGGTTTAATAATTATTACATTTGTTCATTCTTCAAATATTTCAATTTCAATTTCATATTTGCATGAGCAAATATTTACTGTAAATAAAACCTTAAATGTTGAATATTATAAAGTTTAGACTTTATAAATGAAGGTTTATATTTAATCACTTTTATTAAAATTTCATAAACTTTGATTTTTATTAAAGTTGATTGAATTTTAATGTTAATTAAAATGCTAGATTAACATCTATTTCAAAGTCACTTGAAGAATTTTAATTAAAATGTTGTTTTAAGGTTATAGAATAAATTTGCATAAGTTATTAAAATTAAACTCAAAAGGCAAATCTATCTATTATTGCTTAGAGAGAGAATTTTATTAAAATACTTTACACATGATGAATTTAAATTTAATTACCTAATTCCCAGGCCCCTTGTTATCAATTATTTGCAAACAATTGATATTGTTCAAGCACTTATTTTAGCACATATGCATGATACATAAAAACATTAAGTGAGAACCTTGGAGAAATACATTTTTCTTTGCAAGAGAGGATTGTGATCCTAATTGTTGGGTGATCTTTGTAATTGGACAAAATCACACCTCAACACTATTGGGATGTGAGTAGGAAACTTCATATTGATAAGAAGGAACATGTCTAGGTGGGTTGTGAGTTGGTTCTAAAACATGATTTGTTGGTCTTAAATAAGCTCCAACCTTTTTGATGTCTATGTAGGTGGTGCAATGGTTGGTTGGTGTAGAAGGCTCAGTTTTTGGGATGGAGGTGTGAATAGCTCTATGCATCACATCTATATTCAAAGTGAGCATGGTATAAGATGATCTAGTAGATAAGTCAAAATAGCTTGTCTATGTCACACTTGCAAGGTTAGCCATAGATTTGGCTAGGAAAGAGATGGGGTACTCCATGGATGAAGTGGATTGGCTAGTAGATGCTAGAATCATGATTTTGGCTTGGATCCGAGTTAGACCATAATATAATGAGCCAAGAGGGGGATGTGTGTGGAAAGTGATATGGAAATGGAAAGCACATAGAATCAAACAAACAATTGAATCCTATGTCTTGCATTAATATTCTTGATATATATATATATATATATATATATATATATATATATATATATATATATATATATATATATATATATATATATATATATATATATATATATATATATATATATATATATTGTGGTTTGTGTGTTTTGATGTGCAAATCCTAACCCTAAACTACTATGCAGGATGGGTTCCTAAGGTGGATGGCAAATGAGGATTTTTTTGGTGATGAAATCTAGAAAAATCACTCACAGGCTGCTAAGGTGACTATGGGGTGAGATAGCAGATGGAGATGAAGCCCACCATCACTGATATCTATTAGTGGTTGGTGATGCATTACAAATCATTGATGTTGAATGTGAAGCGTACAATTGTGTGTGATTCTTTTTGAATATTTTTTATCTATGGTGTTCATACAATGCCAATAAATCCTCTTTCACTTGGTCAAGTTGGTGGCCAAGAAAACTAATACCAAGTTCCTCAAAATAATCTAGGTTACACCTCTTAAAATCCACCCTAAATCATCAAGTGATTCCAACAGTGGAGGGTTCGCCTAGCTCTTCCACTCTAAATCATCAAGTGATTACAACAATGAGATTAAGCTCGAGTACCAATGAATTATTCCAAATTATAAAAGTAAAAATTAGGAGACCTTAGCCTAAAGTGCAGCTACTTATGCTTTTTTGTTTTATTGCAAACAACACACAAGGTAAAAAAGTAAAAACACCATAAAAAGAAAAAACTTGAATCTAGTGTAATGAATGTTCTAATACAACTAAGATGAATGCACAAGTGTAGATCTATCCTATGTGCAAAATATATGAAGATATGTTTGTGAATGCCTAAGATGTAGGATGTGTTTCTTTTTAAATAGAAAATAGATATCTTCTTTTCAATCTCTCTTTAAAAAGCAAAACAAAATGGAGGTGGGGTCTGATCAAGACTTACCAAGAAGCCTACGTATTTCTTCCCAACTCTCTTGTATGTGTTTTAGAGTCTCCTAGACATGATGAGGCATCTCTTGAATGTGATGGGGCATCTCTCAAACATGGTGAGGCATCTTTGTGACCATAGATTAAATTTTGTTGCTCCTAGAAACCCTAATTTCATGATTTTTGTGTGATCAAATCTTCAAAGACGTACAATAAAAAACAAAAACATAGATCAGATAGACAATGTATTTTAACATAATAAACCCTTTGTGTATCCCATCGTGATTGTCATTTTGTAAAGTAAAAATGAAAAACACCAATAAAGCAACATATCAAAGAAAATAACACAATGTATGCACAAAATGATAGATCTGATTTATTATGACTCAAGGAGCCTGGATCTCCAAATTGTATAATAGATTTACCCTAAATTTGGGGTTACAATACACTTTATTGCTTTTGATACAATATTACAATGAGGGGTTTAAAACCCTCATTAAATGAATGTTGGTGTCTTCGGTTCATCTTCACTCCAAACAGTTTGTGAGTGGGCTTTTTGTATCCCTATGGAACCACTGAAGATGTAACAATTGTTAATAAATATATCTCCTATAACCTACACATAGATTACAACACAAGAATATTAGTAGCATATACGAAGGCTCCACTATGTGAGACCCTCTTAATAACAAAAGCTACAAACCCTAGGTTTCATAATCATTAAATGCAAGTAAAACATAGAAAACATAAGATATAAAGCAATAATAACTTTTACCTTGTCAAAATATACCTGATTTATCTAATCCATGCTCTTACTTCTATGATCTGAGGGTGCAGGAACGTTTGTGAGTGTTCGAGGGTTTGTCTGTGGTAAACCAAAGGTTGGGAAACACCCTAGAGCATTCTAGAAGGGCTATGAATATCTTGCAGTGTTCATGTAATTCTCAATAGTGTTTGGGGAATGCTTAGTAGCATTCGAGGATTATGGGGGAGAGATTTGCAAAACCTTGATCTAGTTTGCAAGGGTTTTTGGTGACATAAATGGAGGATACAACAATGGAAAAGAGGAGAGGTGTTAGCAAAATGCTAGGATTTTGAGTAACAATGGATGCAAGGGCTCTAATGATATCTAACATTAAGAATCCATAAATTAACCACTTAATCGTTCAACCTTCATTCACAAGAGTGAATGGTGTTTCATAACTTATCTTCAACATATTAGGGTTTTGACAACACAAACGGATGACCGAGATTAAATCATGATGAAGGGCTAATATTATGACTTTGATGTGTGATACGAATAAATTTAAATGGATGGCTAAGATTAAAATGTAGTGAGCGACTGTGATTTATTCATAAATATATAAAAATTTCATATTTATATATAAAATATAAATAAATATACATATGTACAAATAAATAATGGACGGTTGTTATTGGATAATATAGATGGATGACAAGTGGCTAGATTTTAGTGTCTACAATAAACATCTATTTCAACTAGCTGATGTGCAAAACCTTGCCAATGCCCATTGGTTAGATCAAAGTGGTTGGAAAATGGTAAAATATCTCTTACTGGTTGAGGAAGACATCAAAGAGAAAGTAAAACATGCCAAATTCATTTCCATTTCAATTGATGAGGTGACTATTGTTGACAACACATCTTGGATTTGCATGCATGTTTACACATTGGAAAATTATTTTAGAAAACCTCATTTACTTGCACTACATAAGATGGTGGAAAATTTTAATGCAAAAAACCTTTACAATATTGTTGTAACTAGTTTAAAGGAAATAGCAGGAATGAATGATATGGAAATATCCACTAAGTTAATATGTGTTAGAGCTGATGATGTTGCTACAATTCAAGGACACAAGAATGATCTTTGTGTTTGACTATAAATATCAATTGCCTCATATTTTATCCCTATTCATTGCATGGCTCATAGAATGAATCTTGCATACAAAATTGTGAGCACATTTGAAAATGTAGCAAGAGTGGAAGAACTTGTCCATGAAATTCATTTTTTTTTCATCCAGTCCAAAAAAATTCAGAGTTTCAACAGTTTGCACTAGGATTTACTGAAGGTAAAAAATTGTTAAAATATGTAGATACTAGGTGGATTTCATTGTATCAACCGACATATAGAGTTTTCAAAGAATACCAATCCTTGGCAGGGTTTATGTATGCAAATCGTAGGGCAATTAATAAGGGTAAATATTTTTTATTCTAATTGAGTGACTTGGAAACACTTCTCACATTGTGTGGTATTCTTCCAATGTTGGAAGAAATAAATACTTTGATTAAACTTGCACAATAAAGATCAATTTATATTGTGGATTTCATAAGGGTGAGAAAAAATAATTGTATGCATATTGATATGATGGTGAAAGTTTTATGGATCCCATGTTTGAGAGCTAAAGAACATTAACAAACATCAATGATCCTTGAAACGTTTTTAAGTTCAACATAAATGATCATCTTTGTATTAATATCCACAAAAATGCATCACCCTTATATTATTTTGACAATTTACTGGATATAGCTATAAATAAAGTTGAACAAATACCCATAACATACAATAGATTTTATGTAGTTGTACACGATACAAAGATTAAACTAAGAAAAATAGTAGAAACCTTGATAAAAGAAATAAGAGATCATTTTCAAAGAGAAGAATTGCTTGAGACTATGACTGTGGTTAACCCCATATTTTAAAATCCTTGTACTAAATACCAAACTATAAATGTTTTATTTCTCAAATACATGGGCACTCTTCTTAACAATTTTACTAAACATGTGGAAGTCAATGGTATTGAAATCAATGGTGTTATCAACAAAGATATTTTGATAAAATAATCATACAATTTTGGAATGAAAATGGTTGGTCAAGTTTCATGATTGACTAACCATCGAAAACCAGGTTCTATTTCATGTTTGTAGAAAATATTGCATCCCAGTAGTGTCTTACAACATACGATGAGTGAATATTTTATTTTATATGAATTATGTCAAACAATGATTTTGGTATCTGTGGAAGATGAAAGGGTGTTTAGTGCATTATCATTTGTAAAATCTAAAGTTTGAAACAATTTGAATAAAAATTTAGAAAATTATTTGAGAGTATATGTTTCAACCTATGAGGTGGATAAGTATCCTTATGAAAGATCTTTGGCAGTATTGGAAATATCTAATAGGTAGGAAAGGTGTCTTGAATACTCATAATGATGATAATAAGGGTAACACTGATCAGATTATAGAGATAAAAATTTTGGGTATGAGTACAGAAGATTTTATACAATCTAAAAAGTGTTTGTTTCAACTTCCAACATTGTAATAAATGAATTATTTAAATTTTTTAATATATTTTACATTATTCGTTATTAGCTTTCTACAGGATATTGAGAATTGATTTTCATTTTACTAGGAAATGTACTTTTGGATATCTAAAAAGTGTTTGTTTTAGCTTTCAGCATTGTGAATTTGTTATTTTTATATCATGTCATTGATATTCTATTTTTTCTATTTCCAAAAATTTCTATTTTTAATTTTTTTTGGTAGGTAAAAGTAATTTTATTTACTTTACGGGTTGAAGGGACCCACCCCTTTTTACATTCGAAATAGTTGTGGTTGGAAGGCCATAGTCCCATATCCAGGGGATGTTGAGCCAACAAAATAAAGCAACTAACCAAAAAGTTTCACGGACCGCCCCCACAGGCGTCCTTCCACAAACGTACAGAAAATTCAAACTACACAGCAAAACAAAAACAAACACCATCACGCCCATGCTCCACACGAACCAGACACCTCAGTTCCCAGTTTTTTGGGATTTGCGACTTGTTTCATTCCTGGCACTATCCCCGCTAGGGAGGAGAGTTTCCAGAATGGTAGGGAGTCTCTTGAGCTCCTCAATGGCATTGGACATGAGATTGTTCCCTTCGCGTAGGACATTAGCCGTTGTCTAAAAGTGTCCGACTGCTTCATTGATGTGGGTAAGAGCTACTATTCTCAACATGTCCTGAGCGAGGGAGTCACTGTCATGGTCCTTCTGGGTATCCTCCCATGTCTCTTTCTGCCACTCTTCTTGGTGATCTTCCTAGTTTCCTTCTTGGGAGCCTTCGTCGTCACTGGTGATGTCGTGGAACGATCGATTGTCACTCTGAATAGGCATCGACAATCGCTTGGAAGACCTTCTCTTTAGGGGAGGTCTGGCTACCTTCTGCTTGGGGTGAAGTCTCTTGCCCACCCAGGGCTTCTCTTCCTCAAGGGATCCTTGGTTGCCCACGTGAGGCTTCTCTTCCATAGGGGGGTTTTCCTTGCCTTGGGGGTGGCATCATTTGCCTGAGTAGGGTGCGAAGCAAGTGGTGGTGATTGGCGGTCTGTTAGGGGCTAGGGCGTGGGCAAGTTGGCATGACCAGGGGACTTGGGTAGAGACAAGCCATGTTGATAGATCAAGGAGGGGTTACTGGAACTGATGTTGCTAGAGGGATGGGAACCATGAGCGTGCTTGTAAAGAACTAGAAACAGGCCTTGGTGGTGGGGGGGCTTAGGAGACTGGCTCTTTCTAGAGTTGTTGATGGTAATGGTGATGGACCATAAGAGAAACTTTGGGACATTGATGGGGCGGACATCCCGCAAGTGATTGACAAAGGCTAGATTGTAGGCGCTCAGGGGCTTATTGGGATTATCCACAGAGATGTACTGGAGGATGGGAACAATCACCGTGTCCCAGGGGTGAGGGAGGGAAGACCACACAATGCCTTTTTTCTCCCAAACTAACTCACTCCCCTTGTCGAGGAATTGATCGGTCTCTTCCTTGAAGTTGTGTCCATCTCTACGGACAATTCTACCAAAAAACTTAAGCCTAGACACCTGAGCTATGGATTGAGGACTTACCATGAAATGGAGGCCATAAACTCAAACCTCACCATCATTCCAGGACTCTATGAAGTCCTTAGTTACCTCCTCATCCATGCCTTCAAACATTTTGAAGAAATTCATGAAATGCTTGGAGTCGAGAAGGGTTGTGGTGCCTGCGTCAATCTGCAGAGTTGCAGGTTCGATGATGGCCATGATGCAAAGAGGGTTCTGGTTGTAGGTAAAGGGCCGGTTAGGGATGCAGATGGAGCTAGTACAGAGATGCGCCATAGTGCGATCGAGAGGGGCAAGGGGATGAGGATAAAGACCCAAAATGGGAAGGTCACGGGAGTGGGAATCCGAACAACCAGCTTATGGCCGCAAAACCAGGCATGATTTTGACTCGAGCTTGGGGTGGTGGTCTTGGTGGGAGTGGTGGATGGGGATGGAAAGGTGATGAAGGATAGACAAGTGGTGGGCAAAAATCTGAGGCACGAGCAACCAGACCTTCGGCTGGGATAGCACGGGTGGATGAGACGGTCCGGAGAGACTGCGCTTTTCTCCGTATCTTTGCCATTTCGAAAAATGATGAAGGTGCCTTGGAACCAATGGGCCAAGGTGTTGAAAAACACCTTAATGGGTGGGAACTTCTTGGTGTGGTGGTTAGAGCCACCTTTAGAGGCATGGAGGCCCTTAGGTGTCGATAGGACACCATTGGGGTAGCAACAACCACCGTTGTTGTTGGAACTGTAATGATGTTGGGGGCTAAACTCACTCCTAGGAGGTATTGACGAAATACCATTGGTCATGTAGCCCAAGCTACTTATTAGTAATATTCTCCACATCATGATTGACTTTCTCGAGAACCTCGCATGGGAAGTTGTCTTCCCAGATCGTTAAGGTGGTTTGAAGGATGGCTTTGTTGGCTAGGACATCGGCCACCTGGTTAGCCTCTCTAAACACGTGCTTGATTTGGTTTTGATCCTTGTCATTGAGGTCTTTTTGACAATCTTGAATGATGCTTTGGATGTTCTTCCCTCCTCTGGTGTTGTTTTGTATAAGCCCCACTATAACTTCTGAGTCACCTTCGAAGATGATAGGGTTGGCCATGGATTTGCATATGTCAATGCTTCTCCAGAGAGCTCTGGCTTCTACGTAATTGTTGGTCTGGGTGCCCAAATTTTTAGCAAACACCTAGATGATATTACCATTGTGGTCCCTGACCACACCCCCTACTCCTACTTTTCCTGGGTTGCCTTTGGAGGCACCATCAAAATTGGCCTTCAGCCAACCCTGGGGGGAGTCCACTTGGCTGAGGCTCTGTCCTTGTGGGACTCCTTGGCTTTGCAACAGTCTTGGGGAATCCTGAGAGCCACAAATAGGTGACCTTCTATTCCATCCTGGGGAATTTTTGGGCAAGGGATGAGACTGTTATTTTCTATTGCAAGGGTGATGGCTCTTGCCGCAACAACATCATGATCCCTATGATCCTCACTGAAAACTCATCTGTTACATTCCAACCAAATCTTCCAGGCAATATGGTGGGCCAGGGAATTCCAAAGGAAGTTGAGTCTTGGGTTTTTGAAGGTGTTGGGCCATTGGATGAACATGTCCTTGATAGTTTTTGGCCTAACCCAACAAACCTGAAACTTGTTGGTCACCAGGGAAAACACGTTGCTGGTGAAGGGGCATTCCATCAGAATATGTTGAGTCGATTCCTAGGCTTGCCTACATAGGTAGCATCTATTGGGGACAATGATCCCTCTACGCATCAGATTGTCAGTGGTAAGGATTTTATTGTGGACAATAGTCCAACAGAAGTGGGCTATCTTTGGGATTAAAGCCTTAAGCCACACACTTTTGGCTAAGGTCTGCCCGCTTTTGGGACTGGCTCCTCTGGTGATGTTTTCTATAAGCTGGGAGGCGGACTTCATAGAGAAATTACCATCGCTCGTGCCTTTCCAGCATCGTTCATATTTTTTCTGGGATTGGGGGATGAAATTTGCCCTCATGATCGCATGGATCTCTGACACTACGTTGTTGATTGTGTCGTTCTTAATTCTAAACTGAACCTTTTTCCACTTTTGGATTCCCTGGTTGGAGGTGATGAAGTCTGCTACGTGGGCCCCATACTTGTTGTCAGTCAGGTGCTTGATAACAGTCAGCTTCTGGTCGCTTATGAGAGGATATTTTTTGGCCCAGGCATCCTCCCAGAAGTCGATCTCTTTGCCATCTCCCAACTGCCACCAAGAGCCTTGGTGCAGGAGATTTTGGGTGAGGGAGATGGACTTCCAAAAGTGAGAGCAGTTACAGGGGATATCCATCTGAAGAAAATATTACTGTTGGAGATACTTTCTTTTGACTATATTCACCCACTCGAGATTAGCATTGGATACAACCTTCCATGCTTGCTTAGCCAGGAGGGCTAGATTGGTGACATTGATGCGCCGCATACCCAGGCCTCCCTGATCCTTGGGGGAGCACACTTTATCCCAGGAAACCAGGTGGAACTTCTTCTGGTTGTCATTTCCCGACCACAAAAAATGTTTCTGGATTTTTTTGATGGCCTCGCCCACAACCACCGAAATTTTGAAGACAGATAGGAAAAATGTGGGAATGCTCTGTAAAACAACTTTAACTAGGGTTGCCTTGCCCGCACTGGAGAGGAGTGCACCTTTCCATCCTGAAAGTTTTTTGTGGATCCTGTCGATGACATTCCTCCACATGTCTTTGAGGGGCCTTCCTTTGAACATGGGGAGACCCAAGTATGTGGTCGGGAAATCTGCAATGGAACATCCCAGAATTCTCGTGATCTTGCATTGTCTTTTGGGGGGGTGTTAGTGAAGTACAACTTGCTTTTGATGTAGTTGATTTTATGACCTGTTGCCTCTTCATAGAGGTTGAGAATCATTTTGATAGCTTTGGCATCAGGAACTGAGGCTTTGGTTGCCAACAAGGTATCATCCACAAATTGTTGATGGGTTGAGGGCGAGAGGCCAGTGGTGGCTTTGATGCCCAAAATCAGATTGTTAGAGCAAGCATTCTTGATAGCTCTTCCCAGGCTATCTACCAAAATGATGAAGAGAATGGGGGAAAGCGGATCTCCCTATCTGAGCCCCCTGGAACTCGGGAAGTAACCAACGGTAGACCCATTCACCAGGACCAAAAACCATGATGAGGAAATGCACTTATAAATCAGATTGACCCAAGATTCATGGAAGCCAAACTTGAGGAGGATTTGGGTGAGGAAATCCCTGTTAACTCTATCGAAAGCTTTGTTCATGTCTAACTTGAGGAAAAAGGTAGCCGACTTGGAGGCATGGGTAGAGTGGATCAGTTCATGAATGGTGATGACTCCGTCGAGGATGTTGCGGCCTTTGATAGTGTTGCCCTGGCAGGGGTCGATAATGGAGGGGAGAATGCTCGACAACCGGTTGGCCATGGCTTTGGAGAGGATTTTATAGATGACATTGCACAGACTAATGGGGCGGTAGTCCGAGAGGGACTGGGGATTCTCGCCTTTAGGGATCAAAGCCAGGAAAGTGGAGTTGACATCTCTGGGGATGGATTTGGAAGACTGCATTTCCCTGATGGAGTTGCATAAGTCCGAGCCCACTATGCCCCAATAGGTTTGGAAAAATATGGGTGGGAAACCATCCGACCCAGGGGCTTTGTCTGGATTCATGGAAAATAGGGCTTGGTGAATTTCCTTGTGGGACAGAGGGCTAAGGAGGAAGTGATTGGTCTCCCAAGAAATGATGGAGGGGATATTAGCCAACAAGGATTCCATGGTAGGAGGGGACTGGGATGAGGGAGAGGCAAGGAGGTTTCTAAAGTGGCTCACCACTTCTTCCCTAATCTGGAGGATGTCTGAAGTAGCAGACCCATCTTTCTTGGCCAGGTTTTTGATCTTATTTGCACCCTTGTGCCTCAGGGTGGATATATGAAAGAATTTGGAGTTAGAATCCCCTTCCTTGAGCCACAACTATCTAGAATTTTGGTGCCAAAAGGTTTCCTCCTTGCTGAGGATGTTGTGGTAGTCGGCCAACAATCGTTGCTCTTCATCATGGAGGTTATCGTTGCCTGCTCCCTTCTAAAAACTATCCTCTATCTGATTAATTCTGGCCTTGACCTGATTCTTTGCTTCGAAGATATTCCCAAATATCTCCTTGTTCCAGGTTTTCAAATTTCCCTTGATGAATCTGAGTTTTTGCATGAACTGGTTGGTGGTTGATCTTGGGAATTTTCTTTTCCACCACAAAGCAATCTGATTACTGAGATCGGGATGTTGGGTCCACATTGATTCGAACCTGAAGGGGGTTTTGAACTGAGGTTTGGTGCCAGTTTCTAGCAAGAGGGGGTTGTGGTCAGACCCGATCTTAGGGAGAGCTAGCAAACTGGCATCCCCAAAAAGTGGGAGGGCTTCCTAGGATAACAAAACTCGGTCAAGGCATTCCTGAATAAGACTGTTACCTTTCCTCCTGTTGCTCCATGTGAATAAGGACCCCTGAAGCTGAACATCCATGAGGGCATTGGAATCAATAAAGTGTCTCAGGTCATCTGTTTCCCTATGAGTTAACATAGTTCCTCCCCTCTTATCTGAATACTACAAAGGAGAGTTGAAGTCCCCTACTAGAATCTAGGGGGTTCCATCAAAGGCTTGCCTTATCGAAGTGAGCAAGTTCCACAAAGCCACTCTACCCTGGGAGGAGTTAGGGGCATACACATTGGTCATCACCCAAGAAACCTGGGAACTGAGATCATGGAATAGGATGTTACTCAGCCTGTCCTGGCTGGAAATGAGGTTGCCTTGCACCTTAGTGGGATTCCACAAGCAAAGCAGCCCACCAACCGATCCGAAAGTCGAGGAATGGACAAACTCGTAGTTTTTCTAGATCTTTTTGGCCACCCTGGGTGACCAGTGTTCATTGAGTTTAGTTTCCTGAATGAGAAAAATAGTTGGGTTATGTTCTCTTCTCATAGCTGCAACCACTCTTTGCTTGGCTGCTCCATTCAGCCCTCTCGCATTCCAGGAGAGGACTCTCATTTAGAACTTTTGGGAATTCTTTTGCCCCCTTTTCCTTGCTGTGTAGGGGGTTTGGATCTTCGGGTTTCTTCCTTAGTACTAATTTTGTTATCCTAGAATAGGGTTTTCTGGGTCCCATTGGCTATATCTTCTACTGTGTCCCTGATTCTTCTGTCTGCTTTCGACGGTCTACCTTTTTTCCTCTCCCCTCCAACATCCATCTGGGATTTCCTGAAGCTGCGGGTTTGTTTAGGGCTCCACTACTCAGGGGAAGGTTGGTCACGGTCTTCACTATCAGAGGTAGGGTCGTAGAAGGTGGGCGAGGCTGGAGCCCCAGACTCCGGGGGTGGAGAGTCCTACGGGGTGGAGGACGACGAGGCAGAAGGTTTCATGGGGGGCCTCTAGGGGGACTGGGAGGGGGAGGGACTGGGAGACTATTTTGGGGGAGAGGCGGACTTGGGGACTTGGTGGGTGGGGCTGGGCCTAGGGCATTGAAGGGGTTCAGGGTTAAAAACTAGGTTAGATTCAACAGGGATTTCCCCTTCCTCAACTTCCTCAGAAACACCATAATCTTTAAGCGCATCAAATTTATTAGTAACAAGGACAGAAGCACTTGCCTTTTGATATGGGGTGTTCACCATCAGTCTAGCTTGATGCCCGATGGTCATTGTGTGGTTTTCTATAGTTCATCTGGAGATCTGCTTTGGATGATCCATGATCTGGTTGTCCATGATAGGGTTCCTAGCCTTAGGGCACTAGGACTACAGGTGGCCCTGTGTCTGGCATTCAAGGTAGAATGTCATTTTGTTGTCATAGATCAATGGTTGCCTCCATTTGAATTCCCCATATATGAGGTTCAAGTATTCCGAGAGTTGGCTCTCCAAGTTCACATTGACACAGATGCGGGCCTGAGTTAAGCGTGTTCTCGCTCGGGTGGCTGGGTCAATGGCCACAAGATCCCCGATAGCCTTGGCTAAGCCTTGCAGAGCATCTTCATAGAAGAAGTGAGCTGGGAGGTTCGGAAGCCTCACCCAGAGCGGAGCGTAGTTGATATTCTGAGAATTTGGGTCAAAATTCGGTTGCCATTTTTTTAAAAATAGACTTCTCCTCCCGAAAAACCATGGTCCTCCGGACAAGATATGTTCTGCGTCCTCCTGGGTGTTGAGTTGGATCATAAAGAAACCCCGAGTCATTGTCGATAGCTCCATGCTTCCCAGAGTCTTCCACTTGGACGCTGCCCATCTGCGAATTGAATCCATGTCTGGGTGGCCTCCTATGAACTTTCCCACCAGGGAGTAGGTGTCACGAATTTCGTAGTTTTCCATGAGGCTCCTAGGGCATAAGACATCACAGCCCTGAGTAACGAACTCGCATGTGGTGTCTGGTTTGGTTCTCTGCTTGCTCTGCAATAGATCTGCATACGAAGGGTTTCCATAGGTATGGTCATCGTTGATGGTCTTTTCCCCAACGCCATCGTTAATCTCCCCATTTTGATTGGCAGTGGTCGATCCCACCATCTTCCCCGCCTTCGTAGTGGTGCTTGTGGCATTATGAGAGCCACTCGCCACGTCGCTGTGCATGACCTGATTCCCATTTTCCTTCTTGCCTCGTGATGCCATGGATGCTCCACTCGACCCTCATTCGGACCATGCATAGACTCCAAATAGTAGAAACCCTAGGTTTTCGTTCACCGATGCCTTATCCGAGTGCAGCCGAGTAATTTTTCGTCGATCTAGTTTTTTTGCCTTTTTGTCTATCTTCAATTTCTATTTTTTATATCATAGACATGTTATTCGATTTTCTGTATATGTTCATAACATTTTTAAATATCATAGCCCTGTTATTTGATTTTGTATATGTTTATGAAATTGTATGTTTAACATTTAAGCCTTGTTATTGGATTATCAGTCTATGATATTTAAATTATTTATTAGATTTGTATTTTATAAACCATTTATGGCAAAGCAGATATATGTGTTGCAATTCACTCATTTAAATTTTTTTTATAAAACGTAAGAGAAATTTTTACCTATGTCCATATTTCCTAGTAATTCATTTGTAATTAAAAATTATTTATTGTATCCACATTAACTAATTATATCATCATAATTTTTAAAATAGGATTTCAAAAGACAATACATAATTTTTGAAAATGGTCTCTTTTATTGATTGGAAATTCTTTTATAATTTAAAAAATGTTGACTGCTATACAATAAAAGCTATAGTCAACTAGTTGGCTTTCTCCTAGGT
Source organism: Wollemia nobilis (assembly GCA_028583015.1). Taxonomy (NCBI): domain Eukaryota; kingdom Viridiplantae; phylum Streptophyta; class Pinopsida; order Araucariales; family Araucariaceae; genus Wollemia; species Wollemia nobilis. The sequence goes on along the minus strand of JAQPPZ010011269.1, from coordinate 1,175,007 downwards.
GCTTGAAGTATGAGTTGGATCTTCTAGATAAAGAGTTTTTGTTGATGATCCCTCCTCAATAGCCCTCACTTCTAGTGCACTAAATCTTACCAAACCTTGTATTATGGTGGTCAACCCCGCTAGCAATGTTCCTTCTTCTTTTATAGAATTTTCTCTAAATGGTGCATTCAGTTCTTTCTTATTTTGTTTTAACAAAAAATCCACATCCAAGTCGTTATCTCTGATTACCTTCTTAAGCCAATTATTTTACCTCACGATGTATTACATTTTTTTCATATCGATAACTTGTTGCGGACTATTTATTGCAGTTTTAATTAATGTTTTTATGCCACTCACTTGCATCTTTAGGTATTCAAAATTAGACTACAAAAGATAAGAGAAAGAGGTTAATATAAATAAACAAAATATATGTAAGAAAGAAATGACTTTCAGTTATATGTAAAACTTACATCAGTGGTAACTCTTGCAATTTCTACAACTACTACTTTTTGCTTATCTCTAGACCATTTTTTGAAAAATTTCTTGACCTCGATATTAATATTTTCCAATTTATTCAGAATAATTTACAAAAATTCATCATTGTATATGGACTCGGACTTCATGTTGCCAGATTCAACCTGATATAACAATACATCAAGCTTTTACAATTCATTCTCCACCAATGAGTACATCTCCTTTCTTTTTGAAAAATTCTTGTATCAAGCATTTATTTATTTTATTAAAATATTTGCTTTATATTCCCAATATTTTAAGCCGACAATATTTGAAGGTAAACTTTTCTTAACTATAGTTTCACAATTAAGAGCTAATGAAACATCTTCTGGAAAATTAAATCTCACCATCGCTAAGAGGATGTTGGGTGGTAGTTTGATGGGAGGGGGATGATCTAAATGTAGGGGTAGCTGCCCCAATATCCTCTTGTACTTCATTATGCCTTTGTAAATAATGAAGCATATCAATTGCCTTAAAAGGTAAATATTCAAGATTGGTATCCTAAAAAATAAAATCATCATCAAGATTACCAGAGGATATTTGAGAAGCACTCTCCACATTTGAGATATTTCTAAGGGAAATTATTGGAAAGTCAAAATAGGTTTGTGTTTGACTTATGGATCGTCCCAAAGGTAGTGGTGTAAGGAATTATTTCCTATGGATGTGTAGCATGTAGCCTCTCATAATTGGTGGTACTTTTTGTGGTTGCACTTGTTGTGGCTACGTTTTAAGGTGGAGGTGGTGGAAGCATCAATTTTCCATGTCTTTGGAAATGAGTCAGCTCCTCTACAAAATTGTACATTAAAATTTCAATTAAAACTATTATAAAAAACAATGCCATAAAAATAGTTTTAATTAAACCACACTTACCAAAGGAAGATGTGACCTACATAGCCAACTTTGTCCTCACTGATGATGGATCCACTTGCTATTGCTTTGAAAATATATAATTTTTTTATTAAACTAATTGTATTTTTAAATCACTAAAACTCATAATTTTAAATAGTAGTTTTGAATAGTAAGGTTGCCTTCTTAGATGAATGTTACTTATTCAACATCACTTGTAACATATCTAGAAATCAAAGGATCCGTAGGTGTTCATTGAGGAGGTGAGGAAACCCTCATATGTTTCGTAGTTCTTGTAGCACTTACTAGTGTCGATTTTAACTACTTATCAAAATCTCTAGTGGCTTCAAGCATGTGACCTCTTAAGGTGGTATCCCTTCGAGTAGCAGATCCAATTGCATTTTTCTACATTCAAGCAAAAATTAGAAAATTAAAAAATTCTTTGAAAATAAGAATACATAGTTTTTTGAAAAATATAATTTTACCTGTATTTCTTCTTTGATCAGACCAATAGCCATCAATCTCGGGTGTAATGCGGTTTGAGGTGGGGTATATTTAACATTGTAGTATGCTTCATAAAAAAAGGAAATAATAAAATGGGTGGATGTTACTACACATGGAGTTTGTTATCTTCAAGCGCTGAGAAGATCCTATTTAATGCGGTTAAAAATGTAGGTGCACCAGTCAAATATGGTGCCCAAAAGACATTGAACCAATTAGGCCAATACCAAAAATAGCATGTTTTTAGGTCATCCTTGCAAAATAAGTCTTGCTTGGAATATTTCTATGCAATCATGAAGAAAATTATTTACAACAATGATAATGTTTAAGCCCCTTTTAGACTTACTAGAGTGAACTGAAAAAATACAACATTATTAGAAAACAAAAATTAGAATACCTCAAAAATGTAGAATAATAAAAATTAAATTTTAAAAATATACTGGTCAAATATTGCAAATCGAGACCATATTTGGTCTCCAAGGTTAGTTTATCGTTGTTTCTCAAACCGTATTGATTGATCACTAGTTGACCATCAGTATATGGCAGCCCTGTTAGTCACTATAGATCTAAAGGTTTGATAGTAAAACACATATTCTTGCTATCGATGGTAATTTGGATAGTGAACACATCATCATCATAGGAGTTGACTATTATTTATAGGAGGGAAACATTGGTGTTGTATTGTATTATTTTTATTACCCCTGCAAGACCAGAGTTCTCGACCCATTGCGTATCTCTTCCAGGTGTGTTGAAAATATTGCAAATGTTAAAGCAATAAGTGTTTTTGAAGGTAACCATTTGGATGATGCTTTGATCTAATTATAGGCAAATGATATGGATTCTAGATTTTGGGATATGGGTGTAAAAATGGGGGAAAATCTATGATGGGAAATAATCTATAGTAGGAAAAAGGGGGAAAAATCTATGCTGGAAAAAAAAAAAAAAAAAAGTTTGAATACATATTTATAGAAATCTACATACCTGAAGTCAGTGCATGCATGACACATAGCAAATTTAAGGACACATGGTAGCATCTTATTGATGCATATTATCTATCATGCCTTGGTAATCACTTCTTATCTATCGTATCATGTCAATCATACCATACCAATCACATGATGGCAATCGCACCATGTCCATCATACCAAATCAATTGTACAATATCAGTCATACAATGTCAGCTACATAGTAAACCACACCATGGAGGTTACACCTTATCAATTACTTCATGTCAATTGCATGATATTGATCACACCATGTTAGCTACATCTTGTCAAAAAATCAACCTGTTGGTCACGAATCTGCCACAGGAAAGGATTTTAAAATAATTGCACCCTAGACCCGACCAAAATTGAAAGGTTGGGAGAAAGAAATGTCTTCCAAACCAATATCCAGAGAGGGCTGGTTCCCTTACTAAATCTAAGCTTGATTTCAGACTAAAGTTGCAAGAAAGGAATTGGAAATATGCAGAAAGAAATGAGAAATTACAGAAAGAAATGGAAATATAGCCACAGGCCAAATTTGTCAGATCGAGAAAGATAAACAGCAGATAACTTTAAGCACACTAACAACATATAATAGAAGACAGTGAAGTAATTCACTTATAACCTTGCAAAAATAACCTTCAAAATCACATTCCAGAACTCACTTCCTCACTAGCAATATTTAAACTCAGATGCAGAATTCAAATTAAGCAGCAGATAAGAAATGCGAGCATAAATGAGGAATGCATAAGACAGAAGGAAAAACACATAGAAAATTGCTTGTAAAACCAGAGGCCAAATATCTTTCATTCATGCAAAGAACTTGAAAGATTTTTAGCAAAAGTCTCTCTCTCGATGTCTCTTTCTGAGATATACATTGATATTTATAGAGGTCTTGCCTCTTTGTAGCATTTAAAACATAAAACGGACCTCCTCGAGATCTACAAAATGTGCAGCAGCAATAAGGAAATGATCCCCTTAAACCAGCCTCGTAGAAACCAAAAATTAAATGAAACATGGAACCGGTCGTCTTCATTAAATGGTCATCCTCGAAGCATGCTAGAACCGTTAGAAATCATGAACAGAAGCTTTGAATAATGGAGGCATCTTCAATTCTGGTGCTTCGCTATAGGCCTGAGCATGTTGTTCTACCTTGCATGCATTGGAAAGTAGCAAAACATTCAATTTTGGAGTGCTTTTAATCCTCAAAAATTGCAATACTACATCGGGCCGTTTGAACTGCTTTCTGGCACGAAACTGTGATAGGTTGCGAAAATGTGACATGTCGCGAAATCGTGACATATTTCTCTTTCGTATGCTTTTGCCATTTTGGATCACAAAAATCAACCATGTCATGAAATCATGACGTATTCGGCTCTTTGTTCTCTTTTTTCACCTAAGGTCACAAAAACATGACGCGTCACGAAATCATGACGTTCCTTACTATTCTGCTCCTTCTCTGCCTTGTTCTCGTGAAACTATGACCTATCACAAAATCGTGACATTCTTTCCTCATATTGTCCTTGCACTGTTTCAAACCGCGAAAACATGACAAGTCATGATTTCGCTACATCTTTCTCTCTTTGGCTTTATCTTCCTGATACATCGTGAAATCGTGACATTCTCCTTTGTTGGGATTTCTTTCCTCAACATGTAGTGAAATCACAACATGTTCTTTCATCTGCCTTCTTCACTCCTCCAAGTCACGAAAATGTGATGTGTCACGAAATCGCGACGTTCCTTACTATTCTGCTCCTTCTTCTGTCCACCTGCGAAACTGCACCATGTCACGAAATCGTGATAGTTTTCTCTTCCTTGGCCTTCATCCTCTTGTAGGTAGCAAAAATGGAACATGTCACGAAATCATGACATTTCTTGTCTATTTAGCTTTTCTCCACAATATGTCACGAAATCGCGACATTTCCTTGCTTCCTCTATTGTTGCTACTTTCTGTCGCGAAATCACAACGTCTTGCTCTTGCTTGGTCTCATCTTCAAAAATGTCGTGAAATCGTGATGCCTTTCATGCCTTATGCGTTTTCTTCATCTTGACCATGATAATGCGACATGTCGCGATATCGCGACGATTTTTACATTTTGGCCCTTGTTCATTTTTCTGTCACAAAATCATGAAAAGGTTCATAGTCATTGCCCTTTGCTCAATTATGTCACGATTTCATGAAAATTTCTATCATTCTACTCCATGGCCATCGCAAGTCGCGAAAATGTGACATGTCACAATTTCATGACAGTTTCACTGCTCTACCTCCGTTGACCACTTTGATCACGATTTTGGAACACGTCGCAAAATCGCGACATTTTTTGACTTTGCTTCTCTCTCCTCAAAAGACCTGCGATAACATGACATGTCGCAATATCGCGACGATTTTTACATTTTGGCCCTTGTTCATTTTTCTATCGCAAAATCGTGACAAGGTTCATAGTCATTGCCCTTTGCTCAATTATGTTGTGATTTCGTGACAATTTCTATCATTCTGCTCCATGGCCATCGCAAATCGCAAAAACGTGACATGTCGCAATTTCGCGACAGTTTCACTACTCTGCCTCCATTGACCACTTTGACCACGATTTTGGAACATGTCGCAAAATCGTGAAATTTTTTGACTTTGCTTCTCTCTCCTCAAAAGACCCACGATAACACGACATGTCGCGATATCGCGACGGTTTTGAACCAATGCTCTGCATGTTGTTTTCGGTCATGATATCGCGACAGTCTTCGGACTTAGCTGTTTTGGCACCAAAACTCACAGAGAAACATAGAGGAATGAGAACTTTAATAGTTTATGCATGAATAATCACAAATCAAAACAATGTGGCAAAAATGCCAACATTCTTGGTGGCTCATGGGGTATACAGTTCAGCTGTATGCACGAATACCAGGCTTGAATCCATTGGGAAACAGAGTCAAGAAAAACATGAGAAGTAAGAAAGGAAGTGCTGACTGATAGGAAACATCTCTGTAGACTGTTGCAACAACTCTTGCTGAAAACTTCAAATAAATCTGTATTTGGCTTAGCTCACCAGGTGCTGGAAAAGGAACTCCATGACAGTTATGAAAGCACCGGGGTTGCAAAACGAAAATGAACGGAATGAATAACCCACGGATGTGTAGGTCATGGAACGAGGATGGGGAATGATGGAATGAAATGGAAGATGGAGGAATGGAAATGGATGAATGAAAATGGTAGATACAACAATAGATTGTGACTGTGCTACCAACTATGGAGATGAAACAGAGAATGAAATGAAAGTGGATGGAATGAAGATGGTAGTAGGACCCATAGCTATGATGAAGTACTTACATGACAAAGGACTAGAAGAAAGGGAAAGTAGAAATGGGAACATCAGAGGGGAGAAGTAGAAACAACAGCAGTGGCTTGATTACTTGCAGAAGAAAAAGGAGTAGGAGAAGAAGGGAATGAAGAGGGGAACATCAGAGGGGAGAAGTAGAAAGGAAGCCACTAACTGCTGGGAAGGAAGGAAAAGAAAAAAAACATACCTACGGGCTCGCATGCAAAAAGAGCCGAAGTAAAAACAATTTTTTTTTTCTTTTTTTCTCTTTTTTTTTTTTATGTACAAGGTAACTCCCAAGTTAGCTATGAACTCTTACGAAAGACCCAAACACAATTCTATCTCTTGGATCCCAGACCTTTAATGAAAACTCAGTAGACTCCTAATTGATGATCGGTTTAGAGTCACCAAATATTTGAAACTGCTGCACTCCAAGTGTCCCAGTCGTCTTGAAACCCAAGCATGATCGTTCAGTCCCAGTGTTAGTGCCATTTTTGTATTATGCTCCATCAAAATAGAGATGATCTGGCAGAGAGTCTGGACCAACTTGACCAGGGGGTAACTTGACCTCAACCTCTTCAGGATTCATAATGGAGTAACAACCAATCTCTGTTTTGATCACGGCATTAAAATTGAGCATTGAAAACTCATCCTCCAAATCAGGATCCTCCCATTCTTCAGTTATCATATTGACAACATGTTTGGACTTTTCTTCTTCTTCTATATTCTCAATATGAAAAGTAGAAGGCTTCTGATTAAAGATCCGGACTCTTATTCCTTTGTAAGGAATCTCCAAGTGAGAATAGTCCAAAGCAAGGTAGCCTTCCAGTTTAGTAGTGAATTCTCTTGATAAACATATACTGAAAAATGGTTCTAGATCAACCATAACTATCTCTTGAATTACTGTAATCTGAGGCATATTATGCAAAGAAATAGGAACATCCTTGATTACACCCACTATTTTCATTGGAGTCCCGTCCAACTGCAAGACGCCAGGGCTACTTCTTGTATATTCCATTCCTGTCGCTTCACAAACTGCCTTTGGCATGACAGTTGTCGCAACACCAGAATCAACCAGGAAATTATGCACAATCCAACCCTCCATACTGAGTGACAGATAAAATGGGGGTGGTCTATTCTTTTTAGTGGCTGAAGAAGTTAACGTTTGAGACATAACCACCTGGGCTGGAGCTTTCCCCTTACTTTGTACGGTCTTCAGGGATTCCTGTAAGAGATTTACCTATCCAGGAAACTACAAGGTGTCATACAAACTTACCTTAGCTGGTATCCGTTTGAGCTCTTCAACAATGTTGTATTCCATGGAGATCTGTTCTTTCCCTCCACTAGCAGATTCAAATTTGCTCTTATATTGCTGGGTAGCCTCCACTCGTTGTCGTTTGGTCAATGATGGATACCGCAACGTCTCTTTGGCTTGTTCCTTTGTTTCTGCTTGTGGCTGGGCAGTAGAAGCTTTTTCCTTCTCTTTTACTAGTGGTGGAAGTGGATCTTTTGACAAAATAGGTGATTGTCGTTGTGCTAGGGAATCATGAACCTTTATTGGCATTTGCTGCTTTGTTGCTTGTACAGGAGGCACTTTCAATGGTTCCATCTTAGCTAGATCTACCAACATTGGTTTCTTGTCGTTGCGTGTCAGTATTGCTATATGTTCCTCTAGAGACTCCACAAAAGTAAGATCCACATCTCAAATCATGTTTACATGACTCCCTATAAGAACTTGCAAATAATTTTTGTGGACCATGCAAGTGGACTCATCATGTGGGTCATTGCAGGAAGAACACCAGTAAGATGGCTCATGTGAAACTTTAGAAGGGCCAGCCTCTTCGCTTACCAGAATTGCTGAGTTCCTTTTAGGTACTTTCTCCATAGCCTTGCTAGGAGCAGGTTGTTCTCTAGTTACTTTCGGCATAAATCTTCGTGGCTGATAGTTCCTTTCTGCCTCTCTCCGTTCCATAGATGTCACCTTGTCAGTGAGAGATCTCATAGCCAACTGAATTTCTTGTAAAATATCCAATTAAGGATCTGGGCGTGAGGATACAGGCGGTGCCTGTAGACGTAACAGAACCTATGGGGAAGGTAATGTAGGAGTTTGAAGTGGAGGCACTAACCGTGGAATACTCGGTGCAAGCAACTGAGGAATAGTTGGAACAAGAAGCTAGGGAACTGGGATGGGTGCGATCTGAGGCGCACTTGAACTCCATGATGGGGTAGGATACATGGAAGGCATGGGCTGTGAAAGCGAACCAGAGTACAAATACTTAGGAAGATCAAGTATGATAGGCATTGTTACCTTTGGAGGAAGTTTACCTATAGCAATCAAATCAGCTTTCGCCTTTAATGCTTGTTCGAATAGCTCTGGAAATGTAGTCACGTTGGACTATCGGATAGCCCAACTGATTTCTGTGTTAAATGTTTTGAGGTAATAAGCAGCTAGCTCATCAGCAGGCCGAAGACCATCAGGAATTCTCTCGCCGTGTTCCGTAAATCGACATTGAAATCAGCTATCTCTTCCTACGGGTGCCTTTGAATTACATTAAATTGATGCAATAAAGAGAATGGATCAGCTTTTTCATGAAAATTTTTGACTAACAATTCTTCTAATTGATCCCATGATGTAATAGTGCCTGGTTGCAACGTTCGGTACCAATACAACAATTTACCTCTCAGTGATAACACTAACAACTTAATCATCACATCTTCGTCAGTTATGTCATGGATGGCCGCCAAAGAAGCTACATCATTAATATGTTCATAAGCAGTCTTACCAGTACCATCATAGGTTGGCAAAGCTTTCAAAGTAGCTTGAGGAACTGGATTTTGTGTCAATAAGTTCAAAGCTCCTGAACTATTCCATGTCGAGAACTTCCTTGGAGGATGCTGAGCCATTTGGGATGCTGGATCTAGATTTAAGAAGCTTGTAGCAGTACTGGGAGGAGTCGGGGATGGTATAAACTAACCTGTAGCCTACGATGAAACATCAAATGATGGATTCACAGGGCTTACCAATCTTGGGTGTTCCCTCCAGTTCTAAACATCAATCTTGAAGAATTCGACTGGATCTTCAGATTATTTGGCACTTGATCTCGTGATCATGAAGCAAAGACCAGCTTCACAATTAGAAATTTCTAGGTACAATCACCTTCAACAGAGTCACCAGATGAACTTACAATCTCCGCTATGAGGTCAAGACAATTCATCAAGATCTTGATTCCTCCGGGTATTGATTTGAAATAATACTTGTTCCACTGATTGTGGATCTTTGAGAGACAGAAACAATCTGTCCCACCGGGCATGCCAAAAATTTTTGGTCACAAATCTGCCATAGGAAAGGATTTTAAAATAAATGCACCCTAGACCCGGCCAACATTGAAAGGTTGGGAGAAAGAAATGTCTTCCAGACCAATCTCCAGAGAGGGTTGGTTCCCTTACTAAATCTAAGCTTGATTTCAAACTAAAGTTGCAGGAAAGGAATTGGAAATATGCAGAAAGAAATGAGAAATTACAAAAGAGATGGAAATATAGCCACAGGCCAAATTTGTCAGATCGGGAAAGATAAACAACAGATAACTTTAAGCACACTAACAACATATAACAGAAGACAACAACGTAATTCACTTACAACCTTGCACATATAACCTTCAAAATCACATTCCAGAACTCACTTCCTCACTAGCAATATTTAAACTCAGATGCAGAATTCAAATTAAGTAGAAGATAAGAAATGCGAGCGTAAATGAGGAATGCATAAGTCAGAAGGGAAAACACACAAAAAATTGCTTGTAAAACCAGAGGCCAAATATCTTTCATTCATTCAAAGAACTTGAAAGCTTTTCAGAAAAAGTCTCTCTCTCGATGTCTCTTTTTGAGATATACATTGATATTTATAGAGGTCTTGCCTCTTTGTAGCATTTAAAACATAAAACAAACCTCCTCGAGATCTACAAAATGTGCAACAGCAATAAGGAAATGATCCCCTTAAACCAGCCTCATAGAAACCAAAAATTAAATGAAACATGGAACCGATCGTCTTCATTAAATGGTCATCCTCGGAGCATGCTAGAACCGTTAGAAATCATGAACAAAAGCTTTGAATAATGGAGGCATCTTCAATTCGGGTGCTTCGCTACAGGCCTGAGCACGTTGTTCTACCTTGCACATATTGGAAAGCAACAAAACATTCAATTTTGGAGTGCTTTTAATCCTTGGAAATCGCAATACTGCATCGAGCCATTTGAACTGCTTTCTGGCATGAAACTGTGACAGGTTGTGAAAACGCGACATGTCACGAAATCATGACATATTTCTCTTTTGTATGATTTTGCCATTTCGGATAGTAAAAATCAACCATGTCGTGAAATCGCGACGTATTCGGCTCTTTGTTCTCTTTTTTCACCTGAGGTCGTGAAAACATGACGCGTCATGAAATCGTGACACTCCTTACTATTCTACTCCTTCTCTGCCTTGTTCTCGTGAAACTATGACCTGTCACGAAATCGCGACGTTCTTTCCTCATATTGTCCTTGCACTGTTTCAAACCGTGAAAATGTAACAAGTCACAATTTTGCTACATCTTTCTCTATTCATCTTTATCTTCCTGATAAGTCACGAAATCATGACATTCTCCTTTGTTAGGACTTCTTTCCTCAACATGTAGTGAAATCGCAACATGTTATTTCATCTGCCTTCTTCACTCCTCCAAGTTGTGAAAACGTGATGCGTCATGAAATCGCGACGTTCCTTACTATTCTGCTCCTTCTGTCCACCTGCGAAACTGCACCATGTCACGAAATCATGACAGTTTTCTCTTCTTTGGCCTTCATCCTCTTGCAGGTAGCAAAAATGGAACATGTCACGAAATCGTGACATTTCTTGTCTATTTAGCTTTTCTCCACAATATGTCGTGAAATCGTGACGTTTCCTTGCTTCCTCTACTGTTGCTGCTTTCTGTCGCAAAATCGCGACGTCTTGCTCTTGCTTGGTCTCATCTTCAAAAATGTCATGAAATCGTAATGCCTTTCATGCCTTATGTGTTTTCTTCAACTTGACCGTGATAATGCGACATGTCACGATATCGCGACGATTTTTACATTCTGGCCCTTGTTCATTTTTCTATCGTGAAATCGAGACAAGGTTCATAGTCATTGTCCTTTGCTCAATTATGTCACGATTTCGTGACAATTTCTATCATTCTACTCCATGGCCATCGCAAGTCGCAAAAACGCAACATGTCATGATTTTGTGACAGTTTCACTACTCTACCTCCGTTGACCACTTTGACCACAATTTTGGAACACGTCGCGAAATCGCGACATTTTTTGACTTTGCTTCTCTCTCCTCAAAAGACCTGTGATAACGCGACATGTCACGATATCACGACGATTTTTACATTCTGGTCCTTGTTCATTTTTTTGTCGCAAAATCGTGACAAGGTTCATAGTCATTGCCCTTTGCTCAATTATGTCACGATTTCGTGATAATTTCTATCATTCTGCTCCATGGCCATCGCAAGTCATGAAAACGTGACATGTCATGATTTCGTGATAGTTTCACTGCTCTGCCTTCGTTGACCACTTTGACCATGATTTTGGAACACGTCACGAAATCATGACATTTTATAACTTTGCTTCTCTCTCCTCAAAAGACCTGTGATAACGCGACATGTTGCGATATCGTGATGATTTTGAACCTGTGCTCTGCATGCTATTTTCGGTCGCGATATCACGACAGTCTTTGGACTTAGTGTTTTGGCACCAAAACTCGTAGAGAAACACAGAGGAATGAGAACTTTAACAGTTTATGCATGAATAATCATAAATCAAAATAATGTGGCAAAAATGCCAACACAACCATACCATGTTATTGTAGCATGTTGACCACATGATGTTAGTCACACCTTTTCACTTACACGGTATCTATTATACTATGTCAATCGCATTATGTCAGTCACATGATATCAACCGTATAATAAGCTGCACCATGACTATCACACCTTGTCAATCACTCTATGCCAGCTACACGATGTTGGTCATACCATGTTAGTTACATCTTTTCAGCCACACCATGTCATCATAGCATTATCAGCCACACGATGTCATCCATACCTTTTCAATCGCATCGTGTCAACTACACGATGTCAAGTCACATCGTACCAGTCACATGATGTCAGCCACACCATGTTATTCACACCTTTTCAATATCATCATGTCTATCGTACGATGTCAGTCATACAATATCAGCCACACAATATTAGCCACATGATGTCAGTCACACCATGGCAACTATACCGTGTCAACAACACCATGGTAGTCATACCGTGTTAGCCACATCAATAAAGTTTCAAGTTTTTACTCTCATATAAACATAAAGTACATTCAAAATCATATATCATTTCTCATCTACATATAAACATGAAGTGGGCATTCCCTTTGATTTGATGATTTGAATCATACTCACAATGTATAGAAGATTTTATAAATAAAAGAGATATCTAATAGTAGTTTTATTGTAAAAAAACATAAAGTGGGATTGATGACAAAATAATCATTCAATGCTCCAAATATATTGAATATTCTACTTTCTAAAATATCCCAAGAATTTAACAAACAATATTTTTCATATAGCTACAATATATAGTTTCTATTCACCTTTTCCTTTTTCTTGCCTTATATACTTCAATATATTCATATCCTTTTTCAATAATTATATTGAAAGTGGGGATCTTGCTAGGTGGGATTAGTAAAGAACCTATAAGTTGGATGATCTCATTTTGGAATTTTAGTACATTGAAAATACATTTTATAGTTGTTGCATCCTATCCATTTACATGTTTGATCCTATACCACATTAATTATAGCCTTTGATAAGTCTAATATTTATTGGAATTAATAAGCATTAATTGTGATCCTAATACATACACAACCTTCCATATGTTTAGACAATCCTTAAACTAGGTTTAGCCTAAAATAGCAAGAAAAATAACCCTTTCCATTGTATTCTAAGATTTAGATGAACCCAAGAGATCCTTGACAAAACCCTCTCATATAAGTTCAAAGACTTAGTTGCTTTGTTCAAAGTAACCTTCATAATGTGTCTTCTTAGCCAAAACAATGCCTTAATTAGAATGTAGTCTCTTTCATTATTAATTACTTTGTCTATAATCACCACATCATTTAGATCACACTTATGTTGCATATTTTTTAGACTATTACAATATCACCTTCCTAATTAATTTGTTTCCTTTTCATCAATATGCATCTCATTTTATTATTATTCTTCTCCTTTTAAATTCAATTCTTATTCCATGGTGAATTGGATACCAAATGGTGGAGGATTTAGAAAATTTCAATCATTGTTATACTTTATTATTGGAGCATCATCATCATGCCTATGTAGCTCTGATACTTGTGTTATTGTGCACTCTCTATGTCTCAACATAGTGACTAACTATAGTGCCAATGTAGTGCCTATGAACCATTATAGTGTTGAAATACTATCAAATATATTTTCTAGACAATGGGTGCTACTTAGACATAACAATTACTTCATTTTAAAAATATTTAAATACACATTTTTAAATTGGTTATATAGGATTGAAATATTCTCCACCTATATTATCCCATGACCATGTTAACAAGGTATTTTAACCAACCATTACAATTGTTGATTATACATGTATCACCTAACAAGATTTGAAACTAAGTCTCAACATTAGGATCCTAGTAGTCTTAGTCAAATCATGTCAAGCACACATGTCCATTGCACCATGTCAGCCACACCATGTCAATCACACCATGTTAGTCACACCTTGTCTACCACGACCTATTTGTCATCACATGTCTTTTGTTTGTTTTTTAGTTCACCAAAAAATTATAATTTTTTGGGAAAAATAGAAAAAATCACCATTGTTTTATATGAGTTTAGACATAATTCGCCTTGATTTCAAAATTGATTCGCCCCATTTTTATAAATATATTTTGGATATGATCCCTTACACATAACCCTGGACAATACAAAGGTGTCATTTTGCATCGTTATTTAACACTAAAACAATAGGGATATAATATGGAGAATGTCTAGGTTTGATGTTACCTTGGTCAATTAAATATTAAATCAATCATCAGATTTTATAATTATTCTAGACAAAATCATGATGCAAGTGACTATTAAAAAGAGAAAAACCATGGATTAGATCAATTTGATGCTTGAATAAGTAGTGAAATGGGACTCTTTGGTGTTCTTAAAACAAAAAGAAATATGGTTGAAATAATATATCCATAAGTTAAGACTATGCAATAATTAGTGGCTTTGACACTAGAAGGAAATATTTCTTTATACTAGGAACATCTATGAAAACCATGAGAAAATAACTATTTATGTTGCTTAGTAGATATAAGAGTTAACTGGTTGCAGGGGACTTCCCTAGGAAGTCCTCCACTTCCTTGCAACCCATCCCTAGTCTTGTCCTAGTTCCCTAGCCCTTCCTTTGTCCTTCCTCATCGACTAGCTGGTGCTAGAGATGATCTCCTTGGGGTGGGAGGTCACTTATCCACTTGTCTGCCCCTTTCCTTACCTTCTAGTGGGGTTATTTCTGATGCTTGTGATCTGGGATATCCTTGGGATTTTATAGGACATTCTTGGATCCTGTCCTAGTTCCTTGGCACTCCCTTTGCCCTTCCTCCTTGGCTGTATTACATTGCAGATGATATCCTTGGGTTGGGAGGTCACATTTTCTCTTGTTTACCCCTTTCCATGCCTTCTGGTGGGGTTTCCTTTTGGTTACTGTGAACTGGGAAATCCCTAGGATTTTTTGTGATGTCTCTAGGTTCTCCCTAGGTCCTTGCTTAGGATTCTTAAGTTCCTTTAGGAATACTCTTCCATGGATCTTGCTACACTATTCCATATTCTTGCATGGTCCTATTTTGAGTTGAGGATCGAAGGTTCTTCTGGTGCAGTGTGTTGTGGCTTGGGAGCTTGGCTTCATGAGTAGCTCTTCATAGTTTTTTCTTGGCTTGGTAAGGGGCCACGTGCTTATTTCTATGGTGCTGCTCTTTAGATTTTTGGATGTGGGCTTGATGGTGAGTTCTTAGATTTTTATGGCTTGGCGATGGGCCTCTATACTGATTGATGTTGTGTTCCTACTGGTTATCCTCGTCTGGATCCCTGAAGCTACTTGTTGGTGGTGTTGGAGGTTACTATGGAGTTCTTGCTACTTTTTTGGCCTTCAAGGGGGCCTACGCTTATCATTGATAGCTATTGCTTCATGGTTCCTTTTGTTGAGGTTCCTTGGGACCTCCCCACCTCTTTCCCATGGCTTGTGTTTTTGCATTGATGTTTTCTCTATATCCCTCGATTGCTAAGTAATTTTCCTTATTTCAACATGATTTCACGGATTGTGGAGTCCCCTGGTTGCTATAATTCTTTCAAGCATGTGTGAGATGTTCCTTTACATCCCTATCTTTTTTTGGATGGTTTTCAGGCCCCTTCCTGCTGCTAAGGGGGGTTTTTGGTTTTGCTTCCTAGTTTTTCGGTGTTTTGTACCTGATTTTTGTATTTTCCTTTGCATGAATGTTGTTTGCCAAATTTTGGTGGGTTTATATTTTCCCACCTATTAGGCGGTTCAAACTAGTGGTTAAGTGGGATTTTTAATTGTTTTTCCCACTTTATCATCCTCTCATTGGGCAAGCTTTTCAATTTTGTTTTAGGGTGGGTTTTTCTTTTTCTCCTGTGTCCTTGGTAGGCTATCCTATAATGCTATCCTTTAGCCTATCTTGATAGGATTTCCTTAAGGTTGTCCTTTATTGCAGCCTTTTTGTGGTCTTGTTTATAAAGTCTCTTACCTTCTTGTAATCAGGTTTTGGGTCCCTTGATAAAAATCCATTTTAATTTTAAATGATAAAAAATATATATATAAGAGTTAGCTTTTCTGGGACATGTACTCTCATATGTGGTATGTCATCTCTTAAAATATATTGACCATAAGTGAGGATAAGCCTTGTAGGTCATTTTATGGTTAAAGAGGTAAAGTATTTTAAGTAATATATCATAGATGTCAAGTGGCACCTTGTCACAACTAATAATGTCTCCCATTAAAATTATTCCATTCAGTGCATTAGCACCAAATATCAACTATTTTTCTGAAATGAAGCCAACTAAGAGAGTATGCCTAAAGATGCACTAACTCCTAAAATCTAATCCACTTTCTTATATAATTAACTATGATATTTTTTGACTTCCAATATAAATGGTTATCTAAAGAGAATTACCATTAAACCAATGCTAAATATGGATCAAATGCTCTTGTTCTACAAAAAGCATCATAAGTTGAGGGCTTTTCCGTCCTTTAGAGATTAAAAATTATTGATTTGAAGTTGAACCACCAAATACTTCCATTAAGTAATATATTTAGCATCACTATAAGTGTGAGTCTTATGGTGATTGCACCATTTGTTCCTTAGCTTCATTTTATCATTTTCTTATATAGTACATGAACTTTTAGTCTTGTACTATGCCCTAAAACCTTTAGGATGTGGAATAATAGTGTATATAGTGGCATGTCATTCTCTACTTAATTTCCTACTAAATATTGTGTACTATAAGAATATGATATTTTTTGTTTACTTAATACTTCTCCTCTAACTTGATCAAAAATTAAAAAATATTGTGCTAACATGATTTTCATTAGAAACTCCCTCTCAAAGTAGATATGGTAATGAAGACCATTGGCAATTTGATAACTTTGTATGTCTCATCATTGTTAATATACATACAAGTGAGAAGCTTGTCGAACTCATTTGTGTATTGAACAAATTATTCATGACATTGATATGAATTACTATGGATACATATACTTGGCCTCACAATTATGTAATAGGTAAAAATGAATGTATACTATTTTACAAATATTGTTCAAGGTTTGATAAGATCTCCAATATTTATAATTTATTTGCTAGTGGATTTACACCAACATACAAATGATTTAGATATATCTAATGATGGAAAATCCATTCTATTAATGTCAAAAATGGTTAGCACAAGAGTAATATTTTGGTTGTTGGATCCAAGCATCCAACTCTTCATTATTGATCCAGCCTAAGAAGAGATGAATATTGATGTTGGTCTACACCTTGAGTAGAATATGTCTCTAGAGGATGTAGGATTAGTATCATGATTAGTGCTCCCATGTTGATCATAAGATCCTAAAATTACCTAAATAGATTATTCTTCTATTCATGCAATGTATGTTGAATAATATTTTTAGTGATTATTACTTTGGTCTTTATTCAAGTAAACTCTTTGTGAGTGTAATGTTATTTATGGTACTTCAATATGGAACTTTGTGCAACACCTTGGTTTTAATACAAATATCTTATGTGAGTAGACACTCAACAATGAAGCATAGTAAAGGCTCAAATTTGGTAGAAATACAAACAAATGAGAGAGAGAGCTTTGATACCAATTTATCTATATCATGTAGTCCAAGAAGATGGAATGGAGGACAACTCATAAACTTAGCTATTGGCAATGGAAGAGTTGTGCTTTAGATTTGTGTAGTGTAAGAGCATACGACCTACCATTTAAATATTAACAATATGACAAGATTTATTTATAGATACCACAAATGTAAATAAAGTATTCAATACAAGGCCATCATACAACAAATTTGATAACAACCTTGAGCTTTAGTTATAGGATTACAGGTGTTGTATTGCAATCCATATCAAGAATTGAGCGCTAAATATTAAATTAGTTTAGAGTGAGAGGAGTAGAAAAAAATAAGAAATAAAAAGACCAAGAAGAGATACACCCCCCATATATATATATATATATATATATATATATATATATATATATATATATATATATATATATATATATATATATATATATATATATATATGTATGTATATATATATATAGAGAGAGAGAGAGAGGATAAATATAATACTCTTTGGTATATATAGTTATTTATCATATTGAAAGAGCAAATGGTTCCTCTTTAATAAAAACAAGGAGTTTAATAGGAATAGTAATAAAATTATTTATTCTCCTTATTTTTTTTATGCTAGGTGCCAAGATGACTGGCTATAGAATATTCTAGCTATGGCTTTGCTATGCATGCGAGATGATATAATATTTGTTATGTAAATGCTAATGCCCAATACTGACATTAGGAAATGGTTCTAGGTGTTGCTTTATATTTTGAACTTGGAACTACTTGAATTTAATGTTGTGTTGGCACCATGCACCACAAAAGGTATGACCATATATTGCTTCATGAAAACTATAATAGAAACCAAGGTAGAAAGACTTTTGCTTGCTCCAACATTAAGACTAGGTTGATGCCACATGAGTAATGAGGGATCATTTACAAATGTGTTTTAATATCTATAATAAATTAATTAATAAATAATAAAATTATATTTTCTAAAATAAGAATAAAAGCTTTTGTGTTGAGTAATTAATAGTTTTTGTACATGATATAATCAATTAGAGAATATTTAAAGATAAACTTTTAAGTACAATTTGGGTTTAAAGAAAAATATTTATTATAGTTCAAATTTGGTCAAATAAAATATGATTTTATCTTAAAATAAAGATTCATTATATTCAAATGCAATGCAATATCTTTTTTTTTATACATAGGGAGTACAACATAATATCGAATTTTGAATTTTGAAGAAATAGGAAGACTTTGTAGCTTAACTTATATTTATAAAAAGAAAGAGTTCTAAATAAGATAATAAAAAATAAAAAATTTACAATAAGAGTCGTATTAACTTATGAGCCATAGAAGAAAAATATTGGCCCCCTATATAATAGATTCATACCACATGAATATCATCATATGTTCAATATCAATAAAAGGTAGAGCTAAAACCTCACCAAGGGAAACAAACCAAGACAAATAAGGGTTGGCATTACTTATTTTTTCTCAGACCACATGAATATCATCATATGTTCAATATCAATAAAAGGTATAGCTAAAACCTCACCAAGGGAAACAAACCAAGACAAATAAGGGTTGGAATTACTTATTTTTTCTCATAACTTCATGCTTCAAACTAACCCCTAAATGCAAACTAAGAATCATGTTAACTTGATTGAGTTGTTCATGTGCAAGAATCTACTTGGCCAACAATTCATTAGTCTTAAATTGAGTAGGAAAATGATGGATCATAGCTAATATTGATATCACTTCATATCTTGATGCTTTCTAGTCTCTAATAAACTATGCAATTGGTTGCTATGATTTCTCTAATTTATATCACATATCATGGTTTTAGGTTTCTTGGAGTGAGAATTTATAGGAAAACTAATAAATTGATTAGAGTAAAATATAAATTTATCCACTTTTAACTAAGTGAATGGTCTACTAAAGTAAGCTTTACACCTATTATTCTAAATAAATTTCAAATAACTATAAATATTTAAAAAATTATATCACTATGCGTATAGAACCCAAGAAGCATGAATCAACAAATGACATTAGTTCAATTGGCTAGATTCCTCAAATTTCAAGGAGACCAAGGTTCAAATCTTGCCAAATGATACATGTATAATTGCTAAGCCTGTTGTAATACCATCATGTATTCATGATGTAATATGAGTGGGGACCGTTTCAATCTCATATAACCAATTAAAAACACAAGAGGCATGAATCTTCAGATGGCCTTGAATTATAACATATATAAAAACTTCTTAGAAAAACAATTCCACACTTTTTTGTTGCCCTACATGATTTGATTGAGTTAATATTCTTACACAAGATACAATCTAGAGAAGTTAGTACTAAAGAGGTAAGTTTGTTGGAGCAAGAAAAATTAAGATGTAGGACTCTCCAAGTAAAAATCTAGGTAAAAGCTTCCATTTTTATTTTCCAAGTCCTAACTCTAAGTCTATTTCATAATGTTAAATCAAAGTCATAGTATTCTTTGTTGTTGAGTCAAGATGTTAGGTACATGTAAAGTAAAAGCGGTGTAGACTATATTGAATGAGAAGAATATGAGACTATGGTTATTAGGCCATAACCAATACTTGTAGTTCTATTATAGGCCAAGGTAGAATAAATCTTGATTAGAATATCATATTTAACCAAAGCATGGATTTGGGTTATAATCAAATGAAAAGAAGACCTTAACTTATATTGAGAGCTCAATCATGTAGGGAATTTCACTTATATAAATAAATATCCTAAAGATATCTTATGTTCCTTAGGACCTTCTTAAAGATGCTTTAGATTTGAAATCATAAAAAATATGCTATGACTAGCCATTGTACTTTACTAATAAATTATACCATATTAAATATGTTGAAAAAATAATACCATGATATAGGGAGGAAGGATTTCAATATAACAATCTAATAAGTCTACTACCAATGTTTATTAGTACCATCAAAGGAGAACCTTTGATATTGAAAGATGAGACATTAATAAATTTATCTAATAAAGAGACAATAGACTAGATACTACCATGAGAGACAATGTGGCCTATTTCCTAAATAAGAGTTCCCATTGTTCAAATACTTGGAGGGCTCTAACCACCCACTTATCCATTAATATTTTACCTTGAAAAAATGGGTTAATAAGGACTAATATGCCCTTGTTGTGAGAAGACGTACAATTGGATTAGGAGAAATACTTTGATATTTTAGATTTATCTCAATTTATCTGAAGATACTTTCTAAGCAACAAGGTTATGCATAAGGGGTTGGACTCAAAATGTAATTGTAAAAAAATGGTGAATCCTAATCAAAATCTAGATGAATCATGGAGAATCTTAACCAAATCAAATCGAGCATCTTCACACAAAAATTTGGGGCATTTGAAGCCCTAAAATGTAATATCATATTTGGGGCCACTTTTAACCTATATAATCATATTATAACTTCATAAAAATACCACCATTAGATCAGGATTGAAAATAGCTTTCCAACAAGTACAAATATGCCTATGTTTGGATATATTGTGGTGAATTGACCCTAAGAAAAAATTGATCCTAAAAATTTTAGGCGAATGGGCTGACGTCGAGGGTCCTCATATTCACAAATTTCCAATTTTAAAAATCCTAATATTCCCCCAATTTGTGAATATTTGCCACTATGCATAACCCTACTAAGCAATATAGTAAAAACTACATATTCACATTGTGTGGGTAGTCAATATGATCTATAACATGCATGAGTGTTATTGAATACCCTATTAATGATCTAGGGATTTCCAATGATAGAGACATATTTGTTTGTCCACTTGTTTATTTTTAAAAATTTATTAACCATTGTCACATGTCCTTAGGAATCCCTAAGTATCTTAGACTTTTCCATGCTTGATATTCCTCCAAGAGTCTAGGATATTGGGCTATTTTTTTTATGTCAAGAGAAACTTGGTCATAGTCATACTCATAGAGATTTTATCCCCAAAAGCAATATAGAATAACTCTAAGGATTGGTTGTCGTTTTTAGTTAGTTTAACATCATTTTATATGAATAAAGTTGAGTCATTAGAAAGATGAAAATAAATTGTAATACTCATTACAATATTAATCCCTCAAAGAACATGGTTATTTAAATATCTCTTAAACCATACATCTAAGTGCATAATTGACTAGGACATATAGGAATGGGGCCAAGTACCACCCCTATTGTAACTTCGCAAAATATAACCAACCTAAGAGAGAGTATTTTTTTATAGTCAAGTAAATATATCAGTTAAGATTTACTAAGATGTTTCCAATTTGATTAGAGTTGATAATACATAACCACATTTTGATATGTAGTCATTATAGATAACTCTCAAGTGGACATGAGTGGTCAAACTCCCGTTAGTTCTAGGACTAACCTTATATACCTCTGTAGTATAAAGGATGTTTAAATGGTCTCCTCATATTTATTACATTCTTTGTGAATGCAAGACCATTCGACCATAGTGTAGGGATTATCCCTTCTCAATATTTAGAGAAGAGGATGCCAATTCCCTCACCAAACATAAGTTAGTCTATGTTGGTGTTCACAGGCATAATATCTTAAGTTTAGTCATTGCACCTCCATGATGGAATTACTAAAACCTTAGTGTTTAACTACCACATCTCTATGATGTGTAGTTAAAGATTTTATCACTCTATGTGATAACTCACATTGAAAACCTGATCTTCCCAATCAAGGTGTCATAAATTAACTCAATTTCACATGGGTTCCTAACCTTTACAATCAAAAATAAGATTCAAGATTTACCACTTAGAATCTATTCAAAAATTCCTCATTTTTGGAATACATCCAAGCTGCCCACTCAAGATGTGCCCATGGCAAAAGACCTAGGTTTTACCTTCCCACAACTCCCTCAGGTTTGGTTTCATCTTATTAAGGGTTTTAACCAGGTTGTTTAAAGTGTGTCCTCTTAACCCTTCATTACCCAAGTATAACATCTCTATACATTCACCTTAACTATTTATATCTCCTTATCAATAACAAAACATGCTCACTTTGCTTAAGTAAGAAATGACTTGAGCATTTCTAATGCATATTATTTAAAGCATTAAACATCTTAATACAGTTTAATTTTTTGATAAGAAAGAATCTGTTTTGTAATCAGATTTGCAACTACTTTCCATTCATTTTGCCAATGTTTATAATCTCCCTTGAGGAGTCTACATTAAGAATAAATATAATTTAATTCTTTCAAAATAAATTTAAAATAACAACAATGAATACTTAAACATTAAATATTCAAATATTCTTATAATAAAGAGACTTATTACAACATATTTTTTAACAAGGTAACTCGAGATACATAACATCAAACCCATGACTAGTCATAATAAGTTTTTCCTACATTACATTTCTCTCTTTGAGATTCCAAATACATCATATTCATAATCAATATGAAAACCTTGGTAAAACCATGATAGAATTTTTTTATCCACAATATTATCCCTAAATTCCTTGAGATTGATTAAAAGGTAGTTGGAGTAAGGGATCAGGATAGCTCCATCTCATGATAATGCATTCCTAAATGCTCTTTTGATAATCAATGCAATAATATAGAAAATACAATTTTCACTTCTATATCCTTTATTCAAGATATCAAATAACTCATATAAAAATGATCCATCACATCTTTATATTTTCTTAAAAACAATATTCAAGTGAGAAAACCCCATAGTTTCCTCATTTCAAAGGACTCCATGCCCTTTTGAATGTTTCATATTCATACAATATAACCCCTAATTTTCTTTTAGAATAAATGGTCTCCAAACCCATTACCACTTCCAATAGCTTAATACAAAACATATTTGTAGAAATAATAAAGCTTACCTTTAACATAAAGTGTTTACATCTTATTTGCAATAAAAATTTCTTTTTTCCTTTAAAATTATTGAATTTAACTACTTGAAAACCACTTTTTATTTTCAAAAAAATCAACTACCTTTTAATTTAGACCTTAATCAAACTTAAATGATCATACAATGATGCATGTTATGCTCTATATAAAAAAATGGTCTTTTAATATGTATGACCACACGCTATTGTAATATATAAATACACAAATATTAGGTTTAACGTAATCGTAAGACTTGACACTTTAATCACCAAAATAATTAATAAACTAACAAAATATTTATATAAATTCGTAGCTATTATCTACCAAGAACAAACTAGGATTACGCTAAACTTTAATCACAAAAAGCAGTAATTAAATAGAAAAATATTAATATAAATTTGTAGCTATTCTCTATCAAGAATAAACTAGAATTACACTAAGCTTTAATCACCAAATGCCCATTATGCTAGCTGGATAAGCACATATTTACACAAGGAAACATAATACCAATGACAAGTCTGCCTTGCATATTGCTAAGGTTCACTAACCAAGATCTACCACAATATCTGGTCTAACAAGAAGAACAAATTTTGTGGGTGCCTGACCTGAGAGCATCCACAACAACACTAAACAAAGTAAACAACCTATTTAAATGGGAAAGGACTAGGAACACCAATACATAGGATGTCTAAATCTCCAAAATAAACTTCTATCAAAAGCATTGACATATTCTCATACGTAACCAAAGGATGAACTTCTATTGGTTTAAAATGTCTGCCCTGAGCCTATTAACTCACTAATAGCTGAAGAACAGAGAACATACAAAATCAATAGGAGAAACCAAACTTTAATTAACTCCTAAAACTTGGCAGATATTTGGTGTAGGCTTGGTTGCATGGCTTCACATGCTATAGCTAAACTTAAACATAAACACTATAATAATAAAGTAAAGAGTTCATTTATTACTAAGCACAACATTAATGGAAATGTAAAATAGAAGAATTTCTTCAGGTAAAATAATGGTGAATAATTTATTACCTATTATCTTTAGTCACAAATTTTCACTTTTGTTCATCACAAATTTGTCCCTTTTCCTTCTTTTCATGCTACTTTCTTTTTTCCAAGCCTCCTTCTCCTTGACAACCTAGTCTCTTCCTTTGTCCTTCTACTCCACTTCTCATTCCAAGAAAAATAAAAGAAGCTCATGAACTAGCTTTTATATTTTCCCCCACAATATTTCCATATATTAAAGATTTCAAGAACTTTATTATATATTGCTTTTAATTTAAAAGGAGTCTTTTATAAAAATATAAATTTCTTACCCTTCCCATAAGGAAAATGCATTTCCATTGCATTTTAAATAATATCACTAACTAATATTTATTTTTAGCCCTGATATTTTCATATAAATATTATTAAGCCTTCTTACTTAATAATTCATTCTTTGGTGGATCTCTTTGACTGAACCACTAATAAGTAAAAACATATATCCTCAATTCTTATAAACAAATTGATGTAAGACATTATACCATCAAAAGAAAATTTATCTTACAAAGCATACCAACATATATGTGAAGAAGATAAACATTAATTAAACACAAACAAACCAAAACAAGCATTTTTCAATCATATACACAAAATATTTTAAGATAACGTCCAGGATACCAACTTCTGCTACACTAACTCCATTGCTTATAACAACTTCCTTATTGATGGTATGGTTTCAAACATGTAGATATGATATGCAACTAAATATGGGAAAATTCTACCTTGGAGCTATCATCTGTTAAACTAACCATCATTTCCCTTATTTTGGTCTCATTCTCGATGGTCAACTTCCTTGTCCACCTACGAGAGCACCTAGTCCTACAACCACACATGATATCAGCAGTACCATATTCTTATATAACATAACCAAAATAGTAATTGCATATAACCATTCATTTTCATAATGCATCAAAAGCTAAGCATTGAATAATTACACATTAACACATAATTCCATAATGTTAATGAATCCCGCCAAGGTGGATCATGAAACCTATGTATATTTGAGAGAGTTCCATTTACAATAACCATTTTCAAAAATAATTATAATATAATTTATACTTTTTTATTCAAATGCAAAGCATTCAAGTACCTTTCTAATAAACTTGTAATTGATCTTGTTAAATGTTTTGTTAAATTTAAGCTTGAAAAATAAAAATCCTTGTAGATGCATCCTAGTTAAGTGTTCCCCAAGAAATTACCAAATTATCTAGGATAAATTTCCTTGGGAGAAACTAGTCTACGCATCCCTAAAAATATCTTGAGCAATCAAAATATTCATCTACCTTGACAATAAATTTATGGGTAACATTCAACAATTTTATGGGAATCTAGCCAACTACAAAGTTAGAGTTATTGTCCCACCAATTTGATTAGACCCTCATTGATGAAGTATCCAAAGGAGCCATTATTTTCTACTTCCATATTTACTTGATAGAGATCCTCTTTCAACTTAAGCCAAAATTTTGAGAGAACTTTATCAAGAATCCATCTAGCTCCAAAGCTTTCTCAATTACCATGTCAAAATGGGTATTATCAAGATATTTATTGGATAAGGCTATCAAGAGAACCTTTAATTTAAGAATCAATTTTATTAGGAATATTATTTTTGAGATAGGTTAAAGCATGATCTTGTAGATCATTTTATGCTTTGAAAAATATGGATTGAAATTATCCTTCTCATCAATAAGGAGGATTTCTTGTTGATATCTAAGTTGTAGAATTTATTTCTATATGATACTTCTATCTTAGAAAAATGAAAATAACTTGATCCCTTTGCCCCAAAAGTTGCACTAAGTGCAATTTCGATTATAATTGAGCACCTTCCCCCTCATAAGCCTCTAGACCTTTGAGTTTAATTTCAATTTTACTAGAGTCAACTTCAAGATTGAGGTAGAGGTAACTTTTCAATTAGTCTTCCTTACAAATAAAAGACTTGTTTAAAGGAATTTTCCCTTTACCTCCTATTTCTCCCCTAGTCATCAGAGTCCTCACTTTGCTTACGGATGAGCTGCTTGAGAATTTTGATAGTGGCATTCACTGAGCTGGTAATGTTGGCCATCAATTTAATGGCCATCTTCAGGAGGAGCTGGGTGGTGGACGCTTCATTGCCACTCTCAGAGTCTGAAATGATGTGTTGAGGGGAGGGTGTCTTTTCCTTCTTGGGCCTCTTCAATTGAGTAGAAGACCTAGGGACCGGAGGAGTGTCCCCTAGGGTTCCTTTTCCTCAGGATATTATGTCGACCACTCTTAGGGGGAGAGGCCTTACATCGATCCATCGGGTTGGGCTTACCATATTTAGGAGAGCTGGGAGGTCGATTCTTAGAGAAGGAAGGGGAATCAGGGGGAGGGTTGGATGCTAGGGGGGGAACTTCCTAGATGGGAGGGTGATTGGCCACAACATGGTGGAATATGATCGCGAGAAGGCCCTGGTGAAGGGGCTTTGCATGGGTTTTTTGGCACTTCTCTATGGATACGAAAATGGAGTAAAGCAGATAATCGGGGACACAGACCTACTTGGATTCATGGAGGTGGTTGACGAAGCTAATGTGGAAACTACGGAGGGCCTTCTCGGGGTCATGGCAGGTCACATATTGCATTATAGGGACTATGGCTTCATCCCAGGGGTTGGGTAAGGAAGAGCAGAGCAGAGCAGATTTGTCCCAGCCTAAGTTCTTGCCCTTGTCCAGGAATTGGTCGATCTCCTCCTCCCAATTGTGCTTATCTCACCGAATGAAATGCCCTATGAGGGGAAGCCCCGTCACCTCGCACAACAACTCCATCGAAATCTTGAAGTGTACTCCATGAACCCGAACCTCACCCTTGCACCAGGTTTCCATGAAATCCTTGGTGATTTCATCATCAGGGCCTTCAAATTTACGCAGAAAGGGGGTAAACCCTTTTGCATCCATGAACACCTGAGCAATGTTGCTCATGTTGAGGTGGGTCGGCTCCACAAAAATGGCAGCCATGGAATTGGAGGAAATAAGGTTAAGGCTCGAGGGACTCTTGAAATCAAAGGCCCAGAGGCTACACCGACAAAACTCTAGAAGGGATATGGGTAGTCAGAGACCCAGGTAAAGGTAGGGATGCATAGAGCCAAAGGAACATAGGGGCGAGAAGAAATGAAATAGGGATAGCAGAAAACCAGAGGTGGATATAAAGGAGGTGGGGCCTAAGTGAGAGATGGAGCATCAACATGAAGTCGTCAACTCCATGGGGATGTAGCGACGATTAACGTAGGCACATTTTTAGGGTGGTGAGAGTGAAAGCTAAGGTGGGTGGATGGTTGGATTTGGAAAGAGCTCAAACAATGCATGTGGTACTTGGAGTTCCAACGACAACTTGGCATGTATTGACTAGACCATCAAAAACTAGGAGGAAGCTAGGGGGACAAATTATCGAGTTGCTTGTAGTGGATATTGCCTATCCCAAGAAAATATTGGCATGATCACTCACTTGGAAGTTCCTAATGTTGGTCATAGTGGGACCGAATGTGCTATGGGTTTGGTTGGTGTTGCCACGATATGAATGTCCCCTTAATTTAAAACCAATATGAATGAATTTTTCCAACCTGGTGTCTGCACCACCGAGATAGCCAACCAAATTCCTAAGGAAAAAGGCCCAATAGGGGCTTATTAAAACACATAGGGTGGGGCTTTGAGGGGTGCTCTCATATTCATCCTTTTCTGATGTGGTGCATAGACCCACGTCACTTTTGAACCTCCTTTGGTTTTTTATGATTGGTTGCATCCAGTATTTCTTGAGGAAAGGCTTGGTGCCAAATGAACAATTGTTTGAGAAGAGTTCCCATGTTGGCCAAGTGGTCCGCAAGGGTATTGGCCTCTCTGTACCTATGCTGGGCCTTCGAGGGACCTCTAGATTGCACAAACTTCCTAGCCTCTTTGATGGTGTTGCTGACCCTCTAGGTTGGACTATTGGAATTAGCTAGGTAGTTGATGATGTTCATGGAGTCTCCTTCTATGATAAGACGTCTGGGATCCTCTGAGAGAAGGGAGAGGCCTCTCCACAGTGCTCGAGCTTCAACAACATGGTTGGTTTGGATGCCCAAGCATTCAAAATATGCTAGGATCAACTCACCATGGTGATCGCGAACAACTCCCCCAGCTCCAGTAGGGCCTAGGTTTCCTTTTGATGCTCCATAAAAATTTAGTTTGATCCAGCCTTCCGAGGGAGGTTCCCATTGGATGCTCGCTCTGGGATTGACCGGGGCAGGGGGGTGATCCACTTCCACATGGGATGCTGAGGGATTTGAAAATGGAAGCTTCTAAGGCCGACTGAGGGGTGAAAGGGCAAGGGATAAGCTTAGCATTTTTAGTAGCATAGGCAATGGCTCTGGAAGCTACGGACTTAGGATCCTTGGAGGAGTCACCGAAAGCTCTACTGTTGCATTCTAGCCAAATATACCAGAGGAAATGGTGGAGGCACACATCCCAAAGGAACCAGAGTCTGGAATTACGGAAGGGGTTGGTCCATTGGGAAAAGAGTTCGCTGATGGACTTGGGCTGGGCCCATTGAACCTGGAAGGAATTTAAAATGGAGCCAAGGACTATGGAAGAAAAATCACATCTCAAGAACAAGTGATCTATGGACTCCCAATCAACCATGCAAAGATAACACCTATTGGGGATCGAGAATCCTCTTTTGTGCAAGTTTTCAATGGTTAGAGCTTTGTTTTGAATGGCAATCCATGAAAATAAGCTTACCTTAGGGATCAAATATTTCTTCCAAACCCGGTTGAAAGGGGTGGGTAGAATAGGGGAAGGGGTTTGAATGTTGTAAGCTGACTTGACTATGAAAGCACCACTATCATACCCCTTCCAAGTAGGCCTGTCAGGTCCTCCTCCGGTCGGGATGGTAGTCGAGCTGAGCATCGTGGATAGGGTGGTAGCAGCCTCGCCAAGATTATTACCATTGATTGCTTTCCACTGAGGGACTCCATTGGAGATGGTTATGAAGTCAGCCACCCTATGCCCCATATTGAGGTCAGTGAATGGTTTGAGCTCCACCAATTTTGAGTTGTCGATCAGGGGTTCATCCTAGGCCCACCTGTCATACCAAAAATCAATGCGATTGCCATCCCCGAGGATCCAATGTAAGCCTTTCTGGATCAACTGATGAGTATGGGCGATGGATTTCCAGAAATTTGATCCACTCAAGGGGATCCCATCATCGAGGATTGAAATATTGGCTAGGTATTTCTTTTTGACTATCTGCACCCATTCTGTTGAGTCGTTGGTAAGGATCCTCCAGGTGTGTTTTGCCAGCAGTGCTAGGTTCATCTTGGACAATTTCCTAAACCCCAGGCCTCCTTGCTTCTTGCTTTTGCACACTATGTCCCAGGCAACGAGGGGTATTCTAGTCTTCTCATCGGTCCCCGACCACAAAAACCTTTTCTGGAGTTGCTCAATCTTGCGACAGACTGCCATGGTAATCTTGAAGACTGACATGAAATAGACCGGTATGCCTTGGAGGCAGGCCCCGGTGAGGGTGGCTTTAGCAGCCTGGGATAAGAGTTTACCTTTCTAGGCCACTAGCTTCTTCTGGATTCTCTCTAAGACATTATTCCACATCAGCTCCTTGGGGTTACCACAAAACAAGGGGAGGCCAAGGTAGGAATATGGGAGCGAGTCAATGGTGCACCCCAGGATGCGAGCTATCTTGGATTGTCGAGGCTACGGGGGTGTTGATGAAGAACACTTTGCTTTTGATGAAGTTAACCTTTTGACCAGCAACTTTTTCGTAAAGTAAGAGGATGTGCTTGATGGATTTGGCTTGGGTCACAGAAGCTTGAGTGGATAAGATGGTGTCATCGACAAACTGCTGATGGGTAACTGGTTTGATGCTTGAGGTAGCCTAAATTCTAGATATCCTCTATCTCTGGAAAGCAGCTTTGAGGGCTCTACCCAGGGAGTCCACCAAGATGATGAAGAGGATGGGTGAAAGTGGGTCACCCTGGCGGAGGCCTCTTGCACTTGGGAAAAACCTAGCCAGGGAGCCATTGACCAGGATAGAGAACCATGGGGAAGAGTAGTAGCTATGGAGGAGGTCAACCCAGGATGGGTGAAAGCCAAACTTGAGGAGGATATCATGGAGGAAGTCCCAGCTGACCCTATCAAAAGCTTTGTTCATATCGAGTTTTAAAAGGAGGGCTAAATTTTTAGCAAGGGAGGCTGAGTGCATGGCTTCATGGATAGTGATGACCCCATCCAGGATGCTTCTACCTTTGACTGAGCTACCTTGGCTAGGGTCAATGATGAGAGGGAGGATCGACTTCATCCTATTGGCCATGACCTTGGTGAGGATCTTGTAGAGGACATTGCACAGACTGATGGGTCGGTAGTCAGACAAGGATCTGCAGGTGGGTGACTTGGGAATGAGAGCAATGAAAGTGGAGTTAATCCCTCGAGGAATGGTCTGAGAGGATTGGATTTCTCTGATGGCTTCGCATACATCCCACCCGATGATATCCCAGAAATCCTGATAGAACTCGGGGGAAACCCATCCGACCCAGGGGCTTTATCTAGTTGCATGGAGAAGAGGGCCCTCTTGATTTCATCATGGGAGAAGGGGCTGACAAGCATGGAATTAGCCGACTAGGGGATAGAGGGGGGAATGTTGCCCAGGAGGTCAGTCTTGGCTTGGTCATCATCCTCAGGAGGACTACCGAGAAGAGTTTGAAAAAAATATATTGATTCAGACCTGATCTCGAAGATGTCCTTAGTGATGGACCCATCACCGTGAGTGATCTCGCGAATCTTGTTTGAGCCTCTGTGCCTCAAGGTGGAAGCATGAAAGAAGTTGGTGTTGGAATCACCATATTTAATCCAGAGGGCTCTAGACTTTTACCTCCATAAATTTTCCTCCCTAGCTAAAATATTGTGGTATTCAGCCAGGAGGTTTCTTTCTTCATCCCTCGTGGAGTTGCTTTGGTCTCCATATTCGATCTACCTTTTGATCTCCTGGAGCTTTCCTGTGATGGCCTGCTTGCTCGTAAAGATATTGCTGAACACCTCCTTATTCCACACCTTTAGTTTTTCTTTAACCAGCTTAAGCTTTTGGGAAACTTGGAAGGTAGGGGATCCCAAGACCGGCTGCTACCACCAAAGGGTGACTTGGGATCTGAGATCCTGGTGATGGAGCCACATAGAGTCGAAGCAAAAAGGGGTCTTGAAGGATGGAGGTTTACCTGCTTCCAGGAGGAGAGGACTATGGTCCAAGCCAATATTGGGAAGGGCGAGGAGGGATGCGTCCCCAAATATCGGGATGGCCTCTTTGGATATGAGGAACCTATCCAGCTTTACCTGAATAAGTCCACCTCCCGTTCTTCTGTTGCTCCAGGTGAACTTAGATCCTTTGAGCTGGACATCCATTAGCTCATTGAGATCTATGAAATCCCTAAAGTCCTCCATGCTTCTACTTGTGATGTTGAGTCCTCTTTTTTTTGAAGGGTATAGAGGACTATTGAAATCCCCATCGATGATCCAAGGGATGGTGCTGAAAGTGCTCCTCATCTGACTGATGGTGTCCCACAGAGCTACTCTTTTGAGGGGGGAATTTGGGGCATACACATTGGATAAAATCCAAGAGGAGTTGTTGGTCTTGCAATGAAAGAGGACATTGATGATTCTGTTCGATGATGACAGAAGCCTCCCTTCGACCTGTAGAGGATCCCACAGGCACATGAGTCCTCTCGAGGATCCTTGGGTAGGGCTGATGAGGACTTCACCCCTACTCCAGATAGCTTTGGCTGACCTGAGGGAGGAGACATTATCATTTTTGGTTTCTTGGAGAATGAGGATGGTGGGATTACATTCTTTCCTAAGATTAGTAGTGAGGCATTGTTTGGCTACTCCATTTAGGCCTCTCACATTCCATGAGAGGACCTTCATTTAGAACTTTTTTGAGATTTTTTGCCTCCCTTCATCTGTTGAAGGGGAGGTTTGTTTCCTCTTTGGTCCTCTTTCTACATGTCTGAGTTCTCAGAGTAGAGGGTTGACTGAGTTCCATTGGCGATATCCTCTACTGTCTCCTTGTTCCGCTGCTCAGTGATGGTTGGTCTCCCCCTTTTTTGTCATTGCCAAAGTCGATGGAAGATTTTTTGCTTCTGGTGTTTTTTGGGCTAAATTTCCCAGAATGGGAAGGGATTGATAGAGGGCTTCCCACCTCTTCAATAATAGGGACATAGGATGACCCAGATCTGATTAGGGATGGGGAGGGGGAGGACTGGGAAGGGTTCCTATGAGCCATGGCAAGATATTCATGTAAACCCAAATTTGAGGTGACAATGGGGGGAGGGGAGGTACCTGGAAAAGGTTGGTGTCGACACCAGACTCAAATATTTCTTTTCCTTTTATTTCGGAGGGGGCTTCCTGTTTGATCGAAGGCCTTGGCTGATCATTTCTCCCTTGAGGGGTCGTGGTTGGAGGTGCCTACCTAGGGCCTCCCTGAGCATTACTTGGTGTAGATAGGTTTCAGGACTGATCCCTCAAAGGACCTGGTCTACGATTTACACCTTTTGCTGGATCTTTAGAAACTTGGGACTGAGATTTTAGGGCAGGACACTGACTCCTTAGGTGTCCTTGGGATTTGCAATGAATGCAGAAAGCTGATTTATTCTCATAATCCAAGGGTTGGCACCTTATGAGAGAGGATCCATGAAAGAGGTTGACATGCGTGGGGAGCTCTATCTCCAGGTTGGCATTGATGCAAATGCGGGTGTGGACCATCCGAGATCGAACTTTGGTGGAAGGATCGACTGCTATCAGATCATCGATGGTTCTGGAAATTCCTTTTAGGACATCCTCGTGCTAGAACTGGAAAGGGAGGTTTGGCAACCTAACCCAAATCGGGGTAACATTGATGTTTTGGGTGTCTGGATCAAAGTCTTCAACCCATTTATAGAGGAAAAGGCTCCTTCTACCTAGGAACCAGGGACCCCCGGATAGGATATTGCAGAAATCCTCTTGGTTGTTTAATATGATGGCAAAAAACCCCTTGGATAGGGCTACGATCTCCATGTTCCCGCTTGTCCTCCATTTGGAAAATACCCATTTCCTGATGGTTTCCATATCTGGGTGGCCTCCGATGAATTTTCCAATCAGGGTTAGCCTCTCCATCTCTAGGTAGCTGGACATGAGGCTTTTCGGGATCACCAGGTCTGAGCTGTTAGGGATAAGCTCCTAGGTTGGAGGTTTGAAAATGGGGCCAGGGTTGACCACCTTGGCATAGGAAACTACCGAGGGTTTATCCGGGATGGGACCATTCCCGATGATGAGCCTATCCCCTTGATCCCCTTTGTCGGGGGGTTCCTTCCTGTGCAATGGGACCCCATCGATCGGATCCTTACCTGCTTCGTTGGTGACAGGTCCTGACTTGGATCCTCCACCCTCTAGACTACCATTGATGCGCACCTGCTTCCTCCTCCATCGCTCATAAAATTTGCAATCATTAGTTGAGGCTAACAACTTATTGATGCATTATAGATTTTACCTCCTATTCAAAACATACATTTTTCCAAATTTTCTAAGATATGAAACATAGTTGATTAATATCTCCTATAAAACATCCAATCATTATACTTAAGAGGCATTAGAAGGGAATGTTGGATCATTGTTAAGGATCCTTTTGAATGATGGTGTCCCACAGAGCTACTATTTTGAAGGGGAAATTAGGGGTATACACATTGGATAAAATCCAAGAGGAGTTGCTAGACTTGCAATGAAAGAGGACATTGATGATTTTGTTCGATGATGACAGAAGCCTCCTTTCGACCTGTAGAGGATCCCACAGGCACATGAGTCGTCTCGAGGATCCTTGGGTAGGGATGATGAGGACATCGCCCCTACTCTAGATAGCTTTAGCTAACCTAAGGGAGGAGATGTTATCATTTTTGGTTTCATGGAGAATGAGAATGGTGGGATTACATTCTTTCCTAAGAATAGTAGCAAGGCATTGTTTGGCTACTCCATTTAGGCCTTTCACATTCCATGAGAGGACCTTCATTTAGAAATTTTTTGATATTTTTTGCTTCCTTCATCTATTGAAGGGGAGGTTTGTTTCCTATTTGGTCCTCTTTCTACATGTCTGAGTTCTCAAAGTAGAGGGTTGACTGAGTTTCATTGGCTATATCCTCTATTGTCTCCTTGTTCCACTACTCAGTGATGGTTGGTATTCCCCTTTTTTGTCATTGCCAAAGTTTATGGAATATTTTTTTCATCTGGTGATTTTTGGGTTAGATTCCCCAGAATGGAAATGGATTGATAGAGGACTTCCCACCTATTCAATAATAGGGACATAGGATGACCCAAATATAATTAGGGATGGTGATGGGGAGTACTGGGAAGGGTTCCTATGAGCCATGGCAATATATTCATGTATATCCAAATTTGAGGTGACAATGAGGGGAGGGGAGGTACCTATAAAAGGTTGGTGTCAACACCAGACTCGAATATTTCTTTTCCTTTGATTTTGGAGGGGGCTTCCTACTCAAGTGAAGGCCCTAGATGTCCTTCGCTCCCTTGAGGGTATATGGTTGGAGATGCCTGACTAGGGCCCCCTAAGCATTCCTTGGTACAGACGAGTTTCAAGACTAATTTTTTCAAAGGACCTAGTTTGTGGTTTACACCTTTAGCTAGATATTTAAAATATTAGGACTAAGCTTTTAGGGCAGGACACTAATTCCTTAGGTGTCCTTGGGATTTGCAATGAATGCAAAAAGCTAATTTATTCTCATAATCCAAGGGTTGGCATCTTATGAGATAGGATCCATGAAAGAGGTTGACATGCGTGGGGAGATCTATCTCCAGGTTGGTATTGATGCAAATGCGAGTGTGGACCATCCGAGATTGAACTTTGGTTGAAGGATCGATTGCTATCAGACCATCGATGGTTCTAGAAACTCCTTTGAGGATATCCTTGTGCTAGAACTGGAAAGGGAGTTTTGGCAACCTAACCCAAATTGGGGTAATATTGATATTTTGGGTGTCTAGATCAAATTATTCAACCCATTTATAGAGTAAGAGGCTCCTTCTACCTAGGAACCAGGTATCCCTAGATAGGATATTGTAGAAATCCTCTTGGTTGTTTAATATGATAGCAAAAAAATCCTTGTATAGGGCTACTATATCCATGTTCCCGCTTGTCTTCCATTTTGAAAATCTTAATTTCTTGATGGTTTCATATTTGGATGGCCTCCGATGAACTTGCCAATCAGTTTTAGCCTCTCCATATCTAGGTAGTTAGACATGAGGCTTTTTGGGATCACCAGGTCTAATTTTTTAGGGATAAGCTCCTAGGTTGGAGGTTTGAAAATGGGTCCAGGATTGATCACCTTGGAATAGGAAACTACTAAGGATTTTTTTGGGATGGGACCATTCCTGATGATGAGCCTATCCCCTTGATCCCTTTATTGAGGGTTCCTTCCTATGCAATGGGACCCCATCAATAAAATCCTTACCTACTTCATTGGTGACAGATCCTAACTTGGATCCTCCACCCTCTAGACTACCATTGATGCGCACACCTGCTTCCTCCTCCATCGCTCATAAAATTTGCAATCGTTAGTTGAGGCTAACAACTTATTGATGCATTATAGATTTTACCTCCTATTCAACACATACATTTTTCCAAAGTTTCTAAGATATGAAACATAGTTGATTAATATCTCCTATAAAACATCCAATCATTATACTTAAGAGGCATTAGAAGGGAATGTTGGATCATTGTTAAGGCAACAATACAATTGGGCATCTTAAGTAGATATATGTTCAACTTGTACAAAATATCTCTATTGGACTACACATACTAGGTGATATTGATCTCAAGAAAGATTTAGAAATGGTTAAAAAGTGGTGGTTAAATCACACCCGCTATTGGTTGTTAAGCTTATAGAATCTATCTAGTCAATTGAATTTACACTCATTGCCCATTCTTTAATTACACAAGTAAACATCTCTAGGGTGGTGTATTATAAAGGATTGAAATTACAAGGTTGTTATGACAAAGAATTTAAGAATTAAATTTAGCATAAGATAGTGGCAAATATTGACCCCAACTTTTATTATCTATCCATTCTATCATGAGGAGTTCATAATCCAACCAATTCCAATATATGACCTAATTTTAAGAACTATTTAGGGCATAAATTAAAAAAATATCTTTTTATGAAAAGAAAATTGAACAAAACATATTTATGGTTAAGGTATTCTCTCTAATTGATTAAGCAAAGCACATGCCCATCACTACTCTACCAATACCTTCATCATGGTTGGTAGCTAAAACATTTTCTCCTTTACCTGAACACTACCTACACAACTTGTTCAAGCCTAAATGCATGACATTTAATCTCTTGAATTTTAAGCCAGTGGGATGAACCCTCCACATTCCATGACATT
This sequence comes from Wollemia nobilis, assembly GCA_028583015.1. Lineage (NCBI taxonomy): Eukaryota > Viridiplantae > Streptophyta > Pinopsida > Araucariales > Araucariaceae > Wollemia > Wollemia nobilis. The sequence goes on along the minus strand of JAQPPZ010011269.1, from coordinate 1,138,082 downwards.
AAGGATATTTGTGTTCTATCAACAATAACATAAAATTCATTGGTATATGCAACACCTCACCTAAATTTGACACATGAGAATAGTGTTGCTCTTAGAGGAAATCAAGCAGAACAAAAGTGGAGGCTTCAATGATCTTATCATCATTACTACACAATTGTAGCTATCAAGACATTTTTTTTTTAATCTCTACCCTATAGAGGAAGTAGTGTTACCTTCCTTTATTTTCTTAAATTCTCTCCAACTCCTAGAGAAACTCTTTGAAATCATATAGCATGATTTAAGTCTCTACACAAGAATTATTATTTCAAAGATGAGATATTATCCAAGAAGGTTTGGCTTAGGCTCTAGAGGGACCATCAACAAGGATTTTACTCATTAGTCCTATCCTATTTTTTTATCTAAGGGTAACCTAGAATATAGGGATTTTTGGGTAGAGGACTTCCTTACCACATAGGTTTGCTTTATGGGACTAGTATTAGAGTTTTTAGGGTTTCACTAGCAAGGATAACCTAAGAAAACTAATACCTTAATAGAGACTGCATTGAGACAATCAATTGAATCTTGAGTAACTAGTAGTAACCTAGTTTGCACTAAGAATTTTTCTATTATAGCTTTTCCCTTGGCCTTTTAGTCTTAAATAATATTTAATTTATTTTAGGATAGTATCATATGAGATACCCATCTTCTCAATAACAAAAACAAGCATTAGGTTTATTTAGAACATCACTTTATGAAAAAATTCAAAACCCATAATAATAATGATAATAGAGTTGGTCAAAATTTGTGACAAGTCCATCTAAACGTATGCTTGGGGTGAGCCCTAAAATTGACATAATTTTCTATTTTTTTCTTGCACCAAGTTATCCAATAGAGATAGCTTGTAATGTATAGTATAAAATGGTAGAATACTAAATTAAGGAAATGAATCTCAATCCACATAAAATAAAATGTCTTCGTTGTGCTTTCATAGTGAAAATCAAAGGTCCATGCTTTTAAATAGATTATTTGTATATTCATGATCCAAGAGTCATACTATAAGACGCTTTGAGCATCTCTAAGAGAATTAAATGTGCAAGCTATGTATCCTCACCCTAGGCCCTTGAAAACATTGACAAGCCAACCTCCTATTCTCCTAGTTTATCCCCATATGTTAACTTGTTCTTAATTGTACCCTCCTAATAAGAAAAAAATAATAGTCTTATATAAACAATCTTCAATAGAGTCTATCATCGAGTTAGAAAAGTAAGTAGGTATTTTACATTCCCTAACCACTCCCAAACCATTGAATTTTTTGATGAATGTCTCCTCTACTCTACCTATATTTAGTCTTCCATTATTTTCTATTAAGTGGAACCATATGTAGTGAGGAGGTGGCTACCTATTGGTTAGCCACAATGTGACTACTCCCAAACCATTAATTTTTTTTTATGATTATCTCCTCTACTCTGCCTGAAAGCACGAAGATACGGAAGCAAAACAAAAGGGAAATGTAACGCTAAGTCCTACGAACGAGAATGCATGAAAAGAGGGAAAACAAACGAATTGAAACGAGATTTAAAGCAAAATGTAAAAGTGCAGCCCTTTATTTTATTAATTTTCTCGAGATCGGGTTACAATGCGTCTCCTCCCTTTTCAGGGGCTAGGAGCGTTAAACATGGTTTTGTTACACCACAAATGAGATATTCCCCTTTGGGATCTTCCGCGTGCCCACATTGAAAATGGGCGGACCAAACGTCGCCGCCGCTTGCGTGAGTGCATCTATAGTTCCTTGCTGCCCCTCTGGTGTCAAGATCCTACGTTCAAAGAAATAGTAAATGGTTAGTAGCACCTGCGGATGGAGGGAAACATGCGATCCCCAAGGCCTACGGTCAATGCATGCATAAAATAATTAAAACGATAACTGAAACATATCAGAATGAGCTGAAAATTTGACAGAAGCAAGAAAACATTACCAGGAACACACTGCAAAAGGAACAGTCAAGAAATCTACCACATATTTCTAATCGCTCCGGGGTGGGACGATTAGGACTGTCATAAAATGTCAGTAGGTGACCTCCTAAATGTCCCATCCAGGGGCCTCCAAAACACCTACAAAGTTGGGGTTAGACAAAACGGGGCATTTTGGGATGACCCAGATGGTCGGATTTTGCATATTCGGCCTCGATCACCCTGTATCCGATGATGCTCCCTGTATGTTAGTGAAAGCGAGAAATATTGAAAGCACAGTCAAAACTCATCCAAATGACATGAAATTTAAATGACAACATATGTAAGTGACCTAGAATCAAATGCAAAAAGAATAGTATGGAAATCTACCATAGATTTCTAATCACTCCGGGGTGGGGCGATTAGGACTGCAACAGTGCGAGGGACGCCCAGGGGCAGGACGCCCACCGTTTGGGGCCCGGTTTTGGCACCAATCCACTTGGGATGGGTCCAAAACCTCTTATGGGGTTGTGTCAAAAAATTAGGTGGGGTATTGTGGCCAAATGTTTGGGTTTTGGGTCCGGATTGCACTTCCAATAATCACCCAATAACCTCCCTTCCAAAAGAGAGATCAAGGATGTAAGAAGCACAAACGATGGGTGAGGATGTAATTCGGCAGCACTCCGTTGCTCCAAATGCTCCTGCTCTATCCTTTTTTGGGGTGAGAAGACTCACCATTTTATAGACCTGAGGGTCTCTGTGAATGAGCATGCAGAGGCGCCACTTGGCCATCATGCCTTGCTAGGGGGAAGAAGATTCCTCCCTGATTAAGGGCTCCATGACTGCCCCTATGACTGCCTCTTTGAGCTCAAAAATGCTCACTCACACTCCATGCATTGAAGGAGGAGTTAAGTGGTGGATCTGAGCTACCATTTGTCAAGGTTTGACCTTTTTCCCATCAAACCTGCTATTCACCCCACCCTGGAGTGAATACTGCTAATCGTCCCGGGGTGGGACGAATACCAGTTTGTAATCGTCCCAGGGTGGAACGAGTAGGGAGCAGAGTGCTTGAAAGGTGCCAAATTGACCTCTGACCTTCCAAAACTATTGTGGGAGTGGTTAGGACCACTGTTTAACCTCTGGGGGCTGCCCTAGGGGCTGTGTATGCCAATTCGATCAGTGTTTGTAGCCACATAATCGGATTGGTGTTGTTTTGGTGTCTACAGATGCCCCTTTTTGGGATGCATTGTGCATGGCGCAGTGTTGAGCAAAAATAGATAACCAAAGCACTAATGATTAGGGTTTCTCAGTAACCTAACCAAATTTTGATGCCCCAAGTATGGAAAGGGCATGCATTCTTGAATCCTTGCTTCTAACGAGCTAAGGAGCTTAATTCAAGTGTTAACCTTTTTTGGTGAGGTGTTACTTGATCTTGGACATTGTTCAATCATGAATAGGCAAAGGGCGCAACCTTTTGTCTATGGGAACCTTGAGTTCATGATTCATGAATGCCAAGTGTTTGATCAGCTTGTGATTATTGCTTGTTTGCTGCCCCAAGCAGGAGCGTGATTGTCTTTATCAATGATCCTTTGAATGCATGCCATTTCCTTGATTGGGTGTGTATTTGTTGATTGGTGACTAAGTGTGACTACCCCCTCAAGCGACGAATCGATGAGGGAATGACCGACATGAGAAAAGTGATGAGTCACTTGACCCAAGATGACTTTTGTAAGGGTGCCTTCAGTTGTTTTCCATTGAATGCTTATGCAGTTTCCCAACAATTTGACCTATTTTTGGTGGGTGTAACCCTTTTTGTGACGCATTTTGGGGATGAAATTCTCAAAAATTCATCCTCCCGTGGAGCGGTCCGGCTATGGTAGCCTTCTTAGGGAGTAGGATAGTGAGGATTTGTGACCCCAATGTCTATTTTGTATGCCAAGAATGCAGGCGCAAAGGCGCCTTGTTCGGCAATGTTATTGCTATTTTTGGGTGGGTTTGGACCCTTTTGTGATGTCGTTTGGGGATGAAATTCTTGAAAATTCATCCTCCCATGGAGCGGTCCGGCTATGGTAGCCTTATTAGGGAGTAGGATAGTGAGGATTTGTGACCCCGACGTCTGTTTTGTATGCCAAGAATGTCAAGTGCAAAAGCACTCTTATTTGGCAATTTTATTGCTATTTTTTGTGCATTTTGGTGCAGTTTTTGTTGTTTTTGATTTTCTTGCTCTGTAATCGTCCCAGGGTGGGACGAATACCAGTTTTGTAATCATCCCAGGGTGGGACGAGTGCTAACTAGAGTGCTCATCCTAGGGTGGAATGATTACAGGCCTAAAAGCCTATTTAAGGGCCAAAACTAGGTTTTGGGCTCATTTGCACTTTGTTTTTCTGGCGATTTGGAGCTGTGAGGAGGAGGAGGTCGAGTTCGCGTAGCGGAGCGCTATCGAATTTTCTCGGACACCATGAGTTCATGGACTGGATCATCAAGTGGTGGAGCCGAAGTGAGACCGGTGAGTGCTCCTTCTCTTTATTTTGCTTGTTTTATTTTATAGTTTAAAACCGTAATTCTTTTCTTTTGTATTTCATTTTTTGATTTAAACTAAAATGAAAACCCTAGTTTAATGTTTGTTGTTTGTTTGAATTTGTGCTTTGTGTTGCTTTGTTAGAACTATGATCGAAACCCTAGTTGAAATGGTGTTTATTTTGTTTTTGTTGTAAGCTAAAAAAACCTAGTTTAAATAAGATGAAAACTTAGCTTAAAAAAAATTGTTTTTATGTTGTTTTTTTTTGTTTAGACTAAGGTTAAAATTTGGTGTTTTGTTTTTTCTTGGTTTTTTTTTTTTAAATTAAGGTAAACCTAGTAAAATTTATTGTGTTTTGTTTTAGACTAGAATGAAAACCCTAGGTTAAAGTGTTTTATTTTGTTTTTGTTTTTTTTCAGTTGAGACTAAGGTGAAAACCCTAGGTAAAGTTTTTATTTTGTTTGTTTTTTTTTTATAGTTTGAACTAAAGTTAAAAACCCTAGGTAAAGAAAATTTTTTAGTTTGTTTTTTTTTTATTTTGAACTAAAGTTAGAAAACCCTAGGTATGAAAATTGTTTTGAATTTGTTTTTTTTTTTATCGTTTGTGAACTAAAGTTAGAAAAACCTAGGTAAAAAATTTTTTTTTTTTTTTTTTTTTTATTTATGGTTTGAACTAAAGTTAAAAACCCTAGGTAACTGATAAATTTGATTTGAATTTGTTGTTTGTTTTTGGCATTGCATTGTTTATTTGATTTTTTGAATGTGTGTACTGTACATGTTGTTAATGTTTTTGTTGTACAATTTTTTTCTTTCATGTTTTTAATGTTTTTGTGTTGTTTTTTTTTTAGGTGGTGAAGAGCCGGTACCGTGTGTCGACGGTGTTTTCAGAGGCACGGGAGGCGCTGACTATGGTGGACTGGGATTGGCTTGACGCCCTCGGGCTCAAGCATGTGACTCGGTTAGAGCTTGTGGTGGGGGATCGGGCATATCTGACTGCCCTAATCAGCTTATGGGATCCTCGCACCAATACCTTTCATCTCCCAATAGGGGAGATGATGGTGACTCTTGAGGATGTCTATCAGATTCTATGGATTTCGATAGATGGGCTTCCTATTCGGACTACTCCACGTGATCAACGGATGGCGGTGCTGACACGGTGCTTCGGGCATGGGGTGGATATGGGGGTGGATAGTCCGATGGAGAGGGCAGAGGGGATTGCCTGATTGGCGGTATTTTGGTATGGTGGTGGTTGGAGAAGGGCGTGTTGGGGGTGAGGCATGCATTACTGATGACCCTCATCTCCAACATGCTCTTCCGACTCCTCGGTGTGAGGTTCCCATGGAACCTGTTGGAGGTTGTTTTTAGACTAGTTGAGTGTCCGACCTCAGAGCCATTGATTATGAGGTGGGGTCAGACACTACTGGCATAGCTCTATGATGAGTTGTACGAGGTCCATTGAAGGTGAAGGGGATTGGATGCAGCTACCTATTGTAGTGTTGGGGATGGCAGCACATAGCTATGGAGCGGCCATAGGGTTTGTCATGGACTACTCGAGCAGAGATGGTGGATAGGGAGATAGGGTATGCGGCTCTGTGGTGGAGGTCCGAGGAGCAGGGGTAGAGATGGTGGGCAGTGTCGTAGGGCACTATGTTGATGCCTTTGCGGGTCTTGCTCTAGGGGAGGTGTTCTGGCATCCATATCGGGACTGTCCAGCCTTGCCTGAGGCTGGAGAGTGGCTCCGATGGGTGCGTAGGGGGAGATGGCTGATCGGGTGACATGGGATCGAGTAGGAGTACTTCCCGTACGTTCGGGTGACATGATAGTTTGGGGTGCGCCAGGGGTTTCCTGGTGAGCCCTTGATCTATCGACGTCGGGGTGATGAGAGGACTCTAGCTTGGCCGATCATCGAGCCATTGGGTGAGGAGTCGGATGCAGTGATCGATGTCCCTGATGTGGACAATGTTGGGGTGACTATAGTATGACCAGTGGTGGACGATGCGGCGATGGTGGGGTGAGGGGCCTCTAGGAGGTCCAGAGGTGGTAAGAGGTGGGGAGGGTGTAGAGGCATCGAGAGAGGGTTGGGGGCTCCGCTCGAGGATGCGGACATGGTGGAGGTTGATAGCTTTGGGGGGATGATTTTGGGATTTTGGAGCAGTCGGATATGTAGGACGTCCTAGAGCAGTGGGAGCGGAGTAGCCTGTCATCCCGGATATGCCTATGCCTCAGGCAGTCCCAGAGGGTATGGAGGTGAGGCATCATGCTGAGATAGCATGATTGGAGGATCTACTTTGGAGGTGGGATGAGGAGCTCGGGGATGCTCTGTAGGAGAGGGATCTCCTACGGACTCAGTTGGTGGAGCGGGAGAATGCATTGGCTACGTACCATCGATGGGATGGGGACACAGATGCTTCATGGGAGAGGGATCTCCTATGAACTCAGTTGGCATAGTGTGATGATGCATTGGCTATGTACCATCGATGGGAGATGGATTTGGTTTGGCATCGGATGGAGTTGGAGGCAGAGATTATCCGCCTCGATGGGCGGTTACCTGAGCTCCCTGGAGGTGGATCTTCACGTCGAATGAGAGACAATGATACTGAGCAGTCAGCATCTTCTCATCGTAGGCGGTTGGATGAGGGGGGCACTAGTGGGCGTGATGCGGGGGCTAGCAGCAGCCACCCTGAGAGGTCCCATAGGACCCACACCACTGGGGGTAGTTCTCATCGCACCGATCCTGCGTGATCATGGTGGCCGACGCCCTAGGCTTGGGGGTTTTTGAGTTTTTGCTTTTTTTGGTGAGGTTCGAGGACCGTTTTATTGTAGCCTACGGGCATTTTGATGATATATATACATGACTTTATTTTTGGTTATACACTTGTTATGATTTTATTTTATGCACATTTATTTACGTTGATGTATGCATGTGGTATTATGAATGCGATGTTTCTAATTATATGATGTATGCATATGGAATGGATGAAATGATTTGTTAATAACTTGTCGATGGCACCATAGACTGTACAGGATTTACTGGCTTTCTGTACTATGTGATTGCTTTGTGGAATGAATTTGCATGTGTAATTTTGTTTTGTTTTGTATTTTTGATGGTGATGTAATAATGGAATGTATCACAGTTGTTTTAAAATGTAGTTAAGGTTTTTCTGAGACTCAGATGTTTTAACTAACTAGCCAAGACTGTACTTTTATCTTACAAGACTTTTGAACAAGGTATGAATCAGACTTGAGTTTGACCAAGTTATTTCGCATCCCTGTGTGTGCAATTGAGTTCGTTCATGTGGTATTTGTCAGGATACCGCCAATGCCAGATAGGTTATCAACCAAACCTGTATTGAGGATCACCTAATTAGCTCCACTAACTCCTTTGTTGTATTTAGTAAGATTAATCCATGGGACAATCTAAGGTACCATAAGCTAGCTCATCCACATGCAAACATTGGTCTGCTCACATGCAAAGCTAATGTGATAGACATATCGTCATGCATTTTAGGATACCGCCATTGTCAGGTAGGCTGTCCACCAAACCCGTAATGAGGATCACCTAGATGGTTTTTTGAATGCTGAGAATTCTAGGGATTCAAGCTCAGGCATCTTTCGGTTGCTCAACTTGTTGGGATACTTGCTCGCATACATAGTGATGAAAATCACTGTTTATTTTTCTCTTTTGTTTTTCTTTTTGAGCAAGGAGTTTGAATAGTGGTGATAACCACTGTTATTTGATTTTGCTTTTTAAGTTGCAAAGTTGAGCTCGTAGGTTGTTGGCTTGTGAGTGGCATTGATCCCGTTTGGCTTTGGGGATGACTACCCATCCTGTTTAGGGACGTGTAGTATGAATCCTTATGACTTTGGGGACCAAAGGTGATTGGAGATCTTATTATGTAATGGCATTGATATTTTAGGCCTTGGGGATGACTACCCATCCTTGTCAAGGGCATGTAGTATGAATCCTTATGACTTTGGGGACCAAATGTGATTGGAGATCTGATTATGAATGGCATTGATCTTTTAGGCCTTGGGGATGACTACCCATCCTTGTCAGGGGCATGTAGTATGAATCCTTACGACTTTGGGGATCAAAGGTGTTTGGGGTTTTTGGATTTTAACCACTATTTATTATGGGGAATTGGATAGGGAAGAGCTTGTCCTTTTGTCAATTCTCAGCATTCTCGAACCATTCACATAGGGGGATGAGTAGGCTAACCTTTCACCTATGGTACCCTAGACTGCTTTGTAGGTTTCTCTTGCATTCACACAACTTGGAATTTTTTTATGTGTTTTAACTTGTGTTGGGATGCTACGTAACAAGGTGTGATCCAAGTAGAACTCTACCTTTGTAAAATCTGTCTGACTTTGTACAGTTTTTGGCTAGAAATCTAATGACAGTTGAATGACGAAAACTCTAGATACATTAGAAGACAACTGACTATGGTATGGTGAAAAATGTGACTGGCGTTTATTTTTGATGGACTATTTATAGAGTGGAAAAATGTGGAAAGTGATGGAATTGCCAAGTAATTACAGTCTATGGTGCATTTGACTTGTATGATCAACAAATGTGCAATGTATGTATGTGATGCCTAATGCAGTTCTTTTTGTGTTTTTGAGTTTTAAGATTATGCATGAAAGTGAGATGCATTTTTTTTGTTATTTTTTATTTATCTTGTGTTTTTGTTTGTTTTTGAATATTTGTTTATGACCAAGCGATTGTGGGAACCCTTGGAGCTTTTGGTTTGACCAAAGGGTTTATGGATACCTTTGGGGCATTTTAGGTTGACCAAGCGATTGTGGGAATCCTTGGAGCTTTTGGTTTGACCAAAGGGTTTATGGATACCTTTGGGGCATTTTTGGGGTTGACCAAGTGATTATGGGAATCCTTGGAGCTTTTGGTTTGACCAAAGGGTTTATGGATACCTTTGGGGCATTTTGGGGTTGACCAAGTGATTATGGGAATCCTTGGAGCTTTTGGTTTGACCAATGGAGCCTTGGTTATGGGAATCCTTGGAGTTTGGTTTGACAAGGTTATTGGAATCCTTTGGGGCTTTTGGGTTGACCAAGTGATTATGGGAATCCTTGGAGCTTTTGGGGTGGGCTATGGCTCTCTTAAATATGGAATGGCCTCAAATGACTGATGTTCAAGGGTTCTAGTTCCTTGATTCCTTCAAGAGAGGCTAGCCGGTATGTCCCAGGTCCTATTTTACTATCAATTACATAAGGACCTAACCAGTTTGCTATGAACTTGTCCCTTAGATGGGGTGGCAAGTTAGAGTTTTGTTGGTTCTCTTTTAAGACCAGGTCACCAACCTGAAAGTCCCTCAGGTGAACTTTCATGTTGTATGCTTTCTTAAGTCACTCTTGGTAGATACATAAATGCTCGAGAGCATTGATGCATCATTCATCAAGCAACGTAAGCTGGTCTAACCGGGCCTGCCATGCAGTGTCATCATCGATGAACTCTTGCATTGATATGCATAGGGAAGGAATTTCCAACTCGAGAGGCATGACTGCCTCGGAGCCATACACCAGCAAAAATGGAGTTGCCCCAGTGGGCGTCCGAATGCTAGTGCGATAAGCCCACAGAGCAAGTGGTATTTGAATGTGCCAATCCTTATGACTATCTATGACTATCTTTTTGAGGATGGCAACTAGCATTTTGTTTGATGCCTCTGCTTGCCCATTTGCCTACGGATAATAGGGTGTCGAAAAACTATGCTAAATTTTGTACTTTGTTGTCAAAGCATGCACATATTTGTTCTTGAATGACGTCCCATTATCCGAGATGATCTTGGATGGAATACCAAAATGACATATGATGTTATGTAAAATAAACTCCGCAATGCGGGTTCCAGTCGTAGAGGTAAGCGAAATTGCTTCCACCCACTTGGTGAAGTACTCTGTGGCCGTTATGATGAACGTGTGATGACTTGACGATGCAGGGGAGATCTTTTCGATTAGATCTAAGCCCCACTATGAAAATGGCCAAGCCGATTGGATCGGCTGCAAGGCCTGAGAAGGTACGTGTGTCAAATTAGCATGGTGTTGACACTTCATGCACTTCCTTACATATGCACAACAATCTCGCTCTAAATATGGCCAATAATAGCCCATGCAAAGAATGCACTTTGCGATGGCCATACCATTGAAGTGGCCACCGCATGTACCATCGTGCGCTTGGGTGATCGCCCAAGTGGACTCCTGTTGGTCCAAGCAATGAAGGAGGATCCCTTCATAGCTTCGATGGTACAAAATGTCTCCTAGCAAGACATGTTTTGCCACTTTCTATTTGAATGATATTTTTGTGGCGTGCGTCAATCCAAGTGGGAGGTTACCTAGCTTGAGGTAGTCTCTTATGGGTGTGTACCAATCCTGCTGATCAGAAGCCTCGATGGTATGAACAACCAATCCCTCTTGAAGTTCATCCCTAGCAAAAGTTGAGTGGGAAAGAACCTGTAAGAATAGCGTTGTGTTGCTATTAAGGGGAATAGGGGAGAACAAGGACCCCTAGTTGGCTTGATTCAGACAATCATGGATTCGAGAGAACCTATCCTGAGATGGTTCAATCTGGATCAGGTGGATTCCTGGCGTTAAGTCAGAGCTTGCACGCTCCATCATGGATTGCGATAGTGTTTTGACTTGAATGGTTGTCATATCACCAAAAGGGTCTTGCGGGATTAGTGACCCCAAGGAGGCCATAGTGTCCGCAAAATGATTTGATGATCGAGGGAGTGCCTCGATGTCGTACCATTCAAGATTTGCCAGGAATTTGTCCACAAGGGCTTTGTAGGCCTGCAGAACTAGGCATTTACATTGGAATACCCCTTTTACTTGGTTGACAATTAACAACGAATCACCAAAGATGTTCAAGCATTTGATGTTCATGGTGATTGTTGTCTGAAGACCTATGAGCAAGGCTTCGTATTCTGCATTGTTGTTGGTGCACGAGAAATCTAGTTTAAATGATAGAGGCATTGGAGCCCCTTGTGGTGTGAAGAATATGATTCCCGTGCCACCCCCTTGCTCACATTTAGAACCATCAAAGAATAGGGTTATGTCGGCCTGTGACTCAGGCTCATCAGAATCTGGCGATTCTGAGACATGGAAGACCCCATCATCGGGTAGCTCTATGGTCAGAGGTTGATCGTCTTCGAGAGGAGCCTCTGCTAGTTGATCGGTGATGACTTGACCTTTGATGGACTTCTGTCCAATGAATTCGATGTCAAACTCCGTCAACAACATGATCCATTTCATCGTGCGGCTACTATGATAAGTATGACTCATCATGTACCGCAATGGATTCTCCTTAGACACAACATACGTCATGTTGCTCAGCATGTAATGGCATAGCTTTTTGGTAGCAAACACCACTGCCAAGCATAGCTTCTCGACGTATGCATAGTTAAGTTCATAACTGACCAGGGTGCGGCTAAGATAGTAAGTAGCCTGTTCTTTGTGTAGTTCATTTTTCTGGGCTAGCATGGCACCCAGTGCCACCTCAGTAGTTGAGATGTATAAATAGAATGACACTCCTGGTCTAGGTGGTGCCAATACTGGTGGCGAAGCCAAGTATTGTTTGATGTCATCGAAGGTTGATCGGCACTCGTCATCCCAGTGAAATGCTACCCCCTTGTGCAATAATTTATTCATGGGTCGGCACTTGTCAGATAGCTGCGCTATGAAGCGCTTGATTGACGCGACCTTTCCCTGTAGGCTTCTGAGCTGCTTGATGGTAGTTGGGGGGAGCATTTCAAGGATTGCCTTGAATTTATGTGGATCCACCTCGATGCCTCATTTTGAGACTATGAAACCCAAGAGTTTTCTAGATGTGATGCCAAATACGCACTTCTTGGGGTTTAGTCTGACTTTGTGTTCGATGAGGCGATCGAGGATCTTGCTTAAGTCATCGAGATGATCTGGGTGCAAAAGAGATTTGGCCAACAAATCATCCATGTAATCTTCCAAAGTTTTATGCATGTGATCATGGAAGATGTATGTCATGGCACGTTGGTAGGTGGCACCAGCATTTTTAAGGCCAAAGGGCATGACCTTATAACAAAATGTCCCCCAAGGCATTGTGAACACCATTTTTAGTTGGTCCTCAAGATTGATACGAATCTGATTGTATCTCAAGAAACCATCCATGAGGGATAGCATTTCATGGCCTACTGTAGCATCTACCAATGCATCGATGCTAGGCAAGGGGAAATCATCCTTAGGACTCGCTTTGTTTAGATCTCAAAAATTGGTGCATATGCGAATCCTCCCGTCAAGCTTCTTGATGGGTACCATGTTGGACAACCATGGTGGGTAATCCATGCAGATGACAAACTATGCATCCAACAACTTTTGTAATTCATCTTTGACCATTAAGGCCACTGTTGGATGCATCTTACATAGTTTTTGCTTAACTGGCTTGACTGTCGGATCAAGCGTTAGATTATGCATGACTAGCTATGGATCTAGCCCCGACATGTCTTTGTAGGACCATGCAAAAACCTCCTTCTTCTCTTTGAGAAGGGCAATGTAGTCGGCTTGCTCTTCGAGGGATAGACTTACCCCCAACTTGATGATCTATGGATTCATTGGATCAGAGTCGATGTCTACGTCAGTCATCTCCTCGACTGACATGTGGGACCCATCCTCCAACTGGTGTGGAGTTGGGATCAAGTGGATATCATTCACTGAATTCAGATCTACGTTAGGAACTTCGGGTCCCTCTTCAGCATGGAAGATATCCTGAGTTGGTCCTGGGGTGAAATGAAGCATCTCACCGCAAGGCCAGTACTCTGATGGGGATGGTGGTGAATTAACATGATCCCAGTCTATGGCATCTAGGTCTAGATACAATGACCATGCTGGATCGGCTGGATTGTGGATGGGGGTGGTTAAGTCAATGGAGATCATGTTGATGAAATGATTTTGGTCTCCATTACCATGGGGGTGGTGACTCGGACATCCTTGATGATTTTTGTGCTCCGGATCTGGCTCTGGGGGTATTGGCACAAATGGATCGGCCCTATGTGTGGATAAAAGGATAGGGTCTACCCTTGGCACTGATAACTCTATAGGGTCTCTGGGTGGAAGGTGCTCTCTGTATGCCCAAAGTGGTGGATGCAACACTTGGTCTAACTATGTTGGGTTTAGGTGCCACCTATGCCTTGGCCCCATGTTTAGTTGTTGAAACATGTCATCAAGATCCATGGGGTATTGTTGCTGCCGCATATGATTGAGATATGCCATCTCAGTTTCATCTTCATAATCACTGTCAGAGATCCATAGGCCTTCGTTGGCTTCGATGACTATTTGCGACATGTGAGGCTCATCCTGCTCGAGCAAATTAATGTGGTCCCATCGGGGTTGTTCCGCTCTCTATGGGGGGACCTGATTTTCTTGAGGTGGCACTTGCTCGATTGGAGCATCCAAAGGGAACATTGCCAAGAGGCTTTCTTGGTAGTCATCCATGGGGGTCACTTGTGAGTGATTGCTATCCGATTCGAAAGGGTCCCATGGTGCTACCTCATACTCTGACTCATCTTTCGAAGATCCTTCCTGACCTTGTCTATATCCCTCTTGTAAGTGAGTTCTCAAACTTTCTCCTTTCTCGATCAAAGGGATGGGGTTATCAAGGTCAACAAGGTGTGTTGTCAACAATGGGAGATAATCCCCCAATGTATATGTTGTGTTAGGATTGGCATATGGATCTAATGCCAACCCATCCTTGTTGCCTATCCCTAGGCCTTGCATGTTCTCTACCAAGATGTCAAGGGGTAGGGGGTGGTTGAACCCTACTCCCGACTTGTCGTATGGCATCTGATATCTTGGTTGGCAAAGAACGCGCACTCCTTGCTCATATCTGCCCAACCCATATCCATGCCAATTGCATTGGCCAAGATATCTCAAAGCGAAGTCTGGGTTGGACAAATAGTTGACGTCCTCAGCAAAGGGCTCTTCATCTTCTTCTTCTTGCATGTAAGGTTCAATGCCATTATCGAGGCCCCCATATACAAAGTTTGTCTGATTTGGTGGGTAGCCTAGAGGAACAATAGTACCGATGGGGAGGCGAGGTCTCCCCATGTCCTGCATGGACTCAATTGTGGGTGTTGCTACAATGTTCCATACCAGGTACTCCCCTAGGCCCGTATTGGCCATCTCAATGGTGATCGTTGGCGGTTGAGGGGGAGGGAATGGGAGTTCTTCCTGAGTCCACTCCATGTCGGGTGAACTAGGCATCTCGACTTCCATTCGGCTAGGCATCTCCTCGGTAGAGATGGTTGAGACTGATGGCGGTGCCTCTTCCAGGGGTTTCTTCCCATTGTCCTTCGGTGTGGCCATCGTAGGTGGCATCATTGGTGAAGGACCAGATGATGAAGATGGACCCGATTGGGGGTTTGATGGACTTAACAGTGGGGATGTATGCGGAATCGGACCCTGTTTAGATGGATTCAACTAAAAATCCAAATGTGTTGATGGAAGGGTCGATTGCGGCATCAGCTGTACCGCATTGCAATACTTGAAGGGTTCTAAGTCCATCAGGACTACATGCACTTGCCCTTCGAATGTGTACTTTAGGCATTGGTGGGCTATCGAAGGGACACACTTCATGTCCCTGATCCAAGGCCGGCCCAACAAGATATTATAGGCCATCTCACCTTCCAAGATGTGGCACAATGTAGGAATAGTCTTTTGTCCCACCTGGATGGGTAGGACAATTGTGCCAACCATCGAGCATATCGCATCATTGAATGCTCGCAGAGTATAGGTGGAGGCCACGATGTGAGATGCTGGCAACTTTAGGTGTTTCAATGCCACTATTGTAATTATATTACTGGATGAGCCAGTGTCCACCAACACCCTCTTATATGGAATCTCGTTGACCCATGCAATGACGTGCAGGGGTGGATCCGCCATGTCACCAGTCACTGATTTCAGCTCGTCCTCTCTAAAGGTGATGACTGGCTCGGTGCATCATTTGACATGTCCCACGAAGTTGTTGAAAGAGTTTGCTTCATGGGGCTGCAACTCGATGGCTTTTAGTATCTCCATTAGAGCCTCTCGATGGGGTGATGATTGTTGTATGAGCTCATAAATGGAGAGCCTAGCCGACATGGTCCTCAAACTTTGGGTAAGTTTGGTCCGAATCATGGCCATTGGTCTAGGTGGAGGAGGTTGTGTAGGGTGTTGTTGAGGTTGTGACGTTGATGGAACCTCTCCTGTAGCTACAGTGGGGGCAGCTATGCTTGGGTACCTCTTGTTCCTAGTCACTATGCTTATCATCCCTACATACCCCTGCATGGGGCAATTCTGTGTCACCTCATTGACTTGAAGGGTCTTTGCCTACGTATCATGGGTAGGCAGGGGGTCTTTGAAGACCTCCATCTATTGGTTGTTTGGTGCTACGGGATTATCCACCACTAGCATCTTGTTGTCGATTAGGTCTTGCACGAAGCTTTTGAACTTCCAACATGCATAAAGGTCATGTCCCTTCTGTCGATGAAACCTACAGTACAAGTCTTCCCTATAACCTTTGGGTTTTGGCACGTTGGGGTCTACAGGTCGACTCTCTGGTAGGTTTATCAAGTTTACCATTGACAAATGGTCAAACAAGGAGTCTTTAGACTCTGTAAAGGGTGTGAATTGTCACCTAGGGTGATGCTGCTAATTTTGCTCTTGTCGATGATTTTCTCTTTCATAACTGTCAAGAGGGACCGCCTGATAGTTAGCCTTTGGGGGTTGTGTTGCTTGTGCAGGCTTTGGTGCATTGATAGCAACCTGATTGACCATAGTGGGTTTCGGTTGCATGGTCCCTATTTTGGCATTTTTAGGCCACTCTTTCTTTCGTGGCTTGGCAATCTCACCATCTTGTATCTTGATCTCCTCAATGATTCTGGCTTGCACTAGGGCTTCCTCAAGAGTGGCATATTGCTGTAGCTACAATAGCATGGAGATCGACCTCAAACAACTCTTTGAGAACATTTGGGTCAGGTCGGCCATGGGAGGGAGGTAGGGCAGCTTTGAAAGCAACGTCCTCCACCGATTTCCATAGGCCACCATGGTTTCTTCCTCATACTTCCTGAGGCTAGCTAGGTCACTTAGTGATGCCTTCTTCTTGGTGTTGAAGGTGAAGCATTCGAGGAACGCATCCACTAGCTGATCCAAGTTATTGATGCTATGCTTTGGCAACTGAGTGAACCAATCCGAGGTAGGGCCTACGAACATGGTTATAAATGTTCTTAGCAGCAAAGCATCATTGTCCTGAATGCCAAAGCATTGGCTCAAGAATCTAGTCACGTGCTCTTGGGCATCCTCCTCCCCTCTAAATATTGCCAACTAGGGTAGTTTAAAGTGTTTAGGGTATGGGGGTGCCGACATTGACGGATGCATAGGGTGACTATGGAGCTGGCGTAAAGTGGGATTTTGGGGCCCATAAGTCTTGGTCTCCATAGACTCTAAGCGCTCTAGCAGTGCTTTATATGCATCAAAATATTTGATCTCTTCCTCCTTGGTTTGTTCTCATTACGGGTTGCGGGGAACTTGAGGCCTATGGAGGGGTGGCCGGATAGCACCCCCTCTGCCTTGGTAGGGCATTTCAGCCCACTCTTCTTCTTGCTCATACTCCTCATAGGCTTCTTGAGGAGTTCTTGGGTGAGACCTATAAACATGGGTGGGTGCCCATGGAGGGTGCCCATCATTGTTTCTAGGAGTGGCCTCCCGCTCAGGTCTAGGAGGTCTCGGAGGCAACATTTGGTAAGGTCATGGAGACCTGTCTCGCACCAAGGGGTTGTGCCTCTCATACGACTCTGCCCTCTACGTGCGAGGGGTTGGAACCCTCTCAGGCATAGTGTTCTAGAGCAACTCATCTGTTTGACGTCGAATGCGCTCTTTGCTAAGGCGATACAGGTGCTCCAACTATTGTTGGTCTTGCTCAAGCTACATGATTTGCGCTTGGTGGGTGGCATGTCTGGAAAATGCCAGGTCAATTTGTTCCATCGTCTTGAGTCTAGGAGGCCTAGATGCCTCTCCTACATATTTATCTCGGTCGTGATGATCCGAGATCTCTATAGGTCACTTCCCTCTATCGAGGTTGGCGGCATTCACCCGAGGCTCTGGCCTCAGTAGGTGATCCTGATAGATAGCAGGTGCAGAGGTGCATTGCTCCCATGCTATGTATTGCTCTTGAGGAATGTAATGGTCTTCCTCATGCTCCCTTTCATATATGTGAAAGGGGCGGGCAGAGTTGGCTCGCCCTGTCTGAAGAGCCTTGCGCTCTGGATTTGGCCTATTGTTTCTAATAGTAATAAGGGGTAGAGGAGGGATGATGTAATCATGTGGCCCCTCCTTATGGACCCTATGCTGTTCTAGCACTTCATTGCATGGTGGCCACTCATAACGAGCATCTAAGGGAGCCTTCCCATTTATGTTGAGTGCCACATGTAAGGATTCTTCCTGAAAGGGTCTATGTTGAATGGGAGTGTCCCTCGAAGGGGTGCCTCCATAGTCCCATTCTGTCATGGTATGATGTGGACTATCTTGTGGGTCAGGCCACCAAGGTGGTATGACCAAGTCCTTGGGGCTATAGCGGAGGTGACTTGTGCCCCCTTGTACACTTTCTATAGCTTCTACCCGTGATTGGGCTTGGCTACGGGTGTACACCATGGTGGTGTCTCTCTACAAGCTATGTAGGTTTTTATCTTCTTTATGATTTTTATTCTACACTAAACAAAAAGGAACCACACAATCAAAGAAGTGATTATCTCATTTATAGATTAAAGGTGTGCCCTAAATCTGGTTTAGTGTGTTTTGATTTTTGTTTTGAAAGCTTTGTAAAGAACGTGTTGTTGTACATGCAATATGATGGCTCTTATGTCTCCCAAAATGGTCGCCCCTTCAATATACCATTGCCAGGCCATTATACCAAACCTCTCAATATACCCGCCCTTACGTGAGGGAAACTATTGGTACGCGAGAGCAGAATGGTACATGGAACATAGGCGGTACGGAAGGGGAATCACCCTATTTTTGACACCTACCATAGAAGACTTATCCTCATGCACTGGGAATCACCCCAGCTACACTTGGTCAGCTTTCATCAGGATTTACGTCTAGCAACAGTAGCGATCGGGGTTATGTATGCAAAAATTCAAGCCAAGGTGGTGATGAAATCCACCGTTGGTCTTGATCAAGGGTTGGGGTTTTACGACCAACTCCTTGGTGTTTAAATTACCACGTGGTGTGTGGGGTTCTTTTTATTTGTACAAAGAAAGAAAAACATGCAGTAAAACTCTCCTATGCAAGCAAAGAAACATGAAATGATAGAGACAAAAAATAGAAAATGATAGAGGATGCTCAGAACCCCTACCTCTTCTCTGCCCAAACTGGATGCCTCTGAGTTTCTGCTCTGAAACTGCATAGAGAGCTAATCATCCTGGGGTGGGATGAATAATAGATCTGTATTCATCATAGGGTGGGACGAATGCCCATTCGTCCCTGGGTGACACGAATTCTAGCTCTGTATTCGCCATAGGGTGGAATGAGCAGCAGTCCAGTGCTTGAAATATTGACACCTGCAAGCAAAAACACACAAATTTTGATCAGAAATTTGATCTCAAAATCAGGGGATAGTGGTCCCACCATGATCGCCACTGAAAGCACGAGGATACGGAAGCAAACAAAAGGGAAATGTAACGCTAAGTCCTACGAACGAGAATGCATGAAAAGAGGGAAAACAAATGAATTGAAATGAGATTTAAAGCAAAATGTAAAAGTGCAGCCCTTTATTTTATTAATTTTCTCGAGATCGGGTTACAATGCGTCTCCTCCCTTTTCAGGGGCTGGGAGCGTTAAACATAATTTTGTTACACCACAAATGAGATATTCCCCTTTGGGATCTTCCGCGTGCCCACATTGAAAATGGGTGGACCAAACGTCACCGCCACTTGCGTGAATGCATCTATAGTTCCTTGCTGCCCCTCCGGTGTCAAGATCCTACATTCAGAGAAATAGTAAATGGTTAGTAGCACCTACGGATGGAGGGAAACATGCGATCCCCAAGGCCTACGGTTAATGCATGCATAAAATAATTAAAATGATAACTAAAACATATCAGAATGAGCTAAAAATTTGATAGAAGCAAGAAAACATTACCAGGAACACACTGCAAAAGGAATAGTCAAGAAATCTACCACAGATTTCTAATCGCTCCGGGGTGGGACGATTAGGACTGTCATAAAATGTCAGTAGGTGACCTCCTAAATGTCCCATCCAGGGGCCTCCAAAACACCTACAAAGTTGGGGTTAGACAAAATGGGGCATTTTGGGATGACCCATATGGTCAGATTTTGCATATTCAACCTCGATCACCCTGTATCCGATGATGCTCCTTGTATGTTAGTGAAAGCGAGAAATATTGAAAGCACAGTCAAAACTCATCCAAATGACATGAAATTTAAATGACAGCATATGTAAGTGACCTAGAATCAAATGCAAAAATAATAGTATGGAAATCTACCATATATTTCTAATCACTCTGGGGTGGGGCGATTAGGACTGTAGCAATGCGAGGGCGCCCGAGGGTAGGACGCCCACCGTTTGGGGCCCGATTTCGGCACCAATCCACTTGGGATGGGTCCAAAACCTCTTATGGGGTTGTGTCAAAAAATTAGGTGGGGTATTGTGGCCAAATGTTTGGGTTTTGGGTCCAGATTGCACTTCCAATAATCACCCAATAACCTCCCTTCCAAAAGAGAGATCAAGGATGTAAGAAGCACAAACGATGGGTGAGGATGTAATTCGAAGCACTCCATTGCTCCAAATGCTCCTGCTCTATCCTTTTTTGGGGTGAGAAGACTCACCATTTTATAGACCTGAGGGTCTCTTGTGAATGAGCATGCAGAGGCGCCACTTGGCCATCATGCCTTGCCAGGGGGAAGAAGATTCCTCCCCGATTAAGGGCTCCATGACTGCCTCTTTGAGCTCAAAAATGCTCACTCACACTCCATGCATTGAAGGAGGAGTTAAGTGGTGGATCTGAGCTACCATTTGTCAAGGTTTGACCTTTTTCCCATCAAACCTGCTATTCGCCCCACCCTGGAGCGAATACTGCTAATCATCCCAGGGTGGGATGAATACCAGTTTGTAATCATCCCAGGGTGGAACGAGTAGGGAGCAGAGTGCCTGAAAGGTGCCAAATTGACCTCTGACCTTCCAAAACTACTGTGAGAGTGGTTAGGACCACTGTTTAACCTCTGGGGGCTGCCCTAGGGGCTGTGTATGCCAATTCGGTCAGTGTTTGTAGCCACATAATCGGATTGGTGTTGTTTTGGTGTCTACACTGCCTATATTTGGTCTTCCATCCTTTCCTATTATGTGGAACCACATGTAGTGAGGAAGTGGATACCTATTGGTTAGCCACAATGTAAGCATTGTCTCTATTACTTTGCAAATGTAGATCAATATTAGCATGTAAAAAACTCATCGTAACTATTACGAAGTACAAAATATAAGCCCTTAATGAAAAGACAAATATAATTATGTGTGATTGTGACATAACAAAATCACTTGTCATGTGACACCTAATAACTAAAAAATATGTATTCAATAGTTTTTAAAATAATTTATAACATAAATTATATATATATGACATTTTATTTTATTAGGGTAACGGGGTTTTTAAAGGGACCTCAAATCTTTTACAATTGGGACAGGGAGAAAATCTCCATAGGGAGAAGGTCTCCACCAAAAATGCATAGGGATCGTCTCGTGCTACAAAAACAAGATACGAAAAATCTAGCTTGTGATAGCTCGAGACAAAATGGACAAAAAAGGAGTCTCGCCTAGATCGGGTATGAGAGAACCAAAAAACATATCTAGAAGAGGGGGACTAATAATGGCTTTTTTATATTATTATAAGCATTTTTCTTGTTGAAATCCATTTTAATTCATATCTAAAGCTGATTTTTCATTATGTTAAGTGTTCCAATAAGAATATACGACAAGGTTAAGCATATATGACATATTGAATAGACAATATTAACTATGATAAGTTAAAACCAAGTGGAACACTTTTCAAACAATAATATATATCTAGACAAGGGGGACTAATAATGGCTTGTTTTATACTATTATAAACATTTTTCTTGTTGAAATCCATTTTAACTCATGTCGAAAGCCGATTATTCATTATGTTAAGTGTTCCAATAATAATATACACAAAAGAGCAAAAACAATAGGAAATATAACAAATAGAATGTAATAGTGGTTGTCAAGTGCATTACAAAATAAATTAACATATTATTCAGATAAAATTAACTTTCATCTTTTATACCATAGTAAATTTTCCTTGAAAATACAAAAACAACTCAATTCCATGCTTTCCACCAATTATGTTGAATTTATGTCATTTGATTGTATATAGTATTATTTTATTATTGGTGATATAGAATTGAAATTATTTGTGTTATATATTACAACTCATATATATATATATATGTATATCATGGTTTTTTATTTTTTGAAAGTGACATCAAGTTTGATTTGAAAAAGGTTTATTCTAAATATTTGAAAGTCATCCTGCTTGTCTTGTGTTTGGCATGGCTAATTTTTTGAGTCACCACAAAGAAATTTTTATATTTAATTTATAGTTTCACTAATTTCTATAGTGTCTTCAAAAATAAAACTTTGAAAGAAGAGATTACAAGCTTACCAACATCTAACTATCAAGCAATGCCATCCAAGTCATCCATGGTTGGGCCTCCATAGATCAACACTTTGTAAAAAATCCTTATATTCATAGTCCCCACCACACCCCAGTATAGGAGGAATTGACCGAACGTATATACTAACATCGACTCCCTTCAATTTTATTTGGGCCAATTGAAGGAAGGACCTACCACCCCAATTGTATTACCACATTTTCAAGAGATCAAAAAATTGAATTAAAACCAATTATGATCCTGATAAAAGCCATACCCATGTTGATGGGATTTAAACCTAAGTCTCCTTAAAATTTGAAAAAAATACTTAAACTAATACCATTAAAAATCTTGTAAAATATATTTACATATATTTTCAACAAATTCATACTGCATAGTAAACATATTATCATAATTTTTCCATTAAATGCATCCATTTAACAATATTTCATATTATCTTTGGATTCGTTTAAAATAGTGGTATACATTATTTAATTTTTACAATTACTACCATCTAAGAAATCGTGATATGCATTTTTTCAAAATTAAAACATTGAAAGAAGAGATTACAAGGCTCACTAACATCTAACTATCAATCAATGTCATCCAAATCATCTATGATTGGACCTTTGTAGATAAACATTTTGTAAAAAACCCTTATATTCATAGTCTTCACCACATTCCAACCTATATACTAGCATTGATTCCCTTCAACCTTATTTGAGTCAACTGAATGAAGGACCTACCACCCCAATTGTATTATCACATTTCCACGAGATAAAAAATTGCTTAATATCAGTTATGATCCCAAAAAAAGCCATATCCATATAGATTTTGACAAGATTTGAACCTAATTCTCCTTAAAAACTGAAAAATTTTCTAAAAATAATACCATATAATATTATGTAAAATAGATTTACATGCATTTTCAAAAAATTCATAAAATGCATCCATTTAACAATATTTCATATTATCTTTATATTAGTTTAAAATAATGGTATACACTATTTAATTTTTTTTTATGAAAGGTCATTTTAATTATAAAAATAGAAGTCCTTTATAGCCAAAAAAAGTGTGGGTGGAGAAAAAATCACACCCCGAAAGCCACGAACTTATCCTAATAGCGGATAAGAAAAATAAACTGCACAACATAGGCACCACAAACATCAAAATCAAACTAGAAATATTCTACAGCTAGAAAGATCTTAAGGAAGGAGGCATGTGGTAGATAGAGACTTATATATTTGAAGTGAGTGGTTCCCCCCACCCACCAAAGTGCTCCTCACCCTAGCCTAAAACATGAGTAATTGGAGAAGAAGGACAAGACCAACCATAAATATACTTGTAGCTACCTGAATCCTAGGCACAGGCACATATTTCGATGTGATCACAGGTACAAAATGCTAGGAGGTATATAGATCCGGCTACTACAACAGCCCTCCATAGTCATGATTAGGACGCTGGTGCAAACGGGATCTGGCTGGGTTAGGAGATGAACAATCAGGGGCCTCCCTACTAATGGCACAAGGGGTATCACCCCAATATTTTAGCAAAGCTTACAAATATTCTAGATCCATAGCTACATTTTTAGCCTGGTCACAAATCTGAAACCACACATTATGAAAAAAATTGAGCTTATCAGCAAATGAAAAATCCTAAGATGGATCAACCTACTTGAAAATAATTTTGTTTCTAGATTTCCAAATGTGAAACAAGATGCTGACTCTAAATATTTGCCACACTTCCCTCAATGGGAGAGAAAACTGAATGGGATCACCTAGAAGGACATGATGCCATGAAAGCTGCAAGGACATAAATGGAGTAAAGAAAGAACCCACCCAAATCCAAGTGAGACTGGCCCATCTATAGGCCCAGAAAAGATGTATACAAGACTCTGGTTCTTGAAAAAATAGGCATTAAGACTTAGGCACCCCCATATAATAAAGTTTGTGACCAAGGGGTAAACCCTGAAACAATAAGCTCCAGGTGATAAAAGCTTTCTTTGGCTCTAGATAAGATGCCCAAGCTGAATGAAATCTGATTTTCCACCTAGAGGGTGGTGAGATAAGGTCCCATTTGACATTGATTTTGGGCACCATGGGGCAATTGGCATAAGCCAGTAATATCCCTACCTAGATCTGTAGCTGAGCAAGGAAGTGCTCTTATACCAAGTCCAATATTTCCACCAGGGTTTCTAGGATCTAACACCTAATTTCTGACATAAGGAGAAAAGTGTATGGTCCATAACAACATCATACGTAGCCTTGTCAATGTTGGACAAGCGAAACATATTTTTAAAATCATTCCAAATAATCCAATATCTATTTTTCCTGGAGTAGAAATTTTTAATGGCAGTAATGCCCTGCTTAAAAAATTTCTAGGCATGGACCCAAGGAACTTGGTCCAATGGATTACCTTGAATCTTGAAGACAGGGGACCACCAAACATTAAGAATATTAATGGAAAGGCCTTTATGTGAACAGACCGCCTTCTAAACAATCCAAGGATTTATTTTTTTCTAAGCCTTCATATGCTTTTGATGACAAATGAGCCAAGGATTTTAATGAAAACTGGGAACAACACCAGAGAGGGCAAATCCATTCTTTTTCAGGCTTGATGGTTGAGGGGAAGCCCAACCAAGATGCAATTTTTGATAAGAAATTTCTATGCTTCAGGTCCTTTGAGAGCCCGTACAATCCATTTAGCACATAGGGCTAACCCTTGACGCTTACAGTCCAACAAACCTATACCCCCTACTTATCATGGGAGATAGCATATATCCCAAGCCACTTTGTGGAAGCTCTTCTGCTTAGACCTACTAGACCACAAAAAATCATGCAGTAATTTTTCAAGCCGTTTGTAACAAGCCTGGGAAGGGACCCAACAAGAATAGTAATAAACATGCATGGAAGCCAACACTTTTGAGCAAATTTAAAATTTACTAGCAAGAGACAGCTTCTTAGCATTCCAATATTCCAACTTGCTTTCCACTTTACTGAGACATAAGACCATAATTGGTATGGAGAGCCTTGAAATACGAAAGGAATGCCCATGAATTTGAAAACTTCTCTAGGTTGAATCCAAATCCACTACGTATGCTAAAGCCAATGGGGAAGAGGCTGTAGGGATTGCGTGTAATAGTTTTTTCTCCATTGGATATTATAACCAAAGGCTTTGCAAAAAATATCGAGACAAGACAGAGCTTCAGAAAGGTATTGTTCATCCTCATTCAAATTAAGTAAGGAATCATCAACAAAGTGGTCGTTAATGAGTTGGCCAACATTCCCAAGAAGGGAAATGCCCCGAAGCATCCCAAGAGAAGCACAATGAGACAAAAGATAACCAAAGGCTTTTGCTACTAAAATTAATAGTAATGGGGCCAAAGGACATCCATGCCTTACTGACGTATGCAACCCAATAGCATCAATTTGAAATTTGTTGAGAGAAAGCACAACTAATGCATCCTAAAAAAATATTTTAATAGAGGAAATAAATTGAGGACCAAAGCCAAGAGCTTCCAGCATGAAAAGAATGAAAACCCACTCAATTCGATCATAAGCCTTTTCAAATTCAATCTTGAGGAAGATGGCCTATTGACTGGACCTACAAGCCCACTTCATCCCTTCCCAAATAGAGAGAACGTTGTCCAAAATATAATGATTCTGGATAAATCCAATCACTACCATCTAATAAATCATGATATGCATTTTTCTAATAGCTAAATAAATGAAATCAAAGAGTTTTTTAAAATTTAATATTAAATAAAAATGACAACTTATAAATTATATAGAGAGTAATATATTTTTTTTTAAAGTAATACTTAACTAAGGAAATGACATCAACTAGTTTTTAATTTTTTTTTTGGTAATATTAAGTAATGGGGGTTTTGACCAGGAATCCCCCAACCTGTTACAACAACTCCACCAAGGAGACACACACCCACCCCCTCACACACTCACCCACACCACGGTTTGAACCTTGGACCTACCGAAGAAGAGCCAAAGCCCAAATCGTTGCGCTGCATCCCCAGGTGCAGTATTTTTAAATTTAATATTATAATAAAAATTACAATTTATAAATTATATATACACTAATATAATATATTTAAAAATCATGTCGCAACAGTGTTAAGGAAACGAAAAAAATATTTTATCAGTGCCACAACAATGCTATGGCAGTGAAGGTGAGTGTAGCAGTGCTAGGGCAGCGAAGAAAAATATTTTATTAGTATCGTAGCAGTGCTAGGATAGTGAAGAAAAATATTTTATCAGTGTCGTAGCAATGCTAGGGCAGCAAAGAAAAATATTTTAACAGTGCCACATCAGTGCTATGGCAGTGAAGAAAAATATTTTATCAGTGTTGTAGCAGTGCCAGGGCAGCGAAGAAAAATACTTTAACAGTGCTAGGGCAGCGAAGGTGAGTGTAGCAGTGCTAGTGAAGCAAAAAAATATATTTTAATAGTGTTGTAATAGTGCTAGGGTAGCAAAGAAAAATATTTTATTAGTGTTGCAGTAGTGCTAGGGCAATGAAGATAACTGCAATAGTGCTAGGGCAGCAAAGAAAAATATTTTAATAGTACCGCAAGTAGTGCTAGGGTAGCAAAGAAAAATATTTTATCAGTGTCATAGTAGTGCTAGGGTAGCAAAGGTGAGTGCAGCAGTGCTAGGGCAGTGAAGAAAAATATTTTAACAATATCGTAGCAGTGCTAGGGCAATGAAGAAAAATATTTTAACAATATCGTAGCAGTGCTAGGGCAATGAAGAAAAATATTTTATCAGTATCGCAATCAGTGCTAGGGTAGTGAAGGTGAGTGCAACAATTCTAGGAAAGTGAAGAAAAATATTTTAATAGTATCACAACAGTGCTAGGGCAGTGAAGGCGAGTGCAATAGTGCTAGGGAAGCGAAGTAAAATATTTTTATTTGGCAATATAATTTGGAAATTATACTATATATTTTGGAGAGAGGATGAGAGTCGAGGAATTTGAAATGGACGATGGTAGGAAGATAAATAATTTGGAGAGAGTGGCATTGGGTGGGGAGGCAAGCATTCTATAGGAGAATGTACTAGTAGTCTAAAGGTTAGAAATTAGGTGGAGACCCATGGGATCAAGATTCAAACCCAAGTGGAAAAAGGTTCAGGAGTCCTGATCTAGGAGGTGTTATCTGATGAGGTGGTTGGATCGGTCATGATTTATCCTAAATCAGAGGTCCTTATGGCTCCACTTGACAGATCTTTGGGTGGGTCCCAATCCCTAGGAAAATTTTCATCTCCAGGTAAGTGTTAGTATACTGAGGTTACCTCTTTTTGTTCAGTTGCTGGAAAGTCACAAATTCTCTTTGATCTATTTAATTCTGAGGATATTTTACCAATTCTAGATGATCTTTTGTCTATCACCATGGAAGAGGGTTGGTGAGAAAAAATCATGTCTCGAAAAACAATCATTTCTCTTCCATAAATTATCAATATGGTAAGTCCATAAACTTACGAGTGTCACACATAGTATATGCCTGCAGTGCGAGAGAATGAATCCATCTATAACTTATTTAGTTTGGTGGAGGATTTTCGTGCATTTGGATTTGGTCAAACCAAATAAAATTAAGTGTGAAAAATTAAATAAATAAATTACAACTAAATTAAAGTTTTGAAAGTAAATACGGGAAATTAAAATGCAGGAAAACAAACACACAACTGAATTAAAATAAAACGGTAAATAAAGCAAAAAACTAATCTATAGAAAATAAATACAAAAATAAAACATGGGAGGACTACTGAAGGAAGTGGGCTCAAGCTCTCGTAGATAGTCCGCACAACTAATTACGTAGAGCTTGCTTTAAGCGAGTAAGAGGAATTGCACTCTTAATAAATTATACAAAAACAATATAAAATAACTTTTGTGTAAAATTGATTCTCCCCATTCATATAGCTTGCATATTTATATAAAGCATAGCCAGATCTCGTTACAATAACAAATCAATCTATTTTAATCACATAACATGATTAGTTACAATTGGTTTCTACAAATATTTTATTCTACTATTTTAAAGTTTGTCCGTTCACCAGAAGGATAAATATAAAAATACTTAGGTGTACATAACAAACAAATCCTAGATTAATGCATCCTAAATATAATTCTTTAAGAGCTTTACAAGGTAAACCGGCCAATCAATTGATAATAAAAAAATACTTTATTCTATTAATAATAATGCATTATTAAAATATCCCCCATTGTCTTCACGTGCAACAATCTTCGTAGCCCCTTGGTCAACCTGGTCAATGTTGACTTGGTCATATGACATCTCCAATGCGGGTGCCTCCAATGTATGGGAGTAAGGCACCAGTAAGGTGCCTTCCCATGTATGGGAGTAAGGTGCTAGTAAGGCACCTTCCCATGTATGGGAGTAAGGTGCCTTCCCATGTATGGGAGTAAGGCACTAGTAAGGTACCTCCCATGTATGGGAGTAAGACGCCAGAGTAAGGTGCCTCCTATGTATGGGAGTAAGGCGCCAAAGTAAGGCGTTGGATTAAGGCACCTACTCTATATACCTTATACTCATTGAAGTAGAAGCATGCCAGGTCCAATTGGAATGTAAACTAGAAAATACCTTATTAGTAGCAAAACTTGTATTTATACATAGTTTCCACTAGAAACACCCGTCAAGCATAATACTGGATTTTCTATCAATTATATGCACAAGTTAAATAAAAATGCATCTCACATGCTAATTAAACTAGTAATGATAACCCTTAAGAATGTATGTAAAATGAGCATTTTTTGTGCTCATCATCCCCCATGCCTAAATATTGTCACGTCCTCGTAACAATAGCCCCTGGAATAATAATATTTTTTTAATGGCCTTCAACATCTCTATTTTTCTTCATTAAGCAATGTGGCACCTGTGGAAGTCAGAGCTACTGGACCAAACATGATAGGAAGGTGCAACCAATGCTACAAGACATAGACACAGCAAATAGCAGGAAGCCATCCTAGTACAACAAGGGTCCATAGTTGTAGGAAACTAGTACACAGATAAACTAGTGGCCTTCAACATCTTTGTTTTTCTTCATTAAGCACTATGACACCTATGGAAGTCAGAGCTGTTGGACCAAACATGATAGGAAGGCACAAAAAATTCTACAAGATGCAATCATAGCCAACAATAAGAAGCCATCCTAGTACAACAAGGGCCATAGTTGCAGGAAACCAACTCACAAATACACTAAGCATATCTATTTTTTTTATTGAGTGTTGTTGTTTTCTTCTTTTCCATTGAGTATTGTTGCACCAGTAGGAGTCAAAAATACATCACAACTGACCATAAACTGTAGGAAGCAGAATAAAATGTTCCTATTTTACACAGTGATCAAATTTGGTGAGACCAAATTTTAAGATGAGTGTAGTCGTCTACTACTACTTCTGTCCACATCTGAAACATGTTTGACCCTCCTTTGCGGTACAGAGTAGCATCGTCTACATGTGTTGGCTACCATTGAAACAATGCCAAATTTATTCATTTAAATGTTGTATTTTTGTTTTTTTAATTATTCTAGAGTAATAAATTTTTCATATCCGAGGCATGTCATGTGATTGAACTCTTACTAGGATATTTTTAATAGAGAATTTATGGGGCTTCTACTATTATTAGCATAGAAACAATTTTTAAAATAACTGTATAGATAATTAACGAAAAACTCAACACATACTTGGGTGAATTTTGTAGATTCTAATCTGTATAATGTTGGTGGTGTAAAATTTCTTCGTGTTTCTTATAATCATGGTGTACCAAAAAATGAGATTGTTGATGACATTGGTGCTCCTGCAGAATTCTTATTTTTTTATTTCTTTTTCTCTGGCTGCCTTCATCATCCATGTCGTTAATCATCTTTGTGGTTCTTCTTCTAAGCATTGTTGGTTCTTTCTATAGGTTTGGACTTCAACAATCCCAACATCGCAACCATAATTTACCACTGATTTTTTTTTTCAAATAATGTTCTTTGTCGTGTAGTGGTAGTTCTCCATTTGAGAGTGAGCATGCTACCATAAAATATGGACACTAGCTCATGCTCTTCCCCTATTTTATTTTTAGGAGATTCAGGTTCACCCATATCCTCCCCCACTTAAATTGGTGATGCCCTTGTCGCCAGTAAAAGGTCCCTCTATGCAACAGGTCTACAACCCTCTAAACATCAGGTCCCACACTGATCAATCGACATCCCCATATTAGGGAGAAGAAGTTTGAGTGCTTATGGGTGTAAAGGAGGTTTGCAGCCTTTCTTCTACATCACTCTTTTATTTCATCATATTCTCCACATGGTTGTTTTTTTTTAATGGCTTCTCATAGAAGTTACATGTTTATAGACATGAGCATCAAGGCACCTTCTTACTGTTGAGAATTCAACAGTCGCTGATGTGTCTACTATTGTAGATTTGATCAGGCTCTCCAAAAAATATTTGTGTTGTATTAGCGTCTGCTTCGTCCAACCACATAGGTGGGTACCTCTTTCCTTTGCAGGAAATTAACACCCACGTCCATGCCCAGATGGGGACTATCTCCTCCAGATGGAAACATTCAAGTTTCTACCTTCTAAAAAAACATGCAGGTTCATGGATGTTGAGCCGGTTTAGGCCTTGTCTCCCAAGATGCCTATTTTTTGTACAATCAGGACATTTCACCTGCAACAAACGAAAGCAGGGAAAATAGGAATCATGACATCCATGCTTGTTAGAACCTGGATCTCAAGATGCCTATAGCTTGCATGCAGTTCATGATTTCCTACAAATCAACTAAAAAGAAATTTTATTCTAAGAAAGACAGATTCTTTGTGGTTCTTTTTTCTTTTTTTTTCTTTTTTAATCAAGGCACCCTTGACGCATGACACCAAGGTGCTTTCATTTTTATTTTTATTTTTCAACCATGATCAAATGCCTTTGCTGATGGACATTGAGGCACTGCTTGAGGAGCAAGGTGCCTTCTTGGGTAAGGCACCTAATTGACGCTTGCTTGAGTAAGACGCTTGCTTGGCACCTGCTTGAGTAAGGTGCTTTCTTGGTGTCTGCTTGAGTAAGGCACCTACCTCAGGAGTAAGGCACCTAACTTGGGAGTAAGGCACCTACCTCAGGAGTAAGATGCCTACTTTGGGAGTAAGGTACCTTCTTGGTGCCACTTGAGTAAGGTGCCTGCTTAGCACCACTTGAGTAAGGCACCTACTTGTGGATTAAGGTACTCCTGAAAACTTTTGGTATGACATCTCCGCACTTCATGTTGTCCTGCAAAACATAAAAAACTAAAATAAAGGCATTAAAAAAATTCTAACTATTTTTTTTTCATCATCTGCATCGAAGAACAAAATGTCAATTGCAACTATGTGAGCCGATGATTTTTTCTTTTCCACAGACTAAAATATTGTCGTAAAAACTATAACATTGGAACGATGCATTAAGAAGTAGAGTTTGTGCAATCCAGGTAATTATATAGCCTAGTGTGCAAAAATTTACGTCCCTTATACCATTATTAGAGGATTTTATGATAGCCAACAGCCCCAAACTTTGAAACACCAAGCTCCTCATCAATCAACACATAAAAAATATTTTGATCCTACTCTGTCGTGTCTCAAGAGTATTGAACTCTCCGAATGCATTGTAGGGATCAATCTTTGAGCATTATTATTTTCTCACCGTGTGTATTTTTTTCAATTGGGTAGCCCTGACACACGTGCATCCAAATCAAATCGATCTCCCACTCTAAATTATTTCCTTCGTAGGTAGAATTAGAGCAACACTGTGATCCTCTATTTTTTGGAGTGAGGATAAAAACACATCTTTCCATCATCATCCCCGGTGTGTGTCGGGTGTTCAGGTGTGATGCTTTCATGAGACACCTCATTGAGTTTTATGTACTATAATTTTTGTCCACTATGAGCTCTATTC
This sequence comes from Wollemia nobilis, assembly GCA_028583015.1. Lineage (NCBI taxonomy): Eukaryota > Viridiplantae > Streptophyta > Pinopsida > Araucariales > Araucariaceae > Wollemia > Wollemia nobilis. The sequence continues at coordinate 1,106,012 of JAQPPZ010011269.1, read as the reverse complement.
ATGTTATTTATCATGCTCAGGCACCATATGGCCTTCTTGCAGATATTTGATATCTAGTTTATTCCAGGCTCCTCCCCTATTTTATTGAGTTACCAGTTGGATATTTCTCATTTCCCTTCTAGACCAAGCTGGTCCTCGGGAAAGAGGATACTCTCTTTCGACAAGTAGCAAAATAAAACTCTATTTTGAATTGCTCTTAATCTTGGAGCCTTTTCAGCAGAATATTTATTTATTTATTATTTATTTATTTTTCATGAACATTGTAAACAATGTTCATTGTGCTATTGGTGGCAATGATGAAGGTGGGATCCCCCCCCATGCCTACATCTGAACTAGTCTTCTAAAAATCATCTCCTTTCTTGATTAACTAGTTTGATATGTTATAGCATGAGAAGGGTATTTTTCTTCATGGCCTCATAGCCAAACTCTTTCAACATAATGGTAAAATATGCAGGCTGGCAAATGACTATCTGTGGGCTAGCAACCTAAAGAAAACATGGCATAGTAGTCTATTAAAAACACATGCTAGTTTCTGATTCACCAAGTCATCTTAAGCTCAAGTGAAGAGCATACTCCATAACAAGGTGTTCTTTTTAAATTATGCTCTGTCATTTTTCCTACATCATTAAAATAATTTACCAATATGTTACAAAGCGTCAAGCCTATAAAAATTTTTCAATCATTAAAACTAAGCTTTTGGAGGTATAATTTCCCAATGGTTTCTGTATAAAAACACATCCCTAAAATTTTCAATTATATCAGACCTGGGTTGTGCTATTTCTTTGATTTCTTGAAACCATTCAGAATATGATGGAAATCCTTCATTGCTTGATTTTCTAATTTTTTTCAACAACACAATTTATTCCTACTTCTACACTTAATATGTTACATCAGGTTCATTCTCGTATTTACCTAAGAAGCTGGTAAATTTAACTATTGCCTGTGGGATTTGACTTTGACTATGCCAACAACTGTTTTAGCCTTGTAAAAAGACCCTTGGTAGACTCACGCTTCTCAGAAAGAAGATATATAGGTAATTTTGAATGGATATTACTTGTAAATCATAACACCATAGTTTTGACACTCCCCGATAACAATGCCAAAATGGTGAGCAAAAGTCATGTCTCGAAAAATAATAATTTCTCTTCCATAAATTATCAATCCGGTAAGTTCATAAACTTACGAGTGTCACATATAGTATATGCCTGCAGTGCGGGGGAATGAATCCATTTGTACCTTATTTAGTTTGGTGGGGGATGTTCGTGCATTTGGATTTGGTCAAACCAAATAAAATTAAGTGCAAAAAATTAAATAAATAAATTACAACTAAAATTAAAGTGTTGAAAGTAAATGCGGGAAAATAAAATGCAGGAAAACAAATACACAACTGAATTAAAATAAAGCGGTAAATAAAGCAATAAACTATTTACAGAAAATAAATATAGAAATAAAACAAGGGAGGACTACTATAGGGAGTGGGGCCAAGCTCCCATAGATAGTATGCCCGACTAATTATGTAGAGCTTACTTTAAGTGAGTAAGAGGAATTACACTCTTAATAAATTATACAGAAACAATATAAAATAAATTTTGTGTAAAATTGATTCTCCCCATTCATCTAGCTTGTGTCTTTATATAAAGCACAACCAGATCTCGTTATAATAACAAATCAATCTATTTTAATCACATAACGTGATTAGTTACAATTGGTTTCTACACATATTTTATTCTATTATTTTGAAGTATGTCCATTCACTAGAAGGATAAATATAAAAAACCCTTAGGTGTACGTAAAAAACAAATCCCAAATTAATGCATCCTAAAGATAATGCTTTAAGAACTTTACAAGGTCAACCGACCAATCAGTTGATAATAAAAAATACTTTATTCTATTAATAATAATGCATTATTAAAATATCCCCCTTTGTCTTTACGTGCAACAATCTTCATAGCCCCTTGGTCAACCTAGTGAATGTTGACTTGGTCATATGGCATCTCCAATTGGGGTGCCTCCAAATATATGGGAGTAAGGTACCAATAAGGCACTTTTCCATGTATGGGAGTAAGGCACCAGTAAGACACCTTCCCATGTATGGGAGTAAGGTGCCAGTAAGACGCCTTCCCATGTATGGGAGTAAGGTGCCAGTAAGGCATCTTCCCATGTTTGGGATTAAGGCACCAGTAAGGTGCCTCCCATATATGGGAGTAAAGCGCCAGTAAGGTGCCTCCCATGTATGGGAGTAAGGCGTTGGAGTAAGGCGCCTCCTATGTATGGGAGTAAGGTGCCAGAGTAAGGCGCCGGAGTAAAGTGCTAGAGTAAGGTGCCCACTCCATATACCTTATATTTATTGAAGTAGAAGCATTCCGGGTCCAATTGGGATGTAGACTAGAAAACACCATATTAGTAGCAAAATTTGCATTTATACATAGTTTCCACTAGAAACATCCGTCAAGCATAATACTAAATTTTCTATCAGTTATATGCATAAGTTAAATAAAAATACATCTCACATGCTAATTAAACCAGTAATTATGCCCCTTAAGAATGTATGTAAAATGAGCATTTCTGGTGCTCCTCAAAGGTGTTGGAATATGTAATGCAACATTGTGTAAATTATTCTTAGACTAAAATATAAAGTCTAAAGAATAATATTTGAATTAGAAAATAATTCTATTTTATGTAAAAATATTCCCACCCAATTAATAAATAAAATAAGGGTGCTAGGAATATTTAATTTGTGGGAAAAAGTTATTTCCCCTTTTCTAGCAAATATTAAAAAGTAACCAATCACTTTTTAATATTTGATAGATGCCACTTGTCACACATCTCAAGATAATATTGTGATAAGATTATCTCAAGAAAGATTGTGATAAGATTTGTCACACATCTCAAGATAATATTGTGATAAGATTAGGGTAATTTTAGGGTTGTAGTAGAAAAGCTTCTCTTTAAATAGGGGTGTTGTCTACTACATCTTGTCATATCATGTTGATGCATATTGTTGCATAACATTGAAGCATTCTTGTATTGTTGAATCATTGAGTAATATAGTGAGCTTCATAGTGGATGTTTCCCTTCTTCATTTGAAGTAGGGTTTTACCACTTAATATTGGTGTTGTGGGTTTTCCTCTTTTGTGTGTGATTGATCTTGTGGAGCATTCTTCGATCTTGGGGAGACTTTGCTTGTCTCACATTTGGTATCAGAGCGGTTGGGATCTCCATCAAGTGTCTTCAATCCTTTGAGGTGAAAAACCCATTAAGGTATATATTTTTTTTTAATGCATGCATTTGATATTTGGGTATTTTATGCATTTGATATTTGGGCAAACTTATTTTGCAAATCTGCCATTAGGGTTTATAGATTTATTGTGTTTTTTTTATCTAGTTGTTAGATCTTTTGCAAATGGTGTTTTCATTTTAAATCTATAAATTTTTGGCATTGAGCTTTTGTTGGAAGGGTTTTGGAGCCAAACGGACCCCATGGTTGCGTCCGAAAGGCCCAAAAACCCTATTTCCATATATTATTTGCCCTATTTTGGTGAAAAATAAATCTGAGGCAATTTTTTTATTTGGGGGCCAAATGGCCCCCCACCCATTTTGTTGTACAGTCTGAATTTTTTTATTATTTTGTTTTTTAATAAAAAAATAGTCATTTTTTATTATTTTATTTTTAATAAAAAAATAGTCATTTAATAAAAAAATAGTCATTTTTTATTATTTTGTTTTTTAATAAAAAAAAAGTCATTTATTATTTTGTTTTTTAATAAAAAAATAGTCATTTATTTTATTTTAAGACCTAATAGTCATTTTTTTGCATAAATTGAAATGCATTTTTTATTATTGTATAATGCAACTAGAATCCTTTTATGCAATTTTTGGCAAATTTTTAGTCAAATTGTCAAATAATTTAGACCTTATAGTCATTTTTTTCTCACATTAACAATGGTTGTTTGTGAGTTTGCTTGTTTTGCAAGGTTATCCAAGTATGTTTTGGAGTATACAAGGCAATTTCGGATCAACTTTTTCACTCTCTTCCCCCTATTTTTATTAATTTCTTCTAATCTCTCTCAAGCATTTGCTTGAAGCATAATGTAAATTAATGTAACTTGTATCTCTCATAATGAAAGTAAAAGAGAATGAAAGTGAGAGAGAGAGAGAGAGAGAGAGAGTGTGTATTTGTGTTTTGCCTATTTTGCATCTCAACTAATCTAACTACTAACTTACTAACTTGCTACTAAACAATCTACTAACCAACTAACTTGCAATTTACTAATTTTCATATTAATCAAGAAGGTTAAAAATGAATCAACTTACTAACCACAACTTTAGTATTTGATTAAAATTTACTTAATCTTGCAACACAGTTTATATTTTCTAAACACCTATTGAATCCAAAAGAATCCGCTCTATCGGTAGCAAGTCCTTTTTGGGTCCTCGTACCCGTACCCTTTTGGGTAGCTTGGTTGACCTTGGGTGAGATGAATTGGCAATTCATTAGGCTATAGCAAAACCTTAAAATGAACACTAACTTACTAACTTATTGACTATCTAACATTTAACAAATGTTTTATGGTTCAATTCAAGTTAGTTTATTTTGTTGCAAGATGATTGTTATGGTTAGTTACCTTCTTATTGCAAGTTAATCTATTGCAAGTTGATCTTGGTTTATTTCCTTTATTCAATTGCAATATGGTTATAGTTGTTTATTGCAAGATGGTTATAGTAGTTCATGATGATGTTGATTATCTTTCATGATGATGCTTATCTCTCTTGATGATGCTTAATTTTGATTATCTTTCATGATGTTTATCTTTCATGATGATTATCTTTGATGATTGAAAAGTAGATTACTTGAAAGTTATGTTTTTTTATATATGCAAGTATGTTTATCTACTTTCTTATTGCATCATTTATTTCCTTTGTCAATGCATCTTATGTTTTGATTATGTTCACTTTCTAGAATGGTTGATCATGGAATCTCCTTCACACCTAAGCACATCCTTGATGGATCAAATTTTGGAATATGGGAACCAAGGATGAGGGCTGAATTTCAAGCAAGAAAGTTATGGCCCATTGTGAATGGAGATGAAGCAATCCCAACCCAGGCAAGGGCACTTGAGACATACAACAACAAGAGTCACCTTGCACTTTCCATGATTATCAATAGTGTGAGTGATGAGATATTGCTCACTATAAGCCATTGTGAGCATGCTAAAGATGCATGGGATTTGCTAAAACAAGTCCATCTAGGGTCCAACACATCAAGGAAATTCACTTTATTGTCCAAAATTCTTAGCACTATGCAAGGTGAAGAAGAAAGTGCCTTGATCTTCCTCTCAAAGATGAAAGACATGAGAACTCAACTATTGGCTTGTAATTGTGATTGGATAAGTGAGAAGCTCTTAAGCTTTATCATTTTGAGGAACTTGTCAAGCAAGTTCAAGAATTTTGTCACCATTATTGAGACTAGGCTAGAGCAAGAAGAGGATGGCATTCCTCTCAACACTCTTTCACAATTATTGATTCAACATGAAGAGTCTCTTAATAGAGACAAAGTGAATGGTCAAGTTTTCAAGGAGAAGAATGTTGCCTTGAGTGCCACTAAGGCTTCCTTCAAGAAGAAATACAAGGGAAGGAAAAATCAAAATTTCCAACCCAACAAGCCTAGAGTTGATTTCACTTGCAACTTTTGTGGCAAGAAAGGCCACAAGGAACAAAATTGTTTCAAGAAGAAGAAGATTGCAGAAAAGGAAGAGCAAGAAAAGGCTAAGGGACAAGGACCTAAGAAATGGTTTGGCAAGGGAAAGAAAAAGAACAACAATGTAAAGCAAAATTCTAATAAAAATGCCTTTGTTTGTGCCCTCTACTCCATTGACTCATCTACTTCTAATGAATGGGTGTTAGATTCTGGATGCACTAACCATATGTGTTTTGAAAAGGATAAGTTTGTGGACTTTCATAAGCACTCTTCAGATTCAGTTGTCATTGGTGATAATACTAGACTTCAAGTAGAAGGTGTTGGCAATGTTGTAATTGAAGGGAAATTACTTGATAATGTCCTATATGTGCCTAACCTTAGGAGAAATTTAATTTCAGTTTTGCAAGTTGCTAGAAGTGGTCACACTATTGAGTTCAATGCAACTTCATGGAGCATTAGGAAAGGCATGCTACCAATCATTACAAGTTATGTGAAGAATAATATTTATGTGTTAGGTGATGCTCCTCCTAAAGTGTGTTTAGCAACTAATGTTTCTCCTAGTAGCAAGCTTTGGCACTTAAGGTTAGGCCATACAAACTATCAAAATATTCAAATGATGAAGTCCAAAAATTTGGTTGAAGGCTTGCCTAACATTTCACCTATTCATGGTTTGTGTGAAACATGCATCTTAGGCAAGATGAGCAAACAAAAGTTTGCAAAGGACAAGTCAACAAGGGCCACACAAATTCTTCAACTCATTCATACAGATATTATGGGTCCATTACATGTTAGATCACTTGGTGGTGCATCCTATATTCTCACCTTTATAGATGATTATTCAAGAATGATCTTTGGGTATCTACTTAAGAATAAATCAGATTGTTTTGAGACATTCAAGGAGTTCAAAGCTTTGGTAGAAAATCAAAAGGGAGCAAAGATCAAAATGATTAGAAGTGACAATGGAGGGGAGTACAATAGCAATGATTTCAATGAGTTTTGTTCTTCTCATGGGATCAAAAGGCAGTTTACTTGTCCATACACTCCTCAACAAAATGGTGTTGCAGAGAGGAAAAATAGGACAATCATGGAGATGGTAAGATGCATGCTTGGTGACCACTTACCTCAATTTCTTTGGGGTGAAGCAGCCAATACAACAATCTACATTCTTAATAGGTGTCCTTCAAAATCAGTTGAGGGGAAGACTCCTTATGAGGTTTGGAATGGTAAGAAGCCAAATTTGTCACACTTAAGAGTGTTTGGATGTGATGCATTTTCATATATTCCTTCAGAAAAGAGGAAGAAATTGGACAAAAAGTCTCAAAAATGCATCTTTGTTGGCTATGATGCAGAACATAGGGGCTACAGGTTATACTCACCTTCTTCACGCATTGTATTTGTTTCAAGAGATGTCAAATTCAATGAAGACCTTCTTGAGTTAGAAAAGGGTGGGCCTTGTGTCAAAAGGACCAAGTGGTTGGATCATTCTAGGGGTCCTAAAGAGCAAAATTCAGTTAGCCAAAGGATAACTAGAAGTATGACCCTTAACATGTCTCTTCTAGCTAAGATAGAGAATGATCATGAGCCTACTTCTTACCAAGAAGCTTCACAACACTCTTGTTGGGTTGATGCCATGAAGGTTGAGATGGATTCTCTTCTAAAGAATAAAACTTGGGATCTAGTGCCTTATCCTAATAAGAGAAATGTTATTGGGAACAAGTGGGTCTATAGAATCAAGTACAATTCTAATGGAGAGATAGAAAAGTATAAGGCTAGATTGGTTGCTAAGGGTTATGCTCAAAAACATGGCATTGACTATGATGAAACCTTTGCACCAATTGCCAAAATGCCCACCATTCGGCTTCTCATTGCTATTGTTGTTGCTCAAGGTTGGCAGATTTTTTAGCTTGATGTGAAAAGTGCCTTTCTAAATGGTGATTTGGATGTGGATATCTACATGAGTCAACCACAAGGATTTGTTGTACAAGGTAAGGAAACACTTGTGTGTAAACTAAAGAAAACCTTGTATGGTCTGAAGCAAGCACCTAGAGCATGGTACATGAAGATTTCAGGTTACTTCTTGTCTCTTGGTTTTGATAAATGCTATTCAGATACAGATCTCTATGTGCTTAGGAAGGATAACTTGGTCATTTTAATTGCTCTATTTGTTGATGACCTTGTTATGACTGGAAATGAGAATGAGGCCATTTTTTATTTCATCTCCAAATTAAATTCAGAGTATGAAATGACTGACCTTGGTCTTCTACACTACTATCTTGGCATGCAAGTTTATCAGCATGAGGATTGTACCTTTTTGAGTCAATCCAAGTATATTGAAGATCTTCTTAAGAGGTTTGATTTGGAGGATGGCAATCCTACTTCCATTCCTATTTCTACAGGGGTTAAGTTGGAAGTAAGTACATAATCTCAGTTGGTTGATGCTACATTGTATAGGCAGCTCATTGGTAGTCTTCTTTATGTTACCATCACAAGGCCAGATATTGCTTTTGTAGTTGGTATGATGGCTAGGTTCATGCAGAAACCTTATATTGAGCACTTACAAGCTACCAAGAAGATTCTGAAGTACCTTTCAGGTACTAGAGATTTGGCACTCAAGTATTCTAGGCTTCCTTCCTTTGCTCTTTTTGGCTATGTTGATTCTGATTTTGGAGGGGATAGAATAGACAGAAAGTCTACCACAACATATGTTTTTAGTATTGGGTCTGCAGCTATCTCTTGGTCTTCCAAGAAGCAAGATACAATTGCTCTTTCTACAATGGAAGCGGAGTATAAGGCTATGACAGCAGCTGCACAGGAAGCGGTTTGGCTTCGTACCCTCATGAAGGAAATTGGCTTTGAGCAATTTGGTCCTTCACGTTTGCTCTCCGATAATCAATCAACTATTGCCTTGGCTAAAAATCTTGTAATGCATCAAAGGACAAAGCATGTTGAAATCCAAGCCCACTTTATCAGAGAGAAGGTATTGGATGGGACTATTCAGTTGGAGTATTGCCCATCATCTTCTAATTCTTCTGATTTGTTCACCAAACCTCTTCCCAAGGAGCAGTTTTGTAAGTTGAGGGACTCACTTGGTTTGGTGAAGTTGTCCTCAAGGGGGAATGAAGTGTAGTTACACTTGTGTGATGACAACTTCATCCTTATGAGGTGTTTTGTGCTATATATATGAGTTGATCTTTGGTGGTATAATTGCTTTTTGCATCTCTTTTGAACATGGTACTTTCTTGTTTGCCTTGTGCAACTTTTGTACATGTTACTTTGTAGATGGCATTGTGCAATTATGGTATATGATGCAATTGCTTTATGCGACTCTTTTACATGGTACTTTCTTGTTGCCTTGTGCAACTTTGTACATGTTTTTATGTAGTTGGCATTATGCAATTGGTTTATCATGGTACTTTCTTGTTAGCATTTATGCTACTTTTGTACATGATATTTTATGGTTGGCTTTATGCAACCGGTGTGCACACTTTATTATTTTCATATACCTTATGCAACTCTTGTACATGGTACTTTTTTGTTAGCTTGTGCTACTTTTGTACATGGTACTTTAGAGTTTGCATTATCATGGTACTCCTTGTTTGCTTTATGCAACTTTGTACATGATATTTTTTGATCAACTATATAGCACGTGACTATAAGTATGGCTTGGCATATTTTTGTGATGACTTATAGTTCACTATTTGTTAGATCAGTTTTGTTATCATCTTTGGATATTCATATATGTTGTGGTGAATATATTTATGATGATGTATCTAACTGATCTTATGTTGAGCTGCTTGTAGCTTGCAGGTACTTCCGTTTGGGGTTTTGCAGGCTTACTGAAGACACCCTTGTGATGTTTTCTTCTTGTCATTTGCAACCACTTGTGGTTGATGGATGGCTTTGTAAGCTGCTTGTATCTGAAGCTACTCCATTGGGGGCTTGCAGTCTCATTTTGGCCCATTTTGTATTGGTGCCTTATTGTAGACCATTCTTGGTCATAGAAGCTCATTGTAACTATATTACTCATTTGATTCTCATCCCCGTTTGTATCTTTAGGGGGAGAATGTTTCTTTGTTTCATAATTCCTTTCCCCAATATTGCATTAAGGGGGAGTGTTGGAATATGTAATGCAACATTGTGTAAATTATTCTTAGACTAAAATATAAAGTCTAAAGAATAATATTTGAATTAGAAAATAATTCTATTTTATGTAAAAATATTCCCACCCAATTAATAAATAAAATAAGGGTGCTAGGAATATTTAATTTGTGGGAAAAAGTTATTTCCCCTTTTCTAGCAAATATTAAAAAGTAACCAATCACTTTTTAATATTTGATAGATGCCACTTGTCACACATCTCAAGATAAGATTGTGATAAGATTTGTCACACATCTCAAGATAAGATATTGTGATAAGATTTTTCACACATATCAAGATATTGTGATAAGATTAGGGTAATTTTAGGGTTGTAGTAGAAAAGCTTCTCTTTAAATAGGGGTGTTGTCTACTACATCTTGTCATATCATGTTGATGCATATTGTTGCATAACATTGAAGCATTCTTGTATTGTTGAATCATTGAGTAATATAGTGAGCTTCATAGTGGATGTTTCCCTTCTTCATTTGAAGTAGGGTTTTACCACTTAATATTGGTGTTGTGGGTTTTCCTCTTTTGTGTGTGATTGATCTTGTGGAGCATTCTTCGATCTTGGGGAGACTTTGCTTGTCTCACAAAAAGTTCCTAGAACCTGGTTGGAAAATTTCAAGGGAGGAGGCCCGACATTGATGCCATAAGACATTGGGCCCTAGTTAAGTGGAAGCCTAAGGGAGCTCTGGACATTGTGGTAGCTTCCAATGTTTTTTTCCTTATTAAGCTTAACTACAAGGAGGATTCAAAGAAGATTTTGGGTTGAGGTCCTTGGTTCTTTCCTCAATTTTAATCCCAAAACCCAAAAAATTAATTTGGTTCCATTGTGGGTTAGATTACCAGATCTACCCTTCCACCTTTGGCATGTTGATATTCTTAGAGGCATAGCTAAAGCCATAGGTGAGCTAGTCCTAATTGACTCGACAACTAGGGCCAAATCCATATTAGTCTTTGCTTGTATGTGCTTTGTGGTGGACCCTAAAGCTAATCTTCCGAATCACATTAATCTACTTTCAAAGTTCAAGCCATGGATTTAGCCTATTGTATATGAGAATCGACCAGTGAAATATTTGGTCTGTAATAAATTTGTCCATGTCCTTGGCTCATGCCCAATCCAAAACAAGAAGGCCCATTTCAAGAAGAACTGGGAGAAAAGGAATCCAGAGCAAAATTGAGACCATCTCTTGGAAAATTAGGCAAGATCTGATTCTGTTGGTCCCTCAGTCGAGGATTTTGGTTCAAAGGAATTTATTGAGGAAGATATTTAGCAAATGGCTTAAAATGATAATGAAAAGGTATGTCTGATCTCAAGAAATACTTATTCTAGCCTACCAATGTTCAAAAATGAATATTTAACTTTTGAGACTCCAATCCCTAAGGAGTTTCTCAAAAATTCTTTTCAATACCTAAACTCGGAGGAGGTTGAGCAGGATGGCTCTGAAGACCCTCATGTGGGAGAGGGATATCCTCAGAATATGGAGTTAAAAATGGACCTCCCAATTTTGGGTAATGTCAAATCCCCCTCTAGTGAAGGTTCCTCAAGGGTAAGGATGCTACATCCTAAAACCACAATCTTGCACAAGGGCCCGATTGATGTGGGAGTTACAAGGAAGGTAGATAAACCATCCTATAAAGTTAAAAGAAGAAAAGAGATGAAAGTTGATATTACTAAATGAAGTTCAATCCAAGCTCAAGTTCAAAAAGAAAAAGGATACAAAAGGTAAGTAGTTGAAGCTAGATTCATTCTATCAATACCCCCAATCTAAGGATGGGGGTTTTCTTTCCAAGAATTATAAATGAAAATTTTATCATGGAACATTAGGGGCCTTAATGGGATACCTAAACATCATGTATTGGAATCCATTAAAAAATATTTTAAACCAGATATAATTTTGTTGCAAGAAACAAAAATGGATAATAGTGGTGCTAAAATAGTTAAGAGGAAGGTTTGCAAGGAGGCTAAGTTCATAGCTAACTCAGCTAACGATGCCTCAGGGGGTCTCTTGTGCATGTGGGACCATAAAACCATTGATGAGTTGGCTGTGTTCATATCTAACCGAGTTATTAGCATCATTTTTTGTTCTAAGGATTCAGGGTTTAAATGAACAACCTTGAATATTTATGCCCCAAATTTGGGACCCTCTAGAATCATGCTTTGGGATTTCCTTGGTTCTATGAGAGAACATTTTAAAGGAGAGGTCTGGATTTTTGAGGGTGATTTCAATACACTCTTATATCCATCTGATAAAAAAAGAGGAACCTCGATGCTCAGTAGAATGGATGAATTTACCTCTTTTATTTACTCCCAAGAGCTGATAGATTTGGACATGAAAGGGTCAATATTTACATGGAGTAATAGGCAAATTGGGAGTCAAAACATTTAGGTTAGGCTGGAAAGAATACTGGTGTCTAAAGAAGGTATCTCAATTTTGGTGATGCATCCTTATACTCTCTCCCTAAGCTAGCCTCAAATCATAATCCAATTTTTCTTGAGAAGACACATGATTCGGCCTTCTTTCCCTAGACATTTAGATTTGAAGCAATGTGGATTCAACACCCTAGTCTAGAATCAAACATTAAGGAATAGTGGAGTCATAGATTTTTATGTTCTCAAATTAAAAAAATAGCCTCCAAGTTGAGATTTATAAAGGTAAAGCTGAAGGATTGGAATAAGCAAGTTTTTAGAAATATTGTCACCAGAAAGATAGATATTCACAACTAGTTGCAGGAGGTTAAGTAGATAGCCAAAACTCGGGGTTACTCTGTAGAATTAAAGAGGCAAGAATTATCTATTATCACAAAGCTCTAGAATGTTCTAGTAGGGGAAGAAATTATGTGGAGGTAGAAAGGTAGGGCCCAATGGCTTAAGGAGGGTGATTGAAACACAAAACTTTTTCACTCCACTGCGTTGAGGTATAGGAGTAACAATAGGATTAGGGTGATTGTGAAAGCAAATGGAGAACTCTCCAAAGAAATAAAAGAGATTATATTTGAGGTAGTAAATTTTTTAAGGACCTCTTGTGTTTCACGTTAGCAAAAAATCAACAGGATGAAGATCACTTACTGAATAACATACCACCTCTAGCATCTGTAAATATGAATAATGTTTTGGATACTGTATTTTCAAATGATGAGATTAGTAAAGCAATTTTTGCAATGGGCGAGCTCAAAGCACCAGAACCTGATGGGTTTCCCCCAATTTTTTTCAAAACTTTTGGCATATTTTTGGGTCAAAGATCTGTGATGCCATTAGAGATGTTCAGTATTCGAAATGGATCCCTTTAGATGTTAACTCTATGTTTTTGGTACTTATCCCTAAAATGGTTGATGCTAAGGATGTTGTAGCTTATAAGCCTATCAATCTGTGCAATACTATTTTTAAAATTTTGATGAAGAGCCTGGTGAATAGATTGAAACTTTTATTACCAGGAATCATTAATACCTCATAAAGTAGTTTTATGGTTGGGAGGCAAATTCTAGATGGAATAATTGCAGTCCATAAAATCATCCATTCAATGACAAAAAGTGGTAATTCTAGGACCTTGCTCAAAATGGATATGAACAAAGCTTACAACAAGGTTTATTGGGAGTTTCTCTTCAAAGTCTTGCATAAATTTGGCTTTATTCATGAGTGGACAAGTTTGATCAAATAATGTGTCTCTTCAGTCAAGTTCTCGATTATGGTGAATGGCTCTCTAACGAGATATTTTCGAAGCTACAAGGGAATTCGTAAAGGATATCTATTGTCCCCATACCTTTTTATTTTATTGGTGGAATATCTGGGGTGGGACATCAAATCTGACTATTCTATTATAGGCCTTAAGCCAGCTATGCCCATCAGGCCCATATCCCATCATCAATTTGCTGATGATAGTTTTCTATCCTTTCAAGCTTAAATTCCACAAGCAAAATTAATCAAATGTATCCTATAATATTATGAATAGGTAGTGGGTTAGAAGGTTAGTTTGAGGAAAAATGTTATTTTTTCATCAATACTCCTCCAGTAAGGTAGTTGAGGATTACAAATATTTTGGGATGTAATATTGGGTCTCTCTCTTCAACCTACCTGGGGATGCTAATATTTTTTATGGATTTAAGATCATGCCTATGATAATCGATTGTGGAGCATGTCTAGAGAAAGATTTACAAGCTAGAAAGGGGCTCTTCTAAGCCAAGCAAGAAAAGTGATGTTAGTTAATGCCACCCTTCAAAGCATCTCGATATATTTTCTTTCTCTATTCCGAATCCTGGGTAAGATTATTGAAAGAATAGAATAGATCCAATGCTCATTTCTTTGGTCAGGAGCAAGTGAGAAAAATAAATTTCATCTAGTGGTGTGGGACCAAGTATGCAGTAAGAAGGAGGAGGGCGGTTTAGGCCTTAGAATATTGAAATCCATGAACAAAGCTCTTTTTGGCAAGCAGGGTTGGAGATCGGTTCAAGAGGAGAAAGTGGTATGGGTTGATATTATCAAATACAAATACCTAAATTATGGAAAGAATTTTATTAGATATCCTTTACCCCTCTAGGGTTTAGCTTTTTGGTCTAGATTGATTCAATGTATATCGTATATGCATAGAAGAGGTAGGTGGTATTTGAGAGATGGTAGGTCTATTGACTTTTGGAGTGATGTGTGGGTGATTGATATTCTATTGGAATCAAGATTAGAGATGGCTTTACCAAAGTTTTCTAACTTTAGATAATCTCAAAAAAATAGGTATGATTTTACCTAATGCTTGTTTCTTGTGCAGAAATACAGAGGAATCCTTGCTCCATCTTCTTTTTAGTTGTTCTTTCTTGTAATAGGTTTTCAACTACTTTTTCAAATATTTGAACATCTAATGGATGTTTCCAAACAACCTAGAGGATGTGTTGACCCAATAGGTTTCTCCCTTACTGTCTCTCTACCTTTTTTGGTTTTTAAAATTCATACTTCCTCATATCTGGTGGTGGATTTAGAAGGAAAGAAACTCAAGGGTGTTTAAGGATGTTGCTCATTCGACTAAATTTATGGCTTTGTAGGTGATTTATTTTTTGTGGAGAATATTAGAACCCTAAATTTGAATGTTGTGACTATAGAGAAGGAATGATCAGTGGATATATCTCTTGGATTCAATGCCAATCCTCAACCATTCAAACCTGATGTGTCTCTGGATAGAGTCAGGGTTAAGTGGGAACCACCTCTAATTGGTTGGCTAAAGTTGAATTTTTATGGTGCATCTAAAGGAAATCTAGGTCCTATAGGTATTGGAGGTATTGTAAGGAACCATGATGGCTTGATAATTTTAGCCTTTGTTGATAATCTGGGTCATAAAACTAGTCACTTCGTCGAAGCCAGGGTCTTGTTCCAAGGATTTTCTCTATTGGGTATGAAACTAATCATTGAAGGGAACTCCCTTAATATTATAAATATGGCAAGAGGGACTCAATATCCTACATGGACTATTTCAAACCTTCTTCTATAAGTTCAGAGATACATCCAAAATCTAGAAGAGGTTTAGTTTAAGCATACATACAAGGAAGGTAATCGAGTGGTCGATCTATTGGCTGACAAAGAAGTTATTCAGAATGGTTTAGTGGTGTGGTAGGATAATTTCTTGATGGATATTGCTTCTATCGATAATGACCTCATACACAATTAGCTGATCTGGTCAAGTTGTTATTGATGACTTGGCTGAAAAAAATTGAGGGCGCTTGTTGATATTGGGTTTTCACACCAAATTTCATATCTCTAAGCTACTATTTCCTCACTGTAAGCCATAATATCCAATGCAAAATAAATTATTGCCTTGATGGATTGGAAGGCTTGGGAAAGCAATGACATCATGGGGGATAATGGGACTGGTGCATGGCTCAATTTATGGTTCAGGTCCTGCTACTGATATGTGTTTGGGTGGTTCTCTTTGATATCCTGATTTAGTTTCAATTTGTTTTAAGTATTAAATTATATATGGTCTTGCCTATGTACTAGTTTGTCTTTGGAAGGGGTAACTCCTCTGATTGATCATTCCTCGATTATTACTGGATGTAAGTAATTTTGGCTCCCTCTTTTTGGGCAGGGCTTAGTCTCTTTTGTACAAGGTTTGGAGATCCTTTCAGAACTCCTTCATCCATCTAATCAAAAAATTATATAATTTATTTAAAAGTAATACTTTGTTTACCTAATTTAATTAAATTATTATTTTTTTAAGATTTTAATTTTAATTTTTTTAAAGTAGAGTTTTTGAAAGGGTTGTACTTTCCATTTTACATCGATTTAGTCACATTGAGCTATTTAGTGCCATCGATATTTGAACTTTCATGTGGGCTACATCAACTATTTTTCCCAACCATTGAACCAAGGACCCATTGACAAGAATAATTTAATTTTATATACATCACATTGTGATATTTCGTGTTGCCAATATTTGAACCTTAGTGTGGAATACATTGTTAGCTTTTGAAGCCTTAATACTAATGTAAATATCATAGGATAAAATATAATGAAGTTGCAATATAATAAATCATATAATAGTCACAATGATAATACACTCATAATAATCATATAACAATACTCACAATATTGCACACAAAGTACTAAAAATGCTATTGAATAAATATCTACTAATGCAAGCATAAATATTTGCATGTTCGATGAATATTACAATACTTTGTCATAAATATATAATTGTATGTGACTCCTTAATGAAAAATAAACATGGCAAAGTAGTGCTTTAAAAATGTAAACTATTTTTTGATTCACCAAATTGTAGATGCGTAAGTGAAGAGCATACTCCTAGTGCTACGAGCTTTTTGGTTCACTAGATCACATTATGTGCAAGTAAAGAGCATAATACCAACAACAAAAAAATATTATAAAATATAAGGAAGAAAAAGAGAGATTATAAACTTAAAGAAAGAGACGAGTAAGAAAGGAACAAAAAATATTTGAT
This sequence comes from Wollemia nobilis, assembly GCA_028583015.1. Lineage (NCBI taxonomy): Eukaryota > Viridiplantae > Streptophyta > Pinopsida > Araucariales > Araucariaceae > Wollemia > Wollemia nobilis. The sequence continues at coordinate 1,089,236 of JAQPPZ010011269.1, read as the reverse complement.
TAAATTTGTATGTTGCACTCTTGACCTTCACTCTTCTTTACAACTCTTCACTTTCCTATTTTAAGGACATGTGCACACTTACATAATGGACACTTGTGCACATTTACACTCATAACACTTGCACACATATTTACATGACACTTGTGCATTTCTTGCACATTATTACATTACATAAAATATTAACTCACTCACTAATCTACGACACAACCCTATTCTAATCATTATAATAATGTACCAAGGAGGTACATTGACATGTTCCAAATAATATAATATTTTCCAACACCCCCTTGTATTACATTATATGGTTATTGAATACTTTAGTCTTCAATATAATCTTCATATTGATCTTGAATATTATGTTGTCTTGCTTCTTTTACTCTGTTGTATTTTTGTATTTTGATCAAGTGAATGATTAGTATCTTTCAAAAAATCATCTTCATAAATTACTAATTTTTTTGAAAGAGCTTTGACTTCATTTTCTATAATAGTTTCTTCTAGTTCTTGAATTTCCTAAATTTCTTGAGCTAGATGACCCTTTTGATTTACTTCTCTATATTGCAATTGAGGTTGATTATATTGATACTGAGAAGGGTACTGATATAGAAATTGTTGCTAATGTGGATGGTACTAAGTTTGATATTATCTTGGTTGTATTGGTCTATTTTTTTTACCACTTTGATTTATCTTATTTCCTTGAGGTTGATTCATTCGATTATATCTATAGAAATTTGTATTATGATTCATATTTCTACATATATTTGACAATATCTATTATTCCATTTAAAACTATCTCTTGAATTTGAAGCAACATTTTCTTAAGTTATCTTTTGATATTAAGGTAATTTTAGTAATTTCATATTTGACTAAATTCTCCACTTCATACTCTTGTAGTATATTGACTAACTCATCAAATGAAGTATCTTTACTTAGAATTTGCAAATATGTAACTAGATGCTTATAGTTTTTGGAAGGACTCTCAAGATCACTTAAACAAGAAATTTGTCCTCTACCTTTTCTCCTAAGGTTAATAGATTTTTTATATGTCTACCACTCTTCTTAAAAATAGTTCAATGCTTTCACCACTATTAACTTTTAAAGAATGCAACTAAGTTTGAAGATTCAAAATAGTAGCTTTATTATTTGCTTCAAATATCTTAGCTAAAGTATTCCATGCTTTTGTAGAGGTTTATGTTGTGCTTATCATCTATAATTAAAAATGTTATTATCATAAGAGCTTTGGCTTTTCCATCTTCATATTTTTGAATTTCTCTATCATATTCAATAGGTTTCATTTTTGTTCCACTAACAATGTCCCAAAGTTTTTCTACTATAAAAATTGATTTCACTTTGTTTTTCCATGAAGCATAATTAGGACCTTTGAGAAGTTGAGATTCTAAAAGAAATAATTTGTTGTTTGACATAGTGGCACTCATATAACCTTTGAAGTTGACTACCTTATATCTCCCTAGGTTTTGAACCAAGCATTTCTAATTTTCTAATTAAAGAAGAACCTATGAAGTTGAATTCCTTATGTCTCCCTAATTTTTTAGAAACTAAGTAAGAATTTTGTAAATTTATTATTCCTAAATGTGAAGTAAACTTCTTTATCTCTCCATTATTTAATAATTTGCAAATATTATATATATCCTTGAATTTCAAGAATTAATAAAATAAAACCTTTTAAATACTTAGAAAAATTTTAAAAACTTTATACTAAGAAATATTTACCTCTACTTATCACTTCAATTCTAAAAACAAATAAAATATCAACTATGCTATTAATTAATTTATCCCTCCCAATTAATATTAAAAAAATAATAATAATCTTAACCTTATCACTCCACTTAACTTTAAATAAATTTTAATTTTAATATTAATTTATCAAAACCTAAAATATACCTCTCTACTCGCAGCTTCTTGGAACGAATTTGGTGCTGAATTTTGGCAAGAACTCTCTGGACATTCCTATGTTCTTCTCTAAATTGAATGAGTTTGTGTGTTTATTTGATGGCTGCCTACCTTGGAATAAGAGGTGCACGCCATGCAAGTGCTTTATTTGAAGCATATTGGAGAGTGTTTCATTTGAGTTTGACTAAATATTTCACTCCCTCGAGTTGCACTCAAAATTCTATTGTTACATCTAACTTACTTCTAATGTTCCACTGATTAGATATTTGTTCACCTGGTGCTTGAATTACTATCTCTTGGTGCATCACTTTAAAAAATTTCTTCGAGTGTTTGAATTCACTTTGCTCTGCATTCACAAGATGCCAAAGATTTGACTACCACACACTTGGGCATAGAACTTTATTAGGTGTTCAATGAGATGTTCCAATTCAGGTTTGAATGGGTGTTTAATTAATTGATTTGTATGCTATTCCTTTGCTGCCAACTTCATGAATGAACGTTAATTTGATGTATTACAATATTCCATGCATCCCTTGACTTCTCCTATCCTTTATTAACACTTGATGAATTCAAATATTGCTTTGGCATTCCAAAATTTTATTGCACTCCAATGTTCTAAAATGATCCAAAGTCTATTGCACTCTATCTTCGAATGGTACTTCACTTGGCATTGTCCCCGTGGTGTTTGACCTAGATTTCATGCTTGGTTCTCCAAAAATTTGAGCTTCCCTTGGATTTGTCTCCTCTCTTAATTAAGATAATTCTAGTGAGAGCATTTTTATTGCTCTCTACTCGTTCGATGCTTATGCTTCTCTCTAATTGTACTATACTAAAAAATAGTGGTACTTCAATTCCCTACATGCACTTGAGTATGGTGACACTTCAATTATGTACTATACTTGAGGATAGTGATACTTACACTTCCTCTTAACTAGACTACATTATCACTTTAGCTCTTATCTTCACTCTCCCTATGGATTTGATCTGCATTCTCCCTATGACTCCCTCTTTGATTCTAATCTTTTTCTTGATGCAGGTGTAGGTGCAATTATGGCTTATGTTCTCTAGTGCAAGAGACTCAAAACATTTTTTAGCAACTTTATATTAACTCCTTATTGGTTGGTGGCTCTTTTGCACTTTTATTGCTCCCACCTATGCTCAGTTCAATTCTAAACATTAATTTACCTAACTAATTCTTGTTCTTCCTTATTTCTTTTTATTTACTACAACTGTTGCTTTCTTGCAGTAGCATGCTAGCTCATGATTTTTAATTTTGAAAATCAAGATTACTCCTTTTTAATATCTACCTTGCTTACTCCCAAACAATATCCTTGTCTTTGAAACCACATTCTCTTGTTGATTTATTCCCTCTGTAATATGATGTCCTCCTTGTTTTCTTGAAGAATTTTAATCTTCCATTTTCTCATATATATGAGCTCTTCTTTTTACTAATAAGAGATTTTATCAATCCTTCACAATGGACATATTTCTACCAGATTCTTTTCTCATTATACATCCTTCCTATTAAAAATCAAATATGACCTCTTCTCTTATTAAAGACCACTATATCTCTTATGATGGACCTATTTCAAATGGGTCTCATTCATTGTCTTCAATATTCAATAGGATCTCTTTCTTCGGTCTCCTATATATTTCTTTTATGGGACCTCTTTTCTTGGGTCTCCTATATCTTTTTCTTCTATGGGACCTCTTTTCTTGGGTCTCCTATATCTTTTTCTTCTATGGGACCTCTTTTCTTGGGTCTCCTATCTCTAACTTCTATGTGTAGAGGGGGAAAACTGACCTATTGGGTACGATTCTTGGTTGGATCCATTGGGATTCAAGGTGACTTTGGGGGTGTGTTATAATCTCTACACTTGAGGTCTTGAGAGATTGAAGGGTTCACCAAGAATGGTTTTAGGACTTACTCCAAGTTTGGGATGGAAATGTCTAATGTGTATATTGAGAAAAAACCTATGCTTGGATTTTCTAAGATCTAAGCTATGAAAAATGGAAGAACAATGCAAGATAAAAAATGCAAGAAGACAAGAAACCAACCCTAGGATGATTATTTATTTTAAATGATTACTAAAATCTAACTTGCAATAATATAAATCTTTTCTTCTTTAGCAAGGGTTTTAAAAGAACACAAAAACAATATTAACCCTAAAATGCAAACTATATACTTTATCTCTTTCAAATACCTAGAAATATAACCAAAATATTTTCCCTTTATTTATGATCTAGGGTTTGGACAGAAAATGGACAAAAATAAAACAACAAATAGCCTAAAAATTCAACTTAGGGTACTTATCTGATCTAGTGGTTGACCTTAGCTTTAACTTGCATCAATAATATCCAAAAAACTTCATAGTTTGAAGAATAGCTTCATAGTACCTGTTGGCATTTTTGCCACATTTATTGTTATTATTAATTATGAATGCTTAAGTTGTGGCCCAATGCAGTTTTGTGAGTTCCGAGAATTAAATGCAGTCCAAAATTAAATAATTTGAGGATTTCCAATGCATTCAAGGTCAAAGAAGCACCCAGGCCACCAAAATTGAAGGATTTATTAGTTCGAAGCTGTTGTTCGTGGATTGAGTCAATGGTTTCATGCATATTTTAAAAAAACAATTTAATGAAGGTGGTTCTTCGAAGCTGACATGTAAATTGCATTCAATTTTGTGGGTCTCCAAGGCTGCAATTAAGGGGATCGTGTGCATAATTTCCAATGCATAATTTTAGATCACAAGGAAGTCGGTTTCAAATATTTAATGCTACAAAGAGGACGGCCCTCTATAAAAACCAATGTAAGCTTCATTTGAAAGGGTGGTTGGAAAAAGTTCTCTGCTAGAAACTGAAGTGCATTTGCAAGAATAAAGGATTGGCTTCTAATTTTTCAAGCGGTTGCATTGGTGATTTCCTTTCTGTTCCTATTGCATTTCTAATAGTATTTGTATTTCTTCATGGCTGTTGCATTTAAATTCTGCATATTGGATTTATGTACTGTCGTGAGAGTATGATTCTTGGAATGTGATTTTGGAGGGTTTCTCTGCGTACATCGTGCAAAAGTTAGGTTGATAACTTTTATTGCTTGTTGTTGCTGCACTTTAAATTTCCTGCTGTTATTTTACGATCCCATAACTTCGGCCTGCGGCCATATTTCCCATTCCTTTCTACAACTTTTTAATTTCTTTCCAGTAACCCTTATCTTAACCAATTTTAGAATAGTGAAGGGAACCAGCCCACTCTGGAGATTGGTCTGGAAGCCATTTCTTGCTTCCAGCCTTTCAATGTTGGCCGGGTCTAGGGTGCACTTGTAAAATCCTTTCCTGTGGCAGATTTTGGACCAACAGTTTTTGGCACGCCCGGTGGGACAGACTTCTTCTGTCTCACAAAAATCCACATTTGTTTTACCACCCGGAGGTCTCAAGATTTGATGAGCTGTCTTGACCTCATAGCGGAGATTTGTAAGTTCATTTGGCGACTTTGCTGAGTTGAAGATCTGAATTTCTTGATCGTGGACGCCTATTTTTTTTTTAAAGTTCAAATAATGTTCATTTGGTGACTCTGACTTAATGGCGATAGCCGTGATCCCGCAAACCACTGCTACAAAGGCAAGGGTTTTTTCTAGATGGGATGATCCTGGCTCTCTGAATCTCCAAATCCGACATGAAATTCCTGAAGGTGCCCTGAAGGCCCTGGCAAAATATGATGGTACCAAAGGCATGGCTCTGGCGCATGTTGAAGATATTGTGACTTTGTCAATGATCCATGTCATAAATCATGAAGATGTCATGATCAAACTTTTGGTCTTGTCTTTGGAAGGAAGGGCATTGTAGTGGTACAGACTGCTCAAGCGTCGAAGCATCAGCTCATGGGATGATCTAGCGGGAGCACTAATCAGAAGATTTGACGAAGATCCCTTTTACAGTTCTTTGGATCTCTATCAGTTTTTAATGTACATCAAGAGAGCACCTCTAGAGAGCATCACGGATTTCAATGTCCAATTCTTGAGAAGCTGGAAGAGAATTCCAGAGAAGATCCAACCATCACCCACCCAGGCCCACCTCTTCTATGTTCGAGCTTTCCATCCTGACATAGGCCTCCTGCTGCTGCAATCAGGTGAACAAAGGTTCCCGCAAATCTTTGAGGAAGCAGTGCGAGCGGAAAAACTTTTGCTCTTATCAGGAAAATTACCGTGGGGAGAAACTCCATTACTTTCTTCGGTAGTTGCTGCTCCTGTCCATCCCGTGCAATATGTTTCATGCCAGATCCCTTATACTGTACAGAAACCTGAGATGCCGTTGTGTGGAGCTCAAGGGACAGATCTCATCCAAAGCCAAGGATTGGCAATGAACAAGATGGTTGCTTGCAGTTTTCATAAGGATATGGATTCAGAGGATATAAGCAAAGAAGAAGAACGAGACTCAAGTGGCAGAACTCGAGCATCAAGAAGGCATAGCTATGCAAGTCACGCAAGCATGTAGTCAGAACTCGTTAAATATGTCAGATCAACGAGTAGAGTCTGAAGAGATCTTGAAGAAGGAACTGTTGCTGGACAATTCCTGTGATTGGATCCAGGAGTTGGAGGAACTTGTTTTCAGTCCACAGTCAGAGAACTTTTCAAGATGGTGGGGTTTCTTTTCTGCATTATTTGTCAGTTGTGTAGGTCCTGGCATGTATGATAACTTGCCAGTGTCTGAAATATGGAGAACTTCAGGAAGAAGCCAGCCCAATTTCAAGGACCGACTTAAGTATGATCAAATCTGGTCGGGACACTGCAGATTTATCGGATAACCCTCTGAGACCGGGTTTGTGGTGACGACATGCCAATCATGTCGTAAACTTATGTATATAGTATAAAAACAAAAAACAAAAAAAAATAGAAAAGAGAAGAGAAAAAAAAAGAAGAGAGGTATTGTTTTTATTTGTTCATCTCGGCTCTTTTTGCATGCGAGCCGTAGGTGCTTGTTTTTCTTTTGTTTTTCTCCTCCCAACAGTTGGTGGCTTTCTAGCACTTTCTTCTTTTCCCTTCCCTTTTTCTTTCCTTCCTTTCTTCATCTTCCTCCTTCTTCTTCTTTTTCTTTTGTAGTAAAAAAAAAAACAAGCCACGGCTGTTGTTTCTTTTCCCCATTTCTATTATTCCCGTCCCTTCTTATCCCTTTCTTCTAAGTTATGTCATTTTACGCATTTATTTACAGTTCAGTTCATTTTAATTCCACAACCTTCATATTTCCATTTCCATTCCATTAGTTCATTTACTTTCATTCCATTTCCATTGCAGCCGGTAGTACAACCGCATTCTGCTACTGTGTTCACCGTATCACTTTCACCCATTTCATCACTCTATTATATTACCATTCCATTTGCAGTCATCGTTGCGCAATCACAAGATCTCACTCCATCCTCCCACTCCATTTTTTTCATGACCAGTTATGTGCAGGTTCTTGCAGTTTTAGCTTTTTAGCAGAAGAGTATTGCAGCAGTTCACTAAGATGTATCACCGTAGCCAGCTTTCTGTTCTGATATGACTCTGTGCCCAATGGATTCAGGCCTGGATTCTTGCATACAGCGAGCTGTATACCCCACGAGCCACCAAGAATGTTGGCATTTTTTCCACATTTATTGTTATTATTAATTATGAATGCTTAAGCTGTGGCCCAATGCAGTTTTGTGAGTTCCGAGAATTAAATGCAGTCCAAAATTAAATACTTTGAGGATTTCCAATGCATTCAAGGTCAAAGAAGCACCCAGGCCACCAAAATTGAAGGATTTATTAGTTCGAAGCTGCTGTTCGTGGATTGAGTCAATGGTTTCATGCATATTTAAAAAAAAACAATTTAATGAAGGTGGTTCTTCGAAGCTGACATGTAAATTGCATTCAATTTTGTGGGTCTCCAAGGCTGCAATTAAGGGGATCGTGTGCATAATTTCCAATGCATAATTTTAGATCACAAGGAAGTCGGTTTCAAATATTTAATGCTTGCAAAGAGGACGGCCCTCTATAAAAACCAATGTAAGCTTCATTTGAAAGGGTGGTTGGAAAAAGTTATCTGCTAGAAACTGAAGTGCATTTGCAGGAATAAAGGATTGGCTTCTAATTTTTCAAGCGGTTGCATTGGTGATTTCCTCTCTGTTCCTGTTGCATTTCTAATAGTATTTGTATTTCTTCATTGCTGTTGCATTTAAATTCTACATATTGGATTTATGTACTGTCGTGAGAGTATGATTCCTGGAATGTGATTTTGGAGGGTTTCTCTGCGTACATCGTGTGAAAGTTAGGTTGATAACTTTTATTGCTTGTTGTTGCTGCACTTTAAATTTCCTGCTGTTATTTTCCGATCCCATAACTTCGGCCTGCGGCCATATTTCCCATTCCTTTCTACAACTTTTCAATTTCTTTCCAGTAACCCTTATCTTAACCAAGTTTAGAATAGTGAAGGGAACCAGCCCACTCTGGAGATTGGTCTGGAAGCCATTTCTTGCTTCCAGCCTTTCAATGTTGGCCGGGTCTAGGGTGCACTTGTAAAATCCTTTCCTGTGGCAGATTTTTGACCAACAGTACCCTAGAAAATTTGATTAGCATTTGGGGGTCTACTTAGGCCACTGTGTGACGGAGCTCGAAGGCACATAAGTCAAGTCCCCTTGGTTCTTTTAGCTAACCTTTTAAAAGTAGAATGAATTTTTACCTTTGGAACAAACACAATTATATATGATAATATGAAGTAATGAATCAAATGCAAATAAAATGAATATGATGTTAAGCTAATATACAACTAGAGATCTAGGGTTTTGGTACAAGTGGCTACCCCCAAACTGGTATGATTTGGATGTAAGTGAAATTGAATGATAGAAGTTGAAACAGAATGGAAACAATGCAAAATAAATATGTAAGCCAAAACCCTAGGGTTTGGGGATAAATAGTTGTCCCCAAGCCTATCTTGACCAGATCCATACCCTATAAATTATGGAGAGCAGATTTGTTGACCAAAAGAAAATAGATGGTAGAAATGCAGGGTGGAAAAAAATAATATTTTTTCCAAATCCATACCCTATAGGAGATGGGATATGGATTCGCACCAAGAGACTTAAAATAAAGAATCCAGGTACAAAATACAGCTCTAACACAAAATAAAATGATTTAAAAGCTAACGAATGCAAAGAGACAACCTGATAAGCTTGTAGAAGAAGCAAGAGCAAAGACAGATGATATATCTTCCTTTAATAAGACAAGTTCATAATCAAGGTTCCTCCACTTGTAAATCATAAGAAGCACATTAAATATAAAGCACCAAAGCACCAAGAACACTGACATAAATGAATATTGCACAAGAGGTCACTTAGGAACACTTCACACATCAATATTACCAAAATAAAACTTCTCTAAAAAAGGGATCCAAACCCCCTTATTTATAGAGGGTTTGGAGGGCTAAAGAAGGAAGAAAACAAAAATTAACCTTGGCCAAGCCAACACCACAAAACTTCGACTCAAAAGTTAAACATTTTGAGGAAAAATCCTAAATTTATCAAGAGAGAAAAACAAAGCAAAACACAAGAAAAGAGGGTTCAAACTTGTACTTAGCAATTTTGAGAGCCTCCCAAAGGATTCTAAATAAAAATAACTGATTTGGATGGGTCAATTTTCCATGTCTACATTTTTTCCCCCTCTTTGATGCATTTATGGCCTAATAAATGTGTCAAAGAAATATGTATACACATATTGGTAAAATATGATAAACACAAAATGAGGTGGCTAGTTTAGAAGAAAGGGGTGGAAAAAATGGTTTTAGTTTGGACACTTTTAAATTTTTGTATATAAAATGAAGCATTAGGGACATTAACGCCTCTCAAGTTGGGGTTCCCCTCAAATTTTAGAAGGAATGCAAAATATTTGAGGAAAATCAAAACATTTGACTGAGAAAAAACATTGTGGCAAACAATGAAAAAGGAAAAATGCACCAAAAGGAAGAAATAGGAGAGAGAAAAATAAAAAAGAGAATAAAAGGAAAAAGGGGTGAAAACCTAATTCATTTTCATTGTGCAAAGAATATAAAGAGAGCTCTGGAGAAAATAGAAGAATGATGTTAACCACACATCGAGCAATTATTGTGAGGGGTGAGGCTAACACAACAACACATTGACCATGGGTAAGAGCCAAGACCCAACTTCAGATTAGGTTTTACTTGCATGTTTTTATTTTTAAGTATTTTATTTTTTTTTTAGCATTTTTCTATGCATGATGATCACAAACATAATGAGTGCAATGCATAATGATATTAACTAATAAATGCAAAAAGAGCTTAACTAACAAAATATATGAAGCTAACTAAAATGAATGCAAGCAAGATGAATGAAAGAGCGAACAAAAAGAAGAAAGGAGAAAAATAAGAGAGAATGGTAGAAGGAAACAAATGACAATAGGAGAGAAAAAATATGGAATAAGAAGAAAGCAAACCTCTAAAACGTCAAAGGGGAAAACAAAACAAAAAAAAAATAGAGTGGAACCCTATAAGGATGTATGCATGCAAATGGTCGAATGGAGGTTTCCGCACTCATGGCCATGAAGCTATCATACAAGGGTGATATTCTCATAAATATGGTCAAATATGGAGTTATACCCACCATGGATGTAGTTCTTGCTAATGTCCAAATAGAAATAAATACCCACTAGGATGTATTCTTTCAAATGGCTGAGATGGAGGCTTCCCCTCACATGTGGCCATGAAGCTTATCATATATGGGGTGAAGTATGGGGATTGATTTTCTATAGTAAGTACTACTTGATAAGGGTGTGATGTGTGCAAAATATGAGTGAGTGGAACGAGGTATAGCATGTGTGTGTGCACATGTTAGAAAACAGAGAGAAGAAAGGTGTGTGTGTATCCTAAAAATTTTGAGAAGTAAGAGATGTGCGTAAGATAGTCAATGGTCGAATGAATACCATAAATTATTTCCATACGGTATATACCCTATCTTATGAGGATCCCTTACTAATCAAAATATCAAGAAAGAAAAAAGTGTGAGCAAAGTAAGATGCATAAATAGAAGAAAAAATGTATAACCTTTCTCTTGATGAAAAGGAGAAAGAAAACATGCATATACAAAATAAGAACTATATACCTTGACTTGAAGAAGTTTTTATGATCATTTTATACTTTCAAGTTCAAGGAATATAAGAGAAGACAAAAATAAGAAAATACATGAGAAAATACAATGATGAAAATGCATGGAGAAGGGTCTTATGTTAGGAATTCACTAGGCATCAAATCCCTAGTATGAGTGCAATTCATGTAAGCTAATACCTAGCTAGGTTTCATCACTTTCCATCCTCATGAAGTCTCCAAAAATTTATATGATCAAGAAGTCATGCAAATATTATTAAGCAACAATGCAATTATATGACAAGAAAAAATGCAAGTGTAATAGAATATCAAACAAACCATGAAAATATGATAGACAACCATGCTGTATGGACAAGCAACAAAATGCAATATGAAAATTAAGATAAATTCAATATGCAAAAATGGAAATGCAATGTCATGTATAGTATATTTTTAGATGCTTTATGTTCATTGGTTCTTTAAGTTCTTTACCATCTAAAGAAGTTGAATGATAGGTGCTTGAGCCAAACTTGGTCGTTATGACAAAGAGGCCTAGCCAATTGGGATGAAACTTGTCTTTCAAATATAATCGAGCATTGGTGTTATTTTTGTTCTCTTTTATAACAAGGTCTCAAACCTCAAAATAATTACTGCAAAATCTCTTGGAATAAGATCACTTGATCTTATTCTAATAGGCTCACAAATTCTCCAAGGCATGAATGTGTTTTTCATCCAACAACCCCAATTGGTGCAAATGATCAAAAATATAGTTGACACATATTCTAATTATACCTCTTATCTTGAAAAAAAGGATGGTGGTGCAAGGGAATAACCTATAAAATAAAAAGTTATTATGGAGGATATCTTCATGATCCATATCACAAAGAGGATTATCCACAACATATTCTCCAATAATCACTGCACAAAAGTCATTTCAAACTCTAACTGTGTCATCCTTCTTGATGAAAGGGGGAAAGACTCATAATTTCTCAAGGTCTTCAGGAGATATAGGAACAAAATCCTATTAAGAACTAGAAGACTCAACATATGCAACACAAGGGACTGACCCATAAAATAAGAATATGTTTTGAAGGATATTCTCATGATCCATGTCACAAAGAGTATCCCCTTCAACATACTCCCCTAGGGTCACAACTAACTCAAGATGCACCAAAGTTATCACATTACAAAATAGAATGTTAGTGGGATAAGGCAGTCCCTCATCCTCATCACTCCACTCCAATCCTTAATGATCCAAATATTTAGCATAAGTAATAAGGTGATCATCATCATCAAATAGCAAAGGTTGGTTTTTATTGGGTATGTAGCCTATGCCACATCTCCCAAGCCAAAACTCAACTTCCAAAGGCTCTTGAATACCTTTTTATTGTGGCCCCAAACCTTTATCTATATATCCCATACTAGATAGGATTTTCTTGGGAAGCGGGTAATTATTTGATAGGTAACAATGGGAAAATGAATTCTCTACAAGAAGAGGGTTGCTACCACAAATATTTTCTTTGAGGGCTACACCTATGAAGATAAAGGTACACATCAATGTGTACAACTTCACCCTTCTTATGAGGAAAATCCATAGTCCTTAGTGAAGGTGGTATCTTGGAAAAATTCTAAAGAGGTTCTTGAAGAAACGGATTGACCTGATATTATGATGAAATAGTGATTAGTGGTTCCTCACTCACCTTTAAAATTTCAAGTTGCTTGGTATCATGAGATGAAGAAACTTATGGACATAAATTGAGACTAGATTGATTTTTCTCAACCATTGAACAATATTCAAATGGATGAGGGTCATCTAGAATGGTGATCAATTGATCTTTGAATTTGAACTTCATACATTGATGAATATTATAAAGGATAACCCTCATCTACTGAATCCAAGGGTCTATAAGAAGGAGATTAAAATATGTGGGGCAAGGTACCACATAAAACAAGGTATCTAAGATATTAGGTCCAACCCTAAGGGGGAGGGATATAATATCGTAGGTCTCTTGGGACTCTTTTTTGAAATGTTTGATGATGACATAAGATTTAATTAATTTTTTCTCTTTTAATCCAAATTTTTAGAAAAAATTATAAGTGCTTGATGGAGGAACCATTGTCTATCAAAATTTGATTGATAGACATTTCCCCAATAAATACAGTGATGTAGAGGGAGGAATCCCCTTGCAAAATTGAGGAAGGAATATCGTCATACAAAATTGTGATATGATGTATCCCAAGGGAACCTACAATGTCAACTCTAGTGCTAGGGGAAATATCTTGAGGAATAGATTGTTGTATTAGAAACTTCAACAAGGATTTCCTATGAATAGAGAAGCTTACAAAATCTGTACGAGGAAAATCTTGGATGGGGTACTAACTAACTATTTTTGAATGTCGAAAGAGACTTTAGGTTGTGGCTTCAACACTAAAGGTGAGTTTTTTATTCTCATGCTCTTTTTTTGGCTATTCTTCAAAACTAAGGGTGATTTTAAAGGTTGATTGGATGTAAAGTCATTCTCTATTGATATTATTGAGTTGATTGAGCTTAAGCTTGTTGTCTTATGGTGGTCACTATCATACCAACCATATTGTTGTAGGGAGGAGGCACATTACGATATGATGCTTGGTTAGTTGTCTATTACCCATGATTAGGTAGGGGTCTTCAAATATCCCAACACCTTGATTAGTTATGGGTGCTTGTTGAATAGGAGGTTGATTGTTTGTTGGAGGACTAGGTTGAGGATCCTCTATAACAAGGTGATCTGCATCAATTAAGTCTTGAACCATATATTTCAAAATCTTACATGAATTTTTCATGTGTCCCTCCATTCTATAATATTTATAATGTTGACTTGGCTTATACCAATTAGTTGTGGTATTAGGTTGCAACATAGGAGGAAACTCAATCATATTAGTTTTTGAGAGCGGATTTAGGACAACTATCATAGGTGTTTTGAGTCTTGTAAAATTTATTGGTGAGGGTTTTTGAGGTTGGCTAAGCACCATATTTTGTAGGGTGTTAGCAACACTATTAACAAGTCTATTATCTGTTACCCCATCACCAACTATATGCTTGTTCTTATACTAATATCTCGTGGTCCTATATTCTTCTTTATTTGGATTAATTTGACCTCTTTGAATAAGGGCTTGCTCTACCCTTCTTTCCAGATCTATTGCTTGGTCAAAAGAGTTAATAGTCATTGTTTCCAATTTATATGATATTTGCTCTTGTAAATTTCCAATAAATATTTCTAGCATGTCTCGAGGAGATAAAGTATATCTCAATCGTCTAACTAAACTTCTCCAATGAGATAAGAAGTATAAAATATTTCATCTTTATCTTGTTTCAACATATAAACATCTTTCATTATCACCTTTTTCTCAACATAAGCTTAAAATTTCTTAAAAAACAATTTCATTGTCTCTTCAAAATTTCTCAAACAATGATTACGTAGTTGATAATACCATTCCAATGCCACACCACCAAGTCTCTTAGGGAACACCTTTAGCAACAACATGTCATCATATATAATATCATGGTATGTTGTCCTAAACATCCTTAAATGTTTAATCAGGTCATCTATTCCCTTACAAATAGGTAAAACTGACATTAGAAAATGCTTAGTGTAGGAAGCGAAAATAGGGTCTAAGGGTTGATTGCACATTTTATTATAACTATAGGTGAAACTTGGAGGTTGAATCATATCCACTCTTGAGACCAATTGTTTCACCATATTTTTCAAGCTTTGCATATTAGGATTGTTGTTGTGCAATACCCCTAGGTTCCCTAAGGAAGGGGTATAGGTAGGTTGTTGAAAGGGAACTTGACCAATGTTGGAGGTATTAACACTATTATGGTATGGATTATGATATGTGGTATCTTGTTGTGGAGAATAACTGATATTTGGTGGAACAAATGCACGAATATTGAGATGAGAAAAATAAGAAAAAATTGAGCATGATCTTGGTATGCACTACTAGTTAGATGAACTTGTGAAATTCTCCCAATGTTGGTGGTTATAGTAGTGACATATGTTGGTTTATGAAATGGATTAACATGATGTGAAGATTCAAAAAATAGATTGGTGTGAACATTTTGAGGAGAAATGGTTGGAGGATAAGGTGTTTGAGCTTCTTGAAGTTGGGCTTCCTCATCCATAGCCTTATTCAAGGTATCTTTGTGAATCTTGATAAAATTCTATATATGATCAAATTATTTAAAGGTGAGGTGTCCATTAGACCCTTCAGTAGGATCAAGGTCATTACCAGCTTCTTCATTTTATTCCTCTTCTATATTAGTATTATTCCTATCAATCTAGTCATCTTCTTGAAGAATCTCACTTGTTTCTAAAATTCTTTTCTTAATCCTAAGGTTGGGAGACATAGGAGAAAAAGAAAGGATAGAGGAGAAAAAGAGGATCTAAAAACTAGCAAAGATACCCAAAATATTCTTAAGATGTTTTTAATGTTTTTTGATTCTAAGAAAGCATAATTAGTGGTCTTGTTTAAAGTTCTCAAAAGGAAGAAAAAATAAAGAGGCTTCCTAATTTGGCCACTAAAACATGTTTTCACATCAGGTTCACCAAATATGTAGAGAGGTAAAATTACCCTATAGCATATGATTCTTAGTTGGATTCGTTAGGAGCCAAGGTGACCTTGGGGATGTGTTATATTCTCTACACTCAAGGGTTTGAGGGATTGAAGGGTTCACCAAGATTTATTTTAGGACTCGCTCCAAGTTTGGGGTGGAAACTTTTGATGTGTATATTGAGCAAGCACCTATGTTTGGTTTTCCTAAGATCTAAGCTATGAAAAATAGAAGAACAATGAAAGATAAATAAAATGCAATAAGACAAGAAAATAACCCTAGGATGATTATTGATTTTCAATGATTACTAAACCCTAACTTGCAATAAGATAAATATTTTCTTATTTAGAAAGGGTTTTAAGAGAATGCAAAAATAGAATAAACCTTAGAATGCAAACTATATGCTTTTTCTCTTTCACATGCCTAGAAATATAACCAGAATATTTTTTATTTATTTATGATCTAGGTTTTGGAAGAAAAATAGACAAAAAGCAAACAAAAAATAACCTAAGAAATTAACTTAGAGTACTTATCTGATCTAGTGGTTGAACTTAGCTTTAACTTGTGTCTAGAATATCCAAATAGCTTCATAATCTGCAAAACAACTTCACAAAATCCTAGAAAAATTGATCAGTGTTTGGGGGCCTACTTAGGTCGTTATGTGGTTGAGATTAGAGGTGCAACAATAAAGCCTCCTTGGTCCTTTTAGCTAAAATTTTGAAAGTAGAATGATTTTTTACCTTTGGAAAAAATATAATGATATATGATAGTATGAAGCAACGAATCGGATGCAAACAGAATAAACATAGTGTTAAGCTAGTATGATTTATATCCAAGTGAAATAGAATGATAGAAGTTGAAACATAATGAAAATAGAAAGGAAATGATACAAAATAGATATGTAGATCAAAACCCTAGGGTTTGGTGATAAAATAGTTTCTCCCAAGCTTATATTGATTAGATCTACACCCTATAATTTATGAAGTACATATTTGGTAACCAAAATAAAATAGATGACAAAAAAGCAGGATGGGCAAAAATAATGTTTTCATTGAATCCATACCCTATACTAGATGGGGCATGAATTTGCACCAGGAGAAGCAAAATGTAGCTCTAACACAACAAAATTATTTCAAAGCTAACGAATGTAAAAGAGACAACCTGATAAGCTTGTAGAAGAAGCAAGAGAAAAGGTAGAAGACCTCTCCTCCTTCAAGAAGATAAGTTCATCGTCAAGGCTCCTACACTTGTAAATCATAAAAAGCACACCAAATATAGAGCACCAGAGCACCAAGAACACCAGCAAAAATAAATATTGCACAAGAGGTCACTTAGATTACTTAGGAATACTTCATGCATCAAGATTGCCAAAAGAAAACTTCTATCAAAAAGGGATCCAACCCCCCTTATTTAGAGAGGGTTTGGAGGGCTAAAGAAGTGAGAAAATGAAAATTAATCTTGACCAAGATGACGCCATAAAAGGTTGGCTCAAAATTTAAAATTTTTGAGAAAAAAACTAAATTTGTTAAATCCACACCCCATAATTTACTGAGCATGGATTTGGTCAAGGTTAAAAAAAAAAACACGAGAAAAGAGGGTTCAAACCTGTACTTAGCAATTTTGAGAGCCTCCCAAGGGATATTAAGGAAAAATAATTTATTTGGGTGGGTCAATTTTCCATGTCTACACTATGGGACCTTGTTTCCTCGGGTATCCTATCTTTACCTATTTCAATAGCTATATTAAGGTTTGTCTTTGAGACCTGAATCAATATTATAGATTGCCTTCTATTTCAAATAGTTTCTTGGAATAGGTAAACTCAATCTATCTTATCAAGGTCAATATATTAATGACCTGCAAATTTTATCAAGGTCTATTTTTTAGACTTAAAATTGTACTAGTCTACAACTTTAATCAATCCCTATTTAAGCAAATCTTGTTACCTTCTTCTAGCACTTGAAGATGAAAATATTCTCTATCTATTGGAGGAAGCTTCGCACTTCTAAAGATCAATCTTCACTGCAGTAATATATTAGGATGTTCGTAAGAATCCAATATTATCCTACTTCTTACTAGAAAAGCCAATATCTAAAGCAGAATGACAATATTCTAATGACCAACTTTATCCTAAGTTGGTTTTTCCTACAATCTTCAATCTACAAAAACTTTAATCAATAATTATTCTCTTTCCTTGAGAAAAATATTAATGTCAAGTGATTTTTATCCCTAAAATATTATATTAATGTCAGGGTTGGCTATTCCTTGAATAATCAACAATCTTCAAGTTGATTCGCCTAAATAGAAATCCTAGTCTTCACTGGTTATATTTCAACCTAGTGTAAAGATCCTAGTTGAGTCCTAGTCTTCACTAATTATTCTTCAACCTAGTGGAAAGACCCTAGCTTTCTTTGATTTCTACAACTTAACAAATCTTGTGCAAGCAATCTTGTTGTAGCTCTAATACCACTATTAGCATTTGAAACCTTAATACCAATGTAAATTTCACATGAAAATAATCATAGGATCGAATATAATAAATTTGCAATATAATTAATCAAATACAATAAATCACAATGATAATACTCACAGAATAATCATATAACAATGCTCAAAATATTACACACAAAATACTGGAAATGTTATTGAATAAATATCTACTAATGTAAGCATACAACTTTGCATATTTAATGAATATTACAATACCTTGTCACAAAAATATAATTGTATGTGACTCCTCATAGGTTGCACTCTTGACCTTCACTCTTCTTTACAACTCTTCACTTTCCTATTCTAAGGACACATGTGCACACTTACATAATGGACACTTGTGCACATTTACACTCAAAACTTGCACTCATATAACACTTGTGCATTTCTTACACATTATTACATTACATAAAATATTAACTCATTCGCTAATCTAAGACACAATCCTATTCTAATAATTGCAATAATGTACCAAGGTGGTACATTGACAAGTATCAAATAATGTAATATTCTCCAACATCAACTATTTGTCCTAACCATTGGATAAAAAATTCGTTAAGGAGATTAATTTAATTATATATATACAAACTTTATACTAATTATTTTCCTTATTTCTTATAGTTAAAATTTCCATGATTTAAAGTTTCCCATGCTCTTCCATCCAATGATGTTAAAAACAATAGTGTATGTGCTTAAAAATAATAATTAAAAAAAAATTACAATGAAATTTATATTATAATATAAATTTTATATTATAATATAAATTTTATAATTAAATTAAGATTCAAACTACAACATGTGTGGATGTGTGTTAACCCCCTATTGATAAGTGTAGCTCTCGGCCTTATGAGGGGTCATGGTTGGGAGGGGATTGCTTAGCCCTATGCATCAATCATAGAAGTTTATCACACTAACCAAATCCAATAATAATAATAATAATATATTTTTACTAAAGTATTTTGATTTATTTATTTTATTATATTAATAAAAATTTATTATATTTTTATATACTAATATTTTCTTTTCAATATGTGTAGGGAGTGCGAGCATGAGTCGGAAGTAAGTTTAGTAGCAAGCACAACCACGATCTAAAAGTAAGTGCAGTAGTGAGTACAAGTATGAGCTAGGAGTCGAGAGCCAGGATTGAGTGTAGTCAAAAGCAAGAGTGAGTGAGTGTAGACAAAAGTGAGTGCCAGTGAGTTTGAGCACGAGCTGAGAGTAAGTGTAGAAGTGAGTGTGAGTGCGAGCCAGGAATGAGTGTTCAATATAAAAGTGAATGAGATCTAATAGGAAGTGTGAACCAAGAGGGAGTACGAGTCGAGATCCAATCATAGTAAAAGAGTGATAGGTTCATCTGGAGTGCATTAATGCTTCAAACCCTTACCATAAATCTATGGAACATTATTTCTAAAAAATTTTGAATCCAAGGAACACTAAGAAAAAAAGAGACAAGGGCAATTGATTCAATAGGGAGTGCAATCTAGGAGTGAGTGCGAGGCAGGAGAGAGTGTGAGGTAAGAGAGAGTGCAATCCAAGACCAAGTGCGAGCCAAAAGGAAGTGTGAACTAAGGAGTGCAAGGTGAGATTAAGTCATGTAAAAAGAGCAGTAGATTAATCCAGAGTGCATCGATGCTTCAAACCCTTACCATGAATACGTGGAATATTATTTTTTTTAAAATTGTTGAAGCAAAGGAACATCGAGAAAAGAAGAGACACAGGCAATTGTGAACCAGGAGGGAGTACAAGTTAGGAGCAAGTGTGAGGTAAGAGAGAGTGCAAGCCAGGATCGAGTGCGAGTAAAGAGGGAGTGTGAACCAAGAGGGAGTGCAAGCCAAGAGTGAAACCCATTAGCTATTGTGGAAGGAAAGTCATATTTTAAATCCCTAATAGCAAGTCAAGATGCCCTAGCTAGTAATATAAATGCCCTAGTTGGGAGTATGGAGGCCCAAGTTAGATATAAGTAAAAGAGTGAATACATGGCAAGTTCAATACAGGTAGCAGATGTTGCACCAGGAGTAAGGATCAAGGATGATATGATTGAGCATGATATAATGGTTCTTAAAAATAGAAGGTTAGTATGTAAGTTCCATAGATCATGGCTAGGGTTTTTAGAGATTAAAAATTGGATCAAGTGGAAGTGGGGATTGAGTTCAAATTATTATGTGACTTTTCTTCCTAAAGGTTTTTTCCTCATCATATTTTCTAGTTCAAAAATTAGGGATAAAATAATGGTTAGTGGCTCATATTTTCGGGGAAGATATGCACTTTATTTGAGACCATGGAATAAATGTTTTTGTTGAGACAAAAACTATTAAGAAGCTTTCAGTCTGGGTTACGCTTTATGTACTTCCATATCAACTTATAAATAAGGATTTTTTAAATAATATTGGAAATACCCTAGAGGAATTCATCAAGGAAGGACCAACTACTAAGGAGTGAAAGCATGCTATATATACTTGAATATGTGTTGCTATGGATATTTGAAAATAATTATCACAATTCATTAAGATTAAATCTAAATCAAGAGAATGTGATCAAGAAGTAGATTACGAAAATATTACATTTCCTTACTATAATTATTTTGAGATTAGACACATGGCAAGAGTTTGAAAAGTGAAAACTATGAAGAAAAAGATAAAAAAAATTAACCATGAGATAAAATTCAAGACGAAGTAAGGAAATCATATAATAATAGAAGCTAGATCAAATCAATGATATTCCACTCCAAAATAAGAGGCAAATGAAGCCTATATACAATATCATGTGGTGAGTTCATAAGGAATTGAAGGTGTAAAAGAAGATGTGGAGATAAATCCTAAAACAAAGATAGCAAAAGAGGTCAAGTTTATTCCAAGTAAATCTTCATTTTCCTCTAGTATAGAATCCTCTTCAAGTAATAAAAGTGAAAGTGGTGAAGATGTTATCCCTTGCACTTTAAGGTTTCAAGAGAAGAATAATAAAGAAATGAGATTGAAGGAAACCCATAACAATTTAGGGCTTTTATGGTAGAATAAGAAGGTAATTGCTATAGAAAAGCATCCTTGCACTTTAGGGTTTCCAAGGCAACATAAATAAGATTGTGCTTTTGAGGTTATTCCTTGCACTTCAGATCCTTTAGAACAAGGTAAACCTAAAGATGATAAGTCTTACTATGAGCAGTGTGAGAAGATTGAAGAGATTTATGAAGATGAAAGTATTGCTAGAAATGAAAAAAAGAGGAAGACCCAAGAAGCAAAAACAAAGAGAAAAAGAAACACAAAGGGATATTGATATGGGAAAACAAAAACAAATATCACAAGTGTTAACAAGAAGTGGGGCTAAACCCACAAATAAAATAAAAATAACAATGAAAATAATATCTTCTAATATTAGAGGAAATAAGAACCCTAAAAAAAGTATTAAGAAATTATGAGGTTGTTTGTTTTTTTTAGAAAATAATATCTTGGAATATTAGGGGAAATAAGAACCCTAAAAAAGTATTAAGAAAATGTGAGGTTATTTTTTTTAAGATTCTTAAGGAAATCGGTAATGCCTTGAATGGGTTACCTCTATAAATTCTAAGCCCATTGGGTAAAGCACAGTCAACAGGACCCCCAACCCTCTAGCACATTGAACTGGGGTAACCAACCGACAATCACTCAACCGCTACCATCTAGCCTATCCCCTTCTAAGTAAGTAGTGGTTTGAACCTTGGACCTTCCCAAAGAGAGGCCAAAGCCCTAACCACTACACCATCCTTGCAGATCGAAATTATGAGGTTGTTATAGACAAGATATTTTTTGATATAGAAGTTGGGAAATAAATATTTAGCCATTTGCAGTGTTGGATTTCATCTTGACAAATTTAAAATTTTTTAAGACATTTGTTTTTTTTTTTTTTGAATTTTTTTTTTTTAAGACATTTGTTATAAAAGGAGTTGATTGTGAAAACTTAACAGTCTGAGGAATATGAAGAATATCTTTGATAGAAGGGTAAATGAAGAATATCTATGGTAGAAATACAAAGTTGGATATGCTTTAATTAAATTTTTAGAAATGTAATGAGAGCAATGTAATGTTTTGTTTTCATAATGGGAGTGGCCCCCAATAGAAGCCATACATAGTTTTTTTTTTCTAATTATTATATTCTTTAAAAAAAATACTTTAAATAAATCTAATATTCACTCATAAAACAATCCAATTCATTCATAGGCCTTAATTATTTATTAAAAATCACTTTTTTTAACTATGTAAATAGATTTATGCTTATATGCCTGATTAATTATTTGAAAATGATAATGATAATAATTAAAAATATATATAAACTTGAAAAATAATTAAAAATATATAAGTTTTAATTTTATAAACATCTTAAGTTGCATTGATAATCATGTATATAAAATAATCTAATTAAAATATGGATTTTCATGGTGAGAATTAAGTTCATATATTGTAATATAATATTATTATATGATTCATTAAAATTTAATGAAAACATTATAATGATGTAATATGGAGGGCCTATTTCAATCTCATATAATCAATTAAAGAATATGATTTTGAGACAAGTTATGGGAAGTGAGGAGTTTCATATTGTAAGCTCATGTTCCAATTCAATTGGTAGACACCTTGTAAAACCATGTGAATACCTAGAAGTAGAATGGTTATAAACTTTGGGTTGAGTGTATTTGTATTATGTATCTAAGCTCATCCTTGTGTTTTATATATTTTCTATGGAATATACTCTATATTAACCTTATCATTTTGTCAAAGGGGTCTGCGTTAAGTAGTGGGGAGTAAAGACCTTTACATTGTAAGCCTAGGTGAAATGTTAATGCTACAAGGTCATGTTTATTAGTTAGGTTCCAAATTAATTGTTATGAGGCTTTAATAAGACCTCATTAGAATAGGTTATTTTAATGTGTAATGTCATTTCATGTTCATTTGAATTTCATGTAATATGGATTTGGGAACCCTAACCCTAATCTCATTTTTCTCAATATATAATTCCATAACACAAAGGGAGAGATGTGATTTTTCATTCTCTCCATTGTCAAAAATCTTCTCCTCCTTTTTTTCTTGTTTCATGTGGTTGAGCTTGGGCACATAGCATTGATCCTTGCTACAAGTGGTATCAGAGCTTGGATGCTTACCCCTCCCACAACCAAGCTTGGAGAAGCATTGCATTCCCCTCCTCTCCTCCTCCACAAATTTATGTGTTGAGTTGAAGGAGAGCATGAGGATGTTGCATGAGGTTTCATAAAACCTCCATAGATTTTCTTTTTATTGTAGATATTAGCTTGTATCTCTATTTGTAGGTATCCAAAATCTAGATCTGATTGAGTTTGATGGCCTCTATGTAAACTGATTATGTTCATTTTTACACAACCATATAGTATCAAAATCTGGAATCTGATCGAGTTTGATGGCCTCTATGTAAATTGATCATGTTCATTTTTACATAACCATACAATATCCAAAATCTAGATCTAATGGAGTTTGATGACCTCTATGTAAATTGATCGTGTTTGTTTTTACACAACCATACAGTTAGATTGACCTCTGTGTAAATTGATCATGTTTTTTATAGCACAATAGGCTTCTAGCCTCTCCATTGTACTTGTATAAGTGGCTTACAAAATTTTCCACATTGCTTTTGGCTAACTTATAGCCCTCATTTGTAAAAGTGATTCCACTTGGATGGTGAGCAAGGTCTAGTGGATCACACCTAACATACATACTACCACATTAGCACTATAGTAGCACTCCATCTACACTCCAAGTCTATTTTTAGTTTTCATTTGCTTTCTTTCATTGCAAATCGATTCACATCTTTGCATCATCCCTAAAAGGAATGCATCCGATGACTCATTTCGTAGCCTAGCCTCGTGATAGGGCACCACTTCCTTGGTGGTGGGAAATCTGCATTAAAGGCCCTATGAGTCAAAGTTGGACTGGACTTAATGAGAATACATAGTGAAGGGGGTTAGCCATACCCACGAACCTTTGGAAAGGGATCATCCTTTTTCCTATGCTCAAAAAACTAAAAACTCTTAATCAAGATTAAAATTAAGTCGGTCCAATATCCATCATAGTTGTGGAATAGAGCATGTACTTCTCTTCAGAGAGTATATCATTGACCATAGTAAACTAGGTGAGGACTAGTAGGACTTGGGCTCCATCATGGCTTGGATTTCATCATCGAGCATCTGTATGTGGGCATCCAGGTGAAGGCCTTAATTTGAGATAAGCTCATTATACCTCTCCAACTTTCAGCACCTCACCTACTTGCAGTCATAATATTGAGGTTACTAGTTTTGCACATCCCACACTTTGGTATTCAGTTGTGTAATCTAGTGTTGGAGATATTGGCCTGCACATTCATCTATTGGAGATATTAGCTTTTACATTCATCTATAGTATTTTAGTTTGGGCTACACACCTTTTTTTAGTACTTCAAATTTAGCCACATCATCATCCTGTTGCATCAGGACTCATAGCCACTTGTACAATTCATCATTTGTAAAAGAGATTCCACTTGGATGGTGAGCAAGGTCTAGTGGATCACATTCATTCATTGTCATCACTTGGCTCATTATTTACTAGCACATTTTGCCTCACTTAGTCATTTGTTCCTTGTTCACACCTTGACACACCTCTTTGAGGTCTTTGTAGTGTCATAGGTCATAATGACTTCCAACTTCAAATAAAATGTTGGATGTACCCTCAAAGGTAAGGATAATTGGGATCAATGGTTCACAGGCCTTAGGATAACTACAAAATTTGAGAACCTATGGTGCAACCATCTGGACGCAAATCCCACACCACCCATAGATGTTGCTACCCTAGAAAAATGGTAGATAGATGATGACCGAATTTGTGTCGACATCCTACTTGTCATAGAATATCACCTTCATAATTTGATTGATGAAGCCAAGCATGACACAACATGGTCAGTTCTTGAAGTCTTCAAGAAAAACTTTGACACCAAATCTGACCTAGAATTTGTTCATCTTGTCCTCAAGATGAATCAAATAAAGATGCAAAAAGGACACTCTAGTTCCACCATCAACCTCCTTCACCCTATTAAATAGGTCATTGATAAAGACTTCAAAAATCAATGTATCACATGGGCTTTCCTCATTCAGTCATGTCTTCACATTCTAGACTACAAGAACTTGCTTGCCAGTTTATCAACTAGTGGAACCTTAAAAACTCTCAACTTTGAAGCCTTAGCAGAAAAGTTTATTGAACTTGACAAAACCTTTGACACAAACTTCACCAGTTCTGACCCTAGTGACTCAACCTTTCAGGTGGATGAAGATGCAAATTTTTCAAACAGTCAAGGTAACAGAAGTCATGGTTGAGGTCATGGTCGAGGCAAAGGCAAAGGACAAGGACAAGGTTCTAACAATGGTCAACATGAACACTCATGACATCAAACTAGTCAAGGACAACATAATCAAGGATAAATAAAATAGCCTAGTACCTCTCAAGGAACTAGCAACTCAAATATCATGTGCAAATATTGTAATAAAAAAGGGCACTATGCCACTAATTGTCGAACTACCACACACAAGATCAAGCAATTTCAAAAGCATAATGCACATAATGTAAATGAAGATGACTCTGATCTAGACATCTTCCAAAGTGCTCAATTTGTGCATACCCAGATCATCAACACATGAGCACCTATATCACCATCTATTGACCATCCCAAAATATTCATTGAGGCACATTCAGGATATGTTGGCTATGACATTTCTCATCCCACATCGCAACCCATTGGAGTTGCCCACAACATAGCCTCCACCAGTAGTTCATGGATCATGGATACTGGAGCCACCCAACACATGACTTCCAACAAGGACTTCTTTGAAGAATTCAACTCAAAAGTACTTGGTGTAGTTCACATGGCTGACAAATCCTCTCAACCAGTTGAAGGAGCTAGAACTATTCGATTGAAACTTCTTAGATTACCTAATTTTTGGCTACTTGATGTTCTCTACATCCCTACTCTAAAGCAAAATCTATTATCACTATCCACACTCATCTATCATGGATTTGATCTGAGTGTCACTACCAAAGATAAAACTCTTTGAGTCATTCATCCACCCTCCAAAATAGTGGTCATGATCAGTTCCTTAGATGGAAAACTCATCAGACTTGCTAGACATCCTACTTCTGAAGTTCACATTGTCAAAGCTGACATGGCACTTAATGCCACCCTAACTCCCAAGAAACTTTTTATTGATGCATTATGGCATGCTCGCATGGGTCATGTCAAACTTGACCGATTGAGACAAATGGAGTCCACCATCAGGGGACTACCACACTTCTCTTCCAAACCCATCAAATGTGAAGCATGCATCATTGCCAAATCCTCTCGATAGCCTTTTCCAAAGAGTTAGTGGAAGTCCACACAAAAATTAGAGCTAGTTCACTCAGAAATTTGTGGGCCAATGCCTATTCCCTCATTAAAAGGCAAAAGGTATTACATCACCTTCATCGATGACTTCTCAAAGAAGCTATGGATCAACTTTTTGGAGAAGTCTAAAGCTTTTGAATTCTTCAAAGCATTCAAGGCTCACGTAGAATGAGAATCAAGTTGTAGAATCAAGACCTTTAGGAGTGACAATGGTGGTGAGTACACCTCAAATGAATTCACACAGTACTTGTCCTCACATGGGATCAAACATCAATTGACAATACCAGGCACACCTCAACAAAATGGTGTTGTCGAGCGCATGAACAGGACAATTATGAACATGGCTCATGCCCTTCTTGTCTACAAAAATGTGCCTCCATATCTTTGGGCTGAAGCCACCTGGACTGCTATGCATGTACTCAACATAGTGAGTCCCTCAAAACCTAACCCATCACCTCATGAAAAATGGACTGGACACCCCCCACCATCAACCACTTCAGAATATTTGGCTCCATCTGTTATGCTCATATTCTTCTAGAGCACAAAAACAAACTTGAAGCTCGAGCTATTAAAGGCATCTTTGTTGGATACCCTATGGATCAAAAGGGATACAAGGTATTCATTCCTTCACACTAGAAAGTGATTGTGACACGTGATGTTGTGTTTGCAGAAACTGAAGAACAACTGGTTACATTGGATACCAGGGGACACAATATTCAGCCTAGATCAAAATATGCTAACATATATGATGTTCAGATTCTAGCCTTTGGGGGGAGACGTTGAAAAGTTACTCAAAACTCTAGAATCTGCAAATCAACCCACAAGTCTGGAGGAACCAAACTGTGATACTGAGTAGATGTCTGTATCTTCTGCACCTTCTACCCCTTCACACAGTAATGTTGATCATGGTAAAAGTATTGTTTCACATCCATATTCGTCAGCATCCTCCGTACCTAATGATCCATTCCAGGATCATGATGAAAACTTTGAGGTAGGTGAGACATCCACACTACTCCCCACTCGAGGAATTCATGAAGCTCGCCAGCTCTTAAAGGACATCAAACCAGATGAAGTGGGCAAAATGGGCACAAGAGGTGCCCTCAGAGCAAGAGTGCATGAATCATTACTTGTTGAACTGGAACCTATAGAACTGCACCTCACTCTGAATAATGAACCTCTCACATACCAAGAAGCTGTCAAACATGTAGCTTGGAGACATGCAATGAACCAAGAGTATGAATCTCTGATCAAAAATGGTACTTGGGAGTTAGTCGATCTACCACTTGGAAGAAAGGTAGTTCAAAACAAATGGGTGTACAAAAACAAGTATAAATCAGATGGCACCCTTGACAAACACAAGGTAAGATTAGTGGCTAAAGGCTTCATGCAAAAGCAAGGCATTGACTACACTGAGGTATTTGCACCTACCACAAAATGGCCCACAATCAGGACTCTTGTAGCCTTAGTTGCATAACAAGATTGGAAGATTCATCAATTAGATGTAAAGACTACTTTCTTGAATGGTGAATTGGAAGAAGAAATATACATGGCACAACCAGAAGGTTTTGAGATTGTAGGACAGGAGCACAAGGTATGCAGACTCAGAAAGTCTTTATATGGATTGAAGCAAGCCCCTCGCGCTTGGTTCAACAAGTTGTCAGATTGGATGAAGCAACTTGAATTTGAAGTGTGTGATTACCAAGACATTGATGCAACACTGTTCATCAAGCACAACAAAGACAAAGTCACATACCTCATAGTCTTTGTGGATGACATGCTTCTAACAGGTAATAGTGAACACATCATCAACACAGTGAAAAAGGACCTTGCAAAGACTTTTGATATATCTGATCTGGGATTGATGAAATTCTATTTGGGCATAGAAGTAACTCAAGAAAATGGTAAAATATTCTTGACCCAAGAGAAATACATCAACGATCTTCTAGAGAAGTTTCAACTCAAATATGCACGCCCTATGACAACACCAATGGAATCAAATCTGAAACTCACCATGGATGATGACACACCAGAGGTAGATGCAACACTCTATAAAAGGTTGGTTGGTAGTCTCATCTATGTTACTAACACAAGACCTGACATCGCTTATGTAGTGGGGATTCTGGCAAGGTACATGACCAAGCCAAAGGAGAGTCATTGGAAAGCGGTAACAAGAGTGTTGAGGTACCTAAAGACAACCCGTAATTATGACCTATTGTATGAAAAGAATGTAGATTTCAAACTCATTGCATACAAAGACTTAGAATTTGTAGGAGATAAATACACTAGTGAAGAACACAAGCTTATACTAAGAGGGGGGTGAACAGTATAAGATCAAATTTTAGTTTTCTTTTGCAAACAATATTATCCAATATTATCAATGGCAATATCAATAGTAGTAATCAAACCAATGCATAAATCTCACACACATGAGAGACATAAATTTAACGTGGTTCACCCAATGTGGGCTACTCCACGGAGAAAATATTTCTTCTAAAATTTCTCAAAAAATCTCTTGGGAATCAATTCCCTATTATAATGTTTATGGACCTCTATCCAAAGGAGACACCAATCCCCTATGCTCTGATTTGTGGATATCTCTCCACAGGAGAACTCTATCCCATTTGCTCTGGTTTGTGGAACTTGATCTAGGAGAACTCTATCTCCTCAACTAGTTCATGGATATCTCTCCATAGAAGAACTCTATATTCCCATCTATTTCATAGATCTTACTCCACAAGATAACTCTATCCCCTTTGCTCTAGTTCATGGATCTCTCTCCACAGGAGAACTCTATCCCCTTGCTCTGGTTTATGGATCTCTTTCCACAGGATAACTATATCCCCTCTCCTATGGTTCATGGATCTCTTTCCATAGGATAACTCTATCCTCTTGCTCTGGTTCATGGATCTCTTTCTACAAGAGAACTCTTTATCCTCTGCTCTGACTAGTGATCTTCTAGAAGACTTCTTATCCCACTACTCTAGATTATGAATATCTCTACATAGGAGACCTTTGTACCCACTACACTGGTTTATGGATCTCTCTCCACTAGATACTATTATCATCTTACTTTGTCACCTCTAAATTTTGCTCTCAAATCTATCTCAAATTTGCACCAAACTCTATCCCAAGTCTAGCATAAATATGCTCTAATTCTGCTTACAAATATGCTCTTAATTCTATCTCAAAACTGTCCTCAAGCCTTAACACAAAGCTTAATCAAATTATCAAACATACTTTCTATCAACACAAAGCTTAAACAAATAATCAATCAAACTTACTCTCAACACTGCTCAAATATGTCTTCAAGTCTTCTCTAAATACTTGCTCAAATTTACCTTCAAGTCTTCTCAAAAGACTTGCTCAAATATGACTCCAAACCTTCTCAAATACTTTATCAAATATATCCTCAAGTCTTCTCAAAGACTTTCTCAAATCTACCTTCAAGTCTTCTCAAAAGACTTGCTCAAATTCGCCTTCAAGTCTTTTCAAAGACTTGCTCAAATCTATCCTCAATTTGCATACAAACACAACTTAAATATTTTTCAAAAAGTTTTCTTCACACAAACAAATTCTACTTAGAATTTGTTTAACCTCTAGAACATATAGAGAATGATATGCTCTATCAAAAACTCAATATGTTCTACTCAATCATTAAGTCTGTCGCTTTCACATGTCTCACATTTATTGCTCTTTTTAAAGATAGATCTAGTCTAGCACATAACACATATCTTCCTGATTTCGACACTTACTTTCATAAGTCTTATTTCTAATGTTTGCACATTCACTTTCAATATCACTCAAAACCAATGCTCAAAGGCTTCACAAACTCATTCAACCAATGAAGCACAATTTACTTATAGATCCTAAACAAGTGTTTTCAAACTTCTTCCAAGAAAGAGCACAATATAGGTCTCAAACCCTAACTCAAATATTTTCAACAATGCTTATCAAACAATCCTTTTCACTCCACCTTATGTTTAGAAACATTCACTCAACAAAACACCTTAAATAAGGAAATATGTGCCCATACCTCTTAGCTTGCTCTTATGGAGATATGTCTTCAAAAATCTGTCTTACACAATATCTTTTGCAACTATAAAAGTTAGCACAATACTTTTTCATATATTTGGAAACCTCTCTCAACAAATGTGCACCATTAAATTTCAAACCAACTCTCTTGGTTTCTCAAACTAGAGCATTAAACCATAAAACCAAGCCCTTCAAAATGAAGCAAAATACAAGCAATAGAAATACTTCATACACCTTTTAACTCCCTCTTAATTTCAAAAACCAATCATCAAAGAACTCTCAAAAAATTTTATTGCTCCATAAAATCACTTTTCAGCAAAAAGATATTTTATAATATTTTTCTCCAAAAGAAAATGCAAGAAATAATTAAAAATTATTTCTCCTTATACCTCCCTAAGTCAACAATGCTTCATATAATCAAATACACCACATGCACCTAACTTTCAACCTTAGGCAATTAATAATTTGATTAATTCTTACCAAAACTGTCATGGAAGATTCAAACACAACATGTGTTGTTTTCCAGCGCTCTAGCGCTCTTTGGGCCGTTGCTAGGCCAACCGCCCACACAAGGATGAACAATCACAATGCACAATTTAACCTTCACTCAAATTCCTTGCTAATAAAAAACAATGAACAAAATGTTGCTGCCCAGATTTGAACACAGAAATTATCGTCTACCCCGTGTCTTAACACTACCCAGTATGCTGCTAGGCCAACCACCTGGTTGGTGATAAGAATCCACGATCTTATCCTTATACCCATCCAAGGTCTTTTATTCTTTTAAAATAAAAATTCATCCTCCTTACTCATGATTGTGCATGCCGAAAATTCGTATTAATCACCCGAAATGCATATCGAACTCTCCACCTTAGGACATCAAACATTACCATATAAATATGGATTTACCACCATGCTAAGGATGTCGGCGATGCTTTAAAAAAATTTAAAATTATTTTTCAAAGTTGGTGCCAAACCCTACTTAGGGGTATAAAATAATATAATATAAATATTATAATTATTTTATAGTCAAACCTTAGCTTTATAACTTTAATATTATAATATTATTTTCTTTTTGAGCCTAGACATTTTCTTCCTTTGGGATTTTTAGACGAGGGCCTTCAACCTTTTAACCAACCATGTGGAGCTTTTATCACAAATCTCTTGGGCTTAAAATAT
Organism: Wollemia nobilis; assembly: GCA_028583015.1. Classification (NCBI taxonomy): domain Eukaryota; kingdom Viridiplantae; phylum Streptophyta; class Pinopsida; order Araucariales; family Araucariaceae; genus Wollemia; species Wollemia nobilis. The sequence goes on along the minus strand of JAQPPZ010011269.1, from coordinate 1,057,529 downwards.
AAATATTGTAACCCTATTTTTATCAATTCCCTTGCATCAAGGTGAACTTTGCTTGCATCTAACACTTGACATCAATGACAACATAATTACTCAAAATTTCCAACAACTAGGAGATCTATGTCTAGGTACTTGATGTTTATTGGCTCAACACCAATTTTATGGAGATCAAAGCGATAAAATATTATAGTAGATTATTTAGCAGAAATCGAATATATTGTTGCAGCTGAGATAAGCAAAGAAGTTGTATGGTTGAGAAATTTGTTACAAACTCTCGATATCACTCAAAAAGGTCCTACAAGATTGCATGTAGATAATCAATCAACAATCCACATGGTAAAGAATAATGTGTTTCATGACAAAACCAAACACATCAGTATAAAATTCCACAGGATTCGAGAACTTGTTCAAGATGGCACAATACAAATTCACTACTATCCAAAAACATATCAAATTGCTAACATCTTCACAAAGCCACTCTAGAGGATGAAGTTAGAATAGATCAAATAATAGATTGGCTTGAGAGCCTTCATTAACCCCTGACAATGGAGATGCAACATGACCAACATGGCTAATGCTTATTCATAAAACCAGCTTTGTGTGGGTAAAAAGTATCAGTTGGTCTTTGCTCTATCCCATTCGTGAAAACCCCTTGTGGGTTCAAAATGATAAGGGTTGTACTAGTTTTAGAAAATCAAAACCTGTGAAAACTCGAAATGGCATGGGGGATGACCAAACGGTATATGGAGACCTAGTGGATTGGAGCTACATCTCATGGATAATTGCTAATCAGCTACACAAAGAGCCACCTGAGCTACTCATCTATTAAAATAAAATGACCTTCTACCATTAAGGAAGTGATTGAAGATATGTTAATGCTACAATGTCATGTTTATTAGTTAGGTTCCAAATTAATTGTTATGAGGCTTTAATAATACCTCATAGGTTATTTTAATGTGTAATGTCATTTCATGTTCGTTTGAATTTCATGTAATATGGATTTGGAAACCCTAACCCTAATCTCATTTTTCTCAATATATAATTCCATAACACAAAAGGAGAGATGTGATTTTTCATTCTCTCCATTGTCGAAAATCTTCTCCTCCTTTTTTTTCTTGTTTCATGTGGTTGAGTTTGGGCACATAGCATTGATCCTTGCTACACTAAGTTCCAATTCTATGGGAAAGCTCCTTGTAGACCCGTGAGGACACCTAGAGGGAGGGGTTGAACTTATGGCTATGCATGAACTCAGGTTGAATGACTATTGACCTTGGTTCAAGTCTATAGTACATACCCAAGCCTGGCCTCATGCCCTTTACAATCTCTACTAATGTTAACCTTGACATTTTACCCAACAAGTTTGGGGTAAGTTGTGGAGAGAGGAATTTACATTATAAGCTTAGGTTCTAATATTATAGACAATGCCTCATAAAGCTATGAGAAAACTCGGAGGTAAGGGTCAAACTTATGGTTATGCATGGATCCAAGTTGAATGACCATAGTTATCAGGTCAAACATACTATATTATGGATTCAATCACATCTTTGTATTTTTACAAGCTCTAGACAATGCAAACCTTGATATTTCAAAACTCAAATAGCATGAGATTAAGTGCTTAAATATATCAACTTTCAAAGTGAAAACCTAGGTTCAAATCTTGTCATATTTATATTTATGATTACCAAGATATTAATCTAATACCACTATGTAGTTTGTAAAAATATAATGAAACTATTGATATAATGTAATATAAGTGATACTTATTTTAATCTTGTATTACCAAATATGTAAACTTTTGAACATATATCTTGCTTTAAAAACCTTAATTTCTTATGAGTGAGCAAAAACATATAATTATATATAAATTTGAAATTTGAAAATATTTAATATTGATATAAATCTAGATAAGGAATCTAAAGTTTAATTCCCAAAAGAACAAGGTATATACATCCATAGAAGGACATGGATTACTTATTTGAAAATAATATTATATTTGGACAAAGACAACAATTCATTAATAAGAGCTACATGTACGTTCGATTCATTGATAAGAGCTACCCAACCGCGTGAAAGAGGTACATGGACAAAGATAACAATTCATTGATAAGAGCTACCAAATGACGTGAGAGGCGAACTGTGTATTTCAAATTAACATTTCACGTAGTTACACGCAATACTTTACTTTGACAAGACAACAAAAACCGGTAAAGGTAAATTTTTTTGTTATTGGAATCAATAATTATATTTAATAAAAAATAAGAAAGGTTATAATAAAAAAGTTATAATTCGGGTGTAAGGTTATTTAAACAATCAACATTTTTGAGATTTTAGATAAAAAAACAAAACCAAACCAAATAAATTTTTTACCTTTATAGTTTCAAAGGTTTATTTTTTATTTTCAAAGATCAAAAGATTAGGAGCGATGGAAACTGCTTCACATTTATTTTATTTTATATATTTTCTGTTTATTAGTTTTTTAGAGACTTAAGTTCAATTGTTATGGTATGTTTTAATCGAAGTATATATATTTTTGTTGAAATAAGGTTAAGTACAACAGGTGGTACAGCTAAAACCACACTTCTCAGGGATATACCAAAGGCCTTCTTCCCTATGAATTTAGATAAACTGATAACTGTATACCATAAAGTGTCCTTGTAAGACTATATACATATAGTTTAAACACATTCCTACTGATTTTAAACACACACCCATTATAGTTTGAACTTGGATCTATGGAAAGATAGCCCAAAATCATTTTAACCTAGTGTCCTACAAATATTTAAAAAAAAAAACTTTTCATTAAAAAAAATAACCTCCTCTATATCCTTAGTTTAATATTTTAAATATATATATATACACATCATGATTTAAATCTGAATTTATTAAATAAGAATCCAAAACTATACTCAAAATTTCAACAAATATTTAAAAACTTTTCCAGCAATTAAAAGATAGTAAAATAAATACATATTAAAAATAACATCATATAAATCATTTTATAAAATTTATATGTTAAAAATTATTTTAAAGTAATAATAAAAGAATAGAATTACACATAGATAGTCGAATACATACACATTAAAAATTACATTATAAAAATTATTTGTATAATCTAATATATATATTACGTTTTATTTCTGAAAAACTTTTACGCTTGTAAAAAATATAGTGTGTTAACTTGTACTGCCACTTTACCTTTTTATATCACTTTCATCTTATATATTTATATGTAGAGGGGGGACAATGCACTTTACCGTGGTGGGTCAAGCTGTTGCAATGTAGATTCAAAGTTGGTTAGAAGTTGATGGGAGACAAGACATCACCGAGTAAAAGAAGATATAAGCATCAAATCAATGTGACTCTTGTATAATCATACCATAAGGATCAATGAGATATAGAGGCAACATAACCACCAAAAAATAAATAAATAATTATTATAGGTGAAAGGTAAAGTTAGTTATAGTTATTTAAATAGTTTTTAGGTTAAGGGAAAAACTTTTAAGTGTCTTTTATAGGTAGTTCTGGTTTCTTTCCAGCTAGTTCTAGTTTATATACTGTGCCTTCGGGCTAATTTTGTATCTTTCCTTTTATATTAATACAAGTTTAAGATTTTCAATTCAAAAAAAGCTTTTAATATTAAGAAGATATTCCGTTCTTAAATTTTGGATTTTATGTTATATATATATATATATATATATATATATATATATGATTAATTTGAAAAATTATATTAAAATAAGATTATTTATAAGTTGGAATGAGATTTTATTAGTTTTAGTAGATAAGAGTAATCTTCTTTTTCTTTTTTAACTTTTTAAAAAAAATTCATAATTCTAAAACCCAAAATTATTTTAAGAAGATATTTGGTTCTTAAATTTTGGATTTTATATTATATTATGTTTTTTTTTAATTTGAATTATATTAAAATAAGATTATTTACAAGTTGGGATAATACTTCTTTCAATCTTAGTAGAAAAAAGCAATCGTTTCCTCTGTTTAACTTTTAAAAAAAAATTCATAACTTTATAGCCTAAGATCCTAAAGACTAATTATTTTTTTTTACAGTAATGAAAGGAGATTTGTATTGGAGCCAAATCTCTTAAACCATATGTTTACATTGGCTGTTCAAATTAGCAAAAAGCTAGATTTGCTCACTAACTTGTACAATCCTCTTGTTCTTAGTAGTCATGCCACTGTGTCATTGAACCCCTACCTCCTTCTTGATACCTGTCTTAGCAAGGAAATCTACCACTATATTCAAATCTATACCCACATAAATTAGGATCACATTATCCAATTCCCTCCATAACTCCTTAATTTGGGTGACAAGAATCCTCAACCTCCACGTCTCCAAAGCAAAGTTCTTCATGCAATCCAAAGCTCCTACCAAGATTTGAGAATTTGATTCTATGATTATCCTCCTATAACCTTGTCTTATTGCTCTAGATAGAAGCAAATTTGATAGCTAAGGCTTTTGCTTCATTATTCATGGTCTTACCCAGGCGCTGCAATTACCAATAGAGAACTATCTCAACATGATTTCTATAGACCACTCCAATTCCAACTTTGCTCGAATTGCCTTTTGCAATTCCATATATATTAATTTTAATCCAATCTTTCAGGGGTGTTTTCTAACTAGTTTTGTCCTATCCCTCTTGCACTGCAACTTCCTTCTCCATTGTCCCTGTATTAGCCTGAGCTTCCTCTTTAGCATACATTGCTAATGACTTTGCTCCAATGACCTATCAAACGTCATCCAAGGATGAAAAAGTTTCTCTAAAGATTCTACCATTTCTCTCCAACCATAATTACCACCAAATAAAGCTTAATCTAAGCTTCCACCCAATATGAAGAGCTTCAAATTTAAATTTGCCCCTCTTCCATCTTTTCCAAATAATAATCTGGTTCAGATCATCGTTAACCTTGGATTTTATAAGTTAAAAAACATATCTCCCACATCTGACATGTGAACAAACACTCAAACATTAGGTGGTTAGATGTTTCCTCATTTTTACAACATAAAACACATTGGGATGGGCCAACAATTCCCGTACATCTGAAATTATCAAAGATAATAATTTTATTATGCATGAACTGCAAAGCAAAGAAGTATACCTTTGATCAACCCTTGGATTACCAAATCTTTCTCCAATCCTCAACCTGATAAGCATGAATAGGGGGTTCTAGAAGGATATTTTTATATCCATCCTTCATTGTGTAGACTCCAAGGCTCCCATAGCCCCAAGCTAATTCATCCTCCTCATCCCTACCTATGAGAAATATTTTTTTTAGGATTTTAGTCATGACGAGTACCAATTTTGGAGGGATTGATATTAGCCACTTCTCCAAATTCTTAAACTATTTAAATGTATAATATCCCAACTGGCTATTGTTGAAATAACTTACAATCTTGATCCAACCCCTATTTTACATGGCTATTTTTTTGCAGTTTTGGGAATTTAACAATGATAGGTGGGTATGAAGAACACAAGCTTATACTGAGAGGGGGGGTGAACAATATAAAACCACTTTTTACTTTTCTTTTTCAAACAATATTATCCAATATAATCAATGACAATATCAATAGCAATAACCAAAGCAATGCACAAATCATCACATACAATAGAGACACCAATTTAATGTGGTTCACCCAATGTGGGCTACTCTATGGAGAAAATTTTCACTAATATTTTCTTAATAAATCTCTTGGGAATCCTTTCCCTATTACAATGTTTATGGACCTATTTCCAAAGGAGACACCAATCCCCTAATCAACTTCATGGATCTCTATCCATAGGATAACTCCTTTCTCCTTAGCTTTGATTGGTAATCTTCTAGAAGAACTATTACCTCCACTACTCTAGCTAATGGATCTCTATCCACTGAAGGCACCTATCCTCACTGCCCTGGCTTAATGGATCTCTATCCAGTGGAGATTGTTGTCCTCTGTACTCTATCACCTCTAAAGCTCAATCTCAAAATTATACTAAACATAGTCCTTCGATCTAGCACAAATCTGCTCAATCTATGTCTCTGGTCTAGCACAAACCTATCCTCAAATATGCACCAAACTCTGTCCTCTAATATACACTAAAATCAATCCTTCGATCTAGAATAAATATGTCATCAATATTTATCCTCTAATATTGCACTAAACACAATACTTCGGTCTAGCACAAGTCTATCCTAAATCTCTATCCTTAAGCCTTAACTCAAAGCTTGACTTAATCTCAAATCAACTTTGTTGGATCTGCCCCAAACCTTAACTCAAGGTTTGAACAAATCAATCAATTAACTCTGCTCTCAAGTCTTCTCAAAGACTTGTCTCAAATTTGCCTTGTAAGCTTCTACAAAAGCTCACACTAATCTATCCACAAGTCCTCTCTAGAACTTGTCCAAATATGCTCTACAAGTCCTCACTAGAACTTATCCAATTTTGCTTAATAAGTCCTCACTAGGACTTATCCAAATCTGCTCTCAATCTGTATTGTAAGCTTCCATAAAAGCTCACACAAATCTGTCCACAAGTCTTCTCAAAAACTTACCTCAAATCTGCTCAACAAGTCCACACTAGAACTTGTCCAATCTCATAGAGACATAAAGAGAATTTTTAGAGACTCAATATGTTTCTCACTCATCAAAATACTCAATTATGTTCAATCACTCTTTCAAAAATGTACAGATAATTGTTAGAGACTCAATATGCTTCACTCATTCACTTTCAATATCTCTTTTATCACAAAAACATATAGAGAATTGTTAGAGACTCAATATGTTTCACACTCATCAACACTCAACCTCTTTCTCAAATCAATTTAAAATATAGAATAATTTGTTTTATAGAACTTCAACTATCATATCAACACATCCACTTGACTAGGCTCAACTAACTCTACTCAACCAATCACTCAATGAAATAATCCTTGCTTACAAACCCTAGTCCAAGCATATGAACACTCACTCAAAATGTTTCCAACAATGCTTATCAACCAATCTCACATAACAATGATACTCATGTTATTTTAAAACCCTAGTTCAATTTCTTCACTTAATCAATGGCTTCAACAACAATGCTTATCAAACAAAGTTTTAACAACAACTCTTTATTCCAGAAAACCTTGAAGCATTAACTCAACACCATTAATAAGGAAACCTAATTAAGTCATTTTCACTCCAAACTTGTTTTTCCAGAAAACCAACCAATCAACTCGACTATGGAAGAATGTGCCCATACCTTTTATTTGATGATGAAGGAACCTTAAAAATATGCCACAACCAACAAACACTTCTTTGCCAAGATTAAGAAAGTTAGAATATGATAAACTCTCTCAAATATACAATGCAAATATCAAAAAACACATACACCTTATCACTCCATCTTGAAGAAAGCATCCATAAACATATACAAAAATAATTGACCAAATACACCTTATAATCTCCTAGCTAAAATAATATCCAACATTAAAAATAATGTCAATACAATCACATTTTCAAAATAACTCAATGGTAAGAAATCCTCTCAAAATCTAACCAACACTGTAATCCACTTATTTCTCCAATTACTCAAAATATTGACCAAATAAAATACCTTTTATTTACCCCTTTTAACTCTATAGAATATTATGTCAAACCTTAGGCATTATAAAATATAACAAAAATGTATTACCTCTGCCTTGGTGAGACTCAAACCCTTGACGTCGCCTCCCCGTGCATCCTAGCTGTGGTCTTGGCTACCGCGTGCGCTAGGCGCTCATTTAGGGAGCAAAGAGCACCACATGCTCTATATTCCTCCCCTTTTGCACCTAAGCCAAAAAACCACAAGTCACTTCCTTCGACGCTTCAAACACAACACACCAAAATGCCCCTACCGTGAATTGATCGCAGGTCACTGCGTGCCCAAATGCCTTAGCCCTTGACCACTTGCCATTAGGCCACGTTGCCTAGGTGGATATGGGATTTTAGCCCTCGATGATCTTATTCCCTTTCACTGGCGCCTAAGACAAGAACCTTGTCTTCTTGCTCGCACGAATTCTCTTCAACACACGCTTGCCTCTTTCTCTTGTTCGAACAAAGGATAATTAAAATGTCACTAAGGCATATAGTTTATATATCATTTGCCACCTTTAAACTTGAACGTCGATGCAAATTTAATTTCCTTGCAGCCCTAACCTTAGGGAAATTATAATTTAATTAATAATAACATTATTATAATTAACTTTTAATTAATTTAATAACCATAGGTTAATTAAATTAACTTACAAATTAATATATAATGAAATTATAATTAAATATAATTTATTTAATTCCCATAGGTCTATCCAATTGGTTTTAAATAAAATACCATTTATTTTGCCATCATGGGTTTTAATAAAAACCTTTATTTCTGCCATACATAATATCAAAAAGAATATTATGACACCTTCTTCATCAATATTTTGCATTGCTCCTTTTGGCCTTTTGGCATCAGTGGTAGTTTATTCCTTGACATCAATGACAACTTTGACTCAAAATGCCAATAGGGTATTGATCCCATAGATCTATCCAAAATTGAGCCTTTTCCCCTCTTCCCACTTTCTAAAATAATCTATCTTTCACCACCTGAGATCCTAGCTTTAGTGTCTGCCACACTAAGGACCCATTACTATCCAAAGAAAAATGACTCACCATATTCAAATTAACCTGTCCCAAATATTTACTAGTTAAAACTATACTAAATAAAGGAGTTGGATGGGATATCCACATCCAATAAAGCTTTCCATCCAAAGCTTTATTATTTATTGGCCCCAAGACTCCCTTCGCCTTGGGCTGGCTTACTTTCTCCCAACCTACAAACACCCATTTCTTCTTTCTTTTGCTTCTCCCCATAATTATTTTTTAATCGTCTTGTCCAACTCTTTCCATATGGTATGTGGGGCAACCATGATAGAAAATTTGTAGATTGGTATGGCTTGAATGACTAACTATAAAAAAGTTAAATCTACCCCCAAAGGTTAACCATTGTGATACCAATGGTTAAATTTTTCCTTTAAATAGTCTAAAATATTCCTCTAGACATCAATCTTCAATTTTTTAAAATATAGAGGGATCCTCATATAAACCATTAGGAGATAAGTCCTCGTGAATTCCAAGATCTCTATAATTCTATCTTGAAGCCTTTGATCAAGATTGAAGAAGACAAATTTGGATTTCTTATCATTGATGACTTGGCTTGTGGTCCTAATATAAACATTAAGAGTATCTTTTATCATTCTTGCTTCTCTAAGGTTGGCCACTCCCATAAATCCTACACCATCCATAAATTATAGGTGAGTCAACACCTCCTCACCCACCTTGATACCTATGAGAAAACCGTGTTGTTTTCTCCTTAAGATAAGTCTGCCCAAGCCTTCATCCAATATGAAAAAAAGATAGGGGGTACAAGAATCTCCTTGACGAAGGCTTGTAGTGGCTCTAAACAGTTGTAAGGGAAGACCATTGATTAACACTGAGTATATCAAATAAGAGATAAAGCTCATGGCCCACTCTATCCAAACTTGAGAAAAGTCAAATCCTGTTATCATCCTTTATAAGAAACTCCACTCCATCCAATCATAAACCTTTGACATCCAATTGTATGAACACTCCTCTATTTCTAGATTTTTACATTGAGTGGATTATGTCCTAAACTAGAACCACACCATCCAAGATCTTCCTACCCTTTACAAAACTGTTAGTCTCACAATGACACTGAGAGGGGGGTGAATCAGTGTAGCTCTTTTAAAACTTAAATCTTCAACTCTTAAAGCCAAAACAATGAAAACTTAAAACCAAATAAAGCAAGTATAACAAGAGAACATCACACAACACAAGATGTACCGAGGTTCACCGATTTGGCTACTCCTCAAAATGACTGTTTGGACTCCCATCCAAATCCAGCCTTTGCAAAGCACCAACTTTACAATCAATTTACCAGCACCCACTGGAAGGAGCATCAACCCCTGATTTACCAGCACCAACCGGAAGGAGCACCAACCCCTAATGCCAAGCACCAACTTGGACTTCAATTTTGAAACTAGAAGATTGACATAAAAATGCCTTCACTTTTACAAGACCCTGACTGGTCTATTGCTTACCCAACGTCTACCACAATTCACAAAACACACACACTCATCGCACTTCACAAAATAAAATCCCCCAACGAAAATTCTCCAAGCAACACTCCTTTTATAACTATCCTTTCTCTTTGTAACTCCAATTGTAACTCCTTTCATATTCTCATACGCCACTTGTCAATTGTAACACCTTCTTTCATATTCTCATATGCCACTTGTCAATTGTAACACCTTCTTTATGTAACTCCTTTTGTATATATTGAGAAGGCATTTCGTCAAACACGTCACATGCAAATAATTGACACCATATTCTCCTACCATGACTGTTCGTTTTCTCCTTCATGATTGTTCATTTTCTCCTTCGATGACTGTTCATTTTCTCCTTCATGATTGTTCATTTTCTCCTTTGATGACTGTTCGTTTTCTCCTTCGATGACTGTTCGTTTTCTTCCTTGTGCATGCATTGTTTTGTTTTAACTTTTCTTTCTATTTTGATTTTTCATTTTCTCCACATGCATGACTCTTCTTTTCATACCATCTTAAAATTTCAAATCATTATATTCCTTATGGTCCAAGTCACTATGTTTCTTTCACCATCCTGTGTTCATCACTAATATCGATCTCTGTTCCTTTGGCAAAAATGCAACATGTCGCGATATCGTGACACTTTTGTTTCTCTCTCCTCCCTTTTTGAGTCTAAAAATGCGACATGTCGCGATATCGCGACACTTTTGTTTCTCTCTGCTCCTTTTTGAGTCATGAAAATGCGACATGTCGCGATATCGCGACACTTTTGTTTCTCCTCTCTTTTTGAGTCACGAAAATGCGACATGTCGTGATATCGTGACACTTTTTTTCTTTTTTTTATTTTTCCTTGCTCTTTCTCTTTGCTTTGGATCGTGAAAATGCAACATGTCGCGATATCGTGACATTTTTTCTCCTTGCTCTTTCTCTTTGCTTTGGACCATGAAAATGCAACATGTCGCGATATCGTGACACTTTTCTCTTTGCTCTTTCTATGGTCACGAAAATGCAACATGTCGCGATATCGCGACACTTTTTCTCCTTGCTTTTTCTCTTCTCTTTTGGCCGTGAAAATGCAACATGTCGCGATATCGTGACACTTTTTCTCTTTGCTCTTTCGGCCGCGAAAATGCAACATGTCACGATATCGCGACACTTTTTCTCCTTGCTTTTCTCTTTCTTTGGACCGCAAAAATGCAACATGTCGCGATATCGCGACACTTTTTTTCTTTGCGGTGTTTTGCTTTTTCTTTGATCTTTAGCATATGGGCCACTTCGGTCTTCTTGGAAAATATGCAAAAAGGTGGGTAAACATCCTCATAAGCATTTAACATCACTGTACATACTCTGAATAACCTCTGAACTCCTGTCCACTGCATCAACCGATCTATCTGACTGTGTTGACAACAATGACAATATTGTCGCTGCACCTTGCTCAACAATCTCCCCCTTTGGAATTGTTGGCAACACACGTGCAATTTCCTGTAACTCTTCTCCCCCTTTGACAACAATATCAAAGGGCTGCTGCAAACTCCCCCTGAGTCCATGCACAACATTCTCAGGCAAAAATTATTACACTTAGCAAAAATCACAAACATGAGCAAAAAGATAAACAAATACACAAATGCTCCCCCTCGAGAATGTGGTCCCGATAGCTAGTCAATTCTTGGGAAGCGTGACCACTCCCAATTTATTGCGAAGGTACTCAAAGACTTCCTTGGGCAATGGTTTTGTGAAGATATCCACTACTTGCTCTGTTGTTGGAACAAAATCCAACTTAACCTCACCTTCCGCAACTTTCTCCTTCAAAAAGTGATACCGGGATAGCAATATGTTTTGTGCGAGAATGCATAACCAGATTCTTTGAGATGTTAATGGCACTGGTGTTATCACACTTAACTGAAATTGGCTCACTGAAGTTAATACCAAGATCTTTCAGGGTTTGTTTCATCCATAATACCTACGTACAACACGTTGTCGCTGCAATATATTCTGCCTCTGTTGTGGATAAGGAGACTGACTCTTGTTTCTTACTATGCCACGCGACCAACTTGTCTCCAAGATAGAATGCACCTCCACTGGTACTCTTTCTATCATCTACACATCCTGCCCAATCTGCATCTGAATACGCAATAAGGGTGAAGTCCTTACCTTTCGGATACCATAACCCATACTCCATAGTACCCTTGAGGTACCGAAGAATCCTCTTCACTATTGTCACATGAGTCTCCTTGGGACTAGCCTAAAATCGTGCTACCATGCATACTGCCTACAAAATATCTGGTCTAGTAGCCATCAAGTACAGTAAGCTCCCAATCATAGATCTGTACATGGTTTGATCAACATGTGGAGATTTGTCATCCTTGCTCAACTTGCAACCTGTCGTCATGGGAGTGCTAACTGGCTTACAATCCTCCATTGTGAACTTTTTTAGTATCTCTTTCACATATTTAATTTGAGAAATAAATATGCCCTTCTCATTTTGATTAACTTGCAACCCGAGGAAATACGAAAGTTCACCAATCATTGACATTTCAAATTCTTTCTGCATCTTATTTGCTAAATCTTTACATGACTCATCTTTGCTACTGCCAAATATGATATCATCTACGTATACAACAAGAACAATAAGATGGCCATTTTCTATTTTGACATACAAATTACTATCCACCATACCTTTCTTGAACCCTTGTTGAGTAAGATAGTTGTCTAGCCTTGCATACCATGCTCGGGGTGCTTGTTTTAAGCCATATAATGCTTTCTTCAACTTGCAAACCAAGTTGGGATCATCACCAAGTTGGAAACCATCTGGCTGCTCAATATAAACCTCTTCTTCAAGTTTCCCATTCAAAAATGCTGATTTCACATCCATTTGATAAACTTTGAAATTCTTGTAAACTTGCTAAAGCCAGAAACATTCTAATTGCCTCTAGTCTAGCCACAGGTGCAAAGGTTTCCTCAAAGTCAATACCTTCAACTTGTGCATAGCCTTTACATACCAATCTTGCTTTATTCCTGACTACCTGTCCTTCTTCATTCAATTTGTTTTGAAAGACCCATTTAGTACCGATTATATTTTTATTTGCAGGTCTTGGTACTAACTCCCAAGTTTTGTTTTTCTCGATCTGATCTAATTCTTCATTTATTGCCTTCATCCAACTTTCATCTTTACTTGCGTCAACAACATTTTTGGGCTCAATGCTGGATAATAGAGAGTAGTTACTTACTACTCTTCTTCTTGTCTGAACACCAACTATGGGGTCTCCAATTATTTGCTCTCTAGGATGATCTTTCTGCCAGCTGTCTGTTTTGAATTTCTTATTTTCTTCCACTTCTGAATCACTGTTTGAATCATCTGAGTCAATTTTTTGTTTCTTTTCCATTTCCTTTTCCTCATCTCCTTCAATAACCTCTTCATAAATTGGGTAGTTCTCTTCATAGCTAATTACTCGTTCCCTACCTTCATCAACTTTAACATCGGCACTATCCACAATTTTCCTTAGCTTCTTGTTGTAGCATTTGTAAGCTTTGCTTTTTGACGAATAGCCAAGAAAAATACCTTCATCCGCTCTATCTTCAAACTTACCAAGGTTTTCTTCAGTTCTTTTGATGTAACACTTGCTGCCAAAAACTTTAAAGTATCTTACTGTTGCCTTTTTACCGAACCACAACTCATAAGGAGTTTTGCTTTCATGCGTCCTCAACATGCACCTATTTTGGATGTATACCGCAGTATGGACTGCCTCTTTCCAAAATCTGTCTACTACTTTGCTCTCAGTCAACATAGTCCGTGCCATTTCCTGCACTGTCCTGTTCTTTCTTTCTACCACACCATTCTGCTGAGGTGTCCTGGCTGCTGAAAACTGTCTCCTAATACCATATTTTTCATAGTACTCTGTAAAATCCTCTGAAATGAACTCTCCTCCTCTATCTGATCTTAAACATTTAATCCTTTTTCTTGTTTGATTCTCAACTTGGTTTTTGAAAACCTTGAACATCTCAAAAGCTTCTGATTTATGCTTCAAAAATAGTACCCATGTCATCCTGGAATAGTCATCTATACACAACATAAAATATTTGTCACCATTTATGCTTTGCGTTCTCATGGGTCCACATAAATCAGTATGTATTAGTTCCAAAGGTTTGCTTGTGTAGTACTCTTTTGTTTTAAATGAGACTCTAGTTTGCTTCCCCTTTTGGCATGAAGCACAAATGCTATTTGATGGTTTTCCAATGGTGGGAATATCTCTCACCGCCTTTTTTGAGCTGATTTTTACTAGATTGTCAAAACTGATATGACCGAGCCTCTTGTGCCACAACCAATTTTCTTCTTCCTGTCCAATCAAGCAAGCTCCTTCTGAAGTCTCCGAGAGAGTGTACAGGTTGCCAGATGTCCTCGATCCAGTTGCTATCAACTTTCCACTGTTTGCTTTTCTCGACTTCACAACCCCGCTTCTTAAAAATCACTTCATGACCTCTATCACAAATCTGACTTACGCTCAACAAGTTATGCTTCAGACCAACCACAAACAAGACTTCTTTTGACTTGATTTTTTCATCACTGATCTTAACTGAACCTTTGCCAACTATCTTAGCTCCATCATTATTTCCAAATTTTACTGAACCACCTTCATATTGTTGTAACTTCTCAAATTTTTGTTTGTCACCTGTCATATGACTGGAGCATCCACTATCAAGTATCCATGGTGCAGATTTATTCTGTGCTTTAAATGTTGTTTGTACGATCAGGGATTCCTTTTCTTCCTTAGATCGCTCTTTTTCTTTCCACTCTGGTTTGATTACAGTTTTGGGCTCTTGTTTTGACTTTTCTTTTTCAGTAGCTTGTGCATGTTTTTCGAGAAATTTTCTATTTTGTCTCATTCCATTTGGTTGAAATTTTCTTCCCTGAAATTGATTTGATGCAAATGTACTTCGACAATTTCTTGCAATGTGCCCAAAATTATGACAGTTATAACATTCTATCGCATAATCCATCAAAGGTGAAAAAACATTTCTACTGGTAAAATTCCTTGGTCCTACGTTATACTTGCAATCTGAAATCTTATGTCCATAACCATTGCATTTAAAATAGTAACCAAAAAAGAGATGATTGAACCTGGGTGATGGTCTTTGCCATGTTGTCGTAGGAGTCATAAATCTTCTTCTTCTTTGATGTGTGACATTGGTGAATCCATCATTGTCAATTCTCCTTTCGTGCCTTGCATTATTGCTTTCTTTTGCATGAGTCAATTTTTCTTGATCAACCTGTTTCTTATCTTCATTCTTTGATCCATTTGATGATTCTCCTTCATCAAAGCCCAAACCAAATTTGATGCCTGTAGTCCTTTGGTTATTTATGATCTTATCCAGCTTCATAGAACTTTCTTCACGTTTGTGATAACAACTAATTTTATGATTCATCTCTTCTATCTGCATCCTTAAACCAACAGTCTCTTCTTCTAGCTTGCTACAATAATCTATTTTCATGGTTATTTGCACTTCGAGATCTTCAGATATTTTCTTGGATTCTTCTATCTGTACTTTCAAACTGGTTATGATTTCATTTGCATCCTCAAGCTTTCTTGAAATTTTCTTATTCTTTTTTCTTTCTATCTTCAATTCATCTAGAGCTGCAATTAGTTCCTCTTCCAAATTTACTTCTGCATCAATTTCTTCTTCATCACATTCTTGTTCTTTTTCTATTTTTTCTTCTTTGAGTGCCATGAAAAGAGCTTCACCTGTTTCCTTTTCAGAATCCTCACCGCAGCTGTCTTCTGATGAACTGACATTCTTGGAGATGAAACTTTTCTTCTTGAAGTTGCCTTTTCTGAAATTTGTTTTTTTCTTCCAATCACTTCTTTCTTGGTGCGATCCTTCATCACTTTTGTTCTTCTCATTAAGTGGACATTTAGCTGCAAAATGCCCAATGCCTCCATAATTGAAACATTTAAACGGTAACTTTCCTCTGTATTTTCCTTTTCCCCTTTTTAGTTTTCGAACAAAGTTTGCTTCCATTTCATCTGATGTCTCTTCTTCCTCGGATTCTTGTTTTGCTTTCATATTTTTATGGGCTTTAAAAGCAGCTTCTCTGTCTGTGGGTTTAGATTTTCCTATTCTCATCTCATATGCAATCAAAGAACCATGCATCTCATCCATACTAAAAGAATTTAGATCTTTAGCTTCTTCTATAGCTGAAACTTTAGAATCAAATCTTTGGGGAAGAGATCTTAATACCTTTTTCACGATGATAGAATCTTCGATTTCCTCATCGAGTCCTCTAATCGCATTAATGACTTCATTAACTCTCAGCATATATGCCTCTATGTTCTCATCGTCATTCATCTTTAATACTTCGAACTGAGCTCGATGTGTTTGTAACTTGGCCTCCTTGATCTTAACGTCTCCTTCATGAATGCTCCTCAGTTTGTCCCATATTTCTTTTGCCATTTTACAACTCATAATTTTTACCAGTTCACTGTCCACTAATCCGCACATGATAGCATTCTTTGCTTTTGAGTTATTCTCAAACAGTTTCTTACCGATAGCATCGGTTGGAGAAGTGGTGGGTATTGTGTATCCACTATCTACTGAATCCCAAATGTCGTATCCCAAAGCACAAAGATATGTCTGCATCCTGAGTCTCCAAAATGCGTAATTAGTTTCGTCAAACAATGGTGCTTTGTTTGATGAGAAGCCTTCACCACCTGCCATTGTGTCA
Organism: Wollemia nobilis; assembly: GCA_028583015.1. NCBI lineage: Eukaryota > Viridiplantae > Streptophyta > Pinopsida > Araucariales > Araucariaceae > Wollemia > Wollemia nobilis. Next base: position 1,040,699 of record JAQPPZ010011269.1, on the reverse strand, counting down.
CTTCCAAGATCACCCTAGCCGGTTAAGCTTGTTCAGGAACCTCGCTCTGATACCAATTGTTAGTCTCACAATGACACTAAGAGGGGGGTGAATCAGTGTAGCTCTTTTAAAACTTAAATCTTCAACTCTTAAAGCCAAAACAATGAAAACTTAAAACCAAATAAAGCAAGTATAACAAGAGAACATCACACAACACAAGATGTACCGAGGTTCACCGATTTGGCTACTCCTCAAAATGACTATTTGGACTCCCATCCAAATCCAGCCTTTGCAAAGCACCAACTTTACAATCAATTTACCAGCACCCACTGGAAGGAGCATCAACCCCTGATTTACCAGCACCAACTGGAAGGAGCACCAACCCCTGATGCCAAGCACCAACTTGGACTTCAATTTTGAAACTAGAAGATTGACATAAAAATGCCTTCACTTTTACAAGACCCTGACTGGTCTATTGCTTACCCAACGTCTACCACAATTCACAAAACACACACACTCATCGCACTTCACAAAATAAAATCCCCAACAAAAATTCTCCAAGCAACACTCCTTTTATAACTATCCTTTCTCTTTGTAACTCCAATTGTAACTCCTTTCATATTCTCATACGCCACTTGTCAATTGTAACACCTTCTTTCATATTCTCATATGCCACTTGTCAATTGTAACACCTTCTTTATGTAACTCCTTTTGTATATATTGAGAAGGCATTTCATCAAACATGTCACATGCAAAGAATTGACACAATATTCTCCTACCATGACTGTTCGTTTTCTCCTTCCATGACTGTTCATTTTCTCCTTCGATGACTGTTCATTTTCTCCTTCAATGACTGTTCATTTTCTCCTTCATGACTGTTCATTTTCTCCTTCGATGACTGTTCGTTTTCTCCTTCATGACTGTTCGTTTTCTTTTCCCTTGTGCATGCATGTGTTTTGGTTTTCGAAAAGGCTTTTCGTTTCTATTTTGAGGCCCTTCGTTTCCTTTTCTCCACATGGGCATGCGTCCGCTTCTTTCCATGTGTAACGACCATCTTAAATGATTTCAAATCATTAAAGATTCCTTATGGGTCCATGTCACTATGCAGTCTTCAGTTTCACCATCCTGGTGTTCATCACTAATATCAGACGCACTGTCAACTACTCTGTTCCTTTGGCGAAAATGCAACATGTCGCGATATCGCGACACTTTTGTTTCTCTACCTGCCTTGGTATCCTTGCTTCCAAACCCTAGTCCAAGCATATGAACACTCACTCAAAATGTTTCCAACAATGTTTATCAACCAATCTCACATAACAATGATACTCATGTTATTTTCAAACCCTAGTTCAATTTCTTCACTTAGTCAATGGCTTCAACAACAATGCTTATCAAAAAAAGTTTTAACAACTCTTTATTCTAGAAAACCTTGAAGCATTAACTCAACATCATTAATAAGGAAACCTAATTAAGTCATTTTCACTCCAAACTTGTTTTTCCAGAAAACCAACCAATCAACTCAACTATGGAAGAATGTGCCCATACCTTTTATTTGATGATGAAGTAACCTTAAAAATATGCCACAACCAACAAACACTTCTTTGCCAAGATTAAGAAAGTTAGAAGATGATAAACTCTCTCAAATATACAATGCAAATATCAAAACACACATACACCTTATCACTCTATCTTGAAGAAAGCATCCATAAACATATACAAAAATAATTGACCAAATACACCTTATAATCTCCTAGCTAAAATAATATCCAACATCAAAAATAATATCAATACAATCACATTTTCAAAATAACTCAATGGTAAGAAATCCTCTCAAAATCTAACCAACACTGTAATCCACTTATTTCTCCAATTACTCAAAATATTGACCAAATAAAATACCTTTTATTTACCCCTTTTACCTCTCTAGAATATTATGTCAAACCTTAGGCATTATAAAATATAACAAAAATGTATTACCTCTGCCTTGGTGAGATTCAAACCCTTGACATCGCTTCCTTGTGCGTCCTAACTGCAGTCTTGGCTGCCGCATGCGCTAGGCGCTCATTTAGGGAGCAAAGAGCACCACATGCTCTATATTCCTCCCCTTTTGCACCTAAGCCAAAAAACCACATGTCACTTCCTTCGACGCTTCAAACACAACACACCAAAATGCCGCTACCGTGAATTGATCGCAGGTCACTACGTGCCCAAACGCCTTAGCCCTCGACCAATTGCCATTAGGCCACGTTGCCTAGGTGGATATGGGATTTTAGCCCTCGATGATCTTATTCCCTTTCGCTAGCGCCTAAGACAAGAACCTTATCTTCTTGCTCGCACGAATTTTCTTCAACACACGCTTGCCTCTTTCTCTTGTTCGAACAAAGGATAATTAAAATGTCACTAAGGCATATAGTTTATATATCATTTGCCACCTTTAAACTTGAACGTCGATGCAAATTTAATTGCCTTGCAACCCTAACCTTAGGGAAATTATAATTTAATTAATAATAACATTATTATAATTAAATTTTAATTAATTTAATAACCATAGGTTAGTTAAATTAACTTACAAATTAATATATAATGAAATTATAATTAAATATAATTAATTTAATTCCCATAGGTCTATCCAATTGGTTTTAACTAAAAGACCATTTATTTTGCCATCATGGGTTTTAATAAAAACCTTTATTTCTGCCATACATAATATCAAAAAGAATATTATGACACCTTCTTCATCAATATTTTGCATTGCTCCTTTTGGCCTTTTGGCATCAGTGGTGGTTTATTCCTTGACATAAATGACAACTTTGAATCAAAATGCCAACAGGGTATTGATCCCATAGATCTATCCAAAATTAAGCCTTTTCCCCTCTTCCCACTTTCTAAAATAATCTATCTTTCACTACCTGAGATCCTAGCTTTAGTGTCTGCCACACTAAGGACCCATTACTATCCAAAGAAAAATGACTCACCATATTCAAATTAACTTGTCCCAAATATTTACTAGTTAAAACTATGCTAAATAAAGGAGTTGGATGGGATATCCACATCCAATAAAGATTTCCATCCAAAGCTTTATTATTTATTGGCCCCAAGACTCCCTTCGCCTTGGGCTGGCTTACTTTCTCCCAACCTACAAACACCCATTTCTTCTTTCTTTTGCTTCTCCCCATAATTATTTTTTGACCGTCTTGTCCAACTATTTCCATATGGTATGTGGGGCAACCATGATAGAAAATTTGTAGATTGGTATGGCTTGAATGACTAACTATAAAAAAGTTAAATCTACCCCCAAAGATTAACCATTTGTGATACCAATGGTTAATTTTTTCCTTTAAATAGTCTAAAATATTCCTCTAGACATCGATCTTCAATTTTTTAAAATATAGAGGGATCCCCATATAAACCATTAGTATAGAAGTCCTCATGAATTCCAAGATCTCTATAATTCTATCTTGAAGCCTTTGATCAAGATTGAAGAAGACAACTTTGGATTTCTTATCATTGAAGACTTGGTTTGTGGTCCTAATATAAACATTAAGAATGTCTTTTATCATTCTTGCTTCTCTAAGGTTGGCCACTCCTATAAATCCTACACCATCCACAAATTATAGGTGAGTCAACACCTCCTCACCCACCTTGATACCTATGAGAAAACCGTGTTGTTTTCTCCTTAAGATAAGTCTGCCCAAGCCTTCATCCAATATGAAAAAAAGATAGGGGGTACAAGAATCTACTTGACGAAGACCTGTAGTGGCTCTAAACAGTTGCAAGGGAAGACCATTGATTAACACTGAGTATATCAAATAAGAGATAAATCTCATGGCCCACTCTATCCAAACTTGAGAGAAGTCAAAGCCTGCTATCATCCTTTATAAGAAACTCCACTCCATCATATCATAAGCCTTTGACATATCCAATTGTATGAACACTCCTCTATTTCTAGATTTTTACATTGAGTGGATTATGTCCTAAACTGGAACCACACCATCCATGATCTTCCTACCCTCTACAAAAACCCCTTATTCTAAGGATATAATGCTTTCTAGGAGAGGTTTTATCCCCTTATCCATTACATTCATGATTATTTTGTATATGATATTGCATAAGGTGATTGGTCTATAATTTGAAATATGCACCCCTCCTCCCCTTTTAGAATTACAACAAGAAATATTTGATATAATTTTTTAAGCATTCTTTACTGCCCTTGGACTCCTCTATGATAGCCATTATATCCTCCTCTATGATAACTTTATTTTTGTTTTTAATTTTGAGCTTATATCTTAAGGTAATAATGTTTCTTTTTTACATGTGAATTAATTTATGAACTATGTGTCCCTTCTTAAAGATAAGAGATAATGCTTTAGGCCTTGATTTTTTGTCATGGAAAATGTGCAACTTGATGCTGCTTCTCTTTTGTAGGTATTACTCTTTATAAAATGAAGAAAACAATTCATTTTAGGAATAAAAAATAGACTCTTGAAAATGTTGCCATAGATGATGCTTTCCATGTTAAAATTAGTTTTCCTTTATTACCTTAAATTATAATTTTCAAAGTTGTGTGAATATTGTTTTTTTCTTTCTATTTTTTGAAATTAATCCTAATTTAGTACCTTACTTTGATGGGAATGATATAATTAGACTTATAGTAGAGCTTCAATTACTTAGTATGAGTAACAGTTATTGACTTAGAGGATATCATGTGGAAGCACTAGTCATTAGATTGAATAGAGTATTTATCAATATCCCAAACTCTAATAACAACCCAAATTTTGGATTTATTCTTATGAAAAAGGTATAGGAGCTAGAACATCATAGAAGATACATAATGGTGAAACTGTTGCTTTGAAAAGGACTAAACCAAATAGTATCTTTGAATGAACACTTCCTAATGACACTTTAGATATTTTTTATAGTCAACATCATTTAAGTTGTTTTATTTTTCTATGTGATGCACCTTTAGATCATAATTTTTATAATTTGGTAAATTGATTAAGTCATGGATGGGATTGAGAGGTTGTTTAGGAACTTGTAAGAGATATGTATCCTTTTTAAAACTATACTAAAATTTTTTATTCTATAATCCAATATTGCATATCAATAATATGTAGCCAAGCTCTTTACCTTTAGGCTTTGTCCTTTGAATTTTACTTAGAGGGTTGTTCTCATTCTTAGCATCTAATGGGGGTTAAATTTCTTATTTTTTACCTTGCTTATCAATATTGCTTATCACAAGTTGTCAATCATGCTTGTTGGGTAACATAGCATAAAAATGTAAAGGAAAAATATAAAATCCTATGAGCCCACCCACATGTTTATGTTGAATTGGATATTGTACAAGTTTTATCTTTCTATTTATCTAAATAATCCAATGGATGTTTTTTAAATGTGTAGAAGAGGTTACTTGGTGAATGATAAATCATCACCATATTAGGTGTCTACATGCACCAAAAATACCTAGTGTTTCCAATCAAATAAAAGGAAAAGAACATAACCATAATGTTGATATAGTCATGAAAATCAATGATAATGCTTAGCAAGATGACTTAAAAGCTCCATGAGTTCATTAATTTATTCTAGCCAAAGAATCCATCAAGAAAAATTCACTTTGTTCTAATAGTTTTGAATTTCCAAAAATGGTTTATATTATTGGTTTGGATGTGACCAAGATAATGGAAAAAAATCAAAATTTTTTTATTATACATGACCATCTTATCATATAACAAATTGGTTATTTTAGATGATTGAATATAAGTTAATAAGAGAAAATATCCTTCTATTCCCACTAATCACGTCCACAATACTAATATAGAGACTAATTAGGACAAGTATTTATTCCCATTCTCATAATTAAGAAGGAAGAGAATGTGTAACCTTGGAATAGATTCATAGATCTAGAATACATTTAATGGTTGTGAGAAGTCCTTGAACATTAATGAATCTAAGTCATCAATTTTCATTACAAAAAATATATTGTTTTTGCACAATGTATGCTTCAAACTATGCATTGGAAAATATTCTCTACTTTGAGAATGGTTGTATGGTAATTTATTTATAATTGACAATTTTATTGGTGATGATTTTATTATGATAGAGCATAGAAGTAGTTAAAATTAGAATCAAAATTTCCCTTTAACCAATGAGTATTTCAATGTTTGAACATTATGCAATATTTCACTCCACATTTTTAATGCATCATCTTGACAAAATTACAACTACTAATACAACTAGTTTATATGGTATAATCATAGAAGTAGAAAAGAAAGAAAAATTTAGCAAACTAGAATGAATTTATATTTTTCCAAATTTTGTTATAATTCACTTCTCCAATGGCTTGATGGTGCAATTAGACCTACATGTAATATTATCTAAACATATTTTTATCCCTACATATTTGTCCATAGGGTTTGTTTTCACTTAATATAAAGATATACATTTTTAATTAAATGTTTCACATCCAAAATATTATATCTATCCATAAGCTCTGTATACCACTTGGAATGCAATACCAAGACCCACTAAAACTAAAGGATGGATTATGGTGTAAGAAATAATTATTTTATATGTATCGAATTTCTTAAATAGTTTGATAAGGAAAATATTATTCATATATGGGAAAAGAAAAATTGGATTCAAATACAATTTCAATTATATAAAAAATAGTGGTTTTAAAAAACTACCATGAGTGAAGCTTCACAAGAGCAAGTGGATATGTTTGAAAAATGCTTAGTAAAATTTGAAGCTTATGAAGGATTTTATACACATTAATTTTTTAAAGGAAAGTATACGAGATTACTCATTATCATGATTTTAGATAATATCAATAGGTTGTTAAGTTTTTGTAACATTGAATAAAGGTTTTGTGAATATTTTTATATCTTTAAGGATACTAACATAAGATGATAACACTACAATAGCTAAGTTCAAATAAGATGTATCTTCTTGCATTTTGTATAATATTTTGAAAGAGAATAAAGTCTTTAGATTTTGAGCTATGTTTGGAAGAGCTTCATGATGCCTCTTTTTCAATTATAGCTTAAAAGGCACTAGAAAATGATGGAATTTTGGGTGAATTCTTCAAAGTAATAGGGTTTGTGATTGATAATGATTGTTATAATATATCAAAGGTTAAAATTAAAGGTTATTTAGGAGCATTATTAATAAAGGGATGATATAAAAATACATTTCTAAAAGTATTAAAAATGATTCAATTGTTGTTTAGATACCTAGATTACCCTTGTCGAAGCTACAATTGATGACTTGTGACTCTAATAAGAACCTATTCAAAGATAATGAAATAATACCACCCCTAACATCAAATTGTGAAATTAATCCCCTAGAGAAATTTTTTTCCTAAGAATAATTGCAAGTGTTTCCCAATTAAGATTTATCTCATGCGATCATTATATGGGGAGATGATATCCTCATTATAGGAAGCATTAGATAAGGAGATACAAAGGAGTAGTACCATAAGAACTACTAATTGACTCTAAAACTGAATTCACGTCATTTCCAAGGTCACAACCTTTTTAAAGAAGGGATTAGAAGAGAAGCTTTAGGTCAAAGGAATTGGAAGTGTTCAATCCCTAGAAGTAGTCATAGACTCAATGCCATACCAAGTTACTATTGTAGGAGAACCACCAATTGATAGAGAAAATAAGTAGATAAGCTTCTAAAGTGCTAAAACCTAAGGTTTTTAATAAGAGATAATCAATTGAGGGATGGGTCACTAAAAAAATTCCAAGTAAAAATTATTGATCTATAATGATAAAGGGGTAAAGAACTATTGGTGTTAGTATTGTCTAGGTTTTCAATTTCTTAAAATGGTTGCTAATATTAGCTAAATGTCATGTTATTTTCATCATGGATATATGAATTAAAAATGAGAAAAATAGTTGGTTGGTCAATTTGCTAAAGTAACTAAATGAAGGCTATCCTATTCATAAAAATTATTGATTGATGAGTATGAGATCCACTGACTTGTTAAATTTTAGTAGTCTTCAAATATGACTGATCAATGAGTTTTGAGGAAAAATAAAATTTGAAACTACAAATACTAGTTGCTATCTCCTAGAAAACAATCCCAAATTATACTAGTGGCACAAGTAGCACCACTTGAGACAACTATTGGGCTAGACAATTTAAAGTAACCATCTACAAAAGGGTCGTCTACCTCTAAGGAAAGTTTAGTTGGGAAGGAAAAAATAATAGAAAGGGTCCATAAAGAAATTATATGGAGTGTTTAATTCCTAGACAATTGAGGGAAAATTCAATCATTCCCCAAAGAAGACTAGGGTGAAGCTTTGGAAAAGTTCAAGAAGTAATAGGTCCTATGCACTAGATCTTTGTGTCCCCTTAATTGGTTAATGTGTGCTATCTAAGGTATAATGAAATACACCTACCATAATTGTCCAAGAGAGATGTAGATAATTGACCATTATGACTACTAAAAATATGGATGAGATATATATGTAATGGGTACCCTTCTTAATATAGACATATTAATTTCTATAATAAGAGATTATATTGTATTCCTTTCATAATATGATATTTAAAATACTTGAGGACCTATGCCTAGGAAATTATTTCAAATAATGCATTTTTCTTGGGGGACTTGATGATACATATGTCAAAGACTACCACTTGGTGATGCTAAATGCCATGGAGAACTATAGATCGTAGAACATGTAGTATTTTATATTGAAATACAATACCAATAAAACATTTCTAGAATTTAACTAAATTCATATTTAATTTATGTTGAAATATGTGTAGAATGATATTTTTTAGGCTAGGTCTAAATGTGTGATGAGATACTTATGAGCACCATTTATGCAGCCTATGAGAATTTTATTATGTAAGCCTATGGGAATAACTTCTTTATGTAAGCCTACAAGCATATTCATGTAAGCCTACGATCCTCTTTCATATTTCACCCTTAGTGGTATTGGTTAATCCATATTTTTTGGATAACCTCACTTTAAGGGTAATTTATTATTATTTTTTTGTAAGGTTAATCTCAAGTTTAAGCTAATATCGACCCGAGGTTAACCTCTCATTGAGGTTTTGGTATCACTATAGACATCCCTCAATGAGGATCCATTTGTATCATAATTGTGAATAAAATGTATTTTACTAGGGGGCCCATGGGCATCCATCTTGTCATATCCCTTTGTTTAAATTTGATCATTTATTATTGATATCTTCTTAATTGCATTATCTTATTTTTGGCATATGATTATGATGAATGCATGTTTTAGAATAGTTTTGGAAAATATTACAAATTTTTTAGCATGGTTTTAGATTGAGGTTTGAAGTAGCATTAGTCATCTACGAAAAGGAGAATTTGTTGTATCGACAATTAAATAGAGCATTTAGGTTAGGTTGTAACTTGGGTAATTTAATTTTTTAGCACCATTCATTTGGTGCCATTTACGTGTAATATTTTCATATGCTCATTTTGCATAGCCTGATATTTCTCAACCATACAATTAAATGCATCAATAACATGCTATCATGGTTGGTATGATGGCCAAGGTGAGTGTTTTAGGGTTGACAAGGGGCATAATCGAATCCTTGTTGGCCCCCATATTGTAGCCATGACTTCATTAAAGAAGCCTAGGATTCCATTTTATATGCAAGGGAATGGCATGGTGGTAGCTTGGTCACTTGGTTCAGAGGACATCATGGGGCCAAATTCCCATAAATATTTGGCAAGTATCTTTGAAAATAGATTCAAATGATGCATCTTCCATTATTTTCATCACCTACAATGACAAAGTATAGCAGTTACTATATTTTCTTGTTGCTTGGAGGTTGGTGGTTTGAAACCTATAAGCAAAACATTTTTAAATGGACAAAAATTCAAGAATGGCCATGGCTAAAAGCATGTTTACCTCTCTTCCTATCCAATACCACTTGTGATCAATATTTGGCTTGTTGGATTGTGGGTGGTAGGTTCCAAGGTCGAGCCTTGGTACCACCAACTTTTTTACCCTCTTATACTTAAATCAAGGTATTTTGTCATATCATTCTCTCTTTGTTTCAAAGTGTATTTATGATGTTATGGTAAGCTCACTCACTATCTTGGGCAAGTTATCAGGTTCAAGCCTCATCGGTTATAGAACTCATTCAAAATTGTATGTGTGTGTGTGTGTGTGTGTGTGTGTGTGTGAATTTAATCCACTAATCATATCAGACCAAGTATTAACACTAATTCATAGATGTAGCAACCAATCTAGTGGTGACACATTGCAACAACTGAATTGACAAAAAAAATCTAAGGTTTAACATTTGGTTTTTCTTGATTTGAGTTCTAATTCAGCCAAATATTTTGGAGGTCATAATGTTTTTATAGGAAGCATTTGGAATCCATTGTTATTTTAGATTGCATAATTTTGAGCTCTACATAGTAGTGACATCAGTTTATGGACCTATCATAGATATGTTTAGGATTTTGCGCAAGATGAATTCCTGAGGGTATGTTACCCACATTTAAGGGAAATAGTATAGTGCTTGGTTAGTTCAAATGGGAGGATTAGTTAGAAGTAAGAATATTTAATTTATCTTCAATAATGAGTTATAAGGCCTCAGTGATCATAACCTTAGTAAGAGAAATGAGGAAGCTCCTAGAATTTTCTTCACATTAGTGGAACTAGATGTACTTTTTTACATTAAAGAGAATACTGATCCTATTTACATATGGACTAATTTGAAAGATATTTATGGAAAAGTAAGTTCTAGTGAAGTTAACATGATAGAGATAGAGCTCTCAAATCTCAAAATTTTATATTTTAATATTATCAAAGACTATATATCTCACTTCAAAGCTTTAAAAGATGACCCAACTATGATAGGAGGCAAGGTAAAGAGTGATGAAGAGTATAAAAAATCTACTACTTCTAATATTTGTCCTCCTTTTCATACAATTGACTTGGTTCTTTACGTGAATAATATGACTATCAAAGAACCACAACCCACCTATCTTAAATATCTTTTGAAGCTCTTAATCCACTATGAATCCAAAGAATTATGGAGCTCTTTCTCATACACAATTTCATCCAAAAGACTTCAAGTCAATAAATCTAAGGATCAGGTGCCTAAGGTCAAGTCTAAGTTTTTAAAGAAGTTAAACGCTTGCAAGTATTGTAAAGGAAAGAAAACTCCATCAAGAATTGTATTACAAGGCTAAAGAAAATTAAGATCAAATTCTTGAGGACTTGTAACAAGCTTTTTTATGATGAAGATGAGGATTAAGGAAGAATAGTGGAGGTCCACTAGAGCATCCATTATTGGGGGAGGTGTTACCTCTATTTCCTTATCTCCTTGGCTATCTTTGCTCATATTATTGGGGGTGTTGAAATATGCATAATTTGATCTTGTTTAGGCCAAGGATAAATGTGTGATGAGGTTCTTATGATAACCATTTATGTAGCCTATAGGCATGTAATTATGTAAGCCTAAAAGAATATTCATGTAAGCCTATGGGCCCCTTTCATATTTCACCCTTAGTGACACTACTTAATCCATTTTTTGGATAACCTCATTAAAAGGGTAATTTATGATTATTTTATTCTAAGGATAACCTCAAGATTAAGTTAAATTTTGGCATGAAGTTAATCTCTCATTAATATTTTGGTATCACTATAAATACCCATAAATGAGGATACATCTATATCATAATTGTGAATAAAATGTGATATATTGGGGTGCCCATAGGCACCCACCTTATACTTCTTCTTGTCATCTTCCTTTATGTATCTTCAGTCATTTATTATCACTATATTCTAGATCGTATTATCTACTTTTCGATATATGATTATGTTGAATGCATGTTTAGGAATGCTTCTAGAAAATATTGTAAATTTGAATAGTTTGACTCATCATCTACCAAAATCTAGTTTGATGCAAAGTCTAAGACATGAACTCCTAGGAAAATATGCAAATGATACACTAGTGGTGGATAAAGCATACATCCCAAAGAAGATGAAAGGAGCCATGAACTATGGATTTTATGATGTAATATACATGTCGATGATGCAATTAATTGAAGAACCATGACCAAGAATATTTAAGAAAGTTTGAAATTTGTTGAAATGGTTTAAGTATGCTAGAGATTGGTACTTGGGGAGTACCATACCTTTCATCTAGTTTTATGGTTTTTTTGCATCTCCTTTTCTCATACTAATGTTTATTCCCAACCACTTGCTTATTTGTGAATTTTCCAAGAACCTAGTTCATATTGATTAGAAGTATTATGTAATCCAAAAAAGGGAAATTATTATAAATGAGCAACAAGGATATCATAATCATATCAAATTCTAGAGGATATTATTAGAATATGGATAGACTAATAGATATTGGGTTACAAAAATTGTTAATTACTAGATTCATCACCTTTTCAACAAATTTATGAGAATATTGAATCTCTTAAAGTTCAAGATAAATAATATTCATGAGTAAATTCCTAATTATGAAAAGGAAAGGAATCTAGAAGAGGATGCTTTCATGATAAATATATATTGACATTGCAATTTTAATTATGGTCAAGGCCGACATTGTATACCAAAATCTTGTATAGGTCTACAAGCAATCATTGCAAAAATATATTTAATTTATTTTATTATATTAATAAGACCTATAGGACATGTTTAATATTGTTATGGTTAAACCCATATTATAAATTGTAAATAACCTTATTCACTCTTGTTATGTTGGCTTAGGTTAAAATTATTTATGTAATTGGGATTTTGGTATTGGTATAAACACCCTCACCACTCCATCCATTGTATGAGTGTTGTGATTCCTATTTATGGATAATATAGTAATTAATATGGTGCATATGGGCGTCCACTATTTTTTATATTTTTTGTCTTTATTTTAATGCTTTTTGTATAAGTTTTGAGTGGATGGATTGCTTCTATTTCTTTCTAGAAATAGGTGTAAATTCCAACATAGGGTCTCAATCAACTTTGGAGGATGGGTATGATCATATTAAAAATTTCTTCATTGTTCACCTCCTACAAGAAGAAAAAATAATATGATCCTAAGTATCATGAGATCAATTATAATATAGCAATAACCTTATATGATAAAGTTTAGATCTTGGACAAAATCAATGTGTGGTGGTACATAAGGATTGAAACAACAAATACCAAAGATAAAGTCCTTATATTATAGATTGATAATTTTTTTAGAGTTATAAGTGATGAGTGGCATACCATTAAAGGAGGATATACCACTATGGAAATTTAGGCACTTATGGTAGCACCTATTTATATATCTACAATGATAACATCACTATTGAGTAAGTCCTCGTACGCTATAGAAAGTTTGTCCAAGAGGAAGGCACCTACCAAGATTACCATCGACATACCCAATAAACAAAGAGGTTCCTTTACATACCTTGTTGTATAACCCAATAAGAAACCAATTTTTATAAGTTCCAATTAATGTATAGTTCAATCCCAAAACCATAACATATGTTCCCATGTATATACAAACATCACCTACATATTCTACATAGATGTAAGACTAGGCATCACAGTCTTGTACTATAATAATCTAACCCAAGTATGAATCAAAATTAGAAATTTTTAAAATTGATGGAGGATAGAAAGATAGATGGTATGGTCCCATAATATAAAAGGATGAAATATCCTCTAACTATTGAAGCAAATTCCCTTGGGAAAATAAGATTTTTTTTTAAAATGGTGCAACTATCATTCAAACTAGTAGATCTAGTACCAAATATTTATTTAATAAATTGGATTCCAACTTTGGTACCAATGAGGTTAGTCCAAATGCTTCAAGAGGAGAAAGTTTTTCTATTGGAGAAAAATAGAAATAAATAATGTATGTTACTAGTGCTTCCTCTACCAAATTATAACAAATGGGTACTAGTCCAATTATTGAATCAATCACTATATAATCCTCAAAAGAAAATGTCTGATGAAGAATATTTTGAGGAACCTTATGGGGGAGTAGAACCACTTAGATGAAACAATGTATTGGATTTAAATATAAGATTGACCAGTTACAAACCCCATAGAATCTATAATAGGAATAAAAATGGTATTAGAGGTCACCACCTTTGTTACTATCACATTGACCACCACTTCTATTTTACCTTTAATTGTACCCATCACTTACATTGCCTCTATATTGCATATAAGTTCCATATACCACCATTTTACTCAAATCTGTAATTGTGAGAATTATTGTAGCAACCATCATTCCATCTACCACAATCTCAACCACTACCATTTTCAATTTTGTTGCTATCATATTTGCATTGACACTTCCTTCCACCAAACAATAATTGAACCTTCCTTCCACACAACTATATTAATAACCCATATTCTATAACACATCCACCTCTTTCATACAGATTGCCTGTAGTTCATTTATGATTCATATAATGATGATAATTGAACCTTTGAACACCTCAACTTCCTTTGTCATTATCATAAACTTCTTTGAGATTTGATCCTTTGGTAAATATAGTAGTCACCATTTCCTCAATAAACATGGCCAATGCACATTTCCATAATAACTACCGCCACCATAGGAATAATATTCTCTATAGATATTAACCTAAGTGGGATAAATGGTAAGTAAACTTACTAAGTACACACTATATCAATTTATATTGTTATATTAAGCCACATTAGATAAAAAAAGTGTTGGTTAGTTTGAAGGATCCCTCCATAATGCCAAATATATTAGGAAATATTATGTCTCTAGTATGTTGTCTCTTCCTTCCCTTTCTATGCCAACAATACAATTGAGAATCTAGGTTGTAGACAAAGGAGAAGAATTATAATTTACAAGGATCAATCCCATATATCTAACTATGTTAATTATTACTGTTCAATATTTAGATTATACAAATCATACATTCACTTTGGATTTAAGCCAAACAAGGCCAAAAAATTAAATATGACTTCTAACTAAAATCGTAAAGATTATATTAATTTATTTATAACACTATTGATCCACACAATAAGGCCCAAGATGTGATAAAATGACGAATAAATCATAGAAAAAACTTATGACATATAAAATTATGCTTCATATTTATGCAACAAGAGGCAAGGCATGAATGTCTTCCTTTCAAAATGATGAAAAAATGAACCTCAAAAAAATAATAAACACAATTATAAATGGTGATGCAAATGAAGAAATATACATTAGAATATAATTCTCATGCACTAATTAAAACAACTAAATAATAGATTAACACAAGGGTGTCTCACTATAGGGTGTAGGACACTCTATGTTATTATGCAAGAAGGATAAAACTCTATTTAAAGAAAAAGAAAAGTGAATAAAAGTAGGAACATTGGTAGAGAAACAAAGAAGACCAAGAAGGAGGAAAGGAGTGTATAATTATTACAAAATAATTATAAGGTAAAATGATTTAACTTCCAATTTAAAAAAAAATAGCAATAGTTAAGGAATTACCTCTTTATCTTCCTCTAAAAATGGTGCCAATATTTGCATTCATAAATGGACGAACTAGTTCTACAAAAAATAGTGTTTGGCATATAGAATGTAAGATTATTTATTTGTTGAATGCTAGATGGCAATTGGTGTGGTTGGTCCTATAGTTTTATTAGATTATATGCATCAATACCCAAGAAGGGTTGGCACCAAAGAAGTCATGATGTCATAAGTCGGCTTAGTGCTAGCCCATCTAGCGAACAACCTAGATAGATGCCAATGCCTATAAGTTGTAAATATATGGTGTGCTATTAATTAGGGCTATGAACAAACCATTATTTTCTTAGATTATGCATCCTTCTAGGGAGCAATGGTTCCCATTGAATTAACCTCTAACTATGGAAATAAATTCCTGAGTTGATCAAGCATATACCACTTAGCTTATGAAGGAAATTGACCCTATTTTGTAACCCTATATAGGTTACTTATCCCATAATGAATATTGTTTTGGTGGAATCAATTATTTAATTCATTATAATATGTTTTGTTGGGTTGCATAACATTAACCTATTCTATTCCCATAATTTTTCAAAAAATATAAAAAAGTTGGGTCTAGGTGATCTTAAGGAGTGTCGGTCAAGTTAATAAAAATATGGGGTTATAAAGCTCAAAGTATTTTGCTAAAAATTCATTACGAGAACTTTGGTCTTAAGAGTCATAAAAAATTTCATATTATAGTCCTTGTTCTTGTAATATCAAAGAAAATTTATCAAAATTTATAATTCCTTGTCATCTCCCTCGTTTCATCCCATTCATAAAGACCATTCCATACCATATACCCCTACCACTTCATTTAATTCACCATTTTTCATCCACATCATCCATGTAAGCTTACGACATAAATTTCCCCCTTCAATATTTCCATCTCATATTAACCTATACCATATTCTCTATGAATTATCATTAAGTCTTCACACCATCACCTTAGCTTGCCTTAGGTTCCACATAGTTTTTCATCCACATTCATTTATTTTTTATTTCCCTGGGTCTTTACCATGGTCCAAAGCTCTAATTTTTTTTCTTGAAATATCATAAAATCAAAGCTCTCAACCTTTTTCTCTTCATCGCTAATAAAAATCACCTATCATTGATCCATCAATAATTAATCCAAGCTATTGGTGACCACGATAATAAAAATAAGAAAGAAATTCCTTTATCGCTGATCATGATTTTCCATTTCTAGTTCATCAACGATCATTTAAGTCGATCGATGCCCGCACTAGTAAAAGCAGTGTAAGTCCCCCTTTATCACTAATAAAAAAATCCCATCGCCTATGAATCAACGAATGAGCCAATATATTAGCGATTGAGGCAAGCCCATCCACATAAGGTCCTCATTGTGACTTAAGGGTCAAAATCCCATTCAAAATGAGTTCCACCTTTCATAATAATTCCTAAGTATTTTATCGCCTCAAGTCCCAAGAGATCATAGAATTGTTGATGTTAAATTCCCTTTGTTGATTAATTAGCTATAACCCAATCAATGAGTGATTAGGAAAGACCTTTCTATTCGAGTCCTAATTACTAAAGTTATAGGGGTTAGAAGTTAATATTAATCATCAAATTCCTCACATAACATACACCAAGTCCTATCCTAGTGCTTGCAAATATTCCCCACCATGGTCTTCCTAATCCTAAGTACTTCACAAGTCTAAAAGAGTTCCCTTGGGATGACAAAGCTCATCACTGATGCAAATCCTCCTTTGCTCATATATCAGTGATTTTAGTGGCTCATCAATGACCAAATCCTTTCTAGTTCTATGTAGTCATAAATACACAAGCTTCAACATGTGCTCAAGGTATTTTCATCCTCCATACAAAGCCCTTGTTTCCAATACATCAACAATGGCAGAATATGATTTGCGATGATCAAAATTAATCAACGATAATAGAGCTTTCTCATATCTTTGAATCCTAAAGTATTTTCCAAAGCTGTCATGATTTATAAAGTCATAAAATTATCCTCATTACATATATAAGACCTCGAGCTCTAATCAATCAGTGACCACCTTAATCAAACTATGATAGCATAAGTCAAGACCCAACCCATATTTCATCATCGATAATAAACTCCCATCATCGATTCATCAATGATGGTACTGGTGCATCAGTGATCGATATATTCAATGATTTATATCTCGATGTGGTGATCATACGTGTATTATTTTTAGGATTGAGGAGTGAAATATTGAATGGTTATCTGAGGCATGTGTGATTCTTTAAATATTCAACAAAATCAAAATAATGTTGCTCTAGGAGAGTGCTATTGGACATGGCACAAATAATCATTCAACATGATGAAGAGTAAGTCTACCAAGACAATTATAGTAATGATTCCACATGACACAACAATCAAAGCAACCTAGCTTGCAAGGACATATTTCAGGAGCTCAAAGTAGATGATTAAATCTCAAAGGAGTAAAACATCCTAGCTTCAACAGACTCGCAAATGAAATCATGGTATTCCATAGCCCACATTAGCTGCCTAACATCCTAAGAATGGGGGGAGTACCACAAATACAAAGCTATTTTAGGTGTGCTAAAGATGGACTTATTTTCAAGATCTTATAAGACTTCAAAGATGACAAAAGAGAAAGTCTCAAATCACATGGGTAAATTTGATAAAAATAAAATATCATAGATTATACAGGATGTGGCTAGCTATGTGTGAGAAATAGTTTGAAGCAAGCCAAATCTATTCATTATCTAGAGGCATGGTTTCACAATCATCAGTTGATGCAATGCCTTACTCAAGTCTGGTCTTATATAAAAAACATACCCTTCCAAGACTAGGCAAGAACTTCAATATCTGAGATGAGCCAAAAAATGCAAGAAAATAATTGTATAAGGGAAGATAAGTAGCCTGAGGGGTACCTGTTAATTAATGCTATGAAATGTAAGAGGCATAAAATAAATAAGAAATTTTTTAAATCTTGGTAGTCTATCTACTTTAGAAGTATCCCTATGCCCCGACAGAATCTAGTTATAGAAAGGTCACCTTGACAAAATATCGTTATAGAGAAATTTTGTTATCAGAGGTTCACTTATTTTGTGCACCTCCAATTATCTTCTTTGGTTTCTTGCTCCTTCCCATACCTGGTACCCTAGTACTGTTGCTAACCAACCACCTATAAATAAAACAAGTATTATGTATTTCTTGGTATCCCCCTTTGTTTTTTGTGTATCTTCAACTCTACATTGTCCTCCCACCATCATTTCATGTGTATTATGAGGCTGTATTATTATATCAAATACACCCCATTTTTGGTTAAGTCTTGTTGATTTCATGCACCCCTTAGGTATGATCTCTGCATTTTTATAGTACTTCAGAGATACATTTGTTGCACTTAATGAAATGCTTATGAACCTATTTTTTTGCATATTTTGAACAAGAAATATAAGATAACCGTAATAGGACAAAATGAGATCAACACTGGGCCCACTAGAGAAACATACAAAAGCTAATCCAGTTGTAGAATCAGATAAATAATAGGTTCTTTTTGAGGAAGGTAGAACTAGAGAAGCTGAAACATCAACGTTTGTTAACAAACAACATCCTTCTAGGATAGATGGTAGCATTTTAGAAATTTTGACAGCTTGTGACAGAGAAATATTTGATAAAGCATGTTCAAGAATATGAAGGGCCGAAAGAACTCCAAGTGGATGTCTTTGAGTCACATATCTATAACAAAATTGTAGAATTCAAGTTATAATAGTGGCCTTTAAAGCCATAATTCATCATCAAGCATCAAAATAGAAAAATTATACAAGGGGTATTCTAAGTGTTTTGTCTAGATCGGTTGTAGTTTCCTTTGTTGTATTTTTTTTTTATTTCTCCATTCTTCTCACCTTTGTGCAAGGATTTTCAAGAGGTAAGTTAGTCTACCTAAGATCATTTCTAGGAGCTACTTCAAGGAGCCAAAGTATTTATATCACTATAAGTAGGATAGAAGATCAAAGTTCCCTTGTTATGTTATTTGAACAAGGTGAACATTGTATTGTGTTATTTAAGAGACCTAAGCACATCGTTGGGCTCTAACATTGTAATAATTTAGTATTGAACATAATACAAATTTTGGCTACTGCTCTGGCATATTCTGAGCCACTATGTGTATGTTGTTTATTTGTGCATTACATTATTTGAATTCACAAACAACACTTTCTCTCTCTAATTTAATACCTATGTTGATTACGTTATTCGAATGAATATGGGTATGTCAGTTCTTTCCTTCCTTTTTCATTGTTTCATAAAACTTGTTAAGCTTTGCTACAATCACCCAATAGACAAGGCACCAGTCTGCATTCTTGAAACTAAGGTTGTAAGTGCTATATTAGCTTGGTTATAATTCAAGCCCATAACAAACCTATCTTATCTGGTTGAGCCAAAGGGATGATATGTCCATTATTAATTAGGCTCCTATTAGGGTTTCCAGACCTGACCCGGTATTTCATAAACTAGTATTAAAAATATCTTTACAGGTCAAAGCAGCAAGTCCACCAGAGCTTGCATTTCTCGTTGTGAATCTAAAAATTTGGGTAGCATGATAGATATCTTAAGGATACCTAAATTTTCCACAACAAATTTTTGGCATCGTTGCCGGGGATGGATTGTTGCATAATTTGTGTATCATTCTTAGTCTATCCCTCCGAAACTTAGAGTTTTCTTACTAGTAATTGTTAGACTATACATTACCCACCAACTTACACCAACATATTTATGGCACCATTGCCAAGGATAGACTGTTTAATATTTGTGTATCATTTTTTGGTTATCTCCTTATGACATTGTAAACCCTTTACTGATAATCATCATATTGTTAGGTTTTTGGCATTAACTATGTTAATTTTTTGACGTGGGTATCTCTGAAATTATATGATAAATCTATAAAGTGTTAAGGCTGAGCAATATTAACGAGTAAGAGATTGTTTTGCACAATGTTGCGAGCGATTCAAAACTAAAAAAAACCAAAAGAAGATTCAAAAATATGATCTGGCTCATATTAGGAGCAGTAAGCAACTCTTTCAAGAATTCAAGAACCTAGAGGTATTTATTCAAAATCAAAAAAACCTAGTTCTAAAAAATTAGGTTTACAGAACTAAATTGTATCGTAGCAGTAAAGTTTTGTTAACAAGCAATGTTCCTTTAGATAATAGTTCTAGCATCTTAAGTTGTTATGATAAGAATATTTTAATTACTAATCTGACCATATATGTATCTTCTATTACCACCCCTGTGATCATTATGGCTAATACTCCCCCTTAGAATAATCAAAATAACCATAACTAGAACCTTTAGATCTGGAGAACTAATAGGTACAAGATTTTTCAATTACCCCTAGGTCTTCATCACCTTCCCAGTAAAGCCCATAAATACTTGCACAAATTTTAAGATAACAATTCTATAACTAAAGAAGAGCATATCAAAAGCTTTATATATGCCCTAAATAGCCTTGAGGTTGAGGAAGAAGACGTAGTACTCAAATTATTTCCCCAAACCCTATAAAAATATGTTAGAGATTGGTTCAACAGTCTTCTAGATAATCACATCTCTAATTTCTAGTTCATGGAAGAAGTGTTTCTAAAGAAATATGAAGAAAGAAAAATGAACAATTATTATTGAACAAATTGGCAACCACGAAGAAGAAATAAAATGAATCTATAGAGGACTTAAATAGATGTTTCTTCAAAATAAAAAATAAGATCCCCACTACCTTAAGACCCAATGACAAACAATACATCTATTTCTACAAAAATGCATTCCCTGGTGAATTCAATTATGAGCTAAGGCAAAAAAGAGTTACCGTGATTGATAAATGCATGGAAAAGGTTATAGAAATTGAAAGAGATATGGTAGATAATGGGAAAATGAAATCCCATTTATCAGAACAAAGCCAAAGCCATGTAGATAGAAAAACCAAAAAGGTTGGCTTCTCATTTTTGAATAAGACTAAGCTAGATCCCATAGAAAAATTGTCTAGTCAGTTAACCAAAATTTTTAATACAATGAACAATAGGTTATCAATAATTGAGAGAGAGAAAGGGGGAATACTGAGTTGTCTCTGAATGAAAATAGGCCATCTTTCAAGAGAAACTTTAACAAAAATTGAAGTAGAAGCAACAATAATGAGAGAGGTAGGAACAAAAACAACAATGGTTGGAGGAATAAAAAAGGACAAAAGGATATAGACGTAGTCTCTAACCCAATGGCTTCGTCCAACCTTATATTCAACTATGTTTTTATTATCTTGTCTGTGACACTCCCCATAACCTAGTAGACTATGGCATATACTTCAACGTGCATTCTGATATTAATATAGAAGATTCATATAAATAAATATGAATTAATATGTTATTTTATAAGGACGATGAATCTAGGGAGATTCAGTTCAAAAAATATATGAGCAAACTACCTACTTCATATGGACAACCTAGGATTTATCTCTTTACAATTTTCTATTAATGTAGCAAAAGGAAGGATTTTTGCATAAATAGGGTTGTATTCAAACATTTCATCATGCATAACAGTATAGTTCAAAGGAGGGACAATGGGATCCATACCCATAAAAGTTGGTTCAATGCCAAGTACTACTATTGCATGAATTTCAATAATTTTTAGTGTTCCTCAAAAGGATCAACATATTCTTCTATTATAAGAGCAACATTGTTGAGTGGAAATACATTGGAATTTTTGTCCATAGATCCTGGTTCAATTTCAAGTGCCTCTTCAACAATTTCTTCCATAGGAAGATTTTCTTCTTCAATAGGTATTTTCTCTTGCCATTTCTTCTATGAATTGGGTAGCTGGCATTTATTGGAGATTAACCATGATCATTTTGAGTCATTGTTTCAAATTGTCAAAAAATATTTCATCCTTGGTAGACAACTTGGTACGCTATCTCAATAAAAAGTGTCTAGGCAACTATTAGGAAAATATTTGAAGGTTTTCTAATGCAAATATTTTACCTAGATTACAACAATTTTGCCTTTTTCCTTTCAAATTATAAAAGGGGACTTAAATTTTAGTTCTTTACAAATTAACATCAATTGATGTAATTACAATAATTACCCTTCAATTTAAAGTGGTAAAATAAAATTAGCCTTAAATTTTAAAAAATTAGCCCGTAATTTGCAAAAATATGAATTGTGGAGGTAAAATAAATTGAATTTGAGGCAAAAATTAAATTATCCCTTCTCTCAATTTCAATTTTGGATGGAAAAATATCGTGGGTCAACTCTCAATCAAAGGTAAACTATGAATTCAACTACGTCGATGAGTGGAGTGGTCAATATGAATTCCTCCAATGATCTAATCAAAGTGTCCACCATCGAAAGTCAAATATCGCACATGCACTAGCCACTTTGCACTTCCACACATGGGCGTGGGGAGCACTATGCCCATCGTAGGGTTGTAACTCTAATATATGCCTAATAGCACTTATATGCCACTCTAGAGAAATACCATGTGCAATGTGGGACTAAAAAGTCCCAATTTTTTAAAAACTATGAATCTTTCCACCGCTTGTCGAGAACCTGTAGTCAACACATGTCAAGTTTAAAGTTAACAGACAATGTCAATTTTTTTGTGATATGATCTTGTGCACACAAGAGAGAGCACCTAGGATGTGAAAAACTCATCACCTCCTTAATTGCGTGGGGGGAAATTTAAAGAACAAAAAGCCTTACACACTTTGTATGTGGGATAATTCCCATTGATGACTTACCAGAAAAATGAGCAATCTACTGGTAAATCAGGGGACCACCGGATGATAATGTAATCCATTGGAAAGTCAAGCATGCTACAAGAAAATTGGACTTCTAGATGATCGTGAAATACATCAAAAAGTAAAGCAACCTGATGGAAAACAAAATTTGTGTCGAGAAACGGTCCAAACCCATCAAATGCCACATATCCCAAGCTGATTTTCCATCAAGATTCATCGTGCTTCCTCATTTTGCCACATGTCGCATGTTGAGAGTAAGGACATTTTAGGATAAAATATTTATCTTGATTGGACGATTATTTAACCTTAGGGGATCATTTAATTTATTTTTGCTACTCTACATTTCTCCTCACACACCCACTTGTGGAGATCGCACAAGGAGGAGGAGGTGGGTGCTAACATGCACCACTAGGGAGAGACATTGTAGCTACAATGATGTCAGTGAAATAATGGTGATGTTTGTAAAGATTTCTTCTACCTATAAATTCCACCTACAATTTTATCTTAGTTTTTCCATCTGCACTGTATCGATTCATTTGTAGTGATCAAAGAGGGACCTCTTTATTAGATTTTCTTCTACAATTTGTTAGAAGGGAGGGGAGATCCTTGTGTGGTGGACTACTTATCTAATAGTAGTTGATATGATGTCAGCAACAGTGCTCTATTCGTTGTTACATTTAGGGTAGGTTGGTTATAACAAAAAGGGAGGGACACAAAAGAGGGAGTAAGGAGGTTGGGAAGGGGGTGGAATGAGGTAGGTGAGGGTGACATGGAGGAAAGGGGTGCATAGGGTTACCCGTACCTCTACCAATTTCTAGGGTACTGATCGATAGGGTGGTTGGTTGATAAAAATGATCAATCAGATCAAGGGGAGGAAAAAAACAAAAGAGTAGGAATAAGGGGAAATATGGATCAGATAACAACATGATCTAACCCTTCTAACGCTATAAATATCCAAGAAATGCATAAATCCTTTAAAAATTGAAACAACCTTCCACTTTGGTAGCCCTGGTGTTCTCTAGAAACTTCTTTTGGCCACAAATTGGCCTTGTTCTTGGTGAAGTTGATCTTCAAATCAACAACATCAAATCCTCCATTCTTCTCTTTGATCTTCAAATCAAATAAATTCTTCTTTCCTTCCTCAAGGTAAGTCTGGTTACCCTCTAATATTTTGCTAGGGGTATCGGTGCAGGGGTAATTTACACCTTTTGCCATCTTAGGAGCTTCACAAAATAGATGTTACAGCTTGTCCCAAGCCAATTTCTCGCAACAACTAGCCTAGGATCTAATGTAGTGAAGTTGGCAAGTTGCCTCTCTTCTTGCTCAAACTATCTTGTGGCTCTAATTACTAGTGATATGGAAATACCAAACATGAAGCTAATATTTCCATTATGTGCAACTAAATATATAGTACATGAAATAGAATCATGAAGGTTACAAGGGTTATAACAACCTGCAACAACATGCTAAGCAAGGATAACCAACAGTAACCACATGGATGCAAAAAAAGCAACAAACTGCTAGATGACAAGGAGATCTCTAACAACATAACCATGCATCCTAACTACTAACAAGCATATCCAATGTGGGTATACTATGCCTCATGTAATACAATACAAGAAATAAGAAATAATATCTTAGGCTTATAATTAAGCCTGAGGTACAAGTGTGTCCTCATCATACCCTATGTTGGAGTGATAATCAGTCTAATTGTTTTCTTAGATCAATATCCTAAAAAGAAGATAATTATGGATGTTGTGGTTGTAGATGTAGACACATTATTTTCCTCGTTATTATGCAGGAATTAAGCAGAACAATTAAGGGGTTCTATTCAACTATATTGGTCATACGCCACCATCCCCCTAACAGCCAAAGAATAAGCTACATTAATAAGGGAATATTTTAATAAACATTTAGTAGAATTAATAAAATCTGATAATACTACAGTAAACTTAATTAATTTATTGAAGAGAAGGAGATAGACATGTACTCAGTTTGACATACCCCATTCTTAGCTAACGTTCCTAAAGTTGTAGATATGGATCCAAAAATGATAGCATAAATATATGTTGAATACACTAGAGTACTTACATCGAAATGTGGACCATGACTTTCAATGGGGCTAAGTCTCAAGCTAGTGCAAGGGCTGGGATAAACCTTACCGACATAAAAGGAAACTATCTAGGGATACCTTACAGGTTAGAATTGGTATGTACCAACAATGTTGTTGAGTATGAAATATTATTGCTAGATCTAAGGAAAGTGAAAGAATTAGGAATAAATTACTTAATATTCTATGTATATAGAAAGCTCATAATACAACTTAAAAAAAATATCAAACAAAACATCCCCAGTTAAAATAGTATAAAAAGCAGTATAGGATGAAATATAAAAATTCCTTGCTTTCAATATATCGCATATCCCAAGAAAATAAAATCACATAGCTAATCTATTGTCAGTAAATACATCTGGTGCAAATTCCCTTGAGATAGAAACCGAATACATGGATGGGTTTCCTAATTTTTATTTTTACCATCCATATGTACCAGATAACATTGTATATTTGCAGTTTTTTCAAGATGATGTTGATATCCAAGATTTTATGACTATGCAAAATCATTATTCTGACATTTTATGTGATGAAGAAGATGAGCATAAATTAAAAATTATCATTGGATAACCTGTGGAGGTAATACAGTTAAAGACTAATAAGACCCTGAAAGGATTAGTGTCTTTGGAAAGCCTTTTTGATGACTTTGATAGGGCCCATAGACCTATTTTATAATAATCAAAAGCATATGAAGTCAATATAGGAACATAAAGATAACCCAATATAGTCAAATTAAACAAGGATTTGGGAGAAAAAGAAAGAAACTAGTACATAAGCTATCTCAAAAATAATATATATGCTTTTTCCTGGAGCTATGATGATATTAAAACATTCAACACCATAATAATATCTCATATTATTCCCTTGAAAGAAGGCACAAAGCCTCATAGGAAGAAACAAAGGAAGTTCAATCTAATTTTACACCCTGTGATGCAGAAGTCCAGAAGCTATTAGATGCCAAAATTATTAGGAAAGCCAATTCTCTTATTGGATAACTAATATAGTACCTATCAGGAAGAAGAATAGAGATATCAGGTTGTGTGTAGATTTTAGGAATCTAAATAAGAAGTTTTTGAAAGATAAATATCCACTGCCAAACATGGAACAATTGTTACAAGCAGTAGTAGTTTCAACCAGAATGTCATTATTCGATGGATTTTTAGGCTATAATAAAATTCAAGTGAATCCTAAAGATATACATAATACCACATTTACCACTCCTTGGGGGACCTTTTAATACCTCAATATGCCATTTGGACTCAATAATGTAAGAGAAACCTTTCAAAGGGTTATGGATTTTGCTTTCAAAGGTCTTATGTTTAAAATAGTGGTGGTAATTTTGGATGATATAACAATATTTTCAAAATATTTAGAGGAATAATTCAAGCATCTATCTTAGGTTTTTGAAAGGTGCAAATAGTTCAACATCTCCTTGAATTCTAAGAAATGCATATTTGGAGCCACTCAGGGTAAGTTGTTAGGGCATGTGGTGTCCAAAGAAGGAATCAACATCGATCCTCAAAGGACTGAGGCCATTGCTAAAATCCCTCCTCCAAAGAACTTAAAGGGAGTCAAATCATTTTTTGGAAAAATTAATTTCATTCACAGGTTTGTCCTAAACTTTACTCAAATCACAAAACCCATCAACGATATGATAAAAAATTATGGAACCATTAAATGGACCAAGGATAACTTGAATGATTTCCAGAACATAAAATATTCCATCACACAAGCTCCTATGCTGACCTATCCTGACTACTTTCAAAATTTCAATATCTATTATTTTGCTTTAGAAGACACCATCATTGTTGTTCTATCTTATAAATATAAAGAAAATAACGAGAGACCTATAGATTTTATGAGCATCAAAATGAAGGGAGCTCAACTAAAGTATACCATTATAGAAAAGCAAGTTTTTTCTTTGATAAAGGTCTTACAACATTTTAAAGGTATATTTGGAGCAAATAAAGTGATAGCTTGCATCCCATACATCACAATAAAAGATGTTTTTACTAAAAATGAGCCCACTGGCAAGTCAACAAGATGGATGGTGAAGTTACAATAGTATGATGTTGAATTCAAAGTAGTAAAAACCATCAAAGGGTAAGGTTTAGCTAAATACATGGCCACCAAGGGAGGAGAAGACATCAACAATACAATCATGGTAGGAGATGCATAGTAGAATATAAATATGGACTGTCTTGAAGATGATTGGTACAAAGAGTTCACTTTGTATTTGTAATCCTTATCATTTCCAGTAGGTCTATCACAAATCAGAATGAGGAGTATAAAAAAACATATATTAAATATATTATATTCAATATAATAAGCTATATTGGAGGCATCCAAATGGTGTAAAAATATTGTTTCTTTTCATAGAGAAGTCCGAAATATCATTAAGGAGTTTCACACTGGTTTTTATGGAGGATATTTTGCACCGAAGGCAACAAAAAATAGCATTATGACAGTAGGATACTACTAGTCTTTCATGTTCAAATATGTATATTTGTTTATCAGAAAGTGTCAAAATTGCCAATTTTTTTATGACAAGAAAAATTTGTCTACCATACCTTTGAAACCCGTAGTGATTGAAGCTCCATTTGCTCAGTGGGGGATAGATCTGATAGGAGAAATAATACCAAATTCTTCAATAGGTTATAAGTAGATAATAACTGCAAAATATTATTTCACTAAGTGGGTAGAAGCAACCCCATTGAAAATATCCACCACTGAGGTGATTATCAGGTTCTTAGAAGAAAACATTATGACCAGATTTGGAGTACCTAAGAAGCTGATAATAGATAATGGGAAGTACTTCACTTCATATGATATGATAGAGTTTTGTGCTAAATATAGCATAGAATTAGCCCATTCAACAAATTACTACCCTCAAGGAAATGGTTCGGTTGAGTCCTCAAATAAAAACATCACCACTAGAATCAAAACATCACTGAGAAAAAACAAAAGAATCTGGGATAACAAGCTAAAATATGCTCTGTGGGTAGACATGATTACTATGAAAAGAGCTACTGGAAAAATACCTTAAGAGCTAGTATACAAAGAAAAGACACTTTTACCACCTCAAATAGAAATAACTACTCTAACATTACTTCTTCCATATCACGAAAAGTTGAATGCTTTACAAATAAGGCTAGATCAGATAATTGAATTGGAAGAGAGTAGGATAGAAGCCTTAGTAAAAATGACTCAAGAAGCTTTGAAGACAGGCTAGTTATTCAACAAAAGAGTGAAATAAATACCTTTATAGAAGGTGATATTATGTTTTATTGGGATCCTAAAAATCATAGGCATGGTGAAATAGAGAATCTTGAGCCTAAATGGCTAGGTCCCTGCCAGATTGCTCAAAAGGTTGGTAACCATACCTATAGGTTGCAAGACAAAATATGGAATAATGCCCATACCTGTGAATGGAAAACACTTGAAGATATTCAACCCTCTTCCTAATGGGAGTAAGAATAATAATTTTTTTTCCTTAATCCCTAGGTGATTAGGAGATGTCTATTGCAACAAATTTTTATACAAATTTTAGGTGATTAGGAAGATAAATTCATTTGTCTTCTAGTTTGTTACTAGGTGATTAGGAATGGTAGTTAGTCAAGTATGATCATATTTTTAGCATCATCTTCTTTTCATAGTGTTAGGTGATTAGGTAGAGTTGTGTTTGTCAATTCTCTTGTAGTTTATTGTTAAGATGGTCAACCAAAGATTTTGGAGTTCTCAGAAGCATTCATACAACGATAACATCATTCGTGCCTTCTATCCCAATAAAATCTAGTGTTGGACTGCATAATATTAACCTATTCTATACCCTTATTTTTCAAAGACTATCAAAAATTTGGGTCTATATGATCTAGGGAGTCTCGATCAAGTTAATAAAATTATGGGGTTGTCAGGCTCAAAATATTTTTCTAACTAGTCATGATGAGAACTTCGGTATTAAGATTCATTAAAAGGTCCATGTTATAGTCCTTGTTCTTGTAATATCAAAGAAAATTTATCAAAATTTATAATCCCTTGTCATCTCCCCATTCCACCTTGTTTCATCCCATTCATAAAGACCATTCCATCCCATATACCCCTACCACTTCATTTAATTCATCATTTTTCATCCACATCATCCATGTAAGCCTATGACATAAATTTATCCCTTCAATATTTCCATCTCGTATTAACCTATTACCATATTCTTTGCAAATTATCATTGTCTTCACACCATCACCTTAGCTTACCTTAGGTTCCATATCATTTTTTGTCCACATTCATTTCCCCATTATTTCGCTAGGTATTTACCATGGTCTAAAGCTCTAAAAAATTTTCCACGAAAGACTATGGAATCAAAGTTCTCAACCTTTTTCTCTTCATTGCTGATCAAAATTACCTATCACTGATCCATCAACAAGAAATCCAAGTTATCGACAAACTCGATAACAAAAGGAAGTAGGTATTTTCTTTGTCGCTAATCATTATTTCCCATTGCTAGTTCATAAGTAATCACTTGAGTTGATCAACACCTGCACTGGTCAAAGCAGTGCAAGTCCTCATCTATCATCGATAAAAAAAACCCGTCGCCCATGCATAAATAATCAAGCCAATAGATCAATGACCAAGGCAAGCCCATACACATAAGGTCCTCATTGTGACTTAAAGGTCAAAGTTCCATTCAACATGAGTTCCCTCTTTCATAATCATACCTAAGTATTTTATCGCATAAAGTTCCAAGAGGTCATAGAAGTGCTGATGCTAAATTCCCATCACTGATTAATCAACGATAATCCAATCGATGAGTGATTAGGCAAGACATTTCTATTTGAGTTCTAAGTACTAAAGTTATAAGGGTTAGAAGTTAATATTAATGATCAAAGTCCTTGTATAATGTACACCAAGTTCCCTTCTAGTTCTTGCAAATATTGCCCACCATGGTCTTCCTAATCCTAAGTATTTCAAAATTCTAAAAGAGTTTCCTTGGGATGATAAAGCTCATCATCGATGCAAATCCTCCTTCACTTGTATATCAATGACTCTAGTGGCTCATCAATGATCAAATCCTTTCCAGTCTTATGAATTCATAAAGCCCCAAGTTTTAGCATGTGCTTAAGGTCTTTTCATCACCCATCCAAAGCCATTATTGCCAATACATCAGCCATGGTAGATGATGATTAGCAATGATCAAAATTAATCAATGATAATAGTGTTTTCTCATCCCTTTGAATCCTAAAGTATTTTCTAGAGCTACCTCAATTTATAAAGCCACACAATTTTCCTCATCACATATAGAAGGCCTTGGGTGCTAATCAATCAATAACCACCTCAATAAAATGGTGATAGCACAAGTTAAGACCCAACCCATATTTCATCATCAATAATAAAATCCCATCATTGGTTCATCAGTGATAGTATTGGTGCATTAGTGATTGACATCTCCAATAATTTAGATTGAGGTGTGGTGATCATCGATGCATTTATTTTGGGATCAAGGAGAAAAATACTGAATGGTAGTTCAAGGCATGTGTGAATCTCTTGAGATCTAACAAAATCAGAAGAATGATGCTCTAGGAGAGTTCTATTGTACGTGGTAACCATAAGCATACAACACAATGAAGAGTGAGTCTACCAGGAAAATTACAGTAATGATTCCACGTGACATAACCATCAAAGTAGCCCGACTTGCAAGGACATATTTTAGGAGCTCAAAGTATATGATTAAATATCAAAGGGGTAAAACATCCCAACTTAAACAGACTAGAAAATGAAATCATGGCATCTACCAGCCCATCTCAACCACTTGATGTCCTAAGCATGGAGAAAGTACCATAAATCCAAGGCCATTTCAAGCATGTTGAAGATAGACTTAGATTTTAAGAGTTTATAAGACTTCAAATGTGGTAAAAGAGAAATTATTGAATCACATGGGAAAATTTGACAAAAATAAATCTCATAAAATATACAAGATGTGGCTAGCTACGTGTGAGCACCAGTTCAAAGCAAGTCAAATCTATTCAATATCTAGAGACATGGTTTCATAATCATCAGCTGATACAATGACTTACTCTAGTCTGATCTTATATAAACAAAATTGCCCTTCCAATAATAGATAAGAACTTCAGTATCTAAGATGAGCTAGAAAATGCAAGCAAAGAATTGTAAAAGGAAAGATAAGCAGCCCGAGGGATACCCATTAATTAATGTTCTAAAATACAAAAGGAACAAAAGAAATGAGCAATTTGTTAAACCTTGGTAGTCTATCTACTTTGGAAGTAGCCCTGTGCCTCAACGAAATTTATAGCTATAGAAAGGTCATCCTGATGAAATATAGCTATAGAGAAATTTTGTTATCAGTTATTCGCTTATTTTGTGCACCTCCAATTCTCTTCTTTGGTTTCTTTCTCCTCCCCATTCTCGGTACCCTAGTATCGTTGCTACCCACCCACCTATCAATAAACCATATATTATGCATTTCTTGGTATCCCCCTTTGTTTTTTGTGTACCTTCAACTCTACAATGTCCTCCCACCATCATTTCATGTGTATTATGAGGTTGTATTATTATACCACATACAACCCTTTTTGGGTAAATCTTGTTGATTTAATGCACCCCTTAGGTATGACTTTTGCATTTTTCTAGTACTTCAGAGATACATTTATTGCACTTAATGGAATGCTTACGAACCTTATATTTTGTATATTTCAAGCAAGAAATATAATATAACTGTAAGAGGATAAAATGAGATCAAAACTAGGCCCACCAAAGAAAAAGATAAAATATGAGCTAGTTGTAGAATCAAAGCAATAATAGATTCTTTTTGAGAAAGGTAGAACCAAAGAAGCTGAAATGTTGATCTTTATTAACAAATAACATCCTTCTAGGATAGATGGTAGCATTTCAAAAAAATTGATAGCTTGTGATAGAGAAATATTTGTTGGAGCACATTTAGGAAGATGAAGGACTGAAAAACTCCAAGTGGACATCTCTGAGTTACACATCTATAATAGAATTGCAAAATTCAAGTTATAAAAATGGCCACTAAAACTAGAATTCATCATCAAGCATCAGAATAGCAAAATTATGCAAGAGGTATTCTGAGTGTTTTGTCTGGATTGGTTGTAATCTCCCTTGTATTTATTTTCCATTTGTTAATTCTTCTCACCTTTGTGCAAGGATTATCAAGTGTCAAGTTAGTCTACCTAAGATCATTTCTAGGAGCTACTTCAAGGATCCAAAGTCTTTATCTCACTATAATTAGGATAGAAGATCATAGTTCCTTTGTTATGTTATTCGAACAAGGTGAACATTGCATTGTGTTATTTAAGAGACCTAAGCACATCATTGGCCTATAACATTGTAAAAATTTGGAATTGAACATAATACAAATTTTGGCTACTGCTCTTTGGCATATTCTGAGCCACTATGTGTATGTTGTTTATTTGTGCATTACATTATTTGAATTCACAAGTAATGCTTTCTCTCAATGATTTAATACCTATTTTGATTACGTTATTCGAATGAATATGGGTATGTTAGTTCTTTCCTTCTTTTTCTCATTGTTTCATAAAATTGGTTAATTTTTTCTACAGTTGCCCAATAGAAAAGGCACTAGTCTACATTCTTGAAACTAAAGTTGTAAGTGCTTTATTAGCTTGTTCATAATTCAAACCCATAAAAAACCTATTTAATATGGTTGAGCCAAAAGAATAGTATGTCCTTTTTAAATTAGGCTCTTATTAGGGTGTCCAGACTTGACCTGGTATTTCATAAACTCATATTAAAAATCTCTTTATAGGTCAAAGTGGTAAGTCCACCAGAGCTTGCATTTCTTATTGTGAATCTAAAAATTTGGGTAGCACAATAGATATATTAAGGGTACCTAAATTTTCCACAACAGGTTCCAACTAACTTGGATCAAAATCTATGGGATGTTGTACTACCATAAGTTCTAATAGGAGAGGAAGATATGGCTTGAGGTATTCCACATGGAAAATTATATGCATTCCCAAAGAAGGTAATAAGTCAAGGATAAATATTTTCTCACCTGCTTACTATTATATGGAGTAAGGACCATAACATAGTGGTTTTATATTCTAGTGTGTCAAAAATATATTCCTTATTTAGATGGAGCTAAATCTAATCTCCAACCTAAAAAATGATGTGAAATATTTGTTATTAAAAATGCTAAAATAGGAGCTTATTAAATATAGATGATGATTTGTTTTTATAATGATCCAAATTTGGTATGTAAAGGAAAATAAATGGAGGAATAAAAAAGGAAAAATAGAAAAGATATTTGAGAGGAAGTGGAATGTACAAAACAAAGGGACATGAAGTGGAATTACAACTGCTCGAAAGAAATATGGAGAAAACAAAAGGAAAATAGATAAATGGAAGGGGGATGGGAGTGATAGTTTGAGATAGAATATGATAGAAATAATAGAGGGAATCTATAAAAGGAGAGTAAGGAGGTAATAGATTAAAAATAAAGAGGAGTCACATAACTACAAAGAATTATCCACTATGTTATAACTAGTTCTCAATAATATAATATACATTCCAAATTCCCATTCATCTTGTATTTTTCTAAATGATGAATGTTTGTATGGTTTGAATGGTTCTTGGAAGGTTTGTGTTTATATGTGTAGGTTTATTTATTTGTGAAGTGGAGGATCCCATATCCTAAAATATGATTAAGATAAGATCATACCAAGTTGAGAAGGGTTAATCATCACAAAATTCATAGTCCTTATCATCTTCGTCCCAAGCATTCCACATGAGACTATTTATTATCATATAATTATAAAAGAGATAATTCCATTTTTTAATGTGCCATACAACTAAAAAAATTAATTTACAATTCATTACCTATATCTAAAAATAGAGCTTGTCATATAGTTGGTTCACCATATAGTGAAGTATCGTACAAATACTTGGTCATATAAGTAGAAAAACCATTCAATGATGGGGACTATACAATAAGGATATTTTCATACAATAGTATGATTCCATACAAGGAATTGTAAAATACTTTGAAGTTGTCATAAACCTAATAGATTGCATGTGTGATTACTATGTATCTTGAGGTGGTGGAGTAAAATAAAACTTATACTACTTGAGAAGATAATCCATAGGAGGATTCTCTTCTCTCCTTTATATCAGTTTTGGTATTAGAGAAGGTTCTTATGACATGTGTTGAAGGAAATATGACACAAAGAGGAAGAGGAAGACCACATGAACATTGGCCTATGGATATAGCAAAATTTTTGAGAGAAATTACCACCAAGTTGGATGTAATTGAGATTGTCCAATGGAGAGACATTCATATCAAAGATATTAGTGATAGTGAAGAGGAAGAAACTGGTCACATGGAATCTTGAGAGGAAGAGCAAGGAGATGAACCAGAGCAATGGTTTATTTGGAAAATATAAAATATGGGATGTAAGCAAAATATGATACTCCCAATTTTTAAGGAAGATTAAATCTAGAAGAGTTAATAGATTGGATAATGGACATGGAGATATTTTTAATTATAAGTCGATGGAGGATCTAAAGAGGGTTAAATTTTTTGTACACAACTAAAAGGACATGCTTTGATTTGGTGGTACCATGTCTAAACTGAGAGACAACAAAAAGTGAAGGATAAAATCCAAACTTGAAAAAGTTTGTTTCCAAGTTAAAATGTAAGTTTTTACCTACATACTACTAGATTGTATTGTTTAAAAGACTCCAAAACCTTAAGAAAAAAGGAGTTGGGAGTTAAATAATATGCAATGGAGTTTTATAAATTGACCATAAGAGTTGGTCATATTTAAGATGATGAGGAAAAGGTGGTAAGATACATAAATGGACTAAAATTTTTCATACAAGATGAGATTGGTGTGATTTGAAATCAAACCATTGACGAGGCATACCAATATGCACTCAAGACCAAGGAAAATTTGTGTAGGAAATAAAAGAATGTGAGAGAAATAGGATGACCATCTCATGGAAGAGGACAAAGTAGTAGTGGAAGAGGACAATACCACAACTAAAGAGAACAACAAAGGCATGCAGAAGAAGCTAGTACTTATTAGAATAATAGGGGAGTCAAATATTTCTTAAGAGGAAGAGGAGGTTCTAATAGAGTATTCCCTAGAAATTGGTATATATGTTGAGAATATGGTCATTGGGCATATGAATATCCTCAAACACAACAAACCGATGGGTGTGGAAAATATTGATTTTAAAATTTGCCTATGTCGATGAAATGCACCCTCAAGACTTTGAACAAGAGATTAGAAGGCTCAAAAATAGGGGTCTCTAAGCCAACCTCTGAATAAGTTTTATTATTGTGCCTAGCTAATCTAACAAAATGGGGGATTGGAAAATTGAGTAAGAAATGCAAAGGGTTAGAAATACAAGCTAAAAGTTGTACGAAATTAGCAACATCAAGAAACATACTATAGAGAATATCATAATTCAAACTTAGATTGAACCACCTAAAAAAACACTTTGTGTCCCTTATGTTATTAGAAAATTTAATATGAAGAACTCTAAGTATTTTCTAAATCATTCCAAAACTATAATAGTAAATTTAGGAAGAAATCCATAATGTAGAATAACTATAACATAATTATCCGTTCCTAGCTTTATTAGAAAATCATCAACACTCAGTAAGACATACATACATGTTCAACAAAGAGATATGAGAAAAAGTCTAGACAACAATCTAATCTTCATTCAAAAGATGTATAGTCCTCAATCAATACAATTATTCATATTTTAAATGCTAAAGAGTTGACTTATTACCTTCTTAAGTCTGGAACTTTTAGAATTTTTGCAAGTTATAGTGTTGGATGCTGGGTTTCGGGCTTAATGCCTTAATATATTCTTCACCTATCATTCTTCTATACCATATTAGATATTTTGTGCCCTCTTGTTGACATCAACATAATGGTCCATCCGGTTGGTCTTGTCTTCATTGCTTAACTATCAGATGTCAAGTCTTGTGCCTTTGCATTTGCTCCTTGAAGAATGTCAAACATCAAAATTTTGTTGTATTGTTGCTGACACTAGCCTCTCATATATTTGGTAGGCTTTCCATACTTAGCCAAATTCTATTTTGCTTTTGATGGGTGCTAGTTTTAATGTAATAGCATAAAATATTATTTGAAAACCATATTCCTAGTGCCCTCTTATCCATCCTAGCCTATTTTGCATTCGACCATAGTTATCTACACTTTGCATATTTTGATAATATTTTTCTACTTCAATAGCCTCTTCTGTTGCTCTTCTATACTATTGCATGCTCATTGCTGCACTAATTTTTAGCAAAATAACTATATGGTCTAAAATATACCACATAGTGGATGTAGGTGAGAAAATTCACCTACATTATTGGTGACTTTCGAGGATTTTTGCTCATAAAATTGAGAACTTGGTATGCCTTATTAGCTTAGGAAGGAAATGAAGCTAGAGGATAAACTGATTAAAACAAAGGTTATGGAAGAAGAATGAAGTCTATGAGTGGAAAGAGAAGTACAAGAAGATAGAAAGGTAATGATGGCAAAGGGTATGAATGTTGGAGTATGGTGTAGAGGTACTCAGGAAGACATGGTGATGAAATTACTATGGGGTGATAGATGCAAAGGTATGAAATACAATGATAAAAAGAGGAGGGAAATGGTAGTAATGGAAGATAAAGCAAAGAAAATTGAGATACTTGAAAGCAAGAACCTCCTACAAAACTACAAATTCCATGAGCAAATTTTTCTATAGCTACACATTATCTCAGGTCTAGGTCTGTAGCTTTAGGTGAATGTTCACTTGTGTGAACTGCATAAATATTTCAAGCCTCCACAAATTTTCCTTTCATTGTCCTATTTATCATGAATTTGTGAAGGTAGTAGTCTTCAAAATCACAAAATGCTACAAAAACTAGCATTGATTTGATTTTTTGCATGCCCCCCCTAAAGAGTTTCATGCACTAGATAGCCCTAGACTACCATTTATAGATGCTTGTTGACGTTGGTGATAACTGGATTTTAAAT
The DNA here is from genome assembly GCA_028583015.1 of Wollemia nobilis. Lineage (NCBI taxonomy): Eukaryota > Viridiplantae > Streptophyta > Pinopsida > Araucariales > Araucariaceae > Wollemia > Wollemia nobilis. Next base: position 1,003,347 of record JAQPPZ010011269.1, on the reverse strand, counting down.
TCAACTGGATTTTGTTTGTGTTGGCACTAATTTTTTGGATGAGTCTAGTTTCTCCTTTACTTAAGCCAACTACAAATTCAATATGTGATATCCCCATAAATGGAACACGTGTTTGCTTTCATCACCCTTTTTTATAGAATACATGTTCTTAATATAGAAATATGTCTTCCTTTTTAATCGCTGCTGCTAGGGCTATATGTGTTCAGCTTACGCATTCCATTCTTGGTCTATGATACAATCATGGCAATCATTGATATTGGAGAATATACATTATTTGGTACATGATAATGTACCCTCTTAGTAAAATATTATAAATATTATATGAGGGTTGTGTCCTAGATTGGAGTGTGAGTAAATATTTTATGTAATGTAATAATGTGCAGGAAAGGCACAAGTGTCATGTAAATTATTGTGCAAGTGTTATGTGTGTATATGTGCAAAAATGTATCATATGTAAGTGTGCACATGTATTCTTAGTTTAGAAAGTTTTATGTGAAGAGTCATGTCCAAGTGTGCATACAAGATAGAGTCATGTGTATGCAAGTGTCAAGTAGAGAAGCCAAGAGTCATGAGACTTGGCATAAGGAAAGGAAGATTCAAGTAACCAATGAGCCATCCTACAATGGCTATTAATTACTTCATAGTGGACATTGTCTACATAGCCTACATTGTCTACATAATGTACATAGTGAGCATAGAAAGTATTTTTATTGTATGAGAGTTTTATGATACATTTTTAAGAGTAATAAAGATTACATACATTTGAGAAACTAATATTGTAAGTTGTGCTACATGCTTTGTACATGTATGATTCAGGATATTACATTCATATATTTTTGCTTATTAATGAATGTTAGTTGATATATTATAATCCTTGATTTTACATATTAGTTGGCTCATATTATTCTAGTTATATTATTATCTTGATCTTACTATATTGTGGCTATCATATATTTGATTTTATGAATATTTATATTGTGAGTTTACATTAATATTAAGGCTTCAAAAGCCATGAATTGACATTTTTTTGCATCATGAAAGTTGCAATAAACAATTGTAGATATTCATAAGAGATGCTTCAAGCTATTTTTTCCATTGGGATATAAATTTAAGAAAGTTATAGAAATGGGAAGGGATGCAAAGTTAAATGGAGGGGATATGAAGGGAGGCAAGATGAAAAAGTATAATAGATGAGTGAATGCTTCATCAGATATTAATTTATTTGAAAGCATATGCTTTTGATATTTAGCAACCCTGTTTCGGCTATCAATCATTTTCTATTGATCAAACTCTTGAGTCTTTTCAAGTTGCTCCCTTCCTTTTCCTTTTTCTTATGCCTCTTAGATTTTCCTTCATTGTGGTATGTTATGATCAAGGCAACAAAAGTAGGAAAATAAAAGGAGAATGATTTGAAGAGAGTCTTTGTCATTACCATTCTTTATTATATACTATAACATTGACAAAGAATCAAATATGGTGGAGCAATATAAGTTGAAAATTCTTCTTATAGGTTTTATGAGAGGCCCAAATTCCCTTCTATTGGCTGATGCATTCTAAAATTTTCAAACATGTGACTTGGCTTAATTCTCTAAAACAATTTCCTTTGCATGGCATGCCACCTTTATTCAATTTTACTTGTATATTATAGGTTTTATTTATGTGTTGGCTATTTACACAAATGGTGTAGCTTTTCATGCCATTGGAAAAATTCTATTTATTTATTAAAATCTACAATGAACTAACCATATCACACCATAGTTGAGCTTTCTCCTCTGGTATAACTATGGTGTGATATGGTTAGTTGATGTTGGCATAATTATGAGATGATTATACTTCTAAGGAGTATCTGACATAATATCCAGGTAGTTGTTGGAGCTAGATGCCATTGTTTTTATGCATTTGCCTCTTTAATTATATCAAATATGCAACTAAAGGATTTTGGGAAATACCCTTATCATCCATTCTAGTTCCACTGTATCAAAATGTCTTACTAGACACCAACTTTCTATTGATGGTTCAAGATCCTTATGCTATATTCGTTGATTATTTACAGGGTTATGCATAGGGATGAAAATTCATTAATAAGTGAATATTAGTATTTTTTAAAATGCAAATTGGAAAATTTTGGGACCTTGGCATCGATCCATTCACCCGATTCTTTTGGAAAATATATATTTTTTTGGGTCGGTTCGCCTGAAAATTATAATATTGTAACTTTTAACATTTTAAATCACCAGCCCTCCTGCATGGATTTTGGACTCATTCACCTTAAAATTATATATAATTTTATTAACCAAGACAAATTCGCCCACTATATATACCAAAACATAATATTACTTATTATAGTTCTACATTCAACAAAAGCTGAAAAAAGAATAGAACCAGAGAAGTCGACAAAAGAGTGATTGGCAACAAATGAAGGACAAAATACAAGACTATAGATAAAAGACTACAAGTACAAAATTTCTTTTAATACCTTGTTTTATTTTTGTCATCACTGCTTCCATGCATACAAACTCCTTGCTCATCCCAGCTTGGATGACTATATGTTCTCCCAGGTTGTCCCTCACATGAGGTCTATAGACCCAGCCAAGTTGTCCCTTGCATGAGTTCTATGAACTCACGTAGGTCATACCTTGCATGAATCATGCAGGTCATTCCTCACATTATGTCTATAGACTTACCTAGGTCATCCCTTACAGATCCTCCCTCACATGATGTCTACAGACTCATGTAAGTCATCCCTTGCATGATGTATACAAACTCATGCAGGTCATCCCTTATAGGTCATCCCTCACATGATGTCTATGGACTCATGTAGGTCATCCCTCACATGATGTCTATGGACTCATGTAGGTCATCCCTCACATGATGTCTATGGAATCACATAGGTCATCCCTTGTATGATGTCTATGAACTCATTCAGGTCATCCTCTCATGATGTCTATATATTTACCCAGGTCGTCCCTTGTAGGATGACCTCATGTAGGTCATCCCTTGCATGATGTATACAGACTTACCCAGGTATTTTCTTGTAGGTCATCTCTTACATGATGTCTATGAAATCATGTAAATTGTCCCTCATATGATGCCTACAAACTTACCCATATCATTCCTTGTAGGTCGTCCCTCACATGATGTCTATGGACTCATGCAGATAATCCTTGCATGATATTTGCAGACTTACCTAGGTCATACATTATAGGTTATCCCTTGTATATCGTCCCCTACATGATATCTACGGACTCATACATGTCGTTCCTCACATGATGTCTATGGACTCATGTAGGTCATCCCATGCAAGAGGTCATCCCTTTCATGTCATCCCTTGCATGTTGCAGGTCATTCCTTGTAGGTCATTCCAATTTCATGTTTGCAGACTCTCTTAGTCATCTCTTGAATGATGCCTACAAAATATTCTAGGCTGTGTCTATTTACTACCTCCTTATTATCCTAAATTTTTTGATTGCATTATCATCTTTGTTTCTTTGCCTGTAGACTTCCTACTCAACTATTATTTTCCTAACATTTCCCTTTACATATACAATGGCTCCAACTCATAATGGAAACAAGGGAGAAAAATATTCTAAAAAAATAGTATCCTAAAATATTTTAGCAATATCTCAAAATCCAAGGAGGCATCAAAATCCATTGAGGCACTAGAACCTGCACAGTTACAAGGTACATACATGTTTTACCTACTTAATTAGTAATTTTAATAAATAATTTCAAAATATGATATAAAACATATTTGAATGCAAAATACCCAATTGATCCTGATATACCTCTACTAGAAGATATTCCTCATGATGAAATCCATCATGGAAATTTCATCAACAATAACATGTAATAGCTTAAACAATTACAAGTTACATACCCATTTTCCCTACTTAATAGTAATTTAAATAAGCAATTTCAAAAAATTATATAGAACATATTTGAATGCGGAGTACCCAATTGATTATGATATGTCTCCATTAGAAGATAATCCCCAGGATGAAATACATCAAAAAAATTTAATTAACAATGACATGCACCAACTTGAATAGAATCATGAAACTGGCATACAAAGTCAAAATGAAAATGATCTTTCCAATGAAATGTACACTACAGGGGAATCTTCAAGTCTAAAAAATGTAGACGTAGAAGCTCAACAAGTTGGATTATTGGAAGGTCATTTTAGTTTGAATGGTCATCAAAGTATTCATTTATTGAACCAGTGTTGCAATAAGATAGTAACGCAAAACAAAAATAAGCTAGATGCATTATTTACAGTTGGAAATTAGGAAAAGATAAGAGAATGCAACCTAATATAGATACAATAGAAAACATTGTGGAAAATTTTATGTTAAAGTAAAACAAGTCTATGGAAAATTTAAGAGAACCCACAGGTGGAAGAATGCATTAGAATGTGCACATGTGAGATAGGTACTAGACTATGAAAAAGTGATGAAACAAAAACAAATACTATTTGAGAATGGTGGAACGATTCCAGCATAGTGTCAAAAAATTCATAAAACCACGTTAGCTTCAAAAAGCTTACAGTTTGCTATTGTATTTACTATTCTTAAAAAAGGTATATCTATGTCAGACTTTATTGATTATAAGCATCTCTTTTGACTAGTTTATGTACAGAACCTCCCTAATGCTCATTGGTAAAATCGAAGTGGTTGGAAAATGGTAAAAATTCTATCTTTAGTTGAGAAGTAGGAATTGAAAGAGAATGTTAAAAATTCTAATTTCATTTCACTTTCTATTAATGAGGTAACTAAATTTGACAATACATCGTTTTATTTGCATGCATATTTACACCTTTTAAAATCATGTAAGGAAACCTCATTTGCTAGAAATACATAAGATGGTGGAAAACTATAATGTTGAAAATCTTTACAATGTTGTTACTAGCTTATAGGATATTGTTGGAATGGATGATGCAAAAATAGCCAGTAAATTAATGTGTTGGAGTTGATGGTGTTTCTGTAATGCAAGGTAACATAAATGGTCTTTGTGTTTGAATTCAAACATCTATTGCCCCATATTTAATCCCGATTCACTGCATGGCTCATAGAATGAATCTTGCATATAAAATTGTGAGCACATTTCAAAATGTTGCAAGAGTTGAAGAACTCATCCGGGAAGTACATTCATATTTTTTATGCAGTCCAAAAAGGTTTGTAGAGTTTCAACAATTTGCACTAGGACTTACAAAAAGTAAAAAATTGTTGCAATATGTAGATACTAGGTGGATTTCATTGCTACAACCCACAACAAGAGTTTTCAAATAATTTAAATCCATCTTAGGCTTTATGAATGAAAATCATAGGGCAGTTGATAAAGAGAAATATTTTTTATATTATATGAGATACCTAGAAACACTACTCACTTTATGTGGTATTCTTCCAATGCTACATGAAATGAATACATTGATAAAAATTGCACATCAAATATCCATTTATATAGTTGATTTCATCAGAATTAGAAAATAAATTTGTGTGTGTATCAATACTTTATACTTATCAAGTGATAATTTTATGGACCCTTTGTTTGATGCTTTGTGAACTCTAATAAATGTCAATGAACAAAATAGTTTGTTGCAGTTCAACATTCATGATAATCTTTGTATTAATGTTCAAGAAAAATATATACCTTTATATTCTTTTAATAAGTAATTGGACATAGTTAGTGAAGATTTTAAATAAATGTTAATCACATACAACCGATTTGAAGAAGTTTTACAGAATACAAGGATTAAGTTGAGAAAAATAGTAGAATCATTGATAAAAGAAATTAGAAGTCGTTTTCAAAGAGATGAGTTGCTAGAAGCAATGGGTGTGGTTAACCCTACATTTTGGGATTCAAGAACAGATAATAATAGCAAAAAAACCTTGTTTATAAAATATATGGGTACACTTATCACTCATTTTGCTAAAAGTGTGGAAGTCAACGATACTGAGATAAATATTATTTTGAATAAAGATATTTTGATCAAACAATCCTCATATTTTTGAAATACAATGTTTCATTAAATTCCACATTTGACTAATTCTAGTGAACCAGGTTCTATTATACGTTTGTAGAAAAAGTTGTATCCTAGTAGTTTTTATAGGAAACGATGAGCGAATTTTTCTACTTATATGAACTATGTCAAACAATGGTTTTGGGATCAACGGAAGATGAAAAGGCTTTTAGTGCATTGTATTTTGTGAAATCTAAAGTTCGTAACCGAATGGATAAAAAATTAGATTTTTTTTTGAGAATATATGCCTCATCTTATGAGGTGCACAATTTTCCTTATGATAGAGCTCTAACATATTGGCAATCTATAACAAGTAGAAGAGGTATCATGAATATTGATGATAATGAGGAAAATGAGAACATTGATCTGATTATTGAGACATAGAGATCAACTATGTCTACAAATGATGTTGAATAATATGGGAATTGTTCATTTCAACTTCCTCCAATGTAATATTTGCAACATATATCCCTAGGATAGATGGAATTTATACAAAGTGCATGACATTTATATAATATTGATGTGGGGTATCAGGATTATGAAGTTTTTTTTGGATTAATGTGTTTGCATATTTTTGCAACATGTCAGATACATAATTACATTGCATGATTTTGTTTTGGATTGATGAGTTTCTAAAATAATGTCATAGATATTGATTGTTTAAGATTATGAATTTCTCATTGAATTGATGAGTTTTTCATATAATGTCAAATATTTTCCTTGGATGGATGTAATGTCAAATATTTTGTTCAAATTTATAGACTTACCCTGCTGTATATGAATTTTTCCTTGGATGGATATAATGTCAAATATTTTGTTCAAAATTATAGGCTTGCTTTGTTGTATTTTCTTTGTAACATAGGATTGTTTTGTTGTATATGAATTTTTCCTTGGAGGGATATAATATCAAATATTTTGTTCAAAATTATGTTTGATTTGTTGTATGAGTATTTTACTATTGATAATTATGCCTACAAACCTACCCAAGTCATCTCTCGTATGATGTCAGCCGTCCCTTGCATGTCATCCCTGATGTGATGTCTATGGGCTCACCCGAACGGACTCACCTGAGTCATCCCTTGCATGATGTCGATGGACTCACCCAGATCATCCCTCAATGAGGGATGATCCAAGTGAGTCTATATACATCATGTGAAGAGGGACGAACCAAGTGAGTTTGTAGACATCATGCAAGGGACGACAGTCATGCTGATGATGCCACACATGATGTCTACGAGGGACGACCCAAGTGAGTTCGTAGACTTCATTCAAGGGTCGTCCCTCGAGTGAAGTTTTTTAATTTAGTTATTATGTTTAGGTTTTTTGAACAAATGTTAGAAATAATTTTGTTATTTGTAATAGCAAATGTCAAGAAAAATTGTAACATTGTGTGCCCTGCATTTGGATAATTTTTACATGATAAACATGTCAATTATTTGTAATAAGAACAATCTAAATAGAGATAAGCAAAATGTAGACTTAAAATTTTTCCAAAGCACAAAATCATAAGATGCCATTACACAAAATCAAGATTAAAACACATTAAAAATTTGAACAAAGGCTCATAGGGAGTCAAAAATATTTATTCAAACATAAATTACACAAAGCAAGTGAACTGTGCGTCCACTTTAAGAATATTGGGTTGAAGGGTATATTTCAAGTATTTGCACAAATGAAGAATCTAGCTGCTTTTCTTCATGGCCTTTCCCAGATGCCACCTCTAACGATGTTTCTCCTAACATGCCATCTCTCCATAGGTTCTCTTCACTAGTCTTCAAACTTTCTACCAATTCCCTCTCCTCTGTAGTTGGATCATCTTTTGAAGGTATTTCTTTCTCTTGTTTTGTGAGAAAAATATTCAGATCCATATTATGTTTGATGATGATTCTTCTGAGCGTATTATTCTATTTGATGGTCTATTAGAATTGTTCTTTGAATTTAATTACATTTTGTATACTTTACTTTGTGGTGGCCAAAAAGACCTTCATTATTTCCACTTGATCTTTGACGTTCTCAAAATTGGATTGCACAACATAATATTTAAAATTTTAGTTAAAGAAATATCAAATATTATAAAAAAAATAATTAAAAAAAATATTATTGAACTTGACTTACCTCTGCAACTACTTGAGCAACCTTTCCCACTTTAATTTTTTTCTATCAATTGTCCACTTATTGAAATAGGCTTGAGCTTTAGCATTCAGATTCTTGAGCCTATTCAAAATGCGATCTATAATTTCATCACCATAAATATTAGTGCTTGTGGCATTTACAATTATTGAGGATGCTTCATATAACAAAGCATACACGTTTTCAAGCTGCTGCTGAACCAAAGAAAATAATTCTTCTCTTTTTGTAAAATTTTTGTATTGGGCATTAATTTCCTTGATTAGAACTTGTGCCCGATACTCCCAAAATTTTAGTTCAGATATATTCGAAAGCACAATATTCTTCACTATGAATTCTAAAATTTCTACTAATAAATTGATTATAAAAATCTAATATTTGATCCTCAGTAAGAGGAGCATCTTGATCAGTTAGACCAAAGGGAGGGGTGTTGTGAGCAGTGGTTGCTCTTCGATTAGTTTGCAATGCTTTATCAATGGTTGCTCCTCTTTGAGTTTGAAGCATATTAGATGTTTTAAAACTATCAAGAAACAAACCTTGCATAAGAAAGTCCTGATCCAGGGGAGGAATAGGCAACCCAGGAAAATCATTCAAAATATTTGAAATATTTTCCAGGTTAAAACTATTAAAGTTTCAAAGGCCAAGGGATGGGCCTGCTGAACTCCTTTCAGCATATAAATATTTTCCACGTATATGTTGAGGCATCATGAAATTTTGTATATGTGGAGGTGGTGGTGGTGGTATAGATTACTGCGTGGGCCATTGTGATTGACCTAAGGCCAAAATAAAAAAATAAAATAAACGTTTGAAGAAAATATTTTAATAAAAATATTGGAAAAGTCAAATTTTATATGTATACCATGCTCTCATTTGGTTTGTTGCCATGTTTCAATAGTTTGTTTAGAAATTTGTATGCGCTCATGTTGTAGAGGATGTAGATGCGATGGCAGTGGATGTGCCATCATTTGTTGTCAATGATGATGAATTGAACCTACAAAAAATAAAAATAATATTTATTGTAAAAAAAATTATAATAAAATTTACTATGAAATTCTCAACTATAATTGCCCATACCATATGTCATTGTGTCATTTTCAGGTCGATCAGGTTCTAAGGTATTTCTGGGATGATACCCTAAAAATATTTTAAAATTTTAATTTAAGTTAATGGTAACTAAAATTAATTAAAGAGATAATTTATGGTCGTCCCCCGTCGAGGGACGACCCGGGTGAGTTCATCAACATCATGCAAGGGACGACCGCCAGGGACAATGGAATATAATAAAGCAATAAATTAATGTGCAATAAGATACTACACTATGGATTTGAAGATAAAAGATCAATCATATACACTTCTACTTGTTAGTTATTGCTATACATGAAGGAATTGAGTCTGCGACATCATTAATGTATTCGTTGTCCCTTTAATGAAGTCTACGGACTCACTTGGGTCATCTCTTATCGAGGGATGACCCGGATGAGTTCATCAACATCATGCGAGGGATGACCTCCAGGGATGATTGAATGTGCTAGAATTAGTCAATGATGCTTTTCTCTAAGTCTCTAAATATATCACATTATAGTTTAGCCACTTCAATGTGCATCTAACTTATACCCTCCCATTAAATTAAATCTATCGAGACAATGCTATATCTGGTACTATCTCAATGACAACATCATACTTAGTTTTCTTCTTCTTAGAATACCATTAATTAAAAATAAAATTTAAATTAATGGTAACTAAAATTAATTAAAGATAAATTAATTACTTCCTCACTCTCAAGTGAAAAAGAAACTTTATCTATCAGGGCTTGAATGTATTCCTCAACATCGATGGCATGTGAACGTGAAATAGAAGAGGGAGTTGGATGAACAAAATAATATTTTTAGTACCTAATGTATTTTACAGATCTTGTTAGTGGACATTCTGGTGATAGTGTGTCAGAATATGCACTACCCTCTGGGTTGATTTCCCTATTCAGAGCATCTCTTCTATTTGAAGCAAACATCACTCTTCTTTGCATTAAAGCAAATTTAAAAATAAAATTTAAACACCATAAATTTATTGTAAATTTTTATGTAAAAAAATTACTTGCATTTGTTGGTGGTTAAGGTAAGTGACTCCAATTTTATATGGAGGGAGGTGGGCATGGTGGTATTGCTTACATTAAAATATGCTTCATAATATAAACCAATCAATTTCTAAGAGCAACAATGGTAGAAGTGGCCATAGTATTTGTGCATGCATTTTGAAGTTGATTTTTATTTTGGTGGAAACATATGAGGACCAGTTGTATTTGTTATTTTTGAGACAACACACAAAATACCCCAAAGCCCATAAATATATGTTTGATGTTCTTCCTGTAAAACAATACATGACTGGAAGAACTCGACAAATGCTTTAAGGAAGTTGTTGTTAATATACTTAAAAGGGAGGCCCCTTCTGGATGAAGTTACATCCATTGTAAAAATATTATAACAAAATGAAATGCTTAAAAAGAAATGCTATGTTTAAGATATTTAATGGAGTTTGAAAAGTATTCAAGTCATGCAATGACAACATATATAGTGTAGTAATATAATAAAGCAATAAAGTAATGTGCAATGAGATACTATACTATGGATTTGAAGACAACAAAAGATCAATCATATGCACTTTTTCTTGTTATAGATTTCCATACATGATAGAATTGAGTCAGTGACATCATCAATGTGTTTTTTGTCCCTCAAATGAAGTCTATGGAATCACTTGGATTGTTCTATAGAACACAAGCTTATACTGAGGGAGGTGAACAATATAAGATAAAAAAATCTCTTTTATTCCCAAAGAAATAACTTCAAATAATATCAATGCAATAATTAAATAATTCACAAATCACCACACACATAAGAGATAAATATTTTACGTAGAAAAACCCTCTTGAGAGAAAACCATAGCAAAATATTGCTTATATATTTCTTCAATTAATTTTGTGGGCACCAACCCACAAGAGATACTAATCCCCTAGTACAAGTTCATGGGCACCAACCCACAAGAGACACCACATCCTCTCTCATAATTTACTGGGCACCAACCCATAGGAGACAGCAATACTCTCTCATAAGTTCATGGACACCAACCCACAGGAGACACCAATCCCCTCTCATAAGTTCGTGGGCACCAAACCATAGGAGACACCAATCCCCTATACAAATTCATGGGCACCAACCCACAGGAGACACCCATTCCCTATACAAGTTCATGGACACCAATCCACAAGAAAAACCAATCTCCTTCTGCTCACAAATCTGGTCCAAAACTCTACTCAGGTTTGTCCCCAAATATTGCTTACAAACACTGCTCAAATCTATTTCCAAATCTTTCTTACAAACACTATTCAAATCTGCTCCAAAATCTGATCAATAATGGCATCAAATTCTTCACCTTTTCTTGAATTTGCTTTCTTCAACTAAAGGCAATTCAGACACTTTCTAACCAAAATCATTTTAACTTCATGAACATATAGAGAATAATATGCACTAGTTTAGAAAGATTCAAATTGCCAATATATTCTTCATATTTATTAATTTTATTGCTTCCACATATATTACATTTTAAAGGTAGCTCAAGTCTAGCATTAGATAACTTACCTGCATGTTGAATTGGAGATGCTAATACCTTGCTTTTCTTCCACTATCATGTTCACCTTTTCTTCTTCTTGAGATAGCTAAATTGTCCTTCCTTTTTAATTTAATGCTTGGGTTAATATGTGCACTTAATCCTCTTACTCTATTATTTGATGTCTTGACTTGTTTCAAATATGTGCCCTCCAAATCTACCTCAATAATGATGATATTCCTTTTGCATGTGCTTTCCAAATCTGCCTTGACAAAATGATTTTCCTTTTGTATGTGCCTTCCAAATTTGATCAATAATTCTCTTTTTTCCTTCTTGATTTAAATATAAAATATAACACTTTAAGCCCTTATCACTCTTAAAAACATACAAAATAAATCTTATAAAATAAAACTTTGTTAATAAACTGACTCCTTATATCTCCCTTTTAAAAATTACAAAATAAAAATTTATTATCTCCTTTTAATAAAATTTAATTAAAAAATTACCTTGCACATAAAATGTTTTGTAAGTTCATCAAGGAGATTCAACCCTCATACCTCTAGTAGTGCAACAACCTAACGCAGGCTTGTGACCAACTAAGCTAACCCAATGGATGCAACCAAAGGACACAATAAAATATTTGAAGCCTTCATTGTGCTATCTTGAACAAAAATCACACAAAAAAAAGGCCACCGAGGAGATTTGACCCTCGAACCTTCTACACCACAAACCCCTAACTTAGGCTTGTAATCAACTAGGCTAACCCACCAGTTGAGATTAAAGGGCACAATTCAATATTTGAACCTTTCATGCCTTGCAATTCAATCACACAACAAAAAGACTACCAAGGAGATTTGAACTTTGGACCTTTTGCATCACAATGCCCTAACGTGGGCTAGCAACCAACTAGCCTAACCTAGTAGTTGAGATTAAAAGGACACAATCAGATATTTGAACCTTCCTTCGAATCCTGCTATGCCATCAAATGTATTCTTGAATCTTCAACTTGCTATCCTCTCTGGGACATCCTCCTTTATATTCTACTCGCTGCTCGTTCTTCTCTCGAAGGATATTCAAATTGTTTGCTTTCTCCAAGATGAATTAATGGCCTCATATTAATATGCTTTTCTTTTGTCATTTGTACCCAAGGAGGTCGGCCCATGCATATTAGAATTTTGAATTTCAAATTCACTTTTATGTGGTGCTCAAGTCAGCCCACTCTTTTTAAAATGTATTTATATTATAATATTTAAATCTTTGATTTAAATATTGAAAATTTAAAATTTTATTCAAAATCTATTTAAATATTTTGATTTAAATATTAACCTTCCACTTTAATATTTAAATATTTTTTTAAATATTAAAGCATATAATTAAATTACCCTTGAATATATCTTCCTTGACATCAATGACAACTCATATGATTGAATCACCCTTGAAGTATGCCTTAACATCAATGACAAATCAATAATTCTAACAATATCCCCCTTTGTCATTGATGACAACCCTGCAATGAAACTATCCTTTATTACAACATGATCACAAATTGCTCCCCCTTACTAAAATTCTCCCCCTTTGACATCAATGACAAAGGATATTTGGGGCTAAAAGATAAGATACTTGACAACGTTCCCTTACTCACTGCTCTTCTTGAGACTTCAATGATGAAATGGGAGTGGAACTCCAAAATTATTATGCTTCTTTTCTATTTTATTTTTCTAAACTTTGGAGGTCATATTCTTTTGAACAGATTGATTATTCTCCTTTTTACTTGATTTTGGAAGTTCAGGGAACATTGTTCTAAACCATCTAGTTGTATGCCCAAAATAATTACATTTGTAACATATGATGTTGTAGTCCATGAGCAATGCAATTGAGTTGAAATTACTCTTGGGGAAGCCAAAATAATTTTTAGCATGAACCCTGCAATGTACAACTTTATGACCAAATTGGTTACATGAAAAAAAATAACATCAAAAGAAATATCAAAACCTGTTTGATTGTCTTGGAGGATATGGCCACATTGTTATCTCATTGCTATTTCTGTGATGGACTTCATTCCTTTATGATGCTTTATTTTCTTCCTCCTTTATAATTCCACTTTTCAACACATGATCGTAGGTCTTAGGTTTTTCTTTTGACCTTCTTCAAAACGAAGTCCAATATTTATAAACGAAGATCTCTGTGTTTTGATAATATCATCCATAATTTTTGTGCTTTTATCAAATTGATGTAGCTTATCATTAGATTCATTCACTTCCTTTCTTAGAGAGACAACCTCATGCTCTATTTTTTCATATTTCAACTCTTTTGCCTTTAACTGTTCAACCATACCTTCTTCAATTCGTGTTGCCTCTTCAATTTTTTACTTCTAAGTCAATGAGATCTTGTGAAATCTTTGCATTTGTCTTCTCATATTCTTGTACTTGGGTCTTCAATCTAGATTTCTTATTTCTAAGCCTTTTCAATTCTTCAAGAGCAACAATAAGGTCCTCTTCTATGTCAAATATGGCTTCCTATTTATTTTTTGGATCTCCTTTTCTTGATTTTCATCAACAAGAGCATCCTCTTTCTCCTCTATAGCCAAAAATAGGATTTCTTCTCTTTCACTATCGGATAGGATTTCATCACTGCTAGAAGAACTACTTGCTTCCTCAATATAAATAATATTCTTATGCCTTTCAAAGACTTATTTTCATGCTTGCTTTGATCGTGCCTATTTTTCTTTTCATGATAAAATTTTATTTCTTTCTTTTTCTTATATTCCTTTTCTTCTTCACTGCTACTACTTCCAACTTGTGGGTAATTAGATGCATAGTGACCAATGTTACCACAATTAAAATATTTTATAGTATGCATAACTTTATATTTTCTTGGACCCTTCTTTCACACAAAGTTAGCTTCTTCTACACTACTTGATTCTTCACTTGATTTTGGTTCGTTATTTTTTATCTTCTTTGAAGCTTTTTATGTGGCCTCCCATTTGGATGTTTGATCTTTTTTAATCCTCATATCATAGGCTATAATAATTCCATGTAGCTCATCCATGCTTAAGGTTTTAAGATCCTTCATTTCTTCAATCACCGAGACCTTTGCATCAAACCTCATGGGAAGTGACCTTAAGATTTAATGAACAATATTAGAGTCTTCAATAATTTATCCAAGTCCACGAATGGTGTTGACAACTTCATCAATGTGGAGTAGATATTTGGTAATATATTCCTCATATTTCATCTTCAAATCTTCAAAATTTATTCTATGGGTTTGAATTTATTCCATTTTAACCTTATCATCTCCTTCATATGTTCTTTGTAACTTATCCCAAATTTATTTTGCTGAGTTTCATTGCATGACTTTCATAAAATCTGATTCACATAATCCACTTAATATTGCATTAATTGTCGTGGCATTATTTTCAAATGGTTTATTGCCATATCAATTCATGGGATGAGTTGTAGGTGGTGTGAATCCATCCTCAATGGATTGCCATATATTGTAGCCATGTGCCATAAAATAGGCTTGCATCCTCAAGCTCCAGAAGGCATAGTTAGTCCCATAAAATAATGAAGCCCTATTTGATGAAAAACCTTCTTGGAAAGCCATGTGTGTTCTTGTAAGATCTTCCTTCAAGTTGTTAGGCTTTCACGAAGGAACCTGCTTTGATACCAATTGAAGAACACAAGCTTATACTGAGAGGGGGGTGAATAGTATAAGATAAAACTTTTCTCTTTTATTTCCAAAGAAATAACTTAAAATAATATCAATGCAATAATGAAATAATGTACAAAACACCACACACATAAGAAATAAATATTTTATGTGGAAACATCCTCTTAGAAGAAAACCACAAAAAAATATTGCTTATATATTTATTCAATAAATTTTCTAGGCACCAACCCATAGGAGACACTAATCCCCTAGTACAAGTTCGTGGGCACCAACCCACAAGAGACATCAATCCCCTCTCAAAAGTTTGTGGGTACCAACCCATAGGAGACACCAATCCCTTCTCATAATTTCATGGGCACCAACCCACAGGAGACACCAATCCCCTATATAAGTTCGTGGGCACTAACCCATAGGAGATACCAATCCCCTATACAAGTTCATGGACACCAATCCACAGGAGACATCAATCTCCTTCTGCTCATAAATATGGTCAAAAACTCTACTAAGGTCTGTCACCAAATCTTGCTTACAAACACTACTCAAATCTGTTTCCAAATAGTGCTTACAAACACTATTCAAATCTGCTCCAAAATCTGATCAATAATGGCATCAAATTCTTCACCTTTTCTTGAGTTTGCTTTCTTCAACTAAAGACAATTTAGACATATTCTACCCAAAATTATTTTAACTTCATAAATATTTAGAGGATGATATGCAGTAGTTGAGAAAGCTTCAAACTGCCAATATTTTCTTCACATTTATTAATTATGTTGCTTCCACATATATTACATTTTAAAGGTAGCTCAAGTCTAGCATTAGATAACTTACTTGCATGTTGAATTGGAGATGCTAATACCTTGCTTTTCTTCCACTATCATGTGCACCTTTTCTTCTTCTTGATATGGCTGAATTGTCCTTCCTTTTTAATTGAATGCTTGGGTGAATCTATGCAGTTAATCTTCTTACTCTATTCTTTTATGTCTTGAATTGTTTCAAATTTGTGCCCTCCAAATCTACCTCAATAATTATGATATTCCTTTTGCATGTGCTTTCCAAATCTGCCTTGACAAAATGATTTTCCTTTTGTATGTGCCTTCCAAATATGATCAATAATTCTCTTTTTCCTTATTGATTTAAATATCAAATCTAACACTTTAAACCCTTATCACTCCTTTTAAAAATATATACAATAAAGCTTATAAAATAAAATTTTATTAACAATAAATTGACTCCTTATATATCCCTTTTAAAACTTACAAAATAAAACTTTATTAACAACAAACTGACTCCTTATATCTCCTTTAAATCAAATTTAATTAAAACATTACCTTGCACAACACAAATTTTGTATATTCATCAAGGATATTCGACCCTCAGACCTCTAGTAGCGTAGCACACTAACCCAGGCTTGTGACGAACTAAGATAATAACCCAACAAATACAACCAAAGGACACAATAAAATATTTGAAGCCTTCATTGCACTATCTCGAACAACAATAGCATAGCAAAAATGCCATCAAGGAGATTCGACCCTCGAACCTTCTACACCACAACACCCTAACTTAGGCTTGTAACCAACTAGGCTAACCCATCGATTGAGATTAAAGGGCATGATTAAATATTTGAACATTTTTTACCTTACACTTAAGTTGCACAACAAAAAGCCTACCGAGGAGATTCGAACTTTGGAACTTCTACATCACAACGCCTTAACGCAGGCTAGCAAAAAACTGGGCTAACCCAATGGTTGAGATTAAAAGGGCACAATCAGATATTTGAACCTTCCTCCAGATCACTGCTACACCATCGAACATACTCTTGAATATTCAAATTGCACTCCTCTCCGAGACATCCTCCCTTATCTTCTACTCATTGCTCGTTCTTCTCTCGAAGGATATTTGAATTGCTTACTTTCTCCAAAATGAATTAATGGCCTCATATTAATATGCTTTCCTTTTATCATTTGCGCCCAAGGAGGTCGAACCATGCATATTAAAATTTTGAATTTCAAATTCACTTTTATGTGGTGCTCAAGTCAGCCCACTTTTATTTTTAAAATACCTTTATATTATAATATTTAAATCTATGATTTAAATATTGAATATTTAAACTTTTATTCAAAATCTATTTAAATATTTTGATTTAAATATAAACCTTTCACTTTAATATTTAAATATATTTTTTAAAATATTAAATCATATAATTAAATCATCCTTGAAGATATCTGCCTTGACATCAATGACAACTCATATGATTGAATCACCCTTGAAAATACATGCCTTAACATCAATGACAACTCAATAATTCTAACAATCTCCCCCTTTGTCATTGATGACAACCCTACAATGAAACTGTATGATCACAAACTGCTCCCCCTTAATGGAATTCTCCCCCTTTGATATCAATGGAAAAGGCTCTTTGGGGTTGAAATATAAGACACTTGACAATGCCCCATTACTCACTGCTCTTCTTGAGACTTCAATGATGATATGGGAGTGGAACTCCAAAATTATTATGCTTCTTTTCTATTTTATTTTTCCAAACTTTGGAGGTCATATTATTTTGAACAGATTGACTATTCTCCTTATTACTTGATTTCATAATTTTAGGGAACACCATTCTACACCATCTAGCTGTATGCCCAAAATAATTACATTTGTAACATATGATGTTTTAGTCCATGAGTGGTGCAATTGAGTTGAAATTCCTCTTGGTGAAGCCAAAATAATTTTTAGCATGAACCCTGTAATGTACAACTTTATGACCAAATTGGTTACATGAAAAACAATAACCTCAAAATAAATATTTAAACCTATCTAATTGTCTTGGAGGATATGGCCACATTGTTCTCTCATTGCTATTTTGTGATGGACTTCATTCCTTGATGATGCTTTTTTTTCTTCCTCATTTTGCTTCCACTTTTCAACACATCAGCATAGGTATTAGGTTTTTCTTTTGATGCCTCTATTCCTTTTGAGCTTGACCCCCCTTTACCTTTTTTTGACCTTCTTCAAAACCAAGTTCAATATTTATAATCGAAGATATCTGTGCTTTGATAATATCATTTATAATTTTTGTGCTTTTATCAAACTGATGTAGCTTATCATTAGATTCATTTACTTCCTTTCTTAGAGAGACAACCTCATGCTCTAGCTTTTCACATTCCAACTCTTTTGCATTTAACTGTTCAACCATACCTTATTCAATTAACTTTACCTCTTCAATTTTTACTTTTAAGTCAATGAGATTTTGTGAAAGCTTTACCTTTGTCTTCTCATCTTCTTGTACTTGAGTCTTCAATATAGAGTTCTTATTTCTAAGCCTTTTCAATTCTTCAAGAACAAAAACAAGTTCCTATTCTATGTCAACTATGGATTCCTCTTCATTTTTTGGATCTTCTTTTCTTGATTTTCATCAACAAGAGCATCTTATTTCTCCTCTATAGCCAAAAATAGGATTTATTCTCTTTCACTATCGGAGAAGCTTTCATCACTACTGTAAGAACTGCTTGCTTCCTCAATATAAATACTCTTCTTGTGCCTTTCAAATATCTTCTTTTCATGCTTGCTTTGACCGTGCCTATTTTTATTTTCATGATAAAATTTTATTTCTTTCTTTTTCTTGTATTCCTTTTCTTCTTCATTGCTACTACTTCAATCTTGTGGGTAATTAGATGCATAGTGACCAATGTTACCACAATTAAAATATTTTATAGTATGCATACCTCTGTAGTTTCTTGGAACCTTCTTATTTCTTCGCACAAAGTTAGCTTCTTATTCACTGCTTGATTCTTCACTTGATTTTGGTTCTTTATTCTTTGTATTATTTGAAGCTTTAAATGTGGCCACCCATTTGGATGTTTGATCTTTTTTAATCCTCATATCATAGGCTATAAGAATTCCGTGAAGCTCATCCATGCTTAAGTTTTTAAGATCATTCATTTCTTTAATCGATGAGACATTTGCATCAAACCTCATGGGAAGTGACTTTAAGATTTAATGAACAATATTTGAGTCTTCAATACTTTATCCAACTCCACGAATTGTGTTGACAACTTAATCAACATGGAGTAGATATTTGGCAATATCTTCCTCAAATTTCATCTTCAAATCTTCAAACTTTCTTCTGTGGGTTTGAAGTTTTGCCATTTTAAGCTTGTCGTCTCCTTTATATGTTATTTGTAACTTATCCTAAATTTATTTTTCTAAGGTTCATTGCATGAATTTCATAAACTTTGATTCACATAACCCACTTAATATTGCACTCATTTCGTGGCATTATTTTCAAATGATTTCTTGCCATCTCGATCTGTGGGAGGAGTTGTACATGTTGTGAATCCATCCTCAATGGATTTCCATATATTGTAGCCATGTGCCATAAAATAGGTTTGCATCCTCATGTTCTAGAAGGTATAGTTAGTCCCATAAAATAATGTAGCCCTATTTGATGAAAAACCTTCTTGTAAATTGAAAATGATATAGTATGAACAAGGGTATGAACAAGGAATGGAGCAAAGCGGGAGCGGAGGTAGGTGCAATTTCTGCAAACATGATTTTCATTCTGCTGGAGGTGGGAAACAGGGTTTCCAAACCCCTGGAAGCTGTGAGGCTCAAGGAGGGAACAAGCAAGGTTCTGAAGCAACTGAGGAAGAGCAGGTGGACAGTGATAAGGACACTGAGGGTTTTAAAAAATTAGAGGGACACGAACCCCCTGATATTATTTTTGATAAGAAGGCCCACATCAAGAATCCTGAGGGCAATAAGTCTTTTGCACAGGCCCTTAAAGGTGGCAATAGGGTTTCCTTACATTCCTTACCACCTCTCACTCCCAATGGGTAGAAGGTATCCGTGCCTGAAAGCGTAATGGCAGACTTTATATCGATGGAAAATTTTTCTCTAGTAGGCAAATTCATAGGGGGCAGGTCGGATATTGAAACGATTCGACGATGGGCATCCTTGAAGTGGAAGACTTCTGGACACATGGAGATTATTGCATTATCAAGGGGGTTTTTTGTGGTATGCCTTAACAATAGTGAAGATGCTAGTCGTATTCTAATAGGAGGACCTTGGTTCTTGGGCCGAAGAAGTCTTTTTCTTAGGAGATGGGCTGAGGATTTTGACCCAGAAAAGCAGAGCATAAACTTTGCCCCCATTTGGGTCCGTCTCCCAAATCTCCCATTTCATTGGTGGCATGAGTATTTTCTTCAGGGTATTGCCAAGACCATAGGGGAATTGGTGGCCATTGACAATCCAACCCTTGCACGCACCAGAATGACGCATGCTAGGATTTGTGTAAATGCAAACCTAGAATCTGAGCTTCCTACTCATGTGGAGTTAGAATATGGAAATAAAACAAGATTACAGGTCATCGAATATGAAAATAGACCGGCATTTTGCTCTGACTGTAATATTCAAGGCCATCTCAAAGGACAATGCTCTTTTTTGAGAAGCCAGCAAACCCTTCCTAGGAATAATGATTCCAAGCGGCAGTCTTTCAGAAATAATGGCAAATACACAGGGATGTACAGGGTTAAAGATCCAAATGTTGAAAAGGCAAAGGCCTCTGGTTTGGGGCAAATGGAGAATGAGGCTGAGCTTCACATGGACAATGGTAAGGACAAGCAAATTGCTACATCACAAACTGACCAACAAAAGGTATGCTCTCCTTTCGAAAATCTAAATAAATTTAACATTTTGGCTGAAAATCAAATAATTACAGAGGAAAATCAGAATGAAGGGTCTAATGTTGAGGATATAAATCTTGGTCTCCCTGCTTACCTTGACTCCCCAACCAAATCTGGACCTTCCAATCCTCCTCCCGTTGGCCATAAAGAATGCCCTAATGATGAGTCTTTTTATGCCCCAAAAAGAGAAAAAGTGCTTTCATAGTTAATCAGCCCTTCCAAGCGACATTTTTCACCTTTGTCTTTGTCCCAATCCAGAGAAGGGGTTTCCAGCACTGTTATCCAACAGGTTACCCAAACCAAATTTAGCCCGAAACAGACTAGAAGCTCAATGAAGTCCCCCATGATTGACTGTGGAGGTGAGAAAAAAAAGGGAAGAAAGTCAAATGCCCAAAGAATGGAAAGAAGAGGTCCAAGATGAGATAGCTAATGGAATTCAGACTACTCTGTTTCCATCAACTGGAAATCTTCCCTTTGAAGAAAACAAAATTCTTAAGCCCCCTCAAGTCCAAGGCAGGGGAAGAGGAAAAAACTTTAAAAGTTCCAAATGAAGATCATATCCTGGAATGTAAGGGGGCTCAATGGCCTTCCTAAACAGCGGTTAGTCAAATATTTAAGAAGAGATTTTGATCCCACTATTCTTATTTTGCAAGAAACTAAAGTCGATGAAGTTTTGTCTAGAAAAATTGCCCTCAATATCTGGAAAAAGGGAGAAGCAATTTTTTGCAAAGCCAATGGAACCTCAGGTGGTCTTCTTTGTATCTGGAATCCAGGGAAGGTGGAAGGCAAGGTTATTCAATTAGGGGAAAGGGTAATGAGCATTATTTTTAAGGATAAGGTTAGTGACCTTTCTTGGATATTAACAAATGTGTACGCCCTTAATTCTATATCTGGGAGAGCTGATCTATGGAATTTACTCAGTCATTTCAAGGAAGCTTTTCAGGATATCCCATGGATAGTGGCGGGGGACTTTAATACCCCTATTTACCCCTTTGATAAAAAAGTGGGAGTAGGAATTCCAGCAAGAAGTATGGAGGACTTTCAAGATTTCATCAACAACAACAATTTATTGGATGTCAAATTAAAAAATGCTAAATTTACTTGGAGCAATAGGAGGTCTGGAAATCAACTTATAATGGAAAAGCTTGATAGGTTTTTTTTTGTCACAGGAAGCAATACAATCTTTTGGGGATGCAAATCTGTTGTCCTTGCCTCGCATTGGGTCTGACCACAACCCGATTTTACTTGAAATTGAAGAGACTCCAAAATTCAAAAGGCCTTTTAGGTTTGAATCTATGTGGATGCACCACCCTGATCTCAGAGACAAAATTTCTCAGTGGTGGCAGCATTCTTGTCAGGGCAGGCCTTCATTCAGATTAGCACAAAAACTTAAAGTGGTGAAAGAAAATCTAAGGATCTGGAATAAAGAAATTTTTGGAAATATTTTTGAAAACAAGAAAGTCATCTCTGAAAGGTTATCAACCATTGAGAAAAAACTTGAAGAGGGATTGCCAGACCCTTCCCTACAGGCAGATGAAAAGAAATCCCTTGCTGAGTACCATAATGTTTTAGCCTGCGAGGAGACTTTTTGGCGGCAAAAGTCTAGAGCTACCTGGCTAAAAGAAGGTGATGCCAACACAAGATTTTTTCATGCATCTACCTTAAGGAACAAAAGCCACAATAGAATTAAAGAACTTGTTAGAGATGATGGGTCATTCCTTTCTAGTCCTAATGAGATCATAAATGAAGCGCTTCCTATTTTCGTAATCTTTTAGGAGAAGAACATTTCAGCTTCCGCCTTAGCTTCGTAATCAATGCTTTACCATATTCCTCATTTAATTTTTGATGACTTGAATGGGGAGTTAATTAAGCCTTTCACGGATGAAGAAATCAAAGAGGCCCTCTTCTCAATGAACCCTGATAAAGCTCCATGTCCAGACGGGTTTTCACCTCATTTTTTTCAGGCTTTTTGGGATATTGTAGGTTTTGATGTATGTGCTACTATCAAGGAATTTCAGTCCACAAAGCATATTCCGAGAAGTTTTAACTCCACTTTTATTGCTTTAATCCCAAATATTCCTACTCCTAGATCTATGATGGATTTTAGACCTATTAGCCTTTGTAATGTTGTTTATAAAATTTTGACCAAGGCGATTGCAAATAGAATGAGGAAGATCCTTCCTATGTTTATTGATGTTTGTCAAGGCAGTTCAGTCCCTGGAAGGTCCATCCTTGATGGTGTCATAACAGTTCATGAAGCCCTCCATTCGGTAGTCCAGACTAAAAAACCTGCTTTTGCTCTCAAGCTGGATATGAACAAGGCTTATGACCGCATAAACTGGAGTTTTGTCTCTGCCATTCTTCAAAAATTTGGTTTTCATCATGAATGGATCAAGCTTTTGGAAGGATGTTTTATGAAACCTTGGTTTTCAGTCCTTGTTAATGGTGCTCCTGCTGGATACTTTCAAAGTAAAAGGGGCCTAAGGCAAGGTGACCCTATCTCTCCCATGTTGTTTATCATTGTGGCTGAAGCCCTTGGGAGGACAATCAAAGTTGCCTGTAATATTGGTCTTATTTCAGGAATTAAAGCATCATCACAAACACAGGCAGTTACACATGAACAGTTTGTGGATGATACTTTGTTGTTAACTCTTGCATCAATTTTTGAGGCTAAGGTCATAAAACATATTCTAGAGCTATATGAGGATGCTGTAGGGCAAAAGGTAAATTTTTCAAAGAGTAAAATTTATTTCTTTAACACTCCCATTCAGAGGTAGATTAAGATTGCTAGGATTCTTGGATGCTCAGTGTCTACTCTTCCATCCACATACTTAGGCCTTCCTTTATTTACAGGCAGAGCTACTGATTCCATGTGGACTAATGTAATTGAAAGAATTCAGAGGAAGCTGGCTGGATGGAAAGGGAATTTGTTATCTCAAGCTGGCAAGGCAGTTCTCACCAGGTTTTCCATTCAAAGCATCCCTGTCTACTTTCTCTCTGTTTTTAAAGCTCCTACAAGTGTCTACACTAAAATTGAATAGATCCATAAGAGGTTCCTATGGACTGGTTCTGAATCTAAGCAGCGCTTTCACTTGGTGTCCTGGGATAGGGTTTGCAAACCAAGGGAGTTTGGAGGTATTGGGCTAAGGAGAATACAACATTTAAACATGGCCCTCCTGGCCAAACAAGCATGGCGTCTTTTGACAAATGCAAATGCAGAATGGATTACTATAATCGAAGAAAGTACTTGCAAGAAACTGAATTCTTAAGCTATTCCTTTCCTCCCAGGGGATCAATTTTTTGGAAATCAATCCTTCAAACTAAAAACCTGCTAAGCAAAGGGCTACGTTGGAAACTGGGAAATGGAAGAAACATTGATTTTTGGGACCACAAATGGTTAAAGGACTATCCCCTCTCTGCAGACCCCATCCTTTCAACCCTTAGAGCTTGGACAATTGAAGTTTTTGGTACCAAAGTTGCAGATTTTATTACTTTGTCAAACAATAGAAGGGTATGGAAGCCAATAATGAACAATGATCTACCAAGGGCATCAATAATACTAGAGAATGAATTAAGATAGTATTTACTCCCTTCTGGCATGCTTGAGGACCAACTTATCTGGGAAGCTTCGGACAATGGGGAATTTTCTGTCAAGACTGCTTATCTCGATGCTTATTGATAATGATGAACCTACTTTCCCTCACTTGGAAGTTTGGCCCAAAAGCATTGTTCCAAAGGTTGGGTTTTTTGCATGGCAGGCCATCCAAAATAAGATCCTCACCATGGATAACTTAATAAAAAGAGGTGTGATTGTTGTTAATAGGTGTTATCTCTGTATGTCTGAGTGGGAGTCTATTGATCATTTGTTTCTGTATTGTAATTTTTCTGTCTCAATCTTGTTAGGTCCGTTACAAGTGTTTCATATTTATTGGGTCCATCCTCAGTCCATTTTTGACTTATTTGTCCAGTGGCCTTCTCCATTTTTGAATAGGCATCTTAGGTATATGTGGAAGATCTGCCTTCATCACTACTTGTGGCAGATATGGTTGGAAAGGAATCGTCGGGCCTTCTTGGATAAGGTTTCTCAGTCATCCTCTGTCCTATCAAAAATTTTAGTATATGCTAATGAGAATGCTTGTTTAGTGCCTGCAGCATCTAGACCTCCAAATCCTTTTGAAGCTTCATTAGGCCAGTCATTAAACTTACCTCTCACTGATGGCCTCAATCATCCTCAAGTCTGTCCTAGAACCATGATCACATGGACCCCACCCCCCCTAGGGTGGATTAAGTTAAATTTTGATGGGGCATCTAGGGGCAACCCAGGTGAAGTTGGGGCTGGTGGCTTACTTAGAGACCACAAGGGTGAGGTGCTTGTAGCTTTTGCTCGAACATCTTGGAGCTCAAACTAACAATGTGGTCGAAGCGAGGGCAGTTTGGAGGAGCCTCAAGGTGGCAGAGAATTATCCAGGGAAACTGTTGGTGGAAGGTGATTCTCTTATTATTATAAATCTTCTAAAGAACACTAAGAGAGCTCCTTGGAGATTTTATGACTACATCCACGAAGCAAGGGCTCTAATTCATGATCGACCTGAGGCCATAATTTTGCATACCTTTCGGAAGCAAACATGGCAACTGATAGGCTGGCAAATGAAGGCATTGTAGCAGCAAATTTGATCACGTGGACTGAAAATCTTCCTCATGCAGTCTCAATGGTGATAGATAATGAAAAATTTTAGATTGGAAGGCTCAAAGTGGATCAATGACAGAAAATGGGGGCATTTTTAAAAATATTTTTTGAACCTTATAATGGCTTTTGTCATATTTGTTTTTTTTGTTCATGTGACTAGTGTTTTTTGCACTGGTGGGGCACTGATATAGGTTTTTTATCTACAAATTCATGCATGGGAAACATCTCCTTTGGCCTCAAGTATTTCCCAAGGTGTGTTTGGATTCGATGTCACAAAAAGGCCCTAGCAAGAAATAACAAAGTGTTGGAGATCCCTGACAATGAGGTACCAGACCCCACCATAATAGTCTTGGAGAAGATGACAATTTCATCAGCCTCCAACAGTATCAACCAGTTGAAGAGTCTATCTGGCCTCATCAGTGCAGCTGTTGATTTGTGTGATTCTCTAAATCTTCTATTTTATAGCCAACAGTTCCAGGGGAACAAGGAGTCGAAGGCAAAATCTAAATATGATGGCAAGGAGGATGATAAGAAGTTAGATGAGGACTACAAGGAAGACTGCTTGGCCTCTTGGTTGTCCATTCTATGGGATGTTTTTTTTTTACCATATTCTATTATTTTATATGGGCACAAGCTACTCTGCATGGTGCTTGCATGATTAGTTTTTGTCTTTGTTAGTTCTATTTTGCGTCTTTCTTTTCTGATGGCCATAATATTAGGCTTCCATAGTTTAGTTTGGCTGTATTCTGATGGAAGAGTAGGTCTTGGCCCTTTTTGTTGTCATTTTAAACTTTTAGGGCTTGGCCTTTGTCCAGTTGGTCAGTGGACCCTATTTTGTAAAATGGTTTTGGGTCAACCAGTTAAAACCCGGTGTTAATTATAATATTCTCTTACTTACCAAAAAAAAAAAAAAAACCTTCTTGGAAATCCATGTGTGTTTTTGTAAGATCTTCCTTCAAGCTATTAGGCTTTCACGAAGGAACCTGCTTTGATACCAATTAAATAACATAAGCTTATACTGAGAGGGGGGTGAAAATATAAGATCAAACTTTTCTCTTTTCTTTCCAAAGTAATAACTTCAAATAATATCAATGTAATAATAAAATAATGCACAAACCACCACACACATAAGAGACAAATATTTTAAGTGGAAAAACCCTCTTAGAAGAAAACCATGAAAAAATATTTCTTATATATTTCTTCAATAAATTTTATGGGCACCAACCCATAGGAGACACTAATCCCCTAGTACAAGTTCGTGGGCACCAACCCACAAGAGACACCAATCCCCTCTAACAAGTTCATGGGCACCAACCCACTGGAGACACCAATCCCCTCTCATAAGTTCATGGGCATCAACCCATAGGACACACCAATCTCCTATACAAGTTCATGGGCACCAACCCACAGGAGACACCAATCCCCTACACAAGTTCATGGACACCAATATACAGGAGACACCAATCTCCTTATGCTCACAAATTTTGTCCAAAAATCTACTCAGGTCTATCACCAAATATTGCTTACAAACACTACCCAAATCTGTTTTCAAATATTTCTTACAAATACTGTTCAAATATGCTCCAAAATTTGATCAATAATGGCATCAAATTCTTCACATTTTCTTGAGTTTTCTTTCTTCAACTAAAGGCAATTCAAAAAAGTTCTACCTAGATTTTTTTAACTTCATGAACATATAGAGGATGATATTCACTAGTGTAGAAATATTCAAATGGCCAATATGTTCTTCACATTTATTAATTCTGTTGCTTCCACATATATTACATTTTAAAGATAGCTCAAGTCTAGCATTAGATAAATTACTTGCATGTTGAATTGGAGATGCTAATACCTTTCTCCTCTTCCACTATCATGTGCACCTTTTCTTCTTCTTGAGATAGCTGAATTGTCCTTCCTTTTTAATTGAATTCTTGGGTGAATATGTGCACTTAATCCTCTTACTCTATTCTTTGACGTCTTGACTTGTTTCAAATTTGTGCTCTTAAAGTCTACCTCAATAATGATGATCTTCCTTTTGCATATGCTTTTCAAATCTACCTTGACAAAATGATTTTCTGTTTGTATGTGCCTTCCAAATCTGATCAATAATTCTCTTTTTTTTCCTTTTGATTTAAATATCAAATCTAACACTTTAAACCCTTGTAACTCATTTTAAAAACATACACAATAAAGCTTATAAAATAAAAATTTATTAACAACAAACTAACTCCTTATATCTCCCTTTTAAAACTTAAAAAGTAGAACTTTATTAACAAAAAACTAACTCCTTATATATCCTTTTAATCAAATTTAATTAAAACATTACCTTGCACAACAAAACTTTTGCAAGTCCACCGAGGAGATTCGACCCTCGAACCTCTAGTAGCGTAGTGCCCTAACGCGGGATTGTGACCAACTGAGCTAACCCAATGGATGCAACCAAAGGACAAAAAAATATTTGAAGCCTTCATTGTGCTATCTCAAATAGCAATCACACAACAAAAAGGCTACCGAGGATATTCGACCCTCGAAACTTCTGCACCACAACACCCTAACTTGGTCTTGTAACCAACTAGGCTAACCCATTGGTTGAGATTAAAGGGAA
The DNA here is from genome assembly GCA_028583015.1 of Wollemia nobilis. Taxonomy (NCBI): domain Eukaryota; kingdom Viridiplantae; phylum Streptophyta; class Pinopsida; order Araucariales; family Araucariaceae; genus Wollemia; species Wollemia nobilis. The sequence goes on along the minus strand of JAQPPZ010011269.1, from coordinate 974,962 downwards.
CAATACAATATTTTAACCTTTTGTACCTTGCACTTTAGTCGCATAGCAAAAATACCATCGAGGAGATTTGAACTTCGTACCTTCTGCATCGTAGCACCCTAACATAGGCTAGCAATCGATTGGGCTGTAACCCAATGGTTGAGATTAAAAGGGCACATTCAAATATTTGAACCTTCCTTCAGATCACTACTATACCATTGAACGTCCTCCCGAATCTTTAACTTGCACTCCTATTTAGGACGTCCTCCCTTATATTCTACTCACTTCTCGTCCTCTCGAAGGATATTTGAATTGCTTGCTTTCTCCAAAATGAATTAATGACCTCATATTAATATGCTTTACTTTTATCATTTGTACCCAAGGAGGTTGGCCCGTGCATATTAAACTTTTGAATTTCAAATTCACTTTTATGTGGTTCTCAAGTCGGCCCACTCTTTTTTTAAATGTATTTATATTATAATATTTAAATCTATGATTTAAATGTTTGAATATTTCAACTTTTATTCAAAATATATTTAAATATTTTGATTTAAATATAAACCTTCCACTTTAATATTTAAATATTAAAGCATATAATTAAATCACCCTTGAATATATCTACCTTAACATAAATGACAACTCATATTATTGAATCACCCTTGAAGATATTTTCCTTAACATCAATTAAAAATCAATAATTCTAACATGTACCTCGTTGAGGGGCTACCTGGATGAGTCCATCGTCATCATGCGAGGGACGACCTAGGTGAGTCCATCGACATCATGCGAAGGATGAAATCTAGGGATGATTGAATGTGCTAGAATTAGTCAATGATGATTTTCTCTAAGTCTCTAAATATATCACATTATAGTTTAGCCACTTCAATGTGCATCTAACTTATGTCCTCCCATCAAATTAAATCTATTGAGACAATGGTTATATCTTGTACTCTCTCAATGACAACATCATCCTTAGTTCTCTTCTTCTTAGAATACTTCCCCTTTAAAGATTTAGATTTTTCATGACAGTGTACAATGTCCTAGATTCCCTATGATAAAATATCCCATGCAAAAAGAAATGTGTGGAAAACACATGGAGGTGGGCCAGTGAATTACCCATCAAATGATAAGCTACCTCTTTGAGCAACATTTTATTGGGAACACACTTTGGTAATAAATTTGACTTCCCTTTGAATCCTAATAATTTATGTATGTACAATGGGCTTGGATAAATAGGGTATTATATGGTTACAAAGCCTTCTTGGATTCCTCAATGAAGCAAGGACACGATTAATTATTTAATAATGAATAAATATAGGAGAAAATAAGAGTGAATGTAATAAAAAATTTTGTTGACATGTTTGTTTTTTTTTTTAATAATTTGATTAGATATTAAGGTGGGGAATCGGGATGGACAACGAGCATAGAATACAAACATCTAGAAAAATTAAAAAATAATGTTGGACATTTTACATCACGTCAGTTGATTACAATGGCTGAGCAGCTGAGTTAATCTTTTGAAATGGCCCAATTGAGCATATAACATGTAGCCCTATGATTAGAGGTTGGTAGAACACAACCATTTTACCTTTTCAACTACCTACACATTAACAAAACTTAAATTTACCCCTAAATTTACCTACACATAAATTCTAGTTTGTTTGGATAAAACGAAAATTAAAACTCACAATTTGGAAGACATACCTTGTAATGTAGTGGATGAGAGATTATAGTAAGTCTCTAGATAGATTTTTTCTTCATCAATCAGAGAAAATTTTAATGAGACATGTTTACAAAATTTATAGGGAAGGTCTGTTAATCGATGCACATCAGATGGTTTCATTGAGAAGGTAAGGGTTTTATTATCGACCATCATTGTAACAACCAACCCCTGATTTTCATAGGACTAAACAATTATAGTCAACAAATGAATGTCTATGTCAAATTGGTGCATCTGTGCTAGCCCTAGTAGCCTATATTCCCTCATCCATGTTGAATCATTGTTGGGATCATTGACAATTTACGATATGAGTGGGTAAGCCAGGTTTTTCAATAAAATTTTACCTTGACTAGAAGTTGTGGCCATTACCGGGACTTCAGAGGCTTGGAAGAGTTTTGAACATTTTCCAAAGGTTTTTGGAGTTTTTTGTACTATGCATAAAATCAATTGAGTTCATTTCAAATGGTTTATATAGGCATTTGCATGCAGAGTCATAATGATATGGTGAAACATGGCAATGTGAATGACACGTGGCATGCAACCAAACTATCATCCCTCGAATGGTGTCTACCCTCATTTCTTTGTCATATATAATATGATGTCTATGGACCCATATACCTGGTCATATCTCGTATAATTTTATTTGTCCCTCACATGTCATCCCTCGCATGATGTTGATGGACTCACTCGGGTCATCCCTTGCATGATGTCGATGGACTCACTTGGGTTATCCCTCGATGAGGGACAACCCAAGTGAGTTTGTAGACACCATGTAAGGAGGTATGGAAAAAGTGAGTTTGTAGATATCATATGAGGAATGACAAACACGTTGATGATGCCATACATGATGTCTATAAGGGACGACCCAAGTGAGTCTATAGACTTCATTCGAGGGTCGTCCCTCAAGTGAAGTATTCTGACTCACCTTAGGTAATCCCTTTAATGAAGTCTACTGACTCACTTAGGTCATCCCTGTGAGTTAATAGACATCATGCATGGGAAATAGAGAATTTTTACTGATTATTTATATCTTATGGTATGTTTATCAAACATTTTGGTGAATTCATCAACTTTTTTTCTTGTGAAAAAAGGCAATTTTCCATGTCCTCTACATGAATTTGACTCATATTCACCTTGGTTTCGAAACTGATTTGCCTTATTTTTCTATATACATTTTCAAGCCTACCCCTTATGCATAACCTTGATTATTGTAGCTCGATAGACCTTGAGTCTTGGATGTACCTAGTTTTTGTTTTTTTGTTGGTAAGTCTAATTGGACTAGTCTTGTATGCCTTGACACTGATTTCTCAAGATGTTAAAGTGAATATGTCCACTTATATGTTTTTTGGAACATATTGCATTGGAAATGCCTATTGCTTCATGTATCTCTTAATATGATACAATTTGATCTTCTAGTTGTAAATATTGACTCTCCCTTTAACACATGGAATTTAAATATAAGTATGATCCAAAGTCAAGTAGCCCCCTTATTTCTCTAAGAACTCCTTATATAAGCATATACTAAATGATGACCATTATATCTTGTACTACTACAAATTCTGAGCATCTGTGCAATAGGATTGGAACCTTCTCTATGATGCTAGTTTTCCTGATTTTAATATCCTTATAGAGAAGGGTTCCAGAGTCTAGCTAAGAATAATTTAAGCCCATAGCCCCATAGATCGCTTAAGACATTATTATGATAGGATTGTCTATATCTATTGTATAATTATGTACCACCAAACCTTATAGGTACAAGGACATAAAGAATGATGGGGACCTAACTTTATGTCATCCAAATGATGATTGTTTGAAAGCCAATAGATTATCCTGGCAAACATTCTTTTCATTTGAAAATTTTTTGAGGGTGCCTTTGACCAAGTCCACTTGTTTTATGACCAACTCATATTTTCTTAGCTCTTGAGATGATTATTTGAATAATTATTTTTATTATTGAGCCATTTACATCCTTTGCATTTTGGTGATTGTTGAATAGTATATTTTTTGTGGACTTGACTCTTCTACTGGTTGACGTACCATGGCTCAAAATTTATCTTAGGTTACCCTAAAGCTTCATTAAAAAAAAAAAATTTCTTGTAGGCATGATACTTTTTATGTCCTTTGATTTCTTTCTTCCCCAAATATTTTTCCTTCATCCCAGTTCCTAATAGTACCTTGAGTATATGCTAGAAAGACATCATGCTAAAATTTAGCTAATTTTTTTGGATAAGACCTAAGTCTAAATTTTTTATATAGACCTTTGCATACTTTGGACTTAGAACCGAGGAAATTTCTTTATCTGCATCAAGGTTCAACTTATATGTCCATTCCATATCTACCTTTTGATTTTATACTAGGATATCATTATGATGATATGCATTATATTTTGGCTCACTTTCTATTTTTCAATCCATTTGGAGAGGTATTAGGTTATAGCATTCAATTATTCAATTATCCTAGGCCCATTAACTATGATAGTGGGCCTATTTTTATCTCTTCTTGAACCTTTGAGAGGATTTATTTCTAGTGGAATAAGTTTTTGTAAGCAATATGTGGATAAGATTACTACCTATGGATTTCTCTGATGCTTCCTAAGGGTAGGTGAAAGTTTGCCTAATGAGATAAGCATATTCTCAACCAATATGGCAAGATGGAAAACTTGGGGGAATCCCTTTTCTATGTGTTACAGGATATGAAGTATTAACTTTGGATCTAAATATTGAAGGTAATAATATAATCCTATGCTTGGGAAGGTCTCACTTCATAAGGAATCCTTCTCAAGAGTCTTTTGAACTAGATATTAAAGTATAAGAGAATTTCTTAAACATGTCTTTGGACACATGATATCTGAGTTGGAAACATGTCTTACTAAGGACCTATACCATTCCAATGCCCTATCTCAAAATATTGAGTCAACAACCTCACCATTACATCTTCATGGATAATGTTGCAAAAGGTGGCTAGGGCTAAGACATCTTGGCAATATCCAAAAACAAATTTTTCAATGTCATCATAGATGGGTAAAATTTTCCATGCAGTTTGGGAAATTTCATTGAGAACTAGCAGGTTGAGTGGCTTAGTGCTATTGTAGGATAGACAAATTTGTCCAACCATAGTTGAAAGATATTTTTTAATGAATCTACAGAGTTGTTTGATTTATACATAGCATATTATCTTTACTTTTAGGTACTTTTACCATTTGATTATGAGCTTATATTCTAGTAGAGTTATCACTTCTTAGGATTCTTAATTCAATAGATCTGATAGGTGAATATATAATATCTACAAGTTAGGTCAAGACTATTCACCAAAATCTTGAGTCTTCTAGGTGATTGAAATAAGATTTGTGAAATTCAGTCCCATTGGGCATGTAAAAAATACTCTTGGTTCCAAAATCTACCTATGTTGATGAGATGTGCCCTTAAGACTACGACCAAGAGATTGGAAGGCTTGGAAAATAGTTAAAACAACCTTCGAACAAGGTTGGTTCGTATGCCTATCTAATCGAAGTAAATGGGGGGTTGCAAACTAGAGTAAGAAATGCAAAGGATTAAAAGACAAGCTAAAAGTAGTAAAAAATTGACAACATTAAGAGACATACTACAAAGAGTCTCATAATTCAAACTTATATTGAACCACCTAATAGAACACTTCACATCACTTATGCTATTAGAACATTTACCATGAATAACTATAAACATTTTATAAATCATTTCAAAACTATAATGATAAATCCAGGGAGAAATCCATAATACATAATAACTATAATAAAATTATCCATTCCTAGATTTAACAAAAAAATATTAGCACTTAAATCCAGTCAACAATTTTCAACATGCACTATGGTTAGGGTTTTTTCATAGGAGGTTGATAGTGGGTAGATTTGAGTTTTAGAGAGTTTAAAATTTTACCAATGGAGGAATTCCTTTGAAATCTAGTCGGTAATTTTCAATGTGCATTGTGGTTAGGGTTGTTCGCAAGAACTTGATAGTGAGAAGATCTAAGTTTTGAAGAGTTTAAAATTTTACTAGTGGAGGAATTCCTTTGAAATTTAGTTGGTAATTTTCAACGTGTGTTGTGATTAGGGTATGTTCATAGGAACTTGACAATGGGCAGATCTGAGTTTCAAAGAGTTTAAAATTTTTACTGGTGAAGGAATTCCTTTGAATCCCAATCGGTAATTTTCAACGTGCACAGTGGTTAGGGTTTGTTCATAGGAGCTTGATATTGGGAAGATATGAGTTTCAGCCAGCATAAACCAATTTTTGAGTTGTTTGGTGACCTCTCACAATGAAGAGTTTAAACTTTTATCGACAAAGGAATTCCTTCAAAATCCAATTGGTAATTTTGAATGTGCGCTATGGTTAGGATTTGTTTTTAGGAGCTTTATAGTGGGAAAATCTGAGTTTTGGATAGCATAAACCAATTTTTGGCACCATATAAGATTTCAATTTTGGTTTTTTAGTGACCTCTCATAGTGAAGAGTTTAAAATTTTACTAGTGGAGGTATTCCTTCAAAATCTAGTTGGTAATGAAATCCAGTCAGTGAATTTTATTAAGAACGCCAATAGCATAAGAGGAAGTCCATATCTAATATTTCCAAAAGGTGATATTTAGGGTTACAATCAATATTTGCAAGTTTTTTTCTAATTTGGAGAGATAAGTTCTAGGAAAATTAAAAATATAAAAAAATTAGAAAAGGTTTCAAGTTGGTGAGCAAATATTTTCTTGATGATCGATGATCGCAATGGCATCGGTGATTGAAGCAAAAAGTGATGGTGATGGTGGTAGTGGAAGAATATTTAAAACTTCAAATAGTATTGAGGTAATCATGGGCTCTAGTGTGTGTGTTGAGAGAGAACCTATGATCCCTGATGGAGGTGGAGGTCCCTCAAAGTAAGGTGGAGGGAGAGATCTAACTTTAGTTGTTGATATGTCGCAAGGTCAAAATGGATCCAAGCATATTTCCTCCTCTTGCTCCTTTGCAGTCCTTTTCAAAAATATAGTTTCTTCTGGGCCTCCCCCTTGTACCAAGGTAAATATGCACCCTTCTCAATGTGCCCTCTTAATTCCATCGATTCTTGTTTCCTCACTCGTGGACTAGGATTCTAATTCTCTTGTGGGAAAATTTTTAGGACATCACCCTAACATGGAGTTGATTCGTAAATGGGCCATTACCCATTGGCACCCTCAAGGATCCATGGACTTGGTTGCCTTTCCTAAAGTTTTTTTTTTCATCTGTTTAAATAACCCCATTGATTCAAGTAGAATCCTATCAGGTGGACCATGGTTCTATGATCGAAGAGGGATTTTTCTCAGGAAATGGAGTGTGGATTTTGACCCAAAGATTCAAAATATCAACCTAGCTCTAATATCATTTTTCCTTTTGGGTCTTCCTCTCCATTTTTGGGATGAGGATATTTTATGGGGGATTGCTCAAGATATTGGTGGTTCATCGACCTTGATCCACCTACCAAAGCCAATACCTGCATGGTCCACACCTGCATGTGTGTCAATGCTAACCTTCATTCCTCTCTTCCTTCTTCCATAAAGCTCATTTTAGATGTGATCTCTAGGACTTAGATCATAGAATATGATAACAAGTCAACCCTCTATTCTAGGTGCTCAAAGTAAGGTCACCTTACCTCTTAGTATCAAATATCTAAAGTTTATAAGGTGCCTTCCATCAAAAAAATTTAGGAAAAAGGTTCTGTAAGCAACAGGGTTCCCACATTCGATCTAAATATTCTTATTTGGTGGGCTCTAGACTCCCTTCTTATGGTACTAAAGCTATTTCAAATTAGGATATTCCTTCTCAAGGTCCATTAGGGGAGGCTTTGAACGATCTGGTCAAATATTTATCATTTGTTGCTTAAAGTTTTTTAGGATCATCTGAATACTTCATCCTCTACAGGTCAATCTCTCCAAGATGTTCCTCAAGTCGACATCTCTTCCTCCTTTAAGGTATGCCCTTCGACTTTTGTTTCTAATCCATTTTCTTCTTTATTTTTCATGAGGTTCCTCCTTTTGTTGAGAATACTACTCCTCAAAGCCCTCCTCCATAGATCCATCCTTACCCTAAATGCCTTCTAGACCCTTCCTCATGTGAAAATATTCTAAGAAATATTTTTTCCTGAGCCCCCTTTCACCAGAAATAAAAAAAGACTCCATGCTAATGTCATTTCAATATAGAAATAAGGTTATCCTTCCTCTCAACTCATCATAAATAAATAATATTCTGAGGACATTTCCAATGGAACTCAACTCACTTTGAGTCTCTCCTCCAAGAAAAATCTTCTTTTAGATCCACTTGAAAATGATACTTAATCAAAATTCTCCTCTTCACAAGGAAGAGAGAAAATATCTTTTAGAATCTCCAAATGAATATCCTTTCATGGAATGTGAGAGATCTTAATGGCCACAACAAATAATATTTGGTTACATCCATAAGTAAATACCTTAAACCAACCATTTTCCTCTTGCAAGAATCCAAACTGAATACCCAAAATGCTTCATACATTTCCAAATACATATGGAAAAATTATGAATTCCTCATAAGCCCTACCAATGGAGCCTCTAAAGAGTTGTTATGTTTGTGGAATCCAAATTTTGTTAAAGGCAGACTCTTGTCTATGGTATAAAACTACATGAACATCCAGTTCTTTAGTAAGGACTATTATTGTAGATGGATTTTATCAAATATTTATGCTCCAAACTCCCCATCTGGGATATTTTATATCTAGAACAATATTAGTCAAATGAGAGAGGTCTTTTTCAATGAGGTTTGGATGTTGGCTGGATATTTCAATTCTCCCTTATTCCCCACTGATAAGAAAGGAGTCTCTAATATAAAAATTAATTCGTATGAGGATTTTACTTCATTTGTGTATGATAACAAACTCATGTATATCCAAATCAAAGGTCCAAAAGTCACATGGAGTAATCGTAGAAAGGTTGACCAACTTATTCAAATAAGGCTTGACATATTCCTAATATTTTTTAACATCTGCCCCTCTAGAGATTTTTTCCTTTGTTCTCTTCCCTAAATAGGTTTTGATCACAACCCCTTATCCTTGATTATTTGTTCCAGGTATCCCTATTCAAATCCCCTTTCAAATTTGAGGTTATGTGGCTTCAATATCTAGATCTCAAGGCACTCATTGCAAATTGTTGGTCTTGCAATTTTTCTAGACCCCTAACCTCTCAGGTTAGCAATAAGCTCTGTTTTGTGAAAGCACAACTCAAGAAGTGGAACATAGAAATTTTTGGAAATATGTTTTCCAAAAAATAAAACATCCAATCCTAACTCACAAACATTGAGCTTCTTACTTAACAAGGAGAATTGGACATGAATATTCTTAAGGCTAAAAATAAGTTTTGTCTGAATACCACAATATTATTAAAAGTGAAGAATTTTTTGGAAGCAGAAGTCTAGAGTTACCTGGTTGAAATAGGGATATTCTAATACTAAATTTTTCCATGCCACCACGATGAGGCACAAGGGCTCTAACAAGATCAGGGAACTCACCAGAGCTGATGGGACCGTTAATTCAGATATTATAGATATCATAGATGAGGTAGTGGATTTATTCAAAGATCTACTTGGACACAATATAGAGTGCAATAAGAAAACATTAGAGACCCTCCTGAAAAATATCCCCAAGTTGGTATCCAAGGAGCATAACATTTATTTTCTTAATATATTTTTTGCTGAGGAAATCCGTAATGCAATTTTTTCAATGCAAGGTAGGAAGGCTCTAGGCCCGGATGGTTTTCCCCAAATTTTCTTTTAGAAATATTGGGATATTATGGGGCTTGACATCATTTTAGCCATCCAACAAATGCAACAGACTAAGAACATTTCTAAATATGTAAACTCCACCTTTCTAGCCCTCATCCCTAAGTCCAATAATGCCAAATCCTTATCTAATTTCCACCCAATCAATTTGTGCAATATTTTTTATAAAATCCTCACCAAAGTGATTACCATAAGGTTGAAACCTATTCTTCCTTTCATCATTGATTTATGTCAAGGTATTTCTATTCCAAGGAGGTTAATTTTTGACAACATAATTACAATCCATGAGCTTATTCATTCTATTTATAAAAGTTGCAAATCTAGCCTTTTCCTCAAATTGGACATGAACAAGGTTTATGATAGAGTGTTTTGGAGCTTCATTTTCTTTGTCGTGTCCAAATTTTATTTTCATACTGATTGTATTAACCTATTCAAGGCATGCATCTTAGGAGCCAACTTCTTTGTCTTAAACAATGGCTTCACTGCTGGTTATTTCCAAAGCACCAAAGGTATGAGAGAGGGTGACCCTTTGTCCCCTTTTCTATTTATCATTGTGGCAGAAGCCCTAGGGAGAATTTTATAGTCTTATTGTTCCATAGGAGAAATTTATAGCATTAAAAATACCTCATCTCTCATGCCCATTTCCCACTAGTAGTTTTTGGATGACACTATTCTGGCCACTCATGCCTCTATTCCCCAAGACAAAATCATCAAGTCCATTCTTATTTCCTTTGATTCTTCTGCTGGTCAAAAAGTCAAATTATCCAAAAGTAAATTATATTTTTTTAATATGCCCTCAAAATGACAAACCAACATAGCTAATATCCTTGGTTGTACCATTTTTGACCTTCCTACTACATATCTAGGTTTTCCACTTTTTTTTGGTTTTGCAAAAATATCTCTTTGATTTCCACTCATTGAGAAAATTCATAAAAAAATGGTAGGATGGAAAGGAGGGCTCCTTAGTCAAGTGAGAAAATCTACTTTATTCAAAGCCACTCTCTAGATCATACTTGTTTTCATTTTATCCATATTCCATATTCTGGTTGAAGTTTGTAACAAGATTGAATAGCTCCAAAGGAATTTTATATGATAGGCTCAAAACACAAACAAAGATTTCATTTGATTGCATGGGACCAAGTCTTCTCCAAGAAAGACTATGGTGGTATTAGGCTCAGGAAGATCAGACAGATGAACCTAGCCTTGATTGCATAGTAAGGATGGTATATCCTTCAAAATGAAAAGTCACTATGGGTTGATATCATCAAGGCTAAATACCTCTAGCATCAACCAAGGTTTCTAGATGATCCTTCGCCTATTCAATATTTTGCCACTTGGAATTCCATATTGTGTAAAAGGGAGATCATAAACAAAGGAATATGTTGGAAACTTGGTGATGTCCAAAAGATATGCTTTTGGGAGGAAAAGTGGCTGGTTAACAACCCTTTTCATAACTATCTTGATCTGATCTACCTCAAACTTGTGACTGACATGCTATTTGGTACATAGGTGTGCAATTTTATTGATGCTAGCAAGAAGCCCTGGAAAACCATTCCTCAAGGTAATATGAATGAAGACAAAAAATGATCTAATATTGTTTTTTCTAACATGTTGCATCTCTATGTTATTCCTAGTTGTTCCATTGAAGATAAGCTCCTATGGGCACCCAATGAAAATGGTATTTTCTCTATCAAAACTACCTATTTCCTTAATGAAAACCCTAGTCAACCATGGTTTCTTTCTAAGATCATTTGAAAGAAGAACCTCATTCCCAAAGTATTTTTCTTGTTTTAGCTTGTTGTTCATGACAAAATTCGCTCCATTCCAAATCTCTAGATTCAAGGGCTCCCCATTTCTAACTATTGTTACCTTTGCAAGTAGGAGTGCAAATCCATCCAAGATATTTTCCTCTCCTATAATTTCTCTCTTAAAGCTCTTTGCTCCTTATTTTCCTCTATGGATATTGCCTGGGTTCCTCCTGTTTCTCTAAATGATATATGTTTACAATGGCCTAATCCCTTATAAAAACCTTTTGGACCTTTTGTCTCCCCCATTTCCTATGGGATGTTTGGCTTGAATGAAATTCTAGAGCCTTCAATAACTTCATCCATGATTCCAACTATGTTCTTTCCAGAGTTATCCATGTGATAGCTGAAAATATCTCTGTTATTTAGGGCAATAGATGGTCAGAGTTCCCATGTGAAGCTGAATTAGCCAAATTCCTTCGGCTCCCTTCCTATAATATTTCCTCTCCCTCTTCTATGGTTGATCATTCAATTATCAAGTGGTCTCCTCCACATTTGGGATGGATCAAGTATAATTTTTATGGTGTTACCAAGGGCAACCTGAGGTCGGTTGGAGGTATATTTCAAGATCATATAGGGAAGATATTGCTATCCTTTACAACAAATATTGGTATCCAAATCAACCATTTTTCTGAAGCTCAAGACTTCTTCCAAGGTCTTTCTCTCCTGTCCAGAATAAATTACCCTAATATTATTGTCAAACATGACTCTATGAACATTATTAGAAGTATTGTAAGCACCAAATCAACATCCTGGAACATCTCCAATTTAATATTTGAGGTAAATTTCTTTTCTAAGCTATTCCTTAAATGTCACTGTCCAACATGTGTTTAAGGAAGGAAACCAAGTCGCTAATTTTCTACATAACCTAGGGGTTTCTTTGCCTAACCTCACTATTTGGAATGAAAGTTCTCCTCCCCTGGTCGATGGTAATCCCATATCTGTATCTCTTTTGTAATTTTTTTCAGGATTTGGGTTTCTTGGGTAGCCACATCTTCTCCATGTTATGGGAATCCTCCTCATATTGGATAGCATTTTTAGGATGCATCATTGGAGGTTTCATCGATCCATGGAATTTTTCTAAGTTCACAAGATCTATTTTCAACATACACTTTCATGTGTGGCTTCATCTTGACAAAATGAATGTTCAAGACACATGGAGCTTGTGTATCAACATGGATAATATCTTTGTGAGCCATACGTGGAGACATTGTACTACACCATCTTTAAATAAACACCTACAAATTTTTTGTTACAGTATGGTTGATAAAATTGAGCCATATGTTGTTTTACCTAAACACGTGAGAAGGCTCTACATGAGCCTATTGAGGCTTCCTATTTTACCCCTATAAGGGTTTATTTATTTATTTTTGTCTTTCTTATTTATTATTTTGAATAAGGTGCTTCCTTTTTATTTTAGATGGTTGGGAGCATTTTTACTAACTAGAAATTTTTTGTAAAAGGTTACTGGATCCTTTAAAAATACCTCTTACCAATAATAATAAAACAAATCATTAGCACTTAATATGACATATGTTCAACTAATATGGGCTCTGCAGGGGACTTTTGTAGGAAGTCCTACACCATTTTCTTGTAGCCTATCCTTGGCCTTGTCCCAAATCCTTGGCCTATCTTTGGTTCATTAGCACTTCCTTTTTCCTTCATCCTCGACTGGCAGGTGTTGTAGACGATCTTCTTGGTGTGGAAGATCACTATTCCATTTTTTTGCTCCTTTCCTTGCTAGTTTGTGGGGTTTCCTTCTATTGCTTGTGTTCTGGGATTTCCCTAGGTTTTTTTTGGGACATCCTTGGGTTTTGTTCTAGTTCTATGGCACTATGTTACCCTCCTCCTTGGTTGGATGGTGTTGCAGTTGATCTCCTTGGGTTGGGAGATCCCTGTTTCACTTGGCTGCCCCTTTCCATGCCTCTTGGTTGGGTTTTCCTTTGCTACCTACAAATTGGGATGTTCCTAGGATTTTTGGGTTGTCCTTGGTTTTTCCTAGGACGTCCTTTGGGTTCTTTGATTTCTCTCAGAAACCATTTTCCATTTTTCTTGTAGGGTGTTGAAGAACACAAGCTTATACTGAGAGGGGGGTGAACAGTATAAGACCACTTTTTACTTTTCTTTTCAAATCAATATTATGCAGTGTATAGATAGCAGTATCAATAGCAGTAATCAAAGCAATGCACAAAACACCATACACAATAGAGACACAGATTTAACGTGGTTCACCCAATGTGGGCTACCTCCATAGAGAAAATATTTCTTCTAAATATTTCTCAAATAATATTTTGGGAATCCTTCCCAATTACAATGTTTATGGACCTCTGTCCAAAGGAGATGTTGATCCCCTAAATCTGGTTTGTGGATCTCTATCCATAGGAGAACTCCTTCTCCTCTACTCTGGCTGGTGATCCTCTAGAAGACACTACCTCCACTACACTGACTGTGGATCTCTCTCCACTTGAAGACTCTTGTCCTCACTCAGAAGACCTATCCTCAATGTCCTGGCTGATGGATCTCTATCCACTGGAGACTCTATCCTCTCTACTCTATCACCTCCAAAGCTCTGCTCAATAGGTTCACTCAGAACCTTCTCAAATATGCTCAACAGGTCCACTCAGAACCTGCTCAAATATGCTCAATAGGTCCACTCAAAACCTGCTCAAATATGCTCAATAGGTCCATTAGAACCTGCTCAAATCTGCTCAATAGGTCCACTCATAACCTGCTCAAATCTTCTCAATAGGTCCACTCATAACCTACTCAAATCTGCTCAATAGGTCCACTCATAACCTATCCAAATCTGCTCAATAGGTCCACATAAAACTTGTCCAAATATGCTCAATAGGTCCACACAGAACTTGTCCAAATATGCTCAATAAGTCCTCTCTAGGACTTGCTCAAATCTGCATTGCAAGCTTCCACAAAATCTCACACAAAAATAGTCCACAAGCCTTCTCAAAGACTTGCCTCAAATCAGCTTAACAAGTCCACATAGAACTTGTCCAATCTCATAGAATCATAAAGAGAATTGTTAGAGACTCAATATGTTCTATACTCAATGCTCAATCACTTTCTCAACTCAATCTCATAGAAGCATAAAGAGAATTTTTAGAGACTCAATATGTTCTATACTCAATGCTCAATCACTTTCTCAACTCAATATCATAGAAGCATAAAGATAATTGTTAGAGACTCAATATGTTCTATTCTCAAATCTCAATCTCAACTCAAATCAATCTCATAGAAGCATAAAGAGAATTGTTAGAGACTCAATATGTTCTATTCTCAAATCTCAATCTCAACTCAAATCAGAATTATAGAATAGTTTGTTTTATGGAACTTGAACAACCACTTCATACATCCACTTGACTAGGCTCAATCAACTCTACTCAACCAATCACTTCAAGGAACAACCCTTTCTCACAAACCCTAGTCCAAGCATGTATCTCCCAACTCAAAATATTTCCAACAATGCTCAACAAAAATCTCACATAACAATGATACTCATGTTCTTTTCTAACTCAAGTTCAAGTTCTTTGCATAACCCATTGGCTTCAACAACAATGCTAATAAAACAAGGTTTTAATCACAACTCTCAATTCAGAAAACCTTTAAGCATTAACTCAATGTACTTCACTCAACCAATGGTCTAAACAATAATGCTTATCAAACAAGGTTTAATCACAACTCTCAATCCAAAAAACCTTGAAGCATTAACTCAACCACTTTCAAAAAGGAAACCCTAATCAAATCCTTTTCACTCCAAACTTAATTTTCAATCAAGCCAATCACCTAACTCAACAAAGAAGAATTTTACCCATACCTTTTCTTGAAGAGTAGTTGCCCTTACAAATCTGCCACACTCACAATTACTTCTTTGACAAACTCAATAAGGGTTAGAGGATAATTTTTATATCACAAAAATAATATCACAATTACACCTTATCACTCCAACTTAAACAATAAGCAATATCCTCACAATAATCACAAAACCCTTTATTCAAAATAACATACAACCCACAAAGTCTTAACCTTTCAATATTCCACAATAGCAAAATTTAAGACTTGAAAATAAAAATAGAATTCTCCTTATAACTCCTAATGGTATTTCTCAACTACCAACCTTTATCACAATGCAAAGACTTCAACCACCAAATACCTTATACCTCCAACTTAGGCATTAATAAAATAAAACATAAAAATGTACCTTTGCCTTTGGAGAGTTTCAAACTCTCAACGCAGCCCACACAAACGTCTTTGCCCATGGTGCAAACCACCACACGAGCTACAAGCTCATTGGGAAGGAAGAAGCACCACGTGCTTCAACACCCCTTCCTTGCCTTGCAAAATGTATGCACCTAACGATTGGCACCTTCAACACGTCCACCAAAAGCTTCCATGGGATTCAAACACTATCCACCATGCACACCAAAATGTAAGCTTGCAGCCCACTTGCCACTAGGCCAAGGTGCCTTGTTGGCTTCCAACTAATCAATGCGCTTGCTTTTGTTTCCTTTCATCATCAATTCAAACATGAATTTCACAATTCTATCTCACGAGCTCTGCATTTAATTCGTATGCTTTCTCTTTCCAATTCGAGCAAGGATAATTCAGAAATCAACTTTGGGCATGGTATTTATATGCATTTCCACTAAATCAAAAATGTCGGCGCTTCCCTTTGGCTTCTATGACATCGATGAAAATAAAATTTGCCTTGTTTAAAACTTTAAATCCAACCTTTGGATTTATTAAAATATTCTTTGGTCTTAAACCTTTAAACCCAACCTTTGGGTTTATTAAGATATTTTTAGACTTTATAAACCCACTTTTGCAATATAAAATATTGTAATGAAAATTACAAATATTTTATTTTGGGTTTTCACCATGGCACTTCTAACCATTATAATATTTCACCTTTGATAAAGTACCTTTTAATATTTATTTATAAAATTTAAATTCATCCTGAATTTAAATAATTTATAAAATAAATATTATAACTCCTTTTTAACTTCTGTCTTTTGCACTATTTCACTCGAACTTCTGCCTTCTTGTTGAATATCAAATGACCATATTTGTCACCTTTATTTCCTACTGAAATATTTGGTATTAATGATGACTCCATCTGGTGGCATCAATGGTGACATCAATGACAACTTTGACTTAGGGACTCAAAATGTCCAACAATCTCCCCCTTTGTCATTGATGGCAACCCATATCCTTTTACTGAAACCTGACCTTTCTTTTTCTTCTGCTCCCCCTGGGACATTGCTCCCCCTGGCTCAATGCTCTCTCAAATATCAAATCTCTCCCCATATCAAATCTCTCCCCAATATACACAAATCTCTCCCCCTTTGACATCAATGGCAAAGGGTCACCTTTGGGGCTCGGGGCTAAGAATGAGCCTCTTAGCTTAGCCCCTCCCCCACCTCCACATGAGGTGGTTAATTCTAGGGTGGGAGTATTTCTACTCCCTAAAAGCACTATTCTTTACCTTTATATTTTTCTCTTCTTTTCTAAGTTTTTTGAATCCTCTGACTGTTTCTTTCCAAGTCATCATCCCTGTTCCTGTCATCACTTCTGTTCCTGTTCCTATTCTTGTTCTCATCCATGTTCCTATTCCTTTTCCTGTTCTCATCCATGTTCCTATTCCTGTTCATGTTTCTTTTCATATTCTTGTTTTTGTTCATGTTCCTATTTCTGTTCATATTCCTGTTCCTGTTCATATTCATGTTCCTGTTCATGCCTATTTCTGGAATATTTTCTCTACACCATCTTGTTGTGTGACCATCATTATTGCACTTATAACACTTAATGTTATTATTCCTTGGAGGTGCAACTATCTTAGGATTTCTCCTAGTGAAGCCATATCCTCTTCTATCATGAATCTTGCAATTCATTGCCTTGTGACCAAACTCATTACATGAGTAGCAATACCCTTGGAAAAGTTATCCTTTTCCATATTCCTATCTTTCATGTGTCCTGCACTGTGAAGCCATGTGCCCAAACCTGTGACATGAAAAACATCTTCCATTGAAGCTTCCTTGTCTTGACCTCATTGGTCTCCTATTCTGATTGTTGTTCCATCTGTATCTTCTCTGTGCATTGTTCCTATCTTTTTTGAACTCTTTGTTGTCCAACTCATCCTCTGATGTCTCACTCCCACTTACACTATCTTCTTCTGATGTATCTTCTTCTGAAGTTTCTTCTTCTTCAAGACTTGAAGTAGACTCTTCTTCCCTTTTCTTTTGAACCTATTTAGAACCAAGACCTATCTTGTTTGTTGCTCTTCTTTGTATCTTGACTATTTTATCCACACTCTTTGCATAGTTTACATACTTGTATAGCTTATTCTTGGAATCTTCTAAATCTTCCTTTAGTAGGGCCACTTCTTGTGTTAACTTTTCACATTCCAAAATCTTTGCTTCTAACTTATCTTTGAACTTGCTTGCCTTAGCCTTTGACTTTTCTAAATCCTCTATGAGCAATAATATTTCTTCATCACATTCTTGAAATTGACTTTCAAGCTTAGAGTGTTGCTTTCTTACCTTCTTTACTATGTCAAGGGCATAGATAAGTTCTCCCTTGAGATCATAACCATTCTCTATTGAATAATCCTCTATTTGTTTACCTTTGTCCATATCATTTCTTTCTTTTGGCTTGTCTTCTATAGGATCACTCACTTCTTCTTCTAATGCCATAAGAAGATTTTCATCTGGTCTATCAAGTGCATCTTCAAAATCATCATCACTGAAACTATAACCATCCCTTGTACAATCATCTTCAAGATGTCCAAATTTACCACATCTAAAACACTTGAGAATAACTTGAGTCTTTTTCTTAACTGGATCTTTCTCTTCAACCATAAATAGGACTTCATCTCTATCATTGTCTAAAAATCTAGCATCACTATCATTTGAGTACTTACTTGCATTATCCACATAGTAGCTTCTCTTTTGCCTTTGGAAGAACTTCTTTCCTTGTCTATTTTGTCCATCCTTGCTTTTCTTCTGGTACCTGTGTCTTTCTGATTCCCTGTACCTGTGATCCTATTTTTCTTCATCATTGTTGCTCTTTGGCTCTTTGCACTCTATTGCATAATGTCCATACTTTCCATAATTAAAACACTTAATAGATCTTAGATCTATGGGTCTTCTGGAACCTTTATCTCTTCTACCATAATTTGCTTCTTCATCACTAGATGACTCACTGCTTGATTCTGACTTCTTACCCTTTATATTCTTGTTCACTTTGAATGCAACTTCTTTTGGAGGAATAGGATCTTTTGTTCTTATCTCAAAAGTTGTAAGCATGCCAAGCAAAGAATTTCTTGTTAGACTATCACTATCAATTGATGTTTCTATAGCAGAGACCTTTTCACTATACCTTTTTGGAAGAGTTCTCAAGATCTTATCACAAGCATCAGATTCATCAATCTTCATTCCAAGACCTTTCATCTCATGTATAAGTTCATCAACCTTGTTGAGATAGTCATGAATATTTTCATCATCCCGCATTCTTAGGTTCTCAAATTCTCCTTTGAGATTTTTGATCTTAGCTTTCCTAACACTTTTATCTCCTTCATATATGGTATGCAATAGTTCCCACATATATTTTGTTGTTTTACAATCCATAACCTTCATAGATTCTGATCTACACAATCCTTTTATAATTGCATTCATAGCTCTTGAATTTGCATGCATTAGAAGCTTACCTTCCTTATCTGTAGGAGGATTGACTGCTGAATCATATCCAAATTCCACTACATCCCAAACTTCATTTCCAAGTGCCATCAGGTGAAATCTCATCAACACACACCAATACAAGAAGTCACTTCCATAAAATACTGGTACTGCATTATTGATGGACCCATCCCTTTGATCCTTTTGATCCATTGTGTTCTTAGACCACTTTTCCTTCAAGTTGTCAAACTCTTCTGAAGGAACCCACTCTGATACCAATTGAAGAACACAAGCTTATATTGAGAGG
This sequence comes from Wollemia nobilis, assembly GCA_028583015.1. Taxonomy (NCBI): domain Eukaryota; kingdom Viridiplantae; phylum Streptophyta; class Pinopsida; order Araucariales; family Araucariaceae; genus Wollemia; species Wollemia nobilis. The sequence goes on along the minus strand of JAQPPZ010011269.1, from coordinate 955,668 downwards.
GGGGTGAATAGTATAAGACCACTTTTTACTTTTCTTTTCAAATCAATATTATGTAGTGTATAGATAGTAGTATCAATAGTAGTAATCAAAGCAATGCACAAAACACCATACACAATAGAGACATAGATTTAACATGGTTCACCCAATGTGGGCTACCTCCATAGAGAAAATATTTCTTCTAAATATTTCTCAAATAATATTTTGGGAATCCTTCCCAATTACAATGTTTATGGACCTCTGTCCAAAGGAGATGTTGATCCCCTAAATCTGGTTTGTGGATCTCTATCCATAGGAGAACTCCTTCTCCTCTACTCTGGTTGGTGATCCTCTAGAAGACACTACCTCCACTACACTGATTGTGGATCTCTCTCCACTTGAAGACTCTTGTCCTCACTCAGAAGACCTATCCTCAATGTCCTGGCTGATGGATCTCTATCCACTAGAGACTCTGTCCTCTCTACTCTATCACCTCCAAAGCTCTGCTCAATAGGTTCACTCAGAACCTTCTCAAATATGCTCAATAGGTCCACTTATAACCTGCTCAAATCTGCTCAATAGGTCCACTCAGAACCTGCTCAAATATGCTCAATAGGTCCACTCATAACCTGCTCAAATATGCTCAATAGGTCCACTCAGAACCTGCTCAAATCTGCTCAATAGGTCCACTCATAACCTATCCAAATCTTCTCAATAGGTCCACATAGAACCTATCCAAATATGCTCAATAGGTCCACATAGAACTTGTCCAAATATTCTCAATAAGTCCTCTCTAGGACTTGCTCAAATCTGCATTGCAAGCTTCCACAAAATCTCACACAAAAATAGTCCACAAGCCTTCTCAAAGACTTACCTCAAATCAGCTTAACAAGTCCACATAGAACTTGTCCAATCTCATAGAATCATAAAGAGAATTGTTAGAGACTCAATATGTTCTATACTCAATGCTCAATCACTTTCTCAACTCAATCTCATAGAAGCATAAAGAGAATTGTTAGAGACTCAATATGTTCTATACTCACTAATCTCAACTCAATCAATACATAGAAGCATAAAGAGAATTGTTAGAGACTCAATATGTTCTATACTCAAATCTCAATCTCAACTCAAATCAATATCATAGAAGCATAAAGAGAATTGTTAGAGACTCAATATGTTCTATTCTCAAAGCTCAATCTCAACTCAAATCAGAATATATAATAGTTTGTTTTATGGAACTTGAACAACCACTTCATACATCCACTTGACTAGGCTCAATCAACTCTACTCAACCAATCACTTCAAGGAACAACCCTTTCTCACAAACCCTAGTCCAAGCATGTATCTCCCAACTCAAAATATTTCCAACAATGCTCAACAACAAATCTCACATAACAATGATACTCATGTTCTTTTCTAACTCAAGTTCAAGTTCTTTGCATAACCCATTGGCTTCAACAACAATGCTAATAAAACAAGGTTTTAATCACAACTCTCAATTCAAAAAACCTTTAAGCATTAACTCAATGTACTTCACTCAACCAATGGTCTAAACAATAATGCTTATCAAACAAGGTTTAATCACAACTCTCAATCCAGAAAACCTTGAAGCATTAACTCAACCACTTTCGAAAAGGAAACCCTAATCAAATCCTTTTCACTCCAAACTTAATTTTCAATCAAGCCAATCACCTAACTCAACAAAGAAGAATTTTACCCATACCTTTTCTTGAAGAGTAGTTGCCCTTACAAATCTGCCACACTCACAATTACTTCTTTGACAAACTCAATAAGGGTTAGAGGATAATTTTTATATCACAAAAATAATATCACAATTACACCTTATCACTCCAACTTAAACAATAAGCAATATCCTCACAATAATCACAAAACCCTTTATTCAAAATAACATACAACCCACAAAGTCTTAACCTTTCAATATTCCACAATAGCAAAATTTAAGACTTGAAAATAAAAATAGAATTCTCCTTATAACTCCTAATGGTATTTCTCAACTACCAACCTTTATCACAATGCAAAGACTTCAACCACCAAATACCTTATACCTCCAACTTAGGCATTAATAAAATAAAACATAAAAATGTACCTTTGCCTTTGGAGAGTTTCGAACTCTCAACGCAGCCCACACAAATGTCTTTGCCCATGGTGCAAACCACCACACGAGCTACAAGCTCATTGGGAAGGAAGAAGCACCACGTGCTTCAACACCCCTTCCTTGCCTTGCAAAATGTATGCGCCTAATGATTGGCGCCTTCAACACGTCCACCAAAAGCTTCCACGAGATTCGAACACTATCCACCATGCACACCAAAATGTAAGCTTGCAGCCCACTTGCCACTAGGCCAAGGTGCCTTGTTGGCTTCCAACTAATCAACGCGCTTGCTTTTGTTTCCTTTCACCATCAATTCAAACATGAATTTCACAATTCTATCTCACGAGCTCTGCATTTAATTCGTATGCTTTCTCTTTCCAATTCGAGCAAGGATAATTCGGAAATCAACTTTGGGCATGGTATTTATATGCATTTCCACTAAATCAAAAATGTCGACGCTTCCCTTTGGCTTCTATGACGTCGATGGAAATAAACTTTGCCTTGTTTAAAACTTTAAATCCAACCTTTGGATTTATTAAAATATTCTTTGGTCTTAAACCTTTAAACCCAACCTTTGGGTTTATTAAGATATTTTTAGACTTTATAAACCCACTTTTGCAATATAAAATATTGTAATGAAAATTACAAATATTTTATTTTGGGTTTTCACCATGGCACTTCTAACCATTATAATATTTCACCTTTGATAAAGTACCTTTTAATATTTATTTATAAAATTTAAATTCATCCTGAATTTAAATAATTTATAAAATAAATATTATAACTCCTTTTCAACTTCTGTCTTTTGCACTGTTTCACTCGAACTTCTGCCTTCTTGCTGAATATCAAATGACCATATTTGTCGCCTTTATTTCCTGCTGAAATATTTGGTATTAATGATGACTCCATCTGGTGGCATCAATGGTGACATCAATGACAACTTTGACTTAGGGACTCAAAATGTCCAATAAGTGCTTTGGATCAGAGGTTCTTCTGGTGCTTTGCATGGTGGCCCTGGTTACTGTTCCACTTTTAGGCTTGGTCAGGATGTTGTTCCTTGTTGTTACTACCTTCTTCTGCATCTCTTTGCTTCCTCAGGCAGGATTTTCTATGTTTCTTGCTTTGTTCCAACTTTGCTACATCAAGTTTTCCTGGTGGGTTTTACTGATATGTGTGCTGCTACTTCCTTGTTGTTGCCTCCTAGTTTGTTTTCTCACGCTATGGCCATGGTTGTCCTCGACAAGAATTTTTCATTTTGAATTTAAATTTTAAATGAGGGCGGGATGGCCTTGCTATAAAAGTTACATCCTTTAGGCGGGATGTTTGTCTTTTTCCCTCTTGTTTTTCATTTTGTTTTTTCCAATATCAGGTGGGTTAGCCCTATTCCATTTTTACCTTATTAGGTGTGTTTTAATTTTTCTCATCACATGCTTTTCGGATGTCCTATTGCATTTGTGCTTTTGTGTTGTTCCAGGTGGGTTAGTGGTCCCAGAATTCTTTGTATTGATTCAAAAAAAAATTTCTAATTAGCATTAGAAAATTTAATTTTGTCTTGTAAGGCTGTCCTCAAGCATTTCCTGTAAGGCTGTCCTTAGCCTATTCTGAAAGTCTTTTTGGTTTATCTTTCCTCTAGATGTTGGTCCTTTTCTTTGTCCTTGAGGCCTTGCTTGTAGTCTCTTGACTTTTTGTAATCAGGTTTTGGGATCCTTGATAAAAACCCACTTTTAATATAACTGACCCAAAAAAAATATGGCATATGTTCAACAAAGAGAGATTTAAAAAAGCCTAGACAACAATCCAATATTCATTCAAAATACATATAGTTCTCAATCAATACAATTATGCCAATTATAAATGCTAAAGAGCCAACCATTATAATGTCTTGCATTCTAGTATATATAGAGATTTTATTATGTATTCAATTATTATAAAATGATTATTGTTAGAGCATATTGTAAGTTTTAGGATAGGTGTAGAGAGTGACCATCACATTTAACTCAACTATGCTTAACTACCGTAGGCATGCTCTATTGATGTGGACAATGCATATTTTATCTTGAGGCTAGCTTGTGTGCTACATCGTTGTATTTTAACCATTAGATAATGGTCCACTCCTTTCTATTATGCATAATTAGTTGAGCAAGGATGGGGAGAAGGTGTGCAATTTGGAGGGCTTTGGCCATTGAGATCTTCTGATAGTGATGACTCTTGAGGGTTGATTAGAATGCACAAACCTTCTAACATGGATAATTCCATATTATAGAGGTATACTTCTTATAATCGGGTATCTATCCCAACTGAACATCGCTTATTTCTCTTTATGTCAAACTGGACTTCTCCTTGTTGAGTGCTAGATGATGAATGTACTCTTGATTATTATTGTTTGAAGAGTCTAGCCATTATGATTGCTCATGTATGATGCTAGACATCGAGAGTCTTTGGTCCTTGATTATTTTATTTTTGGGTTGCTATACTTAGATTCATTTTGCATTTGAGAGTGCATTTGGCTTGTCAAGATTTTAATCTCTTGATGCTAATGTTATTACCTTCTAAAGTCTAACAACTTTAGAAGTTTTGCAATTTATAGTGTCGATTTTCGGGTGTCGGACTCAATGCCTTAAGATATTATTCACCTAGAATTGTTCTATTACATGATGAATATTTTGTACCATCTTACTCACATAAGCATTATGGTCCATCTGGCTAGTCTTGTCTTTATTACTTAACTAATTGATGTCAGGTCATGTGCCTTTGCTTTTGGTCCTCCTTGAAGGATACCAAATGTTAGACTTTTACTATCTTGTTGTTGACATCAGGCTCTCATATATCCAATAGGATTTCCATACTTAGCCAAATGCTATTTTTCTTTTGTTGGGTGCCAATTTTAATATCTTAGCACAAAATATTATTTGGTTGCAATCTGTCTAGTGCCCTCTTATCCACCTACCATGTTTCACATTCTACCACACTTATCTACACTTTACATATTTTGGAAATATTCCTCTGCTTCAGTAGCCTCTTCTATTACTCTTTTAGGCTATTGCATACTCATTACTACACTACTTTTTAGAAAAATAACAATATGGTGTAAACTATACCATATAGTGGATGTAGATGAGAAATTTCACCTACAAAAAAGAAGCCCATAGCCATGTTACACAACCAGAGAAAAAAATGTAGCCTCACCAAAGCACATGGAGGATCTAGAACAAGGAGAATCCCTTATGATGAAAATGGTATTGTTGAAATCAACAAAGGAGGTGCATGAACTTGAGCAAAGGAGGAACTTGTTTAGGGTGATATACAAATTAGGGGACAAGTATTGTAAGGTGATTGTGGATAACAAAAGTATCAACAACTTAGTGGTAGTAGATATGGTAGAAAAAATTGGATTGAAGAGAGTGGAGCATCAAAACCCATACAAAGTACCATGGTTAAAAATAGGAATCAAATTCTGGTAACTAAACAATGTATGATAAACTTTTAAATTGATTTTTATAAGGACATGGTTCTATGTGACATCATAGAGATGGATGTGTGTCATGTCTTATTGGGAATAGCATGGTAGTGTGATATAAATGCAGTACATGATGGTAGGGTGAACACCTACACTATTGAAAAATATGGAAAAAAGTATACATTAAGTCCATTGAATAACAAAGGAAAATAGGTGTGCAATAGTTTAAAAGTTCACCTAGTCTTTGAAAAACATTTTTTGAAGAAAATGAATATAGGGGAAGCATGTTTTACTTTCATTGCTAACTAGGAAATATAGGATAATGAATAGGATGGAGGATATTCCACTTGAAGGATGTTTTGTAAGAATATGTTGGTATTCTTTCAAAAGAGTTACCCAATGGGTTATCACCTATGAGAAGCATAGGTCATAAAATAGACTTCATACATGGATTAAGTTTGCTAAACAAGGCATATTATAGGATGACACCTACAAAAAATAGAGAAATAAATAATAGTTCAAGAGCTATTTGACAAGGGTATGGTAAGGTAAAGTTTAAGCTCATGTGCAGTACCAACTATACTAACACCCAAGAAAGGAGGAGAGTGGTTTATGTGTATGGATTAAAAAGCAGTTAAAAATATCATAATAAAGTATAGATTTTATTACCTTGTATGGATATCTTTATGGATTGTTTGAGTGGAGTAAAGTCTTCACAAAAATTTATTTGAAGAGTGCTTACTATCAAATTTGAATCAAATAAGGAAATGAGTGGAAGACTATGTTTAAGACCAAAGAGGGATTGTATGAATGGCTAGTCATGTCATTTGGGTTGAAAAATCAACCTAGTACTTTGATGAGGTTGATGAATAAGTCTTGAATCCTTTTATTTATAATTTTGTGGTGGTTTACTTGGATGACATTTTAACGTTTAGCAATATTAAGGAATAAAACTTAATGCATCTGAGGTTATTTTTATAAAAATTGGAGGAACAATTATTGATGAATGTGAAGAAATGTAAAAGCAAGTGGTTTTGATGGAAATACATCATTAAGATCAATTAAAAGAGGATATCAATCATCATAGTTTGAATGAGTGAAGGCAGGAAGGCATTTGGTGGGAGTCTGTATAGAGGAAAGGTGACAAATGGAGGTGATGTGGGGTTGCAAGGCGTATTCCATTTTGGGAAAGTGGACCCAATGTACGTCCCCCTATCTCTTCAAGTTCCCTTTGACCTGGGAGTTCACTCCTAGTCTCAAGTTGTACAAAAAAGAGAGTAAGAAAAGCTTCTAACTATAGTTTTGACCTTAGGCCTGACCAAGGTAGGTTGTAAGTCTTTGTTGATCTCTTGAATATGAATATGGACCAAGGAGACTCCAACCTAATGGGGATATTTATGGGCCCACATCCTAACCTAGACTCTATTTGTCATTGGGCCTTCTCCAAATGGAAGACATAGGAACGTATAGAGATTGTTGTACTCCCAAAGGATGTTTTCTCATCAAACTCAACTACAATAATGATATGGACAAAATAATATGGGGAGGACCCTAGTTCTTTGGAAGATATGGTCTTTTTATATACAAATGTGGTTTTGGATTCAACCTAAAATCTTAAAGCATAAACACAATGATGTTATGGGTTAGGTTTCTAGGACCTCCATTCTAGTTTTGGCATGAGGATATCCTACTTGGAATTGTGAGAGAGATTGGTGATTTGGTAATGTTAAATTTGAGCATAGTAGGTTGTCAATGATATCACAATGGCATGGGCTATGAAAGCATGACAAAGAAAATTTTGAAGGTAAATTTGAAGAATATGTGCAAAAAGAGAGCAAGTGAAAAAGACTAATATTTGTAGAGCTAAAAACACGACACTATGCAAGCAATAAAAAAATCAACTCAAAGAGATAAATAACTGCACAAAATGGAATATATTTCAATAAATGGGGGGGGAGCTAAAAAATTTCTTGTTACAATTATTCTGCCTTGACAAAGTTGATTTTATACAATAGATACAATTTCTAGGGTTATTTGAAACCCTAGCTATAAAAATATGAGTGTCTTCAACTATGCTTCACTCCCAAAAAAATGAGTGGGCTTGTGAGATATCTGATTCTGGGCCACTGTAGCTTCAACAACTATCCAATATTGAATGAGAACCTATAAATTTGCATACACACAAACAGACAAGGGGATCAATAATACTTGTGAGGGCTCCATAGCGTGAGACCCTCAACTATCAAATAAATCCTAACTACAAATGAATACAATGGCATACAAAAACCTATATATTATGCAATGAAATAAAACTAATGGTGATTTACCTTGCTAAACTTGATAAAGTTTTGTTGTAAGTCTGTTTGTAGGATGCACTAACAACACCTGATGAATTAATGCGGCAAGCTCTGGTTCACATTGATGATGACGGTAGGCAATGGCGGGCACTTGGCAAGCTCTAGCGTGAGCTTGGAAGGTTATGGAATATGCCTATGGGATACGGTAGGCTCTGGCAAGTGCTTGGAAGGCTCTACAACGAGCCTAGCTAGCTGTAGAAGGTGCCTAGAAGTGAGGGTTTAATCTATAGAAGTAAATCATGGGGGGAAAAAGGATGTGGTGGATGGGCAACAATGGTGATGATAGAGAATGGATGTGGAAGTGGTTGGAATGGTGGAATTCCTATGGCAAGCTAGGGTTTGAGTCTGCTCTCACAAGTAGATTCGACTGATGGGATATTCAGGGCTCTACAACCTTTTGCTTTATAGGGGATTCTTCAACAATCTCTCCAAGGGCGAGAACATTCCAGGGGTTGAGCATTTGTAACTGCTCCTATTTATAATCCAACCTAGGGTTTTCTTAGGGTTTTAGCTTAACACTTTTGATCGTGTGACTAAGGTTAAATCAAATCCTAAGACTGATATTCTACTTTAAGTGTGACATGGATTGATGAAGATGGATGGCTAAGATTAGATTTAATCTAATGGTTGAGGCGAATTGGGTTTAAATATATATTTTATAATAAATATATTAAAATACAATTATAAAATATTATATTAAATATAAATCATATAAAATTAATATAAATTAAGTCCAAAGGGGTCGAAAAGTGGCGGGAAAGGGCTAAAGTGGGCCTTTTGAAGGCAGGAAAGGCATGAAATAGCTAAATGAGTGGTGGGAAAGGTGAGTGGTGGACAAGTGGGTGGTGGGATGGTTAGGATGGAGGACAAGTGGTTGGGATTTGGTGTCTACAATATTATAATATTTTAATATTATAATATCCAGCCAATAGGGCCTTTCAAAAGGAAAAGAAAGCAAGTTTAAAAGAAATAATATTATAATGATTTGCATTATAATATATGGGACAAAGGTTAAAATATTCATTAAATGGTGGCAAAAGATTATCCTTAAGAAAAGACCCAAAAAGAATTTTGATATTTAAATTATAATATTTAAATTCATTGAATTTAAATTATTATAATTAAAATATAATATAAATCAAAAGCCAAAGTTTGATTTTAAATGAGCCGATGTCACAAGGTAACTTGAAGCACATATAAATATTCAAAGGTTTTGCACTTGGTAAAGAAATTATCCCACGAATTAAATCTCCTTCGCATGCGCTCGATTGACTTTCGAAAGGGAGAAGAAGACAAAGGTTTGCGCTAACTTTGAGGTAGACGTTGTGGTGTAAAAGGAAACAATGATAGACTTAGTTTCATCCATGTTGGCTAGCATAGATGGTAGTTGAGGCTTGGCTAAGGCATTCATGGAGGTTGGTCTCGGTTTTGAATCCCATGCAGTTCATTTTTGGTGAAGGAGGAAAGAGCTTTTCATTTTCGATGAAACTTGTGAGAAGAAGATATTGTATGGGAGAGAGTGCACTTTGGTTCTCATGTGGGCGCATAGCGTAGGTGGTAGCCTAGCTTTGGCTAGGGCGTTGTGGTGGCTAAGGTCACGGTTTCGATTTTGGTGGTGGTTGTTGATGCACGTGCAAACATTTTTGTGAAGTGGGCAAATTATTAAGGTATGCAATTTTTGAGTTAAATTTGTCAAAGGCTTTGGAAAACAAAAATTGTTTTGAGGCTACGTGATATTGAAAGGGCCAAGTGTGGAATTTTTTAGGGAGTCATAAGGTGTGTTAATTAAATATTTTATTTTGGGTGCTTAGGAAATAAATCAAGTATTGGAGATTATAAGGTGTAAACAAGGAACTTTATTTTTGATATGTGTTGAATATTATTTTGAAAGTGAAGGAGATTATAAGGTGTAAACAAGGAACTTTATTTTTAATGTGTGTTGAATATTATTTTCAAAGTGAAGGAGTGATAAGGTGTATTTGTGACTTGACATTTTATTGTATTCCTTGTATGGTGAAATATTTGTTGAGGTGAATATTCTTGTGGAGATTTTTGAGATAGACTATTGCTATCTAACCTAGAATTGGAAAAAGGATTTGGTTGTGAGTAAAATAGGTTTTGAAGACATATCTCCATCAAAGAAAAGAGGTATGGGCACATCATCCTTTGTTTGAAATGTTGGAATGAATGTTGTGAAATATAAGGTGGAGTGAAAAGGATTGTTTGATAAGCATTGTTGGAAATATTTGAGTGAATTTTTATATGCTTCATTGGTGAATGTTTAGAGAACATTTGAGATAGAGATTGAGAATTATTGTGATATTTGTTTGAAGAAATATGGAAATACTTGTTTAGGGTTTGTAAGCAAGTTGTGCTTCATTATTTGAATGATTGTGTGAAACTTTTGAGTATGTTAGAAATGTAAGAAGACTTGAGGATAGGTTTGAGACAGGTTTTGAGATAGGGTTTGAGACAAGGTTTGAGATATATTTTGAGTAAATTCAGAGATAGAGTTTTGGTATAGATTTGAGATAGAGTTGAGAGCAAGCTTTGGAGGTGATAGAGTAGAGGATAGTAGTCTCTAGTGGATAGAGATCCATTAGCCAAGGGTAGTGAGGATAGAGGTCTTCTATGGAGAGAGATCCACAAGCTAGAGTAGTGGGGGTATAAGTCTTCTAGAAGAGCACTAACCAAAGTAGAGGGAAAGAGTTCTCCTATGGATAGAGATCCATGAACTAGAACAAGGGGATTGGTGTCTCCTTTGGGCAGAGGTCCATAAACATTGTAATAGGGAATTGATTCCCAAAATAATTCATTGAGAAAATTTATAAGGAATATTTTCTCCATGGAGTAGCCCACATTGGGTGAACCACGTTAAATCATGTCTCTCATGTGTGTGATGATTTGTGCAATGTTTACTACTTTGATATTGTTGATGTTATCATATGGATTGAAAAGTAAAATTTTTATCTTATACTGTTCACCCCCCTCTTAGTATAAGCTTATGTTCTTCAATTGGTATCAGAGTGGGTTCCTTCGTGAAAAGCCTAACAGCTTGGAGGAAGATCCCACAAGAACATATATGACCTCAAAAAATGGAGAAGAGGTCATGCTCGACATAAAAGAGGAATTATTTGCTGCTCTTAGAAACTTGGAAAAGGTTAGAAAGAAGAACTCAAGTTTGAAGGATCAAATTCAAGAGGATGAGGAAGCAAGGATGGAACTTCTACAAAATCTCACAGAACTCAAGATAAAATTTGAAGAGGGAAAGAAAATTGAACAAGATATGATAGAACTGTTAAAGGTAAGAGAGGTAGAATGTGAAATATTGGAATAAAAAATTGTCTCTCTAAGGAAGGAAGTTGAAAAGACTAAGGGTAAATTACAACAAGACATAAGGTTAGGGAAACAGAAAGAGGAGTCAAGCTTCCAAGAAACAAAGACATCAAAAGAAGAAGAACCAGTGACTTATGCCAATGCACTAAAAGGAAAAAACATCAAGAAAGAAGAGGGCAAAGAAGATCCATGGACAAAATTCAATTACAAGAACAAAAAAGAAGAAGCACACGACCATATTATTCAAGGGACTCAAACATGTTACAAAATTTCTTCCATGGCTATTGTTTTTCATGTAACAAATATGGTCATAGAGTTGTACATTGCACTAGTTATGTGAAAGATAATGTTGATAGAAATTTCAATTCTTTTGCACCTCTTATGAATGACAATATCATATGTTATAAATGCAATAATTTTGGGCACAAGGCAAAATGGTGTAAAATGGTATTTCTTGAACCAAGCAAAAAGAATACAACTTCAACAGTTAGGAGAGAAAGAAAAGAGCAAGAGAAAGTTAAGTCAATGTTAGTACAAACAACCCTTCATGTACAAGATAAAGGAAAATAGTGGTTCCTTGATAGTGGTTGTTCTAGTCATATGATAGGAGATAAAAGTAAATTTCTTGTACTTAAAGAAATCAATGGAGGATCAATTAAATTTGGTGACAATGGTTCAACAAAAATCTGTGGGAAAGGAACTTTAAGTTTAGATAATGGAAAAACAAGGATAGAGAATGTATTGTATGTCAAGGGATTGAGGCACAATTTACTAAGTGTAAGCCAACTCTGTGATCAGGGACACATAGTTACCTTTCATCCAAATAGATGTGAGATCAAAAAATCTAAAATTGGAAAGCTCATTGCAGATGCAAATAGAACTACAAACAATCTCTACATGCTAAGTGAGATTAAGGGAGAAAAGTGCTTCTTATCACAAGAAGATGAGATTTGGTTGTGGCATAGAAGAATGGGTCATTTGAACTTTGACAACATAGTAAAAATAAGCAACAAGCAAGCAATCAGAGATTTACCCAAGATAAAAAGGCCATAAAACACAATTTGTGCACAATGTCAGCATGGGAAGCAAACTAGAACAAGTTTCAAGTCAAAAGGATTTATGTCATCTGAGCCATTGAAACTAGTGCACACTGACCTATGTGGTCCTACAAGGACAAAGAGTCTACAAGGTGAAAGTTACTTTATATTATTTATAGATGATTATTCCAGAATGATTTGGGTAGCCTTCTTGAAAGAAAAGTCAGAAGCTCTTGAGAAGTTTAAAGCTTTTAAAGAATTAGTAGAAAATAAAATAGGTAGAAGGATTAAGGGTTTAAGATCAGATAGAGGAGGAGAATTTACCTCAAATGAATTCATAGACTTTTGTGAACAACATGGGATCAAAAGAGAATATTCAGCAGCAAGAACTCCTCAACAAAATGGGGTAGTTGAAAGGAAAAATAGGACTGTTGAAAATATGGCCAGAGCCATGTTAAATGAGTCTAATATTTTAGATGGTTTTTGGAAAGAGGTAGTACATACAACAGTGTATATCATCAATAGAGCTCAAATAAGAGTAAATCACCACAAAACCCCATATGAGCTCTGGAAAGGGAGACCAACCATAGTAAAATATTTTAAAATCTTTGGAAGCAAATGTTACATAAGACGAGAAGAGAAAAATTTGGGTAAGTTTGACTCAAGATGTGATGAAGGTATTTTCCTTGGCTATTCCACTAAGAGCAAAGCCTATAGATGCTATAACAAGAGGACACATACAATTATAGAAAGTATAAATGTGATAGTTGATGAGCAAACTGGATCAAAAGAACCAACAAGAGAAATTGTGTATGAAGAAGAAGAAAGTTGCCAAGAAGAGTTAGGTGAAGAATCAGAAGAAGAAGAAACACAAAGACTACTACCCAAAACTCCATCCAGGTATGTGCAGAAAAATCATCCAAGAGATCTAATCATTGGAAATCCAAATGAGAGACAGACAAGGAGGAAGATAATAGGAACAAGTGAGCATGCAAATTTTTCCTTGTTATCTAAAATTGAGCCCAAAGATTTCAATGAGGCAAGAGAAGATAAGTTTTGGATCAAGGCAATGAATGAGGAACTAGATCAAATAGAAAAAAGTGAGACTTGGGAACTTGTCCCATGACCAAAAGGTAAGAATGTGATTGGCACTAAATGGGTTTTCAGAAACAAGTTAAATGAAGATGGTCAGGTAGTCAGAAATAAAGCAAGATTAGTATGCAAAGGTTATGCACAGGTTGAAGGGATTGATTTTGATGAGACATTTGCTCCGGTTGCATGACTTGAGGCCATAAGGATATTTTTAGCTTTCTCAAGCTTCAAAAACTTCAAAGTATATCAAATGGATGTTAAATTAGCCTTTCTCAATGGTGTCTTGGAAGAAGAGGTTTACATTGAGCAACTTGAGGGATTCAGCCTAACTGATAAACCAGACTATGTATGCAGATTAAAGAAGGCACTTTATGGACTAAAGCAAGCTCCTAGAGCTTGGTATTCAAGATTGGATAAGTATCTTCAGGAATAGGGTTTCAGGAAAGGAATAGTGGATAATAACTTATACATCAAAAATGAAGGAAATGACTTACTAATTATGGTTGTTTATGTGGATGATATCATTTTTGGAGGCAACAATGATAAGATGTGTCAAAAATTTGCAAAGAGCATGCAGAATGAATTTGAAATGTCAATGCTTGGTGAGTTGTCCTTCTTTCTTGGACTATAGATTTCACAATCAGAGAAAGGTGTATTTCTCTCACAAACCAAGTATATAAAAGAGATGCTAAAGAAATTCAAGTTAGAAGATTGCAAACCAGTAAGTACCCCCATGATTATAGGATGCAAGTTAAGTAAAGATGATGAATCTCTTGAGGCAAATCAAAAATTGTATAGATCTATGATTGGCAACTTACTATATGTCACAACTACAAGACCAGATATAATGCAGGTAGTGGGACTAGTGGCAAGGTTTCAAGCAGCACCAAAGGAAACACATGTAATGGCAGTAAAAAGGATTCTCAGGTATTTAAAAGGGACTATGGATTTTGGGCTCTAGTATCCCAAAAGTGATAATTTCACTCTCATAGCATATACAGATGCAGATTGGGCTGGCAGCATTGATGACAGAAAAAGCACAAGTGGAGGAGCATTCTTTCTTGGAGATTGTTTAGTCTCTTGGCTAAGCAAGAAATAGGCATCAATATCCTTATCCATAGTAGAGGTAGAGTATATTGTAGTAGTTTCTTGTTGTACACAGGTGTTATGGATGAAGCGAACTTTAAAGGACTTTAAGATAGAGCATGATCATCCTATCTCCATACTATGTGATAATACAAGTGCTATAAACATTTCAAATAATCCAGTGATGCACTCCAGGACCAAGCACATTCTGATTAAATATCATTTTCTGAGAGAGCAGGTGATAGATAAGCAAGTCAGATTGGAATATGTTACTACAAAGGAGCAGATTGCGGACATCTTCACTAAGCCACTTCCAAAAGAGACTTTTGAGTATCTTAGAGGAAAATTGGGAGTAGTTCTACTCCCACCCCAAAATTAATCACCTCAAGGAGAGGAGGTGGGGAGGGGGCTAAGCTAAGAGTCTTATATTTAGCCCCAAAGGAGTCCCTTTGCCATTGATGACAAAGGGGGAGAGATTTGAGTTAGGGGGAGAGCATTCAGTCAGGGGGAGCAGTTTCTCAGGGGAGCAAATTTGAAATCAAGTGTTTTGGAAAGTGGTTGCCATCAATGACAAAGG
Organism: Wollemia nobilis; assembly: GCA_028583015.1. Lineage (NCBI taxonomy): Eukaryota > Viridiplantae > Streptophyta > Pinopsida > Araucariales > Araucariaceae > Wollemia > Wollemia nobilis. The sequence continues at coordinate 940,637 of JAQPPZ010011269.1, read as the reverse complement.
GGGAGATTGTTGGAAATTTGAGCATATTAGGTTGTCATTGATGTCAAAATGGCATGGGCTATGAAAGCACAACAAAGAAAAGTTTGAAGGCCAAGTTTGAAGACTATGTGCAAAAAGAGAGCAAGTGGAAAAAGACTAATATTATAATATTTTAATATTATAATATCCGACCAATAGGGCCTTTCAAAAGGAAAAGAAAGCAAGTTTAAAAGAAATAATATTATAATGATTTGCATTATAATATATGGGACAAAGGTTAAAATATTCATTAAATGGTGGCAAAGGTTATCCTTAAGAAAAGACCCAAAAAGAATTTTGATATTTAAATTATAATATTTAAATTCATTGAATTTAAATTATTATAATTAAAATATAATATAAATCAAAAGCCAAAGTTTGATTTTAAATGAGCTGACGTCACAATGTAACTCAAAGCACATATAAATATTTGAAGGTTTGCATTGGTAAAATTATCCCATGAATTAAATCTCCTTTGCATGCGCTCGATTGACTTTCGAAAGGGAGAAGAAGACAAAGGTTTGTGCTAACTTTGAGGTAGACGTTGTGGTGTAAAAGGAAATGATGATAGACTTAGTTTCATCCATGCTAGCTAGCATAGATGATAGTTGAGGCTTGGCTAAGGCATTCATGGAGGTTGGTCTCAGTTTTGAATCCCACGTAGTTCATTTTTGGTGAAGGAGGAAAGAGCTTTTCATTTTTGGTAAACTTTGTGAGAAGCAGACATTGTATAGGAGAGAGTGCACTTTGGTTCTCATGTGGGTGCATAGCGTAGGTGGTAGCCTAGCTTTGGCTAGGGTGTTATGGTGGCTAAGGTCACGGTTTCAATTTTGGTGGTGGTTGTTGATGCATGTGCAAACATTTTTGTGAAGTGGGCAAATTATTAAGGTATGCAATTTTTGAGTTAAATTTGTCAAAGGCTTTGGAAAACAAAAATTGTTTTGAGGCTACGTGATATTGAAAGGGCCAAGTGTGGAATTGTTTAGGGAGTCATAAGGTGTGTTAATTAAATATTTTATTTTGGGTGCTTAGGAAATAAATCAAGTATTGGAGATTATAAGGTGTAAACAAGGAACTTTATTTTTGATGTGTTGAATATTATTTTGAAAGCATTGGAGATTATAAGGTGTAAACAAGGAACTTTATTTTAATGTGTGTTGAATATTATTTTCAAAGGAGTGATAAGGTGTATTTGTGACTTGACATTTTATTGTATTTCTTGTATGGTGAAATATTTGTTGAAGTGAATATTCTTGTGGAGATTTTTGAGATAGACTATTGCTATCTAACCTAGAATTGGCAAAAGGATTTGGTTGTGAGTAAAACAGGTTTTGAAGACATATCTCCATCAAAGAAAAGAGGTATGGGCACATCATCCTTTGTTTGAAATGTTGGAATGAATGTTGTGAAATATAAGGTGGAGTGAAAAGGATTGTTTGATAAGCATTATTGGAAATATTTGAGTGAATTTTTATATGCTTCATTGGTGAATGTTTAGAGAACATTTGAGATAGAGATTGAGAATTATTGTGATATTTGTTTGAAGAAGTATGAAAATACTTGTTTAGGGTTTGTGAGCAAGTTGTGTTTCATTGGTTGAATGAGTGTGTGAAATTTTTGAGTATTGGTTTGAGTGTGTTAGAAATTCGTAAGAAGACTTGAGGACAGGTTTTGAGATAAGTTTTGAGATAGGTTTTGAGACAAGTTTTGAGATAGGTTTTGAGATAGGGTTTGAGATAGATTTTGAGCAAATTTAGAGATAAATTTTGGTGTATATTTGAGATAGAGTTGAGAGCAATATTTGGAGGTGATAGAGTAGAGGATAGTAGTCTCTATTGGATAGAGATCCATTAGCTAGGGGTAGTGAAGATAAAGGTATTTTATGGAGAGAGATCCACAAGCTAGAGTAGTGGGGGTAGAAGTCTTCTAGAAGATCACCAACTAGAGTAGAGGGAAAAGAGTTCTCCTGTGGATAGAGATCCACAAATCAGAACAAGGGGATTGGTGTCTCCTTTGGGTAGAGGTCCATAAACATTGTAATAGGGAATTGATTCCCAAAAGAATTCATTGAGAAAATTTATAAGGAATATTTTCTCCATGGAGTAGCCCACATTGGGTGAACCACGTTAAATCATGTCTCTCATGTGTGTGATGATTTGTGCAATGTTTACTGCTTTGATATTGTTGATGCTATCATATGGAATGAAAAGTAAAATGTTTTATCTTATATTGTTCACCCCCTCTCAGTATAAGCTTATGTTCTTAAAGTAACAATTGACTTGGCTACTCAAGCTAAATCAAGAATGGTATATGCTAGAATATGTGTTAATGCTGACCTTGAAGCTAAGCTTTTGAGATCCATTGAACTGGTTTAAAAAATGGGTTTTTTGGTCCAAGATATTGAGTATGAAAATAAACCCCACTTCTGTGACTTTTGTAAAAAATTGGGGCACTCCTCTATCCTTTGCCCTTCCAAGAAAAATACCCCTATCCCTAAGCAAGTTTGGCACAAAAAGTAAGTTGTGGTTCCCACTTCCTCTTTGGAGGATAAATCCGAACCAAAAATTATTAATTGTAATATCCATCGAGAAGGCCAAAAGGTTTTGCAAGAGCATGAAGATCTTAATCCAAGTGAAGAGGGAGATATTTTGGAGCTCATTGCTAAGGTAATCCCTTTGTTTCCCATCTTAAGTAGTACTTGTTTTGACTCTCCTATGAGGAATTTATTTTATTATCTAATAGAAGTTTTATAGGAACCAACATAAGAAAGTTTGGAATCCTAGGATGGGAAAAACATTGTAGAAATCAAATTTGAGTCTTTTAAAGAAGTAGGAAAGGCATATCAATATTCAAAAGTAATTAAGAACTTAAAACCCTCTAAAAATGACTCAAAAGGTAGAAATTTGTCAACCACTCTAAGACCAAGGACTAGAAACCAAAATAAAGAGGGTTTAGATGTTGGTGTTGAATGGAGGATAGGTAAACTTTCAAACCAAGAAATTAGGAGGGAAATAAAAGAATAAATTGCTAATGGCTCATAATCTATCATAAATATGGGAGGGAAAAAGTAGTAGGTATACTCTATTAATAAAAAATTCTTCAAAAATCACTTGGCCACTGCTCTTGGAGGAGGTAATAAGCAACATGCTAAATCTTGCAAATGAATGTTATGTCATGGAATATAAGGGCTATTAATGGTCATTCGAGAAAAATATTGATTTCTTCAATGAGAAAGGATTTAAACCATCATATTATCTTTCTCCAAGAAATAAAAATAGAGGAATCCAATATTGATAAAGTTAAAAATGTATTATGGAAGGATTCTAGTTTTTATGCCAGCCATGCTCAAGGTACTTCCAAAGGATTATTATGACTTTGGTATCCAATGAAAGTAGAAGGTAGATTGATATCTTCTTTAGATAGACTGATAAGCATAATTTTTATTTGCAAATATACCAAATGTAGATGGGTTCTTACTAATATTTATGCCCCAAAATCAATTTTTGGAAGAAGTTCTATGTGGAATACACTCAATCATATGAGATGGGACTTTAAAGGAGAAGCATGGATGTTGGAAAGCAATTTTAATATACCTATTTATCCCTTTGATAAAAAATGGGGTAATCCTATCTTGCAAAGGGGTGTAGATAATTTTATTTAGTTTGTGAATAAAAATGAGCTAATGGGTATGGACTTGAAAGTGAGCAATTTTAGTTGGAGCAATATAAGAGTTGGAAGTTAGTTGATATATATTAGACTAAATAAAATTCTACTTTCTAAGGAAGGTCTTGCTCCCTTTGGGGATGCTACTCTATGTTCTCTCCCTAAAATTGGCTCTAATCATAATTCGTTAGTTATGAAGTCTTTTTATTTGAAAAATAGTTCATAAGTTCATTTAGGTTTGAGACCATGTGGCTCCAACATGAAGACCTTGAAACATAGGTTGCAAGATGGTGGGCACAATAATTTTTAGAACCCCTAATATATCAAATGGCTAAGAAACAAGTTTTTCAAAGCTAATATAACAATCTTTAGGAACCTCTTTCATAAAAATTTGACCTAAATAAGCAATTGACAGAAATTGAATCTTTCATTGAGGGGGGTATCCTTTCAATTGAAACTAGAGATAGAGAGAAAATTATCTTAGTGAGGAATTGTTTTGGAGATAGAAATATAGAGCCCTTTGGCTAAAGGATGGAGACCATAAAACTAAATTCTTTTATGTGTACACCTTGAGACATAGAAGATTCAATAAAATTAAAGAGGTTGTGAAGGCTAATGGATCCATTAATGAAGATGTTTTGGAAATATGTGCTAAAGTGGTTAGTTACGTTAAGAACTTTTTGGGTCTTGGAGAAGCAGGGGATGAGCAGGATATCTCCATGCTTCTTTCCAAGATACCTATTCTCTTCATTGAAGAGATGAATTCCTTTTTGATAAGCTATTTCAAGGAGGATGAAGTGAAGAAAGCAAAATTTTCAATGGTAGGTGAGAAGGCCCCTGGTTCAGACAGTTTTTTTACCCTATTTTTCAAAAAAATGGCACATAATTGGGGTTGAGGTGATTGTAGCCATCTGTGATATTTAAAAATCTAGTCATATTCCTAGAGATGTGTTGAGTGATATATTTTTCCAATTACAAAAACATACCCACAATCAGGATTCATTTAGGATATCCTCTCTTGAAAGGAAATACTTGATCTCCCCAAGGTTTGGGTAAGGTTAATTTCACCTGGTTGTATACTTATCAAAATATGCAATGTAAAAATCAGATGAACAACTCAGAAAAACATATAACTGTTCACAAATGGGTTAATTTAATTAATTTTTTTATCAAAAATTCAATTTTGTTGTTCATAAAATTGTCAGGATATACATTTAATATCAAAAATTATTTTCAGAATGTCAATAACCGATTATATTTTATACATACATACATACATACATACATACATACATACATACATACATACATACATACATACATATATATATATATATATATATATATATATATATATATATATATATATATATATATATATATTTTATATTATGTTTTTATACCAAAATTTAATATTTTTGGAGTTATTAATATATTACAATTGTTGCAATTCTAAAATTTACCAAAATTAAACACATGATCATAAGAATAAATTTCAAAAATAAAATTTTTAATTAATATACTCCTACTTTATTCATATTTTAAAGAAAAATCAAAATATAGGGTTAGAAAAAGAAAATAAATAAAAATAAACAAATAGGTTATTGTAATTTTTGGAATTTCATCCTAAATATATTGAAGCAAATGCTCTGAATTTAACTAATATTAACTTGATAAACCTTCACACAATCTAGAATTAAGTTGGTGCAATCTTCTAAAGGAAATAAAACAATATACAAAAATTATTTCAAACAAGAACACCATCAACATGCATGCGTATATCTCATTCAAAAAAATTCAATACATTGTATTAACAAAATATATTCAATTAATACATACTCAGATTTCCTTGCATCAGGCGATTACAATGGATAAAACTCTCACTTCCAGCAACCAGGGAGGAGATGCTCATTGACAACAAAGAACAACCCTAATTTCTAAAATATTCTTGCTCCAAATGGCCTCCGACCTCTTCTCCTCGGGTCTCAATGACTATTTATAATTTCAAATTTTCAAATTTTCAATTGTTTAGGTTCATATTTGTTTATGCAATGGGTTCCATTCTCTTCATCACTTGTATTACCGACATGGTGATAATGATAGACGATTCGTTACTATAGCCTGCCAAATCCAACATACCTATTTATTATTATTATTTTTTAATAGGATAAGAAAATTGTCATTGCATCCTTCAATATGTGAGAAGAAATAATCCATGGTATGTTTTATACTGATAAAAAAATAAATTTATCTCAACCACAAGCTTCAAGAGAATAGAACTAAAATAATTATAAGGTATTTTTGGCATGTGAATACCAGATCCTTATTCTATTCTATCCATTTTGTTCTATCTTATTCATAATATTGTGTTTTTTGAGTACTGATGTTGTTACCCTTTGGATACCCCAAAACTTGTGTTCCTTCCTTCTATACTTGAAGTAATTCCATCTTCTCCCAATGAATTATTTCCTCTACTCACTCCTAGAATTTCTAAATTCGTTGTATCCGAAGGTGGATTACGTTTAGGTTGCACCCTGGTTCTACAATTTGGACAATTATTATGGGAATAAAACCACATGTTAATACATTGTGTATGAAACTTGTGATTACAATTAGGAAATAGTTTACCTATCTTGTTCTCTTTGAATTTAGACAAACATACTGCACATTCAAGTCTCTCCTTGAAGCTCTGTGATTTGTACACAAATGTTGGCAGAGCATTCATAATCTCTCTATCTAATCCCATGTTAAACACCATATCTCATTCTACAAATTGGACTAGATTCTGCATTTCAATAATTTTCTCCTCTTTTAAATTTATATAATTTGAGGTAACATCAGGATTTGTTTGCACAACAAGATAGTTCATTTTGAACAAGCCTATTACATTGCACAAGTTAATTGTATATATTAGTTCTCGCATCCATTCATCTAGGAAGTGATACAGAAGTCTTGATTATGAGATGCTTTAAAAGTTTAGAGTAAAACAAATGCATCAAAAATACAAATAATCTACATTCCACTAGAAGCAAACTTGCAAATACTGCATATATGGACTCCATTGAAGGAATGATGTTAAAGCTCACAACAACAAAAATGTAACACACAACAGCATGAGCGTTTATCATAATATACACAATTTCAATTACTCACAGTTTAAGTTCTGTATAACCAAATGGGAAAACAATAATATTTAAAAATTTATCACTATTGATCCTATTCTAAATTTAACTTTTATAGCCACATTTGATAAAGCACGTACCCTTCATCATACCTATATTGATACATGAAAAATAAATAAGATATTCCATAGCTCAGATCTAATTGCCTCTATAATGTAAAACAAAAGACATATTGGAAATTTTAATTTACTTTGGTTTATATCTAGGTCACAAATAAGAGAGACGAATGCTTCGAAGGTGTATTCAAATATAATATGCATTTCCCTCTCCTTGAATTCTTACCTGGATAAGAAGTAAATTTTTTTTTCATGTACCAATTATGGGATTCAAGTAGGGCAACATAGGTTACACTCCAACAATAAAATATATCATTCCTACAACCCATTCGAGAGAGGTAAAGGTAAAAGGAAAGCTCAGGAGCACAGAGGTAATTAAATGATAGCCAAAATGCATCCATGTTCCTACATCTCATCCACCATCAGTTTAATAACTGTTAAATTCTTGAGTTTTAGTGGAAAGGGGTCTACCTGATCCTTTGAAAATCAACAACGAATGCACTTATCCCATGTTAGGTAAGGATATTCTAGACAAACATTATGAGTACACCAATCAGTTTATAAAAAATATAGGTATACAAATATAATGAAACCTTTGGATTCTAAGACAAAGAGGATGCATGCATCCAAAGGCTTGGCCTTGATTATATTGTTCTAATCACCTTTCCTTGTATTGGAATTGATTCCCATATGGACCTTAATCATACCGCTTTCCAACATTTCTCTATAAGCATGCACTTCTTCTCACACACTATTTTAGGAATTTTTAAATATTTTTCAAATCAATGTAAGGTTCATTGCTCCTTATTGAAATGAGAGTCACCCCAATTTATTCAAAACATACATATTAAATATTCAAAACCCATGTTCAAGATAAAATTATTAGCCTTGCAACTATAGACAAGGATAAATAATCGATGAATAAAAGAACACTCACAATTCACTCTACTAAAACCATGTAATCTAGATTAATAGGCAATGTTGTTTTCTAAATATTTTTGATAATCCAAATATTTTGAAAGTTTGATTGGCTTCTAGAATGTGTGAAATCACATGTTATAGATTACAATTTTTTGAACATGAAAATATATTTTGATTATAGACCTTATGTTCTCTTTTCAATCATGGTGGAAAGAAAACTTAGAGTTATTTTCAATCTTTTTCAATATTTAATATTGCTTTTATTAATGACATGAAATAAATTGAAATTAAATAATTCTAAACAACCTCTCTTTTAACATTATATTATGGTATTTTGATACAATCGTAAACTTTATTACCATAAAATTATACAATGGTTATGTTATACATTAGTTTATTGACATACCAAACCTCAATTTCGGGCACACATAATGTGGTACTCAAAATGGGGTGAATTTAATGGTTAAATGAATGATGATGCAGGTAAGAATGAATCTCTGAAGAACCCTTCCAATGAGATCAATCACAAAAATATCAAGTGCTAAAACCATGACAATGGTAAACCTTCAGACTTCATTGACTTCTTTATGACATCATAAACTAAAACTCAACCATAATATCTCAAAACCTTGACCTGTAATTTCAAAACTTTGTAATCCACATTGCAAAATTTCTTGGTATAGACTAATCAACAAAACACTCAATGCAAACAAAATTTCACATTAACCTCAAAATTTCAAGTGGGTCCCCAAATTGGGGTACGTTGTGCGATGGCAACAACAAATGGCGACTCTGCTAAAAAATGCTCCTAAGCATTTTGGATAAAGAACCCAATCTGAAATCAAGAAAACCAAAGATCAACAAAATATAGATCATCTAGTAATATCCAAGAAGTATGGGGTTAAATAGTTTCAATTGAAAGTAAATACTCCACTCGCTTTAGCTTAGTGTGTGTTTTGTGCATTCATTCTTTATTCTTGAATCAATCAGAATTCTATCATCTATTTTGCAATTAGGCTATTAAAGATGTCACTCATAAATATTTACCTCTGCATTGCTCCACTACCAGTCAAGCATCCATAGCTCTGGTGGAGATGACCTTGATCTCTTCTAGACCTTGCTCTACTACCAATCAGACATCTATAGCCCTGATAGAGATTATCTAAAACACCCAAGAATTTGATTGATTTGAATTTTATTTATTATTTATTTTTTACTAGCATTTGATTGATTTGCAAATATGATATATGCCTCTTGGGTTAGAGATCATCTAAGGCTAAATATGGAGTGTATAATTTTTTGCCTAATCAACAAACCAAAATGACTTCATCCTTCAAGATCCAAAAATATCATTTAAATGTGGTGTTACATGTGAAGCTTCAACAAAATGTTGCACTATTTCAATATCCACCATTTTAATCCACAATCCAAGAATAACTACTAAATAATCTAATTTCTCTAGCTTCAGTTTCACCTAATTTCAAACAAGCAATTCATCTTCCATTACTAAGAAATATTTCCTTGAGAGGGACCAAGAGTCCATTGCAGCTACATAACCATACCACAATCAGAGGAGCAAAACAAAAATGCATTGTGAAAATGAAAAGCAAAATGTGAAAGTAAACCAAAACACATAACCTAACATGAACTTGCATTAATGAAAAGCATAGAAAATAAAGCAAAACAAAATTTCAAAATCAAAGATAACAAAACAAACAAATAAATGGAGACTGTGTCCAAACAATACATACAAACAAGAAATTATGTACAAGAAAGTGCGTAAAACAAGGAGTTATGTACAAATGATGAATGTGTTATACTATCTCAGGGATGAAAATAGTGTTTTAGGAACTGCCCATTGACAGGTAAAGGAACATCCTCTCCATTCAGATTCTTCAATCTAAAGGTATTCTCTCCAAGTATTTCAGAAATTTGATAGGGGCCTAACCAGAGGTTATCAAACTTGTTATGATCTCCTTTCTTTTCATGTGCCTTATCCCACAATAAGACTAAGTCAGAAATTTTGAAGGCTTTAATTTTAGCTCTCTTATCAAACCATATTTTGACTATCCCTTGATGTTTACTGAAGTGTTGTAAGGCATTCTCTCTCTTTTCATCTAAATTCATTAGATGGGTGAGTCTAGCTTCTATTCTATCATCAGTTTCCAAATAATCCTTCATGAACTGGAGGGTCTGCAATTTCAAGTTAGAGGGAAAGATAGGATCTTGGCCATATACCAAATGATAAGGTGATGTACCTATGGATCCTTTTGTTCTGGTCCTATCTGCCCATAAAGCATATTTTAGCTTATTGTGCCAATCTCTAGGATTTCTTTCTAAAAGTTTCTTAATTATTGTCAATAAGCTTTTATTGGTAGACTCAGCTAAACCATTACCCTGTGGGTAGTAATTAGAAGAAAACTTTATAGTCACTTTATTGTCATAGGCCCATTCTGCAAGTTGAAGTGAGATGAATGTTGAACCATTATCACAGACTATAGAATAAGGTATTCCAAATCTAGTAATGATATGTTCTTCTAGAAATTGAATGACAACTTCTGTGGTGCAGTTTTTGGTAGGTATGGCTTCAGTCCATCGAGTGCAATAATCTATTGTAGTTAGGATGTATTTGTGGCAAGCTGAAGAATTTGGGCTAATGACTCCTACGAAGTCTAATCCCCACTGTGCAAAAGGTCTAGCCTCAAATACAGGTTGCAAAGGCATAGAAGCGTTTCTTTCTCTGTTTGCAACAATTTGACATGTATGATAGGATCGAACATGGGCATGGGCATCCTTAAAAATATGTGGCCAGTAATAACCAACTCTTAAAATCTGATGTGCAGTGGCATTGGCTGAACCATGTCCAGTCCCATATTTACCATGAAAGTCATTGAGGATTTGTATAGCCTCATCTTTATTTAGACATCGAAGGAAAATCCCTTCATGATTTCTCCTGTATAAAACACCTATTTTAATCATGAAATTAGCACTCTTTAAATGTAGTGCTCTTCTTTGAGTAGCATTGAAATGATCTGGGCATTTACCATTCAGTAGGAAGTACACAATATCTTTGTACCACTCATCTGTTATGATATCTTCCATAGTATATTGCTGACACATAATTTGAGGATCAATTTTTGCTAGAGTTTTAGTCAATCCTTGACCTCTAACTAGTTTCATAGGGTGAATCTCCAGATCAAATTCTTGCAATGTAGACATCCACTTACCTCTTCTTTCTCCCAATTCATTCTGCATCAACATAGTTTTAACAGTTGGGTCAGGTACAATAGCAAAAATCCTACTATGCAAAATATAATGCCTAAATTTCTTCACAACTTTGAATAAGGCATATACCTATTTATCAAGAATTGTGTATTTTACTTGAGCATATTTTAATGGAGAACTCATAAAAGCTATGGGATTTTCTAAATTAATTTCATTTTTTTGAGTCAAGACACTAGCAAATGAATGTTCAGAAGCAAATGAGTAAATGTAAAATGGCTTCTTATAATCAGGGCTCACAAGAACTGGTGCATTAGATATAGCATCTTTAATGCCTTGGAAATTTGTTTTAGCTTCAAAGGTCCAAGTGATGTTAGCATATTTTTTAAGCATGTCATTTAATGGTTTAACTATCTCTGCAAATCCTGAGATGAATTTTTTGACAAAATTAATCTTTCCAAAAAATGATCTTAATTCCTTTTTACTACTAGGGAGAGGGATTTTCTGAATTGCTTCTACTCTTTCTGGGTCTATTGAGATTCCATCCTTTGAAATAACATGACCCAAGAGTTTCCCTTCGGTCACTCCAAAAATACATTTCTTAGGATTCAATGAAATACCATGTTCTCTACATTTTTGGAGAACTTTTCTCAAGTCATTAATATGATCAGTTCTTTTCTTTGAAAATACAGGGATGTCATCAACATATATAACAATGCATTTTCCAATTAAATCTCTAAAAGCATAATCCATTGCTCTTTGGAAAGTGGCACCTGCATTTAGTAATCCAAAAGGCATCCTTCTATAGGCAAAAGTGCCCCACTTAGTAGTAAAAGTTGTTTTCATTCTATCTTTGGGATCTATAAGGATCTGATTATACCCAGAATATCCATCTAGGAATGACATCATCTCTGATCCATTTACCATCTGCAAGATATGATCAATAGAGGGCAAAGGGTAATTATCCTTTTGAGAGGCCTTGTTAAGATTTCTGAAATCTATGCACAGGTAGATTTCTCCAGTCTTCTTTCTAATTGGTACTATGTTGGCTACCCAAGTGGAGTGCCTGATAGGAAAGATGATTCTAGCATCTAAAATTTTCTTAACTTCCTTTTGAATAAGTGGCTCTAACAATGGATTAACAGGTCTTTGCTTTTGCCTAAATGGCTTTGTATCTGGTTTCAATGGGATGGTATGTGTTATAATATTTTCATTGTATGTTTTTAAGTCTTCATAACTCCAGGCTATGACATCTACATAGTCTTTAAGAGCATGTATGATTCCTTCTTTTTCCTGACTAGTGCAAGCTTTTCCTATTAACACATTGTGTGGATCTTCACTAGTCTCTATATTAACAATGTTATAAGCATCATTCTGAAATGAGACTTTATTACATCTTTTACTTTTGTAATCAATGTCAAAGAGTCTTTCAAGAGAAACTATACCTTTGGGAATTGAATTGGTTTTCATGGTTACCTCATGGTCTTCATTTTCGTCATCTTGCAGCCTTTCATCTTCATCAATAACCTGGTTTTCAAAAATACCAAAATTAGTCACAAAATTGAAAATATGCCTATCATTTTCAAACACCTGCAAGTTTTTCACATTATCAGGTATGGAAGGATAGGGTATTAATTCAATTGAAAATTTCTTGAGCCTTATGTTATCTATGGGTTTCAGAGTGCTTGCTGCTACAGCTAAAGAGTCAGCAATTCAGTTTTTCTTTCTGGAAATCAATGTAATATTAAAAGCATGAAATTCATCAATCAAATATCTCACTCTATTCCTGTAATGGATTAATATTTTATCATGGCATGTATATTGACCTTTCACTTGTTTAACTACCAACTCAGAATCTCCAAGCACTTTTAAGCATTTGATGTTCTTCTTCAAAGCTAACTGCAATCCAAAAATTAGAGCCTCATACTCTACAGTATTGCAAGTGCAGGGAAATTGCAGTCTATAAGCAGCTAGACAGGACTTCCCTTTGGGACTGATCAGTTCAACTCCTGCTCCACTACCTTGTTTGGACTTGGATCCATCAAATTTAAGAGTCCAAACTAGATTTTCATCTTTAATTGGGTTACTGGATGGTATTTCAGTTTCAGATTTATCTGCATCCAACTTGGTTTCAAGAGTGTAAACTCCTAATTCAGACTCATTGTAGAGAACTTCATTAGTTTTATTATACTCAGTAATCAATTCTTTAAATCTAGGTTCTCTCTCTATTCTTATTTGGTTGGCTACTCCTTTCCATGGTAGCCACATATGTGAGAAATCAGTGGCCATGTATCCATTTAAATTTTTGGATCAATCTTTGCTTAACAACATCCTATAGCTATCTGATATATCTACACCATGTATATCTATATACTTGTTGGTGTGAAAATAGGAACCAGAAGAGTGGGAGCACACCCAATAGTCCTCAACCAACATTGAACAACCACCAGGCCCGAGAGAGGTAGGGACGATCGATCTTCGTAGAAGGTTGGCTGCTTCGGTTCTAGATACCTACACCACAAAGGGAAAAAGAGGATGAGAAAGAAACAAAGGGATGTCATAGCTGGAACTAACAAGGATGGGGTATGGCCATGTAAAGACACACACGTGTGATGTCACTAGTGCAAATAACAACACACCACCTAACATATCATCTCATATTATCCTCAATTATTGTTCATCACAACGAGCAAGGGCAAATTCTAGAATAGTGGGAGGGTGCATAAAATCCAAATAATAGAATTAGAGTGCTCCCACTCAATTTTATTTAACAAAAATAAAACATCAATACCCAGGGATGGATGTGAATTCTAGAACCACCCAAAAATATCCACAAAATCCAAATAGCATATTTAAGTGAACAAGCTCAGATGACCATCACATAAATAAACATCCAGACTCAAGAAAAAAATAGAAGTGAAGACAATTTGAGATACCAAATAGTGATATGATATTATTTAAAATATGAATAAGAATTACATATGAATTATAATGGCCATAGACCCACCCTTTGGAATGGCCAAAATTCCACTATTTATAGAATATTTTACAATACATTCAAATTCAAGCATTAATAACATTCGACGGGAAGAATCACGCATGAACAGTCAAGAGATATGTTGATGTGCTGCTTCATAGAAGAATGGTGGTTGTATAAAATAAATTAGGTATCTCTATATAGATCTAGGCCCTTGATCACTTCTACCAAACCTATTTAAGTAATAAATTCTTATCCACTTTATCCCTTTGAGGAGCTAGAAAGTCTAGTTAATTGCTTCAAGCTCCGTGTACTTCAAACTACCCTTCATAAATTTGTACTAGAAATTGTGATCATTAATAACCCTACTTGATTCTTCCAAGGCCTCCATTTTGATGTCAATTATGGACAGGAATTCTCCTACCAGTATTATGTCCATCATATCTTCAAGAGAAGGAAGAATGAATGATTGGGCTTAGGCGCTTAGTGCTACTTTCCCAAATTTTTGTTCAACTTTGGGAATGGAAACTATGAAAATATTCACATACAACTTGATTTATTCAGAAAATGGATTACATTTTATATAGCTTTGAGCACAACAAACCATATATCAACATAGGCAAAATGCAAAAATTACTTAAAAATACCCAAACTTAGACCTAGTCCAACCGCTTCCTATAATTTCTCTAAACAAAAAAGATGCTAAATTAACCTAGCTACATAGGGAAATTTGCATTCACACACACGTAGTTACATATAGGGTTCAACATTCTCCCCTTTAAAGTTGAGAGGGTTGACAAGACAGTCTCTCAACTTTATATATTGAGCTTTAGCAACTCCTTTGGTGAAGATATCTGCTATGTTGTCCAAAGTGTTGCAATGTCATAGCTCAACCACCTGTTTCTCCACCATGTCTCGAATGAAGTGATACTTCATATCAAAGTGCTTTGACCTGCTATGGTGGATAGGATTATGTGCCAATTGGATGACACTCATATTGTCATAATATAATCTTGTAGGACCACTTTGTTTCTCTCCGATTTCTTCAAGAACTTTTCTCAACCATAAAGCTTGGGTACTAGCATTTGTGATTGCTATGTACTCAGCTTCAGTAGATGATAATGCTACAACAGTCTACTTTTTGGAACTCCATGTAATTAGTCCTGACCCAAGACTAAAACAATTCCCTGAAGTAGATTTTCTATCATCTATATTGCTGCCCCAATCACTATCACTAAATCCAACTAATTTTACAGAATTACATTTGTGGTAATGGATCCCAAAATCCAATGTACCCTTTACATATCTCAAAATTCTTTTAGTTGCTTGTAGATGAAGTTCAGATGGATCAGCCATATACCTTGAAACAAGAGAAACAATATATTGAATATTCGGCCTTGTGTTGGTGAGGAACATTAGACTCCCAACCATGCTCCCGTAAGTGGTCATGTCAACTTTTGGTGCTCCATATTCTTTGCTCAATTGGATCCCATGACCCGTTGGAGTTGCAACAGACTTGCATTGCTCCATAGCAAATTTTTTGATCATATCTTGAGCATATTTGTGTTGACATATGAAGATCCCTTTACCTGTTTGATGTACTTCCATGCCTAGAAAGTAATGCATCAAGCCTAGATATTTCATTTCAAATTCTTTCATCATGGAGTTTTTGAACTCCTTATTCATCTTAGCACTACTACCCATGAATATTAGATCATCCACATATAAACATACAATGAGAATATCTTTACCTTGTTTCATGTAGTAGAGAGTAGGTTCACTTTTGCTCCGAGTGAATCCATACTTCTGAAAGTAGCCATCAATGCGTGAGTACCATGCCCTTGGTGCTTGCTTGAGGCCATACAATGCTTTTTTTAGTTTGTAGACAAGGTTCTCCTTACCTTGTTCTTCAAATCCTTGAGGTTGTTGCACAAAAACCTCTTCATTCAAGTACCCATTAAGGAAGGCACTCTTCACATCCATGTGTTGAATTTGCCACCCTTTGTGAGCAGCCAAGGAAAGTACTAATCTGATGGTCTCCTGTCTAGAAATAGGAGCAAAGGTCTCCTCATAGTCAATCCCATACTTTTGAGTAAACCCTTTTGCAACTAGCCTTGCCTTGTGTCTTTCAATGCTTCCATCAAAATTGAATTTGGTCTTGTAGACCCATTTGCATCCAACACATTTCTTGCCTTTAGGAAGCTTCACTAGCTCCCAAGTATCATTCTTTTTTATAGAGGTCATTTCCTCTTTCATGGCTTGTTGCCATACATCATGAACACATGCTTTTTCATAACTAGATGGCTCTAGCTCTACACTAGTCATTAAAGCATAATTTACTACATCTCCCTTAGGCTCTTGGGAGTCATCATCACCATACATATGCAGATTTTCAAGTCTTTTCAAAAATGCATTCATTTCACTAGCTTGACTTCTAGTGTATCTTTTCTAGAAATTCTTATCCAACATTTGAAAATATGGATGGTGCTGAAGTGTTCTCTTACCTCTTGATGGAGAATCAATATCCATTGGTGAAGAACTTACTGATATTTGTGGAGAAGGACTTGGAGTAGCATCTGATGTACTTGAAGTAGTACTCATACTTGGGCTTGGAGGAGGAGTTCCTTTGCTGTTTTTGGGCTGCACTTGCTGCACTTGAGAGGAACCTGCATCTTGATCATCATCAAAAAAAACTTTTTGATGACCCCATTCTCCCCCTTCATCAAAAATTACATCTCTTGAGATTATAATTTTATGTGTTTTTGGATTGTAGAGCCTATATGCCTTTGAAGTTTCACAATACCCAATGAAAATACATGCTTGAATTTTGGGATCAAGTTTCTTTCTTATCTCATCAGGAATGTGAGCATATGCAAGACAACCAAAAACTTTAAAGTGCTTTACATTTGGCTTTTTGCCATACCATCCTTCATAAGGAGTTATCCCATCTAAACTAGATGTAGGACTCCTATTCAAAATGTAAACACTTGTTCTAACTGCATCAGCCCAATACATATTACCTAGCTTCTTTGTTTGAAGCATTGATCTTGCCATTTCTACAATAGTGTGGTTCTTTCTTTCAGCCACACCATTTTTTTGTGGGGTGTAGGCAGTGGTGAATTACCTTTTGATCCCACAATATTTACAAAATTTTAGAAATGCATTTGAGGAATACTCCCCTCCTCTATCAGTCCTTAGAATTTTTACAACATATTCACTGTGATTCTCTACATTATTTTTGAAATCCTTGAAACATTCAAAAGCTTCATATTTAGTTTTCAAAAAATAAATCCAACACATTCTAGAGTAATCATCAATGAAAGTAAGAAAGTAGGAATTGTTACCCATGCTTTTGGTATTCATTGGACCACAAATGTTCGAATGTACCAATTGTAGTGGATAGCTTGCTCTCCATGCTTGTCCTCATGGAAACTTTGTTCATGAGTGCTTTCCCAAAGCACATCCTTCACATACCTCCTTGCTCTCTTCAACTTTTGGTAGTCCACACACCATAGCTTGAGAAGTCAACAACTTCAAGCTTGCAAAGTTAAGATGACCATATCTCAAGTGCCAAAGCACACTTGGATTTTCTATGGCTACATTAGCAAGTTGGGCACCTCCTTCCTCCCCAAAATTAAGAGGAAATAACCTATTATTTGTCATAGGTACTTGTGTAACAACTCTATTACAATTGTTTTTGTCAAAAATAACACATTTTCCATTTTCAAAAACAAGCTTATAGTTCTTTTCCATTATTTGTCCAACACTAAGAAAATTATGTTGGAGTTTGGGGGTGTAATAGATGTTGTTTACCTTCTTTGTGCCTTCTTTTGTTGGAACCTCCATGGCTCCCATGCCTTCAACTTCTAGTGCCTTGTCATCTCCCAATTTGATCTTTGACTTGTAGGTGGAATCCATTGTAGCAAAAAGCTCTTCTTTGCCACTCATATGGTTTGAGCAACCAATATCCAAAATCCAAGTTTCATTAAGATTTTGATCTGATTTTCCATATGTTAGGAACAAATTTGAAGAAGTTCCTTCCTCTTCTCCATAGTTTCCATAGTTATTACCTTACCCTTCTTGAGAAGGCTTGGACCAACAATCTCTAGAAAAGTGACCAACCTTGCCACAATTGTAACAAGCTTTATTTGTTTTGTCACCTCCTCTTCCTCTTCCTTTGCCTTGGTAGCCACCTCTTGATCTACCTCTTCCTCTTCCTCTTCCTCTCCTTTGTCCTCTTCCTTGTCCTCTTCCTTGTCCTCTTCCTTGTCCTCTTCCTTGTGCATTATCACCTTCCTTGGATGAGAAGGCTTTCTCATCACCTCCATAGCTTGTAGATGTAGCACCCTACAATCTTTCTTCATGAGACATCAAAGAACCTATTAGTGCATCAAAAGTGAGGTTAGAAATATCTTTAGATTCCTCAATAATGATTGCAATATGGTTCCATTTATGAAGAAGTGTTCTCAACACTTTCTTCACAACCACTTCAGGTTTTATGTCTTCTCCAAGTGTCTCCATCTTGTTGACAACTGCTTTCACTCTCACACAATAGTCACCAACTTTTTCATCTTCCTACATTTTGAGATTCTCAAAATCTCGCTTCAAGGTTTGAAGCCTTACTTGCTTCACCTGATCGCTCCCTTGATAGCCATATTTCAAGGCTTTCCATGCTTCGAGTGTTGTTGAACAAGAAGCAATCCTTGGAAAGATGCTCTTCTCCAAGGCTACTTGGAGATGATAGAGGGCAAACAAGTTCTTCTTTTGGGCATCCTTCTTAGCAGTTTTATCAGTTGCACTCAAGGTTGTCCAATCCTGAGGTTCATTGTAGCCTTCTTCTACAATATCCCACAACCCTTTTCCGATGAGTAAGGTCTTCATCTTGATAGACCAGTACTCATAATCAAGGTCGTTGAACTCAGGGATAGGAAGATTATTGTTACCAGCCATTAGTAACAAAACTTAGTAAAAAATATTTTACTCCTTTATATTATGTTTGCAAAAATAAATTTAATCAAAAATTTGATTAGTAATAAAATATGTAAGAAAAAAAAATCAATTATTTTATAAAAAATATTGATTTTTAAGCTCAATATATTCAATTATTAAAAAAAACTTCAAAATAAATTTAACAAATGTAAACAAAATAAATCAAGCTATAACCAATGGAGTGAATCAAGCTTTACACAATGGTATTATCAAATGAGTAATGATACTACCTTTATAAATTCAACATTGATTTCACATAGAGTGGGATTCTCAAATTGTTGGCTTCATGCTTCTTCTCATAGTAAAACACAACACAACCGGCTCCTCACAACACAAATAGCTTGTTCTAACTGCACATCCAAATCCACAAAATGAAGTCAATCACAAGTCAAAATTTTACACAAATTTCAACCACGATCCTCCATGCTATGGCTCAAAGGAAGCTAATTCCTACGTGGTACAAATCTGTGTCCTCCTACATGATGCATTCATGCAAGCAAGTACCTCTGATTTCATGCAAGTTTCTTCACTCCCTCCTTCAAATAGCCTTATTACCTTTTTAATCTCTAACTTTCATGCGATCTCACTGGTGTGCTATAGGTAATACCATACGATGAAATATTGATCCTTCAACTTGTCCCATTCGATTTTCAAAACATTTGAACATCACTTCTTTTCACTCCCTTTTGCTGCACGGGCTCACGTGAACAAACCAACATGACTTATTATCAAACCTAACACATGTCACCACTGAAGGAGATACAAACCTATCATTGCAATTTAGTGAGCTCCAATTTCCTTAGAACAGACGTCCTTCACTTGGAACAAAATTCAGTTATTTTGTTATTAGAACAGATGTTATTTCATGGATCAAAACATGCCTTTGTGAGGTCAAGACGACACTTGTAAAATGCAGCAAGCCCTGTGAAATCTTTGATAGAGGTTTTTAGCTAAAAATAATCATGATTGACCTTTTTACTTCATAAATCTCCAATCTTATGTCGTGCTCATTGTAGAGAAGTGAATCTCTATTTACTTCATCAAGCTTCCCTAGTCATAGCAACACAATTCTACTTCTCTTGGAATAAACTCATGCAATGTGATGGGCAATCCTCTGAAGCATAATTTTTTTCATGCTAGCTTTGATATTAGATGTGCAAATATTCACATACAAATTGATTTATTCAGAAAATGGATTACATTTTATATAGCTTTGAGCATAACAAACCATAGATCAACATAGGCAAAATGCAGAAATTATGTAACAATACCCAAACTTAGACCTAGTACAACTGCTTCCTATAATTTCTTTATGACATCATAAACTAAAACTCAAGCATAATATCTCAAAACCTTGACTTAGAATTTCAAAACTTTGTAATCTACATTGCAAAAATTTCTTGGTATAGACTAATAAACAATAACTCAATGCAAATAAAATTTCACATTAACCTCAAAATTTCAAGTGGGTCCCCAAATTGGGGTACTTTGTGCGATGGCAACAACAAGATGTTAATTCAACCTTTTTGGTCCTCATCCCTAATGTGGTAGTATCAAAAGACTTCATATATATATATTTTTTATTAGTAATGGGTTTTATAAGGGACCCAAAACCTTATATACAAGTTGTAAGGAGGATCACGTGAAGGTTCGACTTCCTATAGAACAAGCCAAAATTGGGCCAAACACATGGTCCATAAGCTAAAAAAATAGCTTAGATTATTACAACATCGTCCATGGGCACAAACAGAAAGTGTGAGGTTCTACATCTTATCCTTATTTTGCAAGTGCCAATGTGCCACCTTGGCATATCAGTGTAATAAGGTCCCACAATTCGCCTCGCATTGTGAGCCATCGTGATCCTTGACATCGTGGCACTATTCAACATTAGTAACTGCAAGTTCACTACAAGAATCAATGATGCATTGGGGAAGGTTGCCCTACCACGTCACCAGGGATTGGATAGTTAACCCAAAGTTTGCCATTGTATTTGTCGCCCGATTGCCTTCCCTATACACGTGTTGAATACACCTATTGTTAATCGCCCTTAACTGGACAATGGACTCTTCGATGATTGGCTGCACATTCCAAGGTGGATGCGAGACCTCTTTCAAATAATTTATAGTGTTTAACGAGTCTCCCTCGATTATCAAGTACTGGATATTGAGCTCGATAGCCATTTGGATGCCTCGAAAAGCTGCTCGAGCTTCTACAAAATTGTTAGATTGGACTCCAAGTTTTTTCGCATAAGCCAGGATGAGACGACCTCTGTCATCCCTGATTACGCCTCCACAACTTGCATCACCGGGGTTGCCTTTTGATGCACCATCAAAATTTAACTTGAACCACTAAGGGGGAGGGGGAATCCAAGAGACAAGGGATCTGTCCACAATAGCCTGGGAATGACCAGAAACCTCAAAAGATAGGTTAGCATAACGTGCCACTTGAATCTCAAATGGTGATGAAGGACAATCCTCAAAAGACATGATATTGGCATTTTTGGAGGCAAAAGTCATAGCTCTCAAACAGACCGACTTCGGATCTAGGGACGAAAATCAAAAAGCTCGATTATTCCTTTCCAACCAAATTTACCACATAAAGTGAGGAAGAATGATCGACCACCAAAACTTTAGGCGGGTGGACTTAAAGGGGTTTGGCCACTGGGTAATAAGATCACTGATAGACTGAGGAGCAACCCAAGAGATGGAAACATTTGATAGGATCATGGACAGGACAAGGCCAAAAAAGGGGCACTCTAGAAACAAATGATTAACTGACTCCCACGCAGATTTACATAAGTAACATCTATTGGGCAGGATCATACCACGAGTTATCAAGTTATCGGTGGTGAGGAGTCTATTTTTTGCTGCCAGCCAAAAAAATGGGTAATTTTAGAAATAAGGTTTTTGATCCAGATACTATTGGAAGGAAACCAATCATCTTCAGGTTCATTCATAGCCATATATGCGGTCTTAAATGAAATTTCCAAACTGACGATAAATTACCAAAAGAGATTATCAAGTGGCTTTGGGATCAAGTGAGTTCAAAGACGCTCGGCTAAATGAAGACGAGCTGAGCGAAGCTCAAGGGAATCCAGGTCAATAGGGATGTCAACCCAATGGGGGACCACAACTTCATTATTGATGAAATTCTCAACTTTGGGACCAAAAATCAGATCGATGATAGGTTTAAGAATACTTACAGACTGATCTCGAATCAAGGGTTGAGCTGTAATCCATGAGTCTTCCCAAAATCTTATTCGTGATCCATCTCCAAGCTTCCAACATCCACCTCTTTGAATGATAGATCGGTTTCGGCACATCGAGTTCTAGAATGTAGACCCAACAGGCATGAGGGAATTTTCCATCAGTGACCGTTGCCTGAGGTATTTGTTCTTAACAATGTCAACCCATTGGGTCGGGTAGTTAGACACTATCTTCCAGGCCTATTTTGAAATCATAGCCATATTCATTTGGTGAACCCTCCTCAGACCAAGTCCTCCCCTGCACTTTGGAAGGCAGACCTTATCCCAAGCAACAAGGGGAAATATACTTTTATTCTCTACTCCCGACCATAGGAAATTCTACTAAAGTTGTTCAAGCTTATTACATACATCAATCGGAGCTCAAAACAGGGACATAAAGTATATTGGCACACTCTGAAGATACGATTGGACTAGAGTGAACTTCCCTGCGCTACTGAGCAGGGCTCCTTTCCATCCAACAAGCTTCTTCATAACCCTCTGAATGACACCATCCCACATCCTCACAGATGGTTGTCCTTGGAATAAAGGAAGGCCAAGGTAAGTTTTAGGTAGTTTAGCAATGGTACATCCCAGGATCTGAGCTATTCTAACCTGTCTATCAGCCGGAGTATTGATGAAATAAATGCTACTTTTCAAATAATTTACTCTTTGTCCAACAACCCTCTCATAATATTCCAATATAGATTTTATAACTCTGGCTTCAGGGATACTGGAGAGGTTGACTAAAAATGTGTCATCAAAAAATTGTTGATGGGAGACTGGAGGTAGCCCGGTTGAAGCCTTGATCCCTGAGATGTCACCCTCAGAGCATGCTTCATTAAGCACTCTTCCTAAGTTGTATGCCACAAGGATGAACATGAAGGGTGACATCGTATCCCCTTGCCTTATTCCCCTTTTGCTCCTAAAATATCCTACAGTTGCACCATTCACTATGACCAAAAACCAGGTAGAGGACATGCAGGCTTTAAATATTTTAGACCCATAAGCATTTTTAATACTCTCTATAAAATCTTGACAAAGGTGATGTCAAACAAAATTAAAATTATACTTCCCTTTATAATTGACTCCAACAGAGGAGGTTTTGTTGTTGGTAGACAAATCCTAGATGACATCATTACTATTCATGAGGTCATTCATGATGGATTTTGAAGCCTTAATATTAATGTAAACTCACAAGATCAAATATATGATAGTCATAATATAGTAAGATCAATATAATTATGTAAATAGAATAATATGAGCCAACTAATATGTAAATAAAGGCTTATAATATATCAACTAACATTCATTAATATGTAGAAATATGAATGTAATAGCTTGAATCATACATGTACAAAGCATGTAGCACAACTTACAATATTAGTTGCTCAAATGTCTGTAATATTTATTACTCCTCTTCCTCTTACAAATATAATATATAGCCATTTTAGAGTGACTCTTTGGTTACTTCATTATCCCTTTACTTATGCCAAGTCTCATTGACACTTGTCTTCTCTACTTGATACTTGCATACACATGACTCTATCTTATATGCACACCTATACATGACTCTTCTTTTAGCACTCTCTAATATAAGGACACTTGTGTACACTTACATATAATATACTTGTGCACATATACACACATCACACTTGCACACTTACTCACATGACACTTGTGCATTTCCTATATATTATTACATTACATAAAATATTTACTCACACTCTAATATAAGACTTGATCCTAGTCTAATATTTACAAGTTATTTACAAGGTGTACCATGAAGGTACCATGGGGATACATTAGAATGTACCAAATAATGTAACTCTAACAGAACCATGTATTACATTATTTGGTTATTGAAGACTTTAGTCTTCAATCATAGTATTTGTTCTTTATCTTCAATCTACCTCCTTTAGATCAATATCTAAACCTTTAATATGATATTCTTCTTTGTCTTTGAATTCAGATTTTCTATTGCCCTTCTTGAAGTGATTTCTTCTCTTCTTGTTTCTTCTTCTTCATTTGAGATATATCTTCTAAGCATTGAGTTAGTAAATCATCACAATAATATTGTCTTGATTCCAATGATTCCTTATTGAAACTAACATAAGCTTCATTCAAATTGTATGTGACTTCTTTTTCTTGTTTCTTCCCTTGAAAGAACTCAAAACTAATTAATGATAAATACATCATTAAGCATTCCTATGAAGAAAATATAATAGTGTTTTGAGAATTCCACCACATTCTAAAGAGTTTTTCATGAAGATAACTTATAAGTGTTGTAAAATTTTATTCTTTTGCCTCCTTGAGAAACAAAGACAATTTTTCTTTTAAATCATTAGATATTTTTTTCTTTCCATTAAAGTTATCTATCAATTTTTAGAATAAAACTTAAGTGTGTGCAACATTTCTTTACTATCCTCATTGAATGCATTCTTAAAAATTTCTTCCATGATATGCAAATAATACTAAGAAAATATTTCCTTTGATGTAGACTACCTTATTTCTCCCTAGGTTTAAATAAATTAAAGTTTCTAATTTTAAATCCTATGAAGTAGAAATATTTATTTCTTCCTAATTTTAGAAACAAAGAAAATAAGAGTTTGAAAATTTAATCTTTCCTAAGTTTGATGTCTACTTCCTTTTGAAACCCAAATCAATTAATTTGTAAATCTTCTATTTGAAAAATTAAACTTCAAATTTTAAAAACTAACTATAGAATAAACCTTATGACTCCAAATTTATAAAAAAAACAAATTATAAACCTACTTATCACTCCAAACTAAAAATATTCAATTAAACCTTATTACTCCTTAATTATGAAATTAATCTTTATCTAAATAAAATATTAAATTATTTCTACCTTATCACTTAGAAAACTTTATAAAACCCTAAATTAAATTTACCTCCTAAATTTTCTTAGCGTACCTTAAATTCTCAAACATTTCAAACTGCCTTGAATTGCATTGCATTTCACTTGTGTGAATGACTTTATTAGGCATTCCTTGCTTTCAACTTGAGACATTTCACTTCAAGGGAAGTGTTAGAAATTTTGACTCTATATTAGACATTTCACTTTGAATGAACACTTAGTTCTCTACCTTTGAGATGTTAGATAATTTGATTCAGACATTGCATTATCTTATGCCAATATTACTTAGTCTTCTACCACCAACTCAAACATTTATCCAGTTGGATACGTGGTTAATGGTGCAAGCATTACACCCTGCCAAAGAATTATTAATTTTTCTTTTGCTTTTCCATTTCCTTTAACATTTGCTTGTCCCTTTGGCATTGGTTGTAGTTTCATATGCTTGTCCCTTTGGTGTTGGTTGTAGTTTCATTTGCTTGTCCATTTGGTGTTGGTTGTATTTTAATTTTGTCTTCACACTTGTAATGAATCCTCTTTGTGCTTGGATATTGCAATGTTTCTTCTTCCTACCTTGGATTTGTTGCTACATTTCCTCTATGCAGGTTGGTTTGGTTATGTTCACTCTGATTGTAGTACTTCTTCATAGATTGGTTTGATTGCTCTCATCTCTATCGTGTCTTGGGAATTTCATTTACTATAACTTGTATTACTTTGAATACTTATTCTTTACCTTATTTAATATGTTGTGACTTGTGCAGGTTCAATGATGCTTCTGCTTGGCAGATGGATACTTCTACATACTTGAAGAAATTTGTAAATTAAATCATTTTAATATTGTTGCTTTGTTCTGCTTTAAACAGTTCTTATAAGTACGCCTTAAAAACTTTATTTAGGTGTTTTACTTATTCTATTAGGCAAATTTTGCTATGACTTGTTCTTTGGCATCCTTCAATAGCTCTTTCATTCTTAGATTACTTTATTTCTATATTGAGTACATTGAGTTGTCATTGATGTCAAAGGATTGATGCCAAAAGGTGCATAATATTTAAGGTAGGAATATTCTTCAAGGTTGATGAATTTATGAGGTTGGACAGTTTCTCAAGGCAATATTGTTTAAAGGAAAATATTATAATATTTAAATATCATGTTTAATATTATACAAAAAAGGTTTAAGAGAATTGGGCCAAAAGGTTTAACTACTTGAGACAAAGGATTTAAAAATATAAAGGTTTGAAGGTATGGGCCAAAAAGGTTTAAATAAAAAAGGTTTAAAGGTTGAGACTAAGGGCTAAAATAAAAAGGTTTAAAATATTGAAGACCAAGGTTTACATGGGCCACAAGTTTGCATTATTTTATTCAAAAGGTTTTAAGATAACTATGGGCCTAAAAGTTTATGTTATAATATTTTAATTAAATATTATAACCAAAGTTCAAAAAAAGGGTTTGAGGTGCCAACGTATTTCGAATTGCAAGGATGCACCGACGTCTTGGAGCTTCAAATATTTTGGCTTATGCATATAAATACTTGTCATTTCTCCTCCATTTGTTGAATGCAAGCTTTGATATGAAATATACTCGTGTGCTTTATGCGAACGGTAGAACATAAGAGATACAACAAAAATTAAAAGTGTGCAAGAGCTGGAAATGATTTATCCGAGTGCATACCTACTATGTTTCACCCAACTGGGGTAGCCTAGTGGTTGGTTGGCTTGCGTGAGCACTGTTAGAGGAAAGGTTGTAGGGTCAAAACCCCTGGATGCCATTTTGTTGTGCAAACAAGGTTTTGATTTACGTGTAGAGAATAGAGTTAAGGTTGGGTGGCACCCTTTTGGTTTCAGTGGCTGCACTAGCACAACTGGTCACAGGCACCTAGGAAAGCACTGCATCGAGGAGGTCGTGGTTTCGAGTCACGTCGTGCATGAGGTATTTGAAATTTTAATTTTGCATTGATTTGACTTGAGGTGGTTATGACAGTTTACAAGGAGCTTAAATTATTTAATTTTGATTTGAATTGGACTGAGTAGGAGCTATAAGGTGTGCAATGTTTGTTTGATTTTTGTATTGTGCATAAGGACTTTATCTTTGAAATATCATAGTGGGAGTTTTATGGTGTAGTAAGACATTTGAAAGTTGTATGTTGTATAGTGCATAAGAGGGTTAATTTTTGCATAATCAAAGTGGGAGTTTTATGGTGTATTATGATTTGAAAATTGTATTGTTGTCTAAGTGTGAGAAGAGTTTACTTTTGCAATATTAAAAGAGGGAGTTATAAGGTGTATTAAGAGCTTTTTGTTGATTGTATTTTTGCTTGATATTTTGAAGGATTTGGTTCATTATTAAAAGGCTTTATCTTGTGAAACCAAGAGGAGTTATAGAGCATTATTTTGGGACATTATTGTGCACATATTTTGAAAGGGTTTATGTGGATTATTTGAAAAGGAGTTTTGCTAACTTGTTTTGAAGTGGCCAAAGAAAGGGAGTTATTTTGAGACAGGTTTTTGAGGGCACATCTTCATCAAGGCAGTTTTAGAGGTATGTTATTTTAACTCCTTCTCAAGGTGGCTTGTTTGAAAGAAAATAGTTTCAAGTCATAAGGTGGAGATATAAGGATTAATTTTATGTGCATTGTTGGAAATATAAATGCTAGAGTGTGAAAGCAAAGTTGTGCATCATTGATGAATGAAATTGGAAACACATATGCTAGGGTTTGAGAACAAAGTTGTGCATCATTGTTGAATGAAATTGGAAACATATGTGCTAGGGTTTGTGAACAAGTTGTGCATTATTGTGATTGATATTGAGAGTAAATTTGCAAGGATTAAAGACCAGTTTTTGAAAGTAAACCTATGCATTGTTTATGTTTGAAATTGGAAATAAATTGATGAAAATTATAGATCAGTTTTGAAAGTAAACTTGTGCATTGGTTTTGAGTGATATTGGAAATAAAAGGGCAAGAGTTATAGATCAGTTTTGTGAAGCAAATTTGTGCATCTTCATGATTGACTTTGTGAGTAGATGAAAATAATAAACTTGTGGATTGTTCATAATTGACATTGTGAGTAGATGAGAAAGACTTGTGCATTGTGATTGGTCTTGAAGTAAAGGTGCAACTCAACAATAACCAGGTCAGTTATCAAGTGCTAGACTAGAGCTACCTTTAGAATGCAATAAATGTGAGACATGTGAAAGTGATAGACTTAATGAATGTGAAGAACATATTGAGCATTTGTTAGTGCATATCATTCTCTATATGTTCAAGAGGTTAAACAAATTTTGGGTAGAATATGTCTAAACTACTTTAGTCAAAGAAAGCACTTTTGGGAAAGATATATGAAATTGTTTGTATGCAAGAATTGGGAATGTTTGAGCAATTTTTATGAGTAGGATTGAGGTAGATCTGAGAAGGTTTGTTTGAGGTAGATTTGAGTTGGTTTGAGCAGTGATAGTAAGCTGATTTGAGCAAGCCTTGTAAGAAGGCTTGGAGCAGATTTAAGCAGGTTTTGTGAGCTGGATTGAGCATGCATTATGAACAGGTTTGAGCAGTGATTTGAGCAAGTTTTAAGAGCTGGATTGAGTAGGCCTTATGAGTAGATTAGAGCAGGTTTTGGAGTAGAATTGAGTAAGCCTTATGTGTAGGCTTGGAGCAGAATTGAGCAGGTTTTGGTGAGCAGATTTGAGCAAGTCTTGTGTGTAGACTTGGAGCAGATCTGAGCAGAGTTGAGAGTAGGTTTTGTAGCAGAATTGAGCAAGCCTTGTGGAAAGGCTTGAAGTAGTGTAGAGGGGATTGAGGTCTATGGATAGAGGTCCACGAAAGAGTAGAGGGGATTGAGGTCTCCTATGGATAGAGGTCCATGAACTGAACAAAGGGGATTGGTGTCTCCTATGGATAGAGGTCCATGAACTTGAGCATAGGGGATTGGTGTCTCCTTTGGGTTGGTGCCCATAAACATTGTAATAGGGAATTGGTTCCCAAGAGATTGGTTGAGAAAATTTATAAGAAATATTTTCTCCATGGATGTAGCCCACATTGGGTGAACCACGTTAAATTTGTGTCTCTCATGTGTGTGATGATTTGTGCATTGTTTCATTTACTGCATTGATATTATTGTTGTTATCATTTGGAAAGAAAAGTAAAAGTTTTGATCTTATACTGTTCACCCCCCTCTCAGTATAAGCTTGTGTTCTTCAATTGGTATCAGAGCGGGTTCCTTCAGGGAAGCCTAACAGCTTGAAGGAAGATCTTACAGGAACACAGATGGCTAATCAGGAAGGATTTTCAACACATAGAGCTCCATTGTTTGATGGGACTAATTATGCTTTCTGGAGTGTGAGGATGAAGATATTTTTAATGGCACAAGGATTTGATACATGGCATTCAGTTGAGAATGGGTACACACCACCTGCAACTCCTCCCATAGATATAAGTGGTAAGAAACTATATGAAAATAATGCCAAGGCAATGAATGCAATTTTAAGTGGATTACAGGAATCTAAGTTTGTAAAAGTCATGCACAACAAATCAGCAAAAGAAATGTGGGATAAGCTACAGAATACATATGAAGGAGATGACAAGGTTAATATGGCAAAACTTCAAACTCACAGAAGGAAGTTTGAAGACTTGAAGATGAAATATGAGGAAAATATTGCTAGATACTTACTTCGTGTTGATGAGGTTGTTAATACCATTCATGGACTTGGAGAAAATATTGAGGATTCTACTATTGTTCAGAAAATTTTAAGATCACTTCCCATGAGGTATGATGCAAAGGTTTCTGCAATAGAAGAAATGAAGGATCTCACAACTTTAAGGATAGATGAACTACATGGGATTCTCACAGCTTATGAGATGAGAACAGAAAAGGATCAAACATCCAAAAGGGAGGCAACATTCAAAGCTTCAAATAAGGCAAAGGATAAAGAATCAGAATCAAGTGATGAATCAAGCAGTGAAGAAGAGGTAAATTTTGTAAGAAGAAATAAGAAGGGTCCAAGGAAACACAAGAATATGCAGACTGTGAAATATTTTAGTTGTGGCAACATTGGTCACTATGCAACTTATTGTCCACAAAATGGATATAGTAGCAGTGAAGATGAAAAAGAATACAAGAAAAAGAAAGAAAGAAAATTTGGTTATGAAAAGAAAAATAGGCATGGTCAAGGCAAGCATGAAAAGAAGATCTTTCAAAGACACAAGAAAAGTTTTTATGTTGAAGAAGCAAGCAGTGCTTCAAGTGACAATGATGAAAGTCTCTCAGATAGTGAAGAAGAAGAGATTCTATTTTTGGCAATAGAAGAGGAAGAGGATACTCCCATTAAATACCAAGTAGAAAAGAAAGAGAATACTCCTGTTGAAAACCAAGTAGAAGAGAAAGAAGATGCTCCTATAGTTGAAGACCTAGAAAAAGAGAAAGATTCAGAAAAGGAAGAAGAAGCCACAGTTGATATGGAAAAGGAACTTATTGTTGAACTTGATGAGTTGAAAAGGGAGAACTTAAGATTAAAAGCTCAAGTACAGGAGGATGAGAAAACAAAGGCAAAGCTTCTACAAGATCTCACTGATTTAAGAGTTAAGGTTGAAGAGGCAAGAAGAGTTGAAGAAGGTATGGCTGAAAAGTTAAAAACAAAAGAACTAGAATGTGAAAGACTAGAACATGAAGCTAACATTCTAAGGAAGGGACTTGAGAAATTCAACAATAAGATATATCAGTTTAGGAAAATCTCTAAATATTTGGATGATATTATCAAAACATAGAGATCTCCATTTATGAAGACTGGACTTGGCTTTGAGGAAGATCAAGAAGTACAAAAAGGGGAGTCAAGCTCAAAAGAAAAAGAAGTTTCAAAGGAAGTGATAAAAGAAGAAACCAAGACCTATGTTGATGAGTTAAGAAGTGGAAGCATCAAAGAGGAAGAAAATAATGCACAATCAAGGAACATGGATCATCACAGAAAAGACAAGGAAAGAACCATGAGATCACACTCTCCAAGGCAAGATAAATATTTCTTCCAAGGATATTGCTACTCATGTAATATTTTTGGTCATAGAGCTATACATTGCAGGGTTCATGGTAAGAATGATTTTGGCTTCATCAAGAGGAACTTCAATTCATTTGCACCTTTCAAGAATTACAATATCAGATGTTACAATTGCAATAATTATGGGCATAAAGCAAAGTGGTGTAGAACAAAATTTCAGGAACTTCCAAAGACTAGCAAGAAGAAGGATAGCCAAAAGGTTCAAAGAGGTATGACTACAAAGATATGGAAAAATATTGAAAGAGAAGAAGAGCATTGTAAGTTGGGAGTAGGTTTACTCCCATCCCAAAATTGATCACCTCAAGAAAGGAGGTGGTGAGGGGGCTATGCTAAGTGTCTTATATTTAGCCCCAAGGAGCCCTTTGCCATTGATGTCAAAGGGGGAGAGAATTCAGTAAGGGGGAGCAGCTTCTCAGGGGGAGCAATTTTGGAATCCAGTTGCAGTAAAAGGAATATTTTTTTATAAGGGTTGCCATCAATGACAAAGGGGGAGATTGTTGGAAATATTGAGTACATTGAGTTGTCATTGATGTCAAAGGATTGATGCCAAAAGGTGCATAATATTTAAGGTAGGAATATTCTTCAAGGTTGATGAATTTATGAGGTTGGACAGTTTCTCAAGGCAATATTGTTTTAAAGGAAAATATTATAATATTTAAATATCATGTTTAATATTATACAGAA
Source organism: Wollemia nobilis (assembly GCA_028583015.1). NCBI lineage: Eukaryota > Viridiplantae > Streptophyta > Pinopsida > Araucariales > Araucariaceae > Wollemia > Wollemia nobilis. The sequence continues at coordinate 908,770 of JAQPPZ010011269.1, read as the reverse complement.
AAGGTTTAAGAGAATTGGGCCAAAAGGTTTAACTACTTGAGACAAAGGATTTAAAAATATAAAGGTTTGAAGGTATGGGTCAAAAAGGTTTAAATCTACAAACTTTAAATGATGAGGATGTGAGGGAAGTTATCAAGTTTCGAGTGATGGTGAATGAATATTTGGGTGGTGCCACAGAAGCAGGCGGGAAGTAGAAGGATGGGTCAAAGTGGTCAAATAGCGGTACACAATTGTGTAGAAATACCACTTACCATCCAACGGAGAATGAAACAACAGGTAAGCCACTCATCGGCATAGCGAGTAGCCATAATCGAAACATCAAGGGGAAAGATCCCCTAGAAAAATTAGTTGACAACATCAAGAAGAATGGGTAAATCTCCTTTGTGGAGCTTCTCCAAGGGAAACCTAGACTGTCTACTATCGCTCCAAATGGCTTCGTAACACAAGGATGTGATGTATTTTACCCTAAATAGGTCATGGATGGATTCACCACTTGAGACTCATTTCCCTAATAAGGAAGTTCGTCATAGGGCACCCAGATATGGACTCAATCCGGTGTTGGGAGGCAACCAAATGGAAGACTCTAGGAAGTTTGGAGTTATCCGCAATGTCCAAGGGATTTTTTATGATTCAACTCAACACTAGGGAGGATGCAGAATGCATCTTGTCAGGAGGCCCTTGGTTCTTCAGGAGAAGAAGCCTTTTTCTCCGTAAATGGAAACCAAAATTTGAACTAGAATGCTAGAGCATAAAATATGCTCCCATATGGTTCTAGCTCCCAAACCTCCCCACCCACTTTTTCTATGAAGAAGCACTCCAAGGAATAGCCCAGGAAATCAGAGAATTGGTTTCCATCGACCCGACTACCCGTGTCAGGACTCACTTCACACAAGCTCAAATTTGCATCAACATAAACCTGGAATTGTAGCTCCCATATCATCCAAACCTAATTTATGAGGATTATTGAATAAGGCAACCACTGGAATTCGATAACAAACCCGTATTATTCTCAGAGTGCCAAACTCAAGGACATTTTCCATCCGAATGCCCCAAATGCAAATATGCGAAGAGTGTTATCCAGATCGTGGCCCACCCAGATCAAGGTGAAACTCAAAAGTTGAATACTAGAATAGGTCAGAGCCTGAATCACTCGAGTAAGCAGCACACCCGTCCCACCCAAGCAAAGAAGTGTAAAAGGCAAGTAATATGTTCTCTTCCTCAAATAAATTCAATTTACTTAACAGTTATATTTCCATAGAGATGCTAGAGGAAGAGGAGCTTCCTGGTGAGGCCCTCCCTATTTCTAATCCTACCCTCCACCCTTGCCCTAACACCAGCTCTCCCCTGGAAGACACCTTTCCCCACCCCTCTCCCTGTGCCCCTCGCCCCCTCCCTCCACCTATTCCATTCCTCGAAGCTCTCCTCCCAAACCCCCTCTGTCTCCAACATCCCCATCCTCATTATCCCCTACTTTTGGGAATGGGTCACCCACCTCTCCAACTAAACCCTACAATGCCAAAATTACTAGTGATGACTCTTCTCAAGAGTCCCCTGAACCCTGGAGCTCAAAGCAAACACGAAGCTTCAAAAAATCCTATATTGATGTAGGAGGTGAAAGGAAGAAGGGAAGACCATCTGGCATAGATCAAATAAGTCATGACACAGTTGAGGACATAGCCAACGACACCCAAAAAACCCTATTTCAAGAATTGGGAAGTGCCAATGGAGAAGAAAGTAATAAACCCAAACCCCCTACACAACAAGGCAAGGGGGGTAGAAAACCCTTCAAAATTTCCAAATGAAAGTCCTCTCTTGGAATGTGAGAGGACTCAATGGGGCAGCCAAACAAATATTGGTTGTTTCCATGAGGAAAGAATCAAACCCCATAATTTTCCTTTTCCAAGAAACCAAACTAGATGATCACTGGTCTCCGAGGGTTGCCAAGATCATCTGGAAAAAATGTGAATATGCTTACACTCTAGCTTTAGGCACCTCAGGTGGTCTCCTTTGCCTATGGGACCCAGCCAAAGTCGAAGGTAGAGTTATCTCAGGTGAAGGATACCTATCCAACATCTTCTTTCATTATCACTGCTCCCAACACTCATGGGTCATGACCAACATCTATGCCCCCAACACACCGCAGGGTAGAGTGGCTTTGTGGAACAACCTCACCCATATGAGATAAGATTTTAACAACATTCCCTGGGTCATAGCAGGGGATTTCAACTCCCCCTTGCACTATTCAAAGAAGAGAGGAGGTACATACATAACTCCCAGAACCATAAATGACTTGGCATAGTTCATAGATTCAAATGCCCTTATGGATGTACAGTTGAGGGGATATCGATTCACATGGAGCAACAGAAGGAAGGGAGATCACCTCATCCAAGAATGCCTAGAACACTTTTTACTATCTCAAGAGGTGCTCCCCCTCTTCGAAGATGCCAAACTATAGGCTCTCCTAAATATAGGGTCTGACTATAGCCATCTCATTTTCAAAACTATGAGCAAGCTATAGCTCAAGAATCCTTTCAGGTTAGAGTCTATGTGGACTCAACACCCTGACCTCAAAAACCAGATTACTGGGTGGTGGAATGAAAATTTCCCTAGGACTATCACAAATTAGTTAATATAGAAACTCTGGCTAATCAAAGCAAAATTAAAGGTCTAGAACAGGGAGGTTTTCAAGAATATCTTTGAAAATAAGAACAACATCAAAATTAGGCTCAAGCAGATTGAGGATAGGTTTTAGCAAGGTCAGGGGAATGACAACCTCAAGGAAGAGGAATAGATTCTGCTTTCAAAATACCACAACACCCTACGAAAGGAAGAGATGTTCTAGCATCAAAATACCACTAGATTCGGGATGAAGCTATCTACCACTTAAAAAATCTACTATATTCCCTCCCTCTGCCTCCGATCAGGCCATGGATACCCTCCTTGAGAACATCCCTAGCTCCATTACCGAGGCTATGAAAAATCTACTCACCAACCCACTTACCCATAAGGAAATCCACCAGGCCCTATTTTCCATGCAACCAGATAAAGCTCCAGGTCCTGATGGGTTTTCCCCTAGGTTCTTCCAAACCTACTAGGACATCGTGGGCCCTGATATGTGCCTTGCTATTACCAAAATGCAGCTCACCAAAACCATTCCTAGGGATTTCAATTCCACCTTCCTTGCTCTCATCCCCAAAGGGCCCATATCCTAATCTATGTCTGATTATCGCCCCATCAGTCTCTACAACATGATTTACAAGATTTTTTCCAAATCCTTGACTAGCAGACTTATTGAGATACTCCATTCCATCATCTATCCCTACCAAGGTAGTACTATTAATAGGTGGAACATTTTTTATGGTGTCATCACTATCCATGAGCTTATCCACTCTACCCATCACTCCAACACCTCTACCTTTTTCCTCAACATGAACAAAGCCTTTGATAGAGTTAACCAAGAGTTTTTGATCAAAATGCTTCTCAAGTTTGGTTTTCATGAAAATTGGGTAAATCTGATCTCAAACTGCATCTCCTCTTCATGGTTCTCTATCCTTGTCAATGGGTCAGCAATTGGGTATTTCCCAAGCACCAGAGGATTAAGACAAGGAGACCCGCTTTCCCCCATTCTCTTCATCATTCTGGCTGAGAGTCTGGGAAGAGCCATCAAGTGCACCTACACTAAAATACTGATCTCAGGCATAAAGGCAGCCACCAGTCTCCCACCTTCCACCCATCAATAATTTTTTGACGACACTCTGCTGGCCATGGCCACCTCTGTCTCTGAGGCCAAGACCATCAAGGCTATCCTCAACTTATATGAAGAAGCAGCTAGGTAGAAAATCAACTTCACCAAGAGTAAACTCTACTTCATCAACACTCCAACCAAGAGATAGGTTAAAATTATAGGCATTATGGGATGCACCATTGTTGTTCTTTCGACCACATACCTGGGACTCCCCATGTTCAAGGGTAGACCAGTCAAGACTATGTGGAACAATGTCACAGAGAAATTCCACAAGAAATTGGAAGGCTGGAAAGGGGTACTCCTTTCCCAAGTAGGCAAGGCAACCCTGGTAAATTCTGTCCTTCAAAGTATCCCTGTATACTTTCTATCAGTCTTCAAAATCCCAGTGGTAGTGAGTGAAGCCATAGAAAATATTCAAAAGCAATTCCTCTAGGCAGGTAATGAAAGCTAGTGGAAGTTCCACCTGATGGCCTGGGCTAAGGTCTGCACACCAAAAAACATAGGTGAGCTAGGCCTACATTGGTTAGCTATCATGAATTAGGACCTTCTACCCAAGCATCCATGGAAATTTTTCATGAATGTAAATCTGGAGTGGGTTTCTATTGTCAAAATAAAGTACTTGCAACATCACTCCTTCAGGGATGAAGGAATTCCCTGCAATGGTTCCCACTTTTGGCAATCCATAACTCTCACTAAGCATCTCCTCCATCAAGGGACAATATGGCAGCTAGGATATGGTTGTGATATCAAATTCTGGTGTGATACATGGGCTAGGGACAAACTCCTAATCAAAGACCCTAACATCATTGCAATCAAGCATATTACGGATAGTAAGTATGGGCCCAAGGTAGCTGATTTCGTCTCCATAGAGCAAGGGAATCACAGATAGAAGTATATTTAGTTCAGAATCATAAATGCTACCATAAAAAAAGCCCTTGCATCCATTTAGGCTGTCCTCAGGGTAAATTCCATTCCCTAGTCCCATAAGGGAGATGAACTATTCTGTAAAGCTACCAATGATGGGTGGTTCTCTGTTGGATCTATGACACGGTTGGAAGAGTGCCCTCCCAAGCATCCCAAAATTAGTGATAACTCAACCATAGCCAGAAGCATTTGGCTAAAGCACTTGATTTTAAAAGTGGCTCATTTCTATTAGCTCATAGTGCACAATAGAATCCTAACCATGGATAACCTAATTAGAAGGGGAGTCATAGTTCCCAACAGATGCTACCTCTATTGTCAAGCATGGGAATCCACCCAACATATCCTCCTCGAGTGCCCCTTCACCTGGGATGTCTTCTCCTCCTTGTTAAATAGATTCTATGTCACCTGGGTTTGGTCCAAGTCCATCCTGGACATGTTCAACCAGTGGCCCTGTGTCTTCAAAAATCCAAGACTCAGGTTCCTCTGGCAAGCTCTTCTCCACCATGCGATCTAGAAAATATGGTTGGAATAAAATAACCGCATCTTCAATGAGACCCCCCGTAATTCTGATTCAGTGGCCAACAGAGCACTATCCTTTGCCATCAAGAATTCTAGTCTCATCTCTTGCACTGATATCCCAACTTTTGGGATTGATTCCCTCTTGTTTGTGTCACTGGGGATATCCTCATATTGCACCAAATCTCAGAATCCCCCCATTTCTAGGGATAATGCCAAGTGGATTCCCCCATCCTGGGGCTGGCTCAAAGCCAAATTTGATGGAGCATCCAAAGCCAACCCAGGGGAAGCAAGTGCTAGAGAATTCATCAAGGATCACAGTGGCAATATCATCGTGGCCTTCACCAAAAATTTGGGGATCCAAACCAACAACTATGTAGAAGCTTGAGCGCTATGGAGAACCATCGAGATAAGTAGATCTCTATCCAAACCAATCATGTTTGAAGGTGATTCAATTGTAGTAGTTGGTCACATTACCAATAATAGCAAGGGTGGATGGAACATCCATAACATTATCCAGGAGTGCCAAGCCTCCCTTAGTCATCACACTCGAAGCATGATCAGTCATGTCTTTAGAGAAGCCAACAAGGTGGCAGACCTCCTGGCCAATAGAGCGGTCAACCAAACCACCATGATCATTTGGGAAGTTGACTTCCCTCAAGATATCATCATGAAATCCAACCATGATGTGGAGTGTAGTTGCGATATGCAATGTTAGCTACCATGAAGGTATTTTGTCAATACCATTGGTGTTCTTGTTTAACACCAGACTCATATGTGGAAACACCCCAAAAGGTGGCTCTTGTTGCCACGACGGTGTTTTATCAACACCAAGGATGATTTCTCTTAACATCATGAAGCTTTGGAATTCCTCTCCCTCCATAATTTTTCAAAATATTGTCAATCCATTCTCTTGTGTGGTTCATTTGGCCCATGTCATCAACCCTAATCATCTTATTTTTTTCCATCATTTTTGCCTCCTCGCTCATCTGGCCTTGTTTTACCCCATCGATCGACACCCATTCACCCTGGACCATCAAGTATCTAGCGACTTCCCTAGCCCATCAGGTATCTGATATCTTCATTGGCCCATCAATTATTTGGTAGCTTCCCTTCTCACTCCCCTAGCCCTAAGCATTCTTTGGAATCCATCCACATCATTGAGACCAATCCCCCCCATCCCCCATTCTATTTGATCCTCCCGTATCCTGATTCCCCTACTAGTTCCCCCTTAATAAAAACCACCAAAGCACAAACCATCAACGAGAAAGTTGTTTCCCCCGCCTCCTCTCCCAAGGCCAAAACTCACCCAGGAAAGTGTTTGAGAAGCAAGTGAAATGTGGTTCGCCCCTCCCAAAAATAATAAAATCCTAAAGGCTCTAGTCCCAAAAAATGAGTGGTCAACGCCCATCCCTTGATGTCATCAACAACAACGGTGAAGACCAGATCAGCAACACCGGAGTTAAGCTCCACATTGTTGCTCTCAACCACATCCATGAAGTGATAGATCATCTGAAGATAGCCACCAACATCATATATGAAGGTAGTGCCATCCTCTCCAATGTGATTATAGAATTGTAGGATTCTTAGCTATGCTCCAAGCCCTCCTGCTTGCTGATCAGAAATATAATGTGCAATAAGAGGAAGGAAAGGAGTCCCAGTAGATCGGTAAGTGGATGTCAGGAAACTAGATTATCTATGACTGTAGTGATTTCTCCTTGGTTTTTTTTTTTGGTGTTGTTGGTCGTGAATGGCCTAGGTAGTAGGGGGTCAAACCCCCAGTTGTTTTTTGTAAGTTTGCTTCAGTTATGTACTATTGGCACTTTGCATGCCCACTGTAATAGGGTCGGGACCCTTCAACCCAAGCTATAAATAAATTTTTTACTTACAAAAAAAAAAGCTTTAAATAAAAAGGTTTAAAGGTTGAGACTAAGGGCTAAAATAAAAAGGTTTAAAATATTGAAGACTAAGTTTTACATGGGCCACAAGTTTACATTATTTTATTCAAAATGTTTTAAGATAACTATGGGCCTAAAAGTTTATGTTATAATATTTTAATTAAATATTATAAATAAAGTTAAAAAAAAAGGTTTTGAGGTGCCAACATATTTTGAAATGCAAGGATGCACCGACGTGTTGGAGCTTCAAATATTTTAGCTTATGCATATAAATACTTGTCATTTATCCTCCATTTGTTGACCACAAGCTTTGATATGAAATATACTTGTGTGTTATATGTGAATGGTAGAACGTAAGATATACAACGAAAATTAAAAGTGTACAAGATCTAGAAATGATTTATCTGAGTACATACATGCTACATTTAACCCAACTAGGGTAGCCCAGTGGTTGGTTGGCTTGCATGAGCACTTTTAGAGGAAAGGTTGCAGGGTCAAAACCCTTGGATGCTATTTTTCTATGTAGATAAGGTTTTGATTTGTGTGCGGAGAAAAGAGTTAAGTTCGGTGGTACCCTTTTGGTTTCAGTGGCTGTGCTAGCACAACTGGTCACATGCACTTGGGAAAGCACTGCATCGAGGAGGTTGTGGTTTCAAGTCACGTTGTGCATGAGGTATTTGAAATTTTAATTTGCATTGATTTGACTTGAGGTGGTCGTAAAATTTTACAAGGATCTTAAGTTATTTAATTTTGATTTGAATTGGACTGAGTAGGAGCTATAAGGTGTGCAATATTTGTTTGATTTTTGTATTGTGTATAAGGAGTTTATATTTGCAATATTTTAGTGGGATTTTTATGGTGTAGTAAGAAATTTGAAAGCTGTATGTTGTATAGTGCATAAGAGGGTTAATTTTTGCATAATCAAAGTGGGAGCTTTATGGTGTATTATGATTTGAAAATTATATTGTTGTCTAAGTGTGAGAAGAGTTTACTTTTGCAATATTAAAAGAGGGAGTTATAAGGTATATTAGGAGCTTTTTGCTGATTGTATTTTTTCTTGATATTTTGAAGGATTTGGTTCATTATTAAAAGACTTTATCTTTTGAAACCAAGAGTTTTTTTTTGGTAAGATAATAAATTTCATTAAGGGGGCATTTGAAATGCACCCCAACACCTTAGAACAACACAAAATAAATGGATGTAGGAATAAACAAAAATACATCCTGGAGAGGCAGAAAAGAGAAAAGGATGCGAGAAAGTCCAAAATGCATCCTTAGAGGAACAAGGAAAAGACAAATACTAACAAATTAAGAACAAAGGGAAGGAAAACCCCAAAGGGTCAAAAACAGTAGCAAGGAAGGCAATTACTCCACGGTAGGTGCCTTAGTAGTTTCCTTTTCATATTCCTTGGTTTCATCCTTGGGCAATTCCTTGAAGACTTCCTTTGCTATTTCAACGACATCGTCATCATTTTATTAGGATTTGCCATCAACAGTTGAACTCGTAGGGGCTTCCTCATAGAATGTGTCACAGAAAAACAAAAAATTAAACACATTTTTATGCACTTTCAATTGCAATATGGCTTTCTCCATAGCATTCCAGGCGATATCTAGATGGGCAATGGTAGCATACGTGGTTTGGATTACTAATTTGTATAGATATTTTTCAACAGGGTCATTGGGGTCATCCTCACCCCCTTCCTTAACCTTATATGGGCTCTGAGAAACATTTTTCTTAATCTATTGGGAACTCCTTGTGGTAGTAAATTCCACCTTAGCCTTTTTCTTAGTACTGAGAGAGTCCTAGAATTTAACTTTCTTGCCCTTTCTTTTGGTACCTCTCATATTAGAGGGAGGTGTGGGGGAAGTGTCTTCCTCAGTGTTTTCCTAGAAGGTAATATTTCCTTTAGGAAATTTCTATAGCAGATAAGCATAAAGGATCTTGAACAGGCCCTAGTGATAAGACCAAGCTTCCTCCTTCTTGGCTCGAGTAGAAGTTATAGTGTAATACATAGAAAGATACAAGAATTTTGGAATATTGAGAAATTTTGCGTCTTTGAAATGATTCACAAAATAAAGGTGGAAACTACAAAGTTGTGACTCAGGATATAATGTATTACATTACTGGCTTCATTACCTTATTCCATGGCATAGGTATATCCTTGCGAAATAAACCCAAGAGTTATAGAGCATTATTTTGGGATATTATTGTGCACATATTTTGAAAGGGTTTATGTGGATTATTTGAAAAGGAGCTTTGCTAACTTGTTTTGAAGTGGCCAAATAAAGGGAGTTATTTTGAGACAGGTTTTTGAGGGCACATCTTAATCAAGGTAGTTTTAGAGGTATGTTATTTTAACTCCTTATCAAGGTGGATTATTTGAAAGAAAATAGTTTTAAGTCACAAGGTGGAGATATAAGGATTAATTTTATGTGCATCGTTGGAAATATAAATGCTAGTGTGAAAGCAATGGTGTGCATCATTGCTGAATGAAATTGGAAACACATATGCTAGGGTTTGAGAACAAAGTTGTACATCATTGTTGAATTAAATTTGAAACATATGTGCTCGGGTTTGTGAACAAGTTGTGTATTATTGTGATTGATATTGAGAGGAAATTTGCAAGGATTAAAGACCAGTTTTTGAAATTAAACCTATGCATTGTTCATGTTTGAAATTGGAAATAAATTTATAAAAATTATAGATTAGTTTGAAAGCAAACATGTGCATTGGTTTTGAGTAATATTTTAAATAAAAGGGCAAGAGTTATAGATCAGTTTTGTGAAGCAAATTTGTGCATATTCATGATTGAATTTGTGAGTAGATGAAAAGAACAGACTTGTGGATTGCTCATAATTGACATTGTGAGTAGATGAGAAATACCTGTAAATTGTGATTGGTATTGAAGTAAAGGTGCAAATCAATAATAACCAGGTCAATTATCAAGTGCTAGACTAGATCTACATTTAGAATGCAATAAATGTGAGACATGTGAAAGCGATAGACTTAATGAATGTGAAGAACATATTGAGAATTTTTTAGTGCATATCATTCTCTATATGTTCAAGAGGTTAAATGAATTTTGGGTAGAATATATCTAAACTAATTTATTCAAAGAAATAACTTTTGAGAAAGATATATGAAGTTGTTTTTATCCAAGAATTGGAAATGTTTGAGCAATTTCCATGAGCAGTATTGATGTAAATATAATAAGGTTTGTTTGAGGTAGATTTGAGTTGGTTTGAGCAGTGATAGTAAGCTGATTTGAGTAAGCCTTGTATGAAGACTTGGAGCATATTTAAGGAAGAAATGTGAGTTGGATTGAGCATGCATTATGGACAAGTTTGAGCAATGATTTGAGTAGGTTTTAAGAGCTATATTAAGAAGGCCTTATGAGCATATTAGAGTAGGTTTTGGAGAATAATTAAGTAAAGCCTTATGTGTAGGCTTGGAGCATAATTAAGCAAGTTTTGGTGAGCAAATTTGAGTAAGTCTTGTGTGTATACTTGGAGCAGATCTAAGTTGATTTGAGAGTAGGTTTTGTAGTAGAATTGAGCAAGCCTTGTGGAAAGGCTTGAAGTAATGTAGAGGGGATTGAGGTCTCCGATGAATAGAGATCCATGAACCATAGCAGAGGGGATTGAGGTCTCATGTGGATAGAATTCTACAAACTATAAAAAGGGGATTGGTGTCTCCTGTGGATATATTTCCATGAACTTAAGAATAGGGGATTGGTGTCTCCTTTGGGTTGGTGCCCATAAACATTGTAATAGGGAATTGGTTCCCAAGAGATTGGTTGAGAAATTTTTAAAAAAATATTTTCTTCGTGGACGTAAACCACATTGGGTGAACTACATTAAATTTGTGTCTCTCATGTGTGTTATGGTTTGTGAATTGTTTCATTTACTACATTGATATTATTAATTTTATCATTTGGAAAAAAAAATAAAAATTTTGATCTTATATTGTTCACCCCCCTATCAGTATAAGCTTGTGTTCTTCACTTTCTCCCTCGATGATTTTTCTACCTTATGACACTCTTGCTTTCAGGTGGCTTCCGCCTTGTATTCTACCTTCAACACTTTATCTCAATGCACTTTTTCCTTCATATGGCTTTGGATTTTACCTTGTATTTTGCCTTCTACTCTTATACATTCACATGGCTTCAATTCTACATTGGCTTGTTGATTGTTATTTGTCTCAAGATATTTATATCTTATTCTGTTTATCTTTCAGTCTTCTTCCTTTATTATTTAAGTCTTATCTTATTATTTGGGCTTTCTTTCTCTTATTCTTTGGACCTTATTTCTCTTATTCTTTGGATTTTCCCTTATTTTTGCTTGCATTCTCTTATCCATTTAACTTCAAGCCCCTTTCTTTGATTATTCTTTGGAACCTACATATCTTCTCTATATTCAAGCCTCATTTCTTTCCTTTAATAAGGGGCTTATATATATGGCCTCTTTTCTATTTCCTATAAGGGCCTTTATTATTTGGACCTCTTTTCTCAAAGGATCTCCTCCTTGACCTCTTGGGTCTATATCTACTATATTGGTTTCTTGAACCAATTTCAAGGTCAATATGACCTGAATCTTCTATCTCTATCAAGGTCTCACTTCAAGATCTAAAAACTCTTATGTCAAGGTCTATATTCAAGACCTGAATCCACTATGTCAAGGTTTACCTTCAAGACCTGAATCCACTATGTCAAGGTTTACCTTCAAGACTTGAATCCACTATGTCAAGGTCTACCTTAAAGACCTAAATCAATTAATAGTATTGCAACTTAAATCAATCTCTACTTGATGAAATATTTCTACCTTCTTCTTGCAATTGAAGATGAAAGTCTTCTCTATTCGTTGTAGGAAGCTTCTCACTCTTATTATGACTAATATATACCATATCAATGTCTTAGGTTGCACCTAAGAACTCAATATTCAATTTCAAGGTGACTATAAACTTTCTTGATTCTCTATTAAATATGAAGATGACTTTATTGTATCGAATCCTTCAACTTTCTCTTGATTTGATAGGAATTAGTATTAAGAATTATCTATGTCCTTGAAATCCTTTCTGATAACAAAGGTTGACTATTTCCCTATAATTATAAACTATCTTAAAGTTAATTCCCCTCAATATAAATCTTTATCTTCATCGATTATCCTTCAAACTAGTGGAAAGACTCTATAGTCGAGTCCTAGTCTTCATAAGTTGCTTTTACAACTATGGAAAGACTAGTATTTTCTTACTTTCACCTTAAAATAGAGTTATATGCAACTAAACAAATTTACCTTGTGCAAGAAACTTCTTATTATAGCTTTGATACCACTAATGGCTTTTGAAGCCTTAATATTAATGTAAACTCATAGGATAAAATTCACAAGATCAAATATATGATATCCGAAATATAGTAATATCAATATAAATATGTAAATGGAATAATATGAGCCGACTAATATTTATATCAAGGCTTATAGTATATCAACTAACATTCATTAATAAGCAGAAATATGAATGTAATATCCTGAATCATACATGTACAAAGCATGTAGCACAACTTACAATATTAGTTTCTCAAATATTGCAATATTTAATACTCCTCTTCCTCTTACAAAATGTATCATAAAACTCTATTACAATGATTATAACAATGATATTTATACTCGCTATGATCACTATGAATGTTATATTCAATATGCTTATCCATGGAGTAATATATAGCCATTGTAGAGTGACTATTTGGTTACTTGACTATTCCTTTCCTTATGCCAAGTATCATAACTCTTAGCTTACCTAATTGACACTTTCTAACACATGACTCTATCTTGTATGCACACCTATACATGAATCTTCACTTAGAACTCTCTAATATAAGAACACTTGTGAACACTTACATATAAGACACTTGTGCACATATACACACATCACACTTGCACACTTACTCACATGACACATGCATTTCTTACACGTACACACATGACACTTATGCATTTTATACACATTATCACATTACATAATTATTTATTCACACTCTAATTTAAGACTTGACCCTAGTATAATATTTACAAGGTGGACCATGAAGATACCATGGTGGTACATTAACATGTACCAAATAATGTAATATTCTCCAAAATTCACTCTATGGAAAAGAGTGGGAAGATTAGTCTCTTCCTAAAACTTGACATGAACAAAGCCTATGATAGGGTCTCTTGGGATTACTTGCTAAGATTCTTGACCAAATTTGATTTCCTCCAAAAATAGATAAATATTTCCAAGGAATGTATCTCATCAACAATGGTCTATGTCATTGTTAATGGAATATCCATAGGGTATTTTAGGAGCCACAAAGGTTTACACCAAGGAGATCCCTTCGTCTCATGTCTCTTTATATTTTTGGTAGAAGACTTAGGGATAACTATTAAATTTATCTCTATCCTTGGGTCTATTGAGGGAATCATACCTTCTTTATCCTTCAATCCAGTCTCCTATCAAGAATTTGTGTACAACACAATCTTGGCCACCAGGTCCTCATTTTTGCAAGCTAAAGAGATCAAGAAAATCCTTAGCATTTATGAGAAATTAGTAGGGCATAAAGTCAAATTCTTGAAGAGTAAAGTGTTATTTCTCAATACTCTTAGAATTCAAGAAAGAATTGTTCAAATTCTTGGATGTGATATTATGAATTTTCCCTTGGTCTGCCTGGGGATGCTCCTTTTCAAGGGTAGAATAAATGAAGGACTCTAGGATCTAGTTCTTGAAATAATTCAAAAGAATTTGGTAGGATGGAAAGGGGTGCTCCTTAGTCAAGCTAGTAAAACACAAATAATTTAATCCACCCTTCAAAGTATCCCTATGTTCTTCTTGTCCTTATTCAAGCTACCAAAAAAATATGTCAAAATATTAAAAAAATTAGAAGACATTTTTATGGTCTACATCAAAAAATAGGAAGAGATTCCCCTAGTGTCTTAGGAGTATGTTTTTTTCAAGAAGGAAGTTAGAGGTCTTGGGCTCAGGAAGTTGAGATAGGTGAACCAAGCTCTATTTTCAAAACTAGGTTGAAGACTATTGAAATAGGAGGACATGGGTTGGGTTCACATTCTCACTGCTAAATACCTTAGTCAGGAAAGGAAATTTTTGAGGTACCCAATCTCCCAAATGGGTTGAATTTTTAGAAAAAACTCTTTAAAACTAAAAGTCTAATCCAATTAGGTATGATATGGATATTGGGATCAGAGACTAAAATTGACTTCTAGAGATATCCTTATATCTTGGATACACCCCTAATATTCAACCCAAACTTGGTTGTCTTGGAGCCAATCACTACCCAGATATTTGATAATAAAGTTTAGAATTTATCAAAGAGAGACAAGGAAGAAAATGTTGGAAACCTATCCATATCATGGACCTAGATCCCAGAGGGAAGTAGGCCATTAGAGACATTTCTAGAATGTTAAGAACCCAATATATAAAGAACTATGATGTAGAATACTCTTTGATCTAGAAAGTGGAAAAGAATGATTTATTCTCTATTAGATTGACATACTATTTGACAAAGGATGATTGTGAGGGTTGGATCCCAGTGAACCAAATATGGTTCAAAAATATCACACCTAAAATTAATTTCTTATTCTAGTTGGCTATTCATAACAAGATCCTTACAATTAAAAAATATCTAGCAAAGAGTCTTGGCCATTCCTAATAGATGCTACCTTTGTGAATCCAATTGAGAAGATACAAATCATATTTTCTTGGAGTGCCCCTTCTCCTAGGAGATTTTTAATATCCTCCTTAGAAGCTTTGAAGTTTCTTGGGTGACTTCTAACAACATGGATGAGATGTGCATCCAATGGTATCCCCCCTTCAAAGGTAATCAGATGAGCACCCTTTGGAAGTTGAGTTATCCGTATTTCATATGGGGAGTTTGGAAGGAATGAAATAACAAAGTTTTTAAAAATTTAAAAAGAGATCCCAAGTTAGTTGGTTTTAGAATCATTGATACTCTAGTAGAAAATATTTCCAACCTCCATTTTAGTAAAGAGTGAGAAAGTGAATCTAAAACCTGAATTGTAGAGAAACTTGGGCTTCCTAATAGGAAGAATCACATGCTGAAGCAAGGGAATATTGATCGCTCTCAAGTTAGATGGAAACCCCCACCTCATGGCTAGTTAAAGCTAAGTTTTTATGGGACTGCAAAAGGGAATCCTATAATATTTGGAGAGAGGAGGTGATAAAAATCAATAAAGGAAAATTCTTCTTGCTTATGCTAAAAACCTAGGTTTCCAAACTAGCCACTTTGCAAAAGCTAGAGCCCTTAATCAGGGTGTTAATTTACTGGGGGGATTGAATAAAAACAAGATTATAATAGAAGTAAATTCTTTGAATATCATCAATATCATGAAAGAATATCAACTTCCTACCAATAATATTGAATATTTCTTGGAGGAAGCAAAACAAAATATCCAACTTTTGGAGAACTCCTAGGTCAAACATATGTATTGTGAAGGAAATAGGGTTGTTGACTCTATGACTAATCTTGGTCTTCATCAGGAAACCCTCATGGTGTAGAGATACAGGTTCCCCTAGGAACTTACTCATATCATAGCTAAGGAATCTATTATCACCTCCTCTTGATGGTAGAATTTATTGTCCTCTTGTGGTTATTAATAGAAATGATTTTAGTGAGGTGGAGGTTTATCCCCTATCCTATGTAGATTGCTATCACCATCATGGGTTGTTTGCATTTTAAACCTATACATTTTCATTGTTTTTTTGGTGATATGAGTCAAATGGATGTGATGAGCTGGTTTAGGAAGGGCCCCAACCACTTTATTATCACGTTTAAGGAGAATCAATTCATTTTTACTCCAAGTTGCTATGCCACCTTTGGAAATAGGTTATTAATTTTTTGGAGCAATAGAGTTGATCATTACATGAGGCTAATTTTGAGGAAGAGTTGGGATAACAAGGGGACTTGGGAAGTGTCTCTCCCCATGTTCAAAGCCCCAAATCTCAATATTAGTAGTAAAAATTTATTCGGGGGCATGCATGACTGTAAATATAATTTTATGTGGAGTATCACATTTTCCCATATCCTTTGTCCCATTTCTAGTTCTGTGTTTGGTTGTTTTTTCTACCTATTAGTGCTATGGATTTTTTTTTCCTACCAGTTCTATCTAAAGGATACAATGGAGGATGAAGAGTGAAGAATTGTGTAAAGTGGAAAAAGGTCAACACCAATAACAACAATGAAACAAAGCAAACAAGTTATGTGCAATGAAAGCAAGATCTCATATATTATTAAAATGAGGGAGCCTTGATCTCCACTTTATACATAAATGTACCCTAAATATGGGGTTACAAAGTAATATTTGCTTTGATACAGTTATTACAATAAGAGGGGTAAAACCCTCGATCAAAAAATGGTGGTGTCTTCGGATATTCTTCACTCCAAACAAGGGTGAGTGGGCTTGTGTATCCCTATGAGGCCAATCCAAGCTACAAAAACCATCAATAGAAGTATCTCTTGCACCTGCCTAAAAATCACAACGTAAAATAGATCAATAGTACATGCAAGGGCTTCACTATGTGAGGCCCTCTATAAAACATATCTACAAACCCTAAGTGTAGTATTGATGAAATATAAATAGAATGCAATAAAAATGTGAGAAAAAATAACAACCTTATCAATACTTGAGTCACAAGATATATTCTTCTATTGGTTCGATCTGATGATGAACGCTCATAAGTGTTCAAGGGCTTGGTGGATGCAACACGATGTTTGTAGAATGCCCTACAGTGTTCGAGAATGGTTGTGCACACCCTGCAGTGTTTCAAAAATACCCTAAATCATATGGAGAAAACCCTAAGGCATTTGTGGGTTGTGGGGGATACTATGTGAGATCCATATCTGGTTTGCAGATGTTACAAAGTCAAAAAATGGATACGATGATGGCTGGGGTTCGTGTGAATGTAAGGAGGGAATGTGGTAACATAATGCTAGGGCTCACAAGATGATGGATGATCGACCTTCATTCATGACAAGTGAATGATCTTTTGATGATTACCCTTGATTCATGTTAGGGTTTCGATGACACCAATGGGTGGCCAAGATTAAAACATGATGAAGGGTTGTGATTGTGATTTGATAAGTGACATGGATCATGTTAAATGAGTGGCCAAGATTAAGACATGATGGGTGATTGATATTTATTCATATATATATATATTATATATTATATATATATAATATAAATATATATATATATAAATAAATGATGAATGACTATGATTTGATGATGAGTGGATGACAAGTGGCTAGGATTTGGTGTCTACAGATACCCCTTTTTGTATCGCATTGCGTGAAACACAATGCGGTGCAAAAATAAGAGACACCTGGTTTGGTGGAATGGATTCTTTCCTTAGTGCACAAGAAGACTTTGAAAATAAAAATTGTGGTTGTAGCTTACCCCCTCAATTGGTGAATGAGTGAAGAATGAATCTCATGAGCCAATTGAAAGAAATGTGGATGATGCGATGAATGTGAATGATGCAATGAATGTGAATGGTGCAATGATTGATTCTGCTTTTGCCCCAATAGAAAAAGGGTTTTTGATTGGATGATGCAATGAATGTGTATGATGTATCCCGATGTGGGAAATTAAAATCAAATTTGGTTGCCCCAAGTTTGGGGTGATTTTGTGCTGTTGGAAAATATGCCTTTTGGCATCATTGAAATGCAAAATGATGAAGATGAAAATGATAAAGTCAAGGAATCAATCATCCTAGGGGCCTGTTATCCCTAGTGACTAGCTCTAATTCCTGAATGTAAAAATAAATGATGTAGTAAAAGTTATCCATGTTTGTAACCCCACGGAGAGGGCATCAATGACATCCTTGGGCAAATTTGCTTGAGCGCAGTCACACTCAAAAATTAAGGGACCAAAATGATTTTGTTTTCAAACAAGAGGATGTTGGATGATGATATGAGCAAGCATCCTTATGGTGATCTACCCATCCTACCAAATTGCATGGATAACCAATCATTGCAATCGCTAGGGGAATAGAGTAAACCACTAGATACGAGGTTCACTTGATAATGTGAGTGAATTTGACAATGTTGAATGGAAATGAATTTGATATGTTGAATGAATATGTATGAATTTGAATGAATATGGCAATGCATTGATGGGTGAATTTGATGATTTTGTGAAATTTGGAATTGTTTTGGGACATTTTGAAGCAATTTGAGGTATTTTCGTGACTTTTGGTCGCAATAAATAATTAAATGCCCAAATCAATCCATGTTATCACAAAATGTGATGTAATGATGTGATGAATGCTTGGAATAGTGAATGTGGTAGTTTTGTGAAATTTTGGACCGTTTTGAGGTGTTTTGAAGCTTTTTAGGTATTTTCATGACTTTTGGTCGCAATCAAAAATTAGATGCCCAAATCAATCCATGTTATCACAAAATGTGATGGAATGATGTAATGAATGCATGGATGAATTTTGTGGTGATTTTGTGGGGTTTTGCTACATTTTGAGGCCCTTTTGACACCTTTTGCAACATTTTGAGGATAAACATTGACCTGCATCCATATATGCATAGACATGGGAGGGCATCTGCCATTCTACAGATGCAGGGAGGTGTTTGAGTGCACCAGGAAGATGCCATGGGGCATTTGAGCACACCAAAATTAGCTATAAAAGGGTTGTAGGGGTAAAATTTTATTTCATTCTTGCGTTTGAGAGTTTGAGAAGTGGCATCTAAGTAAAGGAGAGTGAAAGAGTGTGGTGATGGCGATGGAGGGAGTGGATGCGATGATAGGAGTTGATGCATGCATGGTGGAGGTAAGTTCTCCTAGCTCTCTTGTTTGATTTTGCAATATTTTTTTATGATGTAATGGATGTGATGGTAATATTGCATTTGTTTTTGTGTTGTGTTGTAGTTGAGGATCTTGGAGGCTCGACATCGATTCTCACCCATCATACCAAGGGTGAGAAAGGTGCTACAAAAGGATGACTAGGATTGGTTGGAGTAGGTGGGATTGGTTGGGTGTGCATGGATAGAGGTGGTGAGGGTCGATGAGGGGTACCTCTCTACCTTAGTAGAGTGGTGGGATCCAGATAGGGGGACCTTCCAACTCTTGATAGGGGAGATGATGGTGATGCTTGAGGATGTGTACCGTATCTTTTGAGTACCCATGGAGGGGTTGCGTGTCCATGTTGGGCATGATAAGGAGTATGAGATGAGCCAGATTTTTGGTGATGGGTGGAGGGGTGTGAACATTAGAGGTGGTGGGATCAGGTACTTGGATATGTATGTGGAGGGGTAGTTGAAGGCACTGCCAACCTTAGTCATGTTCCTATTGGCTAATGTGTTGGTGCCTAACAACACTGGATGCCGATTTCCATGGAACATGATTCGGTTGGTGTTAGATATGATCGATGAGCCTCGGGTGTATGCTTGGGCACCTGCTCTACTAGCTCAAGCATACTTGGAGTTGTATGAGGTGAAGAGGTAAGGGTAAAAGGGGTTGGGCTATAGTGTGCTACTTTAGATCTAGGGTTGGGAGCACTTTAGTGTGGCTCATCCTATGGGCCTACCATGCAAGTGGGATGGGGATCAACCCTATGTATTGAGATGGTGGGCAATTAAGGAGATACAATCGAGTCATCCTAGTCATAGTGGCTAGGAGTGCAAAGATCTATGGGTAGGTTTGACACTAGACTAGGTGTACTAGAGACCATGGTAAGATGCTAGGTGACCCTTTGATAGAGAGTAGCTATGATGGGTCAAGTAGGCTAGATGGGTGGTTGGTCGACATGGTAGTGAGGTGGAGTTGATCTAGTTCTCATGGGTTTTATAGTAGTTTGGGATATGATAGGGGTTCTTGATGCTCTAGTGCTCTACAAGCATTGGGTTGATGAGTCGAGCCTACCTTGTGTGGAGGAGTGGTGGGTGGAGTATGAGGATGATGAGGAGATAGATCTCTTGGATGTGGATGATGTCAGGACCACCATTGACTATGATGTATGGTTCACTTCATAGCCTCCATGGGTACCAAGTCAGGTGGTTGATGAGGGTAGTGGAGATGATGGGGAGGTAGTAGCCAAGGTAGAGGAGACTCCTCGATGTTAGAGATATCATTGGTCTAGTAGTGGAGGGAGGTAGGCAAGGGTTGTAGTAGAGTAGCCTCCTAGATATTGGAGGTGATGGTGATGGTGGGGATGGTATGGAGGAGGTTTCTAGAGAGACCTCCTGGTTAGAGTGAGGAGGAGTGGGTTAAGCTCTAGGTTGAGTGAGACCAACTTTGGTAGATGGTGGTGGAGTGAGATGTAGTGATAGTGATGCGGGATGTTGAGAATGCTCAGCTATAGAATAGAGCTAGAGGTGTAGATGGTGGTAGGTGGAGGTGAGGATGTGATAGCGAGGCTCTAGGTAGAGTTGGTGTAGAGGGATGCTCATCAGAGATAGGATGTGTTACACCTTTGATCCTGGGATAACTACATTCAAGAGCTTGAGAATCTTCTTATGCAGCATGGCATTGGATTGCCAGTGTGATCTTCTTCCTCTGTATTTAGATTTGTTAGATATAGTGATTCTAGACGTAGTGAATCTCGCTTAAGGATTCCTCAGGCTCCTGATCCATTAGGATCAAAAGGGTCCATCTTTGGGTGCTAGCTAGGGACCTCTCATTTTTGTATATGAGCCTTCATGCTCCATTGTATACAACCTTCAGGCATTCTTTGTATATGCGATTTATATATATATATATACATGGCCTTTATTTTTGTGTATGACTTTGTGTGAATGTTTGTGTGAATGCATGTGTATATGATGTGATGGATGACAATGTAATGATGATGTATATGAATTGTGATGATAATAATGCAAGTGAACTGATACTCTAATGATCATTTGTAGTAGTTTAGATTTTGCTTGACCATATTTATCATTGTTGCTTAATCAGGGACACCAACATCTAATGGTGGAATGTGAAGTGAAAGACTCATGTAATGATGTGATAATGATATGGATGTTGTGTTGGCTTATGGATGACTGATCTAGAGTTGTTTTATAGAGACTCAAACATCCTAGTGATGTCAAACAAACTCACTAAGTTCTATCTAAATTCTCCAAGACCAAATGTGTGTGCAGTGAATGTTCATTTACCAATCATGAGCATGGTGATGACTCAAGTCAATCAAGAACCAATGTGTGTGCAAGTGAGTTCATTAACCCATCTTGGGTAAATTGAGATGAAACCTATCATGGAGAAGATCAGGAAGCTAGCTTGTCCTTATGTGTGGTCAGAGGTCTCTTCAAGAGAGATGTGTCACCACGCATGAGCGTACTCCACTACCAGTCAAGCATCTATAGCCTCGATGGAGATTAGCTCCATAGTCCAATGATATGATCTCTAAGCTTTGGGGAATCGGACTACCTAACCATCTGGATGGAAATGTAGTGCTATCCTTACTACTTGAGGATCTATGGTGTGTGATTTTTAAAAGAGTTAGAGCTTTGGGGAATCAGATTCTCAACCGAGGTGTGATGAGAATTTTACCCTATCCTTACTACTCATTCTTTTATTTGGAAGTGTTGTTAGTGGTGAAGACCACTATTTTTGATTTTGGACTATGTGCATAATGGGACAAGCAAAGATGACTTTTTTACTTCGAGGTTCAACCCAATCATGGTGTTATCCCTCTTTGACACAAGATGTTATTAATAGGTGTTGTATGTGTTTGGTTCAAGAATGTTAGAGTCAACTCCTAGAACTCAAGATTTTCTTAGTGAAAATGTGCCTTGGTCCTAGAGAAAACTTGACATGTATTGGAGGTTGCTTGAAACACTAGGAGTGGTTGAGTGACCAAAAACACCTAGGGATGATGGAAATTTGTATTGCAAATGATGACTTGACTTATGAAATGGTGCAATGAGATGGGTGTGAACTTGAGGGTGCCCCTGATTAAGGTGACAAGACTTATTGGATCAATTATTATCTAAATTGAGCAAATGACCCCTAATATGGTGGATGGAATGTGCAAAAGTGACAATGAATGTGATTATGCAAAATGGATGTATGAAATGCAATGTGTAGTATTTTTGTTGTTTTTTTAGCCATGTATATATACGTATATATAAATCACATTAGGCATAGAATACTCTCAAGTGGATGATGTTTAGTGGCTCAAGCTCTTCTACTCCCTCTAGACTGGCAAGCCTATAAGTTCCTTGACCCACCTTTTGTGTGACAATATATGGACCTAACCAATTAGCCATGAATTTATCATGAAGATGCGGTAATGCATTGGTGTTTTTCTAATTCTCTTTAAGGACAAGATCTCCTACTTGGAATTCATGTAGATGGACTTTGGCATTGTAAGCACACTTTAAATGATCCTGATATACTCGTAAATGCTCCAAGGTATTGATTCACCTTTCATCGAGGAGTGTGAGTTGGTCAAGACGTGCTTGTCTAGCAGTATCATCATCTATGAATTCCTGTAATGAAATACATAGTGAGGGGATCTCGAGCTCAAGAGGTATGATGGCTTCGGCACCATAGACCAATGAGAATGGTGTTGCCCCGATAGGCATGTGAATGCTCGTTCGATAAGCCCATAATGCCAAGGGGATCTGAGTATGCCAATCTCGATGATTTTATTTGACTAATTTCTTGAGAATAGCGATCAAGGTCTTATTGGTTGCCTCAGCTTGTCCATTTTTCTATGGGTAATAAGGAGTCAAGAAACTATGTTGGATATTATATTTCTTGCAAAGTGCTCGAACATCCTTGTTTTTGAAAGACTTGCCATTGTTAGATATTATTTTTGAGGGGATACCAAAGTGATAGATGATATGTTGAAGTATAAACTCCACAATTTGAGGTCCTATCATACTAGTTAGAGGAATTACCTCGACCCACTTCATGAAGTATTTAGTGGCAGTGATGATGAATGTGTGTTGTCTTGAGGAAGGAGGTGAGATTTTACCAATCAAGTCCAAACCCCATTGTGAAAAGGGCCAAAGACTCTGAATAGGCTGTAATGCTTGTGATGGCACATGAGTTAAATTAGCATGTTGTTGATATTTTTGATATTTCTTGATATAAGTGCAATAGTCACGTTCCATGGTGGGCCAATAATAACCCATGCATAAAATATGCTTTGCGATGGTCATTCCACTAAAGTGACCACCACAAGTACCATCATGAGCTTTAGATATTGCTCTTTGGGCCTCTATAGGCTTGAGACAATGAAGGAGGACTCCATCATAACCACGTCTATACAACATGTCCCCCAAGAGAGTGAAATGAGCTACCTTTTGCTTGAAAGTTCGTTTGGTAGTTCGATATATATCTGATGGGAGTGTTCTAAACTTGAGGAAGTCTTTTACCTAACTAAGCCAAGGCTCATATGGCTCTACGTGAATGAAGCAAACATCCTTCTTGTAGACATGAAAAATTGACCCACTTTAGTGGGCAATCTTCCTTGAACCCTCTAAGAGGCCTCCAACACTTGCCCAAGGCATGGGATAGGCCCCTTTCCCTTTGTTTTTCCTTTTTTCCTCCTCTATGCGAGATCATGCTCGGTTAATATGGGGCATGACTTCACATAGGTGAAATCATAATCGATCGAGATGGGGCATAATTTATCTCTTTCTAGGGTTTCTCCCATAGAAACCCTAATTCTTCTAGTTGGCATGTTTTGGCATTGGCCTTCTTGGGTTTTTCCTACTCTTTTCACCTTCAAACTCACTATAAAAGGAGGGTTTAATCCCTCATTTTAAGAGACATGATTTGATGATTTCTATATGTGATTATTCTAACACACTCACAATTGTTTTCTATCTGCTTCCTTTTCTCCTATAAGAAAGCTAACTCCTAAGTGCAAATTTTATCTTCTGCTGCATTGATCTGATTTGTTGTTCACTCTGGTGGATCCATGTCATAGCTCAAAGGAGAGATCAACTACTTGGAGGTCTCGACCCTTCTGCCTACTTCTGCACCATTCACTAGGTGTTTTCATTTAGTTTAGATATCTGCATTGCATTTCACATTCTGCTTTTATTTTCTTTGCATCTCAGGTGAAGTCATGCACTAGGTATTAATAGGGCGTGACCTCGTAGGCTCAAACTTAGGGTTTCTTTTCTGTAGAGGTGAAATCATGCCCGATCTAGATGGGACATGACTTTGTCTTCTACGTTATCATGCTAGCTCTCTAAGGAGCGCAATTTCACCTAGAGTCAATCTAGGGGTAATTTGATATTTCTAACTGCATGATAGCATCTTAGACTACATTTAGATCATATTTGCATGCTCTGTATTCTATTTGTATTCTGTTGCACTATTATTTTATGATTAATATCCAAAGGTCAATTTTTGCTTCTGTTCTTAAAGGTCATCTAAAAGGACCTAGGGGGCTTGATTGTTGCACCTCCAAGAATTATTGTATAGTGGCCTAAGCAGGCCCCCTAATGCTAATCATATTTTCAAGTGTTTCTTAAGTTATCTTGCAGGAACATGAATTGTTGATATCATTGGACAAGAGGATGAAAGCTTGGATCAACCATCGGTTAAGATAAGTGTTCCCATTAAACTATAGGTTGTTTTTTGAGTGCTTATATTTCTGGTTTAAAACCCTAGATCTGATTTTATATTAATTTCTAGGCATTTAAAAGATAACAACATATAGTGTGCATCTAGGGTTAATTTTGTTTGTGCATTCTTTCTTGAGCCCTTGCTTAAATATTATTTATTTAAAAACCCTAGGTTAGAAAGCATTCAAAGAAAGAATCATTCTAGGGTTAGCTCTTGTATTCCTGCATTCTGTATTTCTGCATTGTCCTTTATCTTTCATAGCATAGATCTAGAAAGGTCAAATTTAGGTGATTGCTTTTAACTGAACACATCAAACATTCCCAAAATTCTAGAGGACTTGGAGTGAGTCCTTAAACTATTCCTAGTGAACCCTTCCCCCTAGCATCGAGTGTAGAGAACAACATACCCCCATGGTTCACCCCAAAGGCTTCTCTCTTGTGGATCCATACTTTTGGGAATTGTATGTGGTAGGGCAGTTTTCCCCCTCTACATATTTGGTGAACCCAATGTGAACACCTCCTTTCTTGTAAAACATTAATCAAGATCATTAATTTGTGTGCCAAATATTTAAAGAGATAATTTCCTTGTGTGAGTGGGGTTTTTCTTTGGTCTTAGTTCTTCTCCTTATCTTTTTCCTTTTCCTAATGGCTTCTGACCTTGGGGATGGATGAAGACTCCTTAGGTTTGATGAGATTCTTCATGAGAATGATCAAATTGATAGAGAAAACCCTAACCTAGAAGAAGAAGAGGTTGATAATCATCTTGATCCTATTAAGGGACCCAATGGGAACCTCATCTTCAAATATTTTGACCATGTATGGACCTTTTACAAATATCATAAACATGCATTGGATCTAGCTTTAGAGGAAGAAGCATTACTTGAAAAGGATATCCCACTTCAGGACAATCCCTTGAATGGATATTTGAATCATAATGATCAAATCCATCAACCAACTTATGCCACTACTGTAACCACCAACATTGGGGGGAATCCACGAGTCCCTCCAATTAGTAGTGTCACCCAAAATTATTTTCAATTTCCTCTTCAATCTTCTAATATCAACACTATTTCTTCTGTTCCACCACAAGTTAGTTTTCCATTCTCACAAGGCACCACATATAACAATAACCTTCATATGTCCAACTTAAATCAAAGGAATTTGGGGAATATACACAATAGTGATCCAAAAGTACAAAATTTGATAAATATGGTAAAACAATTGGCTTCAAATATGGAAATGATTCAGCCTTCAGGTTTCACTTACAGTTATAAAGAGATGTGTAATCAGCCATTGGATCCCATTGTTGCTACCAGACCTTATCCTAAGCATTTTTCCATGCCAGTGTTACCAATTTACAAAGGGATAGAAGATCCGATAGAGCATTTAAGAAGGTTCATAATAACTTGCCATGATCTCATTTATGATGATATGTTATTATTGAAAATTTTTTCAAAGAGTCTTGTTGGCATGGCATTAGAATGGTACTATCAGTTGCCTAATTATTCTTTGAATAGTTTTGGAGAGACTGTAGAATTATTTGTTCATCAGTTTAGTGCATATATTGAAAAAGAAGTATCAATGAAAGATCTTTATAATTTAAAGTAGAATAAAGAAGAAAGTTTTTCAGAATTTTTAGCTCGTTGGAGAAGTTTAGTGGGTCGATTAAGACATCATGTACCTCAGAAAGATATGCTTGACATATTTATTGGTAATTTACAAGAACAATTATCTTATGCACTAGAGACTACTATTGTCACATATTTTGATCAAGCAATTGAGTTAGCTAGAAAAGTGGAATAGGCCCTTATTAAAAGAGGTCAACTTAAGGTTAAAGAAGAGAAGCCCACTAAATCTCAACATAAGAATAAGTATACAGGAGGTGATAGTGATAGTAGGCCTATTAATAATGTCACTGATAGCCTACAACAAAAGATAATACTTCAAAAACCTCCTCAAAGGAATTTTACAAGGCTTAACATATCTATGGAAGCAGTTTTGAAGCAACTTTTAGAAGCCAAGGCAATTGAATTACCTCTTGTAAGACAACCAGATACTACAACTCATTGGTATAAGGCAGGTCAATATTGTGCATATCATAGAGTAGAAGGACACTGGACAAATTCTTGCAAAAGGTTAAAACATGTGGTTCAAGATTTAATTGATGCAGGGCGTATTGATACTAGCAATTTTCAATCTTCAAGCAACCAACAAAACCATAATAGGGCTAAATAGATAACTCATCAAATATCCTACAAAAATGTGCCACATCAGTATGATAATAATATGGTTGGTATGATAACAACTACTTCAGAAAAGCCAGTACAGAATCAACAAATTCAACGATCTCAACAAGAGATGAGTTTTTCAGCAAATGTGTCTCTCTTAGAGCTTCTACAAAATTCTCCTACTCATGGAGAAGCCATGATAAATGTTCTAAAGCAGCAACCTATCCCACCTGATATTTTCCCTAGTGATATGACCAATATTGTAAGTTCTCTTGGGATGCCCCATCTCACATTCTCGGATGTTGATATTTCTTTCTCAGACTTACAAGAAGATTCATCTCTTTATATTACTGCATTCATTGGAGATACCCTTATTAAAAGGGTCATGATTGATAATGGTTCTTCTCTTAATGTATGTACATATCATTTCTTTCAAAAATTTGGATTGAAAAAGGAAGATCTAATCACATCCAATGACATCATTAAAACCTTCAACAATGAGTCCCAAGAAGCTTGTGGTACTATATCACTTCCCCTTAAAGTTGGACCCAAAATTCTAAATACATTGTTCTACGTGGTATCTTGTCCTACATATTTTAATCTACTTCTTGGATGACCCTGGATTCATGCGATGAAGGTCATCCCTTCTACTTTTCATCAATGTGTAAAATTTGAATTTAAAAATCAAATCATTACCATCATAGGCGATCCTCGCCCATTTGAATTTTGCTCATCAGAAGATCTAGTCTAGATTCATTCATCACAATCTTCATTTAAGGAACCTCCTACACATATTCCATCATAGGATCAAGAAAAATCTTCTTGTCTAGAACTTCTCTTTGATGAATCTCATCAAGGTTTAGAGTGGAGTGTTGAGGATGAGGGGCCACCCTCTCCTGTAGTCGTGACCCCAAAGTTGTATGTTACAGATGAGGCTTCACCTCAAGATCACATCTGCTTTGATGGGTCTATCCCTTGCATAGCATAGGTTGAGTCTTCTAATTCTCAAGTGGACTTTGGTTCTATGTCTCTCAAGGACCTTGAGAAATTAGGAGTGATTCCTGCCCTACCTCCTCTTGAGGATGATTTGTCTATCCTTATTGAGGAGACCATAGATGTGAACATAGGTTCTGAGGAAGCCCCTAGAGTCCTTAAGCTAGGCAAAGCCTTGACCATGGATGAGTGGGAGCAATTGACCAATTTATTAAAAGAATATCAAGATATTTTTGCTTGGTCATACGTCGACATGCCAGGGCTTGATCCTTCCCTTGTCATGCATCATTTGGTAGTTAAGCCTAGTGCTAAGCCTGTTAAGTAGAAACTTTAGAAGATGCATCCGAAGGTCACCCTTTCAGTCAAGGAAGAGCTCCAAAAACTCCTTGATGTCAGATTTATAAAAGCTATCGACTATTCTGATTGGATTTCCAACATCGTTCTTGTAGCTAAGAAGGAAGGAACAATCAGAGTATGTACCAATTTTTGGGACATTAACTTAGCATGTCCCAAGGATGATTTTCCCCTACCCAACATAGACCAGATTGTAGATTTCACTACCAAATGTGGAATGCTTTCACTTATGGATGGTTTCTCAGGCTACAATCAGATTATGATTACCCCTGAGGACCAAGCTAAGACAACATTCACTACTCCATGGGGGACCTTCTACTGGAAGGTCATGCCTTTTGGCTTGAAGAATGTAGGAGCTACCTATCAGTGGGCCATGACTTATATTTTCCATGACATGATGCATGATATTCTCTAGGACTACGTGGATGACCTTTTGGCTCATTCACTAGAATGAAAGGATCATGTCCATGATTTAAGATGAATTTTTGAAAGGCTTCGACAATACAAAGTTCATCTTAAACCCGCTAAATGTGTGTTTGGAGTCACATCTAGCAAGTTGCTAGGCTTCATAGTTTCTAGGTGAGGTATTGAAGTGGACCCTACTAAGATAGCAACTATCATTGATATGCCTCCTCCCTACACCCTAACCGAATTACGTAGTCTGCAAGGTAAGTTGTAGTCTATTCATCAGTTCATTGCCCAGTTAGCAGATAAGTGTCAACCTTTCCTTAGGCTCCTTAAGAAGGATGTAGTTTTTTGATGGGATTTTGAGTGTCAAAAATATTTTGATGATCTCAAAAGATATCTCACTTCCCTACCTATTTTAGTTCCTCCTATACTTGGTAGGCATTTGATGCTTTACATAGCAGCCACTTCTCATGCTTTGGGAGCCATGTTGGCTCAACATGATGATGAAAATAAAGAGAGAGCTATCTACTATATCAGTAGAACTTTGGTTAGCTATGAAACCAGGTACACTCCTTTAGAGAAGCTTTGCCTTGCCGTAGTGTTTGCTTCCTAGAAGTTAAGACACTACATGCTCAACCATAAGATATTGGTGGTTGTGAAGTTTGATCCTTTGTGCTATTTGATGTCTAAGCCCCACCTTTCAAGATGAGCCGCTAAATGGGTGTTGGCCCTTAGTGAGTTTGACTTGACTTTCATAGGTTAGAAGGCTATCAAGGGTTAGGTAATTGTTGATCAGTTAGCCTTCGCTCCCCTAGAAGTTGCCCACCCTATAGTTGTTGAGTTTCCCGATGAGTGCTTCAATGTTGAAATCGAAGAGTCTGAGTCCTGGACTTTGTTTTTTGATGGAGCCCGATGCATGAAGGGCATTGGTGCTGGAGTAGTTCTGGTTACCCCACAAAAATAGCTCATCCCCTTGTCCTTCAAACTTTATTTTTCTTGCACAAATAACACTGCAGAATATGAAGCTTTGATCCTTGGTCTTAGAGCAGCCTTAGCCCTGCAGGTTAGAGTCCTTTCGGTCTTTGGTGACTCTCAACTTGTGGTTAATCAGATTAACGATGTTTATCAGACTCGGGATGATAAACTCAAGCCATACAAGGAGATTGTTACCAAGTTGTTGTCCTCTTTTGAGCAGGTAACCATAGAGTCTATCCCTAGATCCTCAAACCGCCATGCGGATGCTATGGCCACCACTGCATCCTTGTTCCCTTTGGAGTTGGAAGATGATCAAGCATCGATCATCATTCAACAACTCCGGAACCTACATCTTTGAGTTCTTGTTTGGTTCCCCTAGATTGTTTGACCATCAAAGCTTCCCCATCTGAGCCATGGTATAATGACATCTTTAAATTCCTTAAATATGGATCGATGCCTAATGGTTTAGACCACAATCAGCGTAAGCTATTACGCAAGAGAGCATGCCGATTTGTTATAATTGGCAATACTTTGTATCGATATTCTTTTGAAGGCATCCTCTTATGATACCTCAACTCCGATGAAGCCCAACTTGCTCTTAGTGATGCTCATGAAGGTTCATGTGGAGGCCATTTTAGTGGTAATGCTATTGCCAAAAAGCTCCTTCGAATGGGGTATTATTGGCCTTCCATGGAGAAATATGCATGCGACTATGTTTGGTGCTATGACAAGTGTCAATGCCATGATCATCTTATTCATGCTCCTTCTCAAGACCTTCAGGTTATCTCTTCCCCTTGGCCATTCTCCATGTGGGGATTGGACATTATCAAGAAAGTTAACCTAGTGTCGTCTGATGGTCACAAGTTTATCATTACTGCGATCGAGTATTTCACTAAATGGGTTGAAGCCATGCCCCTGGCTACGGTGACTGGAACTCAGGTTTCCAAGTTCATCTTCAACTAGATTCTTTGTAGGTTTGGGATACCTTCGATGATTGTTTCTGACAATGACACTCCTTTCAAGAACAAGGATGTCCATAATATTTGTGCTAAGTACAAGATTCAGCATAGATGGTCAACTCCTTATTACCCCCAAGGTAATGGACAAGCCGAGGCATCCAACAAATCCTTGATCAAGATTTTAAAGAAGTTGGTTAATAAGACCGGTCATGACTGGCATACCCAACTTTATCCTACCTTGTGGGCCTATCATACTAGTGTGCGTACTCCCACAGGGGCCTCACCATATGTTTTGGTATATGGGTCTGAGGTGGTGTTTCCTTTTGAGCTTGAGGTTCCTTCTTTGCGCATCTTGTTGCAAGATGCTGAGGTCGGCGATGAGTATCGTGCAAACCATTTGAACCAATTGGAGTTGTTGGATGAAAAGCGCATTCATGCCTTAGAGCATTTGCGAGCCTATCAGGATAGGCTCCAGCGATATTATTCTAAGAAAGTTTGCAATCATTATTTTGAGGTTGGGGACCTTGTCCTCAAGGAAAACCAAAAGAACACCAATGCTCGTGTTGATCTTCGAGGTAAGTTCCAGCCCAATTGGTTAGGGCCTGTTGTGGCTGATCCACAACACACCCCAAAATTGGGGACCCACCTTTTTTGCAGGCTTGCAGAGAAATCTCGGTGACCCAGATGCTAAAAATGAAGAAAAGAGAAAAAATGCCTAAGTGTTGAAAGTGTCACGAAATCGCGACATGTCGCGAAATCGCGACCTGTCGCGCCATCGCTGCCGAAAACAGGAAAGTGTCACGAAATCGCGACATGTTGCCCCGTCGCGGCCCGGAAGAGGAGAGAGAAAAGAAAACAAAAGGTGTCGCGAAATCGCGACATGTCGCTGGCAAAAATGAAAAGGTGTCGCGAAATCGCGACATGTCGCTGGCAAAAATGAAAAGTTGTCGCGATATCGCGACATGTCGCTGAAAAAAATGAAAAGGTGTCGCGAAATCGTGACATGTCACTGGTAAAAATGAAAAGGTGTCACGAAATCGTGACATGTTGCTCCGTCGTGGCCTAGGCAGGAGAGAGAAAGGCAAGAATGAAAATCGTCACGATTTCGCGACGTATGGAGCTGCCACTGCTTAGAAATGAGAAGTGGTAGCGATTTTGTGAGTGGGGGATGGTAGGATGATGAAGTGGTTAGCGATTTCACGGATGTTTTGCTAGGAAAGTGTTGGATAGGGATGAAAGTGCGTCACGATTTGGTAGGAAAGTTTTTGGGGAGGGTGAAAGGGGTGAAAATGTGTGAAATGCGATTGTGGAAAGTAGTACAGACAGAGAAAAGGTCGAAATCGTGACGGGTTGAAGCTCAAGCGTACGGAAGAGAAAAAAGTCGCGAAATCGTGACAGCATGCAACAAAGGTGTCCGAAGTAGGAAAGCGTCACAATTTCGCGATAGGGTGCAGTCGAAGGTGTACGGAAACAAAAATGGTCGCGAAATCATGACAGTTTGTGGAAAGAAGGCCCGAAAGAGAAAATGGTCACGATTTCGTGACAAGAAATGGTCGAAGGCGTACGAACGAAGAAGGCGTCGCGATATCGCGACATGTCACGATTTCGTGACATGTCGCATTTTTGCGGCTAGGAAGGTGAACAGGTTGCATGCCATTTTTGTCACGATTTTCGTAGGAAGACGTTACAGAAGGCGCAAAAACATGAGACACGTGGCATACAGGTGTCAGGGTTGCAGAAGCGTTACATGCAATGGAAGATTTCGCACGTTTCGGCATTGAGCATGAATCAAAAGCAAGGAAAAGGCAGGAATTTGAAAGGCCACATGCAGGAAGGTGAAACGAAGCGACACAGGGAGAATCGAAGAGCCACGCCAGATAGGATAAATCCAGAAGTGCAGATTGAAGATAGGGTTGGAAATTGTTGCTTGCAGAGTTGCAGAGACAAGGGCTTCATGCCATTCTGGGCCTGCACTTGGGCAATTTCCTTCATTTGTTCTGGAATATTAAAGCCTGGAACATTCTGTAAATGTAATTGATACATCATTTAATACATAAATACAGAGTATTGGCATCTCATTGATGAGAAAGAAGGAGTCATTTTTTGCATGCATGATTTAATGTTTTATCATTCATTTCAGATTTCTAAGGCTTTTAGGTGAAGTTTAATGCAAGTGTTCTTGGTTGCTTCATGCGAATGCCTAAATCTGGAATTACAGTAGAAACCCTAGAAACCCGCACCTAACTTATTTGGATTGTGCGAATTTGTAGGTTCATTAGGTTAGGTTGCATGCAGAAAACCTCATTATCTTCGGTTTCATCGAATTGATGATAGCATTCTGACTGTAGTTTAGTTTCACTTTCATTTGCTTTTCTTTATTTTTCAAACCCTTACTTTATTTTCTGCAGTTTAATTACTGTATTTAAATAAGCAGCTGAAAATCCATCAGAACTAAAGATTAGAATAGATTTATTCATTTTGAGTCCACTGTAAATT
This sequence comes from Wollemia nobilis, assembly GCA_028583015.1. Classification (NCBI taxonomy): domain Eukaryota; kingdom Viridiplantae; phylum Streptophyta; class Pinopsida; order Araucariales; family Araucariaceae; genus Wollemia; species Wollemia nobilis. The sequence goes on along the minus strand of JAQPPZ010011269.1, from coordinate 875,666 downwards.
CAAATTAAAATAAACTACAGTGCCCCTTGTTAACATCCACTTGCAAACCCTAAGGTATTCCTAGCATTTCAATTGAAGAGCATCATTGGTGAATCAAAGAATCATCATAACAGGAACCTTGGAGAAATTACTTTCTTTGCAAGCAGAGGATTTTGGGACTCAGATCCTATCGGAGAGTGTGCTTTCACAACTGGGTGAAAACACCACTCAACAGATTGGCGCTAGAAGGAGGGCCCGAATTGGTTTATTTTGATTTTGATTTTCATACCTGAATAATATGTTTTTGATCTAATTTTGAAATCATTTAATAAATCTCACAGACGGCTAAACTGCAACATTTGTTTTTGTTTCTGTTGCAGGTTTTCTTTGAAATAGCCGAGGGTTTCATCAGGCAGGCTGGACCCACCACGTCGTATTGCAACCAGGTCCCAAACAACCGGGGAAACCATTTTTCATGACCTTACTGGTACTCCCAAGAGTAAAGCCAAGCAAGTCGTAAGTTCACCAGTCACGAAAGACCTGTTTTCTCCAGGAACATCGAGTGGACCTACGCCAGTAATATCCGTTGCCCCTAGTGTGCCTATAGTAAGTAATATTTCTACTGCTATTGTAGGTCTGTCTTCATCAATTTTGAGTCAAATGGCTCAAGCTCCAGCAGCTCCTTGGTATGGAGCTAACAATACTCCTTTGAATATTGTTGGGGATATCCATGAAATCCCCAAGAACATTGAAATATTTCTGCCTAAATACAAACCAGATGGCCCAAGAACAGTAGAAGAACATATCCAAGCCTATAGGGATGTTTTAATTAGGCTGCAAGTTCAATATGAAGATGTGGCCTGCAGACTGTTCCCCATGAGCTTAGATCCAATAGCATATGAATGGTATATATGCTTGCCAACTGGTTCAATCACCTCTTGGACACAAATGGAAAATGCCTTTGTCAATCAATTCAGGTCACCCTTAGATCCCGCAACTATTTACAATCAGTTTATTACATGCAAAAGGGGCCAAGGGGAACCGATTAGAATGTTTAATCAAAAGTTCCAAAAGTGCTATAATAGAGCAATTAGGCACTTTGCTATTGATCCCGCAGTGGCTTTGCAGATATATTTTGGGGCATTGGACCCCATGACAGCCATGTTTGCAAGGCGCAATCCTCAAGTTACCACGCTGGCTTTGGCCTATAATGAAGCCATGACTATCGAGCAACAAATGACACCACAAGGCTACGGGTTTACCCAGATGCCTGTGATGGGACAATATGCTCCATATGGTCAAGCTCCCCAGGCAAATCAACTCATGGCACCACAAATGCCAAGCATGAACGCCTTCCCATATCAGTAGCCGTATCCACCAGCACCCGCGTATGCACCCATTCCAATCCAACCACTCACATCCATTCCACCTGTCCCTGCATTTTTGCAGAACAGTCAATCAACTATGCAAGGAACTAGCCAAGTCAATCCTCAGGCCATAGTTCCTTTTCCAAATCCTACCCCGATTCAAAGTGTCAATCCATACGGGAATCCAATTCCTCAGAACCCGACCCCAGTGTTGAATCAAGACCCCATTAATTATGCGAATCCAACGGGGGTTAACAACAATATGATTCCACCAAAAGATGTTTATTCAGAAGTCGAAGAGCTCAAGAAATTAGTTCATAAACTGAGCAATGACAGGGTTCAACAACAGAAGTATGAGTCCCATGCCCCTCACCCAAATCAAAATTTTAACAATAGAGGGAGGCACTGGAACACCAAACCTAACAATGGGGGAGTTCCCGCTCCCATTGCTAATCAATTAGATGCTTCTACAGGACCTAGCCAATCCAATTCTCTTTTGAATCTTTCAGATTTGGCGTGGGAAAGGGGGTGCAGGTTGCACAACACAAAAGAACACAATGAGAGGAATTGTCCTGAAATTGCTAGATACACTCATTGTCTTGAGGCACAAGTTGATGATTTGGAGCTGGTATCAAATGAGGGTCCATCGCAACATCAAGATGATAATATTATGGTGATGGAAACTGTATATCATCAAGAAGGTGAGAGTGAGGAAGAAGAAGACGAAATTCTGGAACAGGAGGTGCAAGCTTTTCGAGATTTCAGAAAGGGGAATCATGGATACCATTTGAGAAGTAAGTCTAAAGCCCCTAAAACCTCATCAACACCTCCAAACAATTCTATTCTTCCTCCAGATACAAAGGCAAATAATAATCCTCCCCCTCCACTCAGAAGAGAAATGTCTGATGATGTGCAGAAGACAGTCAAATTCGAAAAACCAAACTATGACATAGTGGAGGATCTGAAGAAGTCCAAATCTAGCCTTTCGTTCTTGGATGCAGCTAGATTACCTGGCCAAAAGGAGGCATTGATAAAAGCTTTGAACTCACCTGATCAAATGTGGAAAGGAAAAGGAGTTGAATCCCATCTTATTTTGCGAAAAGAGAGAAGGGATGTCCCGCCATTCTTACTGACTCTGAGAATTGCGGGTAAGAATTTGCATAACTGTTTGGTGGACACAGGTGCCACGAGCAACCTCATGCCTACAGAAATATGTAAAATGCTAGGTCTGCAGCCTGTTTCATCCAAATGTACAGTCCTGCAACTGGACAGATCAGAGGTAAATGTAGTAGGGACTTTATATGATGTCAAGATTCAATTGAATTCTGAACCCAGGGTCCAGCAGGTTGTAGACATTCTGGTGGTTAATATCCCAAGTAGGTATGGAATGTTACTTGCAAGGGATTGGATGAAAACTCTGAATGGCTATTTTTCAACAGACTGCTCACATATGTGGCTACCATGGAAGGGAATTGCAAACCAAATCAGAGTGGAAAATGAACCGAGGCTTAAGGAGATTATAACAGATTTTAACAAGCCGAATGAAGTTCAGTTTTCTGAGCCAGAACTAGGAGTTTATGCACTTGATGTTGAGGAGGCTGCTGAAGAGCCTAATGAGGAGGCGTGTCATGGTGGCTCTTCCGAGGAAAATGATTACACGTGGTTGCTCAGGTTCGATGGATCAAAATCTAGACAGGGAGCAGGAGCTGGAGTCGAGCTCACTGGTCCAGGAGGTAAACCATTATTAGCTGCCTACAGACTGCAATTTCCTTGCACGAACAATGTGGCGAGAATACGAAGCATTGATCTTTGGTTTACGTCTAGCATTGAGCAAGCATGTTAAATGCTTGAAGGTTTTGGGAGATTCTGAGTTGGTAGTCAAGCAAATCAAAGGACAGTATACATGCCGCGACAGAAGACTGAGCCTTTATAGAACTAGGGTTATGGACCTCATGGAGGAGTTCGATGCGTTCAATATAGCCCTTATTTCTAGAAAAGGAAATCGAATAGCAGACTCTCTTGCAGTCGCCGCGGGCATGTTGAACCCGGTTGATATAAGAAGATGTAAAAATTTTTCCATTGAACTGGTTCCTTGTCCATCAATACCCGATAATGTAAAGAATTTCCAAGTTTTTGAAAGTGACAGACATATTTTCAAATTTGTCACGAACTCGGGTATTTTTGAAAATCAGGTGATTGATGAGGAGCAAAGGTGGCGGGATGAAACGAGAAGATGAAATTGAAACTGCGTATCAATCCAATAAAATTCCTAAAGACGTGGTTTCATTGGAAAAGATGTTCGACATGGGATGCAAGACCAAGAAAGGAAAAAGAGTCCCACTCCCTAAAGATGCCTGTGATTCAATTAATCTAGGGAGTGCAGACAATCCAAAGGAGGTGTACATTGCAAAGGCATGTACGAGATGAAGAAAGGAGCAATATAATGCTAGGCATTGAAGCATTACATAGATTGTATTGCTTGGAACTACAATGAGCTGAAGACATACAACCAAAACATTATCACACATACCATCCCTTTGAAGCCAGACTCCAAGCCTTTTAGGCAAAGACAACGAGTTGTTAACCCGCTATTGGAGCCTTTGATCGAAAAGGAGGTTAAAAGATTATTGGAAGCGAAAATCATTTTTCCTGTTAGGCACTCAACCTGGGTGGCTAACCTCATTCCGATGAGAAAAAAGAGTGGAGAGATTAGGTTGTGCATAGATTTTTGAAATCTTAATAAAGCCTCTCAAAAGGATAATTATCCATTGCCATCAATCGATGAAATTCTACAAATGGTGAATGGATCTGAAATGATGTCCTTTCTCGATGGGTATTATGGGTACAATCAAATTCTTATACATCCAGATGACAGGATGAAAACAGCCTTCACTACCAAGTGGGGGACATTTGCATATAAGAGAATGTCGTTCGGATTGTTAAATGCTGGTGCAACTTTTCAACGCGCCATGGATTATGCATTCAAAGGGCTCATAGGCAAATGTATCATCGTGTATGTGGATGATATCCCAGTTTTCTCAAAGAAGAGAGAGGACCATGTCAAAGATTTAAAGAAAGTGCTTCAAAGATGCAGAGAACATGGAATTTCCTTAAATCCCAAAAAGTGCATTTTCGGAGTAACAGAAGGAAAATTGTTGGGTCACATCATTTCAAAAGAGGGCATATCCATCGACCCAGAAAGGATACAAGCTATCCAAAACCTACCTCTCCCGAGTAGTAAGAAAGAATTGAGATCTTTCTTTGGGAAAGTTAATTTTGTGAGGAAGTTTATCTCTAGCTTTGCTGAGATAGCCAAGCCTCTGAACAAGATGCTCAAGAAAGATGTGGATGTAAAATGGAACGAGGAAAGCAGAGTGGCCTTCCAGAACATCAAAGATGCCATTTCCAGAGCCCCTGTCCTTATAAGCCCAGACTACTCCAAGCCTTTCTATATTTATGCTTTTGCATCAGAACACTCCTTTGCGAGTGTCTTAACCCAAAAAGGCGAGGATAGTGCCGAAAAACCCATAGCATTTTTAAGTGCCCCCTGAAAGATGCTCAATTAAGGTATTCAATCCTTGATAAGCAAATGTACGCACTTTTTAAAACGGTGAAAAAATTTAGGCACTACATTGTACATAGCAGAGTTATTGCCATCGTGCCCGACTCTGCTTGTCAAGACCATGTTTTTACAAAATGAACTAGGTGAGAAGAGAGGAAAATGGATTTCCACCATCCAAGAATTTGATCTCGAAATCCAACCTATGAAACTAGTTCGAGGACAGGGACTGGCGAAGGCGATCGCAGAAAATAATCCGCAAATAACAGGCCAATGCTCAAATACAGAATACATTGCTAAGGATGACTGGTATGTTGATATTGTGCAATTTTTATTGACTGGTAAGTGTCCTTCTAATCTGAATTCAACACGAGAGAAGAGCTTTAAGGCTTAAGTCTATCAATTATCTGATGAAATCTGGTGTGCTTTACAGGAAGAATCATGAAGGTATCTACCTGAGGTGCTTGAACAAAGAAGAAGCTGCCAGGGTGTTGCAAGAATTTCACGGGAAACATGGAACTGGTCATGGTGCAGCCAATGCTACAGCACATCAAATCCTGAGAGCAGGATACTACTGGCCACATATTTTCAAAGATGCACATGCCCATGTACGATCTTGTCATATCTGTCAAGTGGCTGCAAATAGAGAAAGAAATGCAGCCATGCCGTTGCAACCTGTAGTTGAAATGAGACCATTTGCACAGTGGGGACTAGATTTCATCGGGGTTATTAACCCAAATTCTTTTGATTCTCATAAATTCATTTTGACGACTACGAGACTCATCTGTACAAGGTGGACGAAGCGATTCCTACTAAACATGCCACCACGGACGTTGTGATTAAATTCCTTGAGGATCAAATTATAACAAGATTTGGAATGCCCGATTCTATTGTCAGTGACAATGGTAAAGCTTTTATTTCTACACAATTTGCAGATTGGGCATATGATAACAAGGTGAGCTTAAAATTTGCATCCAATTACTATCCTCAAGGAAATGGGTTGGCCGAATCTTCAAATAAGAATTTGTTGAATACCATTAAGAAGTTGCTGGAAAAGAACCCTCGGGACTGGCACAGCCAATTGAAGTTTGCCCTTTGGGTAGATAGGACCAGAGTGAAAGAATCTATAGGGAATACTCCCTATCATTTGGTCTATGGGCAAGACCCGATATTTCCTGCAAATTTGAAGTTGCAGACTTTACATTTCATACAAGAGTACTTGGGGACAGATGATCAAGTTGAAGCCAGGTCAAGTCATTTGCTGCACCTTGATGAAAAGAGAGAAGAGGCCATGAATCACATGAATAAACACCAGGAAGTTATTAAAAGATGGTTTGACAGAAGGGCCAAAGTTAAATCATTCAGAATTTCAGATTTGGTATTACTATGGGACAAAAGACATGAGGAAAAAGGGAATCATCAAAAGTTTGATTGTCTTTGGTTAGGCCCATATCAGATTTTGGAGATTCTTGGGAAGAATACCTTCAGGCTAAAAACCTTAGAAGGGAGAGATTTCATGCTACCGGTTAATGGGCAGATTTTAAAGCATTATTTTAGCCCTTAGGTTGTGAGATTTTGATATTATTCTTTCGGTTTTGGTGGGGATTTTCAGTTTTTGTTTTCATTATTTAGGATTGTTAGTCTAGTTAGGATTTTGGTTGTGGATTTGATTTCAATTGACATGTTTTGTTTATTTTGAAAAAAATAAAATAATAATAAAAAAAAAAAAAAATGTATTGAGATGTCAACTTATGCTTAAGGTTAGGAGAATATGAAATATTAGAATTGTCCTGTAAAAAGCTCCACAAGTAACACAAACATCTTAAGTTATATTGTTTGATTTTGTGATGCATGAAAGAGTCAGTTTTGCATGACAAATCATTTCATTTGCAATTCAAGAGATAATGCATTCATGTTCCATCTCACCTTACATACATTTCATCTTAGTTGCATATGCATCTTAGGTACAAGCCATTAAAGTATGTCAAATCCTCTTAGGGTTGTGTTATAACATATATGTAAGTAAGCATCCTAAGGTTGGAAACTGAGTCTTGAGATATCTAGAACCAAGCACGTCTTATACATTAAAAAGGATCTTGAGCAAAATGATCAAAGCCTAACTTGGAGGAAAAGGTTGGGCGAAAGAAGTTTTTCATGTCTATCCTATTATGCAACATGATCCTTAAAACAGTGGTTTTGACCACTTCCATAGAGCTTAAAGCCTAAAATCAGAGTAGTAAGGATAGGGTTAAATCCTCATCGAACTTAGGTTGAGGATCCAATTCCCCAAAGCTTTGATTTGACCCACATGGAGTAGTAAGGATAGGGCATAAATTCTCATCTCGCTTAGGTTGAGAATCTGATTCCCCAAAGCTCTTATGTCTCATTTCATAGTAAATCTTGGATTGTAAGGATCGTACTACTTGTCCTCTACAAAGGATGGGTAGTCATCCCCAAGGTCTAAGCAACAAAATTAATATTTTTCATCTAAAGTTTGGATTGTAAGGATCGTACTACATGTCCCTAGCCAGGATGGGTAGTCATCCCCAAGGTCCAAGAAGTAAAAAAACAAAATTTTCCCATCTCATATTTATATTGGGTTGTAAGGATTGTACTACTTGTCCTCTACAAAGGATGGGTAGTCATCCCCAAGGTCCAAAGAAATGAGGATAAGTTTTGGATTGTGGGGTTAGATATGCCCATGCATGGCATCATGTCTTGCCTAAAAAACAAGACCACTGATTGTCTAGAGGGTTAGACTAGCATGACCATTTCTTCCATAATTGGTTTAATTATTTTGCTTAAAGTGAGGTAATGAACTCTAAATCAGAATAGTAAGGATAGGGTTAAACTCTCATCTCGGTTGGTTGGGAGTCTGATTCCCCAAAGTTCTGATTTCACATTCACTTGCACATGGGTTCCGAGATAGTAGGGACTCATAACCAACTTTGGGATACAATAAGGTAATGAATTAGTGGATCCTAAGAGGGTTTGGCAATCTTGAATGCTTGTACATAATAATAGAAGAATGACCATGCCTTTTATGAAAGCAAAATCTCCTAGCACATTCATTAGGGTACACAAATCATTCACCATCCCACATATGCATTCATGCAAAATCGATAATGGAGTGTGGATCAATTTCAAATGATAGGGAAAGAAATTCATTGCACACACTGAGCTAATACTTGATGATTCTGATGATTCATGTACTTCTGATCTTTGGGCATTTGTTATATTGCTTATGTGCTAACACATGTTTTCGAGTTTGTGATATGTTTCAAGTTGGGTTCTTACTAAAAATGCTCAAGAGCATTTGACAGCAGAGTCGCCATTTGTTGTGGCTGATCCACAACACACCCCAAAATTGGGGACCCACCTTTTTTGCAGGCTTGCGAAAGAAATCTCGGTGACCCAGATGCTAAAAATGAAGAAAAGAGAAAAAATGCCTAAGTGTTGAAAGTGTCACGAAATCGTGACATGTCACGAAATTGCGACCTGTCGCGCCATCACTGCCGAAAATAGGAAAGTGTCACGAAATCGTGACATGTTGCCCCGTCGCGGCCCGAAAGAGGAGAGAGAAAAGAAAACAAAAGGTGTCACGAAATCGCGACATGTCGCTAAAAATGAAAAGTTGTCACGAAATCGCGACATGTCACTGGGAAAAATGAAAAGGTGTCACGAAATCGCGACATGTCGCTGGTAAAAATGAAAAGGTGTCGCGAAATCATGACATGTTGCTCCGTCGCGGCCTAGGAGAGAGAAAGGCAAGAATGAAAATCATCACGATTTCGCGACGTATGGAGCTGCCATTGCTTAGAAATGAGAAGTGTCAGCGATTTCGCGACGTGTTGCTGCGAAAGTGTACGGACGAAGAAGTGGTAGTGGAAAAGGTCGATTGGAGGTTGAAAGTGTATGGACGAGAAATGGTCAGCGATAGTTGTAGGGAAAAGGATTTGCGATGGTAGAGAAAAAAGTGTGCGATTTCGCGATGAAGAAATGGGATTTGAGTGATGAAAGCGATTTGAGGAGAAATTTGGGAAAGAGGTGATTGGAAGGGGGAAAAGTGGAAATGTGAGAAAGTAGTACGAAAAGAAAAGTAGGAATCATGACGAGAAGCGTAGAAAGGAAAAAGTGGAATCGTGAAGAGAAAAGGGGAAGAGAAAAAGGATTTGGAGTAGAAGGTACGAACAAAAATGGTAGCGAAATCGTGACAGTTTGCGGAAAGAAGGTCGAAAGAGAAAATGGTCACGATTTCGCGACAAGAAATGGCCGAAGGCATACGGACGAAGAAGGCGTCGCGATATCGCGACATGTCACGATTTCGCGACATGTCACGTTTTCGCGGCCAGGAAGGTGAACAGGTTGCATGCCATTTTTGTCACGATTTTCATAGAAAGACGTTACAGAAGGCACAGAAAACGTAGGACACGTGGCATACAGGTGTCAGGGTTGCAGAAGCGTTACATGCAATGGAAGATTTCACACGTTTCGGCATCGAGCATGAATCAAAAGCAAGGAAAAGGCAAGAATTTGAAAGGTCACATGCAGGAAGGTGAAACGAAGCGACACAGGGAGAATCGAAGAGCCACGCCAGATAGGATAAATCCAGAAGTGCAGATTGAAGATGGGGTTGGAAATTGCTGCTTGCAGAGTTGCAGAGACAAGGGCTTCATGCCATTCTGGGCCTGCACTTGGGCAATTTCCTTCATTTGTTCTGGAATATTAAAGCCTGGAACATTCTGTAAATGTAATTGATATATCATTTAATACAGAAATACAGAGAGTTGGCATCTCATTGATGAGAAAGAAGGAGTCATTTTTTGCATGCATGATTTAATGTTTTATCATTCATTTCAGATTTCTAAGGCTTTTAGGTGAAGTTTAATGCAAGTGTTCTTGGTTGCTTCATGCGAATGCCTAAATCTGGAATTACAGTAGAAACCCTAGAAACCCGCACCTAGCTTATCTGGATTGTGCGAATTTGCAGGTTCATTAGGTTAGGTTGCATGCAAAAAACCTCATTATCTTCGGTTTCATCGAATTGATGACAGCATTCTGACTGTAGTTTAGTTTCACTTTCATTTGCTTTTCTTTATTTTTCAAACCCTTACTTTATTTTCTGCAGTTTAATTACTGTATTCAAATAAGTAGTAGAAAATCCATCAGAACTAAAGATTAGAATAGATTTATTCATTTTGAGTCCACTGTAAATTCAAATTAAATAAACCACAGTGCCCCTTGTTAACATCCACTTGCAAACCCTAAGGTATTCCTAGCATTTCATTTGAACAACATCATTGGTGAATCAAAGAACCAGCATAACAGGAACCTTGGAGAAATTACTTTCTTTGCAAGTAGAGGATTTTGGGACTCAGATCCTACCGGAGAGTGTGCTTTCACAACTGGGTGAAAACACCACTCAACAGGGCCCTTTGTCATAATAGCTAAATTTGGTTCAAGTGCATATCGTTTGGCTTCTTTCGATGGTAAAGAGCTTAAAGAACAAATGAATATAATGCATTTAAAAAAATATTATGCTTTATTTATATTCTATGTTGCATAGCATATAGTTAGGCCATATTGCATATCTCCCTATCATATTTTGCATGATCGCTTGTCATACTATGCATGGTTGCTTGAAATTTTGTTCTTAAATTTTTTCTTGTCACAATTGCATTTTTGTCTACTCATGACTACTTGTTCATGTAGTTTCTAGGGATTCACAACAATGGCATATGATGATACCTAGTTAGGTCATAGCCCACATGCATTACACTTCTCACTAGGACTTTGATGCCTACCGAAGCCTCAACCTAGGGCCCATGCCTTTTTCATCCCTTCTCTTCTCATCTATCTTTGCTCTTTTCTTCTCTTCTCTCTTATTCTTGTATTCCTTGGCTTTGAAAGTTTTACAATGACTATCATTTCTCTCCAAAGTCAAGGAATGCAATCCTCTTTTGGTATATCATTGTATTTTGCATGATTATAATTTATCCTTTGTCTTCTTTGTATAGATAGGGATATACATTCTTCTCTTCTTTGATTGTACACTTTCTACCTCTTGACTTTTCACTAGTTGAAACTTCAATCTGGGAGCACACACACATAATTCATTACTTCTCATTTTATTCTAGCACATGCACACACTTACATTGTGTTATGCTCATATTTATTGGTCCATACATACATATTTTTACACACCTTATTGGGTGGTACTTGCTAATACATCATTCACATCAATATATATATATATATATATATATATATATATATATATATATATATATATATATATCACCCCTATCGGGTTATGTCTCTCTTTGACTCAATGGGCTCAACACCCCATTACAATATTAGCTCCTTGGCCATTGATAGTAGGCCTCAGCATCGCCCCACAATAGTCACTAGTGAGCAATCATCCATAGCAGGTTACACTCTACACTTCACTTATCAGTCCATATTTAGCAAGTATTGAACCCATTGTGGGTTTCTTACTCAACACATGGACCATATTTTGAGCATAACACCCTCTAGTTAGGGTTCTCATTCAACTATCTTCTCCATTGTAGATGGTTGACCTTTGGATGTCTTTCTTCTCTCTTCTTCCATTTCACAGTTGTTTGTTTCTGTTCTTCTTATCTCTTCCCTTCTTTATTCCTTCCCTTTTCTTCTTTGCATTCCATATCATATTGTACCTAGTAATATTTGCTTTTTTGCTTGCTCTATTTTTTGTATTTTTCTTTGTCATTTTGAGTTTCTTAAGGAAGTTTTTTTCCTTTCGAAACTCAAGGGGGCACCCTAGCCATAGAGGCATTAATGGTAGTAATGTCTTGCCTAGTGTGCAAAAGTCCTTAGTGTCCTTTGTGATACCCCTTTTGCACCACTCCTTTGTCCAAACCAACCCACCCCTTCTCTATGTTTGTTGTCTTCTTGCCTTTAGGAGTCTACATCTTTCTTTGACACATTTACTTGGCCTTAAATGCATCAAAGAGGAGGAAAAATGTAGACACGTAAAATTGACCCACTTTAGTGGGCAATCTTCCTTGAACCCCCTAAGAGGCCTCCAACACTTGCCCAAGGCATGGGGTAGGCCCATTTCCCTTTGTTTTTCCTTTTTTCCTCCTGTATGCGAGATCACACCCGATTAAGATGGGGTGCAAATTCACATAGGAAAAATCACAGTTGATCGAGATGGGGTGTGATTTCACCCTTTCAGGGTTTCTCCCAAAGAACCCTAATTCTTCCAGCTGACATATTTTGGTGTCAGCATTTCTAGGTTTTTATCGCTCTTTTTGCCTTCAAATTCACTATAAAAGGAGGGTTTGATATCTCATTTTAAAGGACACACAATTTTATGATTCATAAATGCGATTATTCTAACAAGCTCACAATTTTTTTCTATCTGCTTCCTTTTATTCTGCAAGCAATCTAACTGCTAAGTATGAATTTTTTATTTTGCTACATTGATCTAATTTGTTGTTAATTCTGGTGGATCTATGTTTTAGCCCAAAGGAGATATCAACTACTCAGAGGTCTCAAGCCTTTTACCTACTTCTGCACCATTCACCAAGTTTTTTCAGTTAGTTTAGACATCTGCATTGCATTTCGTATTCTGCTCTTATTTTCTTCACACCTCAGGTGAAGTCACGCTAGGTATTAATGAGGCATGACCTCGTAGGCTAGAAATTAGGGTTATTTTTTTGCAGAGGTGAAACCACACCTGGTCCAGGAAGGACATGATGTTTTCTTCTACGTTATCATGCCAACTCTCTACAGAGCGTGACTTTACCTAGAGTCAATCTGAGGGTAATTTTATATTTCTAACTACATGATAGCATCTTAGACTACATTGAGATAATAGTTGCATGCTCTACATTCTATTATTCTAATACACTATTGTTTTATGATTAATATACAAAGGTCAATTTTTGCTTCTATTCTTAAGGGTCATCTAAAAGGACCTAGGGGGCTTGACTACTGCATCTCCTAGAATTATTGTATAGTGGCCTAAGCAAGCCCCCTAACACTAATCATATTTGAAAGTGTTCCTTAAGTTATCTTGTAGGAACAGGAATTGCTCATATCATTGCACAAGAGGATGAAAGCTTGGATCAACCACCGATTAATATAAGTGTACCCATTAAACTATAGGTTGTTTTTTGAGTGCTTATATTTCTTGTTTAAAACCCTAATTCTGATTTTATATTAGTTTCTAGGTATTTAAAAGGTAACAACATATAGTGTGCATCTAGGGTTAATTATGTTTGTGCATTCTTTCTTGAGCCCTTTCTTAAAGATTGTTTATTTAAAAACCCTAGGTTAGAAAGCATTCAAAGAAATAATAATTCTAGTATTAGCTCTTCTATTCATGCATTCTGTATTTCTGCATTGTCCTTTATCTTTTGTAGCATATATCTAGAAATGTCAAATTCAGTTGATTGCTTTAAATTGAACACATAAAACATTCCCGAAATTATAGAGGAATTGGAGTGAGTCCTTAAATTGTTCCTAGTGAATTCTTCCCCCTAGCATCGATTGTAGAGAATAGCATACCCCTGTGGTTCATCCCAAAGGCTTCTCTCTTGCAAATCCAGCTTTTGGGAATTTTACGTAGTAGGGCAGTTTTCCCCCTCTACACTTCTCATCTTTAGATTCAACATGGGAAATTGCATATTTAGATATTATTGTGACAATTAATGGTTATACCTCTCCTACAAATTTCTTTGTAATAAATGATCCTAGAGAGGTCATTGTATCTACGAATATATTAGTCAAATTAGGTAAACTATCGATTTCATACTAGTCAAATTTTGCAAGCAATTTCATTGCTACTTCATGATAAAGTTTTAATATTGGTTCTTTGCATTGGTACAATCCATTTACTTGATGAACAACAAGTTGGAAATTTTCAAATATCCTGATATGCTTTATACCCATAGATATAATTGATTTAAGTCCTAAGGTTAGGGCCTCATACTTTACATTATTATTTGTGCATAGGAAATTGAGTGTGAACGATAAAGAAATAGGTATCCCTTGTGGTGTATGAAATACAAATCCTACGCATTGTCCTTTTTTACACTTAGAACCATAAAAGAAGAGTGTGATATCCACATCCTCTTCAGTAATGACATATTCCTCTAGTTTAGTGATGGTAAATACCGAATCATCTAGGAGTTAAATAGCCAAATGTTGATCATTAGGAAGAGGAGCTTCTGCAAGTTGATCAACTATTACCCGATCTTTAATAGATTTTTGGCTAATGAGTTCAAGGTTAAATTTTGTTAGCAAAATTATCCATTTTGTGGTACAAGTATTATGCACAAGATATCATGTAATGCAGAGTGTTTTATTTAGCTATGACATAAGTGGTGTGAATTAGCATATAATGTTTGAGTTTATTAGTGGTAAAAACCATTGCTAGAAAAAAAATTTCCATGTAAGCTATCAATTTTTGTAGCTTACCAATGTTTAACTAATGTAATAGACTGCTTGCTCTTATTTTTTTTCATTATTTTGTGCAAGCATTATTCCTAATGCAAAATCTGTTGCTGAGAAATAAATATGGAAGGACACCCCTAGGTGAGGCGGAGTTAAGACTAGTGGAGAGGCTAAATATTTTTTATATCATCAAAAGCTTCTTAACATTCATCTATCCATCAAAATGTCACCCCTTTTGTAGTAAGTTATTGAAAGGCCTACATTTGTCAGAGAGTTGCGTTATGAAACAACGAATTGATTGGATTTTTCCTTATAAACTATGCAAGTCTTTCAAGTTTTTTGGGGGAGGTATATCCATAATGGCCTTGACCTTGTTTGGGTCCACTTTAATGCCTCTCTTGGAGATAATAGATCCTAATAGTTTGCTTGAGGTGACATGGAAGACACACTTCTTAGGGTTCAACCTTACATTGTGCTCTAGAAGTCGATCAAAAAAAATTTCCAAGATAAAAATGTGCTCTTATCGGGTTATAGATTTGGCCAATAGATCATCCACATAGTCTTCAATGATCTTATGCATGTATTCATGGAAGATGTATGTCATTGTATGTTGATAAATGGCACCTACATTTTTAATTCCAAATGGAATTACCGTGTAACAAAAAGTCCTCCAAGGTGTTGTGAATGCTATTTTGTGTTGGTCATCAGGATTGATCCAAATCTAGTTATATCCTAAAAAACCATCGATTAGAGAAAATATTTCATGACCATCGCAAGTGTTGACAAGAGTATCCGTGTTTGATAGAGGAAATTCATCCTTAGAACATGCTTTGTTAAGATCTTGAAAGTTAGTACAAATGTGAATCACCCTATTAGCCTTACACATAGGTACCATATTTGATAGCCACTCAAGATAGTCAATGGGTTGAATGAAACCCACATATAACAACTTTTGAAGTTCTTATTTGATCATGAGGGTAATGATAGGATGTAACTTTATTAGTTTTTATTTGACCGGCTTAGCATCAGTTTGCAGGGTGAGATTATGAACAACCAAGTTAGGGTTAAGATGAAGCATGTCTTTATAAGACCATGCAAAATGTCCTTCTTCCTCTTGAGGATATCTACCAATTGTTCTTGTTCATCAACGAATATACTTTTTCCAAGTTTAACAATTTGTGGATTGTTTGCATTTGTACTAAGGTTCACATCTATAGTTACTTCAATGGTCATGTGTGAACCTTCCTCAAGTTTATGGGGTGTTGGAATCAAATGAATGTCATTAGTGATGTTATCAAACTCTTCTAACACAATTTCTTCCATTTCTACCTGGAAAACAACTGAATCCAAGGGGATGACGAATATGAAGACAAAGGTTATGGAGGAATGTATATAGTAGAAGCTATTAACAATTCCTAAGAAATTATGAATTTAGATAAGGATTGAGATGATGAAATTTGTTTCATGTCGATGAGACTTATGTTGATAGGAATAGGTTTTGTCAAATCGCATGGATTTCAGAGTGGTGTAAATAAGTCAATAGGATTCATGTTGACTTGGTGGAGAAATGGTGGTCATGATGTGGAGGGTGGTTTTTCTTATATTTTGAAATTGATGAATGAACCTTGAAAACCTGGATAACAACAAACAACATGTATAAATGTAAATGACCAAGATATGCAAATGCAAAAAAAGCAATGATTGTTTTTTAAAAATTTATATATTGTACATATTTTTGTGAGGTGATCAATGAAGTGGAGGCTATGGTTTGTCGGTTGGCTCAGATCGCTCCTTTAGTAGAATAAAATTAAATATGGGTTAATTTATGGGGAAAATTTTGAGATAGTATTCATCATGTTCAGTGTTTGGTATGACTGGGATTGATTCCTCTTTGGATTCATCTAAAGCTATCGATATGATGTCGTATTATTCATATAATTCATCCTCAAATTCATCATTGTGATAGTTTTCCTCTTCATAATCTAGATTGATTCATTGAAAGGCTCACTAAAAATAAGAATCCTTAGATTGTGGATTGCATCCTAGGCCTGAACGGTCATGTGCTTCTCTATATTGAGGTTCGATGATATCATGCATGTCCTATTTATGTCATCCTAGGCTATTTCCTTGCCAATCAACCCGAAAAAAATATCATGATGGGAAATCAAGATTGGTCATGTGTTCAAGGTTGGCAGAGGATGATTTCTTGGGTTCGTTTTGGGGAAGTGGATCAGATGATGAATCAATCCCCCATATACAAATTTGATATTTATATGACAAAACCATATTGTATACAAATTTTATGGATAAGGGTGGGTCACGTGGGTGACCATAGTCCTTGATAGTTTGGATTTTGAGTTGTGTAATTATGATATCTTGAACCACATACTTACCAATTCTAGGATTAGAAATGTAGACTACAACTTGTGTGGGAGATGATGGGGATGGAGTGGATATGGAGATATGGGACTCAAGGGTGACTTGTGGTTCAGATGATGGGAGTGATATATGTTATAGCAAAATCTCATAATCTATTAAATAAACTTGTGATATATCGGCTAGTGGAGATGAAGATGGATTTAGCTGAAGAATTTGATGGATGAATGGTGATTCTAGTGTGGATGAAATGATGATAGGTGCTTGTGGAATGAGTGATGATATATGGGTGGTAATGGATGATGTGGAGGGATTTCCCCCTCATATGTATGTGGAAGATATTTATTGTGTCAGTCCACATGTACATGTTACTAACTGTGATGAAGGTTGAGGTGTGGAAGTGGAAGCTTGATGTGGGTCAATTATAGTAAGTTCCTCTAGTATAGGTGCTTTGGATGAGGTAATGTAATGTGAAGTTGATGGTGGATTTGATGAAGTTAATAATATCTGAGTTAATGAAAGTGTGGACTCATATAGATTGGAGATGATGTTGCAGTACTTGAATGGTTCAATGCCTATCGGTATACAATGAATCTAACCCTCATGTAAATATTTCAAATATTGGTGTAGTATTGAGGGAATAAATTTCATCTCTCTTATCCAAGGGAATCCAAGGAGTACATTGTAGGCCATGGACCCCTCCAGGATATTGAACATAGTATGCAATATATTAACCCCCACTTCTATGGGTAAGACCACAGTACCGACTGTAGAACATAAAGCATCATTGAATGCTTACAAGGTGAAGGTGGATTTGGTGATGTGTGAAGGTGGAATATTAATATTTTGGAGGGTTGAGGTGGTAACGATGTTGATGGATGAGATGGTATCAATTAGTTTTTGTTTGAAGGGCTTCCTATCATCTTAAGACATGATGTGTGATGGAGGGTCCGATGATTCTGATGATATTGGTTTAATTTCAAAATAATAGCATATGATAGAGGGCTCTATACATGTTCAAATGCTCCCCACAAAATTGTTAAAGGTATTAAAGTCTTGAGATTGAATTTCAAAGGATTTTAAGATTTCCATTAATGTATCATGGTATGGAGGAGATTGTTGTATAATCTCATAGATCGATAATATTGTTGAATATATTTTGAGACTAGTTGTTAACTAGTTTCTTAGCATTATGATAGGTCTCTATGGATGGATTGGGAGATGAATAGGTTGGGATGGATTGGAATAAAAATGAATGGATGGAGATGAATTAGCAAGTTGTGAAGACACATTTTTTAGTGGTGACATAGGAGGTTGAACTACTTGATGTTATTCATGTTGGTGATGTGTGCTTTGTTGACCCTAGGTTACTACATGAATAGCACCCACAAAACCTTGGTATTGTTACATGTGGTTGAATTGGTTGGAAAGAGTTATAGTATTTGATCCCCCTATTGTTTGTTGTGTTTTGTAGATACCAAGATTTTTATTTTGTTGTGCTAAGGGGATATCCAACTTAATGGCCCCTAGGTGTATCAAGTCCTAAACAATACCTTTGAATGAAGAGCAATTATTAGTGTCATGCCTCTTCTATCGATGGAAAGGACAAAACAAATGCTCCCTATAGCCCTTGCCATGTTTGGCCAGATCACATAGTTTAACTTTAGGAAAGGTGATATCATTGGTATCATACAACCTACAGAATATGGAGGTATATGATTCAGATAATAGTTTGTAAGTATGAGTCTCTCAAATAAATTGTTGATGTTGATGGTTTTCCATAGTTGGCATTGTGTTTTGTAATTGTTGTGGGGGTGGAACTGCTTGATAAGACATTTGTTGTGATTGTTGCAATGATGGTTGTGGTTGGTGAAGACCTTGGGTTTGTTGAGTCATTTATCCAAATTGACTTCTGGATTTTGATTAGCCATTATTGTTTCCTTTGGATTGGTCCTTGTTTTACCATTCTTTCTTTTTGGGTTTAATCTCACCCTCTTGGATCTTGATTTATTTGATAACTCGGGCCTAGGCAAGAGCTTCATCGAATGTCCTATATTTTTGTAATTGCAACAAAAATGAGATAGGTTTTAAAAAACTCCTTGAAAACATTCATGTTAATTCTTCCACTGGGTTGGAGAATGGCAACTTGATGATGACTAACCTCCAATGGTTTTTGAAGTCATAGACTGACTCTTCTTCAAATTGTATAAGGTTATATAATTTGATCAAGGTAGTTTTCTTGCAAACATTAAGGAAAAACCTTTATAATAATTTATCTAACAATTATTCAACTATATAGAAAGTGTGATGTGGTAGATGGTTGCACCATTCTAAGGCATCCCCTCTAATTTTTAAGGAAATATTCAGAGCATTAAGGCATCGTTCTATTGGATTCTAAAACATGAATGGATGAATGCATTAATATGCTCCCTAGGGTCCTCTGTCCCTTTGAATTTTTCAAACTTTAGTAATGTAAAGTCTACCAGATTTGGTGATGATGGTATTGAAGAATGAATAGGTTGATTTATCAGCTATCTCAATGTAGGTTTATGGTGCATCATACCAAGCATGTGCATAATTAAGCTATCAATCTATTGTTGTAAATATTGGATCTTAGGGTCTTTCATTTGTGTGTGGAAGCCCTAGTTTGTTTTATGGGTGTATGGTGGTGGTGTGTGTTGGGTGATGAACTATTGGGAAAAAATGTGGTTTTCATTGGCCAATGTATTGATGGGTATCTGGTGATGTTGGATGTTTTTTTGGACTTAGTTATGGTATGACTGGTGTTTATGGAGTGGGGATGAAGTTGGGGGATTTGAATGTGTTGGTTTATGGAAGTGGTATTATTGTGGTTGAATGGAGGTGTGGGTATAGTGACCTTAGAATATTGTGATATCCAAGATACATTAAGGATGAAAAAAGTGTTTTGGCTGAAAATAGATTGAGGTTTAAAATCTACCACCTGTGATTGTTGTTGTGGGCAAGAACAAAAGTCTTGGTGGCCTATAAGCAGTTGATTGATATATTTACATGCTTTATGTATGGTAATTTTATATGTATATTGTGTGGTTGTTTTGGAAGTGGATGTAGGTATGGTGTAAGTGTTGGCAATGTTGGTTGAGGTCAATGGAGGGTAAGTTGTAAAAGGAATCACGATTGAATGAGGGGTGGTAAATGGGATGGTGGATGGAATCTGTGAAGCAACATTAACTTGTGCTTTGTGGAGTGGGTTGGAGTGGTTCGTGGTATAGGTAAGTAGAATGGAGGTGCTTTGGCTAAATGGTTGTGGGTGAATTTGGTGTGGAAGGGAATATGTGGTCTCAAAAAGAGGGTTGATGGGGACTTGGTTAAAAATTTTGGGGTGTGAGTGAACAATTTCCTGTTGATAAGAAGGAACATGTCTGTGTGTGATGTTAAGTGGTTCTAGAACCATATTGGTGGGTCTTAAATAGGATTTTATTTTGTCAGAATCTATGTAACTATTGCAGTGGTCGATTGGTGTGGATGTTTTAGTTTTTGGAATGGCAATGTGGATGGCCCTTTGTATCACATTTGCATTCGAAGTGAATACTATGTGAGAAGGTCCAAAAGATAAGCCAAAATAGCTTATATGTGACATGTTCGCTGGGTTAGCCATAAAAGTGGTTAGGGAAGGAGTCGAGCACTCCATGTATGAATTTGGTTGGCTGGTAGGTACCTGACTCATGACTCTAGATTGATTTTGGGTCAATACCATAATCTATAAATAGACTGGGGTAATGAATGTGCAAGATGCGTGTGTGAAAAGTGTAATTACAATGAGAAACACACAAATCAAGAATATAAATGTATCCTATGTCTTTGCAATAATTTTTTTTTGTATTTTTATGTGTTTGATGTTAAGACTCCCTAAGCCTAAAAAGACTATGTAGGATGAATAATGAAATACAACTAAAAGGGTATGTTCGATCCCACCCTTCTGATGAAGAATGAATTATGAATGACTTAAAAATAAATTTCTAATGGTATGATTGGCTCAAGGTAAAACCTAAGGAATAAAAATTACCCCTTGAGGGAGGTCATGTTGTTTGACTCTTGCTACTTGCCTAATACCTGGAGAAAGGTCCCATAGGTTTTTGCTTCACACTCGGGCATGCTTGGAAAAAAAATATAGCTATGTTCCACTGATTATTTCACCCCATGATAAAAGGGTACTACTAATCCTTCCTACCCCAAGTGCACCCAATAGTAGGGGATATTTTGGTGATGAAATCTAAAAAATCACTCGTATAGGCTGCTATAGTGACTAGGGGGTGAGCTAACGGATGGAGATGAAGCCCACCATTGTTGGTCTCGATCAATGGTTGGTGATGAAATCCAACTCGTTGATGTTAAAAATGGAATGTGCAATGTGTGTGATTCCTTTTAAGTTTTTTTTCTCTATGGTGTTTTCTTGAAAAATGTAAGGAAAAATTAGCCTAAAATGTAGCTAATATGCTTTTCAATTTTTTTCCTAAAGCATAAGCAAAATATATACACATCACATAAGGTAGAAGATAAAACACCATAAATAACAGAAAAAAATTGAACCAAATGTAGTGAGTGTATTTTAGATAAACCTTAAACTGTTTCTAACATATAAATTCAGAAACAACATAAAATAAATCTAAAATACCTAATGCAACTAAAAATGGATTTATAGGTGCAGATCTACCCTTATATGCAGTCTATATGACAAATGAATTGCTACTCTAAAATGCACTTCCTTTTCTTTTCTTTTTTTTATTGATTTATTGTAAAGAAAAATACCTATGAATGCCTAGAATGCCTAACAATGCATGATGTATTGCTTTTTACATAGAAAAATAAACATTTATTTTTCCTTTTTTCTTTTAAAAAGTAAAAACTTAAATGGGGTTTGAACGCAACTTACCAGGAAGCCTACGTATTCTTTCCCCAACTCCATATATGCAATACAGAATCTCCCAAATACTCTGTTGAATCTCATAGATACAAACACTATGTGGCATCCCCAGGATGTGGTATGGCATCTTCATGACCAAATATTAAATATCCATAGATTATAGAAACCCTAGTAGTGAATTTTTGTGATTTTTGTGTAATCGAGTCTTTGAAAACCTACAGAAAAAAATAGAAAATGTAGATTAGAAACTCAAGATTGACAAGGCAAATAAAAATATGAAACCCTTTGGGGGTCCCACCATGATCACCATTTTGTAAAGCAAAAAAATATCAAAAATTATAAAAATGAAACAAAGCAAACAAGTTATATGCAATGAAAGCAAGATCTCATATATTATTAAAATGAGGGAGCCTTGATCTCCAATTTATACATAAATATACCATGAATATGGGGTTACAAAATAATGTTTGCTTTGATACAATTATTACAACAAGAGGGGTAAAACCCTTGATCAAACAATGGCGGTGTCTTCGGATCCTCCTCACTCCAAACAAAGGTGAGTAGGCTTGTGTATCCCTATAGGGTCACTCTAAGATGCAACAATCATAAATAGAATTATCTCCTGCACCTGCATGCAAATAACAACATGAAATAGGTCAATAGTACATGTGAGGGCTCCACTATGTGAGGCCCTCTATAAAATAGATCTACAAAACCTAAGTGTAGTATTAATAAAATGTAAATGAAATGCAAGAAAAATATAAGTGAGAATAAATAAAAACCATTTCAATACCTAAGTCATTGGATCTATGCTTCTGCTATTTTGATCTGATGATGCACAAATACTCGTAAGCATTTGAGGGCTCAGTGGATGTGGTGCGGTGTTTGGAAAACACCCTACAACATTATAGGATGGTTATGGATGCCTTACAGTATTCTAAAAATGCCCTACAAAATTAGAGGAATACCTTGAGGTATTTTTGGGCTATGGGCGATGCTCTACAAGATCTGAATCTGGTTCATATATTTCACAGAGGTCAAACGGTGGATATGGCAGTGGTTGGGGTTCATGAAAATGTAAGGAGGGAATGTGGTAACATAATGCTAGGGCTCATGATATGATGGATGATCCACCTTTCTTCATGACAAGTGAATTTTATTTTGATGATTACCCTTGATTCATGCTAGGGTTTTGACGATACCAACGGGCGATTGAGATTAAAACATGATGAAGGGTTGTGATTGCCATTTGATAAGTGACCAAGATCATGTTAAATGAATGGCTAGGATTAAGACGTGATGGGCGGTTGAGATTTATTCATATATATATATATATATATATATATATATATTTATATAAATATATAAAATATTTATATATATATATACATATAATTATACATATATATAAATAAATTATGAATGGCTATGATTTGATAATGAGTGGATGATAAGTGGCTAGGATTTGGTGTCTAAAAATTGAAACAGGGATGTTTGGGATACTTTTGCGAAGGGAGGTTTCCTAAATGTTTTGAAGAAATTTAGTGGGTTGGATAGAGAGTTGTCCATGGAGCTAACACATTCATGGGATGATGGGAAAGTTAAAGCTAGAGGGGTTGTATTCACTATTAGTGTGGCAATTATTGCAAAGCTTTTGGTTTGTTAGCTTCGAGTGTATTAATAGATAAAAGCACTCTTTGGCCAAAAAGTTAAAAACAAATTGTAATAAAAGTGAGAATATAGACAAATTACAAAATAATATTCTATGAGAATATTTCCCTAAGCCTTGCGATAGGGTGGTCCTCATTATCATAAAGTACCTCATGCTTGATGGAAATTTCTCCATTGTTTGAAGCTTTCATGTTGCAATCCTCAACCACATCAAGAGGAAGAAAAGGATGAATGTCCTAACTTTCCTTTTTAAGTCTTTATAGAAGACTATGAAGTAGGCACAAAAAGGTAATTCCTCGGTCCCTTTGTACTAGGTCCTGATCAATATTCTCATTCTTCATTCTACTAAGAAATATGGCCAAGAAAGGGTGGTGAACCTAGGCTTGGATTACAAGAGCTCTTCAAAGTTAGATAAGATTCTAAATTTCTTAAAGGAAGCTTGGAAATTTAGGGATGTAATCTAGGGTTCTAGAGGGAAGAAGGATACCTCCTTTGAGTTCTTACCTTTAGGGAATCAAGAATAGAATCTAGGTAGCACCAAACATCTAAAAAGAACAACCTTAGCCAAGAAGGATCTTAGTTATGGTGTGGAGGATGTTAAAGGTTCTAAAATAAAATCAAAAATCCAAAAACATTCCAAAAGGCTAAAGGTTAAGGCTGAAAGAGTGGAAGTAACCCCTTTGCATAAGAGCTCTGATAATACATTAGTGGACTCTTGGGAGTTTCGTATAGTCTCTCCACTAAAAAATAGATTGCTTTATTTTCTCTGCTAGAATGAAATTTTTTGTAGAGTATTTGAATCCTCATTTGGGTCTAAAGAATTACTTTTTAGGACTAAAGAATCTTATTACTTCAATGCATAGGGTGAGAAAAATTATAGATAATTATGTGGATGAGGCCTCTCTTCTCTTGGGTGACTTAAAGAATAAATTTACTGATTTGGGTTCCAATTCAAAGGAAGACTCTCAAGATGAAGGGATTATAAAGGAAGTTTAATTAGATCTCATTGGGTTTTCCTTTGTTCCCTAGTGGGAATTTTCTTGGTCTAGTTTAGTGTCTTCTTTTGAGTCTCTGTTGTTCCTCTACTTGGATACCTTTTTTGTAGTTGGATCTTGGAGTGTTTATTTTGCTATTCAACTTCGAAGTCTCTCTTGCTTCTCTTTTCTTGTTGGTTGTAAAAGGTCTGGGGAACCTTTCAAAACCCCTTCTTCTACTTGATACAAAAATGTGAAGAATGTAGTTTCATGAAGAAGAAAATTATATACTTGAATTTTATTATATCCAAGGATGATTTATGGATGGATATAGGAAAGGTGAAGGTGATTATGGAAGCTACACATTTTCATGGCTTGGAAATGTTTTACAAAAATTTCATCAAAACATTTAGTGAGATTTATGCTCCAATTATAAAAAAATGAAGGGAGTTAGACATGAATTTAAATGGATAATCCAACATAAATGAGCTTTCAAATATTAAAGGATAAAGTCATGGAGCAACTAGCTTTGTTATTTCCAGACTTTAACAAAGTTTTCCAAGTAGATTATGAATCCAATGAGAAAACCATTAGAGGATTTTTGAGTCAACAAGGTAGATCCATTGCTTAATTTGATGAGAATTTTAATGATTCCAAGAAGAAATATTTATTGTATGATCAAGATGTTTATGCCATCGTGCAAGAACTGGAGAAGTAGATACATTACCTACTACCAAAGGAGTTTTTATTGTTCATAGACCATCATGCTTTGCAATTCATAAAAATTTAGGGTGAGTTAAACCAAATACATATGAAATGGGTGGATCATCTTCAAAGTTACTTTTTTTTTAAGCATATAAGTGGTAATTCAAATAAGGTAGTTGATACCTTGAGTAGAATAAAGTTTTTGATAAATACAATGAATATTTGAGGTGGTAGGTTTTGATCCTAAAAAAGAGTTTTATGTTGATAATGTAGAATTCAAGGAAGCTTGGGCAGCTTGCAATGATCCTATTGTAGGAGACAAAATACCATGGCTAGATGATTTCATCCAATAAGGATTATTGTTTAAGGGAAAAAATTATGCATACCATGGAGTTCAATGAGGGAGAACCTAATAAGAGAAAAATCATAGTGAAGGACTTGCCAGATATTTTTGGAGTAGATAAGATAATGGGGTAACTTTGTGCAAGTTATTATTGGCTAGGAATGAGTACATACGTAAGAAAATTTGTGCAGTATTATCAACTTTGTCAACATGCAAAAGGGAGAAGTCTGAACACTAGGTTGTATCATCCATTACCAATACCACAAAGGTTGGAGAAGACATTAGTATGGAATTTATCCTTGGATTATCTCAAACACAAAAGAGAATGATTCAATTTCTATTATTGTAGATAGAATTGAAAAGATGGCATATTTATTACCTTGCAAAAAAATTAATGATGCTACTCATATCGTTGATTTGTTCTTTTTAGAAGTTATAAGATTGCATGGTTTACCGAAAAGCATTGTGTTAGATAGAGATGCAAATTTTGGAGGTCACTTTTGGCATACATTGCAAAATAATATGGGTACAAATTAAGCTTTGGTTTAGCTTATCACCTAAAAATGGATGGACAAAAAGAACTAGTGAATAAAAGCCTTGGGAATTTGCTATGGTGTCTATTTGGAAAGAAGACATGTGGGATATCGTATTGGCACAAGCAAAATTTACATATAATAGTTCAATGAATATAAGTATAGCAAAAAGTCCATTCAAATTTGTGTATGGAATTTTTCCTAGAGGAGTAGATGAGCTGCGGAGTACAATTTTTTGGTAAAATTTTGGTGCTATAGTATAGGATTTTGCTTAATATATGCAAAACTTGCATTGTGAAGTGAAGGCCAAATTGAAAAAGAATGCTATGAAATACAATCAACATGAGTTGCCTCAAACATTAAATACAATAATTTCTAGTGGGAGATTTGGTTTTGACACATTTGTGAAAAGAAAGGTCCCCAAAGAGCACTTACAATAAAATCAATTGGAAAAATATTAGACCTTGTAAGTTTTTAAAGAAGTTTGTGGCCAATTCCTATGAAATTGAACTCCTATAAGGAGTAGACATCTCACCAAATTTTATTGTGATATATTTGTATATGATAAGCCTATAGAGAATGCTAAAGATATCACTTATGATTTTTGATAGAAGAATGGATTGCACAACTACCAAAAAGAGGAATAGGATTAAATAGAGGTAATCATAGACTCTAGAATGGCCAAGAGGATGAGAAGCGATATCTATTATGAATATCTGATTAAGTGGAATAATCAACCAGTGTAAGTGGCAACATGTATGAATGCTTTCGAGATTGCTAAGTATGGAATTATTGATTAGGGATTTTGGAAATATTCATGATCTTTACTCATGAAACATTTCCTCTTACCTAATGAGTATGATGTAGAGCATCCATTACTAAAACCATCGATACAATATCTTATTAAAAATGGATGACGATTTGTTCGTATAATGGTCCAAATTTAATATGGAAAGGGGAATAGATAGATAAATGGCAAAATATAAAAGAGGAAAGAGGTTTGAGAGGAAGTGAAATAAGAATCATCAGAACGGAATACAAAGAAAAAAAATAAAAACAAATAAATGAAAGGGGAATGGGAGTGACAGTCTAAGACACCTATGATAGAGAAATAATAGAGAGACTCTATAAAAGGAGAGTAAGGAGGTGACATATTTAAAACAAAGAGGAGCCAAAGAAATCAAAAAAATTATCCATCCATTATACTATAATTGGTTCTCAATAATATAACATACATTACAAATTTTCATTTATCTCATTTTTGTGTAAAATATGAATGTTCATATGGTTGAAAGAGTGCTTGCAAGGTCTGTGTTTGTGTGTGCAAGTTTTTTGATTTGAGTGGAGGAGGTCATCTCCTAAAATATGGTGAAGAGAATATAATACCAATTTGAGAAGGATTAAACATCATAGTATTCACATTTCTCACCATTTTCATCCCAAGAATTCTACACAAGACTTTATCCACTGTCATATAGTTACAAAAGAGATAATTTTATTTTTTAATGTTCCATATTACTAAAACTATTACAATACAAAAGATAATAATTGTTCAACGATGGTGATTATACAATAAGGATATTGTCATACAAGAAATTGTAAAAGACTTTAAAGTTGTCTTCAACCTAATATATTGCATGTGTGATTACCATGTGTCTTAAAGTGGTGGGAAAAAATAAAACTTATGCTACTTGAGTAGGCCATCAATAGGAGGATTCCCTTCTCTCATCTACATTAAAAATCATGTGAACTATTATGTTGATCATGGTAATATTTGTACTTCTATCATTAAGACTACATGATCTCCTAAATTTGAGTTTGAATGTTCTACACCTACTACAAAAAAATATCATCCTTATATTCTCCCTTGATCTATGTCTGCATCATGCTTCTAGTGGGAATATGGATCGAAATATTAGGGTGCTAAAATAGAAAAATGAACATGCCTAAAATAGGTTATGATCTATGGATATTTGAATATTCTTATTGCAAGAATATTGAATGTATGGAAGACTTTCATCCCATGTGGAAGAATGGTGTTGTTGTATATTCTAATAATATGCATTAACATCTTATTTACCACCTTTGTTTATCCATTAGTCTATACTTAAAAGATTGAATTTTAGAACTTGGTTTCTAGTAAGTTTGAAAAATATAACTACAATATATTAAGGAGCATGAGTTTCTATATGAATTTATTAAACTAATTAAGTTTAAATTAACCTAGACCTAGTAAAAAATTAGACAGGTTGTCTCAACAACATCTATACTTTTTTATAGATGCCATGATAGTCATCTTGATGAATCTATCTATGATCATGTAATTTTGGTACTTAATGGTTGATAACCCTAAGAGAATATTAATGTTAATGGATTCCCAAGGACTAAAAGGAACCTATAATAGTGTGTAGATCCATATTTTTTATTTTTTGGTTTGGAAATATTATATAGTGTACAATAACTAACATAGAGCTCCACCTCCCAATGCATGCAAGTCTAATTAAAGGATTATTGTTTTTTTTTGCAAGGGTCTTCTTGATGCTGAAGTTTTCATCTACCTTGGATAGTGTAACTTCAATACCAATATCTAGTATGGTGTATTGGATGGAATATAGAGCTTCCTAAATACTAGAGATGATGGAAAAATGTTGACTTGCCTTCTATTAATTAACAATGTATACTAACTAATTCAAAATCACTTGTTAGTTATTGGCACCATGTATTATGGTATTGAGAAGTGACAACGAAGTCTATGTTGGTGGGTGGACTATATAGTTTATTTCTTGATTCTCATTTTTC
The DNA here is from genome assembly GCA_028583015.1 of Wollemia nobilis. Classification (NCBI taxonomy): domain Eukaryota; kingdom Viridiplantae; phylum Streptophyta; class Pinopsida; order Araucariales; family Araucariaceae; genus Wollemia; species Wollemia nobilis. Next base: position 847,013 of record JAQPPZ010011269.1, on the reverse strand, counting down.
TTGTAATGTTTAATTGTAGGGTGGAATAATGATAAATAACCCATCCATTTCATATTTCTAGCATTCTCTAGAGTTTTTTGAGAATATAATTATTTTAAAGATCTATGATTAATGTGTGCAATTGTTTCCTTATCCATGTTGTAGTAGACCATTATTGTACAACTTACAGAATACATAATTTTAAACATAGTATGAAATATCTTCAAATATTTTATTGCAAGTAGGATCAAATCATAAACTTATTCTCTTGATATGTGAAGTAATCAATAATGATAATCCTGATATGTGAAGTAATTTCAGTTTCAACATTTATAGGTTCAAGACTTTGATTTCTTCCAAATGGTCATGTTATGGTGGGACAAAGTAAGGTTTGAAGGATCATGTATGTATCTATTTTTTTAGATGATGGAATATTTAAAGGAAAAAATGGATATTTAGAATTCCAAATATTTTAATAACATATTTAAAATAAATTAAATTAAATCCAAGATCAACAATTTCAAGGGATAACATAAATAAATAGAATGGAACTAGATACTTATGTGTAAGAAAAAATACTTTCAGATTATCTTAATTTATCATGCAAGAAAGAGCCATATTGGACCCATATATCTATGGATATATGACCTAAGGAAGGGGATAGAAATATCAAAAATAAATTATGCTACTAAAAAAACAAATTTGTTTTTCACCAAATATAAAATATTTTAAACTTTAGAAGGAAGAATTATTAAAGAAGTAGAAGATAATTGGATGGAAGCGACTAATTTTTTCAAATATAATATGTTAAAAATTGGGTAAGATAAGGAGGCTTAAGGTAAGATTTTGTAGAATATTTCATCAATTATCATATTAAGATAAAATAAAATCTTGTTGAAGAATTTCTAGATGGAGGAGCTACATGAGGTAGTTTTATATTTCCATCATAATAAGGCACTTGGTCTAAATGACTTTCCTATAATTTTCTTTCAACAATTAGGTTTTGATGAAGAGTAATATTTTGTCTATAATTGAAGAGGATAGGAAAAATATATAATGAGTAAGATCAATATAACCTTTATTGCATTGGTTCTAAAAAAACGTACGATTATATATCTTGATATTTGTTTTGAGTAAGCCTCTATAATATGATTTATAAGATAAATCAAAAATAAAATTTATGAAATAATTTAAAAGTTATGGTAAATAGATTGAAAAGCATTTTAGATTATTTTATCTTAGAGGAACACAATAGTTTAATTCATGCTAAAACAAACTCTTGATGTAATAATCATTATATAGGAGGTCAAACATTATTTTAATTCCATGGAGAAACAAGTATGATTATAAAATTAGATATAATTAAAGCATATAATAGGGTTTACTAGAGTTTTCTACATGATATTATTAGAAATAATGGTTTTGATCATGGTTGGTGTGAATGGATTAGATGTTGTTTTAGTACTCTAAAATACTCTATTTTGATTAATAATCCCTAATAGATACTTTGATGCATCCCATGGACTCTACCGAGATGACCCAATATCTCCTATCTTCTTGTTGAGAAATTAGGGAAAATTTTCTCAAAGGAAAAAATAGAAGGAAAAATCAAAGATATTTAGGTTGCAACAAATGGTACCTTCACATATCATCTCCAGTTTATTAATACTTTTATTTTGGTTCACCCCTGAATTAGTGAGACCATGGAATTTAAATCAACCTTATCATGTTATGGAAAAGTTGCTTGATAGTAGGTTAATACTATAAAATCCATGATATTTTTCATTAACATTGCCCTAGATTAAGAATGGATTATTATGGATATTTTAGGGTTTAAATTTGGAATATTCCCATCAACATATTTAGAAATTCCTTTGTATGATAAAGGAAAGAAGAAGGAGCTTTATGACTCAATTTTAGATAAAATAAAATCTTGTTTGTAAAGTTAGAAAGGTAAGTTCTTAACCATGGCTAGAAGGTTGTAAATTATAATATTATATTATAATATACTGCTATTTAAATGAAGTTACTTTCAAGATTTCCAATAGGTATAGTACCCAAATTTGAAAAAATTCATGGAAATTTTCTTTAGAATGGATGTGAGGCAAAAATTAGGTTTTATCTTTATAAATGGGAAACAATAATTTGCAAAAGAAATAATTTGGAGTGTTGAGCTCATAAAAGCATAGATATATGAGTTTGAAATTAGAAAAAAAAACTAGGTTAGAGATTATTTAAAATTCAAGGAAATAATTAGGTAAAAATGTTACTAAAAAATATATAGGTTTTGGTTGATGCAATTAAATTTTTTAGGAAACAAACACTACCTAGGGATTGACAACACAAAAATTCATATTGAAGAGTGTGTAACTGATCAAAAAGTATATTATATGGCTAATAAATGAGGTATATTCTTCAAATTTTTAGTTTTATGCTTGGTTGAATCTTTATCCTCTTATTCTGACCTAAAATGACAATGACTACATTATGTATGTTTAGCATATAGAGGTTCAAAAATTTAAAATTATAATGACATGAGCAACAATTATAGATAATGGATTTCTATTAGAAATACAGTTGATGGATAGGATATCAAACATATAGCATATGAGCTTCAAGTTATGCTTCAATATGTCTGTTGAGTGGTATTTTCACCCAGTTGTGAAAGTACAACTCTCCTTTAGGATTTGGGTTCCAAATATCCTCTTGCAAAGAAGTTAAACAAACAACTTCTCCAAGGTCTCCGTTGTATTAGCATTTGCATATGTGTATTAATGATCTCATATAAAGATATTCAATTTAAATGCTTGGAACACCTTAGTGATTGCAAGTAACTGTAAACAAGGGGCAATGTTGGTTTATTTCATCATGAAGATTTAGTGATTGTTCATTGCTTTTTTTTTGGATTTTGTAATTTTTAAATGTTTATTTTAAATAAGTTAAACTTTTTGGAAAAAAAATAAAAAGCAGACAATGAAAATGAAATGCAAAAAAAACTTAAAATGAAATGCACTCAGTATGATGCTATCCTGTTCCGACAAAACCGAAGATGTGAGGTTTCCATGAATGCAACCTAACCTATTGGACCTACAAAACATGCACAATCCCCATAGACTAAGTGATGGTTCCTAGGGTACGAAATAAAATTCAGATTTCAAATATTCACCTAATGTAACCCACAAAAGTGGCATTTAACATTATCTATAAATCCGAAATCTAAAAAATGAAAGAATAAACATTAAATCCATAGCATGCACAGAAGATCTCCTTCTTTCTTGCCCATAAGATGCAAATTTCTGAACACTTCTGCATTAAAAATATGTCATGTTACAATAGCAAAATTTCTGGTTTTTCCAAACCAGTCTGTGGAAGAGAAACAACTCAAACAGGCCCAGAATGGCCTTCCTCGCCTTCAGCTCTGCAAATCTACTTGCAGCCATTTTCGACCCCTTCTGGCCTCTTTGAATGGCATATTTAAACTTTTAAACAAATTGCTTCTCCTTCCACGATGATTCGTTTCGTTTTCCAATGGCTACTCGTTTCACCTTCCTTGACTGTGTGTGCTTTGGTTTCCATTTTGTGGCCCTTCGCTGCATTTTCTCCTCATTGGCTTGCGTTCGTTTCCCTCTATGTGTAATGGTCATCTTGAATGATCATGTAACACTTTGTCTTATTCATTATATTTGTCCTTATGTCCATGTCACTATGTAGGTCTGTTACCTTGGCGAAACTGGAACATGTCATGATATTGCGACACTTCTTGTTCCTCAGCTTGGCTGCCCCTTTTGAATCACAAAAATGTAACATGTTGTGATATTGCGACACTTTCGGCCCCTTCTGTCTTCTATTGCTTTTAGCCACAAAAATGCAATATGTCGTGATATCGCGACACTTTTTCATTCAAGCTCTTTCTCTTTGCTTTGAATCACGAAAATGCAACATGTCGCGATATCGTGACACCTTTTCTTCTTTGGCCACGATGGTGCAACATGTCACGATATCGTGACACCTTTTCTTCTTTGGCCGCGATGGTGCAACATGTCACGATATCATGACACTTTTTCATTTTCTGCTGCGATGGAGCAACATGTCACGATATCGCGACACTTTTTCATTTTCTGCCGCGATGGAGCAACATGTCGCGATATCACGACACTTTTTCATTTTCTGCCGTGATGGAGCAACATGTCGCAATATTGCGACACTTTTTCATTTTTGGCCGCGATGGAGTAACATGTCACAATATTACGACACTTTTTCATTTTCTGCTGCGATGGAGCAACATGTCGCGATATCGCGACACTTTTTCTTTTTTTTGGCCGCGATGGTGCAACATGTGATATCACGACACTTTTTTTCCTTGTGGTATTTTGCTTTTTTTCTTGATCTTTAGCCTATGGGCCACTTTAGTCTTCTTGGAACACATGCAAAAAAGGTGGGTCCCCAATTTTGGGGTATGTTGTGGATCAACCACAACAAATGGTGACTCTGTTGGGAAATTCTCTTGAGCATTTCGGTGAGAACTCAACCTGAAAAGAAAAACACAAACTCAAATACAAGCGTCAGAAAATCTCCCAAGAATGAAACTAGATGAGAAATACATGAAGAATTGAGAATTATTAAAAATCAGCTCGGTGTGTGCAATGTGCTTCATTCCCTATCGTTTGAAACTCGTTCAACTTTCCATTGTCAGTTTCACTTATGATTCGTATGCAAGGCTATGAATGATTTGTGCAGGATTTGATGTATGACAACTATGCTAGAGATATAACAACCTGCTTTGCAAAGGCTCAAACCTTCTAGTATCATGAACAACATATCAAAACTGTCAAACCCTCTTAGGACCAAATATATGCATACTGAATTAATTTATTAGATCCCAAAGTTGGTTATGTGTCACTACCATCTTGAACCCATGTGCAGGTGTAAGTGAGATCAGAGCTTTGGGGAATAGGATTCCCAACCTAAGCGAGATGGGAATTTAACCCTATCCTTACTACTCTGATCTGGAGTTCATTACCTCATCTTGAACAAAATGATTTAACCTGTTATGGATGAAATTGTCAGGCTAGCCTATCCGTTTGAGCAGTCAATGGTCTTGCTTTTAGACAAGACATGTTGCCATGCATGAGCATACTCCACTGCTAGCCAAGCGTCTATAGCCCCGATGGAGATTAACCTCATAATCCATGATTTGGATCTACTTTTGATTTCTTGGACCTTGGGGATGACTACCCATCCTTGCAAGGGACATGTAGTACGATCCTTCCAATCCAAAATTAATAAAGAAATGAAAAATATTTACTTTGGAATTTTAGATTCTTGAATGAGCAAAATAGAAGCTTTGGGGAATCGAATTCTCAACCTAAGCGAGATGAGAATTAGACCCTATCCTTACTACTCCATGAAGGTCAAATCAGAGCTTTGGGGAATCGAATTCTCAACCTAAGTGAGATGAGAATTAGACCCTATCCTTACTACTCCATGAAGGTCAAATCAGAGCTTTGGGGAATCGGATCCTCAACCTAAGTGAGATGAGGATTTAACCCTATCCTTACTACTCTAATTTTAGGCTTTAAGCATTATGGGAGTAGTAAAAACCATTGTTTAAGGACTATGTTGCATGATGGGACAGACACGAAATATTCCTTTTGCCTCATCGTTTCTTCTAAGTATGGTTTTGACCATTTTGCTCAAGATTCTCTTTAATATGCGTAGAACGTGCTTGGTTCAAGATAGTTCAAGCATCAATTCCCAACCTTAGGATCATTTTAGTATTTGTTATGTAATAACCCTAAGAGGATTCAACACCTTATCAATGATTGTACATGAAATGAAGATGCAACTGAGATGAAATGTATATGCAATTCTGAATGTAATATGAGATATGAATGCATTGCTCCTTTTGAAATGCGTATGGAGTATATATCACCTACTTTGCCATAATTTATAAAACTGACAACTTCATGCATCACAAGTTCCAAACGATATTCCTTAATGTGTTTGCAATATTCGTGGAGCTTTCTGCAATACAATTCCGATGTTTCATATTCTCCTAGTCTTAGTCATCATTCATAAGGACATAAGTTGACATCACACAAAAAATGTCCAAAGGACCAACACACAAAACTTAAAACCAAAATTGAAATGCAAATCCAACATCACAAGCCAAAATAGTATATACAAATGTACAATATGGTACAAGATGAAGCAAAGCTTGGACTATCACTTTCCCGGATCCCAAACATGATTAGAACATTTCAAAAGACATATGACACAATATGTATGCCAAATGTTGTACGAATCCAACAATAATAAGATCAAACCAAGAAATGCAACAAATTTCAACTTGCCATGCTCACCATACCAATTTGATTTAGTTCTATTACCAACACCATAGGTGAGATTCAAATCAGATTGATTAGACAATGATTGGTATTCAATTTTATCTTGTCTATTCTTTAAAGTGTAAGTTTCATCATTCCATTCATGATTTAGAAGTAGGCTTTTTTTATCCAAAATGAAACTTTGTAAGTAAGAGTCTATTTCTAAAAATTTTAAAGCCAATTCATTTTCCAAGTTTGTCGGCCAATCAAATTTCTACAAACATTTGCAAGCATCTAGGATATTTACTAAATGGGAATCATTAAAAGTTTTTATCCTAGTTTTAAGAATTAATTGATGATGAATTTTATTTAGCAATTTAAATGCATCAAATTCCTTTTCATTCATTAAAGTAATGTTATCAAAGGTGTGGTTAGAAATTAATCCTTGTTCTTCATTCACCTTCAATGGCATTTCATCACAATGTAGCACTTGTTCTTTCTCCATTATTTGTTTATCAAAGGCACCAAACTTAGGTACCCAATTGAACACATGTCCATCCCTTTCAAACCATAAGTCTTGTCTATCTAGGGGTGGGTTAACTAACTTATTTCCATGATCAATCACTTGGGTTGTTTTGGGTAACGTGGGATTTTCAATTGGATCATCAATGATATCAAACCCAAATGATTTAGGTTTTGTAATTTTCTCATTTTGAAATGGCATAATCATTGTAGCACAAGTAAGTGGATCAAGATTTTCAACTTCTTTTCTTTCAAAGGAATCTAAAGCAAGTAACTCTCTTTCTTGATTCATGGTTGTAGAATCCTTATCATGTTCCAAAATTTGATGAGATTTGAATTCCTCTTCAAAAACTTTCTCAAATTGTATAGGATTTATAGTATCCTCATGTGAGGAAGCAATTGAGTTATCCTGCATATTAATTGACACAACAAGTTTTTTAGAAGATTTAGATTGATAATATTCTTCCCATTTCTTCCACGAATCATCGTAATCATCTTCCAAGTTCAAGTTGTGACGTTCAAGTATTTCTTCTTCATCTTCTGATTCATCAACCTGTTTCTCATCCAATTCATCTTCACCTTCCTTAGATGGTTTCGTTATTTCCAAAAGTGGGTTATTTCTTGAATTCAAATTGGTAAAGCTATCATAATCCAAATTTGTAACCCATGATTCAATTTTATCACAATTTGGAAGGTGTGGATCCTCTTGGTCATCATTTTTGAGAGCATCATCCAAAGTGTCTTTCGAGAACAAGTGGTGAAATTCGATTATGTCTTGAACTTCATTTGTTGATCTTATTTCAAATTCATTTTTAGCCACTTGTGATGACTTAGGAGCTTCTACAATGGGATCGATTTTTGAATTCCGTGTCATATTGTTGCTCCAATCCTTTGCAAGTACATTTTCCCAAATCATATCCACATAAGTTTGTTCATCCAAATCCTCCTTTTTGGGTAACGATTCTAGATATTTATTTTCCAAAACTGTTGGCAATTTTGGGTACCTTGGGTACATTGCCTTTACTCAAGTATAGAAGTTGTCATTGATGTCAAGCAGTTCTTGAAGCAATTTGATTTGATGTCAATGATTTTGTTTTGATGAAGATTATTTAGAGCATGGACAGTGAGTTTCTAGGAAGTTCATAGTAGCCCATTTGCAAAAGATCAAGAAAAATACAAGTAAGAAAAAGTATGCAATAGGCTGGAAAAACTGTCACGATTTCGTGACATGTTTGAGGAGAGAGAAAGTGCTGGAAAAACTGTCATAATTTCGCGACATGTTTGAGGAGAGAGAAAGTGTTGGCAAAACTGTCATAATTTTGTGACATGCTGGAAGAAAAAGAAGAAGCTGGCAAAACTATCGCGATTTCACGACATGTTGGTAGAGAAGGAGAGCAAGATGGAAAGTGTCGCGATTTCGTGACATGTCGCATTTTCACGACTCGAAAATTGTAAGAAGGCAGAGAACGAAAAGTGTCGCGATTTTGTGACACATTGCCAAGAAAGTTGTACGGACAAAAAAGTGTCACAATTTCGCAACATAATGTAGAAAAGAGAGTCCGCAGTGTGAACTGTCATGATTTCACGACAAGTTCGAAGAGAGAGAAAGTAACATGAGAAATGTCACGATTTCGTGACATGCTGCAGAGGTTGAGGTGAGGACTATCATGATTTTGTGACATGCTAAAAATTTTGAAGTGAGAACTATCATGATTTTGTGAAATGCAACAAAGGGAAGAGTCTGAAATGAGAAGAGTCACGATTTCACGACAGGCAGAAAAGATAGCGTACGGATGCAAAAAGTGTCACGATTTTGTGACAGGTAGAAAATATAGCACACGGATGCAGAAAGTGTCGTGATTTCATGACAGGATGAAATAAAAGCATGCGGATGGAGAAAGTGTCACGATTTCACGATAGAAACTAGAAGCAGGTCTTCTATAGGAGAAGTGTCGTGATTTCATGACAAAAGTAGAGAGGAAGGCTATGAAGACAAAAGCGTCATGATTTCGTGACATGTTCCAGTTTCACGGGTGTAAGATAGAAAGAAGCTCAAGGCAACAGAAAGGTCACGATTTCATGATGATGCAGGAGCATCCGGTGGCAATGGAGCAATCTTGCATCCTCCAAATATTTTTCTAAGTTTTTTTTTAAGTACTCTGTGTTTAATCTCATTTCAGATCTTTTCTAAAGTTGAGATTTTGTAAAAGCAAGGGAAAGGTCGAAGTTTTACAAGGTAGGTTGGGGAGCCGCGAAATCGCGACATGCCGCGATTTCGTGACATGTCGCAAAATTGCGGCTCTCAACAGCAAGGCAAGGCAAGAGGCGAGGGGGGCCGCAAAATCGTGACATGTCATGATTTCATGACATGTCGCAAAATTGTGGCTCCCAAATGCGAACAAGGCAAGGAGCGAGGGGGAGCCGTGAAATCGTGACATGTCACGATTTCGTGACATGTCACGAAATTGCGGCTCCCAACGGCGAGGCAAGGCAGGGGGCGAGGGGAGCCACAAAATCGTGACATGTCATGATTTCATGAAATTGCTTCTCCCAAGGGCAAGGCTAAGGCGGGAGCATTTTGGGTCTCGATATTGCGACATGTCGCGATATAGCGACATGTCACGGTATCGCGGCGTTGTAGCAGGCAAAGGTGTAGGGGGCAGTTTGGGTCGTGATATCGTGACATGTCACGGTATCGCGGCCAGAGAAAAGTCAAACCAAAGTGAACACGTGGATGGTCAGATAGGGCGGAATAGACATGTGGCTGCCACGTGTGTTAAAGGTGACACAACCAGTTGGAGGTAGGGTTGAATTTGCCACGCGGAAGCATACATGTAATAGGTCAAAAAGTGAGGGCCACGTATTCTAAAAAGAAAGATAAACATGTCGACCATGCATATGTATCTTTTATTATTGTTTTTGGAAGAACCGTAGTTACAGGCGATAGAATTGATGGCAGAGACAGCGGTACAAAAGAACAGTCAGATTAAAACGGCGGGTGCAGGGTATGGGAAGCCATTAATGCAAGCTTCTGGGTGGATCGGGCAGTTGCCCATTTATGGCAGAAAACAAAAATTTGAAAATTCAACCAGGGGAAAATCAAATTTGAAATTGTTGTTGGGCGGGAGCATTAATGACCAAGAGGATCGAGGCCTCGATAAAAACTAAAAAATTTGTAAGGGCGGGGATGGTGAGTTCGAGATTGGGAGGAAAAGCTATAAGCCTGGGATGGTACTGTAAATTCTGTATTAAGCATTTTACTGCAAATTAATGAAAAGTTTGTTGTTTGAATCTTGACCTTGCCATCAAGTGGTATCAGAGTGGGAGATCCTGAGCGTGTAATAGATCACCGGAGAGAGGCAGTTACACTAGGATCTGTGGAAGGATTTGAAGGGGAAGAAAGAAAAATGCCTCCACGAAGAAATCATGGTGGAGTAGGAAATGTGGTGCCGATCGAAGACTTCCGAGCCTTGCAGAGACAGGTTCAAGCCCTACAAGAAGAGTTACGCAGAAGGCATGATCCCGAAAGGGATGAGGGAAGTGAAGACGAAGTTGAAGAAGAAGACCAGTCTGAGGAAGAAGAAGAGGCTATGGATCCTGCACAAGCCAGGTTGTACAAGGCCATCTCTCAGATTGGAAAGCAACCAAAAATGGAGGTTTTTACATACTCGAGAAACCTAAATCCAGAAGAGGTGATTGACTGGATAAATGATTTAGAAGAATATTTTGAATATGAGGAGGTTGAAGACCCTAATCGGGTCAGATTTTCTAAGACCAAGTTGAAGGGTCATGCCAACATTTGGTGGAGAGGAATACAGTTGGAGAGGAATAGAAGAGGGAAGGAGAGAATAACCAGATGGGATAGAATGGTGGAAAAGCTGAAAAGATAGTTTATTCCGGCAGATTATGAGTTGGATCTGCTAAGAAAAATGCAGAGTTTGAGACAGACAAACAAAACTGTCTAGGAATACACTGAGGAGTTTTACAAAATCTCTATTAGAACTGGACATTTAGAGGCAAACAAAGAAAAGGTAGCCCGTTACATTAATGGGTTGAGACTCGGTATCCAGGAAGAACTGAGCCTAGTTCGAGTAAGCACCATTGAGGATGCTTACCAGTTTGCTTTAAATGTGGAAGAAAAATTGAATAGGTGGTTTGAAGGCAAGCAAAGAGGAAGGGGCCGTGGTGGAAGAACTAGTGGGAGAACCAGTGGAGAAAAGTACAAAGACCCAAAGAAGACTGGTGAAGCCAGTAGTAACCAGGATCATAGGGAAGAGGATGTTTATCAACCTCGAGATTAGAATAGCTACCCAAGAGGACGGGGTGGATCTGGACGAGGATTTGGAAGAGGAGTATTTCGTGGGACATGTTTCCACTGTGGTGAAGAAGGACATCGGGCATTTGAGTGTCCACAACACCGAGAAAGAACGAACAAGAGGCCTGAGGGTCCATCTAGGGCTGCTATGGCAGAGGAAGATGCTGAGTCTGAACATTTTGAAGAAGCGGAGAGAGGGGAAGCAATGATCGTAAGAAGAGTCATGTTGAATGAGGAGAAGGACACAGATCAGAGAAGAAGTTTATTCCGCACAAGATGTAAATGTGCGGGCAAAGTTTGCAATATTATTATTGATAATGGTAGCACAGATAACCTGGTTTCAGAAGAGATGGTTACAAAGCTACAGTTGGAGAGGAAGAAGCACCCACATCCATACCGGGTCGCATGGCTACAGAAAGACCATAGAGCTTTGGTCAATGAGCAGTGCTTCGTTAAATTTAATATTGGAAATTATTGTGATGAGGTCCTGTGCGACATCCTGCCTATGGATGCTTTCCATATGTTGATGGGGAGGCCCTGGCAGTTCGACCGGAGTGCAGTGCATGATGGTCGTGCCAACACCTACTCATTGACAAAGAATGGTGTACGCCATAAGCTGAAACCCGTGAAGGGGGTGGATGAAAATGTGTGTAACAACTCCCAAATTTTTTTGGTTGAAGGAAGAAAATTTTTGGACGGTTTGAAGCATGAACATTTATGTTATGCAATAATTCCTAGAGTTAGGGAGGAGGAATGCAAAGATACCCCGACAGAAGTCCTAGATCTGTTGAAGGAATTTCCAGATATTGTATCAGATAATGTGCCTAAAGGTTTACCCCCAGTAAGGAAGATCAGCCACCATATATATTTGATGTCGGGATCAAGCTTGCCAAATAAGGCTGCACACAGAATGACACCTATAGAAACTGAGGAGTTAAACAGACAAGTCCAGGAGCTACTGGAGAAAGGATTGATTAGGGAGAATCTTAGCCCGTGTGCAGTACCTATAGTACTAGCACCCAAGAAGGATGGAGAGTGTAGAATGTGCACAGAATCTTGGGCAATCAATAAAATCACTATCAAATACAGATTCCCATTGCCAAGGATGGATGATATAATGGACTGTTTAAGTGGGGCTGAGTACTTCACAAAGATTGACCTAAAAAGTGGCTATCATCAGATCCGTATCCGAGAGGGAGATGAGTGGAAGACAGCATTCAAGACAAGAGAAGGCTTGTATGAGTGGTTGGTCATGCCATTTGGGCTGTCCAATGCACCAAGTACCTTCATGCGGCTGATGAATGAAGTATTGAAGGAGTTTCTAGGAAAGTTTTTCATTGTCTATTTAGATGACATATTGATATTCAGCAGAACCCTGGAGGAACACCTGATGCACATCAGGAGGGTTTTTGAAAAGCTACGGGAAGAGCAGTTATTAATAAATCTAAAAAAGTGTAATTTTGTCAAGAAAGAGTTGGTATACCTGGGGTTTGTAATCTCAGCAGAAGGTTTGAAAATGGACCCAGAGAAGGTGAGATCCATCATCGAATGGCCTACCCCAAGAAGCACAACAGAAGTCAGATCATTTCATGGTCTAGCCAGCTTTTACAGGAAGTTCATAAAGAACTTTAGCAGAATTTGTGCACCTCTCACAGAAACAATGAGGGGGAATAAAAAAGAGTTCAAGTGGACATTAGGGGCTGAAAGGAGCTTTGATGCATTGAATAAAAAGGTCACAGAACAGCCTGTTTTAGCACTCCCAGACTTTGACCAGGTATTTCAGGTGGACTGTGATGCCAGTGGCAGTGTAATAGGGGCTATACTGAGTCAAGGAGGCAGACTTGTTGCTTATTTCAGTGAGAAGCTAAATGATGCTCGAAAAAAGTATTCAGTTTATGACCAAGAATTTTATGCTATAGTTCAAGCTCTAAAAAAGTGGAGACACTATTTATTGCCAAAGGAGTTTGTTCTATTTACTGACCATCAGGCTTTACAGTACATTAACAGTCAAATAAAACTGAATCAAAGGCACATGAAGTGGGTGGAGTTCCTCCAAAGTTACACCTTTGTGCTGAAGCACAGAAGCGGGAAATCAAACAGAGTTATAGATGCCTTGAGTAGAAGGCATACTTTACTGATTAGAATGACAGTGGAAGTCATGGGATTTGAAGAACTGAAGGGTTTGTACCTTGAAGATCCAGATTTTTCAGAATCCTCGACGACTTGCTTGACACCTATTACTGTGGACAGGACAAAATGGTTGGATTTCTTAATCCAAGATGGAATGCTGTTCAAGGGAAGTAGATTATGCATTCCAAGGAGTTCCATGCGGGAGAACTTGATCAAAGAAAAGCACAACGGAGGACTGGCTGGGCATTTTGGTCGGGATAAGACCATTGCCCTGGTGGAGGAAAATTACTACTGGTCACAACTTCAGCAAGATGTGCGGAAGTTTGTGCAAGGTTGCAGAATATGCCAGATGGCAAAAGGTGTAAGGCAAAACACAGGATTATACCAGCCATTATTTGTACCAGAGAGGCCATGGGAGGACATAAGCATGGATTTTATTCTTGGATTACTAAGGACACAGCGGGGAAATGACTCTGTATTTGTGGTGGTTGACCGATTCTCCAAAATGGAACATTTTATTCCCTGCCAGAAGACGAGTGATGCAGTTCACATTGCAGGGTTATTCTTCAAGGAAGTGGTACGACTTCACGGTCTACCAAGAAGCATAGTTTCTGACAGAGATACAAAGTTTGTTGGGTATTTTTGGAGAACTTTGTGGAAGAAGTTGAGAACAAATCTGAAATTTAGTTTTGCATACCACCCACAGACTGACGGACAGACAGAGGTGGTGAATAGAAGCCTGGATAATTTTCTGAGATGCTTGATAGCAGATCAACCCAAGGGATGGGATTTAGTTTTATCGCAGGCGGAATTTGCGTATAACAGTTCAGTCAATAAGAGCACAAATAAATCTCCATTCCAGATAATATATGGAAACAGCCCAAGAAATGTGTCTGAACTGAGAAAGTTGGATAAGAAAGAAAAGTGCAGTGCTGAGGTAGAAGAATTTACGAAGCACATGAAAAGTCTGCATGAAGAAGTAAGGAAACAAATTTTGAAAATGAATACTCAATATAAGACAAGGGCAGACTAGAAGTGGCGGTTCAAGGAGTTCGAAGTTGGAGATGAGGTCATGGTACATCTTAGGAAGGAGAGATTTCCTTCCAAGACTTATAACAAATTAAAGATGAAGAAGTTTGAGCCATGCAAAATACTAGGAAAACGGGAGTCAGGAAATGCATATGAAGTGGAATTGCCAAGTTGGCTTGATATTTCACCTATTTTTAATATTTTAGATTTAGTGGAATATCATGAGGGAGGGAGTACAGAAGTACCAAGTACAAAATTGTGGCAAGTTCCAACATCTACTCCAACCACAGACGAGGTCGAGGAAATATTAGACACTCGTGAAGGCAGAAGCACCAGAAACAAACAATATTCTGAATATTTGATAAAGTGGAAGGGCAGACCTATTGAAGATGCAACTTGGTTGCCGAAGACGGAGGTTGACCGCCTGGGTCTTCCCCTAACAAAATAGAAGTGAGGATCACTTTTTTTTATTTACCTCGGGTGTCTGATGCAGGAGCATCCGGTGGCAATGGAGCAATCTTGCATCCTCCAAATATTTTTCTAAGTTTTTTTTTAAGTACTCTGTGTTTAATCTCATTTCAGCTCTTTTCTAAAGTTGAGATTTTGTAAAAGCAAGGGAAAGGTCGAAGTTTTACAAGGCAGGTTGGGGAGCCGTGAAATCGCGACATGTCGCGATTTCACATGTCGCGAAATCGTGGCTCTCAACAACAAGGCAAGAGGTGAGAGGGGCCGCAAAATCACATGTCGCAATTTTGTGACATGTCATGAAATCGTGGCTCCCAAAGGCAGACAAGGCAAGGAGCGAGGGGGAGCCGTGAAATCACGGCTCCCAACGGCGAGGCAAGGCAGGGGGCGAGGGGAGCCGCAAAATCGCAACATGTCACAATTTTGTGACATGTCACAAAATCACGGCTCCCAAGGGCAAGGCTAAGGTGGGAGATGTTTGGGTCGCAATATCGTGACATGTCACGATATCGTGGCATTGTAGCAGGCAAAGGTGCAGGGGGCAGTTTGGGTCACGATATCGTGACATGTCATGGTATCGCAGCCAAAGAAAAGTCAAACCAAAGTGAACACGCGAATGGTCAAACAGGGCGAAATAGACACGTGGCTGCCACGTGTGTTAAAGGCAACGCAACCAGTTGGGGGTAGGGTTGAATTTGACACGCGGAAGCATACATGTAATAGGTCAAAAAGTGAGGGCCACATATTCTGAAAAGAAAGATAAAGATGTCGACCATGCATATGTATCTTTTATTATTGTTTCTGGAAGAACCGTAGTTATAGGTGACAGAATTGATGGCGGAGACAACGGTACAAAAGAATAGTCAGATTAAAACGGTGGGTGCAGGGTATGGGAAGCCATTAATGCAAGCTTCTGGGCGGATCGGGCAGTTGCCCATTTATGGCAGAAAACAAAAATTTGAAAATTCAATCGGGGGAAAATCAAATTTGAAATTGTTGTTGGGCGGGAGCATTAATGACCAAGAGGATCGAGGCCTCGATAAAAACTCAAAAAATTTGTAAGGGCAGGGATGGTGAGTTCAGGATTGGGAGGAAAAGCTGTAAGCCTGGGATGGTACTGTAAATTCTGTATTAAGCATTTTACTGCAAATTAATGAAAAGTTTGTTGTTTGAATCTCGACCTTGCCATCACATGATAGATTTGAAGATGATGTCAGCAGAAGTAGATGTGTCACGATTTCATGACAAAAGCAGAGAAGAAGGCCATGAAGACAGAAGGGTCATGATTTCATGACAAAAGTGAAGATGACATCAGCAGAAGCAGAAAGTGTCACAATTTCATGACAAGAACTTCTTAAAGTCGTCAAAGGCTAAAGTGTCACGATTTCATGATAGCAGGCAAAAGAAGGTGTATGGCAAGCAAAGGTGTCACGATATCATGACATGTAGTTTCATGACAGAAGCTACAAGAGAGTTGCAGAGGCGGTTGAAGCCGACAGAGTTAACTTTGAGCCGACGATGTTTAGGGTTATGCAGTCGACGGAGTATAGGGTTACAGCCGACCAAGATTGAGTGTTTTGATCTTGAAATTTATACTATAAAAGAAGGGTTGTTTCAAGTTTGAAAGCATCGAATAAGTATCAAAATTGTGCAAGTGAAGTCCACGGTGCGCAAAGAGCAGTCGTGTTGAATTGATCAAAGTGTGCATTTGAAGTGTGATATTCGCAGATAGAGTACGGGGGAGAAGTTCGATCGTCGAGAATCAGAGTGTGCGAAGATTGTGCTGCTGTGTTTGCGCAAACAGTGCAAATGTTGGTTTTGACCAAATGTGGTTGTAACAAAATAGAAAGAAATTTGAGGACAGACTTGTGCCAGACCGAAGGACTGTGTCTGGTGTAGACCAGAGAAAGAGGAAGAGGATAGATTTGTGCCAGATCGAAGGACTATGTTTGGTGCAGATCAGAGAAAAAGATAGAGGACATTTGTGCTAGATCGAAGGACTATGTTTAGTGCATATTCGAGGACCAGCTTTGCGGTGATAGAGTTGAGGACAAAGATCTCTAGCCAGAGCAGGGAAGACAGGTGTCTTCTATGGATAGAGTTCCACTTGCTAAGGGCAGAGGAGGTAGAGGTCTTCTAGAGGATCACCACTAAAGAGCAGAGCTAGGGGAATGTATCTCCTTTGGGTTGATGTCCATAAATATTGTAATTGGGAAAGGTATTCCCAGATTGTGAGTTGATAAAATTTAGAGAGAAATTTTATCCGTGGAGTAGCCCGCATTGGGTGAACCATGTAAATTGCTGTGTCTCTTTTGTGGATGGTGTTTTGTGCATTGATTTTATTACTGCTATTAATACTGTTGTCTATACACTGCATAATACTGATTTGAAAGTTGTTTTGAAGCAAAAGTAAAAAGTGGTCTTATACTGTTCACCCCCCTCCTCTCAGTATAAGCTTGTGTTCTTCAATTGGTATCAAATATGGTTCCTTCGAAAAGGTTTAACAGCTGGAAGAAAGGACTGGTTAAGAACACAATGGATTATTCAAGTGGCAATGCAACACCTATTCTTGATGGATAAGATTTCAGTCTGTGGAGTGCAAGAATGAAGGTTTATCTAATGGAACTTGGTAATGAGGTTTGGGAAGTGATTGAAGACGGGTACACTATCCCTAAAAATTGTCCTTATACTAAAGAAGACAGGCTCCTACATCATAGCAATTCAAAAGCAATGAATGCAATCCTGAAGGGTTTATAGAAGGCAAATCTTACCAAGGTGATTCATTGCAAGACATCAAGTGAAATGTGGAAACAACTGCAGGTGGTTCACACAGGTGATGTAAATGTCCGAAAGGCCAAGTTGAGACACTTCAAAGGTATGTTTGAACAACTCAAGATGAATGATGATGAAAATATTAATGACTACATGCTTTGTATGGATGAGGTTGTTAACTCCATGAAAGACTTAGGTCTTGAGCTTGCTGAAAATGATGTATGTGATAAAATTTTAAGATCTCTTCCTAATAGATTTAGTGAAAATATTTTTGCTATTGAGGAAGCTAAAGATTTAGATAAGTTGAAAAATGATGAGTTCCATAGTATTCTTGCAGCATTTGAGCTGAGAACTCAAGTGAAAGTTGATGTCAAGAAAGAGGCAGCTTTCAAAGCTACCAAGAAATCAAAGGGAAAACAGATTCAAGAGAGTGATGAGTCTTCTAGTGAGGAAGAGGCATATTACAACAAGAAAGGCAAGTTCTCTAGAAAGCACAAAAGCAAGAAAAATATAAGATGTTTCAACTGTGGAAAGTTTGGTCATTATGCTACTGACTGTACTATTTCCAAGAATGAAAGTGATGAAGATATACAGGATGTTAAGAGCAAGGATTCTGAAAAGCACAAGTATTACAGAAAGAACAAATATGAGCACAACAATCAAGGAAAGAGGTATTCACACAAGAACAAGAAGAGTTTCTACCTAGAAAAAGCAAGTAAGTGTTCTAGCAGTGATAGTGAAAGCTCTTCAAGTGATGAGAAAAATGAGATGCTGTTCATATTAGAAAAAGAGGAAGAACCGAAACATAGATTCATTATTATGAAATGTCTTAGATGTGGAAATTTTGGTCACCTTGAGGATGATTGTACAAATAATGATTTGGTTTCCAGTATGTATAAGGATGCTTCAGAAAACTATCAAGAAGATGTTTGTATGGTTTTTGAAAAAGGTAGCACCTCTAGTGATAAGAAATCTGGAAAAGGCCTTGAGGATTCAAAAAGCAAACAAATAAAGGATATTGAAAGTGAACTTAATAATGCTCTTAGTGCTTTGAAAAAGGAAAGAAAGAAGAATTCCAGACTCAAAGATAAGTTAGATGAATGTTGTATGGAGAGAGATGATATTATAGAAAGTCTTGACTTCTCTATGGCTAAGACACAAGAACTCAAGGACGAGTTAGAGTTTAAGATTCTTCAGTATAATGAGTTGGAACATAAAATGGCTTCTTTGGAAGTGGAAACTAAAGAGTACAAGGATAAGCTGTACAGGTTTCAAGATAGCTCAAAAAGGGTTAAGTCTCTCATAAAAAGTCAAAGAAAACCAACAGATAAAAGTGGTCTCGATTTTGTTGAGCCGCAAAAGAAACAGGTTGGGGATTCTAGCAAGAGATTTCAAATGGAAGAGAGTTCTGATGTAGAAAGTACTTCAGATCAAGAGTCCATGAGTGATAGATGCGTAGAAACAGAAAATAGAATTCTAAATGCGAAGAAGAAGTTTACCGAACCTAGAAGGTCATTTACAAGAAAGTTTAATGGCAGATGTTTTGTGTGTCACAGGTTTGGCCACATGGCTTCGCATTGCATGACTCAAGTAAGGAAGGTAAATGACAGTTTTAGGGGCCGTAATTTCTTTCAAGGGTATTGCTACTCTTGTAAACAGTTTGGGCATAAGGCAATTTTTTGCATGACTAATTATAGGAACATGGTTAGTCATAACAGGTAGATTCAAAGAACAAGTATGTCGAATAGAAATAATAGTGTTACTTGTTATAAGTGCAAAAATGACAGTCACACAGCTAGACAGTCCAGAGCTGATCTTCCAAAGTACAAGAACAAGAACAAGAATAGTGACAAGAACAAAAATATTGACAAAGAATTCAAGAGAAGGCCCGAAAAGGAAGTTATAGACGTTGATGATGATCAGTGCTTAATGGGAGTTTCACTCCCACCCCTATTTTAATCACCTCATCAGGAGGTGGGGGAGGGACTAAGATAAGAGGCTCATTCTTAGTCCCGAGCCCCAAAGGTGACCCTTTGCCATTGATGACAAAGGGGGAGAGATTTGAGTAAGGGGGAGAGATATGAGTAAGGGGGAGAGCTTCAATGTGAAGAGGAAAGCTTCAAGTCAGGGGGAGCAAAACTTCAAAAGGAGATTCTTAGCTGTTAGCATAGTTGATTTTAGTTTTAGCTCCTGAGACGTGTTTTTAGTAAAGGTTTGTCATCAATGACAAAGGGGGAGATTGTTGGCAATTTTGGGTACCTTGGGTACATTGCCTTTACTCAAGTATAGAAGTTGTCATTGATGTCAAGAAGTTCTTGAAGCAATTTGATTTGATGTCAAGGATTTTGTTTTGATGAAGATTATTCAGAGCATGGACAGTGAGTTTCCAGGAAGTTCATAGTAGCCCATTTGCAAAAGATCAAGAAAAAGACAAGTAAGAAAAAGTATGCAGCAGGCTGGAAAAACTGTCACGATTTCGCGACATGTTTGAGGAGAGAGAAAGTGCTGGAAAAACTATCATGATTTTGTGACATGTTTGAGGAGAGAGAAAGTGTTGGCAAAACTGTCATGATTTCATGACATGCTGGAAGAAAAAGAAGAAGCTGGAAAAACTATCGCGATTTTGTGACATGTTGGCAGAGAAGGAGAGCAAGATGGAAAGTGTCACGATTTTACGACATGTCGCATTTTCACGACTCGAAAAGTGCAGGAAGGCAAAGAAGGAAAAGTGTCACGATTTCGTGACACATTGCCAAGAAAGTTGTACGGATGAAAAAGTGTCACGATTTCATGACATAATGCAGAAAAGAGAGTCCGCAGTGTGAACTGTCACGATTTCATGACAAGTTCGAAGAGAGAGAAAGTAACATGAGAAATGTCATGATTTCATGACATGCTGCAGAGGTCGAGGTGAGGACTATTGCGATTTTGTGACATGCTAAAAATTTCAAAGTGAGAACTGTCACAATTTCGTGACATGCAGCAAAGGGAAGAGTCTAAAATGAGAAGCATCGTGATTTCATGACAGGAAAAAAAGATAGCGTACGGATGCAGAAAGTGTCACGATTTTGCGATAGGCAAAAAAGATAGCACACGGATGCAGAAAGTGTTGCGATTTTGCGACAGGCAGAAGTGAAGAAGCCAGCGGATGAAGATGTAGCGATTTCATGATAGGATGAAAGAAAAGCGTATGGATGGAGAAAGTGTCACGATTTCACAACAAAAACTAGAAGTAGGTCTTCTATAGGAGAAGTGTCACAATTTCATGACAGAAGTAGAGAGGAAGGCTATGAAGACAAAAGCGTTGTGATTTCACAACATGCTCCAGTTTCGCGAGTGTAAGATAGAAAGAAGCTCAAGGCAGCAGAAGGGTCACGATTTCATGACAAATTTGAAGATGACATCAGCAGAAGCAGATGTGTCATGATTTCATGACAAAAGTAGAGAATAAGGCCATGAAGATAGAAGGGTCATGATTTCATGATAGAAGTGAAGATGACATCAGCAGAAGCAGAAAGTGTCACGATTTTGCGATAAGAACTTCTCAAAGTCGTCAAAGGCTAAAGTGTCACGATTTCATGACAACAAGCAAAAGAAGGTTTACGGCAGGCAAAGGTGTCGCAATATCGTGACATGTTGTAGTTTCACGATAGAAGCTACAGGAGAGTTGCAGAGGCGATTGAAGCCGATAGAGTTAACTTTGAGCCGACGATGTTTAGGGTTGTGCAGCCGACGGAGTATAGGGTTACAGCCGACCAAGATTGAGTGTTTTGATCTTGAAATTTATACTATAAAATAAGGGTTGTTTTGAGTTTGAAAGCATCGAATAAGTATCAAAATTGCGTAAGTGAAGTCCGTAGTGCGCAAATAGCAGTCATGTCGAATCGATCGAAGTGTGCGTTTGAAGTGCGATATTATTAGATACAGTATAGGGGAGAAGTTCGATCATTGAGAAGTAGAGTGTGCGAAGACTGTGCTACTGTGTTTGTGCAAACAGTGCAAACATTGGTTTTGACCAAATGTGGCTGTAACAGAACAGAAAGAAATTTGAGGATAGACTTGTGCTAGACCGAAGGACTATGTTTGGTGCAGACCAGAGAAAGAGGAAGAGGATAGATTTGTGCCATACCGAAGGACTATGTCTGGTGCAGATTAGAGAAAAATATAGAGGACATTTGTGCTAGACCGAAGGACTGTGTTTAGTGCATATTTGAGGACCAGCTTTGCGATGATAGATTTGAGGACAGAGATCTCCAGCCAGAGCAGGGAAGATAGGTGTCTCCTATGGATAGAGTTCCACTTGCTAAGGTCAGAGGAGGTAGAGGTCTTCTAGAGGATCACCACTAAAGAGCAGAGCTAGGGGAAGGTATCTCCTTTGGGTTGATGCCTATAAATATTGTAATCGGGAAAGGTATTCCCAGATTGTGAGTTGATAAAATTTAGAGAGAAATTTTATCCATGGAGTAGCTTGCATTGGGTGAACCACGTAAATTGTTGTGTCTCTTTTGTGGATGGTGTTTTGTGCATTGCTTTGATTACTGCTATTAATACTGTTGTCTATACATTGCATAATACTGATTTGAAAGCTATTTTGAAGTAGAAGTAAAAAGTGGTCTTATACCGTTCACCCCCCCTCTCAGTATAAGCTTGTGTTCTTCAAAAAAAGATGGTGATTATTTTATTCCAACTTCTTATTACCCATCCATAAAATTTCTTCTCCAAAATATTCATGCTCTTCAAGACATATTGAATAGGTATTCACTTCAACGTGAGTCACCTCAAAATTTCTTGTATCATTTGAATAAGCATAACATGAAATATCATTAAGATCGGCATTATGAATTTTCTTCCTAGGATTATTTGAATGCATACATAGATGTGCTCGTTTTTGCGGTGGAACATGCCTACATACCTTCTTAACCACTTTATTTTGCTCTTTTACTTCCGATACGAACTCTTTGGGTTGAGTGGTAGAAGTAGTAGGATTAGTTGGATTGATATCCACGGACAATTCTTGAATATTTGTTGCAATTGTTCCATGCGTGACCACATGATTCTCTAATTGAGGCATAGTTGGATGGATGGAAGTACTTGTATAAGCACAAGTGGGAGCATAAGTCGGAATGGTAGGATAAAGTTGATTGTAGGGAAAAACATTTAATATCAAATTTTGTTGTGCCCAAGCTTGATTTACCATCGAGGTTTGATTGCAAGCCCCTAGTTGTCCTACCATAGTTGATTGCTCCATTCCATAACCTTGCGGCCTCAATTGTTGATCCACAATCATAGCTTATGTGTAGGCCGATGTAAGATTAGTAACCAAGGGATTCATCCTAACAAATATGGCAAATAATGGATCCAATGCTCGAAAGTATATTTGAAGAGCATCACTTTCCTCAAGAGTATAGGGAGAAATTAATCTCGCATAAAGCTTTCGAAACCTCAAGTTGAAATTTCTCACTGGCTCATTAGGTTCTCTTTTGCAAGAAACAAATTGTTGAAATATCGTAAGAGGATCAATGAACAACCTAAATTGATCGATAAACTCATCTTTCAATTGCGTCCAAGATGTAATAGAACCAGTGGGTAAATTGATGTACCAATCATATGCCACCTCATCTAGGGTTCCAGGAAACATTCTACATGCCACATCCTCATGTTTGACATTCCATCTAACTAGGATATCCACATAGGCTTGAATATGTTCCTCGGATGATGTCGGACCATTGTGCTTAAATTTGAGCAAATGTTTTTCTACATTCTTGGGTAAATCATGAAAATCTCCACTAATGTTCAAAGGATTAGCACGTATCCCATACCACGTTCTTGCAGTTGTAGCCATTAATGAAACTCAAAGAATAATTTTAGAACTAATTTGTTAGTCATGAATGAAAGAAGGAATCAAAACACCTTATTCAAAACATCTTATTCCTGTATGAACAATCAAAAAGTGTTAGGACAATGAAATAAACACATTCAAGGCCCTCCTTCTAGCGCCAATCTATTGAGTGGTGTTAGAAGACTAAAGATAACAATCAGTAGGGCATGAAATATACAAAAAATTTAAATCTCACTAAAATAAACCCATCCAGCCCTCCTTCTAGCGCCAATCTATTGAGTGGTATTTTCACCTAGTTGTGAAAGTACAAATCTCCTTTAGGATTTGGGTTCCAAATCCCCTCTTGCAAAGAATTTAAAAAAACAACTTCTCCAAGGTCTCCGTTGTATTAGCATTTGCATATGTGTATTAATGATCTCATATAAAGATATTCAATTTAAATACTTGGAACACCTTAGTGATTGCAAGTAACTGTAAACAAGGGGCAATGTTGGTTTATTTCATCATGAAGCTTTAGTGATTGTTCATTGCTTTTTTTTGGATTTTGTAATTTTTAAATGTTTATTTTAAATAAGTTAAACTTTCTGGAAAAAAATAAAATGCAGACAATGAAAATGAAATGCAGAAAAAACTAAAAATGAAATGCACTCAATATGATGCTATTCTGTTCCGACAAAACCAAAGATGTGAGGTTTCCATGTATGCAACCTAACCTATTGGACCTACAAAATATGCACAATCCCCATAGACTAAGTGTTGGTTCCTAGGGTACGAAATAAAATTCAGATTTCAAATATTCGCCTAATGTAACCCACAAAAGTGGCATTTAACATTATCTATAAATCCGAAATCTGAAAAATGAAAGAATAAAAATTAAATCCATAGCATGCATAGAAGATCTCCTTCTTTCTTGCCCACAAGATGCAAATTTTTGAACACTTCTGCATTAAAAATATTTCATGTTACAATAGCAGAATTTATGGTTTTTCCAAACCAGTCTGTGGAAGAGAAACAACTCAAACAGGCCCAGAATGACCTTCCTCGCCTTCAGCTCTACAACTCTGCTTGCAGCTGTTTCCAACCCCTTCTAGCCTCTTTGAATGGTGTATTTAAACTTCTAAACAAATTGCTTCTCCTTCCATGATGGTTCGTTTTGTTTTCCAGTGGCTACTCATTTCACCTTCCTTGACTATGTGTGCTTTGGTTTCCATTTTGTGGCCCTTCGCTACATTTTCTCCTCATTGGCTTGCGTTCATTTCCCTCCGTGTGTAATGGTCACCTTGAATGATCATGTAACACTTTGTCTTATTCATTAGATTTATCCTTATGTCCACGTCACTATGCAGGTTCGTTACCTTGGCGAAACTAGAACATGTCATGATATCGCGACACTTCTTGTTCCTCAGCTTGGCTGCCCCTTTTGAATCGTGAAAATGTAACATGTCGTGATATCGTGACACTTTCGGCCCCTTCTGTATTTTTTTGCTTTTAGCCGTGAAAATGCAACATGTCGTGATATCACGACACTTTTTCATTCGAGCTCTTTCTCTTTGCTTTGAATTTTGGCCGCGATGGTGCAACATGTCGCGATATCGTGACACCTTTTCTTCTTTGGTCGCGATGGTGCAACATGTCACGATATCGTGACACCTTTTCTTCTTTGGCCGTGATGGTGCAACATGTCATGATATCACGACACTTTTTCATTTTCTATCGCAATGGAGCAACATGTCACGATATCGTGACACTTTTTCATTTTCTGCCGCGATGGAGCAACATGTCGCGATATCGCGACACTTTTTCATTTTCTGCCACGATGGAGCAATATGTCGTGATATTGCGACACTTTTTCATTTTTGGCCACGATGGAGCAACATGTCATGATATCACGACGCTTTTTCATTTTCTACCACGATGGAGCAACATGTCGCGATATCGCGACACTTTTCTTTTTTTGGCCGCGATGGTGCAACATGTCGCGATATCGCGACACTTTTTTCCTTGTGGTATTTTTCTTTTTTTTTCTTGATCTTTAGCCTATGGGCCACTTCGGTCTTCTTGGAACACATGCAAAAAAGGTGGGTCCCCAATTTTGGGGTACATTGTGGATCAGCCACAACAATGTCTATATATCAATTTTATCTAAAAGGGCAAGTTGGTTTCAAATCTATCAAAATATGATGGGTACTTGACCAAGTTGGTGTGTAAGGATTTACAACAATAAAATGTCCTAATGTTAATTATTTACCTTAGAAAAATGTTAGATCAATTGAGGCCTTTGCTAACACCTCAATATTTATTTAGTTAATAGTCCAAAGTATAATTTGTACAAGTAAGAATCTACAAATAAGAGGATGTCATGGAAATTTAGATAGTCCTTGTGTAAGAAGGACCTAGAAAATTCAAATTATTTTCTTCTTTATTGTTCCTCTTTTTACACTATTTAGGATCATTTTTTTTTAAATGAGAATATATAGGGTAGCTTCATGAAAATTAAAAGAGTTAATAAAATGTTGGATTAATATTTACAAAGCTAAAGAATTATGCTTTCAATAAAGGATTGGTTTTGCCATTATTTGTTGGAATATATAACTTGAAAGGAATATTATAATTTTTAAAAACAATATTACAATCATGCCCAAGTTTGAAATCATATTATCGTGTCTCTTATAGGATGTTTATAAATATGGTTGTTATCATGGAAAGTCTCAAATCAATAAAATGAGATATGTGCTTCTTGATTAAAAAATTTGAATATACATGTACAAGTATCATCTACAACAATGGAGTTAACACAAGGGATGCACATTTATCTATGGTGAAATAGAATTGTATAAAATTTGGATCTTAAAAAAATAATTTTGATGATGGCTCCAAAGGAAACATGGCAAAATCTAGCGAGGATGGTAATTTTTGAAATAGTGAAGGAACATTAAGCTCACTTAGAACCATATGAAACTTGAATTAACAAGTATTTTCATAGAAAGGATTGAGATATATTTCAATTCAAAGGTATTTAAATATTATTCAAACTGCTATAAAGAAAAATAGATGTGGGGATACTGCCAATAATTAAATTATTTTTTATTTCAAGTACCTATTATTGGAGGTATCCTATTCGAAATGTAATCATATCTATAAAGGAAACAAGGTAGAACATAAATTAGCTAATCGCGATGGTGATCTTTGTCTTGGAAAAATCTAAAATTTAGAAAGTAACTAGATGAGGGATACTTTATCTCTTAGTGAAAATAATATTAAGGAGTCGATATAAGAAACATAGTATTTTGAGGAAGATGAAGAATATATTTGATAAAAAACAAGTTTTATATGGTTTAATTGACCTCATAACAAATAATTTTTTTGATATTTTGATGGGAGTGGCCCCTGATAGAAGATATATCTCTATCTCAAAGAGAGAGAGAGATGCACAATAGGATAGTTAAGAAATGGTGCATCCATATTTACATGTAATAGTAATATAGAACTATAAATATTATCTAGAGGATAGTTAAGAAATGATCCATCTATATTTATATGTAATAGTAACTCCTTTGAAAAATTCCTTTAAATGACATCTAGCTTAATTTATTAAAGGTCAAAGGAACTATATAGTGATAACTTTACATTGTTCAATTAACTCAACCATGTAATTTAGGTCAAGGAAGTTGAGGGATTTAAGGGTGTGTTTGATCTTGTTTAGGATTGGCCAAGAATAATTGAAGGAGAGGGGAAAAATTAAAAGGCCATAGGCCTAAATAAAAATATCTATTTAAGATAATAAAAATTAAGTATAGTTAAAAGAAGTAGAGAATTGCTCATTTCATATAATATTTGCTTATAAAGTTAAAAAATGTCTCAAAATAAAAAATTATGTTAGGCAAAAAACCTAGATAGGGCAATATTACATAAATTTTACTAAACATAACTTTTCAAAATTGAGTACTCTTTAGATTTCCTTGTAATCATGTTCGTCTTTGCATAATAGAAAAATCAATGCACTATGGGTTGATCTAAAGAGACAATAAAAAACTATGTTTGTGATGCATCAACAATTATTTTATAATAATTTCTATTGAGTTGCTTCAATAAGGTATTTTATAGTTAAAATATTTTAAATATGCTATCATGAAAGAGGGTGGAAAAATGCAAAAGGGTAAATAGTACTTGAATTATTTTCTTCCCTTTTTAATATTAGATACATATGTCACATATGCAATATTTTTTGAGCCCTCATTTTATGATATTGTGTGATGCATAGCCTTCCAAGGTGGTCTAACTTTGTTAACAATAAGCACACCATAAACCAAATACACACTAGAAAAATATTATCAAGTTCACTTGGCCAATAATAAGAGCACTAGTACCATGAAATATCCAATGAATCTATATACAAGCAATTTGATGTTAAAAATTGATCCCAAAAAAACACATATTTTTTCAAAAATTAGAATCATGATATTAGTATTATGGAAAAATTGAGTTGAACGTGAGATATGGAAGGAAAATCTATGTTGTTAAAACAAGAAAAATAATAATTATGAAATATTGATGAAGACCCTTTTGTTAAGTTTTATTTGCATATGCATACCTCTAACAAGGAACCAATTATTGAATTGGGTGTTCATATCATGTGCTTAAAGAGAGGTCAATTTTTTTATCTCATATAGCCAAAAGGAACTAGATTTTTGTAATAAACCTATAACTAAATACTTCATATATTGAAGGGTTTGGTGATGCCAAATATAAGAATTAGGTCACTAAATATGGCTATCTTCTTCAATTATCTCATATTTTGTTATTTATATCTCAAATTATTTACTTATGCAAAAATGCAAAATTTGGATGTTCTCTAAGCAACTAAAAGAATCAACCCTTTATGTTGCTTATTATTTTCATGGTTATGTATCTAGGAAGGAAGGTGTTATTTATTAGGTATTCACATTATATTATGGATAAATGAGTGCTAATATTTTATTCATTTGATAAATCCAAGAGGTATAGTATTTTATGGAAAATAAGTTTACACCTTAATAAAAGAGAATATAATGATTTCAAATATATAAATAACATCATTATAAATGTCTATGTTGTTTCTGAATTATCTCATAATTTGTTATATATATATATATATATATATATATATATATATATATATATATATATATATATATATATATATATATATATATATATATATATATATATATATATATATAGATAGATAGATAGATAGATAGATAGATATGAAATTACCTAATAGTTTAAAAATATGGAATTTGGTTTGATATTTTTATGATGATGAATATTCAAAGTAATATACAATTATGAATTATACCTAACCCAAAGAGATGGAAAATCTATAAAGTTTGTAAGAAAATAACTTTTGCACTTTAGCGAGACATGATGACATGAGTAGATTTTAGCATGAGGGTCTTAGATATTTTTAGAATAAAAAATCCTTAACCCAATAAAATAGTTGGAAATGATATAAGGGATTCAATTTTTGGTCTCGTAAATTTTTTGGCTTTGAAAAGCATCACCATAAAAATTTCATTGAAAATCATGGAGGTTAAGAGAGAAACTATAAAAATTTTATAGTGATATATTTACCATGAGTAGTCTCTCTGTATCATGTAAAAAATGCATCTTGATGATTTCTATAGGGGAACATGAAGTTATTTTATTGAAATTAAATAACATAGAGTTTGACATGTTTGTTCAATTTAAGACTATGTCTAAGAGAAAAGTTCAATCCAAATTTTAGTTAAGTATATATCATCCTTTATTGGTTAATGATTTCAAGAAAAGGAATGTAGTACACCTTAGATTGACCCTTAGGTTTCCTTCCTCTTTTCCAATTAATTCCTAAGGATATAGATCATATTTATTTTTAGTCACTTATAAACCTTTTAGGTCCATTAGAAAACCTATAGGATTGCTCCAATTTGTTAAGCCGTGTTTTTTATATGCTTGCCAATAAGTGGAACACACACACACACACACAACAAATGTTCCCTATTGAAAAGAAAATATATTTCCTCCAAGGTTTAGGTAGGTTGGGTCTCAACCATGCAAGGTTTACTCAGTGGAGGCTAAGTTGGTGATCCACAAGTTTTTTTTTTGGGTTTTTTGTAGCACATTCAATATATGAGATCTGAATTTAATACTACCCACAAGCTTCAGTAAAACTCAAAAATTTCCAGCATCGACACACACACACTACAACTACAACTAACTAAGAGAAGCAACCGTCTAATCTATACCACTAATCTACTAGAGGAGATAAAAAAAATGCAAAAAGAAGAGGGTTAGGAGAAATAAAACCTGAATCTCCTTGATTCACCACAACATACAATAAGAAATCCAAGCATGAACACACCTCCAGGCAACCAATATGCACACAGTTGCAAGGAATAAAAGTTGTCAAAAATAGAATTACAACCACCATAAACATGCATAGATTGAAATTGCAAAGAAGGAATTTTTCCAAGACTAAATAAGACCCGAAACATGCCTAGAAATTAAAAATTTGTTTTTGGGTATTTTTAGGATGAACATAGAATTGAGAATTCAAAACTTTTCAAGATCCAAATCCAAATGAAAACATAGAAAACATCAAAAAAATAGAATTTTATAAACATGAGCTCACTAATCTTCACAACCTCAAAGTTCCACAAAAAAATATAAAACTAACTCTAGCACGTAAAAAAAGGGGCCCCTGTTTAGAGTATAAAATAGGGGTATATTGTCCAGAGACAATACAATCCATCAATCTCAGTTATATTTGGCCAAATTAGGAAGAACATCTATTTTTGGAATTAGTTGTTGAAATTATAATCCGATTCATGGCCAAGGTTGACATTGAACGATGTAATATTGATAGGCATAAAGGCATTTAATTATGGAATGTATTAAATTTATTGTAATATTTTATTGTGTAAGCCCTATGGGCCCCATTTAACCTTGTTATGATTAAACCCACTTTATAAATTGTAATTAACCTTAATCCCTCTTGCTATATCAACTTAGGTTAGACTCTATTATGTAATTGAGGTTTTGGTATTTGTATAAATACCACCATACACTCCTCATTTTGTCATTAGAGTATTGTAAATCTAATCTATGAATTATACAATGATAATTAATGATGACTACAAGGATGGATTACTTTTGTTTTCCTTTTGAATATTTTATGAATTTCAACATGGTATCAGAGTAGGTATGGAGATACCTCACTTGGTCATGCAGAAGTGCTATTTGAAGTCTTTGATTATTTTTTGAAACCTAGAATGATTTTTTTTGTCTATTTAACAAGCTTCTATATTATGATTCTTCTTGATATTTATGAAAAAAAAATTGTTTTCTCTTCAAGAAAGGACCTTCAAAATTTTCATATAGTCATTCTTCAAGCTACCCTAGAGACTAGTTTGTTTACAACAAAATCTGAATTTAAAAATGTACATTTTCCATTATTTTGATTTGTCTTAGCACCCAAGAGAGTTGAAACATATATCACCCTTCTTAATGGATAAGGGGCATGCCCCAATACAAACTATGGGGCAACCACTATGGCTAGAATGTAGGGAGGTAAGTGATTGTGTTACAAAGAGCCTAAGTTTGAATCTCACTATAGGTATTTTTTGGTTGAAAGGAACTAAATGTTAATCATGGATAAGACAAAGACAAAAAGAAAGAAAAAATAATATTTTTACTTCTATTCATCTATTCAGATAGTGTGGTAGTTCATGTTGTGTGTGGGAGAGAAAAGGACATAGGTTTCAAGCATACCCCTTATTTTTACTATCAATAAGTTGACTAATATTCTATAGGAGGTTATGGCGGATGAGTGTCATCATGCACTATGGATGGATGGATGGATGAATAATAGAATGCTTTTGGGGAGATGAGGTCTCAAATTTGGATCATATTATAGGTATCTCTTTTGCTACCTTTGAAAAGAAGGAAGTACGATAACTAGAAGTTATTTCTCTTCATTAAAGGTTGCGGTAAAGCCTTGGCTAGTGCACTATGTTTAGTGTCAAGGAGACCATAATTCAATCCTCTCTAGTGCTCAAGGCCATTTTTATGAAGGAAAATAATATTTTGACTGATATGG
The DNA here is from genome assembly GCA_028583015.1 of Wollemia nobilis. Classification (NCBI taxonomy): domain Eukaryota; kingdom Viridiplantae; phylum Streptophyta; class Pinopsida; order Araucariales; family Araucariaceae; genus Wollemia; species Wollemia nobilis. The sequence goes on along the minus strand of JAQPPZ010011269.1, from coordinate 815,517 downwards.
TAGTCGACATAGTCATTCCTAGTGCCACTATACCATATTTTTATCTATTCATACCAGATTGTCCAATCGAATGGAGGTAAGCATCAATAGTGAATTGGTTGAGACCATTGAAGTGGAAAAATAAGTGGAGCACTTAAAAAAATTAGATATGGAAAAGAGGTAGCCTAGGATTTGCTTCTTCATTCATAAGGTTTGAACATTTAATTTGTTTTTTGGGGTCCATTAGGGCAAAAAATTTTGGGACCATGAATTTTACATATGGAAGTATTTTGATTCCATTTTTTCAAACCAATTAATTTTTTGAGCTCTATGCACTATTGGCATCAATTCATAAACCTAATATGGTGTTAGGCATGAATGTGTAATATGGATCACACAGCCCTAGTTACTAATCTTAATGGGTAAAATTACAGTGTTTGGTCAGCCCAAATAATTGATATGTTATGGACTAAGAACCTATGGTGCATCTTTCAAGAAGATAAAATGGCTATTCTTGATCAAAAACCCAATATAAAAGAGGAAAAGAGGCTCTTAGCCTATCTTCCTTGCTGATGGAACCATAGTTACTTTTCATATCAAAGAGGAGAGTGACCTTGTAAAGGTATGGTAAAAATTTCATGACTTATTTAGGAAAGTTAATAATACTAAACTAAGTCGCTTGGAATTAAATATATCCTATCTTAATTTGAATGAGTCTGATAACATTGAGGACTATATTATGAGATTCAATGTATTGAGGGTAGATATTGCATCCTCTAGAGGCAAAAGGAAAGATGAGGAATGCATGAATATTTTCCTTGTTAATCTCTCCTCTTCTTTCTAGATCATGAACATAATGATTCCTATGTTCTTAGAATATTAAAATAATCTTGATCAAAACAATTCTCCTAGTTCATTTTCATGTGGTAATGTGAAATTGTGGTGCTACTTTACAAATATATGCTTGTACAAAGGACTTAAAATCTAAGGAGGTTAAACACAAGATCCCAAGGGCCAATTTATCTTCAAATAAGTTAAATAATATAGGGATATCCAACAAAATATTGCTTGCTAAAATTACAAAGGATTTATGCTAAATTTCTAAAGATCAGTGGACAACTTCTAGATGATGAGGGAGATTATAAAGAATTTTCTTCAACTATAGAGGCCCATTAGAGAATCCATTATGGTGGGTAATATGCTATTAACACTAATGTATTCTCTCCTTGGCCCTTCATTTTATATTATGGGGGTGTTAAAAAAATAAGATGATTTATGGACAAGGTCAACATTGTATGATGTAATATTGATAGGTCTAAGGGTATTTAATTATGCAATGTATTGATTCTATCATAATATTTTATTATGTAAGCCCTATGGGTTATAGTTAACCTTTTTATGGTTAAACCCACTTTATAATTTGTAATTAAACTTAATCCCTCTTGTTATGACAACTTAGGTTATACTCTATTATGTAATTGGGGTTTTGGTATTAGTATAAATACACCCTTCCACTCCTCATTTCATCATCAAAGTGTTGTGAATCTAATATATAGGTTATATAATTATTAATCATGGTGCCTACATGCACCTCCAAATCTTTGTGTCTCTTTTCTTTTTGTTTCATCCTTCTAAAATTTATTGTGATGGATGGATTGCTTCTATCTATTTCTAGAAAAAATTGTGAATTCCAACAATAGTGCCACTTTGCTAGATTATAACACCATTTATATATAACTTTGTAGGAAGTATCATAGACATAGGTTCTCTTATTCAAATAAAATTTATTTTAAAAATTAATTTTATACTTAGGGCACTATGGTCTAGTTTAAATCCATTATGATATTATTAGGTTGTCTAGCATCAATTGGTGTTCTCATTGAGATTCAACTAGATACCAAATTTACATAAATGGAGAGACCAAATCAGTCGTGTTAGCATCCAATGTCTAATATAACATTCATCATGAAATAGTTGGATAACTCACAATAAGGTGAAATCACTCTTCTCTTAGCAAAATCTATCATTCTTTTCAATATTTTTTCACAATATTCCTAGGATACTAGTGGAATCAATGGGTGATATAACACTATTATTTATTAGACAATCAAAAGAGAAAATACGCTTTTTTACCCCTAGTTACTATTCTCATTTTATAAGATGTTTGTTAACTCAAATTCATCGCTAGGACCAATTAATCAAGAAATTTGTATTTAGTCAATCCTTCCTATTGAGCCTTATCAAGGGAGAAAAGCATTAAAGGGAACAAAGAGCTCAAGAAAACTAATAAAAAGATTCAATTATCAAGAATTCAACATATTAAAAAGTGGTTAGTACCCTAAAATGTGTGTATGAGTCATTTATATCATCCTTTATCATCTTCTATTCACTTTTCTTAAACCTTTGCATTAAATTTACTTTGTAATAGTCATAGTTATCACTTTAGTATCATACTAGTTAGAGTAGACTAGAGTTGTGTAGCTTTTTCTTATATCTATCATACTATATACTTGTCTTAGATAATTCCCCTAAGGAATTTTATATATTTGATTTCAACCTAAATTTTCCCACTTTATACTTGATTATTAAAGTTTTACTTAATTTGGATAAATGCCAATGTTATCTTTAATTTTGGGGTGTAGTATCCTCGTGTTATTGTCCAAATCTAGCTTAAATAAATGTTTTCGTTGAGAAGAAAAGTGGTTTTTTGATAAATTTTCTTCATAATTATAGAGGAGGAACTACATGACTAATTTATTTGAAGAATCTCTAGTTGGTAATATGATAATAAGGAAAAGGATAACTTATACTTATCAATAGAATGATGTTGAAGAAATAAAATGAAAGACTCTTATAGAAATTAAAATATATATGAACCAAATATAAAGTGTAAACACCAAAATCTAGCCACTTGTCACCCATCCAGGTATTCCAGCCATATTTTCCCTTTATTTACATATATTTATATATACATGCTTAATATATATCTAAATATTAATATTTTTATATTATATTTTATATATATTTAATAAATATATGTGTGTGTGTGTGAATTATCCTAGCCATCCATCATGATTTAATCCTAGCCATTCATCCACCTTAATCCATGCCACATGCCCAGAGTTAATCTCCACCCTACGTCATGTTTTAAACTTGGCCACACAAATTGTGTCATTAAAACCCTAACATGCCCTAGGAAATATTATAAAGAGGAGTCATTTTGATGACTCAACCCCTAAGTTTTTCCTTGAACCCCCTGAGCCCTAATTTTCCTGAGTCCTTGGAAGCCCTAACAAGTTTCCAAAAACCCCCTCACATCCTTGGCATCGATTTTGCATTCACCACCACATCCCTCGTGCGAAGAAGATCTTCTTCTACAGACTTTGCTTTAGCTCTGAATGACTCTCTACTACTCTTGAGTGCCTATGAGTATTTTCTACCATATTTGAGTACCCTTAGGTACTTCCTACTACCACCGAGCACCCATGGGCATCTCATACCCTAGTTTTATAGACTAGAAAACCCTAGATTGCCGCTAGGGCATCTGCACACTTGTTGTTTCTACAACAATAATCACAGATCGGATAGCAACAAGTCATCAACAAGGTAAATATTTTATTTCTACATTTATTTTTAGTATTCTCATATTTTTTCACAATATTTTTATTCTACAACTAGGGTTTGTTGTTTCATGTCTAAGGGTCTCATGTAGTGGAGCCCTCACATTTGCTACTAATCCCTTGTTATTTTATGTGTGCAGATCTTGTAAGAACCTACATTCATTTGAAGTTTTTGAAGCACTCAAGTGGTCTAATCTATGGATATCTAAAACCCACTCACCCTACTATTGAGATCGATTTGAGCACAAAGACACCACCCTTATTTGTTAGCTAGGGTTTTGGAGAACCCTATTATATTGAAATTATTGTATTGGATAATAAAGCATTGTAAACAACCATTTGGGATGCACTTGGTTGTAATATTAGAGATCCACCTAGCAAAAAGAATAGATGTTTATTTTTGTGCAATCATCTGTGTTTATTTTTCTTTGTTCATTCATTTATTTAAGTATATTATTTGGTGTTGTTCGATTTTACATCTACATCAATAGAGAAGAAAACACTTCATAGCATTGAGTGAGGAGACCAATATAAAATTAAACGCTTCACAAAATTTATTGAGGAGACCAACAGAGAAGTAAACACTTCACAATGTTGATTGAGAAGACTGGTAGAGTGAGGAGAACAAAGAGGATACTAGTGAAGAATCAAGTGAAGGAGGTGAAGAGATGATTGTTAGGAAAAAGACTAACAAAGAAGGCAAATATTACACCTACAAGAAGTAACATCTAGACATCAAATGTAATGCAGGTCATTATAGCAGAAAGAAGCCAATGGAATGATTGGATTACATGTATTGTTCCATTTGGAGTTAGAATTTATTTTGGCATTGGCTACTTATTTTGGATTGTAGAGAAGGTAACAAATCCAGTAAGCGAGTGAAAGTTGACAAAGGTGATAAGCAAAGAGTTGTTAGTGGATTCGTATGCAAGTGCAAGTTTAACAAAGGTGAAAAGAAAGGTTAGTTAAAAATTAAAGTTTTTCAAATTCTTTAAAGAATATTATAATTGGAATTATGAGGTTTAAATATAAGTTTTATTTTTGAAGTTTTTAAAAGTGTGGAGTGATAAGGATTTAAAATTTAGTTATTTTATTTGATAATTTAAGAATTTTTGAATAATTTAAAGTATTTTAAGTTAGAAGATTTATTTTTTTAATTTTAAAAAATAAAAAAAAAATATTATAAGTTTTTTAAATTTTGCAAATTTAAAAATATTTGGGAGTTAAAAGGTTTTCTACATCAAAGGTTTAGAAATTTAAAATTTGCAAATTTCATATTTAAGTTATTTTGAACTTAGGAGATATAAGGATTTCAACTTAAAGACACAATATGGATAAATGGCAAAGAGGAACTTTTCAACATAGGAGACATTATCAAAGTGCAAAACCATACTTTATGAGAGGAAAAGTTCAAAAACAAAATTTGTATTAAAAAAATATTTTGAATACAATGGGCAACATCATAAAAGAGTTCTTCAAAACTCTTATCAAATATGTGAGATTATATCACTTGAATCTCATCAAAAGGTACAAATGAAAAAAGATGTTTGGTATATATATTTAGGAGCTAGTCATCATATGATCAAAAACTTACATTGATTTTAATATTTAGAATTCAGAGATAATATCTCACTAAAAACTACAAATGATAAGATGTATCAAGTTAAAGGAACTGTAAGAGTAATACCTAGCATGCCATTTTCAAATTTTGTGCTAGAGAATATTTTATATGTTCCTAGACTATCAACCAATATTATCTCAATTGCTAAATTGGTTGAAAAAGGAAGATCAATTGAATTTAAATATATAAATGAACATAGCAAATGCATCATCAAGTATCAAAACAAAACTAAAGCTATAGGTTCAATCAATAATGGAATATATGCCTTATATTCAATGGGATTTTATCAAGAGATTGTTGAATGTCTATCTCAAGATGAATTTAATGATAAATTGCATGATTTTTTAGAAAGACAAGAAATAAGGAATTGGATCCTGCATAATTCAAAGCTTTCCTATAAACATAAGCAATGGACGACTCCAATATTCAATACAATAATGAAGATTCTAGAAAAACAGAGGTTCACGAATAAAGTAAAGTCATTTGAATATTGAAGACTAAAAATGAAGACTAATATTGAAGACTAATGTCTTCAATAACCAAATAATGTAATATAATGGGTGTTGAGGATTATTACATTATTTGGTACATGTTAATATACCTCCATGGTACCTTCATGGTATAATTGTAAGTATGTAATAGATTAGGGTTGAGTCTATAGTTTAGGAGTGTGATTTATATTTTCCCTTTCATGTAAGTGTCAATGTATAGGAAATACACAAGTGTCATGTAAGAGTGTAATGTGTAGGAAATGCACAAGTATCATGCAAGTTAGAGTGCAAGTGTAGATTGAGAGAATATGCACAAGTGTCTTGTATATAAGAGTACAAATATGTAATATGAGGATGTGCACAAGTGTCTTAGATTAGGTGTGCATGTAGAAGTGTAAGAGTCATATAGATGTGTGCAAGTGTCTTAGAGTCAAGATTCCATGAAGAGTCATGTATGCAAGTGACAATATGATAAGCCAAGAGTCATGATATTTGGTATATGGAGAGCAATAGTCAAGTACTTTAAGAGTCATATTACTATGGATATATTATGGATACAATGCTCCATGATAATATAATCCAATGATAATCCGATTATCTGATTGTAAAGAGAAAGAAAAATAATAAATCTTGTATACAAATTTTTGAGCAATTAATATTGTAAGTTTTCTTCATGCATAGTTCATGAATTTCTTAGGACATTTACATTAATATTTTATTATATAAACAAATGTTTATTTTAGTATTATATAGGCCTTGATATACATATTAATTGGCTCATATATTATTCTACTCTTCATTATTGATATTTTGACCTTTAATATTATGGCTATTTTATATTGGGACCTATGATATTTTGTGGTAGTAAGGCTTAAAAATCCAACAATGGGATGGTATATCCTAGCTATTTGAATTCGTCAATGTAGCCACCAAGCAAAGTGTTAAAGTAATCTAATAGATTGAGCAAACTTTGGTACTGACTTTTGAGAGGTCAACCAAAGCAAAAAGGTACAAGACAAGACTCACCACCTCATCCAATCAAGTGCTAACAACTATAGGTGTACCAAATTGAGAAGCAATGCAACAAATGGTGCTAGACATGCTTGAAAAGGAAAAAAATAGAAAAAAAATGTAAATTCCAAATAAACATCTTGAATATTGTAATTGCAAACTTAAAGGATCTTATTGATACCTTATTTTAGATGGGGCTACCTTCCCTTGGGTATCAAATGATAAAATCCTCTCAAAAGAAGAATATGTGTACTTGTTTGGGTAGTAAAAAGGGAGGCAAATAAGTTTTGGAAAGTGATTGGATTCCACAAACTTTGGAGGATGCAATGTGAGACATTAGGACCTTGGTGAATCTCATGGTATGGACGAAGGAAGTCATGAGTGAAATGGTATGTTTTACGTATGATTATCAAATTGATCTCCAAAGGTGTTATCATCAGTATCAAAAAGTAGAGTTGTCCTATTAGACCAAAATCTACCATATTTATAGATAGGTGATGTAACCTGGACTTTAGCCAAAGTATATAATTAAATTAAATGATATTTCTCTCTATTTCAACCTCTAGATAAAGCCAACTCCAAAAAATGATTGAAATTTAAATAAGAAAATGGGTCAAAAAGGGTAAGGATTAGAAAGAGGTATTAAAAAGTGGATGGGATATAGTGTAACAACATTGAATCTCACTAGATAATATGCTAACCAAACCAATTACATGATACTTAATAGACCAACCATTATCAGATTCAATTATAGATTTATTCAACTTAAAACAAATTTTTTAATCATTCCAAGGACTTGAACAATTAACAATCCAATAGTGATCCAAAAAATAGAATTCGTTTTAACAAAATAGACTTTACATAAAAACTTGTAATTAGACAGTAATGGAGGCCAAACAACTATCACTTTATTGATCAATAGCAATGTTACATAGCAATACTAAACAAATACTATAGATTCGACACCTGTAATTGAGGTCTCATGGCTTATTTAAAGGGCACGTTTTGAATCTTGCAATAAAATATTTAAAATCAGTTACAAAATTCTTATAAATACAACTTGGAAAATATTTCTAGAAGTCATCGTGGTTATCTCAGATATTTTTCTACATTTGAATTTGAATTCTTGTGGGATATGCTCAATCGATCTACAATTGCTTTCTTCAAGTGGTTGAACAGTTATAATAGATCTGTTAGAGAATTCACTTTCATGTTTTGGTGGCAATTAGTTTATCAATTGGGAAGCACTAAGGCAATTTTAGAGACTTCTCATGGTTGCTCTAGCTTCGTGCAATGCCATTCTAACTTTATGCAATGGGTAGTTTGGTTTCATGCACTTCGCATAAAGTTAGGTTTGGATATGGAGTCACTGACTTCATGGCCAAGGAATGTCTAGGTTTGTGTATCCTGGTCTTGTGCATTGATTTGGAACACTTTTATTGCATGTTCTTGGATTCCTCCTCCTAGCTCTTACATCATTGTTGAGGTAATGTCAACTTTATGCAGCCCAAATTCAAGCAACGGGACTTCATGCAATCAACCTTCCATGCATTATTTTTAACTTCTATTAATGTCATAACTATGTGATATTGGCTTTGTGTAGTCATGTTTTTGTGCATTGACTATTGCATATTCTCAGGGTCGCATGACATCACACTGACATTATCACTAGAAGGTGCCTAGTTTTATGCAAGTGTTGTCTTATCTTTGACTTTGAAGATCATAATTTCATGAATTGACTTTACACAAAACTAGGATTTGGTGCAACTATGCCAACACCACTCCAAGAAATAGCCTAGTTTTATGCATCACAGCTTTGTGCATCATGATTTTGTGCAACCTTGAAGCCATAAAATCACTTAACCAATTTCACAAAAAAAAAGCTCATATTTTGAACTTCAAATGAGGTCATGATTTTGACCTACATTCCTAGCACCTATTGAGGTTTTTGGTGTGTAGAAAATATGAACCTAGATAGCCTTATTTTTTTATCATAAAATTATGAAAAAGAGGAGCCAAAAGAGATAGAAAATAAGCTGACAAAAATTGAAAAGATAAAAATGGTATTATGGGTAATATTTACTACAAGAAGCAATAAAGGTAAAGATATAGGAAGTGGAAGGACTAGATATGATGAAGAGATATGTGGTTAGCTAGAAGGAGTGGCATAGAGAGGTATAATGAATAAAATAAGGAGGAAATTTCTTACATGTGGTATTTACTACAAGAGGTAAGAAAGGTAGGGATTGTAGAAAGTGAGATTGCTAGACTTGATGGAGCAATATACAAGCAGATAGGAGGAGGATAAGCAACACCAAGGGGAATATGGGAAGAAATATGGTGAACAGGGACACTTGGGCTATGGTGTCCTCAAATAAAAATAAACCTCCATGAGAATACTCCATATTAGCTAAAAGTTTCTTTAGGTCCAAGCAAGATGCATTAAGCCAGTATTCCAGGTGCTTGTAGGCCAGAGTTTTTCATTATTGCTATGCATTCTTCTTTTCCTTACACAATTGTACAATAATATCTTCTTATCATACGGAGAAGTGTGATACTTCAAACTCTTCATAGAATACATGGGTGCACCAGATAGCATTGTATATTATATTATTTTATTTGTAGCAGCTTTATATAGAGCTTAAAAGGTAGCTTTGCCAACTAATTTTTCCATAATAATTTTATGATGCTTTCTTTTGAATTAGCTCTTTTTCCCAAAAATCCAAATTTTATGTGAATGGCTCATTCACATGCTTTATTTAATAACTTCATGCTAGCCAAGCTTCTTTATCTCAGTCATCTTACATTTTTCTTTCATCACGTGAGTGGTAGAGTATCTGATAGTGCATTTTACATATCCTTTGCTAGTTTATCTAGTGTCATGTCATGGTGCCTAAGTACTTCTTATGACATTTTTCCATTCTCTTTGTATTATATATTGGGCTATAGAGTTAGAGGGAACTCATGGATAGGAAATGGAAAATGGAAGGGAACTCATGGATAGGAAATGGAAAATGGAATATGTGAAAGAAGTGACTAACAGAGTGAAAGGGAATGGATGAGAGAATGGTTATAGTACTTAGAGATGTGTACTATGGGAAGGAAATGGTAGAGTGATAATGAGATTTACTTCTTTCCTATTCCTTAGTTTGGTCTAGCCTGAAGACTATTCCTACCTGAGTCACCAACACTTAGGTAGGTTCTTGACTATTTTTCTTAGAGGTTATTTATTTTTTGCTTTTACCTTGATTGAGCCTTGTAGTTATTTTAGTCTAGTCAAATAAGATGATTGTTCGTAGTTACATGTTTTCAAATATTTGCTCTCTCATGTGTAACTAATAACATCCTTTAGATATAGATAGACAAACTTGTTATTGATTTCCCTCCAAGGAGTTGATATTCTTTGAGCCTCTAATATTGTGATTCATATAAGACCCTCCTTATGAATATCCATAAATTTTTCATGGGTGTTGCTCTATTGGACAAGCTAAGGTGGTTTTCTTTTTTTGTGCCTATTTTGTGTCTACTTCCCATAAGAAGACTTTTGAACACCATTGCTACTTTTTTTAATCGATCCACTGCTATAGCCATGAAGTCCATTTTCCAATACCTTATTATGTGTGCCATTCTACTACTTTATTGGCTATCTTCCTTATTTTGTAAAGTTGTATTCAACTTTTTTAGTTACTTGTCAACTAGTTACACAAAAATATGGCATGTTTTCCCACGCCTGGTGAAATTACCTTCTTTTAATCTATCCTAGGAGTCTGCAATGCCCTAACCATATGGTGCCAAATTTAAGCTTTTATTCTTGATACATTCTTAGGAACTCATAACTATCATCACATATTTTTGGATGTTGATCTACTTTTTATTTACCCCTAAGGAATTTTTGGTGTTGGACATGTGTAAAAGCCATGAGTGGTTGTATTAAATGAAATCAATAGTTATATTCCATCTTTCCAATTATTGGTCCTCCCAATGTCACTTGTAGATTTTTTAGAAGCATATTCATCATCAATTCACCTTTTGTTTGATTTAATATCCTTGACTCATACCGTCCTCTTATAGATTCTTCTTGATTTGAAGCTCATGGTATTTTAATCTTTAGGAAGAGCTATAGTCAATTTTTGGATTTGATTATTTCTCTAAGAAAAATTTCTGTGAGCAATGACTATTGTGCCACTATTTTTTCTATGTTGGATCTGATTCTTTTTGTAGTTAGTCACTTATTTCCATATTTACATCCTAGGAACCTTTCCTTGTAAGATTTTTTTCTAGTTCCCTGTATTCTTCAATACATAAAGGGTGCAAATCCTAATTAGATATTATGACTATCTTTCTAATGCAAGGAATAAATATATGATTTCAATCCAAGCTAAAGTATCCTCTAATTTGTTCTAAAAAATAATTAGACAAACACATTTCAAATAGAGGAGGTATATCAATAATCACTATATATTGTACCACGACAAGATCTAGGCCCCAATGTATCATCATTGGGAATATTTTTAAAATATCAACTACTTTACTAATTTCCCTCTAAATTGAAACCACTTGGGCTCCATTTTACTAAAGGCTATCCTCATGCTCTTGCAAAGTTATTGAGGCATAATTTTAACCTATGCTTATGAATCTACTACACAATTATGTAATATGCACACCTCTAGGGAAAGAGATAAATAAAAAGGGATAGGTTGGCAATTTTCCATACCTAAGAATGATCTCTTTGTCTTTGAGCTCTATGAATCATCACTTTTATTTTAATTTTCAAGAGATAATTTTACTAAATCCACTCCTTCAACTACCAATAAATATCTTCTCAGGTCTCTGATAGACTTTGTAGGATCATCGTCCATTTATCTCAAAACATCTTTTCTTGGGATTGATGCTTTGAATAAACCTTGAAACTATATTACTATTTCAATCCTTTTTTTTGAGTCATATCCGAGAAGTACATCTTATACAACTTGATTCTATGTTAATCTGGTGGTTGTGCTTCTAGTCTTGATTTCTATGAATATGGCTATGTATCTTTATTTTCACTTTGTGTAGCCTAATTTTGGGTATGATCAATATTTTTTTTTGGTAAATAAAAGTCTTCATTAATTACTGGGTTTTGCAGGTTAACCCAAAACCTATTACAATATCCAACCTTCTACTGAGATTGTAGATCCTAGTCATCCTTGAAACTTTCTTACCAGAAATTGTGTTGAATCCCCTACAACACCTTACTAAAAAAGCACACCCATACCTAAACATAACTGTAAACATTACTTACATTGACAGGAATTGAAGTTTGGAACTTTGCACTTGTGAAACATGTTGCTTGCCCATTTCCTATTCTCTATCGGAATATTCCAAGGCTTACACCCTGTTACTTTCATTTCAAATTTGGTATTATTTAGAGGGAAACCCCATAGTTATTACCAGCTCCATGGGGAAAGAACACCCATTCATATTTATCCTTAATGGGTAGGTTTCTTTTATATTATCTACCAATTATTGTTGGTTATTAATAGGAGCCATTCCCTATAAACATGGCCATGCTAGCTCCCTTGTAAAATCCACCATATTTTCCATTACTAAAAATTCTTATGGATATTCATAATGTAGATATATTCCATCAACATGAATCTCACTAGGCAATAAAATATTGCACATAATTATTATGGATTTTGATTTTCTATTTCATATTACCATTAAGATAATGTTCTATCTTATATTTTTTAAAACACACATCTTGAGAATTTATCTTAGGGTAGGAAATTCGCTCCTCCATCCTTTTGACAACTTCAATAAACTTCTGAATCAATACCTTCAATTCTTGATTTGTTTGGAGCTTATCTATTTGTGTAGTGGGAATGCAAGTTGCTATGATAGGATGGGATGGATATGACCTAAACTCTTCATAATGATGCAATAAATAAGATACATTTATGGATGAATTGTATGGGTATATGATTATTCTAAGAGGAACTTTTCCTGCTGTGATGAGCATATTTTCTACTAGTATGGCTTCTTAGAAAACCTGAGGGAAACTTTTCTCCTTAGATTATTGAATTAGTAGATTTAGGTCGGGATGGAAGGCATGAATACAATAAATATATATCTGGGCATGTGAGGGTTGAAATTCTAAATGAACCCTCTTCCAAATCCCTTTAAATAAAACATTGAAATCTAAAATGCTTTTATGGGAGACTCTTTGGATGGAGGAAAAATGGGTAAGCAACATGAACGAATAAGAACTATGGCTAATTCAACCCAAGTACTGATGCTCTTAACCTCTAAGGACCTATACCATAATAATACTTTTCCCTTGAAATATTGAACGAGTAGTCTAATCATTAAATCTTCAAAGATAATATCATATATGGTAACTAAAGATGCTACATCTTGATAGTGCTCATAAGCAATTTTTTTATTGTTGTCATAACTAAGGACTTTTAGGATAACTTTTGGCATTTCATGAAAGATTGAGATATTTAGAGGACCAGTATCATACCATTTTGGGTAAAATTGCTCGACCATGAGAATGATATCCAACCTATATCTAGGTAATTCTAGGTCTTATCTTGAGGAGATTTGCTATATGAACTTACATTCTATGCAAATGAGGTCAAGATTGTTCATCAAATGTTGAATTCTTTAGGAAAGTGAGATAAAACAACAAGATTGGTCCCATCGGGTATGCCAAAAACTACTATACTATTGGACCAAAATCTACCATATTTATGGATAGGCAATGTACCCTAGACTTTAGCTAAAGTATAGAATTAGATGAAATAAGATTTCTCTCTGCTTCAACATTCTAAGAAGTCCAAATCCTTAAAATGGTTGAAATTTTAAGGGAAATGGGTTAGAAAGAGGTGTTAAAAAGTGAATGGGATATAGTGTAATAGCATTGGATATCACTAGATAACATACTAACCAAACCAATTACATTATACTTAATATAACAACCATTATTATATTGAATTATAAATTTATTTAACTTAAAACAATTTTTTTAATCATTCCAAGGACTTGAATAATTAGCAATTCAATAGTGATCCAAAAAGTAGAATTTGCTTTAACAAAATAGACTAAGTGTTAAGTGTAATAGAAATGACTTAAAATAAATAATACATGCATAAAAACCTATAATTAGATAGTAATGGAGGCCAAACAACTATCACTTCATTGATCAGTAGCAATATTACATAGCAATACCAAGCAAGGACTATAGATTTGACCCTTGTAATTAAGGTCTCATGGCTTATTTATAGGTTGTGTTTTGAATCTTGTAGCATATGAATTACAATCAATTATAAAAAACTATTACAAAGATATCTTGGTAAATAGTTCTAGAAGTCATTGTGGTCATCTCAGTTCTCATTCTAAATTTGAATTTGAATTTGAATTCTTGTAGAATATTTTTTTTTATCTACAATTAATTTCTTCAAGTGGCTAAATAGATATAATAAATTTTCTAGAGCAGTCACTTTCATGTATGAGTGGCAATTAGTATGCCAACTAGGAAGCACTAAGGTAGTTATAGAGCCTTCTCATGGTTTCTTTGGCTTTGTACAATGCTATTCAGGCTTTATGAAATGGGTAACTTTAGTTTCATGCACTTCGCACATAATTAGGCTTGGATATGGAGGCACTAATATCATGGTTAAGTAATACCTAATTTTATGTATCTTGGTCTTGTGCATTGACTTGAAACACTTTTATTGCATGTTATTGGATTCCTCCTTCTAGTGCTTACATCATTGTTGAGGTAATCCCAACTTTGTGCAACCCAGTTTTAAGCATCATGGCTTCATGCAGTTAGCCTTCCATGCATCCTTTTGACTTATGTTGAACATCATCACTATGCAATCTTGGCTTTGTGCAATCATGGTTGTGCATTGAGTCTTGCACATTCTTGGGGTTGCATGATGTCATGCTAACATTATTGCCATAAGGGGCCCAAATTTTATGAAAGCACTACCCTAGCCTCTGACTTTGAATATCTCAATTATGTGCATTAAATTTGCATGGAATCAATATTTGGTGTGACTATGTTGACATCACTCCAGAAAAGAGTTGGGTTTTATGAATCACAACTTTGCACATCATGGTTTTGTGCAACATTCAAGTTGTAGAAGTACTTAACAAATTTCATGGAAAAAAGAGCTTGGTTATTGAACTTCAAATGAGGTCATGATTTTGAAACACATATCCTTAGATTATGAATGGGCAGAGATCAAGACCTTGATGGAAAAACTACCCTTGTAGTAGCCCTACATTTTTTTCTTCACCCTTTCCATATTTCTTCCTATTATTCCTATTGTTATATTCTTCTATTTTTGAGTCCATGGCCAATGAATAAGGCCAAATTTTTTTATGATTCTTCATCTTTAGTGAAAAAAATATCCCTCATGAGTTGCCATATCTATAGTAAGAATTCACTACATGGAATAAATGATGGTTGTCTTAGCCAACATTTTCAAGATGGCCTCGATGAAAGGTAACTAATAGAGAAAAAGAGTAGAGATGATGTGCATTGTTAATCTTCAAATATATGGTGGGTGTTAGTTTTTCTATACAAAAGGGTCTAAAATTTTTTTTATGACATGTGGACTGACAGATCATTGATCAATTATAGGTGCTAGCTCAATATGCTAATAAGGTTGCAAAAATTTACAAGTCCATATGGCCTATTGATCACATTTATCCAATGGATGATGTTATCCCCAAAAGCAAAGTGAACAACAATAGATGAAAATCATGTGCATCATCAATATTTCATATATACAATGGGAATCCTTTTGTGGAAAAAGTAAATAGAGGGAGGATTTTGAAGTTATGCAAGTCATTGATTCTTCATTCAATAAATGTTTTAAATGTTTTCAAGAATGGAGATAGAAGAGGCTCCTACGATTGGTCAATACCTAGACATGTGGAAGGCAACCACATGGGTTATCCACTATAGACCCAAGCCCAATGTAATGACTCACATGGATTGAGAGAAGTTACTATAACTTTTAATTTTATAGATAGTTTCCTCTGATATTTTAATTTCACTACTAACCTTGTCTACTTACATTCATGTTCATGTTTTTCTAAGCATTTTCTATTGCACAATTATATATCATCATACCACTTACTTTCATTACATTTAGTCACACTTTTGGTGCATTTTTATCACAATTTTAGGCCTCTCATCCCTCTAAAAGGTGCCTTTGACCTATAGCATATCATATCCCTTGAGATTTTGCACTCTAATCAAATACTTTTTTCACACAAGATAGAATCACACCTTATAAACTACAAGGTACAATTTTGCTTTCCATGCACTTTTGGTAACTTTTCTATATTTATTTTTGGCCATCTAAGGGACCTTGAGGGTATGACTACTTGACAAGGAAGTCTTATGTTCCCCCATACATAGAAAACCATAAAATAGCTAATCACCTTGTCTAGTTTTTTCCAATTTTTATAGGTATTATACAATCACAGGCTGATTATGAAAGGTGTTATTGCATGGAATCACTAATTGTAGACACAAAGCATATTTCCACCTGAAATGTTAGTTGAGGTAATTATCTTTGCAATTTCCATTATTTATTCTCCATTTATTTTTTTGTCTCCATTCTGTTATATTTTTGGATATTAAAAGGAAGAAATTAATGAATTTTTAGTTTTCCTTTATGTTTTACATAAAGAACATTTAGAAGAGAATAAAAGAGTCAAATAATCCTTAGTTTTAGTTTTATTTTATTTATTTATTTCCTCAGTTAACTTAGATGAAATATCAAAGTGCATGTAGTTTGCATTAGAATAGACCTTGTATGTGCATCCTCATGTCCCTTGCTTGAAAATAAAAAAGGAAAACTTTATTTTCTTGTTATCATTCAAATAAAATAATCATCTTAGGATAGAATTTGTTTGTTGCATATTTTTTTTGATGCATCTTAGTTAAATAGTTTTAAAAATAATTATTTTACCTTTTAGAAAGACCAAACTTAGGAGTTTTCACACCAAACATAGAATTTAGAGTGGATCCATGAAATACTCTTGGTGAACCCCCCTATAAACCTTATATACCGCATTTGAGGTGAGACATAAGATTAGTTTTGGATCCCTAATTTTGCATCTCACATTTTGGTGAAACCAACATGAACACCTCCTTGAATTTTAAAACCTTCACTTAATTGAAGATAAAAAATTTATTCAAACTTAAATAGGACCACTATATCTTGCTTGTGTAGATTAGCCTATTTAATCAATATTAACAATTAGTTCCTCTATTGTTATAAAAATATCAATATTGAGTCATGTATCTAGGTGTGATTGATCCTTGTACTATTTCTAGTCGAGTACCTCAAGGTTTTTCCTCACATACAATCACATATATCGAGGAAACCAAATCACTTACAATACCAACATGTATATTGGAAGGGCAGGTATATCGGACAAGTTTAGGTATATAAAAATATCCTCCTAAGCTATATCATCCAATTGATTAATATTTATAGAATTTTCTACCTTTATTAATCAAGATCTAATTAATTACTCAATTTCATATTTCCAACCTTATTCAATGGCCATATTTCTAAACCTTATTTCCATATTAAAATTCATTATTTTACCTTTTTAAATCCTTCTAGTTTCTAAAAAACACCTTAAAACTCATAAAGTAACTCATCCAAAACCTTTAATAAAAGAGTATGAAAAAACATCAATTAATAAAACCCATTATTCTAACAAATAAAATAGGAAAAATCTAATCCCAACACATGATAATTTTCATCAAAAACATGAGGACATTATTAAAAAATTTCTTGAGAAATGCCTCCCTGATCAAGAGAAACTACCTTCCACAACCTTAGGCTATACACAAGAGCAAGAAGAAATTATTCAAAAATTCCTTAATAATCTTGATAATAATACTTTTGAAGCATCCTTTTCACATGAAGATAATATTCAATAATTTTTAAGCCATGTTAATAATGAACCCAACTATGCTTCACAAGAAGACTCCATGAAATATAATCCCACCATATAAAATTCTGAAAACAAAAAATAAAACACCTCTTTACTCTCCATCATTAACAACTCACAAATGATCATTAATCCTAGCTTTCATCCTTCTACCTTTAATACTCCTAATAACATTAAGGACCAAGACATCCATCAATAGTGGGCTAATTGGGAACAACCTAGAGCATCCTTTAACTTCACATAAAGACCTTAATTTGGACTTCCCTACTAATATTACCATTACCCCTTCACTTGTGAATACCATTTATCTCCCTTGATAAAAATGATTTTTCAAACTATAATTATAATTAAATACTCCTCTTTTACATACACCTCCCAAATTATCTAATCAACAACCTTCTCAAGTTCAAATCATCATTGCTCAAGTAAGACACCTAGAACACTAAATAAACTCTAAGCATAATCCTTCCTATCATCATAATCAATATTATAAACATTTATTCTATAAAATTAAAACTATATATGTTCAATTACCCATTTCCTCCTAATTATAAGACACCTAACTTTAAAATATATGAAGGTGATCAAGACCCTATTCAACACCTTAGATATTTTATTTTGGCTTGTGATGACATTGCACATGATGAGATCTTATTACTCAAGACATTCCCTAAAATCCTTAGGGGTAGTGCACTAGAATGGTATTATCAATTACAAAAACAAACATTTAAGACTTTTAGCAAGCTCACCAATGCATTTATACAACATATTGTTGTCTTCATGAAAGAAAATACTTAACCTCATGATCTATTAAAACTAAAAAAAATTGGAAGTTAAACTTCAAATATTTTCTTATTAGATGGGACACCATTATAGGAAAACTCAATCATGACCCTCAATATGAACTTTTCAATATCTTCATCAAAAGACTCAATGACCAACTAGCCTATCCATTAGAAAAATATAAGGTGTGTACCCTCCAAAGTGCAATCAAATTAGCCAAATGTGTGGAGGCTGCCATTAAGAAAGGAGGGAAATTAAGAATATGGAAACATAGATTATCCTCATCATCAACAACTCAACCATAACTTACACCTACCTAGGAATTTTCGTGCACAACTAGGCCTATCCCATGGTCTAATTTTGACCAAGTTAATTAAATCCAAAATTATTAATCTACCATATTGCAAACTTACATCTTGAAAATAACCTACCCAAAAATATCAAGGCTATGACCATTCGAGTAATTTATGCAAAACATTTCAACATCATATTCATGACCTAATGAAAAAGGGACAACTTGTCATTCTTGATAGAAAAATTATTTTTTTTTTAAGGAAAAACTTACCCCATACATCACAAAGTTATCTCCTATCTTCATATATCTAAACACTGCATCCTTGGTATGAATAGTATATACCTACCCATATTTAGAAAAGTCATCAATGAAAAGAAGAAATTACCTATTCTTGAAAGAGAAGTTGTACCCATAGGTCCACAAGTATCACTATGAATGATCTCTAAAGGATGATATGCCCTCCTTGAAAATACTTTTGGAAAGGTCTCCTTATGATCCTTTTCCAAAATACACTTCTCACAAACACCACTTCAAGGAGATATGCATGGAAGCCCAATAGCCATATCATGTTGACTCATGTACTTCAAGGAACTATTACTAAGATATCCAAGCCTATGATGTCGGAAAAATTCTTCTTGCTAGAGGGGGAAGAAGAAGGAGTGGGTATTTTATATATATTATACATATGATCAAATTCATCATAATATCCAAAAGCAACAGTCCTAAATCCATTATCTATATCCTTAATCACCCATCTATTAGTCTGTAATTCTACTTTTATGTTTGCATGAGTAATGCAATAAATAGACAAAATGTTAGGACTAAAATAGTGTAAACATGAAATACCTCATAAAATGATAAATATCCAATCATGTTGTCTCCACTTTTAACCACCTGTAATGAATTCATTCCCAATCATAACACGTTATCCTGCGGGAGTGCTAGTATAGCCTTGAAGAAGGTGCTTGTGCTTCATCATATGTCTGGTTATCCCTAAATAAAATTTCCACTCATCTGATTAGGTGGTTTTCTAATATGTAGAATGGACTTCATCATGAGCCTATTAGGTCTCTTCTTTAAATCCATCCTCACCTTGAGCATATAATAGGGTAGTGTCAATATCCCATTTTCTTGTTGCCTCTTCTAACTTCTTGATCCAAAGCCTACAAATTTTTTTCTTGTGCCCTTATTTCATGTAAAATTCATAGGTAGGTTTATTAAGGGGCTTCTTAGAGTTTTTCTCATTTTTTTTGATCTTTTTTTCATTTTGATTTTCTACCATAACTTCTTTTGGATGTGCCTCATTAAAAATAAAATTCCCCTCACGTTTATTTCTCCTAGTTTGATGATGTAAGAAATACTTAAATACCTCATCAATAGATAGAGTATGAGAGTCTAAAAATTAGATCCACAAAGTTTTGAAGACCACAACAACTATCATATTTTTCTAACACAATATTGAGCAACTATATGTTCCTCTCTTTCTCCAATACCTCCTATCCTTCATTTCTTTCCCCAAGTAGTCCTCGCATTATTTGGATATCCTCTTACAATTTCTTTAATAGACTAATGTATTCATCAACAATGTCAAATGAATCCATGGATAGGGTTGTAAGCTCTTCATATAATTTGTTAATATGAATAGAATCAATTTGATAACATAGTCCATGAAACTTCTCAAGAAAATCCTTCAAATAAGTGGTGTTGATTACATGGGTGTCATACACATTGCCCACATGGAGAGAAATCATACCAAGGGCATCATATTTCTTATCCTTGTACAACTACTTCACCTCCTTAGGACTAGTATCTCTAGGCTACTTCACATACTTGAGGACACCCTTACTTTAGAGCAAAGATTTAATATTAATTTTGAATGTAGCATGGTTTGGACCAATCAATAAGGGCATATGGTTATCCATACTCTTTCTGCTACAAAAACAAATTGAAAGTATTTGTGACTAGAACCAAGACTACCAATATAGAGAGTTCAAAAAATTACGCTTTTGAAAAAAATGACTCAAAATGCTTTTGTATGCAAACGTTATGGCCCCCAAAAGTTCAGCCTTAAAATTGTAATAATTCCCTCCAAAACCTTTGAATTTTTTTAAAAATGTTTCTATACCTATTACAAATGAGAGCCCACCACATGTCATACTGTGAGTGGTTGAGAGGTTCTTATTGTACGTTGACTATGCAAGGTATCAATGAACCACATTGTACCACTTGTCACTATTTTGATTTGCTTTGAAATTCATATGTCATCAATTTTTCTACTGACTATGTGAGTAGCTTGTCAATTTTGATGAGATGGTATAATGTGATTGATTAGTCTTATTTTTATAGGTGCCAAGTGTAGAATGCTATGGAGACCACACATCCATGGATATTGCAATAGAAAGAAAGAATAACATGTAATCTAAGCATATATTTGACAATAAGAAGGAAATAACAAAGGAAAGCTCTCTTTATTAATCAAATGACTCTTGTTACAAATTTATCCCTCTTAGGGATACTAGAATATTGATATATTTGTTACAATAAGCAAATAACCCCAAAATAGGGAAATATGTGTTTCAATTGGTCTTAATCAAACTTCTTAAGGGCTTATAGGATGCCTTCTTCTCTATTCTTTAAGAGGAACTCAATATTGATGATGCTTTGAAGCCTACAATATCTTGTAACCTGCATTCATGAAACAACAAAGCAAAATTAAAAGCATATGAGGCCTCTCATGATGAGGCTTTTATCAAGAAATTGCAAGAAGTA
Organism: Wollemia nobilis; assembly: GCA_028583015.1. Lineage (NCBI taxonomy): Eukaryota > Viridiplantae > Streptophyta > Pinopsida > Araucariales > Araucariaceae > Wollemia > Wollemia nobilis. Next base: position 793,974 of record JAQPPZ010011269.1, on the reverse strand, counting down.
TGGCTAATATTGAAAGAAAACATAAAGATATGCAAATATGCTCACAAGATAGCTGAATTATTGGAAAGCATGATTGGAAACAAATAAATCTAGTTGATCTACCATGTAATTTGTAACAAAAATATGAAATGTAGCTAATCCAAGAATATTATTTAAAACTATAAAATGTGACCAAATGAAGGTAAAGTTACCTCTAATCTTGCTAATTAACCATGCAAATGTGTAAACTAAGACTAATCTAGGCTATATTAACCTATTTGAATAACTGGAATGGAAATCCTACTGCTAAAATGGAGGGAAATGAACATCAAATTCTAGCCATGGGTGCTTGAAGCATTTGGATCTGTTAGCCACGGTTGATAGTCATGGTTGAGAGAAAAATACTTTTTCTCTTGCAACTAGGGCTAGAAACTCTCAAATCCTCCAAAGCATTGATGATCAAGGGTCACCTCGGTGTTCTGGAATAGATTAGAAGTGTAATTCATATGAATTCACAATGGATGTATATCAATCATCAAGAATGCTTCTCAAGCTCTTGAGATCTCCATTGCTGCAAAGTTGATGATCCAATTGAATTTTGGCATCATCTTATTACTCTTCACAAAGTGCAATTGGCTCTCCAATTCGATAGGGCTTCGCTGCATTAAAATTGAAAACTCTTCTAGATATTCTACCAAATTTGGAGGGGGGTATTATAGCTTATCCAACTCCTCATCCTAGCTTCCTTGAGAAGCCAATATCAAGAAATTATAGGTTGCAGCAGTTGGGAGGAGGAATCCAGAAGCTTCCTCACTCAAAATTGTCAGCATTGGTTGCAAATGCAGTTGTAAAAACCAATTTGACTTGCCTCGGGAGTCCAAGTCAGTTATAGGGCTATCCATGACTCTCAAACACAACTAGAACCCTAGTCGTGGGTGTCAAACATGGTTGATATCTTAGTTACGGATGCCATCTACGACTAAGGTTGAATAGGCCTAAGATGCCTAAATTGAGTAATTAAAACCATTTCTTTATCTTGGAAATGTCCAAGATCATTCATATGGTCTGCAAGGATGCCCATATGAGTAGTCTCCTAAACATGACATGTTTTAGGTATCTATAGATGTCCCTTTTGAGATGCGCTATGAGAAAACACAATGCTGAGCAAAAATAGACAACCTAAAGCCATGTTGTAGGTTAAATGATGATCATTGATCTGATCAATATTGGATGCCCAGTCCTACAAAAGGATGCACATCTTAGAATAATTTCTTTGAATGGGATGGAAGGATTAAATTTGCAAAGCTTTCACATGTCCAATGATGATCGGTTAGTGTCAGTACTACTATTTTTCGATAGGTGGAGAGCTTCAAGCTTTAAACTGACATATTTGCTTTTGCCCCAACATAAGGGTAAGCTTATGATAGTTGTTAGTAATAATTCATAAGATGAACGTAATTTGACATGATCAAGTGATCCTTTTTTGAATTTGATTATGATTTTGATATTATAATTACCCCCTCAAGTGACGAGTCGATAAAGGAAGGACAATTAATAAAGTGACGAGTCACTTGACCAAGATCATTGATTTGGATGATTTAAGATGATTTCTTTGTTGTTATATGATAGGTCCTATTACAGGTGTGATTTTTACCATTAATAGTAATTGTACATCACTATCCCGAGGAGTAGTCTGACCACAATGGCCTTCTTAGGAAATCGAGATGATAGAAATTCCATTTAATATTATAGTGAATCACTATGTCCGATGATCTACTAAAAATGTCATAGAAGAGATAAAATGAATACCTCATTCCCATGGGGCAATCCAACCACTATGGCCTTCTTCGAGATTGAAGTGAAATAATGCAATTCAGTGATGACTAATTTACCCCAAATGGCCTTATGGTAATTTACATATCATACTGGATTGCATGGAGCGCAAGTCACTGCAACCGCCAAGTGTATAGGATAAATTACTGAATACGAGGCGCATTTGAATTTTGATTTATAATATATTTTTGTTATCTGGAATTTTTTTGATGTTTTTGGACCATTGAATATTTTTAATTTTGCATTTTAAATCTCCTCACGGTGAAATTTTGAATCCTCAACATGATGGTAATCTAATGTAAATGAACTTGTATGCTTTAATCACTTAAAAATAAGGAATGAATGCAATGTGTATTTACAAACTAATGGATGACACCACAAAATGTATAAAAATCATGAATTAAAATGGTAACTATTAACATAAGAACTAATAATTTAAGCATACAAATGTAAGATACGATGATTTGAGATGTATGGTTTTCCCTTATGAGCTTCTGTGAATTAAAATATATGCACAAAATAGTTTGTGGCCATCTATATATCATTACTGATATCCATCTGGTATATATGCACAAAATAGTTTATTGATGATTTGATGCTATAAGGGATTTTTTAGGTTTTCCGTGATATTTAACACCCTAGTTTATTAATAAAAAGTTGTATAATGGCCATACTAGACTCTTGAAAGATAATTTTTTTTGTTATGAAGACCAAGATATTCATTATCCCTGTGTGTGCAAATGAATATATTAGATGAGACATAAGACTACCTCATTTCTAGATGGGATTCATTCAGCTCATTTCTATAATGAGGATCACCAAATTTTCACCATGATTATAAGTTTGGATGAAATTAGACTAGACCACTAGGTAAAAAAAAACACCTAAAGCTAGCTCATTTGTAAATTGCTTAGAACTACCCCAATGCTAGGCAGGATTCATTCAGCCCATTGTTGTATTAGGTATCATTGAATGGCTTTGAGTAGTGAACATTCCAAGGATTCAACCTTTTCACCCCCTTATTTTTTCACTTTTATTGGGATACATGCTCGTGCTTAGTGATGAAAATCACTGTTTATTTTGTATTTTTGTTTTTCTTTTGTTTTGAGCAAGGGATTTGTTTTTATTTTAGGATTTTGCTCATTTTGATGTAAGAAAGGGATTTATTGGTTAGGGAGGAGCTTGTCATTTTTCCAATGATCAACACACTAGACCATGTGCATCACAAGATGAACAAGTAAAAACCTTTCCCTTAAGATGACTAGGACCACTTTGTAGTTTTTATATTTCCTTTTCCTGATTAGGATTGTTAATGTGTTTAATTAGTGATGATATTTTGATATATGCTAGGTGCTATCAAAACTAGACCTCATATCCAAAAGCAAAGATAACTTTCTACAAAATCTAAGAAGATCACTAGGTATGGCTGAATGACCGAAAAACCCTAGTATATTCCTTATAGCAACATGAGGGATTGTGTTGAAAAACACAATTACTCACAAGGGTGATGAATGATGATGATGAATAGAGGTATGATTTAGATACGAACATGATGTTGTTTGTAAAATTGTAAAAACAAAATATTCTAATGCAAGTGCAATGGATGAACATACCTAATGCAATGCAATTAGATGGATGCATATGATGCAATACAAAATGTAAATATTTTTTGTAATTATGATGTTTTGCAATAATTTTGAAATTTTATCGCTTTTTGACTTGTTTTTGAAATTTTGATGTATTTGAATGTTTTTGAATTTTGAATTTTATGTGTGGAACACCTTAATATGAAGAATGTTGAGAGGCTCAAGATATTCAAAACCTTCAAGCCATGTTAGGCGATATGTTCTAGGTCCTATCTTCTCTGAGATGATATATGGACCTAAATAGTTGGTCGTAAATTTATCTCATAAGTGCGGAGGTAGGTTTGAGTTATGTTGGTTTTCTTTCAGTACAAGATCCCTAACTTTAAATTCTCTCAGATGGAATTTATTGTTATAATCTCATTTTAGGCACTTATGATAAACATGGAGATGCTCAAGGGCATTCACACGATGTTCATCAAGAAGTGTCAATTGGTCAAGGTGAGCTTGTCATGCAATGTCATCATTGATGAACTCTTTCAATATGATACGTAGGGTTGGATTTCTAAATCTAAAGGCATAATGGCCTTAGCACCATACACTAGTGAAAACGGTGTTTCCCCAGTGGTCGTTCGTATACTAGTCCTGTAAGCCTATAATGCAAGGGACAACTAGATATGTCAATCTTTGTGGTTCTCTTGAACAGTATTTTTCAAGATAGTTGCCATTGTCTTGTTAGAAGCTTTAACTTACCCATTTGCTTCTGAATAGTATGGAGTCATAAAACTGTATTATATATTATACTTAGACGTCAAAGCCCTTACAATTTTATTTTTGAACGACGTTCCATTATCCGATATGATCTTGGATGGTATCCCAAAATGACATATGATATTGTGAAGTATGAATTCTACAATACATGCTCTAGTTATCATTTTTAAAGGTATTACTTCCACCCATTTTTTAAAGTACTCAGTGGTCGTTATAATGAATGTATGCTGGCATGAAGATGAGGGAAATATCTTACCAATCAGATCAAAATACCACTAAGAAAATGGACAAGCCACTTGAATGGGCCATAAGACTTGTGATGGCAAGTACGTAAGATTAGCATGATGCTGACATTGTATTTCTTGACATACGCTATGCAATCCTTCTCCATAGTAGGCCAATAATAACCCATTTGAAGGATGCACTTGATTATGGCCATGCCACTAAAATGACCATCGCATGTATCATCATGAGCTTGTAAGATTGCCCAAGCTGATTCTTGGGGCTCAAGACAACGAATGAGAATTCCATCATAGCTTCACGATACAATATATCTCCTAGCAAGATATACTTAGTCACTTTTTGTTTGAATGCTTATTTTGCATCACGTGATAATCCCTATGGGATTACACCAAGCTTAAGGAAATCATGTATTTGTGACATCCAATATTGATAGGCAACAACTTCAAATTACTGAATGACATGTTCCCACTACCATTCAACTTGTACAAAAGCCGATTGTAAAACTACCTTATGGAGAACAATAATAACATTCTTTGCAAGATCCTGCGAAATCAATTATCCCCAAGGCACATTTTTTAGAAAATATTTGGCTTTGTATAACCATTCATGAGTTGGTTCTATTTGAATAATATGGATTGATTCTTTATTGTTCTATGTCGTACGTTGCATTGCAGATTGCGATAGTATTTTCACTTGAATGGTAGTAAAGTCAGAAGACAGATTCTAAGGGATTAAGGATCCCAAAGATGCCATGGTGTCTATAAATATATTAGTTATTTGAGGGATTGCCTTGATGTTATACCATTCTAGTTGGTCTAGATATGTGTCCACAAGCTCTTTATATGCCTTTATAATGGGACATATACAATCATATATCTCCTTAACTTGATTACCAATGAGCAAGGAGTCACCAAAGATATTTAGCTTTTTTATCTTCATGGTGACCATTGTTTGGAGACCTAATATTAGGGTCTCAAATTCAGTTTTATTTTTGGTACAAGGGAAATTGAGCTTAAATTACAAGAGCATTGGATCACCTTGTGGTGTGAAGAACACAATTCCTGCACCACCCCCTTGCTCGTACTTGGAACCATCAAAGAGCATAAACATGTCTGCTTGATTATCAGGTTCTTCAGGCTACGTAGAATATGATAATGCAAAGACTACATCATAAAGGAGCTCTATGAAAATAGGTCTATGATCTTGGAGAGGAGCCTTTTCTATTTGATCTTCTATGAATTGTACCTTGATGAATTCTAACTTATGAATTCTAGATCAAATTTTGTCAATATCATGATCCACTTTGCAGTACGTGTATTATGATATGTTTTACTCATCATGTACTACAAAGGATTTTGTTTTGATACTACATATATCGTATGGCTTAACATGTAGTGACATAACTTCTTCATCATGAAGACTACTTCTAAGCACTATTTTTTCACATATGCATATCATAGCTCATAGCTGACCAGAGTTCGGTTGATGTAATATATTACATGTTCTTTTCCTTGCAAGTTCTTTTGGGATAACACGGTTCCCAATGTAAAGTTGATGGTAGATATATATAACAGGAATGGCACCTTTGGTCAAGGTGGAGCTAAAATTGGTGGTGCTTCTAGGTACTACTTGATCTCAGCAAAGGCCTCTTGGCAGTCCTTGTACCAATTAAATAAGACCCCCTTGTGTAGCAACCGATTCATGGATCAACATTTATCTAATAATTATGTGATGAATCACTTTATGGATGCTACTTTGCCCTATAGGCTTCTCAATTCCTTGGTATTAGTGGGAGGATGCATTTCTAAAATGACCTTGATCTTTACTAGATCAACTTTGATCTCTCTTTTAGAAATTATGAATCCTAATATTTTACCTGATGTTATGCCAAAGATGCATTTATTGGGATTCAACCTGATATTGTGCTCTATTAGACAATCAAAGACTTTCTTGATAACCTTAGCATGCTTTGAATGTAGTAATGACTTCAATAAGTCATCGATATAATCCTCTAGTATCTTCTGCATGTATTCATGAAATATATATGTCATGGCCCGTTGGTATGTGGCACCAGCATTTTTAAGACCAAATGGCATAAATTTGAAGTAAAATATCCCCCATGGCATTGTGAACACAATTTTGTGCTCGTATTTGTGTTAAATCTGAATTTGATTATAACCAAAAAAGTTATCCATAAGGGAAATCATCTCATGACCTGCATTCGCATCTACCAAAGCATCGATATTAGGCAATAGGAACGAATCCTTTGGTGTTGCCTTATTAACATCTCTAAAATATGTACAAATATGAATCCTTCCATCAGGTTTTCCTACAAATACCATGTTTGATACCCATTTTAGATAGTCGATGAAAATGATGAATTCTACATCCAAAAGTTTTTACAACTTGTCTTTAACAATCAAAGCGATGGTTGGATGCATTTTCCTGAGTTTTTGCTTCATAGGTTTTCTTGTTGGGGTCCAATGAAAGGTTATGAGTAACCAATTTTGAATCTAGTTATGACATATCTTTGTAAGTCCAAGCAAAGAGATCAAGTTTCTCTTTCAATAGAGGAATAAGGGTGCCATGTTCCTCAGGAGATAAGCTCTCTCCAAATTTAAGTTTCCTTGGATTCATGGGATATTTGTTGATATCCACTTCAAAGGTTTCCTCTATTGACATGTGTAACCCCTCCTCAATATGATGAGAAATAGGGATCAAGTGGATGTCATCCGTTGGGTTTAAAGGTTACACTAAATTAGAATTACCCTCAGCCTGATAAACATCATATGCACAACCTGGTGCAAAATGAAGTGGTTGTAACATTTCTTCGTTAGAGAAGAAATATTTAGGCTCTAAATGCAAATCAGCACAATCCCAATCAATATCATTTAGATTAAGATACAATGGTTTGGCAAGATCGGCTGGGTTGTAGAGTGGAGTGGACAAATCAATGGAGATGATATTGATGGAATGAATGAAATCTCTAGGACCACATGACGTAGACTCTATACTTCTAGATTTTTCCTCACACTCTAGATGTGGCTCAAGAGGTATGGGGATAATTGGATCCTCTCTAGAAATGGGTGGAATGATTAGATCATCTGATTGGAACTCTTGCCTTTCATTTAAAGGCTCTGGGAATACCATGTGATATATTTTGTTCAAGTTCACTGGTCAAATCAGGATTCAAGGTCTCGGGAAGACTGTATGGTACACTTCTTCTATATCTACTTGGGGTAATAAATGATGTAAATATAAAGGGCCTAAGTAGGCGAACTTGGTATCATCTTTGTATTCCTTATCTTCTGAGAAATTCTCATCATCATCTTCGTCAGAATTAGTTTGTGGTCCACCACTTTTAGAGATGGATTCTAAATCTCCTTCCTCAAAGGTGACCTCTAATTTAGGCTCTGCTATTGTACAAATATTTTGGGTTTTAATGCTGGTGTCATCAAAATATTCATAGTTTCCAATCACCAAATTAATTCTTGGAATATCCTCTAGACTAGCCTCCATCCAAATATTATCATGATAGATCAAAGGTGTTTCAATGGCATCCATAGTCATCGGCCAATCACCCCTTTGTGAATATGAAGGGTTAGGATGTTAGGGGTTCTAATTGACATCATCTACCCCCATGCTTATGTTCAGGTGATTTAATAATGTAGCTAGAAGCTCATCCTGACCTCTTATGTTGTAACCCAATCTGAACCAATCATTTGGTAACTGATATCGCGGTTCATATGGAGTTCGGTGGCCTTGTTCAAATAGATCTAGATCATAACCATGCCAATGGTAACGTTCAAAAATTTGAAGGGTGAACTTTGGGTTAGACAGATAATGAACATTCACTGTGAATGGTTCATCATCATATTATTCTATAGGCGTACAATCTGCAAGTTGATCTAGGCCTCCATAGATAAAGTTTGTTTGATTGGGTGGCACCCCCATTGGTACTACCATCCCTATAGGAAAGCGATGGGCTTGAGATCTACCCATATCCTGTGCAGTTTTGATGAATGGTATGAAAGTCACATTTTGTACTAGGTATTTTTCTAACCTGATATTAACCAAATGAATCATCACCTGTGATGTAGATGATCTAGCTAAAGACACAGGTAATGCAAGTTGAGGTACCTCTTTGACTTCTTTCTATGAGTTTCCCTCCTCCATTAGATTTGGGACCTCAATAGTTGCTATATTCAAAATTTATTTTGACTCTTTTTCACCCAATACTACCTTTAGCTTTTGATCATTCCTAAGCATTGTCGATGTTTTTGGCTTTGCAAAAGTATTTTTTGTATGCACAGATGGTTGTGGGGTCAATGTTGAAGGACCAACACATTCTTACTTTGATTTACCCTTTGGATATCCGATAGGTGATGTAGGTCTTACATCCAAATGCATAAGAATGTGTTGGTCCAAATTCATAAGAATATGTTGGTCTTACATCACATCAATATGTACACAAGGGGTAAGTTGATGGGAGGATAAAATATCCTAATAAATCTACTTGATTAACATACTTGAATGGCTCCTTGTCAGAAAGAACCACATATACTTACCCCTTGTGTACATATTTGATACATTGATGTAATATTAAGGGTACACATTGCATCTCTCTTATCCAAAGCCTGCCTAAGAGGATGTTGTATTGCATCGCACCTTCAAATACGTGACACATCATCGATATGGTCTTCAATCCTACCTAGATAGGCATAATTATAGTACCTATTGTCGAGCATAATACATCGTTAAATGCTCATAGTGTGAAATTCAAAGGCACAATATGTGATTTAGGCAATTTTAAATATGCCAAGGCCTTTGTGGTAATAATGTTGATCGAAGATCCTATGTCGATCAACACCTGCTTGAAGGGTGTGTGGTTTACACATGCAATAATGTGAAGTGGCGGCTCCATGATAGCAGTAGAGACTGTTTTAATATCATGATAATAAAACTGAATCATAGGCTCTTGACACTGCTTCACATATACCATAAAATTTGTGAATGCTTCTAGATATTGGGACTGCACTTCTATGGACCTCAGAATATCTATTAGCATCTCCTTGTGCCTAGGAGACTACTGAATTATCTTTAAAATTGATAGCTTTGTTGAGACCATTTGTAGGCTTTGAATGATCTTATTTCTTATGGTCGCCATCGGTCTAGTTGGTGGGCCTAACAAGTTATTTTGTGCTGGAATTTGAGGGGGTGCAACTTGAATTCTAACTGGAGCAGGAGTAGGATCTGGCTGATTATACCTCTCGTTCTTGGTGACAACGTTCACCATGACGAAAAAAACCATGTGTGGGTGGATCATTCCACACTTGATTCACTTGTTCGACATTATTCCTCAGAGGATCATGGTTTGGTAGGGTATTTTTTAATATCCCCATGTTTTTATTATTTAGAGACTGAGGATTATCAATTATTAATGCATTCCTATCAATCATATTTTGTACCAAATAATCAAAACTATGGCACCCTTCAATTTCATGCCCTTTTTGCCTATGGAACAAAAAAAACTAATATTCCCTAAATCCTTTTGATTTAGGTTGATCAAGATCGATTAATTTGACTTCGAGTAAATATATGGTGTTTGCCTTGCATAATTGTTTGAATATTGATGCCATAGTCTTCGATAGTGGTGTAAACTGGCGAGAAGGGCACTGCTATTTGTTATTACCCTGCTTCTTATTGTTATGTTGATTGTACTATGTAGGGGGAGGTTGAGCCTGATAGTTCTGAGACTATTGGTCCTAATTGCCCTTTTGTTGATTTAACACCACCTAATTTACGTGTGCAGGTTTGACCTGCGGGTGTTGGTTCTTTGTATTTTTATTATTCCACTCCTATTTAGTCTGGAATTTTAAGTCACCTTCTTGCAACTTGATATCCTCTATAACCTTGGCTTGAGCCAAGGCCTCCTAAAATGTTTGATAATGTTGCAATTGCAATAACATCGAGACATGTTTTGCATAACTCTTGGTAAACATTCAAGTCAATTTGGTAGTAGGAATAGAAAATGGGAGCTTAGCCATCATTTTTCTCTATTTGTTACCAAAATTCATGACTGGCTCATCGTCATACTACTTTAGAGATTCCAAGTTAGCTAAATTGGTATTTTTCTTGATGCCAAAGGAAAAGCATTTAAGAAATGCATTTGCCAGCTATTCAAAGTTGGTAATGTTATACCTCTTCAATTGATTAAACCATTCCAAGGTGGGACCTAAAAGGACAATTATGAAGGTTCTTATGCATCTTATGCATATTATGCATCTTATGCATCTTGATGCCAATTTATTAAGACATCGTTACTCTGTATTTGGAAGCACATGTTCATAAATATTGTGACATGTTCTTATGCATCTTCATCGCTTTGAAATTTATCTAGCCCGGGCATCTCAAAATGATCGGGATATGTTGGGCTAAGAACTGAAGAGAACAAGGGTGCATTATGAATTTTATTCAAGGTAGGCTTTTTATAAGTCGTGTCTTGTTTCTAAATAGCTCTCACATTTTTTTCTAAGGCTTTGTATGCTTACAAGGATAAGATTTCCTCTTCCCTAAGAGGTCTCTACGGAGCTACTGGAGGTAAATTCTAGTTGGGCCTAGGTGGAGGATTTGGCTCATCCTCCACATCTACTAAGGATATTTTAGGATACTACTACTCTTGTTCATCTCCTTCTAACTCTGCATACTAGGTATACCTAGGTTGTTATAGTGCTTAGTACTGTAGCATATTTTGGGTCGTATGATGAGTACAATTTTCAACTTGCTTAAGGCATATTTTGGGTTTCAATGCAGCATGTCTTTGGTTACGCTCCCTATATTCACTTTGAGGGGGAATATTAGCTCAAGCTAACCTATCCTATCTCTCCTCATGCTCCTTTTGATCTAGGATGCGTTTCTTGTGCATGCGTTGCTCGTACAAACATTACCTAAGAAACATTTGACATTGACTATCCTCATTCTCAAGGTGCTCGTGCTTTGTGTGCACATCTTCCAATTGGTATTGGAAGATGCACTACCTCTAATTTGAAGCTAGCATCTGAGATTGATCTATGATATTGGTAGTGTGAGGCCTTTGGTTGTTCAAATCTATTTGAGGGTCTTTATTAGTGTGAGCCCCAACAGACTTATCTACCACACTCTTGCCCTTATCTATATAGACAATATTCATGTTATGTTGTAGTCTGTTCTTTGTGCCCATCTATGTGGATGGGGAACACGTGCTACGAGAGTGCTTTGAGAACTCTCCTGGCTCAATGGTATGCCTATGTGTTCTCTCACTGCATGAAATCTTAGAATGAAAGTGAGTAGTAGAGGGCTTATACCCTAGTCACCCTAGGACTTGCTCTAGTCCATCAAGTTGCCTAGTCTTCCAAGGCTTGTTAGGAGGTGTGCCATTGGCTCCAAGTTTGACTATATATATCATGAAATTTCCAAGTTCATTAGGATTTGGAGCTCTTAGGGGTCTACGCTTTGATGCAGCCTTGTCTTCCTATCCCTTATTGGGTGGATTTTCTTTTTGTTTACCATGGGATGACAGGGACCTTGAGCCACCCTTAGATCTATCCCACGAGGAGTGTATGTTACATCCTCTAACTAGGGTGTTCTGAACAGAATCCTCATGTGTCAAATTGTCACCTTTGATACTTGTTGAAAATTGCTTGGGAGGATCCTATGATCGATATTCCAATGCATTATTTTATGTGTCTCCTGGAGCTTCGACATCTACCTCGGTTATCTTCTGAGGTTGACCTCTTTATATGTTGACCATAATATGAATTATCTCTTTTATAAATTTTAGGGAATACAAAGCAAATAAGGGTGTTTATCTCTTTTAAAGATTCTTTATGAACCCTAAAACTATTTCATGAGTTTTGGTTTGTTGAATCATAAACTATCTCTCATCGTGTTTGCATTTTTGTTGATGATATACTTGTATAGTTTAAGGGTTTTCACTTGTATGCTCGCAGCTCGACAATTGGTAATGAAACTCCAGTCATGTGAACCTACCAAAGTATGGAGATGAAGCCCATACCTGATCAGGGAGCACATGTCCTATCAGTCCTCACACAGTCTTACTCGGTCAGCGTTATACCCTCCAAAGAGAAGTACATGCAAATTTTCCAAGATATGTTAATTCTTGGATCCGGTATTAGCCAAAAATAGGGTTCATAGGATTTGATCCAACAGATGGATATGACACCCATAGTTTTTGATCTCTATTAGTGGTTGGGTATGAATTCCAACTCACTAATGTTTAAATGTGATGTGGTGTGTGGGGGTTTATTTTAATTTTACATAAAAATAAAAATGCATCATAGATCCATGATTCTTCCTATATGCCTAGGAAATTGACCTTTTAATTTTAGATAGGATGAAAAATTACATGCTATTTCCAAAAGATATAAATACAAAATTATATGAAAAACGGCCATTTATACATACCTCAAACATGCAAATCCTAACACAGAGTCTAAATGCTAGTTGTTGTTCTATACCATAGGCAACAAATAGCTAAAATCTTAGCTATGAGTGACAACCATAACTAACAATGCTAGTTGTTGTTGTCAGCCACAACTAACAACAGATAAGGCAATTTTCATGATTTTTATTCTAAACTTTGGCTAGATGATTAAATTAGCCAACTGATAGGAAAAACACAAAAGCATAGAAATTACAGAGAAGGGAAAATTACTTGGAATCCCTCATCTGATGAAGAGAAAGGTTGTCTACTATCTTTTTTGTCTACTTTTTTCTAGCCAAGAATGTTAAGCATTGTTGAGATGCTAGCTGCAGGTGTTAAGCGTGACTGAGACTATGCGCCATGGCTGTCAAGTGCAGCTAAACCTGCAACACAAAAATAAAGGAAAATCAATAAATAATAGTAAATTTTATGGAGACCACACATCTATGGATATTGCAATAAAAAGAAAGAAAAACATGTAATCTAAGCATACATTTTACAATAAGAAGGAAATAAAAAAGGGAAGCTCTCTTTATTAATCAAATGAGTCTTGTTATAAATTTGTCCATCTTAGGGATACCAAAAGATTGATACATTTGTTACAATAAGCAAATAACCCCAAAATGGGGAATATGTGTTTCAATTGGTCTTCATATCTCCATCAAACTTCTTAAGGGCTTATAAGGATGCCTTCTTCTCTATTGTTTAAGAGGAACTCGATATTGATGATGCTTTGAAGCCTACAAGATCCTATAACTTGCATTCATAAAATAAAAAAACATAATTGAAAGCATATGAGGCCTCTCATGATGAGGCTTTTGTTAAGAAATTGCAAGAAGTATGGCTAATATTGAAAGAAAACATAAAGATATGCAAATATGCTCACAAGATAGCTAAATTACTACAAAGCATGATTGGAAAACAATTAATCTACCTGATATACCATATAATTTGTAACAAAAAAAATGAAATGAAGCTAATTTAATAAGATTTTTGAAAACTAGAAAATGTGACTAAATGAAGGTAAAGTTACCTCTAATATTGCTAATTAACCATGCAAATGTGTAAAATAAAACTAATATAGGCTAGATTAACCTATTTGAATAACTAGAATGGAAATCCTATTGCCAAAATGGAGTAAAATGAACATCAAACCCTAGCCATAGGTGCTTGAAGCAGTTGGCACTATTAGTCATGACTGATAGAAAACTCCTTTTTCTCTTGCAAACAGGGCCATAAACTCTCAAATCCTCTAAATAATTGATGATCAAGGGTCGCCTCGATGTTCTAAAATATATTTCCAGTGTAATTTATCAAAAATTTTAATGGATGTGTATCAATTGTCAAGCTTGCTCCTCAAGCTCTTGAGATCTCCATTATTGTAAAGTTGATGATCCAATTAGATTTTTGGCAGCATCTTGTTACTCTTCACAAGGTGAAATTGGCTCTCTAATTTGATAGGGCTTCGCTGCATTAAAATTGGAAACTCTTCTAGATCTTCTTCCCAATCTTGAGGTAGGTCTTATAGCCTATCCAACTCCTCATCCTAGCTTCCTTGAGAAGCCAATATCAAGAATTGATAGGTTGGAGCAGTTGGGAGGAGGAATCCAGAAGATTCCTCACTCAAAACCACCCGAATTAGTTGCAAATATAGTTGTAACAACCAATTTGACTCGGCTCGAAAGGTCAACTAAGTTACAAGGCTAGTCGTGGCTATCAAGCGCAGCTAGAACCCTAGCCAGAGGTGTCTACCGTATCTGATATATTAGCTACGGATGCCATCTATGACTAAGGTTGAATAGGCCTAGGATGTCTAAATTGAGTGGTTAAAACCACTTCTTTGTCTTGGAAAGATCCAAGATCATTCATATAGTCTGCAAGGATGCCCATATAAGTAGTCTCTTAAACATGGCGTATTTTAGGTGTCTACACCAAGTGGTGTAGGGATTTCTATGTTGGGCACTGTATAGATAACCATATCAACTCAACCAAAATATGTCATGTGTTGCCTTGAAGTGCATGCCATTTCAATATCCTAAAATACTATCACACATCAACCTATGTCACCATCTTGTACTACCAACTTAGTTGTCATGTGTTTTCTTGGAATTCATGCATCATCTACCAACTCACCTATATGAGCTACCACATCATTTGTATGGATTACCATGTGTTACCTTAGGATGTGTACACCTACCAGCTCAACTATATGGATTACCATGTGTTACCTTAATTATATGGATTTTCATATAACATTTTCATAGTCCTACCACATCATCAATCTAGGAGGATAAATATGTTATATCATCATCCATTTCATTAGCGAAAATGCTCAAGGGTAACACATCATCACTATGAAAATCATTGCATGTGTAAGTTTGAGGTATATTTATGTCATCGATAAAAGAGAGGGGGTGTTTGAACTCCAAAATTCCCTTGGAAAATGCTATAGCACCAAGGGTGCTAGTTATCATCCCAAGCACATGGCTTGGGAGGTAAAGTAGAATGCATAAACTTGGTGTTGAAACTTCCCAATTACCTCCCTTCACACATGATGATGCAAGCATCCATCATCATGACACAAGCACGTCCAATGGTACCTTTTCCCACCTAGAGCAAGGAATATTATATTTTTTAAATTTAAAAATTAGAAGGAAATAGGTAGAAATTTTAAATGCAAATTGGGAATACCTATAAGAAAAATGATGTAAAGTGCTAAATCATGAACCCCCAATTTTTTTATATAAATAATCTTAAAAAGTTGACAGTTCATCCACATCTATTATGGTTTCCTCTATACAACCTTTTTTTTAACATAATCAATTAGGCCCTCCTCTCATGCCTATGTAGCAAAAACTTTGTTGGACCATTTTTGCAACTTTGTCAAGTGGCTTGGATTACTAAGCACAAAATTTTGCCAATAACTTCTCTACCACTAGGGGTTTGTCTTAAAAAATTTAGGCTCTTCTTTTCTTCTTTCATGGTGGCCAAACACTCTCTTCTCTCATCAATGTTATTATTGATTATCAAAAGCTAGAAGTGAAAAGGAAATGATTTTTTTCGAAAAATCTATAAAAGACAAATGAGATTTTAGAAAAACATCAAAAAAATCAATCCTAAAACTAGGGCATCCATCTAATCAAAAAAATTAATAAAACAAGACTAAGTGCCATTGAGAGGAAAAATGAACCTATCGGTGAATATTTCTCTTAGAGCAAATCTATTGATCCTAGTGAGATTCTTACAATCCATATCCACTAGGGTTTTTTTTTATCATAAACCCTTATTCAAATTATATTGTTAGCTTCAAAAAATATCACAAGTCCCTACAAAAATAGTCCTTAGGAGAATTTGGAAGAGAAATCTATTGTGGATAAAAGAAAACAAATAATGAAGATTCACACCTACTCTATTACCATGTTAGATTTTGTAGTAGTTTCAAGAAACAAATGGAATAAAAATTTACCTAATATTACTTGTCAAAAGAAATACATATAAATACAATATATAATAAGATGTTCGTAGACACCAAAATATCTTCCCTAAAAAAAAATCAAAATTATATTTAAACCAATAATTAAATAACCGACAATAAAAAATATTTATACTCAACTACATGCTACCATTTAAAGGTTATAAACTAACCTTCAAAAATAGAATATTAAAAAATTAGTTTCAAAAATATCTTTCTAAAAACTTAGATAACAAAAAGTCAATCTTAACCTTAAAAAAAAGTTACCTACCATATATTTCAACAGATTTCATCCATAAAATTAAAACCAAAAAGTGAGTCTTGGCTTTAAAAAAAACTTACCTACCATATATTTCAACATATTTCATCCACAAAATTAAAACCTTAAAATGAAAAAAAAATTCCGCATTCGAATTACAAGGAGGCCCTATCATGCTTCTAAACAATATGGTTCCTATGTGACATTCATTATACTTAGTATTACTTAAAAAAATATTTGTTTTCCAACACTTTTTTTATATATATTAATTAGAATAAATAAAGATATATTAATTGTTGAATGGCATTTGGTGTAATGGCAGTTGTCTAGTTATTATCATCCATGTGGTTGTGAGGTCGATTTCTCTTGTGTTTGCTCGAACGAACGCTGATATTTATACATATTTGTAAACGATGTTCAATATAAAAAGATATATTTAATTAAAATAAATTTATATAATTAAATGTTATATAGTATTTATATTTGGAGATCTTATAAATTTTATGGCATTTTCATAAAATTTTATGTGATAAAAATTTATATTTATTAAGAAAACCCTTTTATTATAATAACAAAAAAATATTTCTCAATAAAATAATAATAATAATAGAAGTGACTCCGAATTAAGGATAAGATATAATTAGCAGATGACATGGCATCCCCTAACATCGTCCTCTATGTGAAAGCAATAATTTTAAATTTAAATATATATTGTTGTTGTTTTATTTTGATTATTAATGATTAAATTATAAAGAAGTCTTTATTATTATAACATTTAAAATGTGATTTTAATTATATTATTTTTCCCTATTATTATAGCCTTAAAAATATGATCCCAAGTGGCAATGGCATCTACTCTTCACTTGGCTTTGAAATTTCTATCTTACACAAACATATTGAAGATATAAGTGGAATTATAGTTAGCTTCTTGTTCATTTTTAATACCACCTCATGCTTATTATGTTCTCTAGATATTTTGACCCCTTTGTAAAATGTTCATCTATTTCTTCCCCTTGAAGGGATTATTTCTTTTCCCTAGTGTCAATTGCAACTTCATTCTACTTATATTTTATTTTTCCTAAAGCTTCTAGAATCTTATTGTCCTTCGCCTTTTATTTTACTATGAGGTGAGTTTGCTCTCTTCTTTTGAGGGATGTTGCATACCATTATCAAATTTGGTGGAGCATGTATAATAAATGACCTTACAACAGGAAATTATTTGTCTTTCCTTTCATTGTTTCTTAAGAGTTTTTCGATTAAATTATCAATTTAATATCAGAGTGATTATTAGAGTGTTTTCAAATTGAATTATTAATTCAACTATTATTTATAATGTTATTATCTTGTCCCAAGGTGGATTGGTAAGTGTTTTTTTTGCCAAACATTTAGTAAGAAAACACTCAGCTCAAACCTCGGGGGCAGCCTGTTTGCAAAGGTAGTAATCTGATCTGAATCTTCTGAGTGAGAGTCAGACCAACGACAATGGTATAAATCTTGATCGACCAATGGTCCCCTTCACGTCGGATCAACAATAACAAGACAGAATAGGTTTGGTGGGAGCAACCCCTGTGGTTTGAACCCTGCGCTTATCAGTTACTAAAAATAATGTAACTGTGACCAACTCTTCTATGTAACCAAAAAATAATAATAATGTTATTATCTTACTTGAAACTATTATTAATTAAAAATTATTAAGCAAACTCTAATATTAATCACTTTCAAGATCCATCATAATTAAATCAAGCTAAACAATCTTCCTATTATCTTGAAAATAAAAAATTCAATATTATGTTATACTTTAATAAAATAAAGCTCTATTTTAAAAAAACTTCCATACCATTGGAAAAAAAATCAAGTTAGAAATAGTGTGGCTTATAAATACAAATTCTATTTAAAAAGTGTATTCTTAATTACTCTTTAATTTATTTATTGATATAAATTAAAGTGAAGTTGTATAATTATTCTTTTTAAAATTTGAAATTAAATATATATATATATATCTCGATAAAAGACTAAATTTTACTAAACAAAAACTAAATTACATAGTTGCCAGGTTTTTCGTACATGGGTCATATTATAAAAGTGCCTTCAAATATATATGCCTATAATCCCATGAAGGCTACATATCTAATTAGAGAATAGACAAAAATTGCACAAAAAAGTATTGCTATATCAAATCACTAAACAATATATCAAATTAGGAAGACTCCTCAGAACTGTAATAAGACAAAACCGTGAGTTTATTTTTCTTGTATACCACATATCTTCTTGAAACCACATTTAAGAGGTCTCCATTTCTAGTGGCGATTACAAATTCTTCCAGCTCCACCAGCTTATTCTGCTAATCTCCATTGTTATTTATTTGTCCTATATTCACCTTCCCACGTACACAATAATTTGAACAATTCCTAATCATGAAACATAGGAGTTGCCATGATGTTATTTATTCCTTCCTCGTCATTGGGTAATCCCATTGAAGCAAAACCTGCAAATCTATATAATCCTCCCCTAGGTTTTACCCTCTATAATAATCCCACCAATGATTAACTCTATCTATTCCCTAATTAATCAATCTATCTGCAAATTCATTCTTTTCCCTCACCACATGGAGAAATTTTATTTATGCTCTATTTTTCAAACCCATAATATTGTCCAAGACCCGTTGGACCTCCATTCCATTTCCCCCCTCCTCCTGCTTGTTCAAAATTTTGATTAAGACTTGAGAGTCAGACTCACCTCAATTATTTAGCATCCTTACTTAAGAACCATGGCTAAGCCTTCACATATGGCCATGGCCTCTACCACCATGTTGTTGTCCCTACCAATTTCCTGATAGAAGCTAAAAATCATCATCCCTTCATGTGTATGACCACCTCTCCAATACCCACCTTCCTTGAATTGCTACAAGTAGCACCATCAGTGTTAACCTTAACCTAATCCATTGATACTGGCTTACACTTTCCTCCCCTATATAACATTTTAGTAGGAGTCTTCCTTATTCCTAAACTCCAATTCCATAACAATTGGGATTGACATAGGAGTTGCCACGATGTTACTTATTCCTTCCCCATAATTTGGGTAATATTATCAAAGCAAAACCTACAAGTCCATATAATATTCCCCTAGGTTTTACCCCCTACCATAATCCCACCAATGATGACCTCTCTCTATTCTCCAATTAGTCAATCTATCTACAAATCTATTCTTTTCCCTCACCACGTGGAGAAATTTTATTTGTGCTCTATTTTTCAAACCCATAATATTATCCAAGACCCGTTGGACCTCCATTCCACTTCCCCCCTCTTGCTTTTTCAACCTTTTTATTAAGACCAGAGAGTCAGACTCCACCTCAGTTCTTGAGTATCCTTACTTAAGAGACATGGCTAAGCCTTCACAGATGACCATGGCCTCTAGCACCATGTTTTTGTCCCTACCACTACTCTAATGGAAGCTGAAAGCCATAATTCCTTAATTTGTATGACCACCCCTCCAATACTTGTCTCCCTTGAATTGCTAAAAATAGCACCATCAGTGTTAACCTAATCCATGGACAGTGGCTTCCACTTCCCTCTCCTATCCAACATTTTAGGAGGGCCTTCCTTATTCCTAAGCTCCAATTCCATAACAATTGGGATTGAACCCACCCAAGGATCACAATCCCAAGAAGATCCAATAACTCCTTGTCTCTAGGCATATGATTAGAACCTTTAATTTCTCTTACAACCTCTTTAATATTGAACAAAATTCTTAAGATAATTGACTCTCTAGATGAGCATTCATCACAAAAAAATATGCTTGTTGCACTATAACCACACCTACCATAAAGTGAAGGCCTTGAAACAATGGACTAGAAGGGAATACTATCCACCTGCCCCCCTAGAGCCCCACAAATCAAAGAACTTCTCCAACAAGCAATCACCAAACCAGGGTAAATTAAATAACGTTTTGCCTTGCTACCAAATCCAACCAACAAAGGGACATCAAACTAGAATGTGGTCAACAAATTCTCCCACCCCATAATAGAGTACAAACCATTTTGGGCCCACCAAACCCCTCTTATTAATATTATCCTAAGTCAAAATCCTATTTTGAATGGCTAAAAAAATAAAAATGTTAACTTTCGACCAAATACTTGAATTCCACACATTCATCCAAATCACCCTCTCCCTACCCAACCCCTTTGTGAGCCAATCATATCCCTTCTTAATGAAATACCATTCATTTACTATGTCTCCCTATCTAAAATAATCCTCTTTCGACCACAAGCACTACCTTTGATCCAAAATAACCCTTAGAATATCCCTAACTTCTTCATAGATATAACCTTTTACTTAAGGCTAGATTGGTCTAGAATTCATTTCCACAATAATTTAACCAATAAAGCTAAGTTCTAATTAAATAATATACGAATACCTAACTCCCCCTTTATTTAGCGGTAGGTACACTGAATCCCACTTTACCAAACTCTATTTCCTTTTCAATTTTGAGCTTCCCCAAAGAAAGTCATTCAAAAGTCTATCAATCTCCTTAACACAATGCCTAGGACCAATCATAGATGTAAATTAAAAGACCAGAATAGCCTACAACACTAATTTTATTAGAGGTAACCTTCCCCCCATTGATAGCCAAAGATGGGTCCAATGATTTAACTTACATAGAATTTTATCTATAAGAGTCCTCTAGGATTCCTTTCCAAGATGTCTTCCTACCACTAGAAGCCCAAGATATTTAAAGGGGACCAAGTCTTTCTTGAAATTTAAAATATTAAGGATATAGGTTTGCACATTATTATCAACATTAAAAAAAAAAATCTTAGACTTATATTCATTGATAACTTGACCTGAAGCTCTCTTGTATAGATCCAAATATCTTCTGAACCCCTTGGGATCTCCTTGATCTTTGATATCCCCATACAAGTGAAATCATCCATAAAATATACAATTGTCAAGGGCGTGACCCCCATGGAAACTACAAAACATTTTACTTCCTAGGATTCCCTAGCTTTGTGGATAGTCCTACTAGGGCTTCCACCTAAATAATAAACAAGGAGATAGAGAATCTCTGTGTCTTAGGCCTTTACTTTCCTCAAACTACTCTAACAAGACATCATCTATCAAGTTCGAGAAAATAGAATTAGAAAAGTGAGCTGCCACCCAATTAATCCACCTATGCTCAAACCCAAACTTTTGCAAAATCTTAATAAAAAAATCCAATCAACTTGATCATAGGCTGTGGACATATCTAATTTAATAAACATATTACCTTTCTTACTAAGTCTCATGGAATGAGTAACTTCTTGTGCCAATATAATCTAGTCGATGATTTGTCTCCCTTGCACAAATCCACTCTATTCCTCAAATATAATGATCGATAAAATTACCTTCAAAAACTCTACCAAAACCTTAGAAATAATATTATATATACAGTTACAGAGGGAAATAGGTCAAAACTCATCCAACGAGGAGACCCCATCCTTTTTCAAAATAAGAGCAATAAAAGTACAATTCATAGCTCTTAAGATAGATTTAGACCTTTTGGCCTCTTCAACTACTTGTAGTATTTCCTCCCCCAACTCCTCCCACATAAATTAAAATAATTCAATTGGAAAACCATTTGTTCTTGGAGTTTTACCTTTTTCATATCAAAGACTACCCTTTGCACTTCCTCCAAAGACACATCTTTGGATAGGAATAAATTTTTGCTTGGCCAAAATACAAGAAGGAATCAACTACAAGATCTCCCATTGTGCCTCATCATCAAAAAATGACCCCCTTACTTCCCCTTACATCTCACACCATGTCCTTATGACCTATCCCCTTCCACAAGTTAGAGACTTAATAAAATTAACTACCTTCTAGCCATTATTGATCGGTGGAAATATTTTGTATTTCTATCCTCCTGCCTTAGCTAGGTGATTCTAGACTTTTTTTTCCAAAAAAACTCCCTCTATCACTCCCATTCCTCCACCTTCATCACTGCCTCTGTCTCCTAGATCAAGAACTCCCAAGAAAGACCTTCCAAACGAATCCTCTCAGTCACCTACTCAAGAGGTCGCATTGCCTATTTGAACTCTTGTTCAATATTTTCAAAAACTAGACGATTTCATTCGTTTAGCCTCTCTTTCACATATTGTAGTATTTTATAAAATATAAAATCGTAGTTCCAAATATTGGGCATCCCTTTTTCCACCATCTAAGGATCAAATCCTTGAAATCTTCATGGTCTAGCTAGGCAAGTTGAAATAAAATAAGGTTGTTCCCTGGTTTAATCCAATTCAATATGTCAAGAGAGATTGGCCAATTATCAAACCCCTCAAAAGAGAAAATATATGAATGCGACACTATTCCTCTAGCTTCCCAAGAGTCATCAACTAGAAAACAATCCAGGATATTGTCCAAGTTTAGTCTCCTATTACTCCAAGTGAACAAGTAGCCTTTTGGAACCACATATCTAATTTGGTTAATGAAAAATGACTCCTTACATATAGGACTTTGGAGCCTCCTTGGTTTTCCTCCAATGAAGCAATAGTGTTAAAATCCCCTCCAAATATTTGAAACATCTCCTTCCCTTTTTCTAAAATTACCTCCATTGCCCTCCACTACTCCACCTTTTCTTTTATATTAGCCGAGAATAAAACTTAACTACCTGAAAGGGAACCAAATTTAAAAGTAGATATCCTTTTATATTCAAAATTATTGTAGCTACCATTACATTCAAAACCTCTATCTTATTAGGATCCCACATACAAAGTAATCCTCCAAAATTACCCTTGGAAGCAATTGCTAAACTCAAAACTTCCTTCCAAATTCTCTTGCAAACTGTTGAGCTTCCATCTAAATTAAATTTGGATTCATGAATCAACATTAAATAAGGATGATATTGTCTAATCAAACACTTTAGAGCATGTCTTGGGTTTTTCCTCCAATCCCCTCACATTCCAAGAAATGATATTTATTTGGAGAAACAATTGAAATGTGAATCAATAGTTTGCATAATCCTCTCTTCCACAAAATGCTCTCTTGTCTTATCTTTCTTATCCTTTTTTTTCTTCCAGCAACATATTTTTTTCTCCTCAATGCATCATTGAGGTGTTTGATGTAGTCCTTAAGGGATTACTTCTCATTCCTCTCCATATAGCCCCCTCAATCTTGATATATATTTCCCCCCTCTTTGTATCATCCTCAATTGCATCCTGAGCCTTCACTAGAATTGACTCCTCCAAGGGCCCAACCTCCTCCTTCTAAGTTCTAAAGTCTTCTTGAGTGCACATATTTGTTGGGGCCTCATCCTTGCTACAAATTAATGATACCAAATCATCCTAAAAAACCTACTCATGAGAGGGGTAATCCTCCCAACAGCATCCACATATATCTCAATATACTTGGATCTTAGAACATCAAACTGATATTTGAAATAAACTTCCAAATGTTCCTTACCCTTCCAACCACCAACCTTCGATAATTTCTTGTTTATAATTGCATGAAAACCATCCTCCCCACTTCCACACCTTTCCCTTGATGGGTATCATCCTCCTGCTTCATCTCAAAATTCTTGGAGCAATCCCTTGCCAGGTAACCATAAATATGATAATGTCTACATCTAAAGGGAATCACCTCATAGTTAAGAGCCTAAACCCTTACCACCTCCCTAATCTAGATGTCAATAGAATACTATAGAGGAGAAGATATATCCAATTCCACACAAATCCTATCATAAGCAGTAAGCTTCCTTATCTTCATAAGATCAAAGACCAAAATAATGGTCCCTATGGCCTCACCAATATCTATAAAAATCTCCTCCTTCCAAATCTCCAAAGACAAATAATGAATTTTGGTCCACACCTACAAAACTAAAGGCAGTTCCTCTATCATATTGAACCTTGCATGCCTTAGTTTTATGTATAGCCCCGCTTGCCCCATGAAATAAGGATTACCCTAAAAAAAAAAAATTGTTCCTTCTCCTTATAAAAAAAGATAAAAAATACTCATTTACGAAAAGAACAATGTTATACTTGCCTACAATTTTCCAATATCACATTGTCCATCCCTCAATCCTTCTTAGATCTACCCTGGTTCTAATGAATCTACAAATGAGGGCCTTGGATTGTAATAAAATTACCTCATTCACCACCACTTCAATTTTCACCTTAATACATGGTTACTCCTCCTTACAACAAAGGCAATCATTCACCTTTTCATCACCACTCGCTAATGTTGAACCTGTCGTACCAGTCCAAGCCTTATTTAGGGAATCATATGCTTTATAAAATATTTTAGGGATAAATCTTGAAGAACCCACAACCACCCACTAAAAATTCTAACTTGGATGGTTGTGGAGGGCCACCCCCTCTCCCTCCATCAATAGTCTTTGCTAGAAAATTAAAATTTTCATCTTGTTTTTGTTTGTTAAATTTTTAAACAAGACACCTTCATTGCTTCTTTATTCATCATCTTCGCTTTAAATCCTCATTTCAGACTACAAATATCACTTAGATCCTACTCATTTTCTTACATCCCACTTAGATCTTGCTCCTCTAATTAGATCCCACTCCTCTGCTCAGATCCCATTCAGATCCCACTTCTCTACTCAGAACCCACTCAAATCTCACTCATTTTCTTAGATTCCATTCAGATCCTACTCAAATCTCATTCAAATCTGTTTATATCTTGCTTAGATCCTACGCAAATATTACCATTAATTTTTTTCAATTTATTATATAGGACTAAAACAGACCCCACCTATATTACATCACCACCACATAGTTGTATTACAACAAAGTTTGGATATGATCCATGTATCGCTTGGTAAGATTTGAACCTTTGGTCTCCTCCTTAAATGTTGAGCAATCTAACTGGTTGAGCTAATGTCACTTGATAATATTACATTTAAATTTGATATTAAAGTGTATATAAATATAATAATTTTTTATTTATAAAATATCTTCTTGTTGGACCAAATTTAATTTATAAAAAGAGTTATCTTAAATTTTGATATGTGCTATAATTTTGATGTGTATTTGTCTTTTAAATTGTTTATTATTTTAATAATTTTTTTTTTGAATTTATATGGTGGAATCGGTAGCAACCACAAATTAGGGCAGGTTGTCTGGCTTTTATGGCCACCACAACATTATGCATTATCCACCCTAGAAGCTGCCACACAAATATTCATGTAGTCCACCCCTATAACCACCATGTCACAATTATTTTAAACCTTTTACACCGCTGAAAGCACCAGGAAAGAGATAAGTGTTCAATCCGATGAGGCCTGATATTTGAACCTTGGACCTCCACCCCCTTACGGGGTTTGGTCAAACCAATTGGTCTACACCTCGGACCTATTTTAATAATTAATTAAAATCAAATATCATGGTATTAGTTCAATCCGTTAGATTTTCAATCTTGAAGGAAGAGACTCATATTCAAATTTTGACAAACAATACATAGATAATATTTCAAGGTATTGTAATACTACTATAGTGTGATTATATAACATAGATAGAGTCCGCAACAGTCCTAAATAACCAATCTAAAAAAACACACGAGTATATATATATATATATATATATATATATATATATATATATATATATATATAATGGTTAATTAAAATCAAGTATGAATATATTAAAATTTTAAAATATAATTAAAATTAAACTATTAAATTATATTAGAAACATATTTTTCTATTAATTTCAAGACATTCTTAAACAAATAGGTAGCTTCAACAAAATAGGGTGTTGCAAATATGAAGTCCTTATCTATTTAAACAAAAACCAACCCATATATATATATATATATATATATATATATAATATTATATTTGAAGATGTTGCTTATATTACTGCTCATAAAAGTTCATTATAAAGACAGGAAAAAATTGGCTACTTATCCACCACCAACAAAAATAAAATAAAATGTGGATGCAATACTTGTCACATTCTACTTAAAAGTTTATTTATAAATATTCTATATTTGATTACATAATGTTTACAATTTATTTAGGTAGTATTCATTACTTAATGTTAAAGTTTATTTATTTATTTTAGGATGTATTCTAAATTTTTTATTTATATATTATAACTATTAAAGAACATTTATAAATGATTTTAGTAAAGAAAAGTTACTCAAACCCACATTACCTATGGCATCAAGCTACCCTCACTATCTAAGCAATGATAAGTATTTCTACATTGGTGCCTACTCTTCATGCAATAACATAATACCATATCTTGTATGGAACCAACACCAAAGACTAGTGCCAACTCAACCTATAACACCAAGTCCAAAATATTAGGCCAACAAAACCTCACAATTAAACACTGCAATTCTAAAATATAAGACAATAACTAGTGCCATTTCCCAACATCAACATTTACACAACAAAATTTTTACCTTTCAATGCAAACAATAGAGACATAATTGGCACATGCCACTGCACAAAGTCATTCTCAGATGTAAATACACAATAAATATTTCATCATCTAATGTCAATAGCCTAACCATAGTTGGAAGACTCTATAACCATTTATCTTGGTAGAGGATGCTAATAAAAATGATAGGTGAGAAGTTCTATAATTGTTTCTCATAAATTTATTCTTGTGTTACTTGAAATATGAATTGCTTGAGCCTCTCTCCCACCTCCTCCTCTTCTATATCTCTCTCTTTATCTCTCTTGCCTTTTTGGTCTTCTTGATCTCTTCATTTCCTTTTTCTATTACTTTCACTATAAACTAGAAAAAATTTAAACACTTAATTGTTGATTTCCACTACAATTCAATGTCTACAATCCTTAACTAAATTTTAAGGTTGTTACCAACCTTGTTGCATAAGGTTCTTGTAATTTGTAATTTATTTACATTTTTACTATTTATAGATAAATTGTATTTTTATTTATCTTTTAAAATTGTAGTTAAGAAGTAATAGCTTGTGCCCTGCTTTGTTGCATTTAATTTTGAAGCATAACTCTTGTAATACCACTAATCGAGTTAGAGAGTTATCCTTTATACCACCTTCTTGGATCCCATGTGTAGACCCAAAATTAATCACTTTTTATAAATTCCACCAATTAATCCTCATTCATCACCCCTCTAATCAATTAAGCCAAATCTACCTTTCTTAGACCTAAATTTAAGCCTTTATCACTCCAAAAAGTAAGGTTATATTTGGGACATCATTTCCACTATCAAATCTTCATAAAATTTCATAAAACCACAACCATTAGAATAGGATCAAAAAGACATTTCTAATGAGTATAGATATACCTATACTTTAATAACAATTAATGCCTCAAAATGTAGAAAAATTGTGCTTAGATACAGGTATTATGGAAATGCATCTTTACCAGTCAAGGTGCAATTTTGCACCCTAGGCTCAATTTTGACTTGTGAAGTACAAAAAATCAAATTTAAATCCATCCCACCTAATCGACCTATAATGATCAAAATCAATAGAATCATTGTATCATAATCAAATGCACGATTTTGTGTTGTCAAGTCAGAATTTTAAATTTTCGAATTTCTCCACTCCTCTTGAGTCTTGTGTCTTTAATATCATGATAAAATTGTAGTCATTTGTAATGGATGAAGCTTACCTCCTAAGACTACCTCACCAATCCCAAGGATTCAAACTCCAACATCAAAACCCCATGCAATCTTACCAATACCTAAGCAATCTCACCAACATCTATGCATTTTCCTCTCAATTTCAAATCCAAAATATTTTCCCTCTTCCAAGGCCATGAAAATTTATAAGTTGTACCCTTGGGATAGCCTCTCCATCAGGCATTCTCAAGTATCAAAATTCTATTGGTTTTTCTTTAGGCTCTTGGATCTCTTGTTTTTCAAGCAAGTGTCTCTCAAGCACTTAGAAAGCATTCAAGTACTCAAGCAAAAATTTCAAGAAGGCATCATCACATCTTCAAGAATCCAAGCATAGGGATGAGACCACCATAAAGCTCCAACCAAGAGGGAGGAAACTCATATTCAAGGGTTGTGCTCTTTCACCCCTCCTTTCTTCTCATCTATTTTCCTCATTAACATTTGTTTAGAAGTTACTATACCTTTTTATTTTATAGATAGTTTCCTCTAATATTTTTATTTCACTACTAATATTGTCTACTTACATTCATCTTCATGTTATTCTAAGCATTTTCTATTGAAAAAATATATCATCATACCACTTACTTTCATTACATTTAGTCACACTTTCATCACTCTTTTGGTGTATTCTTATCATTTTTTTAAGCCTCTCATCCCTCTGAAAGGTTCCCTTGACCTATAGCATATCATATCCCTTGATATTTTACACTATAGTCAAATACATTTTTCCCACAAGGCAAAATCACACCTTGTAAACTACAAGTCACGATTTTGCTTTCCATACACTTTTGGTTACTTTTCCATATTTATTTTTGGTCATATATGGGATCTTAGGGGGGTTTGACTACTTGATAAGGAAGTCTTATGTTCCCCAGTATATATAAAATCCCAAAAAAACTAATCCTCTTATCTAGTATTTTCTATTTTTACAGGTATTATAGAATTGCAGGTTGATTATGAAAGGTGCAATAGTGCAAAATCACTGGTTGTAGACACAAAGCGTTTTTTTGTTTGAAACATTGGTTGAGGTAATTGTCTTTGCAATTTCTATTATTTTCCTCCATTTTTTGTTGTCTATTGTCTGCCTCCATTATATTATATTTTAGGACATTTAAAAGGAAGAAATCAAGATTTTTTTAGTTTTTCTTTGTGTTTTACTTAAAAAGAACATTTAGAGGAGAATAAAAGAGTTAAAGAATCCTTAGTTTTAGTTATTTTTTAAATTATTTATTAACGTATATAAGAAATATAAAGTGCATGTAATTTACATTAGGATAGAACTTATATGTTCATCCTCTTATCCCTTGATTGAAAAGAAAAAGGAAAAGTTTATTTTCTTGTTATCATTCAAAGAAAAGAATCATCTTTGGATATAATTTTTCTGTTGCATATTTTTTTGATGCATATTAGATAATAGCTTTTCAAATAATTAGTTTACCTTTTAGAAAGACCAAACTTAGGTGTTTTCAAATATACACAACAAACATAGGATTTAGAGTGGATCCATGAAATACTCTTGGTGAACCCCATATATACCCTATATACCACATTTTAGGTGAGATGCAAGATTAGTTTTGGATCCCTAATTTTGCATCTCACATTTTGGTGAACCCAACATGAAAACCTCCTTGCTTTTTAAAACCTTCACTTAATTGAAGATAATTTTTTTTATT
Organism: Wollemia nobilis; assembly: GCA_028583015.1. Lineage (NCBI taxonomy): Eukaryota > Viridiplantae > Streptophyta > Pinopsida > Araucariales > Araucariaceae > Wollemia > Wollemia nobilis. Next base: position 764,080 of record JAQPPZ010011269.1, on the reverse strand, counting down.
AAAACTTAAATAAGACCACTAAATATTGCTTCTCTAGATTATCCCATTTAATCAAGATTAAATTGGTTCCTTTATTGTTATGAAAGTATCAATATTGAGTCACATATCTAGGTGTGATTGATCCTCATACTATTCCTAGTCTAGTACCTCAAGGTTTTCCCTCACATATGGCCACATATATCAAGGGAAATGAGTCATTTCCAATATCAATAAGTATATTGGAAGGGCATGTATATTTGGTAGGTTTAGGTATATCAAGAGGTCCTCCTCAGCTATATCAACCAAGTGATTGATATTTGTAGAATTTTCTACCTTTCTTAATCAAGATCTAATTAATTAATCAATTCTATATTTCCAACCTTATTCAATGGCCATCTTTCTAAACATTCTTGCCATATTAAAATTCATTATTTTCCATTTTCAAATATTTATAGTATCTAAGAAACACCTTACAAATCACAAAGTAACTCAGCCAAAACCTCTAATAACAGAGTATGAAGAAACCTCAATTAATAAAACCCATGATTCTAACAAAGAAAATAGGGAAAATCTAATCGCATCACATGATAATTTTCATCAAAAACATGAGGACAATATCAAAAAATTTCTTGATAAATGCCTTACTGATAAAGAGAAACTACCTTTCACAACCTTAGGCTATACGCAAGAGCAAGAATAAATTATTCAAGGATTCCTTAATAATATTGATAATAATACTTTTGAAGCACCATTTTAACTTAAAGAAAATATTCAATAATTTCTAAGTTATGTTAATAATGAACCCAACTATCCTTCACAAGAAGACTCCATGAAAGATAATCCCACCACATAAAATACTGAAAACAAAAAAAAAAAACCTCTTTACTCTCCATCATTAAAAACTCACAAGTGATCATTAATTTTAACTTTCCTCCTACCTTTAATAATCCTAAGAACATTAAGGACCAAAACATCCATCATAGTGGGTTAATTGGAAACAAGCTAGAGCATCCTTTACCTTCATAGAATGACCATAATTTGGAATTTTCTACTAATATTTTCATTACTTCTTCACTCACTAATAGCATTTATCCCCCCTAATACAAAAAAAAATCAAACTATAATTATCATCTAAATATTTATCTTTTACGTACACCTCCTGAATCATCTCATCAACAACCTTCTCAAGTTCAAATCCTCAATGTTCAAGTAAGACAATTAGAACACTAAATATACTCTATTCATAATCCTTACTCTCATCATAATAAATTAATAAACATTTATTAAATCAACCTTTATATCCATCTATGTTCAATTACCCATTTCCTCCTATATATAAGACACCTAACTTTCAAACATATGAAGATGATCAAGACCCTATTCAACACTTTAGATCTATTCTTATGGCTTGTGATGACATCACACATGATGAGATATTATTACTCAAGAAATTCCCCAAAAATCCTAAGGGGTAGTGCACTATACTAGTATTATTAGTTAAAAAAACATTACCTTAAGAATATTAGCAAGCTCACCAACACATTTATACAACATATTGTTGTCTTCATTGAAATAAAACTTGACCTCATGATCTATTAAAACTGAAACAATTTAAAAATGAATCCTTCAAATAAATTATCATTATATGGGATACCATATTATAAAAAATCAATCATATTCCTCAATATGAACTTCTCAATATATTCATCAAAAGCCTCAATGACCAACTAGCCTATCCCTTAGAAAAAGCTAGGGTGTGTACCCTCCAAATTACAATCAACTCAACCCAATGTGTGGAGGCTTCCATTAATAAAATAGGGCAATTAATAGTATGGAAATACATAGATTCTCCTCCCCATAAACAACTCAACCATAACTTACCCATACCTAGGTATTTTTGTGCACAACTAGGCCTACCCTCTACTCTAATTTTGACCAAATTACTCAAAGCCAAAATGATTAATATCTCAACTTACAAACTTACAACATCTTAAAAATAACCTACCCACAATATTATGATTTTCATCAAGGCTTTGGCCATTTGAATAATAAATTCAAAATACTTCAACATTGTATTCATGACCTAATACAGAAGGGCCAACTTATCCTTCTTGATGGAAAAATCTAATTCCTTCTAAGGAACAACTTGCCCCATACATCACAAAGTTATCTCCTATCTCCAAAAATTCATCAACACCTATTGTCTATGGTCCAATTCCAATTTGATAAAGCATGCAACCCTTTAAGCCTCTTTCTTAAAGACACCACTACTAAGTTCAAGCAAAACCTTTAACATATTCACCTACTTTGGAAGACCTAACTAGAACTATACATTCTTAATATATATTTACACCAAAACATGCACATATAGGGCTCCAAGAAGCTATCAAGGTTTTTTATGCATGCTCTTAACCAATCCATTTTTAACTTAAGGTACACTCTCTGTCTAGCACTCTTAAACAAACCCATAAATTTTCTCATATTTCTATTTGACACTCTTAAATGAACCCATAATTTTTCTCATCTCTCTATTTAACACTCTTAAATGAGCCCACAATTTTTCTCATCTCTTTGTTTGGCACTCTTAAATGAGCCTACATTTTTTCTCATATATCAGTCTAGTGCCCTTAAATAATTCCACTAAGTCCTTTTGTAAATGATCATCACTCCATCTGGCACTCTTAAATGAGCCCATAATTTTACAATCACAAGCTATCAAGGTTTTTTCATGCACTCTCACAAAATGGGCATTCTACTTTGAATATTTTTGCACACACTAAGCATGTCATGATGCTCCTAGTTTTGACCTTTTAACTCACGTAAGAGGCCAATTACATTAAACAATACTTGGCATATGTTTGAACTTGAACCGTATAATAAACCACTCAGTAGCCCTTTGTCCCAATGTATTTCACCTCATCTCTTTTGTATCCCTTTGCTTCCTCCTATCCCATTGGTCATATTTTTTGTTTTCTTCTCTCCTTAGTTCTCCTACCATATGTCCCCATTTTACCATAATTCTCTTTGTTAGCCTTTTGAATTTTGAGGGATAGGCATAGAATAGGCTAGATACCTAATAAATGTTATATTTGATAGGCCATTGGTTATTCTATGACTATCTCTTGATTGCCAAAAATGTTAACTAGGGTTCCCTCAAATCATCACGTCATAATTCCATTTTGAATTCCTCCCCTCTTATCCTTATCCTAAAAAATTCTAGATAGTAAAATCACTTACTAAAGCTACTCATCATCACACCTCTCAAAACCCTATAGAAAATACCTTATTTTTTGTAAAAAAAATAAATTTGTGAAAAATACTTCTCATATTCCTAACCTTAGGATAACCATCCCTAGGACATTCAAACATATCCACAAATAAGATCCATGCCTAGAAATATGAAAATAAACCATATCTAATTAAATTATCCTAAAAGTAAAATTTTCAACCTTAACCTACCAATCAAGGATCCTCTTAAAACAAGATCAAGATAAATATTCTCCAACCCTTCCAAATAATTGGAAACCTCTTTATTATACTATACTAAGACAATTGTATAATGTTTCATATTTCTCCTTAACAAGAAAATAATTTTCAAAACTTTGCCAAAGTCAACTAAAACCATAAATAATTTTCAAAACTTTGCAAGGATCGGGGTTGTAAGGGACTTCCTTAGGAAGTCCTTATCCACTTCCCTACAACCTATTCTTGGCCCTATACTATATCCCTAGTCATTTCATAGATCCCTGGAACTTCCTTGCCCTTCCTCCTCGGTTGGCAGGCACTGCATACGATCCCCTTGGGGTAGGGGGTCACGTTTTCATTTGTCATCCCCTTTCCTTGTTGCCTGGTGGAATTATTTTGGGTGTCTATGATCTGGGATGTCCCTAGATTTTTTTGGGACGTCCTTGGGTCCTGTCTCAATTTCTTGGCACTCCTTTTGCCCTCTTCCTTTGTTGTCTAGTGTTGTAGATGATATCCTTGGATTGGGACGTCCCTTATTCTCTTGTCTGCCCCTTTACATATATTTTGGTGGGGTTTCTTTTGGTACCTATGAATTGGGACATCCCTAGGGTTTTTCTAGGATGTCCCTAGTTTTTTCCAGGGTCCTTCCTTGGGATTCCTAAGTTTCTTTAGGAATCCTTTTCCTTCTTCTTGTAGGGTCCTATTTGGATCTAAGGACCAGAGGTTCTCTAGGATGTCCCTAGTTTTTTCCAGGGTCCTTCCTTGGGATTCCTAAGTTTCTTCAGGAATCCTTTTCCTTCTTCTTGTAGGGTCTTATTTGGATCTAAGGATCAGAGGTTCTTTTGGTGCAGTGCATTATGGCTTCAATTTTTGGCTTCATCAATAAATATTCATAGTATCTTTTGGCTTAGGATGGCACCTCGTGCTTATTCCTGTGGTGTTGCTCTTTGGGTTTTTGATTGCAGGTTTGATGGTGGGTTCTCAGCTTTTTGTGGCTTGGGGAGGGCCTTTGTGCTAATTGCTGCTATGTTCCTATGGTTCATGCTCTTATGGATTCCTTAAGTTGCTCATTAGTGGCATTGGATGTTGTTGTGGATTTCTTGCTACTTTTTTGGCCTACGATGGGACCCTGTGCTTTTAATTGGTAGCTCGTGCTTCATAGTTCCTCTATTGAGTTTTCCTAGAACCTTCCTACCTTTTTTACCTTGGATCACATTTTTGTATTGTTGTTTCCTCTATCTTCCTTAGTCTCTGAATATTTTTCCTTACTGCAATGAATCATGGCCACTGGAATCCCATGGTTGTTGTTCCTCTTTTATGCCTATATGGGATGGCATTGAAGAACATGTGGTTATATTGAGAGGGGGGGTGAATAGTATAAGATATTTTTTTTTGCTTTTCAAACCATATGATAACATCAGAAATATTAAAGTAGTAAAAATTACACAAAGCATCACACACATGAGAGACACAATTTAACATGGTTTACCCAATGTGGGCTACGTCCACGGAGAAAATATTTCACTAAACATTTCTCAACAAATCTCTTGGGAATCCTTCCCTATTACAATGTTTATGGACCACTATACAAAGGAGACACCAATCCCATAATCAATTTTGTGGATCCTTATCTACAGGAGAACGCCTTCTCCTCTGCTCTAGTTGATGATATTCTAGAAGACTACTGCCTCCACCTGATTGGCTTGTGGATCTCTCTCCATAGAAGACCTTTATCCTCCTTATCCTGGCTAACGGATCTCTATCCACTGGAGACTACTATCCTCTACTCTATCACCTCCAAAGCCTTATCTTAATCTACTCTATCTCTTTCTCAGATCTGTACTAAACACTATCCTCTGCCCTACATTAATATGCTCAATATCTATCTCAACTCTACACTAAACACTATCCTTCAGTCTAGCACAAACCTGCTCAATATTTATCTTAAATCTACACTAAACACTGTCCTTTGATCTAACACAAACCTACTCAATATCTATCTTAAATATGCACTAAACACTATCCTTTGGTATAGCACAAACCTGCTGAATATCTATCTTAAATCTGCACTAAACATTGTCCTTCAGTCTAGCACAAATCTGCTCAATATTTATCTCTACTCTGCTCAAAAATTTCTCTCTATAACTTTTCCAGTTTGCTCAACAAGTCTTCACCAATACTTACCTCAAATTTGATTGTAATATTTATCAAAATCTCACACTAATCTATCCTTAAGCTTTCACAAAATATTACACAACTCTATCCTTAAGTCCCATCTAAGACTTACTCAAACATGCCCACTAGCTTTCACAAAAGCTTTATTCAAATCAATTGCAAAACTTACATACACAACTCAAATTAATCCTTTCAGAAAACCTCTTCAATCACACAAATAAGTTTCACTTAGAATCTTGTTTAATCATAGAAGCATATAGATAATTGTTAGAGACTCAATATGTTTCATACTCACAAACCACTCAATCACTCTCAAAATTTTCTTCAACCCAATTCAAAAATAAAGAATAATTTGTTTCACAAAACTTGAACTATCATTCCAATGCATTCAATCAATAATGCTCATCCAATCTTACTCAACCAACCACTCAATGAAACACAACTTGCTTGCAAACCTTAAAAAAAAAATTCACAATAGATTTTAACAACTCACACTATGGAACTCAACCCTTGACTCAAGATGATTTCAAATTCACATAACAATGATACTCATGATCTTTCACAAACCCTAACCATGCACATGAAAGCTCACTCAATTATTTTCAACAATGCTTATCAAACAAACATTTTCACTCCAACTTAGCATTTCACAACATTCAATCCAACAATATTCCACTCATAAGGAAGATATGCCCATACCTTTTATTTTATGGAGAAATGACCTCAAAACCTGTCTCAATCACAATCAACCTCTTTGCCAATCTCAATGGTTAGATAGAAAAAATCTTCACTCAAATATTTCCCTCAATATTAATTCACCATTACAAAAATTAACAAGACTCAAATACACCTTATTATCTCCAAACTTATCAAGCAAATATTTCAATCACTCAGTTTCACTATAACCCATTTCAGAAATTTAATGCATGAAATAATCCAAAATCGTACGTATGTCTCCCTACTCAAAAATTGCATTTCCAAACTAATTGACTTTAAAAAGATAATGCAATTTAATTTAAACCTTCAATAATACTATTTACCACCTTTTGTCTAAGGCAAGAAATATTTTATCTTACCCTTCTTTTTAACTCCCTAGCTGCTCACTAAATCCAATACACCGCGTTCTTAAATCACAATCATAATGTAAATTAAAACTATTCTCTTCAAATAGTGCTAACCAAGAAAAAATTAAATCATGCACTTCAACTTAGATCCACCAAGCAACCATAGACCATAGACCATGTGCTTTAATAAAAAATTAAATACCTCACGCACTCCTTGGTGGGACTCGATCCCTGGTTGAACCACCGTCTATCCTCTAACTGTGGCCAAGTTGTCGCATGAGCTAGGTGCTCATGTGAGAGGTAAAATTACTTTGAGTGCTTTGTCTCTTTCACCAGTGCCAAATCCAAAAAGACTTTATCCCTTCATCACCACTAAAACTTGAACGCAACACCTCTGCATTCCCAACGTCTTACACACCAAGGGCTTGCCACTAGACCAACCAAAAGGTTGGTGACAAGGCTTTATGCGTTGCTCACTTTGTCCTCCGTGATTTCAACTGCAAAATAAAAAATTAAAATCCTCTTTGTCCTTTTCTCACAAACTTTTTCGCATTCCACTTCCAATCCTCGTATGTGCATAAATATTCATAGACTTACCTTTATGAGGTAAGTGTTATGGTATTTATACCATATGCTTCTATCCTTCAAATGTCAACAGGGGAATATGAATTTAAATTAATTTTGTACCCAACCCAACTTTGGGTTTTAATAATATTATTTTTATAAATTAATTTATAGTATAAATATTATAAATTATTTATAAATTACCTTAGGTTTTAGTTTAACCTTTAATATTATAATAAAAATATTATAATATTTTTTATTTTAGACCTTTTCTTCAGGGTATTTAACTGTCCTTTTGACCAATCATGTGAAGCTCTTAAACCAAATATCTTGGGCTTAAAATATAAATATTTTAACCCTTCTTTTGCAAAGTCCTGCACTAATTCCTGATACTAACTCTTGACATCAATAACAACACAACTAACTCAAAATTTCCAATAGGAGTTCCCTGTTGTTGCATCCTTTTGTTGCATCTTTGTGCATCCTCAGGTGGGAATGTTCTGCATTTCTTGCTTTAATTTCAAATTTAATTTTTTAAATTGTTGTTCTGGGTGGACCAACCCTGTTTCAAAATTATCCTAGGTGGGTTGGCCCTATTTTAATCTTCTTAGCATATTTTTTAATTTGGGTGGAATGGCCCTGATATTCCTTATGCACATGATGTTTGACTTGGGCAGGATGGCCCTGCTCTAGTTTTCAATTGTAAAAAATAAAAAATAAAAAAAATCAATTATATCCTATAAGGCTATCCTTTAGCCTTTCCTGTTAGGATGTCCTGAATGGCCATCCGTTTGTTTCTCATTTGGTTTTTGTTGTCCTTTTGGGCCTTGATCATTTTGTCTTTTGAATTGATGTAATCAGGTTTTAGGTCCCTTGATAAAAAGCCTCTTTAAATATTACTGATCAAAAACTATATATTTAAAATCAAATGAATTTACCAAAAATAATAAATTAATCCCAAAACCAATTACCAATTCACATATGACTTTATACCCCAAAACATGTGCATCACTTCCTAATGTTAATTTTCTTGTTAGAGTTAGAGTATATTACATCATTTGGGTCATGTAAATGTACCACCTTTGGTACATAGTATAGTAGGAGATTACTTTAGGAGGAAGTTAGCTAGTTACTTCAAGAAAAGTAATAAATGCACAAGTGACAATGTGTAAATTATAATGTGCAAGGTATCCCCTTGTACAACTAGGTAGAGTGTTGGCCAAGGAATCTATCTTCCTATATAAAGGGCATCATAGAGACATATCATATATCAAGTGCATTGTAGTAGAGAGTAGTAGAGAGTAGTAGATAGTAGTAGAACTCCTGTATGGAGTACAATGTAGCTCTTTAGATTGTATTTATAGAGTGACCATTACCTCCATACTGCATTGTATTTTCATCATTTATATTTATAGTATATTTCATTCATATTGCAAAATTACTTTCTTTCATATTTTTTGCATCTTATTAGGACCTATGTTAGATCTCTCCCAATGCATATATCCTCAAAATATACTAGTCATATCAAAGCCATGGTGAATCGAGATAGGAATAGGGAGATTCACAAGTGAGTACTGAAATAAATCGCAGTTACATAAATTATGAGATCACATCTAGATAGAGTATTTCTATAGAGTTGTAGGAAAACTCATAAAGACTAGGACTCAACATTTCATTCCACTAGTTTGACGGATCAACTAGTGAAGATTAATGATCTCAAGAGATCTGGATATTTTAATGCTAATCATTATCTAAAATTCTTTATTGTAGTAAAATAAACATTGCGGAAGAGACTCTAGGAGTAGAGTCTTGGTGAAGTTTAGATATTGGAGATCTCCATTGCTATATTAAAAAAATTCACATTGCAAAAAAAGCCATAGAAGCCTTGATCTATAAGAAAGGCCATAGAAGTCTTGATATAGAAGAAATGCCATAGAAACCTTGATCTAGAAAAAGGCCATAGAAGCCTTGGTTCAGAATTATAAATTCTTTCATTCTAGTTTCTAACAACTTGTTGCAGGAAAAGGATATTCAAGAAAAAGGCTGGGAAGCTTCCTACGAGAGAGCTAGGAACAATATCTTATTATAATTATTTTAGCACTTGTAAAAACAAGGAGAAGACTAAATATTTCAAAGACCTTAAAAAAAGGGGTTCCATTACAAGGACTACAAATCTTGTAGATTGCAAAAGTGAAGAAAAGGCCACAATAACCTTATAGAAGACTAAAGGAAGAAGAGACTCTAAAAAATAAGTCAAGAAGGAGATAGGATATTGGTGATATTCATTCAAGATCAATACCTACATAGTGCAGAAGTAAATAAGATCATAGAAGCCCTAATTATAAAGAATACTTCAAAGAAGAATTCCTTATTCAAAAGAAAGACTCCAAAGAAGATTTCTTGAAGAAGACTCCAGAGAAGGCTTCATTTTTCAAAATAATAATTTCTAATTTATAAGAAGACTCCAAAGAAGAATTACTAAAGAATAATCCATAGAAGAATCCATGAAATAGAATATTGGTGATCTCCTTTATTGATTAAAGACTTCTTTTAGAAGAATATGAAGAGATCCAAAGTAGATCTCATTAGAAAAATTCCAATATTGGAAGAGATAGAAAGGGACTAACAGATCCCTATTCTTGACTAGAGAAGTAGTAGATTTTAGAGATCCTAGAAGATCTCATTACCAACACTTCCATAAGCAAAAGATTGAATAAAAGGTCTCAATTGGAAGACCAAATAAGTTGCAATATAGAATACCTTGGAGAGTTCTAAAGGAAAAAAAATAAGAATGCTTGGAGAGCCTTGTTATAGAGCTCATGGAAGCATCATCAAAAGAGTTCCTATAATAAATTGTTGGATAAATCCACTACCAAGGATAAAAGCTCTTGATAGTGAAGGACTTGAGATAATTGTCGTCATATGATAACAAGCCCAATAGAAGAAGAATTTGACAAGGAGTGTCAAATCATAGAATAAGAATCCAGTGAAGACCTTAAGACATTCAGAATCTTGAGAAGAAGAAGATCTTGTTTGAAGTCAGAATTCGATAATAATATTGAAGTAGGATTTAGACAGAAGAAGCCTACCAAATCTAAGATATTTGGAGATTACCTCTCGTAGGAAGAGGGCACCATTTAGAGAAAATGTTTCTCTAAATATATAGTAGAAAATATAATATCACTGGAAGGATCAGGCCACAAAACCCTAGGCTCAAGATAGAAATATCAAGACCACAATTTGGTGAAGCAAGAAGTTATTTAGGATAGTAAAAAAGAAGTTGCAAATTCATCCACTACAAGGTAGCAAATTTGTGAATCAAACACCAAGATCTACATCTACTTCAGAAGCCATAAAAAAGGTAAGCAACTTGGGTGCAATTAGGTTCATTGATTAAACTACAAATTGGATTATTATCAAACTTCGTTAAGGCACCATATTTGGATTAAAAGTTGCAAAAGGAAAAGATTGCATTATAGTCTTCAAGAAAGTGCAAATTCATTATAAGATATATTTTCACATTTAATTAAAGTTAGATATTTTTGAAAGAAATAAAATTATCATCTACCTATTATCTATTTAGAAAGCAATAAGACTACATCCTACAATATTGATTGTAGTGAAAAAATGGAAAATACTCATTAAGGGTTCATTATAGATTACTCTTGAAAAGTTGCAGAAGATTATTAAGTGCATTTAAAATTTATTTTGAGAGTTTATTGGAGCCATAAGGAGATATTATTGTTACCATTAAATTGCATTATTAATCCATTAGCACTACACTAGTTAATCTTTAACTAGTTACTCTCAAAAATATTAGTTTGTTCTTTTTTATTGTTAAAGATCAAGGACAGAAAAACCAACAGATTATCAAAGTGTCTAGAGACACTATTTTGTGCATAGAACCTATATCATTTCATGGCCCAAAGAAGCCACCAAAAAATAAATCAGATTCCTCCAAAGAAGGGGAGAATAAAACCACCATCAAATCAGCAAAAGAAGATTCAAATCGAGACTTGGTGAGTCTCAGATTCAAAGTGCACTAAAGGCTATTTACAGAGAAAATTAGTGCAAAAATTACTTCTACACAAAGCTTCTATCTATGTGGTTATTAGCTTGGGTTTATTACCAAAGTAACCAAGCAAAGGAGAGAGTTGTCTAGCAAAATAGATAATGTCAAATAAATCCTTACCTACAAGAAAGCCACCATTAGATCTAGTAGATTAGAGTGCAAAAGGAGGTAAAAAAATATGGTATTCTATTTACAAAATTATTCACATTATATTTCACCATATCAATCTATCCTACAAAGGAAGAAGGACAGAGTTTAAGTTCCACAAAGGCACATTCTTCACAAAGGAAATTAGTTGAAAGCGGTCATGTAAAGAGCATTCTCCAAGAAAGGTAGAAGAGCCTCTCAAAGGGCTCATATATTCTATGATTTGGATAGCCAAAATTGCAAGCAAAAAAAGCACAATACAAATAAAGGAGAAGCATTATATTCAAGGGTAATATTATCTACAAAAGGGATTTCATAACAAGTTGAAAAAAGAAGGGAAACAAAGCATAAAATATTACACTAGACGTACATCCAAGGAGCATCATTGGAGTATTTCAAACTCCACCATAGCAGTGCTTGAAGCCTTCAAGATCATTGCTCAAATCCTAGCTCCAAGTCTCCAAAGGTGTTGCTCTCCACTCCAGTTAGAACCAAATCATACCAAGCACCATCGAACAAAGGTAGAGCTAGCTATGTTGCATTGTTAATAAGGGTAATAAAAATATACATTGAATATGCATTACGTAGAAAGCTCATGCACAAAGGGAATGTAACACTTGTCACCTAGAAGAAAATCCTAAAGTTTCCCACATGAACACCCATTCGTTGCAAGTTTAACCAAGAAAATATTATAGGGAATAAGGTTGGTGTGTTAGAAGGAAGAAGACACATGTAATAAAAAATAATGAGTGCTCATACAAGACTATAACGCTCATTATTTACCTGGCATAAATTTACAAGTGGTAATAAGCATCTTCTCATCCCTCAAGCGGTCAAAGATAACCGTTGTGACACTTGTCACAAATTTCAAGATTTCTCTTCTATTAAAATACACCAAAGACCAAGGAGGTCAGCATTCAGAGCCAAATTCATAATAGCATTCATAGCTGAATTCATAATAGCATTCATAGCCAAATTCATAACAACATTGATAGCCACATTCATAACACAGTCGTAGTAGCTTGATTTGCAGCATGGAAGAAAGATAAAGAGTATTAAAGGCTCTAGTCAAGGGAGGTAAAAGACTCCAAAATTGAGGCACCACCATCCAAGCATTAAATCCAAGTAAGAATCAAAGCATTCCATTGGCTATAGCACCTAAAGAAAGGACACAAAGATTGCTATCATCTATGACTAAATTCAATGTTGAATATTTTGGGTTTGCAACATTACAAAGGTAAGAATTTACCTTATTCTAATTTTCTTTCATTAATAGGATTTATAAGGTTATAATATAAGGTTGAAAACTATAGTGAAATCAACCATATTTGAAAGAAAAATTAAAGGAAATTTATAGCTTAATATTTGCGCATTAAACTTAGGAGAAATAAGGATTTTTACCTAGAAAATTCAAATTCCATTATTATATTATTGTTTTCTAATATTCTAAATTAGGGAGTTATAAGGAATACTACACCAAAGTAGGATATTGGAATTTAGAAACATTAAATATCAAATATAAAAAGCTATAAAAAGAGGTTCATTAAGAATTATCAAGAGTTGGAAATTAATTGGTATTCTTATCTCAAAACTACATTAAAGGGGTAAAATAAATCCAACCATTAGAACCTCATCAAATTAGAAAGTGCTTAGTTCAATAGGATAAATAAGGAGTAACAAAAGTTGATTTTGGTATTTACAAAACTTTACAAAATCAACCTAAAATTGAACTACTATTCATAAAAATCAATTTATCACTCATATAGTATATTCAAAATCACTAGGGAGACATAAGGCATTCTACAAAACTAAAGAACACAAGCTTATACTGAGAGGGGGGTGAACAGTATAAGACCACTTTTTACTTTTCTTTCCCAATCAATATTATGCAATGTATAGATAGCAATATCAATAGTAGTAATCAAAGCAATGCACAAATCACCACACACAATAGAGACACCAATTTAACGTGGTTCACCCAATGTGGGCTACTCCACGGAGAAAATATTTCACTAAAATTTTCTCAATCAATCTCTTGGGAATCCTTTCCCTATTACAATGTTTATGGACCTCTGTCCAAAGGAGACACCAATCCCCTAATCAAGTTCATGGATCTCTATCCATAGGAGAACTCCTTTCTCCTTAGCTCTGGCTGGTGATCTTCTAGAAGAACTATTGCCCCCACTACTCTGGCTAATGGATCTCTATCCACTGAAGACACCTATCCTCACTACCCTAGCTAATGGATCTCTATCCACTAGAGACTATCATCCTCTATACTCTATCACCTCCAAATCTTACTCTCAGCTCTATCTCAAATTTGCACTAAACATAGTCCTTCGGTCTAGCACAAATCTACTCAATCTCTATCTCTGGTCTGGCACAAACCTATCCTCAAATCTACACCAAACTCTATCCTCAAATCTGCACTAAACATAGTCCTTCGGTCTAGCACAATCTATCCTCAATATCTGTCCTCTGATCTACACTAAACATAGTCCTTCGGTCTAGCATAAATTTGTCCTCAATATCTATCCTCTGATCTGTACTAAACATAGTCCTTCGATCTAGCACAAATATATCCTCAATATCTATCCTCAAGCCTTAACACAAAGCTTGATCCAATCACAAATCAACTCTGTTAGATCTGCCCCAAACCTTAACTCAAGGTTTGAACAAATCAATCAATCAACTCTACTCTCAAGTCTTCTCAAAGACTTATCTCAAATCTACCTTGTAAGCTTCCACAAAAGCTCACACTAATCTGTCCACAAGTCCTCTCTAGAACTTGTCCAATCTGCTCAACAAGTCCTCACTAGAACTTGTCCAATCTGCTCAACTATCTCTGTCCTCAAACTCTGTATTGTAAGCTTCCACAAAAGCTCACACAAATCTGTCCACAAGTCTTCTCAAAGACTTACCTCAAATCTGCTCAACAAGTCCTCACTAGAACTTGTCCAATCTCATAGAAACATAAAGAGAATTGTTAGAGACTCAATATGCTTCACATTCACCACAATGCTCAATTACTTTCAATTTCTCTTTTTACCATAGAAACATATAGAGAATTGTTAGAGACTCAATATGCTTCACACTCACAAACTCTCAATCACTTTCAATCTCTCTTTATCATATAAACATATAGAGAATTGTTAGAGACTCAATATGTTTCACATTCATCAACACTCAACCTCTTTCTCAAATCAATTCAGAATATAGAACAATTTGTTTCATAGAACTTGAACTATCACATCAACACATCCACTTGACTAGGCTCAACCAACTCTACTCAATCACTCACTCAATGAATTAATCCTTGCTCACAAACCCTAGTCCAAACTTATGAACTTTCACTCAAATGTTCCAACAATGCTTATCAACCAATCTCACATAACAATGATACTCATGATCTTTGCAAACCCTAGTTCAAGTTCTTCACTCAACCAATCACTTCAACAACAATGCTTATCAAAAATCTTCACATAACAATGATACTCATGATCTTTGCAAACCCTAGTTCAAGTTCTTCACTCAACCAATCACTTCAACAACAATGCTTATCAAACAAGGTTACTTTCCTTAACCTCTATTCCAGAAAACCTTGAAGCATTAATTCAAAACACACTCAACAAGGAAAACTTAACAAAGTCCTTTTCACTCCAATCTTATTTTCAGAAAACCTCAATCAATCATTTCAACCAAAGAAGAATATGCCCATACCTTTTATTTGATGTAGAAGTGACCTTAGAAAACCTGTCTCAATCACAATTTTCTCTTTTGCCAATTTCAATAGTTAGATGATAAAATATCACACTAACCTCTTCACAAAATAATCCTCAATTACAAAAATTAATCAAACTTAATTACACCTTATTTCTCCTTCTTAAAATAATATCCAACACCACAAATATTTAATCAAAACACTTCTTCCAAAACTCTAACTCATCAAAAGAACATCTTAATAATTCAATTTCATCATAACCCTTTTTAGAAATATATCTCAAAAATAATCCAAACTCTACTTATGACTCCCTACTTAATATTGCATTAATTAAATAAATCACTTTATAAAATAATGCAATAAGTCAATCTCTCACTTTTCTAAGGTAAAACAAAATTACCCTAGCTTTTACTTTAGCAAAAATTAACCCTTCATATATCAAAAAATATTTCCTCAACACACAACTTAACTTCCACCTTATCTCTCCTAAACCTTAGCAAAACAAATTAAAATAATTTCCAAAAATTATTACCACTTTTCACAATCCGTGGGGCTCGAAACTTTGCACAATACTCCCACAATGCCTTGGTCGTGGCTTCCATGTCGTGTGAGCCACGTGCTCCACTTGGAGCCTCAAAGCACAACATGTGCTTTGACTCCTTCAAACCCTTAAGAGCCCTTGGCTCTTCCTTCGATGTCGGTGGAAACACACACTACGCTATTCGGGAGGCACACATTTCAAAATTCACATGAGCTTTTTCACTTAAGGTGGATGCAATGAAAAGGATACCAAACCTTAGGAATGGCTATGGTATTTATACCATATGCCTTCCTTGTCACACACGTCGAGAGAGGAAATTTATCGGGGAAACAATGTTGTCGTCGACGCTTCCAACTTTACCTTCGAAATATATTTATTTATAATTATTTAAATTCAAAAGAATTTAAATATTATAAATTAAATATTTAAATCTCCTTTGGGATTTTTAAAATAAAAGCCTCCTTAGGTTTTAGAAAACCTTTTTGATTTGCCCAACCATGGTTTTAATAAAAACCTTTTATTTTACTTTAACTTTTATTTTCCCAACCATGGTTTTAATAAAAACCTTTTATTTTGTGCTTCACATAATATTTAAAAATAAACATTATGAAGCTCTTTTGCCACCAACCTTTTGCATTACTCCTTTTGACCTTTTGACATCAATGACAATTCATCCTTGACATCAATGACAACTTCATCTACTCAAAATGTCCAACAATCTCCCCCTTTGTCATTGATGGCAACCCAATTATCTTTTCAAATTTTCTTAACCTATTTCTGTCCTACTTCCCCTGGGAAACTGCTCCCCTGACTCAATGCTCTCTTCTTAAATCAAATCTCTCCCCCTTACTTAAATATCTCTCCCTTTGACATCAATGGCAAAGGGTCACCTTTGGGGCTCGGGGCTAAGAATGAGTCTCTTAGCTTAGCCCCTCCCCCACCTCCTCTTGAGGTGGTTAATTCTGGGGTGGGAGTATTTCTACTCCCAATAAAGCATTGGTCTTTACCTTTGTCCTCTTTCCTTCTCATCTGATCCTTCTGATTCCTTTGACTATTCCTATTCATATCCATATTCCTATTGCCGTATTCATGCTTGATTCTAGAATATCTGCTCTACACCACTTTGTTGTATGTCCATCATTATTGCACTTATAACACTTAATGTTATTATTCCTTGTAGGTGCAAATATCTTGGGATTTCTTCTGGTGAAGCCATATCTATTCCTGTCATGGACCCTACAATTCATTGCCTTGTGACCAAATTGATTACATGAGTAGCAATACCCATGAAAAGGTTGCCTGCTTCTGAAATTCCCATATTCTTATCTTTCATGTGTCCTGCATTCTGAAGCCTTGTGCCCAAATCTATGACATGAGAAACATCATCCATTGAAGTTTCCTTGTCTTGACCTCATTGGTCTCTTAGTCTCTCTTACCCTATGTTGGTTCCTGTTCCATCTGTTTCTCCTTTGTGCATTGTTTCTTTCCTTGTTGAACTTTCTGTTGTCCAACTCATCCTCAAAAGTCTCACTTTCTCTTACACTATCTTCTTCTAAAGTTTCTTCTTCTTCAGAACTTGAGGTTGACTTTTCTTCTTGTTTCTTTTGAGCCTGTTCAAAACCAAGACCTATTTTGCTTGATGTAGGCTTTTGTGACTTGATAATCTTATCCAAATTCTTTGAACTTCTTCCAAACTTGTGTAGCTTATCCTTAGACTTCTCTACTTCTTCCCTTAGTAGGGCTACTTCTTGTTCTAACTTTTCACATTCTAAGACCTTTGCTTCTAACTTATCCTTGAACTTCTTTGTCTTAGCCATTGACTTGTTTAGATCCTCTATAAGCTTTCCTCTCTCTTCATCACATTCTTGAAACTGAAGCTCAAGTTGGGAGTTTTGCTTTCTTACCTTCTTTAAAGTTTTAAGAGCATAAATAAGCTCTCCCTCAAGATCAACTTCTCCTTTTTCTGATTCTTCCTCTATTTTTTTGCCTTTGAGAACATCTTCATTCTTTTCTGACTTGTCTTCTATAGGATCACCTCCTTCTTCTTCTAGTGCCATTAGAATATTCTCTTCTGGTCCTTCAAGTGTATCCTCATATTCATCATCACTAAAACTGAAACCATTCTTTGTACAACTATCTTCAAGATGTCCAAAATTACCACATCTAAAACACTTGAGAATTATTGGTGACCTTTTCTTAACTTCTTCTTTTTCTTCTATCAAAAATAGGACTTCATATTTATCATTATCTGAGAAACTATTATCACTATCACTTGAGTACTTACTTGCCTTGTCTGCATAGTAGCTCCTCTTTTGTCTTTGAAAGAACTTCTTCCCTTGTCTGCCTTGTCCATCCTTACCTTTCTTTTGGTACCTATATTTTTTTGATTCCCTGTTCTTATGATCCTATTTTTCTTCATCATTGTTATTTTTAGCTTCTTGACAATCAGTTGCATAGTGACCATACTTTCCACAATTGAAACATCTAACAGATTTTGCATCTTTAAATCTTCTTGAATCCTTATTCCTTCTACCATAATTAGCTTCTTCATCACTGGATGACTCATTGCTTGAATCTGACTTCTTGCCCTTTGTCTTCTTAGTAGCTTTGAATGTTGCTTCCTTCCAGAGATTAGGTTCCTCTTTTGTTCTTAACTCAAAAGTTGTAAGAATACCAAGTAACATATCTCTTGTCAAAATATCACCATATTTTGATTCCTCTATAGCAGAGATATTTTCACTAAACCTTTTTGGAAGAGATCTTAAGATCTTATCACAAATATCAGATTCTTCAATCTCAAGTCCAAGTCCTTGCATGGCGTTAACAACTTCATCTACCCAAAGTAGATAAGTACTAATGTTTTCCTCATCCTTCATTTTTAAATCTTCAAATTGTCCCTTGAGATTTCATATCTTTGCCTTCTTGACACTTTTATCTCCTTCATATATGCTTTGTAACTTATCCCAAATTCCTTTTGCATATTTACAATGCATAACTTTTATGAACTATGTTCTATGCAAACCTCTCAAAATTGCATTCATTGCTTTTGAATTGTAATGTTGTAGAAGCTTACCTTCCTTATCTGTAGGTGGATCAACTGGTGGTATGTATCCATTTTCAACTGCTTCCCAAATTTCATTGCCAAGTGCCTTCAGGTGAATCTTCATTCTCATACTCCAAAATATATAATCACTTCCATAAAATACTAGTGTTGAATTATCTAAGGACCCATTCTTAGAATCCATTGTGTTCTTGAAATCTTTTCCTTCAAGTTGTTAAACTCTTTCGAAGGAACCCGCTCTGATACCAATTGAAGAACACAAGCTTATACTGAGAGGGGGGTGAACAGTATAAGACCACTTTTTACTTTTCTTTCCCAATCAATATTATGCAATGTATAGATAGCAATATCAATAGTAGTAATCAAAGCAATGCACAAATCACCACACACAATAGAGACACCAATTTAATATGGTTCACCCAATGTGGGCTACTCCACGGAGAAAATATTTCACTAAAATTTTCTCAATCAATCTCTTGGGAATCCTTTCCCTATTACAATGTTTATGGACCTCTATCCAAAGGAGACACCAATCCCCTAATCAAGTTCATGGATCTCTATCCATAGGAGAACTCCTTTCTCCTTAGCTCTAGTTGGTGATCTTCTAGAAGAATTATTGCCCCCACTACTCTGGCTAATGGATCTCTATCCATTGAAGACACCTATCCTCACTACCCTAGCTAATGGATCTCTATCCACTAGAGACTATCATCCTCTATACTCTATCACCTCCAAAGCTTACTCTCATCTCTATCTCAAATCTACACTAAACATAGTCCTTTGATCTAGCACAAATCTTCTCAATCTCTATCTTTGGTCTGGCACAAACCTATCCTAATATATTTATTTTATCTACACTAAACATAGTCCTTTGATCTAGCACAAATCTATCCTCAATATCTATCCTTGATCTACTAAACATAGTCCTTTGATCTAGCACAAATCTATCCTCAATATCTATCCTCAAGCCTTAACACAAAGCTTGATCCAATCACAAATCAACTCTATTAGATCTACCCCAAACCTTAACTCAAGGTTTGAACAAATCAATCAATCAACTCTGCTCTCAAGTCTTCTCAAAGACTTATCTCAAATCTACCTTGTAAGCTTCCACAAAATCTCACACTAATCTATCCACAAGTCCTCTCTAGAACTTGTCCAATCTGCTCAACAAGTCCTCACTAGAACTTGTCCAATCTACTCAACTATCTCTGTCCTCAAACTCTGTATTGTAAGCTTCCACAAAAGCTCACACAAATCTATCCACAAGTCTTCTCAAAGACTTACCTCAAATATGCTCAACAAGTCCTCACTAGAACTTGTCCAATATCATAGAAACATAAAGAGAATTGTTAGAGACTCAATATGCTTCACATTCACCACAATGCTCAATTACTTTCAATTTCTCTTTTTATCATAGAAACATATAGAGAATTGTTAGAGACTCAATATGTTTCACATTCATCAACACTCAACCTCTTTCTCAAATCAATTTAGAATATAGAACAATTTGTTTCATAGAACTTGAACTATCACATCAACACATCCACTTGACTAGGCTCAACCAACTCTACTCAATCACTCACTCAATGAATTAATCCTTGCTCACAAACCCTAGTCCAAACTTATGAACTTTCACTCAAATGTTCCAACAATGCTTATCAACCAATCTCACATAACAATGATACTCATGATCTTTGTAAACCCTAGTTCAAGTTCTTCACTCAACCAATCACTTCAACAACAATGCTTATCAAACAATCTTCACATAACAATGATACTCATGATCTTTGCAAATCCTAGTTCAAGTTCTTCACTCAACCAATCACTTCAACAACAATGCTTATAAAACAAGGTTACTTTCCTTAACCTCTATTCTAGAAAACCTTGAAGCATTAATTCAAAACACACTCAACAAGGAAAACTTAACAAAGTCCTTTTCACTCCAATCTTATTTTCAAAAAACCTCAATCAATCACTTCAACCAAATAAGAATATGCCCATACCTTTTATTTGATGTAGAAGTGACCTTAGAAAACCTGTCTCAATCACAATTTTCTCTTTTGCCAATTTCAATAGTTAGATGATAAAATATCACACTAACCTCTTCACAAAATAATCCTCAATTACAAAAATTAATCAAACTTAATTACACCTTATTTCTCCTTCTTAAAATAATATCCAACACCACAAATATTTAATCAAAACACTTCTTCCAAAACTCTAACTCATCAAAAGAACATCTTAATAATTCAATTTCATCATAACCCTTTTTATAAAGATATCTCAAAAATAATCCAAACTCTACTTATGACTCCCTACTTAATATTGCATTAATTAAATAAATCACTTTATAAAATAATGCAATAAGTCAATCTCTCACTTTTCTAAGGTAAAACAAAATTACCCTAGCTTTTACTTTAGCAAAAATTAACCCTTCATATATCAAAAAATATTTCCTCAACACACAACTTAACTTCCACCTTATCTCTCCTAAACCTTAGCAAAACAAATTAAAATAATTTCCAAAAATTATTACCACTTTTTGCAATCCATGGGGCTTGAAACTTGGCACAATACTCCCACAATGCCTTGGCCATGGCTTCCATATCATGTGAGCCACGTGCTCCACTTGGAGCCTCAAAGCACAACGTGCGCTTTGACTCCTTCAAACCCTTAAGAGCCCTTGGCTCTTCCTTCGATGTCGATGGAACCACACACTACGCTATTCGGGAGGCACACGTTTCAAAATTTGCATGAGATTTTTCACTTAAGGTGGATGCAATGAAAAGGATACCAAACCTTAGGAATGGCTATGGTATTTATACCATATGCCTTCCTTGTCACACACGTCGACGGAGAGGAAATTCGTCGGGGAAACAATGTTGTCGTCGGTGCTTCCAACTTTACCTTTGAAATATATTTATTTATAATTATTTAAATTCAAAAGAATTTAAATATTATAAATTAAATATTTAGATCTTCTTTGGGATTTTTAAAATAAAAGCCTCCTTAGGTTTTAGAAAACCTTTTGATTTTAATTATAATTATTTAAATTAAAAAAAAAAAAAAAAAAAAATTTGGGGGTTTATAAAAAAAAACCTTTTGTTAAATTTTTTCCCAACCATGGTTTTAATAAAAACCTTTTTATTTTGCCCAACCATGGTTTTAATAAAACCTTTTATTTTGTGCTTCACATAATATTTAAAAATAAACATTATGAAGCTCTTTTGCCACCAACCTTTTGCATTACTCCTTTTGACCTTTTGACATCAATGACAATTCATCCTTGACATCAATGACAACTTCATCTACTAAAAATGTCCAACAAAAACTTAATAATAATAGCATTCATTCAAAATTTATCAAGTACCCAATCCATTTGGGAATCATAAGGTTTCTACAAATTCTACAAGAATTTTATTAAATTAAATCTCTTGACTAGGGATATATAAGGAATCCTAAAAAGGTTCTATCAAATAAAATTCATATACTCTAAACTAGGGAGTCATAAGGTAGACTACTTCAAAGATTCAATTCAAAGTATTCAAAGGACTACTATCAAATCCATATTTACAATTCTAAGGAATAACAAGAAACACTATCTCAAAACCTATCAAGAAGGAATATGGATGAAATAATAAGAAATGCCTTTATTAATAAAGAATTATTTCATGAAATGGAATTATATTCTCAAAACTTGATAGATACCCTTGAAGGATATGAGAATCTATAAACTAGAGATAAGAAGAGATTATCCTTATTTCTTAAATAAGCAAAATAGGGTAACTTTGAAGCATTAATTGGTTATCTTCATAAAAACCTCTTTAGGGCATGGTGGAATTCACAAAATATAGTTATATTCACATCCGAGGAGTGTTTGATGATTTACCTATCATTAATTATATTTGTACTCACTCAACACATGAATCAAGCTAGCAATACAAATCAATATTATTGTGATGATAGACTAACTCCTCATGAAGCAAAAATTCCACTAGTATCAATACAAAATCATAGGAGAAGAAGGAGAAAAAGGAAGAAAAGATATAATAAAAGAAATTTTAGAAAAGAAGACATGACTAGCAAAGAAAATATAAATATTGAAGAACCCTCGGTTATAGCTCTCTTTGCATCATATGAAAACACTAACTACTTGCTTGATCATATTATAGCAAGCAATGAAGGAGAATACAAGTTCCAATTTTGACTCCAATAAATAAGAAGAAGAAGAACCAATTCAAGAAGGCATACAGTGCATCAAATCAAGCTGAAGATCATTCTCAATAAGAAGATCCATATTGAATATTGAAATCTTCAATATCCAAATAATGTAATACAGGGGGTGTTAGAGTGAGATTATATTACATCATTTAGGTCATGTAAATGTACCACCTTTGATACATAGTTAGAGTAGGATATTTCTTTAGGGGGAAGTTAGCTAGTTACTTCAAGCAATGTAATAAATGCACGTGGTAATGTACAAGTTGTAATGTGCAAGGTGTCCCCTATATAAAGAGCCTCATAGAGACATCATATATCAAGTGCATTGTAGTAGAGACTAGTAGGTAGTAGTAGAACTCTTGTATGGAGTACATTTTAACTCTTTAGCTTGTATTGATGGAGTGACCATTACCTTCATACTGCATTGTATTTTCATCATTTATATTTATAGTATATTTCAGTCATATTGTAGAATTACTTTCTTTCATATTTTATGCATCTTATTAGGACCTATGTTAGATATCTCCCACTACATATATCCTCAAAAGCTAACATTTCTTAACCATAGACTTATTATCAAATTGTAATAAGATACAACAGTATCACATCAATCAAACACATCACATCATATAAGTAATTGATATACATTTAGGCTTTAATTGGTCATCAACCATACTATTCCTTTAGGCCTTCAACCGTCTTGTTCATATAGGTCTTTACTAGCTATCGTACATAGTTATTATACTATACTATATATACATAATTATAGACCTTAACTGGCTATTGCTTACTTTGGTCATTTAGGCCTTAACATTTCATTATTCATCTAGGCCTTAACTAGCTACCATACATTTAGGTCTTAATTAGTCATTGAACATCTGGGCCTTAACTGGTCACTGTACATTTAGGCCTTATATGGACACTATACATAGCTATTATATTATATATACACATGTATATATATAGGTCTTAACTGGCCACTATTCATATAGGCCTTAACTAGCCACTGTTCATTTATACCTTAATTAGACATTTTCACTTTTTGGGCCTTAACTAGCCATGTTCCAACACCTTAGGCCTTGAACTAGCCAAATTTCCCTTTGATAAATCTCACATCACCTAAATATTTAACAAATAATTAGGCTACAAGACCCCATATTACAAGTGAATCACCCATGAATCCTTTAAATAGATCAATCTATGCATAACCCCCAACTGGGGGTATTAAAATCCCTTTCCAAATAATACTCTCACATAAATCATTCCCCTCTTATTCAGTCATATCCTTTATCAATTCATATTTATTTCAAGATTAAGCCTCATCTATAATCAATATAATCAAGTTTAACCCTTCCTTGTCTTAATCAAGTCACATTTTTATCCTTCCTCTTTGCAAACCTTTTATCACCACTCACCTTTATATCAAAGCCTAATCTAGTTTTATCAGCTAAAATTGGTTTTCCTTCCAAAACTCAAGGAGGCACCCTAGGCTACGAGCATGCATGCATACAATTTATACATAAGTAATCAGTTCCCACACCATACACTCTACATTGGAATTTCAAGCAATAAGATGCTTCCCACCAACAAAATTGGTGCAACAACAACTATCATTGATACATTTATTATAAAATTAATGCATAAAAAAAGGTGTAAATTTAGACATCCAAAATTGACCACTTTTTATCAATTCAACCAATTAATCCGCATACATCATCCCTCTAATCAACCAAGCCAAATCTACCTTTCTTAGACCCAAATTTAAGCATTTATCACTCCAAAAAGTAAGGTTATCTTTGGGATAGTATTTCCCCTGCCAAAATTCAAAACATTTCATAAAACCATCACCATTAGAACAAACTCAAAAAGAGATTTCCAACAAGTATAGATATGCCTATACTTCAAAAATTAATCTTGCATTCACTACTTACATTCATCTTCTTGTTATTCTCAGCATTGTCTGTTGCATAATTATATACCATAATACCACTTACTTTCATTACATCTAGTCACATTTTTGGTGCATTCTTATCATATTTGTAAGCCTCTCATCCCTTTTAAAGGTTCCCCTGACCTATATCATATCAAATCCTTTGATATTTTGGACTTTGTTCATACTTTTTACCCATAGGACAGACACACCTTATAAACTACAAGGCACAATTTTTCTTTCCATGCACTTTTGATCACTTTTACACATTTATGTATGGTCACCTAAGGTACCTTGGGGGTCTGACTACTTGCCAAGGAATTATTTTGTTCCCCATACATAGTAGATCCCCAACAAACTAATCATATTGTCTAGTCTTTTCTATTTTTATAGGTATTGGAGAATTACATGTTGATTCTAAAAGGTATGATAGTACAAAATCATGGGTTGTAAAAAAAATCATGTTGCTACCTTAGACACTAGTTGAGATAACTCTCTTTGAAATTTCCATTATTTTTCCTCCATTTGTTTGTTATCTTATGTTTACCTGCATTCTATTATATTTTAGGACATTTCAAAGAAAGAAATCAAGGAATATTTAGTTTTCCTTTGTGTTTTACTTAAAATAACAATTACAAGAGAATAACAGAGTCAAAGAACCCTTATTTTTAGTTTGTTTTAATTTTGTTATCTTATCTATTAACTTAGACAGGAAAGAGTAAATTGCACATAGTTTACATTAGGATAGACCTTGTATACACGTCTTCTTGTTTCTTGCTTGAAAAGAAAAAGGAAAACTTTATTTTCTTGGTATCATTCAAAGAAAGGAATCATCCTAAGATAGACTTTGTATGTTGCATTTTTTTTTTGATGCATCTTAATTAAATAAATTTTCAAATAATTAGTTTACTTTTAAAAAAGACCAAACTTAGGTGTTTTCAAATATATACACCAAACATAGGATTTATAGTGAATCCATAAAATAGTCTTGGTGAACCCCCTATACCCTATATACCACATTTGAGGTGAGATGTGGTATTAATATGAGATCCCTAATTTTGCATCTTACACCATGATCCAAATCAATTGATATTACAACAATTTCTCTTTCTATTTGTTAACTTTTATAATTTTTTTATTTTTTCATAATGATTCTCATTAGACTTGAGCTTTTAGTATGTTCCACTATTGAATGTTTACTCATATATGCTCTCGGTATCAAAATCAAAGCATTGCACGAATTTTTGCATTCATGTACCCTAAATAAAATTACATTCTTATATAAATTGATGTAACAAAAGTCATTTGAGATGCTTTGGATGAACAAAGGAACACTCTATTAGGAAAAATTTAGAATATCATAATCAATATAGAATCATTGACCAATATCACCAACATTGCACATGAATGGAGTGCTCATTTTCTTTCTTCCCTTATGGATTCCAATCTATTAGAGTTGTAGACTAGCATCAACATTATAGTCTTCGCAAGCCAAATCAATGCTAACAGGTTGGATACCTAGATCCAATAATCAAAAGAATTTTTTTTTTTTTTAACATTGATATAATTACTTTTCAAAACTTGAATAAGTCTCAATCATTCATATATTAGTGGGAATCCAAAAGTAAAAAAATATCAAAAAATAGAGATCTTCTTGAACCATAATATTCATTAAAATGGTACATACAAGTTTTTATCCATTACATCATTAAGGATAAGTACATGTGTTTCCAATAGTTGCATCAACATCATACATATTTTATTTAGTAGTATAGAGATAATTGCAATGAGTTTCTCACTTGTACAAACATAAACAATAATGAGATGCATCAAGTTCTAAAATATGTTAATGGTCTTTACTCATACATCTACTTTGATATAGAGTTTCTAATAGTAGACACCTTGACACAAGGTTTTTGGTTTATGACTAAGCTAGAAGATAAATATCAATCAATAAAAAAAGATCATGTTCCTATAGTTCATAATAATTAGGAGGTTGGCTTCCCTAGGATCGGCATTCCCATGCAGATTGTGCCTTGGGTCGATAGTTATTTAAGTTTCTTGCCTGATGAGGTGGCGTGGGGCCATCTCAGCTTCTCCAACCTGGTTAGATCTCTAACATCTTGAATCTTGCTTAGAGTGATCCTTACCATCTCAAGACTAAGGGTGTCGAGGATATCTTTCCCCATGCCAAGTCAAATTTGCAGCATGGCTCCCACATGGCTGGTATGCAGTGGTTTGTCCTCAGTCGACGTGCACATCATGACGAGGGCCCAAAATACCACTCGAATGATGCAGATGCATGGGAAATTTCATTCATCAGTGTTTGACACGTGAGATAGTGGCACCTCTTGAGTTCCATAATTCTCTAGAGGAAGGTCGATTTGGCCCCTTCTTCCCAAAGCGGAACGGACACACGACATGGCGTCCAGGTGGCTGGTAGGCGATGGCTGGCATTCTGGGTAGGCACTTTCTCTAATGATGTGGGCTTTTTAAGGTAGACAAAGAGTTTTAGCTTCTACCACCTTTTCCCTTAGTCTGTGCTTGAGAGTACGTCGTCCTGCTTGGTCACCCAAGAGGCAGAGGTTTGCAGAGGCAAAGTCACTATGACCTACATCGAGCCCAACATGGTGGTTATGGAGCCTGCTACACAAGCCATCCTCACTGAGAGGAGGCTCACACAGTTTTTTGACATGTTCTCTAGTCCTGATGACAACATCACCGACGAGGTAATGGAGTCCTGGGATGAGGGGCGGATTGTGGTCCACGGGCGAGAAATCATGATCGACATTAATTTGTTGGCAACCATTACTGGTCAGATGACAAAGGGTCATTCGATCCACAGGTAGAAGCACAACTGGGAGGTCAAGTTGCATGAATTCAAGGACAACCAAAATATTTTCAAGGAGGCGAAGAACGGATTAACTAGGGTTGATATTCCTGCCCCCTGGAATTCCATGATGAAAAATGTCATGGAGTTCATCATGGTAGAGGATCCGGTAAGGTCCTTCTAAGTTTTCACTATGCTTTCATCAATTTTTTTCCACGACATTAACCCTATCAGCATACCCCAATTCCTCCTAAACTCCATGAATTACACTATTAATTCGTGCCATAGTAAGAAAGGGTCTGCTATGCCCTTACACCAGAGCCTTTTTAAGGTCATCTACAAGTTTGTCCTTGCTACTTCACCCCATCCCAAACCTTCGGAGTTTTCACCCTCCGAGACCAGAGCTAGTCTACCCAAGGCCTACTCGGGGTCCCCTTCTAAGAAACGTGACTTTGAGGCTATCACCAGAGGTGGCCCTGCCAGGAAGAGGCTGAAGATTGATGAACCGAAAGGATCCACGAGATCCTCTGCTAGGTTAAGGAGCAAGCTTGCTCAGGGAAACTCTAAAGCCATCAGCATTGACTCAGAGGATGAGGGGCCTGACATCAACATCATGGTTCTCAAACTCTTTGTTCTGACATCCTTAGTGACTATGGCCAAGCAGACTGAAGAGATCCTTGATGCCCTCACCAAAGTCTTCTTCAATGAGGGCTTCCAAAGCGCTAAGGATATGACTGAAGATGTCAATGACAAAGAGAATGACAAGGAGCAGAGTGAGGAGGACGCAGAGGAGGAGTGACGTGGACCCTCCCAGACCATTTTTGAGGTGGGCTGATCAGAAGACCTATTGTCTATTGGTTTGGTTCATGATCCCTAGGGTTTCTCCGCTGTCTATGAATGGTTATATTCTCTATTTTTGGTCTCCCTGTTTTGAGGCTTCCTGTTGCTTTTGTTGTAAGTCATGGATGGATGGTTTTGTTAGAAGTTTGAGGATCCTTTGTTGGTCTCTGGTTTCGGTGTTCAGTTTTACGCTATTTTTGTTCAAAGGTTTTGGGTCAACCTGAAAAACCTGTTTGTTTTAATATAAGATCTTTTATTTATCAAAAAAATAATAATTAGTAGGAACCATAGAAGAAATAACCTACTGAAGACAGTAGAATCGTAATAATTCCTCTATTATGCAAGACAAGGGTTAAAAAAGGTGAGGAATAAATGGTGTAATTAGCAAAAGCCTCACACCTAATAATGACACTAACTATAGATCTCAAAATAAGTTTTTTATGGTTAGCCTCAAATGAATAATTGTGCACAAATGCTAAAGATAAATGAGGAGTTATGCATTATATGCTTGAGTGTTAATATATAGAGTATGAACAAGACCTCAATCTATGATACCTCTAAAAAATAAAATTGTTTGTTTGATACCTATTTCTAGTTTAATGGTAAGACTCTCCATGTTATCATCGACATGGGAAATCAAAAGAACATGATGTCCTAGGACACAACCAAGCAACTTAACTTTATGAATTTATGTTCATCATCTAGTTGGTACATGCAATGTCTTTCTTAGAATATCTGATCTCTTTGACCACCAAGCAATCTATTGGGTCAACTTTAGCAATGACTAATATGTGTTAAGAAGATGACATATCAGATATCAAAGTGCCAAAAAAAATACATCTAATAAGCAATGTAAGAATTAATTTCTTAGGCAAAAAATATTTTTCCCATGGGCCATCCAAAGATTCTTTGCACCAAGAATATTTTCCTTGTAGTATTAAATTCAATATCTCCTATGTAAAATTAGTAGAGAGATACATTATTTCTACCATGTTTTAATGTATATTAAAATCCCCAAGTATTTCCACTACATTGCTCATTCAAGAATTATATTGGTCTGATCCTCAATTTTTCTATTTTTAGTAATTACTTGTACCATTGTTTTATTTGGAAGGACCATAAATTCAATAATTGATTCAAGATTTTATCAATCATAAAAAGATCATACTTGTATCTTATCCATTTTTTGTCCCCATAATTTCAATTCTAAACAAGGATTGCACATGTTACCTCTGCATTTATTAGAGGATATAAATAATATATTGATGAAGAACATGTATTTCGCTACCTCAAATAAATATTTTTTGGACCAAATTTAGGGAGCTTGTTACTTCATCAGGATCACATTGAATTTAGGATATCATCAAGTTTTGTAAACCTTTTATATATTTGGAAGACAAACTTTTAATAACAAATTATATTTGTTCAAGTGTTTGGTTATGCCTTTTGACTTGATCGATGTACCAACAATATTCATACACTTGAAAATTGATATTATCAAATCGTTCATTGTTTCCTTTGTAATTATCTACTTGTATGTCACAGTAATATATGGAAGGGACATATATATTTTATATATCAAGTTTTGGACATACTACACCAATGCAAACTATAAGATAACATAGTTAATTGCATGGTTGATGTCATAGAGATATCTTATCTAAACTATACCATGAATCAATAAGGCATACATTTAGACACAAGTAAGATCCAAATCATTCAAAAATAACCTATCCCAAAGAACTAGACCAAGATCATAATATTTTTGGACCTTATGAACTTATATTGTTGGTTCATCCTCATTATTTTATATGTTTCTTGGAAATTCAATCATATCATGCATGGAAAGGCCGTATTTCAATGGATATTTCTTCATATATATGTGTTCAAAGAGCCAAAGAGATGTATATCCTCAGTGATAGTGCTTTTCATTCCTAGCATTACTTCGTATTTCAATATTGATATTATGCATCAAACTATGCACTTGGCTTCATCTTGATGCAAAATGGGTATCATATAGCCTATCATCTAAAACCCTTTATTGGTATAGTTTAGTAATATTGTACCTTTAAGAAAGAGATGTATCTCATAACCTAAAATATTTGATAATGGTTTTTATTTTTACATTATGGGTAAGCATATGATCACCCATCCTAATTGTAATATTTTGTGATTTTTGTGCACTCAAAGTAAGATAGAAAACAAATGATATATGAAGTGGATGGAACATTTATGGTAGTTTGACCTTATCATCAAGCATTACAAGGGAAATAAAAATCAAGTAGATAACTATTTGAATAGGTCTTTAGTCCATACACTTTATAGTCATTTATGGATGGGGCCATAAAAGTTTTAACTAGGAAAAGTTATATCCTGATGGTATCTACTTTTCTTCACTTCACCACCATATAATAGAAGATAAATCAATTCCAAAGCAAAAATTTATGGATTATTGTACCACATATTTAATATTTTAGTGTCATATGGTACTCATCATTAACATATTATATAATAGGAGTACTACTTCAAAGTATTTAGGCACTTTATAATCAACAAAATACTTGTAAGATTATAACATGTTTACTAGTTTTACATGTACTAGGATAATCTAAGAAAAGTGGGGATTTTCCATATTACTAATAAGTATGGTGCCATAGCCTTCATATATTGTAAACCTTAGCATATATTTGGACTCTCCACTACACACTCTAGTGGCAAGCCAACTTATAGTACATTGACTTCTATAGTGTCAACCTAAGTGACACCAATTCCAAATAGATATAAACTTGTGGTTAAAACTTCATGTGTCATGACATAACATTAGACTAAAATAAGTCATTATAGTGTTACAAATACTTTCTATGTAGGATTAGTTCAGACACCTATCCATCCAAAGAGTAGCATCATTTTTGGGGTAAGTTGAAAAAGGCAATTCATGAACTATTTCAAAAATTGCTTCTTAATCAATTAGAAGTTTAAGTGTTTCATATTTCAACTAATTTTTAACTTGTGTACAAATTTTATATAAAGCATAGTGTAGGTAATCCTTATTGGTCTTATCGTGTTCCTCCATTTATCCTAGTTCTCCATTTCCCCTTCCTTTCTTATAAACACAAGTTGTTCTAGCCACCACATGTGAACAATGTGCCCTACATATTGTAGTGCCACACCCTTGTATTAAAAATTTATATAGTTGCATTACTTAATACATGGTCCTTGTATTATATTCTCTATTTCTACATTTGCATCACCATATATGATTATATATCTTACTTTATATGAGGTGCATTTCTTCATTATTCAAAAAGGAAGATATAGTTTTTTCCTACCTTCTACTACACAAATTTGAATCATAGCTTTTAGACACAACAAGTTGTTTCTAAAAGTTATCTTTAGTTCCATTACATATGGGGATCTATGTTATGGATCAAATAGTATCATAGCTATCTTACTCTTTGATTTATTTCATTCATTAATATTATTTTATAGTCATCATTGCATAATGTAGAACCTTCAAGTAAGCTTTAGCACTAGATGTATATTCACACATGTTTGTGGTATAATAAGAAAGGATCACACCTAGTTCTATTTCTAATTACCCTAAAGCATGTTGTATCTAATACACTAAGAAAGAGTAAAAACTACAACACAACTAAATATAAAATTATAATATTTCAAGAAGATAATTTGATATTCCCCAGAAGAATAGAGGAACACACTCTTTTGATAGTTCTATAATCTTGTAATCAACATGGGATCCATATCCTCATTTTCTATCCTTACACCATTATAGAGCTACATTCGTATAAAGGTGTAGACCACCATCGACATACATGTTTTCTTTGGCTAGATCAATGTCAAAAAGTTGGGTGCTTAGATTTAACAACTTAAGGTCTACTATGTTTCCAATCAAATCTCTTATTTTGATAAGATTTATTTTGTGGTCTTAAAGATGCCAAAATTACTGGCCAATTTGTGGGTAACCACTAGCAAAAGGGTTTCTAATGAAAAATCTAGCAGTTCCTATACAACCCTCGTCAAGTTGGTTTATGATAGGTTCTACCCCTTACACCATTATGAGAATGAATAAAAGTGATTCTAACAACTATGTTAGCATAGAGATCAATATATCTAGTAGTACACTAATGGGTTTAACAAATTTGTAAGTCTCCTATGCATCAATTAGAACTAGAACCATTAGGTCGTAAAATAGATCGATGGGATGCAATACCATCTTCATTCAAATATGGAGTTATTTCTAGTGAAAATATTGACTAGAGAATTTTTATTTACATCAAAGATAGAATAGAGATAACACCAAACAAAATGGAATGATATTAGCTCCATATAGAATACTAGTGCTAAAACAAATACCATTAGTTGGATGCCTACATGTGATGCTAACTTCTAAGAGATCCATAATGTCATCCAAGCTATGAAAGCCTCCAAAAAAAAAAGTATAATATGAGATGCAAAGGAATTATCCATCATAATAATCACACTCCCAATTATTTAGAGTGTAAAGTGTGGTAGAAGACACTATTAGTTCATATATAGGTGAATGATTATTCCTTCTCATTAGTTAGAGAATAGGAGATAAACACAACATGCCTAAATGTTAGAGGTCAACAAGTAAGTAATTATTCTACATAGGACCTATTTAAATAAAGAGAGTTCTCTTTTCACATCTAATTTTGGATAAACAGTAAGCCTATATATGTCATCATAGCATAAGACACAGTTAAGTGCCTTAACTTCAAAATTACAATACATCCATAACTTTAGTCTCTAGATTGTATTTATTTAGGATAGGAAATTGAGGTTTAACACCAATTTTACCTTGAGTATGGCATCAATACAATGCATGAAATAAACACCTATGATGTGGAACCATTAGATATCTATGTTGTCCTATTGAGAAGATCTTATCTCTTTGATGGCCAAGCAACCTACCAAGATTGTTATCAATAACTATCCATGCACATTGAAGAGATAACATAAGAAATATTGAAGTGTCTACCATCAAATAAGGTAACTTTTATATCATAAAATCAAATGTAAGAATCTCATTTCTTATTCCTATAATTTTTTTTTCCAATGGTTCATCCTAAGAACCATAGTTCCAAGAATTTTACCCATGTTGTGCAAAATTTAGATTGTTTTGCATATACTCAAAACTACACGACCTACTTCATCCATATTATAAAATATTTCAAGATTCCAAGGAATATTTTTAACTAATCAATTAATTATTTCATCAACCTAATTCTAGGGTCATCACTTCCCAATAGTTTATTATACAATTTATTAATGTAGGAGAATAATGAGATACAATGCCATAGATAGGAGTTGATTGATTAGGGTAAGATTAAGTTCATCATTATGCAAGAAATCCATTATACTTTTATCAAATAAATATGGAATATTTCACCTTGGTATAGACTACAAGGTTCTAGATAAAATTATAATGAATAATACGTGCCCACTCCAATGTATTTATAACCTATTGGATCAAATCCGTAGGGTATGCTATATTAATAAGATTGACCTCAAATAACATTATCACTAAGTACCAATCAAACTCATAGACATATGGAATACAACCTTCAATGCCAAGGAAAGACTATATGAGTGGTTGGTTATGTCTTTTAGCTTTATCAGTGCTCCAATGACATCCAAACACTTATTGAATGATATTTTACCTCCATTCATATGGTATTTTGTAATTTTATACTTATATTACATACTCATGTTAAAAAAGACATGATAGGAATATTTGCATTGCATTTAAGCACTTTGTAACACAAACATCAATATAAATATAGAAACTATAGCTTTGGTGTCACATAGATATCATACCTAGGCTGCATAATTTACTAACAAGACATATATGTAAATCCAAATAAGCTCTATCATATAGGAATTGCCAACACCCTAGAGCCTAATAGAGCTTAGAAGTTTTCTTGACCTTGCCAACTTATACCATAGGTTTCTCTGAGGTATTTTACATGTTTCATGTCCTTTGAACCAAATAATACATAGGGAGGGTTAGTTCATTATGATTCATATCAATAGCATGCATTTGAAGAACTTAATTAATCCCTCTATTAGATTCTATGTTAGCCATACCAAATATAACTTAGTTACTTGAGCACCAAATATAACTTAGTTACTTGAGCTAGATACTGATGCATTTAATGATATAGTTGATATCATATTGATTTAGAATGGGAATCAAGTGGCATACTGTTATCTTTTGATGCTATAAACTTAAAGGAAATGCAACCACAAGTAATAATATAAGCATGCAAGTTATATCTATGATAATGGTAATTTAATAAGCAAGTAAATAGCATGAGAAACTTTTGAAATAACTCATGAAATAGTCATTAATGAAATCTCACAAAAAATTGCACTTGTTACAATATTTGGAGATCTCAATGCTCCATTATTTATAATTTATCTCACTACTACTCTCTTACTCACCTTGCACTATTAAATGCCTATATATAATTAAATGACTCTTGGTCTTCCATATTCCTATGCCTCTTCATATTCCCATCCTATAGACTCATGCACATGTGGATGCCATGCACATTTACATCATTGCACATTCTAATAATACTTGTGCATTTATTACATTACATAAAGTAAATACTAAAGCCTTAATATAAGATACTCTCCTAATATAATGATGTACCCAATATGGTACATTAGCATGTACCAAATAATGTAATATATTCCAACACCCCCATTTATTACATTATCTGGTTACTGAAGACTTTAGTATTCAATATGGATTCATATTTGTTTTCATTATTCAAGTGCCCTTGCATTTGATCTTTTGTTTGAGATTCATATTTTTTTTTTACTTTGTATTCTAAATTTGGTATTGTTACTGCTTTCTTTATAATTATGTTGTCGAAGAAGTTTATATATTTCTTGTGTCCATATCTATACTTTGAGAAATATATCTAAGAAAATCCATCATTTATATTTCTTGTCATTGTGTATATCCATTCAAAAAAATGATTCTCTTTGTACCAACAATATCTTTGAGAATGATTAGTTCCTCCACAAATTTTACATCTCTCTATATTATGCCCATATCTACTACAAAGACTACATCTATTTTTTATTATCAAATCCCTTTGACATTTCTATCCTTCATTGCAACTGTTCCTAGCAATCTTTGTCACTAATTTGATATCACAAGTTCCTAGCAATCTCTATTTTTTATTTGACCTGTATATCCAAGACCTTTATACTTGGATCTAATTTCTGGTGCAATTGATTCTTTTATCCTTTGTTCATGTTTTTCTAAACCTATATCTTTATATTTCATCAACTTTGAACCAAATCCTTTAGTATGAAATTGATCAATATAATCATTAGAATAATATTTGTTAATATCAATATATTTTTTTGCATCACTATCTCTATCATCATTTGTATCTATGCCTTCATCAATTCTAATAGCATAGGATTTTTTTGAGTAATTATGAACTATATTCAAATCACTTGTATTTCATATAGCATCAATCTTTACAACAGGTTCTTCTATCTTAGTCATAATTTTAAATCACTAGTATCGTTGCTTGCATTGAAATATTTCCTTTAAAGTTGAAAAAATCATAGTTTCCATATTTTTTCTTTTGAAGAAGATCACTAGTATCACAACATACATCAATCATCAATGGTTTTGATTCTATAGTATTGCAACATGAATCTACCATCATAGGTCTTAAGTCATTTGTATCACAAGAAGCATCTTTCATCACTGATTTGTTCTCTACTTATTCAACCTTTTCTTGTTTTCTCATCTTAGAAATATTAAGAGTGATAATTCCTTTGTAGATTATTCTCCATAGATTAATAGGTATAGTAACAAAATATTCATAACAATCATTAGCATCATTAAGAACACTTTGCATGTATTTTTGAAGTATTGAATATTCTCTTTTTTTGGCTTCACTTGTAATATCAACAAGCCTATTTTTCAAAGAATTTGTTTCATAAATAAACTTGTTCTTCAAAATTTTAATCATGTCGTCTTGTCTTCTATTCCTGTCTTTTAGAACTTCATTAGAAAATAATGGCATATACATTACTTTTCCTATAACATTAGTTAATGATAAAACATATTTTGAGTTTATTTATGCTTCACCAATTTTTGAATTTAAATAATCTTCTAGTATTGAAAAACTTTCATTTTTGGCCTCTCATGATTGATTGCAAAACCTTCTTTTTCTTTATTGATGTATTCTCTTGACTTTCAATTTTTTCTATCATCTTTTGTGTACAACCTTTTAATATTTGCAATAATTTCTTAGTCTCTTCTAGTGAGTCATCTTGAATGTAAATTTTTCTTCTTCTTGAAAACATAAGTCTTCTTCAATGTATATTGGTTTTTCTTGTAGACATAGGTTTTCTTCTTCAACTAATTTTGACAACTCATGAAGTTCTAGTTTTTGTGTTTCTATTTTTGGATCACTTGTTTTATTTTTCATTTGCTTTTTCTTTGTCATGTTTCTTTGATGTTGGCTACCTTATGACTCCCTAAATTTTATGTATAATAAGAAAATTAGAGTTTTGTAAACTATATTTGCAAAATTCAATATCCTAATTTGATGTAGTAGACCTTATCTCTCCAAAATTATCAATTTGTAAATATTAAATCTGATTTACAAAACTTAATTGATTAATTACAAAACTTGTAATTGATTTTCCAAAACTTCAATTTAATTTTCCAAAATTCTAAAATAAGGCTTCAAAACTTTTCTAGACTTTTCAAAAATAGTATATATTAGTTCTAAGGTTTTAATTTTCCTTCTATATGCCTTATCTCTCCTTCAAAATTTCTCAAATTAATCAATACCTTAGAAAAATAAAAATTATACTAGTCTTATTCCTCCAATGGTTCAATTAGTCAGGGGAAAGAATAATTAACTTTTACCTTAGAAAAATTAAAATATCATTTATCCTTATAGAACCTTAATTAATTGCTTATCACTTAAATTCAAATTTTAATTCAAAATTTTGAAAATTTACCTCCCCTTTCGACATGGTGCATCATGATAAAAAATAAATAAAATGATGTGAATAGCACACTGAATTTGCCAACTATTAAATCGTTTCAAATGACACACTGCAACGTTCATGTGCTTGATGATTGTAATAGTACAAATGATGAAAGGCTCATGTAATGATCCAAATTATGAAAAGCTCATGTAACAGTTTGAATGGCGCAATGAATTTGTAATTTATTCAAAATTCCTTGTTTTGACATGGCGCACCATGCTTGAAGAATGTAATGTCCTTCCTTTGATGAATGTAACAACTTTAGTGGTTTTATATTTGCATGTCTACTCAAAATAGAATTATCTACTTATTGCATAGGTTTGAATGTAACATCGTTCCTTCATTTAGATTTTATGGCTGGCACTGCTGGCACTTTATCAGATACCTTTTAGCACCTTACACGCTCAGGTCAATTCTTAAATGCTCAAAACTCACCCTTTGTCACTTATATTCTTCCATTGATGTTAGACATCATCACTTTGTGCTCAAAATACCTCTTAGTCAATTAGGTTTCCTTTTTTTTTGCTTTTAATTGGCTTCAACTCAAGCGTTACTATGCTGCCCTCTTTTGAATGGTCTTTGAAATGTTTTCTTTGTAACCCTAATTAGTACCTCTTGGATGTTGCAACTCTATCTCAACTCCATTCTTGGTGTGGTGCTATAGGTAACATTATTTTCTTGATGTGGTGGCTCCTCTTCATTGCTCCTTGGTGATGGTGGTGGCTCTTATTCATTGTTCCTTGATAATGGTGGTGCTTCATCTTCGTAGCCCTAGTGGTTATTGGCTAAATGGTGGTGGATCTTACCCTATTACTTGGAGATAGACTTTCTTGGTGTTTTTAAAAAAATTCTCCCTTGTTCTTTAACTACTCAAGCACAGTTTCCCATAGTTGGATCCTAACATAATGGGGGGCATAGCTTTCCAAGGGGACAAATAATATGAGCAAATCAAGGGTTGCTTAGAGTCCCAAGGATGATGATGCTAGAGATTTTTCAACTTTTTAAACTTAACATCTCTCTGGAATCTTTATCTTAAAAACTAGCATCAAGTCAACTTATGGTGCAATGACTTCTCTTGCACCAATATTTATTTGGCACTAACTTAAGTAGCATTAAAACCTAGATATAACATTAAAATGGTAGTTCACAAGTTATTTCTAAAACTACTTAGTTGAAATTTTAAGCATTTCATATTTCATTTGCTTTGTAATTTATACATAGATTTTGTATGAAATATAATGTAGAAATTCCTTTGTGGTCTTATTTTATTCTTACCTTTCTTTTAATTAACTATTTTTCCTTTATTTTCCATAAATATAGGTTGTTACTATTACCATAGTTGAATAGAGTGTCTTACATTCTATAGTGTCATATATGTTGCATTAAATATCTGTACAATTGCATTATTTAAAATGTGGATCTTATAATATATAGTATATTTTTGCATTTGCACCATCATCTATAATTGTGTTTCTTATTTTATATGAGGTAAATTCATTCTGAAATAGAGATATATTTGTGCCTTCTCTTCTATTTCATAACTTTGAAGTATAGCTTTCAGGATCCATAAGTTGGTTCTAGAAGTTGTCCTCCACACCACCATATCTTGGGCCTCATGGTGTAGATTACATGATAGATCCCAATAAAGTATTATGTTTCCTATAATATTGCCAAACCTTAAATAAAAATTTAGGGCTACATTTACCATTGTATTTTCCTTTTGTTGGAGTTTACACTTATTTCTAGAAATGAATAGAATCAATCCATCCACTCAAATATTGTACATAAATTGTAAAAAGGAAAGGAAAATAAATATATAGTGGGAATCCATAAGGAACATAAATAGTTACTATATTATCCATAGATAATAATCACAACACTTCAATACAATGTATGGAGTGACAGGTGTATTGACACCAATACCAAAATCCCAAATACAAAAATTAAGTTAATGTAAGTCAGCATAGCAAGAAGGATTCAGGTTAATTACAATTTAAAATGTGGGTTTAGCTATAACAAGGTTAATTGTGGCTCATATGGCTTACATAATAAAATAATACAATAAATTAAAAGTATTTATACAATTACTGCCCATAGATCTATACAATCTTGAACCCTACAATGTTGACCTTGGTCATAAGTCAAATTACACCTTTAGCACCCCCTCATATTATAAATAGAGGAGCCTAGGAGAGAAGACATTAATATCTCACCTCCTTCCCCCATATAATGGATGCTCTAGTGGGACTTTATATTTGATAAATACTCATCTAGATCGCACTCATCATCTAGAAATCTATTGATACAAAAGAACCTTTGCATAAATATCTCTTTAGTCTTGACTATAGTCATCAGTGCCAATATAAAATACTTCTAAACATTCAAATAACACCTCTACTGTGATTTTATATGAGGAAGATAAGCCAAGGATAATCCCTCTAAAAATATATTCCAATCTTCTATAGTTATATAAGGCAAGTCTTGGAAGTATAGCTTTTCCTTTTACAACATACATCATTGTTTTTGGAGGCTTCAACTTGCCCTTAGACCACTTGATTTTCATCACACAAAGAGGCTGTGGATGGACTTGCTTATGATAAGATCCATTACAAAATTCCAAGGGCACCTAGATAAAAAATATAAGAAAGAAGAGATCATGAAATATTAAGTCTTCATGAACAAGATGAATTAATAGCCCAAAGGAGGAATAGTGGTTAATAAGAGTGTCATTCTATATATTTTTCTATATGCCTCAAAAATACTCAAAATATACTACAACTGTCACAAATCCAATTGTATCTCCCATAAATGTAGACCAAAGATTTTGATTGCATAACATATTGTAAATTTGCCCTTTTGAAATAGGGTAATAGGATTTAAAGACAATCACACATTGATACATCCTCCCACTTGTAGTAAGCCCTCAAAAAAACACCGCCAATAAAAACATCTCAAAAAATCATGCAATATAAAAACACATGGGCTCAAAATGCTTATATATAAAATTTATGACCTTTGAAACTTTTCCCTCCAAAATAGCCCTAGAATGATATTTTTGAAAAATATATTTGTATATATAATACCTTCTAAATTTTATGCAAATAAATTATAAAAATATATTTCTTCTTTAGCTTTTTACATCAAAATGTAGAATGCCTTTATGCCATGACCATCTAGTTTGACTATTGTCATCACTACTTGGGTCCAAAGTTGTTCCCTCTCCATGAAGAAGGGCATCGTGATCCACAATAGTAAAGAGCTCCAACAATTTAAGTGGACATGGTGTGAAATATTTGAACTGATGTAAATGCATATGCCTTATTTTTTTTCTTTCAACCAAGGCACCAAAGGTCCCAAGTGGGATAAAAGCACCACAATTCTACCTCCTTTGAAATGACACCAAGTCCTTTTTGTGAGGAAAAAATATTTGATTCTTTATGAAGTCAAGACACACTTCCAAAGTGAAATCAATAGTACTTCTTCTACTATAAGTGGTTTGCATATATACAAAATAGGTACATACTATTCCAATAATAATGGATTATAACCTAGAGTAGAAATAAATTTACAAAAAATAATAGAATAATTGGAGAGAGAAAATTTTGGATCTTCCCTTTACCTCTTTTGGTGAACGGAGAACCTCTAAAATATATTTTGTCCTATAAGTCAAAAGGAAAATAGAAGGCTCTGAATAAACTATCTATGTGATTAAGTGATGAATCTCCATAACCACTTTGATACCATGTTGGAATTACACATATTTATATAAATGAATAGAAGCAATCCATCTAGTCAAATCTTATATAGAAAGTATAAAAAATAGAAAAGAGATAAATTTATAGTAGACACCCATAGCTACCATAAATAATCACTATATTATCCATAGATAAGAATAACAACTCTACGATACAATGGACTAATTGGAGAGGTATTATACCAATACTAAAACCTTACCAACATAACAAGAGGACTTTAGTTTAATTATAAATTATAAGTTGGGGTTAACCATAACAATGTTAGCTATAGTCTATAGGGCTTACATAATAAATTAATACAATATTTTAATACATCTATACAATGATTTCTTATAGGTCTATACATGATTACATCATACAATATAGGTCTTGGCCATATGTCATATGCCATATGTTTGCTTATATTAGACATAAATTATATAATATCTATCATTGTGAATATGTTTTTCAAGATACAAATATTGATACCATGTAAAAAGAGCAATGATGCAATCCCAAATGTTGAACTATTATTAATTACATGTAGATTCATCATGATATTCTATATATGTATTCATAATCTAGATTCATATGTCACCTCTAGAGACATTTGTGGTATCTACTTGACACTTGATTATATTACTCATTTTATTTCTAGTCTTAGATTAGTGGATAGATTAATGTAATAAACAAAATTCTTGTGCACCTAATCAAGATGTATAACCATATTAATTTATGTATATAGAATTAAACCTTCCCTACATACAATATTCCTACAATAAGGATCTACATACGTCTATTGGATATACTCTTTTACAAGCATGTATTGGGTTTTATACAAGTGCAACTTTAGATGTTGCCTTTCAAAAACTTATCGATTCCTAAATCCAAATATAATTTAATGAAGTAAATAAGTAAAAACACTTGTTAGAACACATTGAATATTTTTCACAATTTTTAATAGATGCTTTGTCACCCATAGTAGAAATTAATGGAGTACCATGATAATAGCCGCACTTATCATATTTTTTCAGGGTTATGCATAGCGGTGAAACTTCGCCATTGGGGCGAAAAAACCCATTTTCAAAAATTCAAATTTGCAAAATTTTTGAGACCCGGACGTCGGCCATGTAGCCAAAATTTTCGAGAAAAAATAAATTTTCGGTGTCGGTTAGCCATCCTTTGATGAGAGTATCACGAATATTTTAAAAAATTCGCAAGTAATCCCGCCTAAATAAAGTACCCTTTTCGCCCTAAAATTTTTAGAATTTCTAAATTATCCCGCCAAACTCGCCCAGTATACCTCTATATATAATTAACACCCCAGGGAAAATACCGACACAATTCTTCACAACATCGAAACCTTTTCTGCTACCGATCGTAACAAATTCAGCAACCGAACGGAACAGTGTCCTGTTCTGCAACCGAACGAAACTAATTCTGCAGTCGGATAGTGTTGTACGACCGAACCTGTCGTGCAACCGATCGAACGGAACCAATCCTGAAACCAGAATCTCTCGTGCAACCGGTCGAAAT
The DNA here is from genome assembly GCA_028583015.1 of Wollemia nobilis. Classification (NCBI taxonomy): domain Eukaryota; kingdom Viridiplantae; phylum Streptophyta; class Pinopsida; order Araucariales; family Araucariaceae; genus Wollemia; species Wollemia nobilis. Next base: position 721,116 of record JAQPPZ010011269.1, on the reverse strand, counting down.
CATCCCCGCATCAAAAATCTATCGTGCATCCGGGTGGAGCCATCCCTGCATCCGAAACCTACTGTGCAATCGGACGGATACTTTTTTGTATCCGAAACCTAGCGTGAAACCGGACGGAGCCTTTTCTGCTTCTGGGTCCTTCCATGCAACCGGACGGAACCTTTCCTGCTTTCGGATATTACCGTGCACCCGGACGAAACCTTTCCTGCTTTCGGATACTATCGTGCACCCGGACGGATCCTTTTCTACTTTCGGATACTACCGTGCAACCGGACGGAACCATTTCTGAATTCGAAGACTATCGTGCAACCAGACGAAACTGCGTTTACCAGGGTCTTTTCCTACATCCGGATGGAACCAGTTTCTCTGCATACGACCAGAATAGCTTTTAGCACCAGGTTCTCTGTCACTTCTCTGCTTTTCTTTATATTGCCATGTTCTGCTTGTTATTTTTCCTGGTTCTGCATTTTCTTCTTTATTTAATGATTTTTTGCACCACACCAATATCGAAGACTCTTCGACATCTGTAATGTCATTGCTTTGTTGAGTCTGTTCCCTTGTTTTTCTCTGTTTTGCCATGTTCTGAATGTTTTAAAACTCTTTGATTCTTAGTTTTAATTAAGATATTTTTTTCCTTGCTAAGATTATACATGAGTAAATGCTTTGGTTCTCTATTGACATATTGATGCTCTTTTTCTCTGTTAGAGTGCTTTCACCAGAAAACAACTAGTGGCATAAACTGATAAAATCACAATAAATAATGGCTGGAAAAAAGTATGTATAATTTACCACCCAAACATTGTTTATTCTATTTACAATATTATCTCAAGGCCTCCAGAAAATACACCCTCTTTAACTTTTTTTTGTCACTAGTAAAATGTCACCCAGTGATGGAAAGAAGGGCACCAAATCTTCTGCTGAAAAGAGTATCCTCAAATATTTTAGCCAAACTTTGAAATGCGACGAGCCAATGACATCTGTGCAAATTCAAGGTACAAATGATTTTTGACTTCCCAGTATGTGCTTGATTGACGATTTGAATATTTTTTTGTAAATTTTTTCATCCAATAGTGATAAAAAATATTATGGTATGCTACTATGCAGAATACCCTGTCGATCCTGATATGCCTCCACTTGAAGATATTCCCCAAGAAGAGATGCCTTTCATTGAAAATCCCCTTAGAAATGACATCCAACAAACACCTGAAGACAACACGCAAAATGACATCACAATTGAAAATGAAAGTGATAAATCAAAATCATTACAAGCTTCAATTGAATCTTCAACCAAAAATTCCAAAAAAGAAAAGCATCTCTCTGGATACTTGGAAGGGGATTTAGGAAAGAATGGGTAGAAATATTTCCCTGGCTTGAGCCTGTCATGACTGAGGATAACCAAATTGATGAAAAAGAATGTAGATGCAAAATTTGCAGTTGGAGACTTGGTAAGGATCATAGGCTTCAAAACAAGATTGATACAATTGAAAAACATGCTGGCAAATGTTATGTAAAAGTTATAAAAAGTAATGGTGAAGTTAGTAAAGAAGTTAAGTGGAAGGATGCATCAGAATGTATGCATTTAAGATATGCTATAGAATATGACAATCACTTAAAGCAACAACAATCTCTTGTTGAGAAAGGTGGAACAATTGGAGCCCAATTTCACAAATTACAGAAGACTATTTTTGCTTCAAAAAGTAAGCAGTTTGCCATTGTTTACAATATTCTCAAGAAAGGTAGACCAATGTCCGATTTTATTGATTATAAGCAGCTATTATGCCTTTTTAATGTGCAAAACCTTCCTAGTTCTCATTGGTCAGACCGAAGTGGTTGGGAAATGGCAAAATGTTTATCTTTGGTTGAGAAAGAAGACCTAAGGGAGCAAGTAAAACTTGCCAAATTCATTTCACTTTCTATTGATGAGGTAACAATTGTGGATAACACTTCTTGGATTTGCATGCATGTGTACATATTTCAAAATCATGTTAGAAGGCCTATTTTGTTGGGAATACATAAGATGTTGGAAAGTTCAAATGCAAAAAATATTTATAATGTTGTTGTTAAAAGTTTAAAGAATATTGCGGGAATGAATGATATAGACATAGCAACAAAGTTAATTTGCGTTGGAGCTGATGGAGTTGCTATTATGCAAGGTCACATGTCTGGTCTTTGTGTTCGACTCCAAACCACAGTTGCCCCATATATGATCCCCATTCATTGTATGGCTCATAGAGTAAATCTTGCATATAAAATTGTGAGCACATTTTCAAATGTTGCTAAAGTTGAAAACCTTGTTCGTGATATTCATTCTTATTTCTCATTAAGTCCGAAAATATTTGCAGAGTTTCAACAATTTGCACTAGGAGTTACAGAAGGGAAAAAATTGTTAAAATATGTGGATACAAGATGGATTTCACTGTATCAACCTGCTCAGAGAGTTTTGGTAGAATATCAATCATTGACAGGGTTTATGCATGCAAATCGTAGAATAGTTGATAAGGCAAAAGATATGTTGTTCCGTTTGACTGACTTGGAAACACTTTTGACATTATGTGGTATTCTTCCAATGTTAAAAGAAATGAACAGATTAATTAATCTTGCACAAGAGAGATCCATCTATATCGTTGATTTTATGAGGATGAGAAAACAAATATGCGTGCTTCTTGATACATTATATGTGTCTAATGCAGATTTTACTAGAACCTGTATTTGATAGTTGGAATACATTGATAAACGTGAACAATCCAAAAAGCTTCTTGAAGTTTGACATCAATGATCATCTCTGTATTAATGTTCATGAAAATATGATACCTGTTTATTGTTTTGAAAGGCAATCAAGTATTGTTGTGGAAGATTTTGAAGAAGTTCCTGTAACACATAATAGATTTCATGTTGTAATACAGAAAACAAAGAGTAATTTGTCAAATATAGCAAAAACTTTGACAGGTGAGATAAGAGAACGGTTTCAGAGAGATGAGTTGCTTGAGTCCATGGGTGTGGTTAACCCCATGTTTTGGGGTCCTTGTACTAAATACAGTTCTGCAAATGAGTTGTTTATTAAATATATGGGTAATCTCATTGACCATTTTAGTAAGAGTGTGGAAGTCAATGGTGTTGAAATTAATGGTATACTCAATAGTGAACTTTTGAAAGAACAATCATCGCATTTTGGAAGAACAATGGTTTTGCAAACATCACATATGACAAGTGTCCATGAGATTGGTTCCACTGCACGTTTGTGGCAAAAATTGTATCCAAGCACAGTCTTAAAAGATACTATAAGTGAATACTTTCGTTTATATGAATTATGTGAAACAATGATTTTGGGGTCAGTCGAAGATGAAAGAGTTTTCAGTGCACTTGCTTTTGTTAAATCTAAACTCCGCAATAGACTCGACAAGAATTTAGAAAATTGTTTAAGAATTTATGTGTCTTCATATCATTTGGATACATTTCCGTATGACAGAGCATTGGAATACTGGAGTTCTTTGGTAGACAGAAGAGGAACGTTGAATACGATCGATAACGATGATGATGATGCTTTCAGTGATCAGATGGTGGAGACACAAATTTTTGCTATGCTTCATAATGATTCTGGACAAGCTGATATGTTTCAGCTTCCATAGTGATAATTTTCCATGATTTCATTGACAATAATAAACACGAATTGATTTGATAGCAGATTTCTCAATATTGTTCCAGATTTATATGATTTCAATGAATTGTTGTTTTAAATCATATTATTGTTTTAAAATTACATGGCTTATATCATTTTTGTAGATTGTAAAATTGTATTTTTGTGTCTTAGTGTCTCAACTCTCATTTCATTGACAATGATAAACACGAATTGATTTGATAGCAGATTTCTCAATATTGTTCCAGATTTATATGATTTCAATGAATTGTTGTTTTAAATCATATTATTGTTTTAAAATTACATGGCTTATATCATTTTTGTAGATTGTAAAATTGTATTTTTGTGTCTTAGTGTCTCAACTCTCATTTCATTGACAATGATAAACATGAATTGATTTGATAGCAGATTTCTCAATATTGTTCCAGATTTATATTATTTCAATGAATTGTTTTTTAAATCACATTATTGTTTTAAAATTACATGGCTTATATCATTTTTGTAGATTGTAAAATTGTATTTTTGTGTCTTAGTGTCTCAACTCTCATTTCATTGACAATGATAAACACGAATTGATTTGATAGCAGATTTCTCAATATTGTTCCAAATTTATATTATTTCAATGAATTGTTTTTTAAATCACATTATTGTTTTAAAATTACATGGCTTATATCATTTTTGTAGATTGTAAAATTGTATGTTTGTGTGTTAGTGTCTCAACTCTCATTTCATTGACAATGATAAACACGAATATTACATAACATTTTCAAACTCAAATATTACATAACATTTTCAAACCCAAATTATGTGCATCATAACTACAAATTAGATATTAGATATTGCAGTCTTTTTCAAACCCAAATTATGTGCATCATAACTTTTTCAAACCAAAATTTAAATATTACAGTCATTTTAAAAATTTTCAAACAAAAAATTTCATATTAACTAGTTCAAAAAGATTTATATTACATCGTTCAAACATTTTGAAACCCAAATATTACATAACATTTTCAAACTCAAATATTACATTACACTTTCAAACCGAAATTAGATATTACAATATTTTTAAAACATTATCAAACAGAAATTACATGATTTTCAAACATAAAATTTCATATTAACTAGTTCAAAAAGAAACATATTACATCATTCAAACATTTGTAAACACAAATATAACATAACATTTTCAAACAAAAATTAATATATTATATTTAATTTAAAAATATAAAAATTTTTTTTTATATATTTATATTTTTGTTATATTTTAAAAAAATTAATATATTGCAGTCTTTTGAAAATATTTTCAAACTCAAGTCTCAAATATTACATACCAATTTCAAATAGAAATTACATATTTCAGTCTTTTTAAAACATTGTCAACATTTTCAATCTTTTGATTGGTGCTTGGATGCTTCACTAGTGGTTGGAGTTGTCATTTCTTTTCCTTTATCAACTTCTGTGACACTCTCTTCTAGCAGTGCTCCAACTCTAACAAGGTTGTCACGTACTTTCACAATACTTGACACACATGCAACTTCTTCTTTGTTTGGATCTTCAAGTATTGTTGGAAGTGATTCTTTCATTTTCTCAAGCACCTTTTCCGGATCTTCATGCAACTTCTCTCTGATGTATTTTTTAAACGATTGTTTTCTGAAACCTTTGCCTACATTTTCTTTTTCATTTCCATTGATTTCATCAAACATGATTTTGTTGTAAGAATATTGACATCCATGCTCTTAACCCGTGTTTTCAAATTTTCAAAATTTGACTGCAAAACAAATTGAAAACTTAATTCAAAAGGGATATATTGAAATTATTACAAATTTTCAAGAAATATAAAAATTTAAATGCAATAGAAAATTGGAATATATATAACTTTTTTACCTCAGCCAATTCTTTTGCAGCCTCAACAACTACAACCTTGTCCTTATCAGAAGCCCATAAGTTGTAAAATGCTTGGGCTTCAACATTAACATTCTCCAATCTACCAACAACAACATTTAAGACATCATCATCATAAATAAAATCAGATTTAACAATTCCTGAAGTAGCCTGTTTTAGCAAGCCATCAAGCTTTTCAGGTTCATATTTGACTAAAGAATAAATAGAATCCCTTTTTTCATAATTTTTATATCGGGCATTAATTTCCCTAATAAGGACCTTTGCCCGATATTTCCATTCTTTCAACTCCTGCAAATATTTCAACACAAACTCTTGAATTGTTGACTCGGTACTTGCTGCCAATGAAACATTTTCATTAAAATTGACAACATCATCCTCAGTTTGAGGACCCTGAGGATGAGGGTTGTCTCCTTGGGCGGGTGGTTCTGATGTCTGCTGAGCTGCAGGGACTTCTTCTTCTCGTGCTAGATCTTTAAGCACATATGTTGCCCTAAAGCCTTCAATGTTGCCCTGAAACATGTAATCCTCATCAAGTGGAATATTATCCAATCCCTGTCCAGAACATTCAGGTGCCTGTGTATTTGAAGAAAATGTAAATTGAGACCATCCATGCCCATGACTTGCTGCTGGCATGTGTGATCTCTATGGGTGTGAAATCCCATGCCTAGAACTTCATGAAGTGCCCTGTGATCTCTATGAAAACAAACATTTTCCAACACCGACTTGCCCTCGCATAGGCATTGTCGGAGGTTGTGACTGTCCCTATTGTTGATTGCATGGAAGTGGTGAAACCGGTGAGTGTGATGCATGTGGAGGTGGTGGCGGCATATGCCCTCTAACTTGTGATGTTACAACTTGAACATGAGAATCAACTAAAAATAGTCAAAAATATTTTGTTAGAATTCTGCTTAAAATAAAAATAAAATCTTAATTTAAATTAACTACACATAGAATCATAGATTTACCTGATGAAATGCATTGCAATTGTTCTGCATTGGGGGAGGGGTTGGCCACACTAGATTCGGCTTGCACATTTTGTGCATACCTAGGTGTACGAGAAACCCCAGGAGTAGCTGCTTTCCTGGCACGTTTGTGTGACCTCTGCATAGTAACAGGTGTTGCTTCAGAGCCCGTGTCTTCAGAATCACCTGTTTGTTCCGGCCTGTGACCCCTATTGGCAACAATCTATTTAGTCCTTGAAATTTTTGCCTTTGCCTAAATATAGATGAAAAAAAAAATTAAAAAAAGGAATGTGGTAAACTATAAAATAGTATGTCAAGGACAATGATGTAGTTATTACCCTCAATTCCTCTGGTGTCATGGCAATAGAGTGTAGTTTTGAATGCACAACAGTTGGTACAGGAGTAGTTGACAAATTATGAAAAGACTCAAAATATAAAGCTAAAAGATAATTTACAGTGCCCACAATGGGCTGAGTCTTGGCGGTTGCAAGTTGGACCGCGTGCAACTCAGTCCTGATTCGATCTGAAATATAGGTACACCAATCGAACTTGTGATTTTGTTCAGATTGAACAATATAATAAAGAGCCCAAAATAGAATTTTTGGTCTTCCCAATAGAATAAGTCTGGCCTGGAAAAATTTGATAATGGCCTTCAGAGTTTGATGGTTAACATCGCTTATCGATAAACCTCTTTTTGATTTGGCGTTAGAAGCTGCATAAAAAAATTCGATGTCAATTTACAAATTTAAAACATTGAAAATTAATAAAATACAATTAACAAGATTTATACCTGCCAAATCTTTCGATGAAAGACCGTACTTGTTATCAAGGTGTGCTTTGTCATCTGGAGAAAGTTGTGACCTCGGCGACACTTGATTAAAACCAATGAATGGAAGACCTATCAATCTGTGAATATCTCTAGGGGTGATGCTGAAAACAACATTTCTAGTTCATAATTTAATGCTCATTGTACCCCTGTCGTGGTCATAACCAGAGATAATATGTTGCAGGAGCCCTTTATCTATTCTAAAATGTGGCATGGAAATGAGGGTTGATAAACCTGCGTTATGGAGCCACTAAAATTTCATCCCTAGCATTGTTATCAGATCTGATATCAAAGTGCACGTAAAATTCTTGAATTTTGGTGAGATTGTGGAAGGGGTATCCATTGGAAGTAGTTGGAAGTGGAAGAAAAAGTATTGGGAATCAAAACTAAAAGGTCGATCAGAAAGGTTAGCTCTGGTTGTAGCAGTCATAGAAACAAAATGGGAAAATGATTGTTGATGCCCTTTTATAGACTTGAAATATATCTGACACGTGGCAACATCGTATTGGACATGCAGTATTGGACACGTGGCAGTACTGGACATGCAGCAGCGTACTGGATTGCAGTATGCACCCGGGTAGCGTTCGGACCAAACTGTGCATCCGGTCCAAGACCGACACATATTATGTATCCGATTCTAGGTCGGCCCATATTATGCATCCGATTCGAGGTCAAGGACCATAATATGCATCCGATTCGAGACCGGACCATTATATGCAACCTATCCGAGATCGGTACATTTTATGCACCTGGTTCGAAACTTCGAGGTCGGTGCATATTATGCAACCGATTCGAGACCAACACATATTATGCATCTAGTTCCAGGCCGGAACATATTATGCATCCAGTTCGAGGCCGGACCATAATATGCATCCGGTTCGAGGTCGAACCATAATATGCATCCGGTTCGAGGCCGGACCATATTATGCATCCGGTTCGAGGTCGGACCATATTATGCATCCGGTCCGAGACCGAACCATATTATGCAACTGGTCCAAATCTGGACCATATTATGCATCCGGTCCAATATCGGACCATATTATGCATCCGACCCAAGATCGGACCATATTATGCATCCGATCCAAATCCGAACCATATTATGCATCCGACCTGAGGTCTGACCATATTATGCATTCAGTCCAAACCCAGGCCAAATTTCACGTCTGAACCTTTGCCACGATTTTAAACGTCATCGACATATTTTTGACCTATTTCAGCAAAACTTTGAATTTCGCCCTTTTTTGCCAATTTTTTGGGAAAAATTAAGGTCATTCGCCATGCCATCATACATGCAGTTCGATTGGTTTCATCGGGGTTTCGAAACAGTTTCGCCATTTTTTTATAAGTACCTTTTGGGTCCTACCTCTTATGCATAACCCTGTCTTTTTTAGGTTGGAGATCAATTTTATATCCACTTGAGGAAGGATCACTTCTCTAATACCACACCAAAATATCAAACCTCTACACTATGGTCCCTATATCATATTGCATGTGATAGAGGAGAACACCTTAATTTCCAATTTACCTCCATACTAGGGAATGCATTTGATTTTCAATGTAGGGTTTCTTAATCCATATTATCTATAGCTATTAGAACCAATTATTGTGAAATATTATTTAATTTTAGATTTTAATTAGCTGACACATACTTCATCAGATCAACTAATTGATTTCACCACCCAACATGTATTCCAAGCAACACATAATCTATTCATAATTATTAATGTTGGTTAGTTTGTAGCTTAATCTATATGGTATAAACTTTACCAAATCAAGTATCTATTTTCTTATAATCCTATGCAATGGTGACATCACTCATAAGGTGGGGGAAGTGATTTGAATAAAGCATAGATTCATAATTCATGTATTACTTATGGCACCAAGGTAGTCTAAACATATAAATAAGGATAAACCTTTTGATCTTGATAATAATGAAAGGTCTTCATATAACAAAATAGAATCACACCTCATATGGCACTAATAATATCATAGAATCAATGCCAATGATAACACTCTATGCCTTTGCATCATGCAACACCAACTCTAGAACACAGGTTGATACATGGTACCACCACCTAACATTTGTATTAGGAGTTAGCATCTACATAATAAATCTTCCATCATCCAACATGTGTAGTAGAGCCATAGCTTGTAGATTCTATAGTTAATCATATTTATACCCAGTTCTAAATAAATTAAACAAGTTAATAGTTTTACTTCTAACATCATTTGCAAGAGGAATAACTTAACCTTTTTATCTAATTTGTAAATTTTATTTAACTTCTACATAATATATAAAGTAGTATAGTCAATCCTGCTTTCTATTAATTTTTTTTTTGGTCTTTGTAGTCTCCTTCTTTACCATTTTTGTACTTCTTTAACTATAAACTAAATCAAAATTTTACAACCTTCCAATCTAGTTCAAACAACCCTGCTACTAAATTCTGAGGTTTTTTTTTTTACTTTGTCACATGACTTCCTGGTCTTCTACATTTCATTTACATTGCATTTTATATAAATAATTTTTGTTGTCTATATGAATATAATTTCTAATTTTCTTGCATTTAATATTTAATTTCTACCATGTTCTATTGAAAAACTTTAAAGAATAATTCTTTCAATAGAACTATATTAGTTGGGGAGTTATCCCTCACACCTAATAACTACTATATACATTGGTAAGATGCATTAGAAGAAACGTGAATACACTATTCTAAAAATAATTATTGAAGCATTGGCAAGTATTGTTAAAAAATAGACAAGAATGGTCCATTTAAATATTCATGGCATATCTATTATTTCTAAATTAACTAGTCTTTTGTAGGATCTAAAGATACATGTACTTCTTTTGAAGTTCTTGTATTGAGCTACTTATTTCCATCCATTATAACTATCAATGCTAGTTCATGAATACAATCTATCGATACATCATGATCATTACTACATGATCATTATGCTTATGGGTAAAAGTACTATTTTGGTGCATAAAAGATTTTAGATCCATTTGTTGTATAGATTCAATATTCTTCTTATGGGAATAATTCAATCAAGTTATCTACCATTGGTTCTTGCATTTCTAGTTGTGTTGGGAAGAGAAGCAATTTATCCATTGCAAAGCTGAAGTTTTCTAATTAAAGGATTTAAGAAAGAAAGCTTTATTTTACAAGAAAAAAGTAAAATTTTATTTGTTGACACAAGCTACTAATGATCCAGATGTGTTTGTCCTTATTTCAAAACTTTAATAATATTTATTTAAAACATGTTTATTTTGTGTCTATATTGCATCTTTTAAAATGAACTCTTTATCTCATATCCTATCTTCAAGAGTAAAGAACACAAACTAATAAAACTATTACAAAACATGGATTATTTATAAATATTAAAATATGTTTAGCTCCACACAGCATGAGCATCAAAAGGACAAAATAAAATAGGAAGTCTTAACTCCTTTTCAAAATTATGAGGCTTAGATGCCCTCTAAAAATAATTAACTTATAATAAGATAGAATAAGATAAATAATTTTTAAAATTTTATTATAAACTAAATGGTTAAATCATATTCTAAATATTATTATTATTGTAAATGAATTTAAATATAGAAGTATAGAATAAAAACATATAAAATAGATCTCTTTAAAAAAGAATTCAAGATAAAAATTAGAGATCTAATTAAGTATGATGCAATACATTGATATTGAGGAATTTAAACTCAACATAGTTAAAAAAAAATTGATCTTCATCTCAATGTTTTAAAAGGCATATATACAACATAGTTAAAAAAAAATTGATCTTCATCTCAATGTTTTAAAAGGCATATATACAACATAGTTAAAAAAAAATTGATCTTCATCTCAATGTTTTAAAAGGCATATATACAACATAGTTAAAAAAAAATTGATCTTCATCTCAATGTTTTAAAAGGCATATATACAACATAGTTAAAAAAAAATTGATCTTCATCTCAATGTTTTAAAAGGCATATATACAACATAGTTAAAAAAAAATTGATCTTCATCTCAATGTTTTAAAAGGCATATATACAACATGTTATTCAATAAAATCAAAAAATTTAAAATAAGAAAAACAATACATGGTCAAAATATTAAAGAAATCCTAATAGATCAAACTAATTCACCAACAACCATAAATAAGAATCAATATTGGATCTACCAATACCCTTAGAATTAAAGATGCAATTAATAACTCTAAAATTGAAGCAAGAGTGATCCAAGAGATTCTTAAAGTTTGTCATTATAGGTGTCAATAAGGAAGGCTAAGAAAATACACTTGAGTAGGCTAGATTCAATCTTAAGAAAATCTTGAAAATTGATATGAATAAGACTTACAAGTTGAGAGAATAGTTGAGATAAATAAAAATAAGCAAAGACTAATTTGAATTAAGGTGATAAATTTAACATTTATAATTGATTTCTAAAATTACCTAATTTGGAAGGTGTGAGTATTTTTCATTAATAAATACCTAATACCTAAATATCAAGATAAAATATGAAAAAAGGGTCAAAATTTAAATAAGCTACCAAGAGAAATGATAAAATTATTTACAATCAAAATAGAAAATATATTATAATAGAAGAAATAGTTGATTTCCATAGATGAGGATTCTTTATTTTTGACAAGGATTATCATAGAGAAGGTTTACAATATAGTTGGGTCTTAGCCAATATAGATATTATCTTTTTAACAAGTATATAAGAAGATGATAAATGTAGGCCTCTTAAAATTTATGCATTTGAATTAAATTCTCTTTGAAATAAAAGAGAAGATTATAAAGGGTCATGTGAAAGTGCATGCAAATGTAAGTCAATTTTGAATAACTATTTTATGATAGTAAATAAAAATTCCAACCATAGTATACTTATCTTAAATTTAAGTTCAATTTTTAATGTATATTTTTACCTAATAATTTTATTTTTATAAATATAGAAATAAATAGTAAATTTTGATCCAAGGAGCGGGAGACCTCCCACTCTGAGCATAAGGTTATCTTTTCAAATTCATGCTCCCTCCATGGCTCCTTCCAAGGATTTTTGGGTGGATCTCCTATTTTTCTAGGCCTGTCAGGCCTTTCCAGTCTCAGCTTGGTGCCTGGAGTGTTGTTCTAGGACCTTCTCTCCATTTTTCTTAGTTGTTTCAAAAAGGGTTTTCTTGGTGTTCCTGCTTTGCGGTGCTACTTGGCCAAATAATCTTAGGTTTTCTTTGACATGGGTTATTTGGAGGGCTTTTTTTATTGTTTTTTTTAGGAAGTGGGCCGATGGTGCTCTCCTCTATGGTTTTTCTTTTGGCCTTAGGAGGGGGCCATGCAGTTTCTGGTCCGTAGGGGTGGCTCTCTATTCTTTCTTGAGCCTTGCTTCATTTTGGGGTGGGCTTCTATTCTCTCATTCTACTATTGCCTAGAGGGTATTTCTCTGTGTTTCTTTTTGGTCTTTGGGAGGAGACCATGGTTTTATTGCCCACAAATGAGAGGCTCTTGCGGTTTACCCTAGTTTAGGGTTTTAGTGGTAATTCTGATTTAGGGGTTTCTCAATGGTTCTCTTCTATTCATTCTTCTTGTCTTGGAGGGATAACCCTATGCTATATCATGTTGTAGAAGGTTTCTGCTAGTTTCTTATTATTCCATGGTGAGGTTGGCCTTCTTGCATATTTGTTTATGTTTATTTTGATGGATCTTCTTATAGTTTGTTCTAATCTTGAGGGATATCGTGTGTTGATTGTTTATTGTAGTGAAGGGCTTCCTAAAATCTAATATCATGTATGATCTACTTCATGGATCAGGGGTATTATTTCTTGGCCAAGATTTTCTAGATCTAGTTGTGCATCACCTTCTCTACAGGATGACCTTACAACCTGTGGTTGGATTCTTGTAGATCTGCTAGTGTTTATTTTTATGAACCTGCCTACATTTTTTTGTCTTGGGGGAGATCATGTGTTGATTGTTTATTACAATGGAGGGCTTCCTAAAATATAACACCATATATGAACTACTTCACAGTTTGGGAGCATTATTTCTTGGCAAGGTTTTTCTAGATCTGTTTGTGCATCACTTTCTCTACATGATGACCTTGTAGCCTATAGATCCTTTCTTGGGTTGTTTCATTTACAGGCCTCCAAATACCCAATGTGGGTTATCTTTGGATCCTATATTTTTCTTACTTTGATTAGCTCAGTGTTGGTCTTTCTATGTTCTAGTGGGTAGACCTGTGAATTGTTTGCTCTCTGCTCTAGATTATTTGGTTTTCTCCTAGGTGGGAAAACATTTTTCAAATTTTATTGTACGGGATTGTTAGGTTTTCTCTTGGGCAGAAAAATCTTTTTCAAATTTTAGTGTACGAGACTATTTGGTTTTCTCTTGGGTGGGAAAACATTTTTCAAATTTTAGAGTACAAGGAAGCCTATCTCCATGGTTGTGAGGTTTTACTTTGATGGGAATACTTATTTCAATTTGTATGGGGTGTTTCCTGGTGTGTCGAGAAACTTGCTTTTCATTTTTGTTCCTATCTAGAGATGGTTCTAAGGAGATCATCTCTAGGTGTCTTATTTAGGTATCATCTCCCTATTTTTTGGAGGTTGTTTCTTTTGTTTTTTCCTCATTGTAAAAGGTTACGTGATCCTTTCAAAACTCCTTTTACCAATAAAAAAATAAATAAATAGTAAATTCCTTTTTAAATTATAAATAATGATACATAAAAATAAAAATATTTAGTTCAAATTATATTTTTGAGTAGTTCTAATGTTCGAGTAGCAAGCAAGAAAGCCATTCATTATCAAACACAATAAAAAATTTAATCCAATGTGATCAATTAAAACTCCAATAAAATTCTATAATTTTTTCAAACTTCTAAAGAACACATAATTAAATATTTTTTATGAATAATTAATAAAATTTAGTTATAATCATGAATTAATTATATATGCAATAGATAAAATATTGGTTAGCTTTCAAGGTTTGACTTCCATCCACAAAAAATGCTTATAATATTATAATATTTCATTGCTTTGTTCTTGCTTATCAACATAATAAAAATCTTGAATATTATCATTGGTATTGAACTTGACTTAAACCATAGATGATATCTCCTAATACTCAATATGGTCTACCTATAACAATAAATCCCCTTGAAGTAATAACAAATAATAAAGATAATCCTCAACTTAAAATACCATAAATTTATTTGAAACACTACCTTCATAATATAATAAACCAGATCATGATAACCTATCATTGCTTTGAGATCTTTATAATATTTTTATAATAAAATTTTTGGTTGTGTTCAAAGAAATACATATTGGGGGTTGCAAGAGAAAACTAGGGCATCAGTTGGATAGACGAAGTGCTTTATGGTTGTTGTGGGATTTAAGATAAGATTGTTCCCCTAGGAGGGTCCAATAGGGACACCTTCATATCCTCTTTTAGAGAGAACAAGTTTTGTTGCAGATTTGTTAAAGAAAAAAACTCCAGAAAATACTGAAGAAGCATAAAAAACTGCATTAAAAATACTATTTATAGTTCCTGGAACAAGATCAACATTTCAAAGAGTTAATGGATGCTTGCCACAATCAGAATCAAGGCCAAATATTATCATTGATCAAAGGATGGTAGAATAAATAGCCTTGTATAGATTTAATCACGATCTAATCTATAAATTCATGGGTATTCTCCCTATCCTAATTTTTTTGCATTCTTGGGTTTGACAAAATTGGGAACCTCTTGGTGAGTATTCTTTGTGGTTTATTAGTTATGGATATTTTATTGTCATTTTTTCCTCACTTGTCGATAGAAATAGGGCTTTCAAATCAAAAAAAGATGAATCATGATCCAATAGGATTATTTGTTCAACCCTAGAGAGTGGAATCTGATCCCCGAACTGAACCTACTACTATCCCAGTTTGGATCCATTTGTATGCACTTCCAATGGAGTTTTGGAGTGAGTAGGTATTAGAAATCATCGGTAATTCCATTGGAATATATTTGGGTGTTTCTGTTGGAAATATTAAGTTGTCATTGATGTCAAAGGTAAAAATATCTTCAAGGATAAAATCAAAGGCATAAATATCTTCAAGGATAAAATGTTGAAGGACAAGGTAAATATCTTCAAGGTGATTTAATGTTGTCAAAGCAAAAGTGATAATATTCAATAAGGAGGTTTATATTTAAATCAAAGGATTTAAATATAGTGTAAAAGTTTAAATATTTAAAATTTAAATATTTAAATGTTTTAAAATTCAAATGATGGACGACCTTCTTAAAAGCACCATGCAAAAATATGATGGGCCGACCATGCAAAAGGTTGAAAATTCAAATATTCAAAATTTTGGGCCGACTTTGTTGGGCACATGAAAAAATATATAAATGGAAGACCCTAAGTTCACTTTGGTAAATCTATTGAGTGAAGAGCATCGAAGGAAGCAACGAGGAGGAAGGAGAACAGCATAGGTTTTTGGTAGCATTACAAAAAAAAGAAAGATTGAAATATTATGTGTTTGCGCATTTAGTTCCATCCACTGGGGTAGCCTAGTCAGTTACCTTGCTTGTGTGGAACACTATGTTGCAGGAGGTTAAGGTATCAAATCCCTTAAACATCGTATTGTTAAAGTGTTAAAGATAAAGATACGAATAATATTAAATATTATTTTTGTGCCTTCAGTTCTATCCATTGGGGTAGCTCACATAGTATCCTAGCCTGTGTGGAAGTGCTATTGTGTAGGAGGTTTAGGGATCGAATCCCTTCGATGTAATTTTTCTAAAATGAAGATAAAGCACAAAAGGAAATAAATATTATTTTGTGTTGGTTAGTTGCATGTGTTATGGCAGCACGGGTGGTCACAAGTGCTTGTGAAGGCACTGTACTCCTATAAGACAGGGGATCGAATTTCGTCGTGGTTGTGTAATATTTGGAAAGCTCATGCAAAATAAGATCATCATCATTGAGGTAGATCTAGAGGTTTTGGAGCAGGTTTGAGAAGGTTTTATGAATAGTTTTGGAGTAGGTTTTGGAGAAAATTTGAGAAGGTTTTGGAGCAAATTTGAGAAGGTTTTGGAGCAAATTTGAGCAAGTTTTATGAGCAAGTTTGTGAGTATGATTTGAGGATAGAATTGAATAGAGGATTTTGGTGTCTCCTGTGTATTGGAGTCCATGAACCAGAGTAGAGGGGTATCCTATGGATTGGAGTCCATAAACCAGAGTAGAGGGGATTGGTGTCTCCTATGGATTGGAATCCATGAACCAGAGTAGATGGGATTGGTGTTTCCTGTAGATTAGAGTCCACGAACAAGAGTATAGGGGATTGGTGTATCTTGTGGATTGAAGTCCATGAACCAGAGCAGAGGGGATTGGTGTCTCCTATGGATTGGAGTCTATGAACCATAGCAAAAGGGATTTGCGTCTCCTGTGGATTGGTTTCTACAAACTTGAGAGGGGATAGATGTCTCATGTGGGTAGGTGCCCATGAACTTATGAGAGGGGATAGGTGTATCCTATGGATTGGTGTCCATGAACATTGTAATAGAGGATTGGTATCTCTTGTGAATTGGAGCTCACAAAATTTATTGAAGAAATATATAAGCAATATTTCTTTGTGTATGTAGCCCATATTGGGTGAACCACGTTAAATCTGTCTTTTATGTGTGTGGTGATTTGTGCATTGTTTCATTATTGTAATTGATAATATTTGAAGTTATTGCTTTGGAAAGAAAAATAAAATTTTTATCTTATACTTTCACCCTCCTCTCAGTATAATATTATGTTCTTCATTTGGTATCAAAGTGGATTCCTTCATAAAATCCTAACATATTTAAGGAAGATCTTACAGGAACACAAATGACACATCAAGAAGGGTTTTCATCAAATAGAGCTCCATTGTTTGATGGGACTAACTATACTTTATGGAGTGTGAGGATGCAAACTTATTTGTTGGCACATGGTTACGATATATGGCAATCTATTATGGATGGGTTCACAACACCTACAACTCCTCCCACATATGCAAATGGTAAGAAACCATATAAAAATAATTCCAGGGCAATGAATGCAATATTAAGTGGATTATGTGAATTAGAGTTTGTGAAATTCATGCAATGCACTTCAGCAAAAGAAATATGGGACAAGTTACAAAGAACATATGAAGAAGACGACAAGGTTAAAATGGTAAAACTTCAAACCCATAAGAGAAAGTTTGAAGACTTGAAGATGAAATATGAAGAAGATATTGCTAAGTATATACTCTGATTTGATGAGGTTGTCAACACCATTTGTGGACTTGGAGAAAGTATTGAAGACTCTAAGATTGTTCAAAAAAATTTAAGGTCACTTCCCATGAGGTTTGATGTAAATGTTTCAGCAATTGAGGAAATGAAGGATCTCAAAACTTTGAGTATGGATGAGCTACATGGGATTCTCGTAGCCTATGATATGAGGACATAAAAATATAAAACATCCAAATGAGAGGTAGTATTCAAAGCTTCAAATAAGGCAAATAATAAAGAACCAGAATCAAGTGAAGAATCAAGCAATGGAGAAGAAGCTAACTTTATGCGAATAAATAAAAAGGGTCCAAGAAAACACAAAGGTATGCAATGTGTGAAATTTTTTAACTATGGTAACTTTGATCACTATGCATCTGATTGTCCACAAGCTAGAAGTAGCAGTAGTGAAGAAGAAAAGAAATATGAGAAAAAGAAAGAAAGAAAATTTTATCATGAAAAAAAAACAGGCACTGTCAAGGAAAGCATGAGAAGAAGATCTTTCAAAGGCACAAGAAGATTTTTTATGTTGAAGAAGCAAGAAATTCTTCCATCAGCAGTGATGGAAGTCTCTCAAATAGTGAAAGAGAATAAATCATATTTTTAGCCATAGAAGAGAAATAAGATGCTCCTATTGTCAAAGACCAAGAAGAGAAAGATTCATAAAGTGAATAAGAAGCCATAGTTGACATTGAAGAGGAAATTATTATTGCTCTTAAAAAATTGAAGAGGGTTAGAAAGAAGAACTCGATATTAAAGGCTCAAATACAAGAGGATGAGAAAACAAAGGCAAAGCTTCTACAAGATATCACCGATCTAAAAGAAAAGGTTGAAGAGGTAAGGGGAATTGAAGAAGGTATGGCTGAATAGTTAAGGCAAAATAACTAGAGTGTGAAAGGCTAGAACATGAAGTTGTCATTCTAAGGAAGGGGATTGAAAATTTTAATGATAAGATATATAAATTTAGAAAAAAGTTCAAAAAACTTGGATGATATTATCAAAGCATAGAAATATTCATTTATTAAGACTAGACTTGGTTTTGAAAAAGGTCAAGAGAAAAAAAAGGGGAGTCAAGCTCAAAATAAATAGAAGCATCAAATAAAGTAATTGAAGAAGAGCCTAAGACCTATGCTGATATGTTGAAAAATGGAAGTATCAATGAGGAAGAAAATAACGCACCATCAAGGAACAGGGACCATCACAGGAACAACAATGAGATAACCATGTGGTAATATCCTCCAAGGCAATCAAATAGGTTTCAACATTTCTTTCATGGTTATTGCTTCTCATGTAACCATTTTGGTCATAAAGCTATAAATTGCAGGATCAATACTATGAAATATTTTGGCTTCACCAAGAGGAATTTCAATTCATTTGCACCTCCTATGTACTACAATATCATTTGTTACAAATGTAACAATTTTGGGCATACAACTAGATGATGTAGAACAATGTTCCCTAAATTTTTGAAGTCAAGAAAAAATGAGAATGGTCAAAAAGTTCAAAAGGGTATGATCTCCAAAGTTTGGAGAAAGAAAATGAAACGAGAAGAGGAGCATATCAATTTGGGAGTTTCACTCCCATATCATAATTGAAGTCTCAAAGAAGAGCATGGAGTGGGGGGCATTGTCAAGTGTCTTATCTTACAAACCCCAAGGAGCATTTGCCTTTAATGTCAAAGGGGGAGAGTTTTTAGTAAGGGGGAACAACTCGTCAAGGGGAGCAGCTTGTGATCCTGTTCAATAAAGTTCAATTTCATTATAGGGTTGTCATCAATGACAAAGGGGGCGATTGTTGGAAATATTAAGTTGCCATTGATGTCAAAGGTAAAAATATATTCAAGGATAAAATCCAAGGCAGAAATATCTTCAAGGATAAAATGTTGAAGTACAAGGTAAATATCTTCAAGGTGATTTAATGTTGTCAAAGCAAAAGTGATAATATTCAAGGAGGTTTATGTTTAAATCAAAGTATTTAAATATAGTGTAAAGGTTAAAATATTTAAAATTTAAATATTTAAATGTTTTAAAATTCAAACGATGGATGACCTTCTTAAAAGCACCATGCAAAAATATGATGGGTCGACCATGCAAAAGGTTGAAAATTCAAATAAAATTTTGGGATGACTTCATTGGGTGCATGAAAAAATATATAAATGGAAGACCCTAAGTTCACTTTGGTGCATGCAATAAAACTCGAATAAATCTATTGAGTGAAGAACACTGAAGGAAGCAGCGAGAAGAAGCAGGAAGGAGAAGAGCACAGGTTTTTGGCAGCATCACACCAGAAAGAAGGATTTTAATATTGTGTGTTTGCACCTTTAGTTCCATCCGCTGGGGTAGCCTAGTTGGTTACCTTGCTTGCATGGAACGTTGTGTTGCAGGAGGTTAAGGGATCAAATCCATTAGACATTGTTTTGCTGAAGTGTTGAAGATAAAGATACAAAGAATTTAAATATTATTTTTGTACCTTCAGTTCCATCCACTGGGGTAGCCCAAACGGTCGCCTAGCTTGTGTGGAAGTGTTGTTGTGCAGGATGTTAAGGGATCGAATCCCTTCAATGTCATTTTTTTGAAGTGAAGATAAAGCACCAAAGGAAATAAATATTATTTTGCACTGGTTAGTTTCATGTGCTATGGCAGTATAGGTGGTCACGAGCACTTGTGAAGGCACTACACTCCTATATGATAGGGGATCGAATCTCGTCGTGGTTGTGCAATATTTGGAAAGCTCATGCAAAAGAATATCATCATCATTGAGGTAGATCTAGAGGTTTTGGAGCAAATTTGAGCAGGTTTTATGAATAGGTTTTGGAGCATATTTGAGAAGGTTTTTTAGCAAGTTTTGGAGAAGATTTGAGAAGGTTTTGTGAGTAGGTTTTGGAGAAAATTTGAACAAGTTTTGTGACCAGGTTTGTGAGCAATATTTGAGGACATACTTGAGAAGAGGATATTGGTGTCTCCTATGGATTGAAGTCCATGAACCAGAGTAGAGGGGATTTATGTCTCCTATGGATTAGAGTCCATGAACCAGAACAAAGGAGATTGGTGTCTCCTGTGGATTGGATTTCACAAACCAGATCAGAGGGGATTGGTGTATCCTATAGATTAGAGTCCATGAACTAGAGTAGAGGATATTGGTGTCTTCTCTAGATTGGAGTCCAAAAACTAGAGTAGAGGGGATTGGTGTCTCCTGTGGATTGAAGTCCATGAACCATAGCAAAAGGGATTGGTGTCTCTTGTGGATTAGTGTCCATGAATTTGATAGGGGATAGGTGTATCCTGTGAGTAGGTGCCCACAAACTTGTGAGAGGGGACATGTGTCTCCTGTGGATTGGTATCCACGAACATTGTACTAGGGGATTGGTATCTCCTGTGAATTGAAGCTCATTAAATTTATTGAAGAAATATATAAGCAATATTTCTCCATGGATGTAGCCCATATTGGGTGAACCACATTAAATTTGTGTCTCTTATGTATGTGGTGATTTGTGCATTGTTTCATTATTGCAATTGATAATATTTGAAGTTATTGCTTTGGAAATAAAAGTAAAAGTTTTATCTTATACTTTTCACCCCCCTCTCAGTATAAGCTTGTGTTATTTAGTTTCTAGAGACACAATGTAAGAAAACACAATATTTTATACTAGATTATACATGGAAATGGATATCAACCTACCTTTGTCAATAGAGGTTGAACTTAAAATTTTAGGCATCTCTTGGATTCAGCAACTAGATTATGAGGTGTTTCCCTTCATATGTAGATTTTACCATAAATATGGGCATTTGTATTGGTCCTACCCAAACAATATGAACATAAAAATGGAGGCTCCTCTAGGAATGTCAAATTTTCCTAAGGATAATTCAACAATAAATAAAGAAAAAACCAATATTTCTTAGGATGGAGAAGCACAAGGAGAAGGTTTGAATAGCCCAAAAGAAGGAGAAGGTAAAAGAAAAAACTTGGCAAAGAGAAAACTCAACTCAAGCCCTCAAATAGGAATGAGATATTCAAGACACTAGTGGACCAGGAAGAAGAACAATTCATGTAAGGATTTTATGGGAATAATGAAAGCAATAACAACCATGTTTAAGCCCCCCTTTCACCTCCTCCTATCCTATAGCAGGTAACAGAGTGCAGTGAGTTACCATAATAAGATATTTTAGGGGTATTGATAGTGCATAACCAAGAGCAACCAATAATTAAGGATGTCATCATGGGTATAGCAGAAAATAATAGAGAAAATTCAACTCTGGGGATAACTCAAGTGGAAAAGATATCAAACAATATTAGATCTCAAGGAGTAGGTAGAAAATCAAATAAGGAATTGATAGCAGTTCAAAGAGACAAAATGATCACTAGGATATTGGTGAGGCCAATAGACTCTTACTAGTCTCAAGGTAACCAATGATTATACAATAATAAAATATTAGGGATTTAAATAGTAGAACCCATCAATCTATTGTTCGAAGAATCTTCAAAAAAAAGTAAAACATATTTTTTTCTTATCCAAGAGACTAAAATGTCATTGGATCTTATGTGTAAAACAACAAATAGACTTTAGATGGGTTTTGGTCATATATAAGTGGCTACCCAAGGGGTCTCAGGGGGGATAGTTGCCATTTGGAACTCTCTTGAATGGATGGCAATAGAACATATAGCTTGGAGAGGTGTCCTCACATCATAGGAAAAATGTAACAGCTACGTAGGTTTTAATAACAAATTTTTATGGGGCTCAAAACCTAGATGGTCACATTCATTAATGGAAAGCGGTGCATAATATGAGAGTCTTAAGGGAGTAGTTAGACTGGATTTTTATTGGGAATTTTAACGCTAAATTATCATCTAGAGACCAAGAAGGGGGAACCTTAATTCTGGATCCAGGGAATCGAATTATGATTGCCCAAGTCCATGCATTATACTTGGTGGATATTAAATGTCCTGGAACCAACTATACTTGGACTAATAAGAGGAGGGAGCCACATAGCAAGAAGGTGAAGTTAGATAGTTTTTTGTTTCAGAGGAGGCATTTGTGAAATGGAATCTAAAATTTTAGATTTTCAAGGGTCCAATTTTGTATCTTTTCCCTATTTTGTTGGAAGGGGATATTAAGATAGGATAGCATCATAAAACATTCAAATTTAAAAATTATTGGTTACAAAAAGAGGAACTTCGAAATAAAATTCGATAGTGGTGGGAAGAGGGATGTCCGGCATATGGCACAACAATGTTTAGATTCTACAAACAACTTCATTATGTCAAGGATCAACTAAAACAATGAAGGTAAGCTAACAAGAAAAACTTCTAGGTCCAAAGAGCTCCATTGGTGGCCAGATGGTATAAGGTTCAAAAAACTTTAAGGAAGGAACAATTATAGAGCAACTCAAAGAAGAGGATGATGCATTGCATAAACTGGTTGAGGACATTGACAACCAAGAGGATATCTACTGGAAACAAAGAGCAAGAACCACTTGGTTATTAGAAGGTGACAAAAACACCAAATTTTTCCATTGGATTGCTTGTGCTAGGAGATAGACGAATAAGATGGAAGCTCTTTAGGATGAGAATGGACACTCCTTTGATACAATCCTAGGTATGCATTTCCATTTAATCGATAATTTTGTTAAATTGTTTAAGAAAAGTATGGTGTAAGATGAAGATGCTCAAAAATAAGTTATTGTTGTTATACCCTCTATTATCTTTGAAGAAGAATTGGGTTCTACTTAAACCCACTGATAGGGCGGAATTGAAGAAAGTAGTATTTGGAATGAGTACTATAAAAACACTAGGTCCAAATGGCTTTCCAATTGAGTTTTTTTAGACCTTTTGGGACAACTTGGAGGAGGATGTAATGGTTGTTATAGAGGAGTCCAAAGGTAGTAAAATAATGCTTAAAGCATTAAATCATACATTCATTGCCTTAATTCTAAAATGGGAGGAGGGGGTACATATTTTAGATTACAAACCTATTGTCTTATGCAATGTCATATATAAAATAATCACAAAGGTAATGGTTGAGTAGCTAAAACCTCTCCTACATAGCATTATCTCCTCGAAGGAAGGGGGTTTGTAGAGAGCAGGTAGATCTTATATGGTGTGGTTCTAGCTTAGGAGGTAATCCACTCAATGCAAAAATCTATCAATAGGGAATGTTCATAAAATTGGATATTTCAAAGGCTTATGATAGGGTGGAGTGGAGCTTCTTGTCAAGGATTATGGCAGCTTTCATTTTCTCTCAATATTGGATAGAATGGGTCATGAGTTGTGTTTCTACTCCGACATACTCAGTGTTAATCAAAGGCCTTCCCTTGTAACCATTTGGAGCTACTTGAGGCCTTCATCAATAATATCTATGTTCCCCTTATCATTTTCTCATATTGGCTAAAGGCTTGGGTAGACTCATCTTGAGGAGAAGATAAAATATTTACTAATAGGTATCAAGGTGGGTGAGGAAGTTTTGAATCACAATTTGTGGATGACACAGGATTGGTGGGAGTGGCCAAATTCAAGTAAGCAAGAATAATTAGATATACTCTTAATTTTTACCTTAGGGCCACAAACCAAGTCATCAATGATAAAAAAATCAAAGTGATATTTTTCAATCTTGATCGAAAGCTTTATGATATATTTTTAGAGATCTTGGGATTCATGAGAACTTCTCTCCTAGTGGTATATTTGGGGGTCCCTTTGATTTAAAATTTTTAAAATAGATATATAGAGGAATATTTTGGATTGTATCAAAGAAATAATTAATCATTGGTCTCATAAATGGTTAAGCTATGGGGGGGGTAGATTAACTTTTTGCATTCAGTCATTCAGGACATGTCAATTTATAAATTTTCTATCCTTGTTGCCATGTCAATTTATTAATTTTCTACACAATGAAGTATGGATATAATCAGATCCTTCTAGAACCTCCTTGTCATGCATATCAAGTTGAGGATGAAGAAATATTTGGCAATCCAAGGGTTGGTCGAAAGTAAACTTCTTTGTTTGGAAGCTCATGCATAATGGAATTATTACTTTTGATAATATGATATGTAGGTGAATCATTGGTCCATATCAATGTGTTTTATACTACAAATGTGATGAAACATATGACCACTTTATGTTTGAGTGCCCATTTGCACGCCAGATCTAGGAGCGATGGATTTTATATTATAAAATTCAAGCCAATGGTGATTTGAATCGAATTAATATTTGAGAAATATGGAAGAGGGTAGATTTAAATCTAAAGATATTTTTATTGTTTGGAAGCTTGTATTAAACTTCATTTTGTGGCAAGTGTGGTTGGAAAGAAATGGCAAATTTTTTAGAGAAACCTTTTCGTCCTTAGATAGTGTTTGGCAGGTCATTTGGAGCAAAGTCACGGAAATTGTGGTAGTATATGCTAAAGAGGAAACTTAAGCTAATATAAGGATTATGGATAAGTAAGTTGAATCGGAATAGGGGTAGGACAAAGCTAGTTAGAAACCACCCCTAGAAGGTTGGATTAAAATTAATACTAATGGAGCTACAAAAGGAAATTTGAGTAGAGTTGGGATTAAAGTGGTCTACAAGAACCATGTTTGGACAATGTTCTATTGGGAACTATAGGACTTAGGAAGGGCAACAAATAATGAAGCAGAAGCCTTAACTATAAAATCTTCTTCTATCTTAGAAAGAAGACAAGGTTACAGGAGGATAATACTAGAAATAGATTCTCAAATATTGGTAGGATCTCTGGATTGCATGACGAACTTTACTTTGAATACATAGAGGTCGAGGATTCTTGTCACCCAAATTAAAGAATTGTGGAGGAAATTAGATGATGTGAGATATAAGTAAAGTGACAAACTTCTTGGCTAATATGGATACTAAGAAGGAGGTAGGGTTTCAGTGGCACAGTAACATGGCTATTGAGGATGAGAGGATTAGGTAGGTTGGTGAGCAAATCCAATGTTTAGCTAATTTGGACAACTATTGTAAAAATATGGTTTAGGAGATTTGGCTCCAATGCAGATCGTCTTTTACTGATGTAAACAAGTGGACATCCCTTGTAGAAATATGGTTTAGGAGATCTTGCTCCAATGTAGATCTTATTTTAATGTTATAAACAAGTGCTCTTGTCATCTAAGGTTGGGAGGAGTCTCATCCCAACTTGTAAATGATCTTATTTTAATATAAAATTTTCAAATTATTTTTCAAAAAGAAATAAATTCATACTCAATTTTTTTCATCATATACTATTGTAAAAGTAGTCCTTAATGTGAATTTGACTTGGATTTTTAAAAAATAATTTCATTTTTTTAAGTTAAAATAATATAAAGAGAATCAAATTACATTAGTTCAACTTGATAAATTCTTCAATTAAGGAAGAGACAGGTTTGAATCTTGCCAAACAATACTTGCATAATTGTTAAGTTGTTATAATTCCACTATGTGGTCTTCTATAACATGGATATAGCCTATTTCAATCTTGTATAGCTAATTTTAAGAAGAAAATATATAAAGGGCATATATCAAAATAGTTCATATTTACTCAACTAAAAGAAACATTTGTTTATTTAAAAACCTTTTGAATCAATGAATGATTCTTATATAAAAATAGACACTCATTGTAAATTAATTTAATAAATTGTAATCCATACCTTAAATATCTATATATACCCAACAACTTCAAATGATATGACTTGGGAGAATTTGTTGAGTGACATTGAAAAAAGAAACAAATGTTAGAACGGTTATTTTTTTTATTGGGAAAAGCATATCTTACTAGCCATGGAAAATAGTTAAACAAATTCAGATCTAATAAATCATAAATATTTTTAATATTAAATCAAAACTTTATATTTTTTTGTTGAATCTAGTTGATCACCTATTAATATGATGCCAAGTACTACTAAGTATGTATAAATATGAGCTAATCTTATCTAAGAACACACAAAATCCTTGTGATATTACAACGATAAGTTCTAACTAAGAGGATGAAAAATGATCTAATAAATGGGTAAAATGCTTAAACATCCATGAATTAATATGGGTTTGAGTCTCTATTACTTTTTTCAATCCCCAAGAAGGAGGAAAAAAGAAAAATAAAATTTAAAACATGAAGACATTTATTTTCGATTTTCTTTCAAATTAATTTCCATACATAATATATGTGGAAATGACAATTATTTTATTATTCATAAAAATAAATATTGTTGCTTAGTATTTCACAACCAATATATGATATAAATATTGATAATCTATTCCATTTTAATTCTAATATATATCCTTGATACTATATAATGTTTATTCTTAAGTTGTTCATTTACATAGTAGTTATAATTTTTGTTTCTATAAAAATATTTGGATTTCTCTCAAATGATCCAAAATGGAATCATAGATATAAAGGATAGTGAAAAAGGGTCTATAGGTCAAAAATATTATATTTCACAATAGTTTTTAGAAATGAATAGAATCAAACATTACCCAATATTTTTTGTCAAAAGAAATACACAACATGTGAAAGAAACACAATATATGATAGGGTGTTTGTAGACATGAAAATAGATTCACTCAAAGAGAATAAAAATTACACTAGAACCAATATAGAAATTATCAATGAGAAGGGATATTTATAGCCAAGTACCTAATACCTTTAGTTCAAGGTTATGAGACTAACCCTCAAGGATAAAGTATTAAAAATTTACAAAAATACCCTTTTTAAGGTTTACATGGATCCCAAGGGAAAATATAACAAATAGTTCATCATGGCCTTAAGAGAAGCTTAAACACTACATATTTTAACATCCCTCCTTAAGATAAATGATGGATATGGAGAGAGACCCTTATATTGGATCCCCCCTTAAAGAAAACTTTTTTACTCTAAGAATCTCTTGCACACACACAAAGGTGACCTCAAGCATGATCTTGGTCACAATACCTATTGTATACCTTGATAAAGGAAAAAATACTAGATCTAACATTCCATGAGCATAAATTCATTACACAAAATATATTAATATCTCAATGTGCTTCATCAACTAATGAAATATAGGATTGCAGATAATTTGAATGGTACTTTGATTATTACAGCAAAGGAAAATTAGAGAACTCTAAGGAATGCCAATATCCTCCAAAAATATTAACATCCATGTAATATGCTTGGATACCTCATTGGCATCATAATATTTAGCTTCTATGGAAGATTGAAAAATGGTGGATTAGCATCTAGAACACCATGAAATCGACCAGATTCCAAGTAGAACACATAAAATGTGTTGGACCATCAGTCATCCAAATAATCTACTCAATCAATATTTGAAAAAATATCAAAATTAGAGGTGAAACAAAAGAGTAGTCAATTCCCTAATGTGTCCCTTTTATGTAACTAAATTTATATGTAGTTGTTTAGTGACTCTCCCAAGAATCTTGCATGTACTTGGAATAGTATCTAATGACAAAGGCTATATTCTATCTAGTGTGACTGAGATAGATAATAACTCCTACAAGAGACTAGTATAGCATAGCATCAACCAAAGGTGTGGTTTAATAAGCCTATAATTTAAAACCTAAAGTAAAGGGGGTCCAAGTACACTTACATTCCATCCTTAACTACTAAAGAATATCCAAATAATATTTAGGCTAAGAAATGGTAATGCCAAAATGTAAATGATCGATTTGGATTCTCAAAAATGGTGCAAGATACCCAAATCTATCATCTAAAAGATGGAATGAATTCATGACTTCATCTCCTAAATTAGAGTAGTGGATTTTCCCATGATAAGGTCATTAACATACAACACAATCACCATAGTATCCTTATCATGATGTTTAATATAAACATCATGCTCAACCTCACATCGTTGAAATCTGCAATGAAGAAAAAATGTTTTTTTTCATACCAAGCCTCAGGAGCCTGCTTAATATCATATAAATATTAGGTCAAATGATATGATAATGGAATAGGGACCTCTAGATCAAATCCAAGTGGCTATTGTATGTAGATTTCCTCTTGAAGTTCTTTATGGAGAAAGTCACTCTTCATGTCCATCTAATGCACCTTTCATCCATAGAAAGCTATAATGGAAGGGATCATTTTGATAGAGTCCATCCTGACTATAGGTGCAAATGTTTTAGAGTAACCGATTGCCTCCTACTAAGATAAATCCTTGGCAATAAGGTATAACTTATGATTTTTAGCCTGACCATATGATGTATACTTGGTCTTATAGACCCGACATTCTTCCATATTAGAAGAACCAATTGCCATGTTTTGTTCTTCATCAATATCTCATATTCTACTACCATGGCATCTTACCATTTAGGCTTACCCTTAGTCTAAGAGTGAGTGATAGGATATTATGAATGGGTTACCTCTATAGCTCAAGGAGCCTTTCAATACCAAGGAATAGAATGAGTTGTGCATCCTTCAAAAGGTTCTTAACCCACTTAGGGTTGGGGCGTTCAAAATAAGCATGATTATCCTACACCATATCAACATCAAAAATAAAAATAGAAGAATCCAACTCATCACCACTCACCTCATAATTTATATCTAGAGCATTTAAATTGAACCATACCGCTCATCCTATCTAGCTTTAGGGGAATAGGTGATTGCCTAAGAAACTATGCATGATGAATTTAAATTTATAGACAATGAACCACTAGAAGAGGAAGATGCTATAATAGGGATATAACCATACAATTTTTTTAAAGAACCTATTGGATCTATAATACAAAGAAAATTAAAGGAATTAGAAGCTAAAATATTAGGAATATGAGCTAAAGGAGTACCTAGAACAACCCCATCAAATATTATTTCTCTCCTAATCAACACCTCATCCCTTTAATTATCATAGATATTATATGACTTTGAGACATTAGAATATCCCACAAATATACACTTACGGATCTAGGTACATCATTTTTTTGAAGATCCTTAGGTATGTGAGTCATGCTAAATACCTCTATGAATCTCTTAAGAAGTGTTATCCCTCAAAAACCCTAGTAGAAACCCTAGTAATAATATATCCTATATATGTGATTACCTCATCCTAAAACCTATGATCTAGTCCCTTGGCATGAATTATATAGCAAGTTATTTGCATGATTATGTTCTCATTATGCTACACCATTTTGTTTAGGAGTGTAGTGAACAATCCTCTAATATGATATTTTGTGAGTTGCTAAAAATATATGAAAATATGACTAGCATATGCTCCACCCCATCTATCCTTAGAAACTCAATCCTTTTGTCTAACTATTTTTCAAAAAGAGCTTTAAAAGTTTTGAACCTCTCAAACACTTCATCCTTGGTATGAATGGTATATATCCATACAAATTTATAAAAATAATCAATGAAAATAAGGAAGTATCTATTTTCTAAAATATAAGGTGTACCCATAGGTCCATAGATGTCACTATATATGATCTCCGAAGGATGATAATCCCTTATAGGAACTCCTTTCAGAAAGGTCTCCCTATGATGCTTTCCCAAACTACATCCCTCATAAACACCACCTAGAGGATATATCCATGTAATACCAAATCCATCTCATGCTAACTCATTTACCTCAAGGAACTATAATTGATATGTCCAAGCCTATGATGCCACTTCTAACTCTCATCATTAAAATGTGTTATCATTGTAACAAAGTTCTTCTTTCTAGAGTGGGTCTTTCACCCAACTTATACATATGATCAAATTCATCACAATATCCAAAATAAATAGTCCTAAACCTATTTTCTATATCCTTAATCACCCATCTATCCAGATAAAATTCTACTTTTTTATTTGTATGAGTAATGTGATAAATAAGCAAAATGTAGGAACAACATTGAGAATATAATTTACCTCATCAAATAATAAAAATCCAAACATTATGTCTCCACTTCCAACTACCTACAATGAAGAGCTATCCCCAATCACAATATATTCTCTTGTATAAGTCGTGTTATAGCATTAATGAAAGTGCTTGAACTTTATCATATGTCTAATTGCGCCTTAATAAACTACCTTGTCATTTGAGGAGGTGGATTTCTAATTTGTATAATGGACTACAACATGAGACTATGAGGTTTATCCTTCAAATTCTTCCTCACCTTGATCATAGATGAGAGTAGCATCAACACCCCATTTTCTTGTTGCTTCTTCTAACTTCTTGATTTGAAGCCTATAAAATTTTGCCTTATGTCCTTTCTTACAAAACTCATAAGTGGATTTCTTGAAGGGATTTTTAGATGTTTTTCATTTTTTTGGCCTGATAAAAACTAGAGTGGTCTTTACATTTCTTTTTCCTAGATTGATGCTACAAGAAATAATTAAATACCTTATCAATAGGTGGTTCAAGAGAGTCTATGAAATACACCTATAGTATTTCAAATACCACAATAACTATCTCATTTATTTCTAACACATTGTTGAACATAATATTGAGCAACTTTGTGTTCCTCTCTTTATCCAATGCCTCCTATCCCTCCCTTATTTTCCTAGGAAGTCCTCTCATAATTAATACATCCTTATATAATTTATTGACTTGATTAATGTATTCCTCAATGATGTCAAATTAAACCATGGACAAATTTGTAAGCTTTGTCTCTAATTTTTTGATCTAAGTATAATCAATCCAATCACATTATCCCTAAAACATCTCAAGCAAAACCTTAGGATCAATGGTGCTACTTACATGGGTGTCATATACATTGTCCACATGGAGGGAAATAATACCATGGGATTTATCCTTCTTATCCCTCTATAACTACTTTATATATTTAGAATTAGTATCTCTAGGTTGATCATTCATAAACTTGAGAAAACCCTTTCTTCAAAATAGAGATTAATCTTAATTTCTCCATGTGTCATACTTTTGTCCACTCAACAAGGGCACATGGTGATCCATATTTTTGCAAAAAAATAAAAATATACAAGTAATTATAACCAGAACCAACACTAATGATAGAGATATATTAAAATATTATGTGAATTTAACAAAAAAAAATCTCAAATGCTTATCTATGCAAAATATATGACCCCTATAAGTTTAGCCATAAAATCATAATAATTTCCTCCAAAATATTTTAAATTTTTTAAAACATTTCAACACCTACAATGAATGTGAGGTCATTATATGTTGTAGCATGAGTGGTTGAGAGGGTGTTTATTATGCACTGGCTATGTAAGGTACCAATGAACCATGTTATACCACTTGGCATTGTCTAGTTCGATCTAAAATTTGTGTATCACCAATTGTGTTGTTGATTGTATGAGTTTCTTGTCAAGTTTGATGAGATGGTGGAATGTGATTGGTCAATCCCATTTTATAGGAAACAATTGACATATGGACTACCACATCAACCATTATATGGACAACCATGTTGGTACAACATAATATACCACATGTTGCTTTGAAGTGCATTCCACTCCAATGCCCTTAAAACCTATAACATATTAGCCTACATCATCATCTTACCCCAACTCACACATGTTGCCTTAGAATTTGTGCATCACCTACCAATTCATATGTACAAATTTCTATGTAAGATATAGAAACAGTCATGTGTTTTTTTCTAACTTTGTTCTACAAACCACCATACGCCATCTTGGGAATTATACCACCTTAGTTGTATGGACTTTCATATGGTATTCGTAAAATCCTATATAATTATTATAGAAAGAAAAAGGTGTCATGTCATTGGCTAGATCATCATCCACATCTTTAGGTAAATTCTCAAGGGTTCCATGTCATCACAATTAATATCACACATGCAAGTGTGAAGTATGTTGACATCATCAACAAAATATAGGGGGGTTAAAATTTTGGACCTCCCTTAGGCAATGACTTAACACCAAGGGTGATAGCCATCCTTCCAAGCACATGGATTGGGAGGGAAAGAAAAAATCAAATACTTTATGATATGCATATGTCATCATGATGTGAGTGTTCCTAATGGTCCCTATTATGGTCTCAAAGTCTCCCAGACACCTGTGATGGTGGCTTGACACACCTAAACACTCGTGCCTCACATTGAGTGACACAACAAGAAGCTTCATGAGCATTTTGAGCACTTATGAGGTAGCCTATTAAATTTTTCTAAGGAAGTAGGTTGATTACAAATCTTGTTGTTGGTACCACCTCTCAAAATTAAGGCTTGCTAGGTTGGATGGTTCCCTTCTTAATTAAACGACTAGTGGAGCTCCTCCAAATACATCTAAACAAATATTAATGAGGAAAATGGATGATAAGAAATGGGTGGTGAAAGAGCACAACCATTGAAGATAATTTTCCTCCTTTGTAGGAGCTTTATGGTGGCCTCCTACCTATGCTTGGATGCTTAAAGATGTGATAATGCCCCATTGAAATATTTTCTTGAGAACTTGAATTCTTGTTAAGTGCTTGAGAGAAGCTTGATTGAAAAACAAGAGATCCAAGAGCCTAAAGAAAAACCAATAGAGTTTTTATACTTGAGAATTCTTGATGGAGAGGCTATCCCAAGGGTCCAATTTATAATTTTTTCATGGCTTTGGAAAAGAGGGAAAAAAATTAAATTTTAAATTGAGAGAGAGAGAGAGAATGGCTTTTTCCAATTATGGCTTTATTTTTTGCATGGGTAAATATTGATGTTGGATGCTAATGTTACACAGTGGCACTAGTCATTGTCTTATATTTTAGAATTGCAATGTTTGACTACAAGGTTGAGTTGGCAGTCTTTGGTGTTGGTATGGAGCTATGTTGTTGCATGAAGAGTGGCACCAATATAGAAATACTTATCATTGATGAACTTTTATGAGTAGTAATATAAGCAACATCTTCAAATATTATATTTTATATATATGGTTTTTGTTTAAATAGATAAGGAATATGATTTTTGTTTAAATAGATAAGGACTTCATATTTACAACACCCTATTTTCTTGAAGCTACCTATTTGTTTGAGAATATGTCTTACATTATATAAAAAAAATATGTTTCTAATATAATTAAATAGTTTAATTTTAATTATATTTTTAAATTTTAATAAATATTCATATTTGATTTTAATCAACCATTATTTTATATATATGTATGTGTGTGTGTTTTTAGATTAATAAATATTTTCAATTAGGTATTTGGGATTGACACGAGCTCCATATTTATTATATCATTACATCGTAGTAGTATTACAATAACTTGAAATATTTTTTATGTATTGTTTGTTAAGATTTAAGTTCATTGAGTTCCAAGTTTCTAAGCCCGTTGAGTTCCAACAAGTTGAGATAGTTGATATTTTGGGCTCTAAGGTTGTTGCAAACCCTCCCTTCAGGGTGAGAATCACCTAGTTGAAGATCGTGATGTCCTCCCATGGTTGAAGATCAAGATATACCTTTATCTAATTTTAAATCTAAGATTCAGAAACTCTTTGAGCAGGTCAATACCCCTCCTCCATTGGCCCCATTGATTTTGTAGAACTTTTTTTATTGCCTCAATCTCCCTAGGTTGAATGTTTTGGCATAATCGATAAATCCTCCCCATCCACTTCTTTGGAGAGGATGGTGAAGCTAGAGAAAGGGTCCCCAAGCCCTAAAACCAAAAGTCATAAATGTTCTCCGAAACCCTTCTTAGAGAAGGGATTCCTTGGCTCTAAATCAAGAAGTTTTAAAAAGGGTTCTGTAGATGTTGGGGTAGAGGGTAATGTTGGGAGACCATAATTTAAAGCTTTGAGAAATAAGGTGATAGAGGTAGAGATCACCAATGGCTCTTAGTCTTTGTTGAAGTTGGATATTGGAAATTATCAACCTTCCCAACCCTTTGCTAGGGGAAAGAGATCCAATCCTAATTTTTGTTAATGGGTGAAATATTGTTCTAGGACCTTCCTTCTAGATTCTTTGGTGTAGTTTGGTCATGTCATCTGTTTCAATCAAAGTCCACAAAGGTTTTAGAAATAAGGTTTCTGGTTTGAGCAGGATTTTTTCAATTTTGAATCAAGCAAACCTTCATTTTACTCTCTCAAGATCCGATGTTGGTTTTGGATCATGTTGATGTAGGTTGCCATAGTTTCCAAAATCTAGGGCTCTTGGTTTGGGTGGGAAGAGCTTGGTGGTAAATTACCATGTCTTTTCTCATTGGTACGTTTAGTGTTGTTTTTGCTCATGCGAAAGACTTAAAGGTTATGTTCCTATGGCTTAGTGTTGCTTTTGCTTGTGTGGAGGACATAAAGGTTATGCTCCTACGATACTTGAATTTGATAGGGGTGATGGATCCTAAGGGGCATGAGGTCACATGTTGTGACTTCTATCCTACCCATCTGGTGGTGCTCTCAACTTATGTTTTAGTCGAGTCTTGACTGTGTTGTTTTATCTCTTGTACTTATTTTTAAGATGGTGTTGGATTTATAAGACTTATAATGTATAAGGTTTGGGAACCCTTTCAAAACCCCTTCTATATTTAATAAAAAAAATTGAATCTGTTTCTTCTTTTAAGATTGAAAAATCTAACAAATTGAACTAATACCATAATATTTGATTTTAATTAATTATAAAAATAACAAATAATTCAAAAAACAAATACACATCAAAATTCAAGCACATATTAGAATTTAAGATAACTTCTTTTTATATTAAATTTGATCCAATGAAAAGATATTTTTATAAATAAAAATTTATCATATTTAAACACACTTTAATATCAAAATTCAAATTTTAAAAAGAACTATGCAACTTCACTTTAATTTTTATTATTTAATTAATTAAATAGTAATTAGAATACACTTTTAAAATAGAATTTGTATTTAAAATCCACAATCGTAGTGAATTCTCTATGGGATGTCC
The DNA here is from genome assembly GCA_028583015.1 of Wollemia nobilis. NCBI lineage: Eukaryota > Viridiplantae > Streptophyta > Pinopsida > Araucariales > Araucariaceae > Wollemia > Wollemia nobilis. The sequence continues at coordinate 685,762 of JAQPPZ010011269.1, read as the reverse complement.
AAGGTTGAATACACGGTGTGTGTTGGTGTGCATTGTGTGTAAAAAAAAATCCACAATATTTATAACTTGAATTTATTCAAATGGTATGGAAGTTTTTTTTATATAAAACTTTATTTTATTTAAGTATAACATATTTTTTTTTTCAAGATAATAGGAAGATTGTTTAGCTAAATTTGATTGGGATTGATTTTGAAAGTGCTTAATATTAGATTTTGCTTAATAATTTTTAATTAATAATAGATTCAAGCAAGATAATAACATTGTAAATAATTTTAAATAATAATAATAAATATTTTCAAGTTTAAACTTAATTGAAATAAAAAAAAAATTATTAGGTGGAAGAGGGGTTTTGAAAGGATCTTAGAACCTTTTACAATTGGGTTTTAAAAGGAATCCCAAATCTAAATATGGTTATAAAAATATTCGATGAAAATCAAAGAAGACCATAAATAAGGTGTCTCCTTCAAGGAGAACTAATATTGCATTCATCATTCAAAATGTGGAACTAATATCCGATAGAGATCCCACCAAATGAAATATAAAAATTGGGTGTTCATATTTGAAATTTGAAATTCTCTCACCAATTTGAATATTTCTGCCCAGTGGGAGAACTTGCCAATTTGAAATAAAACTAGGCACTCGGATTTGAAATTTAAAAATTTCTACCCATTTAAAAATTCTTGACCAGCAAGAGAACCAGACACATCAAAAACTGACAAGAAAATTATGTTTTGAAAGGAATCCAAAACCTCAACACAGGGTTTTGAAAGGAACCCAAAACCTTGAAGTGAAACAAGCCTCTAACAAAGGACCACAAAGTTTTGAAAGAACCCAAAACCTTGGAAAATAATTTAATCTTAGCGTTCAAACTAAAAAAAACAACGAAATTCTAGAACGCTCAAAGAAAGATGGAAAAACTACCCAATAGGAGAACTGAACCAAAAATCCAACCACTAGCTAAGAGAAATCTGCCCAAGTTAATGCATTTGTTGGAAAGAATGAAATTTAAAACATCCTACCTAAACCGGGAGATCAAATCCACCAACCACAAAAAATTTTCTTAGGCCCACGCTTTAGCTGGAAGATTAAAATTTGAAACATCCCACCAAAAAATGAGATAGCAGCACAACTAGCCAAGATATCCACCCATCAGGCTCAAGAAACTACTAGAATCTATCAAAAGACACCAATGAAGAAAACCACAAGGTCAAAGAAACCCTACTTCCTCGAAATCTAGATTTGGATATGCCACACTGTTTGGCCATGAAATAGGGCAGATAAAGGAAGTCCAAGAAAGAAGTAAACCCAAGAACACCCTCCACCACTAGAAGATCTTCACCCAAAAGCTGAGTGAGAAGGAAGTAAAAAGTAAATCCTTCCTCAGGGTCAACAGGATTACCTCCCACAACAAATAAACCAAAGATTATTTCGAGCAACCTGTTGACCTGCCAGACGTAGGGGTCGACAACAAGAGTCTATTTCAATTAGACAAAAAAGAAGCCCAAGGTCTCCCCTTGATATTTACTTCAAAGAGAGGGGAAAAGAACAAAAGAATGTTGACGAGAAAAATCCATCTGTCCAGTACCCACATCTAGCAAACAAAGAACCAACAGGACAACCACACTCGCTAGACATGAGGGTCAAAAACATAAGTCTTTATCAGATGAACAATGATGAAGCCCAAGGTCTCCCCCTAGTATTAAATTTAGAGAGTTGGCGAATACTATGTAAACCCTGTGTGTCCAGCGGTCCTCATCTCACGTCGGGTTACCATTAACGAGATGGTGGGTGTGTTATCAGCCTTCACTGATAGTTTGAACCCTGCCATCTGTTGCGCTGATAGTTACTAAAAATTGTGATTGTAACCAATTCATCCATGTAACAAAAAAAAAAACTTTAGAGAGGGGCAAAGACCAAAATATTATTGTAAAGAAAAACCCATTTGTCAAGCATCCACATCCAACAAACAACCAATAGGACAGCCACACCCGCAAGAAACAGTGGTTGATAACACGAATCTTTCTCAACAGATAGTGATGAAGCCTAAGGTATCCCCTTGGTATTAACTTTAGAGAGGGGCAAAAACCAAAAAATTCAAGTAGAAAAACCAACTGCCCAGCACCCACAACCAACAAAAAGAAGATATTCCAACAACCTAAAAAACCTAGCAACCCAAAATGAACAAAACCATCATTCCTCTCAAAAATACAACCAGTCATTGTGGTTTCTTCAGCTAACCTAGCCTTCCACCCAACCCGCAACTGTGGTTCCTTCAGCTAACCAAACCTTCTACCCAACAAACCAAACTGTTGTTGTAGGACCAACTGCCAAATTAGTTCTTCGTCCAAAAGGGCATTCATCGGACTACAGAGCTTTGTTTTCCAAAAATCCTAGCTCGTGGTGCCGTGCCACTCAAGCCCTCTCATGCCCGGCTTTAATTGAAATAATGTTAACCCTTACAAAATGATGATAAATTATTTCAAGGTACTATTTTGTTAATAAAATATTTTAATCAATGACTAGTATTATTCTTAAAGGTATAAATAAATGTCATTAAGGATAAATGAACTTTTTAAATAATTAAGTGCAAAGAAATTTTAAGGTAAGATGAATAGGTAAAATTAAACATAATAATATAATTTATGTCTATTTTAAATAGATATGATGCATCTGTGGTATACACAATCTCAAAAGCTATACCTTCTCCCCTCAAGACATTAAAAAAAAAAACTAATGACCCAGCAAATACTTGAAATCAATCCATTCATGTCAAGACCTTTCATTGACATTATACTTCATTTTCAAGCAAGGCTACCCTATTCTTTGATGCATGACACCCTTCCCATGCCTAAACTTGGTTCACTAACAAACTATCCTTGAGCTCTCATTTCAACATGAGGTTTTGGCATTCAGTTAATCTTGACTGATGATTGTGACATGGTTTATGGGTGTGGTAATGGATGCATATTTCAATATCCAATCAGTGTTGATCAACCCTCTTTGGGACTATGTTGGACAAACCTCTTCCCAAACTCCTAAAGATGGATTAGAATTTGAAACTTAGTTGGAATGTGCACTATGTTTTACCTATTTTTCCCTATAAATGTTATACATCCTAGTCTATAGTCATTTTTTAGTAGACTCTATTATGTCTTGAAACTTGTTTTGTAGCTTGACATCTATGTATTCACCCCACCCTCACCTTGAGGAGTCTTTTGAAGTTTTGTGACATCAACAACATAAACCCCTCAAGCATGCCTATTATAATATTTTATGTATAAGGGAAAAAGAAATCTAAAAATTTGAGATAATGAACTCACATTTTATTAGTATAAACATCAAAGGATTTGTCAAACATTTATCTGGCAAATTTGAATTGGAGTATTTGATTATAATAATATATTAGGATGGGTTCATTCGAGGTCTATATGCATATAGGATCCTAACAACAATTAACTTGAGTGGGCTTAATGAGAAGAATTTAAAACTACAAATAAAATATCCAAGTTTAAATCCAAAAAAAGGTAAAGTTGTACATTATAATATAGTGACCAAAGTTTGATTAGATAAACTTGTATTTCATAAAAACTATCTTTCATGAAAATTATCCAAAAATTTAAATATTAAAAACTATTGTTTTTAACCTTGCATATGTCAATGGAAAAATTCCAATGCTTCCAAGTCACCAATTAGGTGAAGAAAGTTTAGAAGGATTTAATAGCTTCAACCTTAAAAAATACCAAATCTCAAAGCTACTAGAGTTTATACAAATTTGATAAGAAGAGAAAAAAGAGTGGTTATTCTTGGAAAGGGATGTTTTTTCCATAAATATCAGCTCACAATTGTCACCCATAAATAAAATTGAAAAAGTGAAATTGAATTTTGGAGACCTTGTGAGGTTGCTTTCTTGACTTGCATGCAACTAACAGACAGGCCATAAATCAAGAAGAAGATTTATTATACAAGTCAATTGATGGTGACTATTAATCTCCTCCAACATCAATGATTTACTACCACACTGGCATAAGTAATAGGCAATGAAAGCAATGAAGTGTATTTCAAGTCATTTATGAAGTCAAAATCAATTCAATAGCTAATACTTAATAAACTTTATGATGTCAAAATCAATTCAATAGCTAATAGTTAAAAACTTTATCCATTGTTCTGGGTCTAAAAAGTCTGTCGCAATAAATTTATAAACGAAGGAAGGACATGTTTATGATAATAAATAAAGCCCAGCGCATCCTCTGCAGTACACAATAACGTAGGTAAAGTTTAAGAAGAAAAAAACTCAAGAACATACTATTGAATTGATAATTCCATTGGGAAACACTTTAAAGACTCAGTACATGATATTAAATTGATAATTTAATCGGAAAAACTCTAAGAAAAAATGAAAGGAAAATGGACAAATAATTTCTAGTTGAAAGGTTATTTATTATACATGCTCTACCAAATTTGGCAGTGATATGTAACATCCTTCTTTGAGAAAGACAAACCTGAAAAGAAGAGAGCAAACTCACCTCACAGTACAATAAAAGGTGAATGACGGTAAGATTCTAGAAGCTTTAGGAAAAATAAAATATAAGTAGAATGTCAAAAAGAAAGAAGTTGTAGCGTCACTACGCAAAAGAAATAAACCTTAGAAAAGAAAGAAATAGAACATTTTACATAGTGATCAAAATATCTAGAAGCAATTTTTAACAAAACGCCAACTATACTTCCACTTATATCTTCAATATGTTTGTGTAAAATAATGTCAAAAAGAAAGAAGTTGTCAGCGTCACTACGCAAAAGAAACAAACCTTAGAAACGAAAGAAATAGATGAACATTTTACATAGTGATCAAAATATCTAGAAAGCATTATACAAATGAGGTGGTATAAAAAACTGAACAAAAAGCCAACTATAATTCCACTTATATCTTCAATATGTTTGTGCAAAATAGAAATTTCAAAGCCAAGTGAAGAGTAAATGCATTTTTATTTTTATTAAAATAAAGTTCATATAATTAAATCGTGTATAACAATAATAATAATATAATAAAAATTAAACTTTTTAATAATATAACTGTAAAAACCTTTAAAATAAACAAAATAAAACACTAACAATATATATTTAAATTTGAACATTATTGCTATTATCCTCTCAAATAGAGGACGATGTTAGGGGATGCCATGTCAACCGCGAATTATATCCTTAACTCGGAGTCACCAATGTAGAGGTCATATCGCATAAAGTAGTTTATTTTTTTATTTTTATTTTATAAGATTTCCCAATGTAAATACTATGCAATATTTAATTATATAAATTTATTTTAATTAGATACATTTTTATCTAGTTTTTTTAGTTTTTGGAGGAAAGTTTTTTGCTCTGCTAGGGTTTGATGAGGAAAGCTGCTTTGCTGGAATTTTTTTGAGACCTATCTGGTGGGCTCTATGGGGATGGCAGCAGTTTCTGGAGGAGGTATGAACAACTAGAGGAATATAGTGATGGCATCAAGTCCGTCACAGAGCGTGCATGCTAGGGCTGGTATTTCTTTTAAAAATGATTGGAAGGAACAGGATTTCCCATTGCATGCCAGGAATCGCTTGTTAAAGAACAATGGATTTTTGGAACGATGTGAAGCCAGGCCGGTTCTAGTGGTTCAACCAGACTCGGTGGCGGAAGATGTGGAGTATTTAACCAAACATGCGCTTATTGGTAAATTTATGGGCATTCGAATTTCTCTTCCCTTTGTGGAGGCTTGGGTTAGGAAGACTTGGAACCCTGAAGGTGATGTGGAGGTGATGCTGAGTGCAAACAACTATTTTATGGTGGTTTTTTCTTGTCTTGCGGATCGTAACAAAGCATTTGAAGGAGGTCCCTATTTCTGTAACCAAGCGGGACTCTTTTTTAAACCCTGGCATGTGGGTTTCAACCCATCAGAGGAGCGGTCGCCACGGGTTCCGGTGTGGGCTTGGCTTTCGTGGCTCCCCTTGTAATTTTGGAGAAATGACATCTTGCATATGATTGCCCTTCTACTTGGGAAGCCGGTTGGGCCGCCAGGACAGACGCTGGATAAAAAGGTAATCTCTGTTGCTCGTATCTGTGTTGAAATTGATTTAAACAATCCTATTCCAAATTCTATTGAAATACAGTTCGGATCAACCACATGGGTTCAAAAACTTGACTATGAAGCTCTTCCATTTCATTGCCGGATTTGCCATGAATATGGCCACTTACAAAGAAAATGCCCTAAGTTTGTCCTACCTATGGCTTCAAATCCTGGGCCCTCTCAAGCTGTACAAAATATGGATAAAGGAAAAGCCCCGATAAAGGAGGGGGATCAGGATAAGGAAGGCTTTGTTACGGTAAAACCTCGAAACAAAGGAAGAAAGGCAAAAAGAGACATTAAGGATAACCAGCCAGATGCTCAGCTCAATCATTTTGAAATTCTAGAGAATCTTGATCAGTGCATGGAGATACCTGAAACATCGCTACCTGTTATAGATATAATAGGACCAAATCAGTTGTCTCTTCATGAGGTGGAACCAAGGGAACCAGATACAGGGGGTTTAAATAAAGAACAAATGGCTTTGGTTCCGAGTATAGGTGATATGGTTGGCCCTAGGCCTGGAAGTGAAGTTATCTTAGAAAATGACACAGATTTAGATGTGCCTTCTCCTACCCAGGCACTGATGCAGTCATCCATGGACTGTAAAACTCCTACGGTAATGGGATTGCAGCATAAAATAATTTAAAAAAATGCTTCAGATAAGAATATGAAAGTGGGTCGAAGAAAGACCAGGATAAAATTAAGTTAATGGGGGAGACTTTGGTAGAGTCAGGTTTGGTGAGAACATTGGACTCCCATTTTTATAACCCCCAAAAATGATTATACTTTCATGGAATGTAAGGGGGTTGAACAACATCCCCAGACAAAAAGTTGTTCGTGATTTGATTCGTGTTCATTCTCCGGATGTGGTTTTTATTCAGGACAGAGTATTGATAACTGGGAGAGTCTCCCGTCTGGGGATTCTCAACACCTACGGGAGTTGATCCATAAGGATGTTCAGACTTAATGTGGTTTGTTTTTTTTTTTGGTTTTCTTTGGGAGTTGACCTTGTCTGGTGATTTAGCCTGTCTTGTTGCTTATTTGAGTCCTGGGTGGGGGCTCAGCTGTACTTTGTAATCCAGAATTTTTATCAATAAATTTTTACCCCTTTATTTAAAAAAAAAAAAGATACATTTTTATCTTTTCTAATTAATATATGGAGGGTAAGCGATAAGAAAACAAAGAATTTTTTTAAGTAATACTAAATATAATGGATGGTATAACAGGGTCACATTGTTTGGGACATAAAGAAGCCTCCTTCCATGTGATTCAAATTTGAACGGTAGAAATATATGGTAGTTAAGATTTTTTAAGCCAACATAACTTCTTGTTAGATAAATTTTTAAAAAATTATTTTTTATAATTTTTTAATATTTTATTTTTGAAGGTCAATTTCATAACTTTAAACATGTAATTGGATATAAATACTATTAGTAATGGATCATTTAATTATTGGTTTAAATATAATTTTGATTTTTTTAGTGAAGATACTTTGGTGTCTACGAACATTTTATTATATATTGTGTTTTTCAAATGCTATGTATTTATTTTGACAAGTAATACTAGGTAGTTTATTATTCCATTTATTTTTGGAATTTACTATACAATATAACATGATAATAGAGTAGGTTTGAATCTTCATTATTCGGTTGCTTTTGTTGACAATAGATTTCGCTTCCAACTTCTCTTAAGGACTATTTTCATAGGGACTTGTGGAGATATTTTTGAAGCTAACAACATAATCTAAATAAGGGTTTCTCATAAAAAACCCTAGTGGACATGGATCGCAAGAATCTCATTAGGATCAGTATATTTGCTCTAAGAGAAATATACAGCGACAGATTCATTTTTTCCTCTCATTGGTACTCAATCTTGTTTTATTAATTTTTTTTACTAGATGGATGTCGTAGTTTTAGGATTGAGTTTTCGATATTTTTCTAAAATATTATTTGTCTTTTATGGACTTTTCGAAAAAAATCATTTCATTTTCTCTTATAGCTTTTGAAGACCAATAACAACATTGATGAAAGGAGAAACTGCTTGGCCACCATGAAAGAAGAAAATAAGAGGTTGAAATTTTTCAGATAAACCCCTAGTGTCAAAGAAGTCATTGGTAGGCTTTTGTGCTTAGCAAAGACCTCCAAGCCACTTGACAAAGTTGTAAAAATGGTCCAACAAATTTTTTTTTGCATAGGCATGAGAGGAGGACCTAATTGATTATGTTCAACAAAAAGGTTGTATAGAGAAAACCATAATATAATTGGAGGAACTGCCAACTTTTTTGAATTTTTTATGATTTTTTTTTGGGGGTCCACAATTCAACACTTTTCGTCATTTTACCTATAGGTATTTCCAATTTGCATTTAAAATTTCTACCTATTTCCCTCCAAAATTTGAATTTTTAAATTTGAAAAAGAGAATATTCCCTACTCTAGGTGGAAAAATGCACCATTGGATGTGCTTGTGTCATGATGATGAATGCTTGCATCATCATGTGTGAAGGGGGACAATTGGGTAGTTTCAACACAATAAGTTTATGCATTCTACTTTACCTCCCAAGCCATGTGCTTGGGATGACGACTAGCACCCTTGGTGCTAAGGCATAGCCCAAGGGAATTTTGGAGATAAAACACCCCCTTCTCTTTTATTTATGACATCAATATACCTCAAACTTGCACATGCAATGATGTTCATACTGATGATGTGGTACCCTTGAGCATTTTAGCTAATGAACTTAATGATGACATGGCATATTTATCCTCCTAGATTGATTATGTGGTAGGACTATGTAGATGTTTTATGACAATCCATATAGTTTAGGTGACACATGGTAATCCATACAATTGAGTAGTAGGTGTGTACATCCTAAGGTGACACACGACAGTCCATACAAATGATGTGGTAGCCCATATATGTGACTTGGCAGGTGATGCATGAATCCAAGGCAACACATGATAACTAAGTTTGCAGTCCAAGATGGTGATATAATTTGATGTGTGACAATTTTTTAGAGCATTGAAATGGCATGCACTTTGAGGTAACATGTGGCATATTTTGGTTGAGCTGACATGGTTATCTATATAGTGGCCAACATGGCAATCCCTACAGCACTTGATGCCTATTAAATAGGACCGACCAAACACATTCTTCCATCTCATCAAACTTGACAAGCAACTCACATAGTTAGTAGCAAAATTGATGACATGAATTTCAAAGTGAATCAAAATAGTGACAAGTGGTATAGTGTGGTTCTTTGATACCTTGCATAGTCAATGTACAATAATCACCTCTCAACCACTCATGCTATGACATGTGGTGGGTGCTCATTTTTTGTAGGTGTGGAAAAGTTTTTAAAATTTTCAAAGGTTTTTAAGGGAATTATTACAATTATAAGGCTAAACTTTTAGGGGCCATAAAATTTGCATTCAAAAGTATTTTGAGTCCTTTTTTTCAAAAGCACAATTTTTTGAGCTCTATACATTGGTAGTCTTGGTTCTAGTCACAAATAATTTCAATTTTTGTTTTTAGCAAAAAGAGTATGGATCATAATATGCCCTTATTGGGTGGTCCAAACCATGCTACATGGAAAATTAAGATTGAAGCTCTACTTTGAAGTAAGGGTTTGCTCAAGTATGTGAATGAGCAACCTAGAGGTACTAATCCTAAGGAGGTAAAGTAGTTGTATAGGGATAAGAAGGATGAAGCCCATGGTGTGATTGCTCTCCATGTGGACAATGTGTATGACACCCATGTAAGCAACACTACCAATCCCAAGGTTTTGCTTGAGAAGTTTTAGGACTATGTGATCAAATTGATTCTACTTAAATCAGCAGATTAGAGGAAGAGCTTGCAACCTTATCCATGGATTCATTTGACATTGTTGATGAATATATTAGTCGGTTCAAGAAATTGTAAGAGGATATCCAAACTATGAGAGGACTACCTAGGGAAAGAAGGGAAGGATAGGAGGCATTGGAGAAAGAGAGGAACATAGATCTGCTCAATATTGTGTTTGAAAAATATGAGATACGTGTTGTGGTCTTCAAAATATTGTACATGTACTTCCCAAACTCTCTTGCACTACCTATTGATGAGGTATTTAAGTATTTCTTGCATCATCAAGCTAGGAGAAATAGACATAAGAGAAATTTTATTTTTAATTAGGCACATCCAAAAGAAGTTGTGGTAAAAAATCAAAATGATAAAAAGGCTAAACAGAATGAGAAAAATCTAAGAAGCCCTTCAAGAAACCTACCTATAAATTTTGCAAGAAAGGACACAAGGCAAAATTTTGTAGGCTTTGGATCAAGAAGTTGGAAGAGGCAACAAGAAAAGGGGGTGTTGATGCTACTCTCTTCTATGCTCAAGGTGAGGATGGATTTGAAGGAGAAACCTCATAGGCTCATGTTGTAGTCCATTCTGCATATTGGACATCCACCTCCTCGGATGAGTGGATAGTTGATTTAGGGGCAACTAGACATATGATGAAGCACAAGCACCTTCTTCAAGGCTACAATAGCACTCATATAGGAGAACATGTTGTGATTGGGAATGACTCTTCATTATAGGTGGCTAGAAGTGGAGACATCATGATTGGATATTTTTCATTTGATGAGGTACTTCATGTTCACATGTGGCCTCCCTGGGACTTGGTTGGAATCCTCTCTAGGTGGCTATGGAAATAGATTTTTTTCTTTTTGAGGTACTTCATGTTCCTAATGTTGGTCCTAACCTTTTGTCTATTTATTGCATTACTCATACAATAATAAAAGTAGAATTCTGGCCTGATAGATGGGTGATTAAGGATATAGACAATGGGTTTAGGACTATTGCTTCTAGATATTGTGATGAATTTGATCATATGTATAAGCTAGGTGAAATACCCACTCCTTCTTCCCCCTCTAGCAAGAATAATTATGTGTGTGGTGGCCGTGTGTGAGAGTCAGTGGCATCATAGGCTTGGACATCTCAATTATGGTTCCTTGAGGTACATGAGTCAACATGAGATGGCTATTGGGCTTCCATGCATATCTCCTCCAAGTGGTGTTTGTGAGGGATGCATTTTGGGAAAGCATCATAGGGAGACCTTTTCGAAAGGAGTTGCTAGGAGGGCATCTCACCCTTTGGAGATCATTCATAGTGATATTTGTGGACCTATGGGTACACCTTCTCTTTCAAGAAATAGGTACTTTCTTCTTTTCATTGATGACTTTTCTAGATATGTGTGGGTATATACCATTTGTACCAAGGATGAAGTGTTTGAGAGGTTCAAAACTTTCAAGGCTCTTGTTGAAAATCAGTTAGACAAAAGGATCAAGTGTCTAAGGACAAATGGGGGTGGTGAATATGTTAGTCATGCTTTTCATGATTTTTTGGCCACTCATGGAATAACATATCAGAGGATTGTTCACTACACTCTTGAACAGAATGGTGTAGCAAAAAGAAAAAATAAGGTAATCATGGAGATGGCTCACTATATGATTCATGCCAAGGGACTAGATCACAAGTTTTGGGGTGAGGTAGTCACTTGTGCAGGGTATATCATCAACAAGGTTCCTACCAGGGTTGTTCAAGGGATGACACCTCTTGAGAAATTGATAAGGGATAAGCCATATGTGTCTATATTCTGAATCTTTGGGTCTTCAACATGGGCTCACATACCCAAGGATCTTTAGAAAAAGGAGGCACCTAAGAGCCATAAGTGTATATTTGTGGGATATTATGATATCTCAAAGGCATATCATCTCTATGATCCTCAGAGGCGTGAGGTGTTGATTAGGAGAGATGTCATATTTGATGAGGTTCTTCCAGGTATTCCTTCCACTCCTAATATTTTAGCTTCTGATTCCTCTAATTCTCTGTCTATTCTAGATCTAACAGGTTCTTTAGATATCTTGGTTGGTTCCATCCTTGTTAGAGCATCTTCCTCTTCTAGTGGTTGTTCATTGCCTATTGATTTGACTCCATCACACATATTTTTCAGGCAGTCTCCTCTTCCCCTAGAGTAGGATAAAATGAGCAGGATGGTTTAGTTTAAAATGCTCTAATTTTGTATGATGAGGTGAGTGGTGATGAGTTGGATTCTTCTATTTTAGTTTCTGATGTTGAGATGGTGTAGGATACTCATGCTTCTTTTGAACATCCTACCCCAAGTGGGTTAAGATACTTTTAAAGGATGCACAACCCATTTTATCCCTTGAGCGGCATCAAAAGGCTCCTTCCTAAGCTTTGAAGGCAGCCCATTCATAGGATCCTATCACCTACTCCTAGGCTAAGGGGAAGCCTAAATGGGAAGATGCCATGGCAGCAAAATATGAGGCATTGATGAAGAATAGAACATGGGAGTTGGTTCCTCTTCTAGCAAGGAAGAATGTTGTGGGGTGTAAGTGGGTCTACAAGACCAAGTACACATTGGATGGTTAGATTGAAAAGCACAAGGTATGCCTTGTTGCCAAGGGCTTCTCTCAGTAGGAGGGAGTGGACTACTCCAAGACATTTGCACCTGTAGCCAGGATGGACTCCGTTAGAATGATTCTTTCCATTGTAGCTTCCTATGGATGGAAGGTGCATCAGATGGATGTGAAGAGTGCCTTTCTCCATGGAGAACTTTAGGAGGAGATCTACATGCAACAACCACCCAGATTTGAGCTAGAGGACCCTACTCCATTGGTATGTCGCTTGACCCAATCTTTGTATGGTCTTAAGTAGGCTCCTCGGGCTTGGTATGAGAAAATCCATTCTTTCTTCCTTAGTTGTGGATTTCAGTGATGTGAGGTTGAGCATGATGTTTACATTAAACATCATGATGAGGAGACTATGGTGATTGTGTTGTATGTTGATGATCTTCTTATCATGGGTAGCTCCACTACTCTGATTTAGGAGATGAAGTCATGACTTCGTTCCACCTTTGAGATGATAGATTTGGGGCTCTTGCACTATTTTTTGGAAATCCAGATTGATTAGTCAGATTTTGGCATTACCATTTCTTAGCCCAAGTATGCTTTGGATCTTCTTCAATGGTTTAGGATGGAGAGTGTAAGCCTACTTGGACCCCCTTTGCTTTAGGTTTGAAATTATGGGCTGATTGTACCACACCTTTGGTTGATGCCACTCTATATCGGTCTCTTGTAGGAGGTCTTCTCTATCTCACTCACACTAGACTAGATATAGCCTTTGTTGTTAGCTATTATTCCAGGTACATGCAGGCTCCTTGAGAGAGTCACTAGACAATAGCCAAGTGGATTCTCAAATACATCAGAGGGACATATCAGATGGGCATTCACTACTCTGTTGGTTCTCCTTGATTTTGATAGGTTTTTTAGATGTTGATTGGGTAGGTGATTTGGATGAGTGGTGGTCCACCACAAGCTTTGTGTTCTACTTGGGATCCAGCCCAGTTTCATGGTGTTCCAGACGCCAATCCACCATTTCTCAGTCCTCCATGAAGGCTGAATATTGTGCTGCCAATGAGGCAGCCAAGCATCTTAGGTGGATGCTAATGATTTTAGAGGAGATTGGCATTCCTCAAAGTTCTCTTGTTCCTCTTCGCTATGACAATCAGAGTACTATTCAACTTGTCTGCAATCTTATGTTTCATCAACGGACGAAGCACATTGAGATATGGATGCACTTTATGCGATGGCTTCATGCTCGTGGGATGTTAGATCTAATGTTTGTTCCTTCATCAGAGTAGGCAACAAATATTTTGACCAAGATCATGCTCGAGGTCACCTTTGTGCGCATGCAGGAGCTTCTTGGAGTAGGAGAGTGTCCCTTAAGGGGGGATCCAACGTAAGGGCCTCTCTCCATGTCCCCCATTCAGCTTAAGGGGGGATGTTGAAATATGTGGTGGTTAAGCTTCTCTTGAGGCCATGACCAACTTTTTGTTATGTTTACCCTTTGGGCCCATGTAAACCTTGAAAAAGGTATTTTTTGTAATTTTTAATATTTTATTCTTAAGGGTTGGTCTCATAACCTTGACCTAAAGGCAACATGTACTTGGGTATAAATACCCCTCCTCACCAATCATTTTATTATCAGTTTGAGTGTAATTTTGATTCTCTTTGAGTGAAGATATTTTGGTGTCTATAGACACCCCATCATATATTGTGTTTTTCATATGCTAAACAAGTACTCAGTAATGTTTGATTCCATTCATTTCTAGAAACTACTATGAAATTTGACAAAACTTAGCATTTGTTCAATAAGATGGAAAATAAATCATTCTAGACCATAAACCAAAGTTCAAATCTAAAAGGTAAATATAAATTTAGTATTTAAAAAGCAAAAAAAATTATACTCTAAATCAAGATTATTAATAAATTTTAAGGTTTACAACACCCGGTGTGCAAGGCAATGTTCCGAGCTTTGGATATTCTTGGAGAGGTCCAAGGTTCAAACCGAAGCGTGGGCGAGTGTGTGAGGGGGTGGGTGTGTGATGGCTCTATGTTAAATTACTTATTGATAAATATAGCTCTCAACTTTAAGAGGGATCATAGAGGAGACTGCTCAACCCTGTATATTGGTCATAAAAATTTTTCACAATAACCAAATCCGAAAAAATAAATAAATTAATTAAGATTTACTTTTAAATTTAAACTTTAATTTAATACAGCAAAAACTCTCACACCTTATTGAATACTCTACACCATTAAAAAAAACAATAAATACCTATAAATAAAAACAAATTTTCATTTTTCAAACAAAAAAATTCATCCCATTAAATAATTTTTTACAGTTTAAATAATTTTAAAAATTTGATTTATTTTCTCTATCCTCCTTTTAAATGGGAAGTGCTGAAGAAACCCGTCATAAACTATATAAACACGAAAAAAGGTTCTAACTTCATGTGTCTCTAAAATAAGGTTGAAAATACTTTAAAATACTTTTATTCTTTAGCCCATATTCATACTAGTTATAGCCTTAGCAGTACACTTTAAGGTTTGGAAACATTAAATAAATGATTTAAGGTTTATATCTGATAAGAAGATAGAGTATATTTTAAATATTTAAATTTAATTAAATAAATAATTATAATAAATTAAATTATCTTAAATAATTTATACACACTTATATAATAAATTTCTTAAATAACTTTGTAATATTAAAAATGTTATAATAAAAATTACTTATATCAACGCGCAGGCCTTTATTGATATTTAAATATAAAGTCAACAACCAAAAAGACCACCATGTTAAGGTGGTGGGACATTGTTAAACTATCTTCTATTTTATAATTTTAAATTGTGTATTTTATTTTATTAAAAATTTAAAAAATAATTTAATATATTTTTATAATATTTTTTTGAAATGAGGTAGTATGATAAATTTTTACATTTTTATTATATAAAAAAAAAATTATATAAAAAATATAAATCATGCATAAAATATGGATACGTTTTGCACGTTGTACTGTATACCACACAACAATTCAAAAAATAGTCCTTTAGAGGATGAATATAGTTTATTAAAAAAAAAAACTACTTCGGCGTGTTGACTTTTTACATTATTTTCTTTCTTTTATGGACGGTGAAAAAGGGTACGACTTTTTACAATTCTTTTATGGACGGTGAAAAAGGGTAAAATAGTTGCATATAATCGACTTTCTTCAATACCGTATCTTGACTTCTACAAAGACATTAAAAATTTGTAAATACATTTTTTAACAAACTATTTTTCCTTAGGGGTCAGAACATATTAAATAAATATAGAAGCAGTAGGGTTAATTATGAGAACCAAATGGACCACTTTTCAGGCAATGTGGTTTGCCAATAATGGCACGGAGGTTGCACTCCAGCTACGCAAATGATGGTGAAACAGCACCTTTTCACTGTATTTTCAGATAAAGGACGAGGTTCGGGGTATCTTCGAGTATAGAAGATATTTAAGGTTTTTAGGTGAGTTCATCACACTTAATTTGAGTCGTCATTAGGTTTCGTAATAAGTGAAATATAATATATCCGACTTTACAAGAACATCGCGTGTTAACTGATCCAGACGGTCGGCCTTAGTCCCAACATTGTAGAAAACCGTTGTACCGTCCGAATTTCCGTACACCGTAACGTAGCAGCAGTTTGGTGGAAATATGCGCACATTTTAGGCCTCCACTGGCGCAGCTGCCATTGGCAGGCCGCAAAAGAAACGCCACCAGCTAAGCAGATGCCGACGCTGAGGCTACTGACAGCGCCACAACCAGAATTAACATTAGCAAAGTTAAAGCATTTAAATACCTTATTTTAAGATTAATTTACTATCGGATTTTAGATGAAAAATTTAAACAACAGTCCCATCACTGTATATCCCGTGTAATCTTTCTTTCTCTTCAATGTTTTTTTTTGAAAAGGACCCACCGCCGCCCAGTTATATTATTACGGAGAGGTTTAGGAGAGTAGGACAGTAAATCAATATGAATAACATTCTAGATAAGTGAGCAGACATGGAAGATACGATCTGGAGCTATGAGAAAAAGCATGTGGGCGCTCACATGCGGGTCGTAAGTAATTACAAGCCGTTCTCAGTCGAATATCTGACGATCTATGAGCCAGCTGTATCCAACCCTTGACCGAGACGCTTCTTTTTCTTTGTCTCCGCCAACTGTCGTACCTGACTTGCAACCTGTAATATCCAGTAAAAATATATTCACTACAGGCCAGACAATAGCTAGTTGTACATTATTATAAGCTTTCTCTTTTGGCAGCACCATTTTTATTCATTATCTTATTTGGCTGCGGTGAGGGTATCCACTAACGAACAAGAGGAGGAGGAAACAAAAATATACATATATATTATTTAAAGACATTGACGGTCAAGTGAATTGCAGAATCTGTTAGCAGATTAATTCTGACGCCCTTCAAAATAGAAGCATGGTCAAACTTAACTTTAGTTTTCGTGCCGAATTAAATCTTCCTTGAGAAACCCACGCGATCCCAGGCATTCCGCCAAATGTGTCAATTCAACGGGAAAAGTAGGAAAAGTATCGAAGTGACGTTAGAAATAATAGTTGCTCAGGTGTACTCTGCTGATATTTTTATTCCAGTTATAACCTGCTGTTTTTTTATTAACCTGCCCTTTGAATCTTAAATTTTGTAAAAAAAATATTATATAAAAAATATTTAAATTAAATTTATTAATAATTTTTATATTTTTATTTAAAAGATTAAAATTAATTAACATCAAAGACAAAACATTGCCATCATACTTTAAAGAAATAGATAACAGCCTTTTGAAATAATGTTGTAACCTCCTCCATGATGGATTGATTAGTTTGCAGGTCAAATTAAGAGTTCAATCATAATTTTGACGTTTTTTTGAAAAATCTAGAGTTAATTTGCTAGGTTAACTTTACCGGATTATATCACATTCACCATATATATATTTATATTTAGAGGATGGACTTTCACTTATGTGGTGGGTCAAGTAGTTGCTTGGTAGATTAGATTCAACTTTTTTAACAAGTTAGTGGCAGACCACACGTTCGTTAGCAACCAAAAGGAGATAGAAGCTCCAATGCACATGGACGGCAATATAATCGTAAAGGAGGCAATATAATCGTAAATTGAATGGGTAAAAGCCAAAGAAAATAATAATAACTTTTTTAAATTAAAGATTGATTTTTCATACCAAAATCAGATATTATTGAACCTTTCACATGTTAATTTTCCTCACTATAAACATAGAATTAAATGAATTAGGTGAAAAGTTTGAAGACTTTTTGTTAAGTAAATTTTTAACATATATTAGTGCTAGTATAGACTTACTACTATGTATTATATTTTTTATTATTTTTAAAAAGTTTTGTTAGCTAATTGATTGGTATTGTCCTTTGATTTTTATATAACAAAGATTTTATATGTTAACATTAGAATATTAAAAGTTATACCATTTGATTTATTAGTTAGAAGTTGATCTTATTTTGTTTGTAGATTTGATGGTGGAAATAATAAGGTAAATGATTCAGTTTCTTAATCATCGTCTTAAATGTGTATGTATGCTAGAGACCTATAACAATAAATTAGAAAATAAGACCAACTTGAACACCTTATAGAAGAGTCAAACTAGTAAACACATTTAGGCATCTTTGTTTCTAGATGTGAGGGAACCATTAGGCCCATGCTAATCATGTAAGTATGTTTGAAGCAAAGATTCCCATAATTTCATCTAGAATAAGAGTATAAATGTGGTCATAGGTAGATTGTATATAAGTTGTCAAGTTATGTGTAACTTTAGCAAGTCTTGAATAGACTAGGACACAAGCTAAGTGATCCCAAACATCTCGGATTAAATTATTCCTATTTTTAAAAATAACACAACTTTGAAGTTAGAGGGAAGGCATAAAGGGTTCTAATTTAATAGGACCACTCTTAAACCATGGTAAAGAGAGTTATTTTTTGGAGGATACACGTGGAACAATCTCTTCTCATGTAGATTAGTGTTGCACTAAAGTCAAGGGACCCTTAACCTATAATTATTTAATATTCAAGACTTTGTCTTTCCAAGGAGTGGATTATCATTTACCTTTAAATGAAGAATGCCTGATTCTATGTTGAAAAATGATTTTTCAAGTTTTTAGAACATGCAAGACCCAAGCAACCCATTTGGTAGCAAGATTTTTACTTTGGGTTAGAGGAACTAGGATCTAAAGTCCTCCTTTAGCTTTGGGTGCACTACACAATTTCCATGAAATGACAACCATACCATTAGTAATGAATAATACACATGAGAAACCACTAATACTTTACTTATAACTTGGATTTTACAACACAAGGATAGAAATTTAACAAGGTAATAATCAGATTTGTTTTAGAATTTCATCATAACCCATTCCCATATCCCAAGGAGAATTGTTCATACCATATGGGATCCTCAAATATTGTATAATTTGATCACGAGGGATACTCTTCAATCACTAGGAACATTTACCAACAAAGGAATAGAGGAGCAAAAGATCACTTCAATTTTAGAATGCTTAAATTTTAGTTATGAAGGCATCATAGTAAAGTTATAATATTTTCTAAGCATAATTGATTTTCTTTGTACTATTTTGTAGAGATAGAAAGAAATTATCTTCAAAGTGGGTATTACTGGAGCTCCCATTTGGTAATCTTAATCCCATAAATAAGATTTTATAGTGGACCATTTCAATAGATGACCCAAAGTATCAACGATGATACTATAAAGAAGAGTGACCAAGGGTAACCTTGGCTAATGGATCATTGTAATTTAAATTTATCTAAAAGTATCCCATTAATTGAACCCAAGCAAATACATCTCTAAAAAAATGATATGTGGTTGCAAAAATCTTCGCCAAAGCCAAGACAATTAAATATTTTGAGGATGAAATCCCATCTAATTCTATCATAAGCTTTATTAAAGCAATATTAACAATAATGACATCTTAAAAAAATTCGTGATCCCAATGGGAGGCCTCAAAGGTCACCATAAGGCTATACAAGATATACCACCCTTTGATGAACCTAGTTTGCTCTATATTGACAATTTTCTATGCAACGATTTAAAGATAGATAGACAATGCTCTAGCAATAATTTTATAAGAGACATTGAGAAATGTAATGGGATACCAACTTGAGATGTTGCATTTCTATAAATTTTTGGGAATTAGTTTGATCAAACCTTAGTTGATGTAGGACCTAAGGTACCCTTATCAAATGCCTTCTTATACATAATATAAAGATCATTTCTAAGCATCAACTAAAGTTTTTGGAATGATTTCATATGTAGGCCATCCATTCTCGGAGACTTGTCCTCTTATATGTCCAAGAGTACCTTCTTAAGATCATCCACAAAAGGTAACTTATCCAAATATTTATTCAAGGTGAGAGGTAGAAGAGGTGGGATACATTCTTAAATGTAATCAGTGAGAATAAAATATATGTCATCAATAGATTGTTTAGAGAAAAACTTAAAAAAGTAAGGAAAAAACATCAACTATATGCTTGTAGTTAATGAGGATAATTGCATCAACCTATTTAAGCGTGGAGTTTTTTTTATGTGTCCTTCTAGAAAAGGTATTTGAAAATAAATTTGGAGCCTTTGTCACAATTCTCCATCCAAGCCAATTATGCTCGGATATGAGTCATGGAGTGTTAACATTTAAAGGAGAAACATTAGACACAAAGTTTTTTGTGATGTCTTATGAAGTATTTTTTCTTATGAATGATGTTGGTATGTTATTGAGTGACCATTGATTGAAATGGAAGACAAATATTTGCATAGTAACTTCCCACCAAGTAATCTAGATAGGATTTCCATACTTGTTAAATAAGACTCGAATACATTTTTTATCCTAGGTGTGAGATGTTGAGTTTGAATAGGAGTTCTAGAAGGATATTAGAGGAGTCTAAGAAGAAATAAATTAGAAAATGACCTGATATAATAGTGTAAGGGATGATGGGAACCTTATTATCAAGGGATAACATTGTGAAATATGGTAGTACTCTAAAACTATGATTAACAAACATATAAAATAAAAAACTAGTAGAAAATAAATTTACACAAAAACCCTCCAAAAACACTTCATTAATATTCAAATATGTACTAAACCTCAAAATAATGCACTATACATATATACATACAACACAATATCTCTTGGTTGTCTTAAGAGACTCTTGGTTATTCATATTCTCTTCAATCTAGGTGAGAATTTTTGCTTGTAGTTATAGTTATGTCCTATTTTAGTTTTTATCCTATTCTTATCCTATTTTAATTTTTATCCTATTCAGTAGCAAATTTCTAACATTCTTTCCCTTGAGACTGAATAGGAGAATTTTAATTCTATCTCTAAGTAAAATAAAATGATTCTTTGCCACTACCTTCATAAAAATATCTTCATACCAATCTTTTGAATTATAATGTTACAATTTGACTTCTTTTTTCTAAACTAAATCTCCAATAAAACAATGGCTTAGATCAATGTGTTTTATTTTTGTATAAAAAACATGGTTTATTATCATTTGAGTTGCACTCATATTGTTACAAAAAATGATAGTTAGTATTTGTTACTTTTCACCAAGGTCTTCTAGGATTTGTCTCACCCACAGGTTTTGTGTTTGTTGATGGGGCTATTATTTAATTTACCTCTATAATTGAGAGTGAAAAAATTGCTTATTTCTCCAAGTTGCCAAATCCATTTTCCAATATCTTATTTTTGTGATATAAATTTCTATCATTAATTAAGCCCTAGTCTGAATCATCATATCCAACCCACTCAATCTTATTGGATGAAATATAATGGGTTCTATAATTTAAATTTTTTTTCATATACCTTAAATTCTCTTAGCTAGTATCATATGATTTTTTGTTGGCTCACTCATGAATATTAAAATCAAATATACTACATATGCAATATTTGATCTTATTGTTGTTAATATACAAGGTTGCCAATTAGACTTTTATACTTCCTCTATTCCACTCTTCCACTTCCATCATCCTTGCACATTATTTTAGCTTTTTCTAAGTGAGGTTGCAATATATTTGAAATTTTCCATGTTGAATATCTTCAATATATCATGTGTAAACTTAGATTGGTAAATAAATATCCCATCATGTGTTTGTTGTATCTCCATGTCAAGAAAATAATGCATCAAATTCAAATCACTCATTTCAAATTATTCTATCATGGTTTGCTTGAACTTTCTCTTCATTCTTGATGAACTTCCTATGAAAATTAGATCATCAATATACAAGTAAATAATATAAATATCATCACCTTCCATTCTGTACTACAATGTGGTTTCATTCTTACTTGTCACAAACCCACATTATGCTAATTTGAGTCCATATAATATTTTAGACATGTCCTTTACCTTTCACTTCAAATCCTTATGGTTATGCCACCTACACTTATTCTTCAATCTTATCATTCAATAATGCACTCTTTACATTAGGTTGATGTATAACATATTTTTTGGGCTGACAAGACTTAGACCATGTTTATTGTGTCTTACCTTACAACATGTGCACATGCCTCATCATAGTCTATGCAAATTTGTTATGCATATTCATTTTCCACTAGCCTTGGTATGTGCCTTTCAAGTGACTCATCACTATTGTACTTGGTATTGAACACCCAATTTACTCCAATCACCTCCTTGTTCTTTAGAAGTTCACACAACTCATAATATCATTATTTTCAACTACATTTAATTCTTCTTTTATTGCCTTAGTTTATACCTCACATTAGGTTACTATTCCAAAACTTGAGGGCTCCATTTAAATCTTGGACAGTACTATATAGTTCACCATCGTATCTTCTTTTTGCTTTTACCTTTATTCTTGGGCTTATTCTTAGCTTCTTTTGAACCTCCTATCAAAAATTTGATCCAACATTTAACAACTTTTATGTGATTATAATATTCTCTTCCTTTGTGCTTTCAACAGCGCAAAAGGTTTAAAATGATTATGACATGGTGGTTATAGTGGCGGATTGCACGAATATTTGTGTGGCGACTTCTAGGGTGGATAGATCAAAATACTATGGTGGCCATAAAAGTCGAACATCTTGCTCAGATTCATAGCGGCTACCGATTCCACCATGTAAATTCAAAAAAAAAATATTATCTTCCTTTTGATGTTTATGACACATCAATATCTTCAATTACGATTGTATTCTTAGTCTTTTCTACTTGTTATCCATATAATCCCCATTCATGAAAAACCACATGTCTAAACATAATGTATTATCTATATATAGGGTCATAATATTTATGTGCCTTTCTCTCTTCAAAATAACCAACAAAAATATATGTTTTAACTCTTTAGATCTAAATTATTTCTTTCTTTTTGGTAATATTAATTAATGGGGGTTTTGACTAGGAATCCCCCAACCTGTTACAACAAATCCACCAGGGAGACACACACCCACCCCCCTCACACACTCACCCATGCCACGTTTTGAACCTTGGACCTCCCGAAGAAGAGCCAAAGCCCAAACCGTTGCACTGCACCCCTAGGTGCTAAAACCTTATATTAAGGAAAACCATTCCCCAAGCTAGCTTGGGGGTTTTTTGTATCTGGTGTATGTCTCCAAGCTTTAACCCTAGACCTCCTTTCGAGGATTGAGGGAACTTGCCAGTAAGGTACCTAGTACGGATAAAAACCTTTATATTAAGGAAAATCGTTCCCCAGGCTAGTCAGGGGGTTTTTTTGTATTCGATGTAGGCCGCCAGGCTTGAACCCCGGACCTCCTTTCGAAGATTGAGGGAACTTGCCAGTAAGGTACCTAGAGCAGATAAAAAAACAAAAACATAATTCAAATGATCAAATACTCTCAATTGGCTTGCCAAATACTTATTACCATATCATGTCTCATGAGGAGTCATATTATTTACTATAATTATAGGAATTCTATTGAGGATGCACATAGTTGTTATAACTGCTTCAACACACAAATTAATATCCAACCTTTTTCTAATACCATACTTCTTTCCATCTCCATTATTGTCTTATTATTCCATTTTACTAAGGTGTATAAGCTATTGTCAATTGTATTCTTATCCCATGCTTATCATCAAATTGATTGAATTTCTTAAAATAATAATCATCACCATGATCAATCCTTAATGTTTTGATTATGTATATAATATCATTCTCTAATATGGATTTGAATATCTTGGATACTATAGTTATTTTTCACTATACTCAAAGAATTTTTTCTTGGGTCAAATGTTTTATAGAAGAATAAAACAAACACAAAGCTAGTGAGAGATGAAGAAATAAATATCAGACTAATGCAGGCAAAAAAAATTTGATCAAATGGTTGGTAACATTTTATAAAATCCCAACCAAAGAGGGAAGGAAACATTTACTATATCTCGCATTTCCTAGAGGCTCCATAAAATCAAATGTTTTTGAAGAGCATAAGAAAATTAAGACTTCCAAAGATTGAAAGTTTTGAAAGTTTCAAAGGAGAAAAGAGAAGAAGTTCCAAGATTCAAACTATTATCCATAAGAAACTTCTAAAAATGGAACATTCAAAAGGTCTAATGGAAGGGCAAAGTATAAGACTTCCACAAAATACTTCTAACAAGAATCTAGCCTGACCTTAGAAGTTTATAAAGTTTCAATACAAGACTAGAAAAATGTTTCAACAAATAGCTAATAGTTTTCATCACCTTGGAATACAAAAGGAAGGTAAAGATATAACAAAAGTGCTCTAGGAAGTAAAGCATAATGCAAAAAGTGGCCAAAAGGAAGAAGGATCAAATCAGATCATAAGGTCTCAACATTGGAGCACAATATCCTAAAAGGGTATATGAGCTAGATGGATAAGCCATTACTGAGAAACGTAAAGGATCACCTACCGAAATAAATTATGCTCAATAATCCAAGGAAAGTGGGTGGCCTATTAAAGACAAAAGCATGGTAGCCACAATAGCAAAAATCCATAAAACAACAACATTGATTATAGAGGGTGTTTCTAATTAATTTTCAGGATCCCTAGGGTGGAAGATGAATATCCAACAACTCATAATTGATAACTCCATATCCAAAAATCGTGAAGGGCTAAAGGTGACCTAAGGAGGATCAAATCAATGGAGAAATAGAGAGTCTTTGTCATAGTATCCTATACAAGTTTTGAAATGAAATTTTCCCCATTTTGTCTATAAATAGTAGAAGCTTATTTTAAAGAATCAACAAATTGCTTATTCAAGCCTTAAGCTTTGTATGTAACTTTCCTTTCATTTTATTTTGTATAATAGTTTGGACCCAAACCCTGAGTGTCTTTGTGGGAAATATTTCGATCCCTCACTTTTGGTATGGTCTGTAATATTCATATATATATATATATATATATATATATATATTAGAAACCATGACTACTGATATTTTTATCTTATTTTTTATATTTATGCATGTTTATGTGCACATATAAGAGGTTGTAACTATCTAATTTTTGTCTTGTTTCTTGTGTGTAATATGTGCTTAACTCTGCATGCTAAGAAGATAAAGTGTTCACTTTGAGTTCTTGACACATTAGAATCACACATTCATTATCCTATTATTGTGCAAATGAATATTATGATCTTGGTGTATTATCCCCATTATCTTAGGTTAGCTTAGCATCTTTTCCTCTTTTTGCTATCTTTATTTTTTGTGGTTTCTCTTTCTCTTTTACCCTATGCACTTGTAGGTTAGGTTAGAGAGCACTTAGAATCATATGTTAAAAGTATTAGACCTTATAAAAATCCCAAAGGTAATCTGGTCAAGTCGTTTATCATGCTCTCACAGTTGCCCTACTATGTCACTCCATGTGAGGTGCGCTAGTCCAGTAATCTATTTTTGTATCTAGTGATCGAGATAAATGGAGAAGATAATGGTTTAATGGTATGCATAGTAGGACTAACCTGATTTATTTATATTGGTACCATAATCAAGAGAACTATCATAGGCTAAGACCTTGATGAAGGTCCTTATCTATCTACTTGCTTGAAGTATTTGAAATCTCACCAAATGACTCTGTTTAAAGATGAATATCCAGAAGTAGTTGCTTATAAAGATAATAGATTAAAGTTTTGATGAAGATCTTAGTCTATCTACTTAAAGATAAAATACAGTATTCACCTAGCAACTCCACTTAAAAAAAAGTATCCAAAAGTTTATGAACAAAAGACCTCCAACCAAATCCTTTGTTGTTACCAATATTCAAGTGATTGCTTCCACCACTTAAGACCATTTTGAGAAGAAGAAGACATAGACGCCAAATCATGGTTTCTCAACCACCCAAAACATTCCCTACTTGGAATGATAGAGGTCCATTGTGACCTCCTACTTCACCTAAAAAATGGGATGAGATACTAATGGTTACACTACAATATCTCCTATACTTCATCAAGACATGACAACTCCAATCAAGCACCTGTAAAATATGATGAATCTATGTGTGCTTCATAATGTAACAGAGTAAAATATGACTCTAATATTGCTAGTGGCTTCATTCAGAGGTAATTCTTGAGTGGTATGTCTCACTTCAACCATACTCTATTACTGACCATGACCATCTTACTACCTTGTTCATAAATAAATTTAGAGAGAAGGTATATATAGTATCTCTCTTAGAGCAATTTTCAAATATAAAGAGAGCACCAATGGAGTCTAAGGATGATTTCAAACTTAGATTTTATAAGGCTTGACATAAAATACCTGTTGAGATTCATCCCCTCCTAGGCAAAGTATTTATTTACTATTTGAAGGCCTTATATTATGAAATATCCTTAATGATTAAGGCTAGAGGAGAAAATATTTTACCAGATGCCTATGATATAGACATACAGGATGAACAAAATTTTATCCTAATTGGAAGGCTAGCCCTTAGGCCCCCATGCCTCTATTTTCTAGTATTCAATATCCATATTAGCCTTCTCAAGACATCCAACTAGAAACATTCCATCTAATCTCATTTATACCTATAGGTCCTACTCCTCTTCCTACTCTAATTCCCTCTACTTTAGATAAATTTGAATTTGAAGCAATGAAAAATCTACTTAAGATAGTCACTAATGAGATGTTTTCTATAAGGAGGTAACAAAACACCTAGAGGTTTCAATATTATAACAACCTAAGACCTCCCTTGCAACAAGGTAACCAAAGTAACATAGCTCCTTATAATGGCTATCCAAGACCCTAATTTTAGGCAAATAGTGATATTGACAAGGCATAGAGTCAAAATCAGTAAGTGGTACCAATCTTGACCCCTCTACAATAAATGCATCCTAACCCTACCAGGGAAATAGCTTCCATATAGAACAATTATGTGGAAGGGTCTACTTCTTGGTACTACCCACCTAAAAATGCCTCCTTGGCTCAACTCTATCTAGAGAAAGCTCCAAGCCATATATAGCAACATACAATGAAATGATACCTACCCAAGCTCCATATCTTATTTAGGAGTTTAGGCATAGGTAGCAAGTCAACCTTCCCTTACCTCATATCTCCTTGAACTAAGTGGTGCACCTTCAAAGAAGATCCTAGCAACCTAGGATAAAGAAGTATACACAATATTTGATAAAATAAGCAATCCATCAATTGAAAAGATACCAATCTGGTTGGACTACATGGAAATGATTAAAAGGTAGGTAATGGAGTAGGAGAAGAGTGACTAGGTCACTCTACATATTCAAAGAGGACCAATTTTCTAGGAGGGAACCTTCAACCATAATTCCACCAAAGTAAAACACACTAGAACCTCTAGTGGCCAACAAGCTAAGTGCTTTGGAAGTCCCAATAAAATGCAATCCCTAGTCAAAATCCATAAAAATCCCTCAACCATATAGTAATAGGTCCAAAATTCTAAGCGCTCCTTAGAAGATCAACTCCTTTGGGTCATTCAGTATGGTTGGTCATTTGAAGTCCATTTCTTTTGTTCCCATTTGGGATATCTTATCCATTCTAGAGCAAAAGGATAATCTAAAGAAGGCATTGGAGGAGAAAAATGAGTGGATATAGTAGAAGGCATTTGCATCCTTCAAAATATCTAAACTAAAATTAAGTAGGCCTAAGCCCACCCCCTTCTATTTATTTCTAATCTATAAAGATAAGATAATTTGATCTATAACTATATGATATATTTCGAGGTAAACACTTTGGTCATGCTGAAAGGAGTGATCCCTTGGGTCTAGGCTACTAGCCCTTAAATAAGAGGGTGGTGCAATTGGATAGTAGTGTAGTCTAAATCTTGGGGAGGATAGAAATTTCACTCACCTTGTATGCTTGTCCAATCTTGACTATGACATAAGATATAACAATAATTGGTCTACCTGTATCATTTGGCATCTTCTTATCAAGAGACTTTATAGCTAAGCTAAGAGGATATTTGTACTTGGATTGGTCCCTCATGATCTTAAGGAGAAAATATGGGACCAGGATAAAAATTTCATCCGAGTCGTTCAATCTACATCATATTGAACACCTATAAACATCTAGGTTAAACATCGATCAAATTTTGATGTTAAAGGAGGAATAGTTTAAGTTAGAAGTATTTATGAATGAACTACATTCCCTTATTTTGGATGATTATATGGACCAATGGGAAACTAACATATGGAATCCTAATCCTCATAAAACATATGGATCTACAAGCATGGGTTGAAGCTCGAGAGGAGGCATGAGTCTAACCTAGTCAGGATTATGTATATGCAATATATGTGTGTGCGCGTGTATGTATATATATATATATATATATATATATATATATATATATATATATATATATATATATATATATATATATATATATATATATATATGTATGTATATATATGTATATATATAAGGTTGTGTTTTTTCTTGGTTGCTTTGTGTAGGATTAAAGCCTTGAAGAATCATCAAGTTGTGCTAGATTATTTTACCAGATGAGTCAAACCATAGTTCATGCTATTCCATATACTCCAGGAAAAGGTCGTGTCAAAAGTTCCAAAGACTATTTTGTGCCAGTATGGAAGTTTCTTTGGGATAATGATAGGATTTTAAATACCAATAGTTGAAAACACAATATGAAAATTTTGACATAAGAAGAAATCCATATCTCTAATAGATCAAATCAACAACTTAGATCTCTACAAATTTTGAAAAGCAATATCAGCCATAGATTTCCAAATTGACCTAAGGTTAGCACAATTATATAAGGTGTTAGAACAATGATAAGCATTTATGAAGGCCACTTGATTAATACAATCAACAAATGATATTCAATTTTAGGGTGACTATTAGAAATGAGCACCAAGATTGAACAATCCAATTACAAGGCTTTGCAAAATGACCAACTATGAAAATAAAACAGTCATATTTTCTTACCAAGTTATCCTCCAAGGAAGAATTAATGCTCCCATGCAAAAAATAAGTGTATCAAACATCAAGACAACCTCCACCTTAGCCTTTTTTGAAGCAAAAGACACCTATATAAGGGATTGATAAGTAATAACTAGGAAATGAATCAATCTAGGAATATTTGTAGATATTTTGGAGGTGACTTTATAAGGGAGAAGAATTGATTATGTAAGGTGGAAAGCTTCCTACCATAATATAACGAGGTAGGGTCATAAATGCATGGCATGCGAACAAAGACAATAAAAATGCAAGACATGAAGGAAATTTTATATAAAGTATTATTTTCCCATCCAAATCCACCTTTACTAGACCCAAAGTACTTGGAGTTTTCTCAAGCATGGAAGAACATTGAGAAGCATACTTTTAGAATGAAATTAGAAGGAAAAAAGGCACATAATTCTCAAATAAGCATAAAAAAAAATGGAGAAGAGAATGACTAGTTGTGCAACAACTTCCAAGGCAAGTGGCTCTAGACTAGAGATGGCCACTTAATTAGAAGCATTGGGTACCTATGCCAACTTATACCTCTAACATTGAGATGTTGAAATTTGAAGGACCTAACTATGGATTTTTTAGAGCCTAAAATTTTGAAAATGACAAAGAATATTAGGGAAGGTGCATGGAAATGATTAAGGTCCACTCAAATAATAAGCTTTGGGTCAAATATTTGGAGTAGTTACTTGGCATAATACCTAGTGCCATAACTCCATTTTTGTTGTGATCTAATTACAACATACACAGAGTTTTATGATCCCAACACTCAAGAAATAAAGTCCCTGATGGGTATTTTAAAGTAAACATTATTGGACATATCATCTAGCAGATGCTTCTCTTATGCAAGGGGGAACATAACACATATATGGAAGAAGAGAAATTTTTAAATGAACTCCTATATGGAATCAATGTGAACTTTCTAAGCACTTAATGTAGAGACTTAAACCTGGATGATCTAGTACTAGAAGGTGCTATGCATCTCAATATGTTTGAGAATATCTCAAGATATTCTTTGATGATATTGACCTTCATATTTGTGTTAGAGTATGATAAAAATATGGTCTCCTCCCAATTGGTTGTTTTGTACAAAATGAAATAAACATTGAGGAATGAGTAGATGATGCTAGACTTCATTGAGTTGATTGTTGAATAGATACATGTGATACTGAGTAATTTTTTAGCTACTTAGGTGTTCAAACATTATTCATTTTTGGCATACTTGATCTTGTTCCAACACTCAAAAGCATTTCCAAGACTCGATCTAAAGTGGACAAATGAAAAATATTAAATATTGCTAGTATATTCCTAGACATGGGATTTGATAAAGAGTTCTTATTATTCTTTCATAGAATATTTTTTTTGCTTTGGCTATTGCACTATTAAGAAGATCTCAACCTAAGCACATATCAAAAAAATACCACTCATTTGTAGGAGGGGTAATTCCTAGAGATTGGTACTTCGTTTAAGAAGGTACCATCACCAGAATACGTGGATTCAGCTTTGTCCTATATCTTCTTCCTAAATTTATTCTAGATAGAGTCTATGATTTAGAAGTATTCAAGAAATTGGACTTGATTGATAATAAATTTGGGAGCAAAAAGTAAAAAACAACATATTATAAGCTTTTTGTTAGCCTAGGAGGAATTCTCCTACAAAGGAAGAAAGTTGCTTCTATTGCAGATAGTAATTTGAAGGAGATAGGACTTAAGTAGATAGAGGGTAACTAGAATTATGACCCTCGGGCTAAGTTTTCCATATATATCAAAAGCATTAGAGTTTTCAAGTTTGAACATGAGCATAGGCCCAAGGTCGAGATTGTAAAGAATCCAATAGATGAAATTTATACACACCCATAAGCATACTCATTAAGCCTCCACCAAAGCTCAATATATGAGTCTTTATACAAGGCAATGAGTGAATTCAACCCATAGAACGAAATCAACAACAAGAAGAAATATGTTCTAAGGAAAATGCACTAGAAGGATCCCAAGATTAAGGCTTGGTGGATAATGAGGTAGCAAATTGGCAAGAAAGAAAAGGAGCTCAGAACAATACCTGTAAATGAGAAATTCAATAAATGATACAATGAAAAAAACCTAGATGTTGAAAGCTTAGGGTTAGAGCAATGGAGTGAGGAAGAGATAAGTATTGAAATACATCAAAAAATAAAAAGAAAAAGGGTAGTAAAAGAAGGGAATTAACCATCTCCATACAAAATCTTGAGGATGGTCCAATTACTACCACTTCTAAAATATCCCCAATACAACTCACTCCTTGATATAAGATCCCACACTAGGAGACCCAAAGAAGAGAAAAGCATAAGGTGGAGTCATTAACCAACCCCACTAAAGCAAAGAGGAATAAAAATTACACTGTTAGGCTAGATTTAAGCACAAAAAAAAAAGTGTATCTATCCTATCATCCTATCCTATAGGTAAATCACCATCCCTAAATCTTGTATTAGCCCCAATAGCCCAAACTCTTAGCATTTTTTCCATAAAAGTTGTCCCCTTCACTACTATTCCTACAACCTTCTCTAGTAAGGAGGTGGTGCAATTAATGCAACCTTTCCAAATTACTCCACTCTCATTTGCTCCTACCTCTTCAATGTGTCCTCTTTTAGCACTTACATTATTTAATCCATTGCCTCCCTTTTTGTCACCGCTGAGGCAACAAGAAGAATTATAAGAAGCCATGATAGACTTGATCCCATTGAATAAATTTAATAGGATTTAGTACTATATGATGTAGCATAACAAAATAAATAAATCCAAACTAGTACAACCAACTACAACTCGGATAATTATCCACTTTGCCCCCCAAAAAGTGTTATTGTTCACAAGGAGGGAACCATTGGTTTTAAAACCAAAAGGAGAAATAATAGAGGAAGATTGATAGGTGATGATAGTTGGCCTTTATATAAAATATGTCTAGCCTCAAGATACAATGCAACTCATGTGGAAAACCAAAAATGTGGTTGTATATGAATAGGATTCATTAATCCAAATATTGGAAAAGGAGAGTGGTATGGAGTAGGTAAAAAATACTCGAAGTAATTTGCAAGAAGAGGTCAAATCACTCCAAATTCAAATAAACATGCTATATAAGCATCTAAAGGAGAAATCATCAAGATCTCTCTTCAGAGAAAAGGAAGAGCAAATAAAAAGCCTCTCAGATAGGCTTGCTAGTTAAGAAGCTTAGCTTAATCAAGAGAGTGATGCTCTATAAAATTAGTTGGAGGAACTTACATGAAAAAGTGAGATGGAGCAACACTAAGAATCAAAAGCCTCATAAAGGAAGCTAGTGATGCTTACTAGGATGATATCACTAACACTACAATGGTGTTATTCTAGTTATTTAAATTCATTTATTTAACCACTGATCAAGGTCTTAAAGTCAAAAATAAAATTGAGGATAGCCCCAATAAAATTTCCACAAAGTCAGATGAGGTATCGGGTAAAATTGACCATGGTATTAGACTCTAAGTTGATGACCATTGAGATTCAAAAGAGAGGTGATAAAGCAAAAGATGATCAATTCTCCAAAAGAAGTATGTGGTACAACAATGAACAAACCAAGTAATCATCTTATTTTCTACCATTGGTCAGCTCAAGGGCTAGATTGAATCTTTATTGTAGGGAAGACTTCCCTCTTCTTGGAGTGAAGCTGGCAGGTTCTATATAAAGTAGGAATATTTACAAATGATAAGGTATAATAAGGAGGATGTCTCCCATTTTGAAGAATGACCAGAACATCCTACCATAAAATACTTGGCTTGGGCAATAGGACTATTGGTGAAATTAAGGTTTGAGATGCATGAAGTCATGAATCAAACAAGGAACTTCTCCCATGATGACCAATTTGAGTTAGAAGTGGTATATGGACACTCCAAATAAATCTAGTACACTTCATATGAGTAATGGGTAAAAATTAAATAGGCATTGGACGAGCTACCAAATTTGTGATGTTCCTCATTCTTTCCTTTGCATTCTTTCCTATATTTTATTTTTATACTTTCAATTTTGACTTCGTGCCCAAGGATGAAGGAAACAATTTTGAATCCTCCTTTAGCAAGCACAAAGGCCCATGTGAGTCACTAGAACTATATCAAATTTTCACTACAGTCAAATAATTTTTCCTTAGGTAAAGTTTTTGATAGAAGAATGAAACAAAGGCAAAGCTGATAAGAGATTAATAAAGAAACATCAAAACAATGCAAGAAAAAAAGTTTTATCAAAGAGTTTGCACCATTTTACAAAAATTTTGACCAAGGAAGGAAGGCAACAGTTTTGATAGCCCACATTTCCTAGAGGCTCCAAAAAATTAGAAGTTTTTGAAGGGCACAAGAAAAGCAAGACATCCAAATATTGGAAGTTTTGAAAGTTTCGAAGGAGAAAAGAGAAGAAAATTTCCAAGAGTTAGAGTATGAGCCACAATTTTTTTTTAAAGATAGAAAATTCAAAAGGTCCAATGGTAGGGCAAATGAGAAGACTTCCATGAAATAATTTTGACAAGAATCCACCCTAACCTTAGAATTTTATAAAGTTTTGATGTAGGAGGACTAATTTGTTTTGACAAATAAATAATAGTTCACATCACCTTGGAAGAGAAAAGGTTTGAAGAGAGAACAAAATCACTCCAGGAAGTAAAGCATAATGAAAAAAGCATCCATCAAGGAAGAAAGGTTAAATAAAATTGCAAGGCCTCAAAATTGGAGCACAATATTCCAAAAGGGTAGATGAACTGAACAACTAAGCCATTATTGATAAAAGTTAAGGATCACCTATTAACATAAATTAAGCTCAATAATTCAAGGAAAGTGGGTGGCTTATTAAAGACAAGAGCATGGAAACCATAATAGCAACAATATCTAAAATAACACAATTTATTATAGAGGGTGCTTCTAATCTCTTTTTAGGATTCCTAGGGTGATATATGAATATCTAGCAACTCAAAATTGATGAATCTAGATTCAAAGACCTCGAAGGACTAAAGGTGACGTAAGGAGGATCAAATCAAGGAATCAATAGAGAGGATTTATCAAATGATTTTATACAAATTTTGGAGGGAAAGTTTCCCTATTTTCTCTATAAATAGTAGAATTCTAGGCAATGTAAAAGATCGATGAGTTGTTTATTTAAGCCTTAAGTTTTGTATGTAGCTTTTATTTTAGTTTATTTTATATAAAAATCTAGACCCAAAACCTCGAGTGGTTTTGTAGGTAAGCTTTTGAGCCCTCACTTTTGGCATGGTCTATAATATTCATACTCATATATATATATATATATATATATATATATATATATATATATATATATATATATATATATATATATATAGAGAGAGAGAGAGAGAGAGAGAGCTTTTATTATTGGAATTTTTTTGTCCCATTTCTTGTGTATGTATGTTTATGTGCATATATAAGAGGTCATGACTATCTAATTTCTATCTCATTTCTTGTATGTGCAATATGTGCTTAACTTTGCATGTTGAGAAGATAAAGTGTTCACTTTGAGCTATTGATGCATTGGATTCACATATTCATTTATCCTACTATTGTGCAAATGAATCTTATGATATTGATACATTGCCCTCATTAGCTTAGGTTAGCTTAGGATATTTTTCCTTTTTGCTATCTTTTCTCTTTCCCTTTTGCCCTATGCACCTATAGGTTAGGTTAGGTAGCGTTGAAGATCACATCTTAAAAGGAGTTGACCTTGTAAAAAACCCTAAAGGCAATCTGACCGAGCTACTTATCATGCACTTGGGTTTTCCTTGTTATGTATCTCCATGCAAGGCATGATAGTCTAGTTAATTGTCCCTGTATTTGGTGACCATGACAATAATAAAGGACAAAAAATACTTCAGAAGAATCACTCTTATTCCTAAAAAATTATACACAAGTTTTTTAGTATGATCATCAAAGAAAGTCATAAATTAGAAGAATCTACCAACACGTGGTGCATGCATGGGACTGTAAATATATAGATGAATCCATTGCATTGGATATGATGCTCTCCATGATCTTCCTCTTGGAAATATCTCTCTATGATATTTTCCCATTGCATAACATTTAAAAATTTTACTTATTACTTCTAGATAAGACAACCAATTGGCCATTCCTTTAGCATTCAACAAATACAAGCTTCAAAAACTTAGGTATTAGACCTTTGGTGCCATTTTCCTTTCTATTTCACCTTGATGAGTCTACAGATATAACCAAAATCTCAGTAATACTTTGTCTTGGAGGTGGTTTAGACCACTGCTTATATCTAAACTACCAATTCAATTTGTCTAGCTCTACTTTTTTCTTTTCTCTTTCGTAGGCACGTTTGTATATTTCACCCATGTAATGATGACTCATAGGATGGCAGGAAAAGTGGCTCTAATACCACTATATTATACACCCCCACTTGTTATTTCTAAGTTATTTTGGTTTGTGCTTATTTGTTTTTGTAATGAAATGTTTGGTTTTTCTTGTTTACTTTGAGGCATTGACTTGAATTTCATTCATAATACAATAAAGAAAAAAACATTTGAACAAATGATAAATATACAGTAAGGATATGAGATTTATTTATTTAATTTTCTGACCTAAAAGTATAAGTCTATATTTGCACAACAAATTGGAAATTACACAACTGAAACGTTCATTTGCTCGTAACTCGATCACCGAAACTCTGATTCCTTCACCGTAAAGTGTAGTTGTCTCTCCAAAGGAAGCCACCCAAAATGTAATCTTCATAAATATGAATCCAAGCCAAATTAATTATTGCATGCACCCCGAGGTCACTGCAGACAAGATGTACGACTGCTGAAGGGTTCGACCTTGCCTTGTAAATTGCCTAGAATGATTTGATGGGATATTTTCCTGCTATGAGCAAATGAATCGATTTCCTAAGCACCCATATGTTGTATGACCTGCTACAGTATTGTATCTATCACTCCAAAATAAATCAAAATGGCACTGACCAAGATGAAGTATAACCAAAACAATATAACTTAGATGGTTAGTTCATCAACCCAGATGAATTCAAAATTTGGCAAACCCTTGTTTGCCTCTGTTAAGCTCAAATAATCTCTTTGTGATGAGAAATTAAATACCTGATCAGCTAGATATGGTATCACACATATGAAACTAATAATCCTACTAATAAATCCACTCCCAATAAGCCCTATGATCTTTTTGTGAAAACCCCTAAAAAACTTCTCCAAAAAACATAAATTCTTCCATGCACCAATGAGCCTCAAAAAGCCAATTTAAAGAGAACATCAAATTAGAGTTTGGGCGCCCATTTTTGGTTTCCACAATTCATTATTTTATAATTTTTAATTAATGTCTCTTAATGTCA
Source organism: Wollemia nobilis (assembly GCA_028583015.1). NCBI lineage: Eukaryota > Viridiplantae > Streptophyta > Pinopsida > Araucariales > Araucariaceae > Wollemia > Wollemia nobilis. Next base: position 649,480 of record JAQPPZ010011269.1, on the reverse strand, counting down.
TTAAAGTGGTCATCCAAGTCCTAGACAAATAAATTTATGATTTTAAGTTATAACACTTTATAACTTAAAGCTATAACTTAACATTAAAACATGTCCCCTTTCACTTTTCCTAGCAACCCTTTTCCAAGATCAACACTTGTAAATGGTAGAATTATACCCTCTAAATATTGGGATTCTTGCCAAGCTGAGTCCCTAACAAAACTATTTAGCCTAGGGGGCCCCTATGACTAGGCTAACAGGTCTCTGCTCTGTCTACTGCAAAGAAGGGGACATTACAGATACTTAAATTCTATTTGTTCAAATCATATGAGTAGAAATAAGGATTTGTTTGTGGAGTTGAATAACTCATACAAGAGCAAGGTAAAATTTGGAGACAACAAAACATTTTTTATTGAACAAAAGGAACTTTAAAAAATGGATAAATCACGAAGAAAAATATATAAAATAGTTACTTCACCCTAGACTTGAAATACAATTTGATGAGTGTTGAAAAGCTTGTAGAGGAAAACTAGAAAGTGGTGTTTGAGAACCAATCAAGGTGAAATAGAAAGGAAAATGGTTGATGATATTACACAGACACAATATCAAATGTGGCATAGTTTGGATCAGTTGGTTGGGTTAATGACATGACAGGTACATGGGATTAACATACTGGTGAACAATGCACAGAACCCACAAAATGAACCAAATAACATAGGACAAGGAGCAAATAATGAGGATTCGATGGCCAATAGGGTAGGTACACCTACCAGGATAGAGAGAGGCCATTCATGCCAATATTTATACCACATCCAAAACCAACTGTTCCTCAACTAGTTGAGGAAGATCCAGAGCCTACAATGGTAGACCAGTATAGACAACATAGACAGGAATGGAATGAGCTTGGCCCAAACTTTCAGATCCTTATGTCATTTCGATATTTTGTAGATACCAAAAATAGACAAACTCCTAGGAATAGGGGAAGGCCTATTCATCATGGACAATAGGGACAATAGGTCAAGGAGAACTTGTGTAGCATATGCCACATGGATGCCAAGAGATTCAGAAAAATATTGGAAAAATCCATATTCCTTTCTTTGATGCATCTGGAAAAATGATAGCCAAGGCTTGGGTCTAGAAGATGGACACATATTTGCAGTTGAACCAGATGACTGAAGATGACACCATCAAATTTTGTACATTGCATTTTGAGGGCGTTGCTCACGATTGGTGGCATCACGATATGCACACTCTGGGACATGACCGAGTGAATACTTATGCTGAGTTCATAGAGAGACTCCAGTAGAGGTTTGACAAAAAGGAATAGGAGTTGGAGTTCAAGGAGTTAACTCATTTGAGGCAGGGGGTTGACTCCTACATAGTAGAATTCTAGAGACTATCCGTTATGGTTACAGATATGTCAAAGATACGATTAGTAGTCCTGTTCATGGATGGACTAATGGAGTTGTTACAGGTTTGGGTCAAATCCTTTAACCTAGGCACATTTCATGATGCTATCAAATAGGCTCGATACATGGATGTCATAGCATCCAGGACTAAAATCCATTTCAAAGGTAAGGAAGTCAAAGATTTAAAGAAAGATAGGGACCAAAAACCATTCAAGAAGGAAATTGACCAAAAAAAGGGAAAATTTAAAAAACTAGATCCTAATATCCTTCATGAACTCCAAAATAAGGGGTTATGTTTTACATGCCAAAAGACTTGGTCCCCGAGGTATAAGTGTGAATTTAAGGGGAAGTTACAGTTGATAGAGTATCATTCAGATGATGATAATAATTCTAGAAATTTTGATCAACGATTAGAAAGTAAGGACAACGATGGTGAACAACCTCCAGAAGAACAAGAAACCACCTAGGATCAAGCAAGAAAGAAGAGTAATACTCTAGCTCACCTCCATAGCATCCAGGGAGCCTAATATTTGCAGGTATGAGGTGTACTTAATGGGAAACGTGTGGTGACTTTGATTGATACTGGAGCCACACATAGTTTTATCGATGAAGGGTTGGTTGCACAAATGGTATTGGAGACAGTAGAAGTAGATACATTCAAAGTTATGATCACATATGGATTCTCCATTACTTGCACCAAGAAGGTGCCACAGTTGAAGATTGCATTGGTAAATTATGAGGTATGTGATGATTTCTTTGTGGTCAGCACAAAGAATCTAGACATGGTACTTGGTATTCAATGGTTGTGTACATTGGGAGATGTTGTCTTCAAATTCTAAAATATGGAATTGACGTTTAGATCTCAAGGTCGACAAATAGTGTTGAGAGGGATGACATCAAGAGGAAATCAAGTAGTTTCCTTCAAGCATATGGAGAAGCTTATGAGACATAATCATATTGAGTGGGCAGCCCACTATGTTATCCTACCTACATCTACAAAGGAGAATAAATGAACTTATCATCCAGACATCCAGGCTTTGCTTACCAAACATAGCAAAGTTTTCAATAACATACCACCAGGGGTACCACTAGTCAGAGGGGCAGAGCATATCATCAAGTTGTAGGAAGGTACTATCCCTATTATCATTACTCCATACCGACACCCGAAGAGATATAAGGATGAGATAGAGAAGACCATCCATGGTTTGATTGACATGGGGTACATCAAACCAAGAAAGAGCCCATTTTCTTTGTTTGTGGTTTTAGTAAAGAAAAAATATGGCACTATGCGTATGTGCATTGATTATCGGACATTGAAAAAAAAGACAATAAAAAATGGATACCCGATACCAAGCATAGGTGAGTTATTAGATGAGTTACACGATGCAGTTTATTTCACCAAGATTAATCTGAGATCAGGGTATCATCAGATTTGAATGAGGGAGACAAATGTGGAGAAGACTGATTTTCGATGCCACTATGGGCATTCCGAGTTCTTGGTTATGCCATTCGGACTAACTAACGCACCTGCCACATTTTAGTCCTGCATGAACAAGATTTTTTAAAGGTAGTTGAGGAGATTTATGTTGGTGTTCTTTGACGACATTCTCATATACAGCTGCACATTGGAGGAGCACCTAAGGCATCTGGATGAGGTGTTGAGTATTCTGAAGGCAGAGTCTCTTTTTGCTAAAGAGACTTAGTGCGAGTTTGGGATGACCGAATTGTTATACTTAGGTCATATAATTAGTGCTCAGGGAGTCAGGATGGACCTTGAGAAGATACAGACTATATTGGATTCGCCGCCTCTAACCACCCTTACACAACTCAAGGATTTTTTTGGGTTGTGTGGCTTTTACCGTAGATTTGTCAAAGTATTTTCACTGTTGGCAACACATTTGATAGACCTTACTAAAAATGGAGCATTCTAGTGGTCATACAGGGCACAACAAGTGTTTGAAATTTTCAAAGAAGTCATGAGCAACTATCTAGTATTGGCCATTCCAGACTTCACCAAACCTTTTGAGGTGGAGTGTGATGTGTCAGGTGAAGGTATTGGAGTAGTGCTGATGCAGAACAAACATCCAATAGCCTTTGAGATCTAGAAACTAAGGAGAGGAGAGACCAACTATTTGGTGTATGATCGGGAGATGCTAGCCATCATGCATGCGCTAGATAAGTACAAACCGTATTTGGTGGGCCAAATATTTATTGTTAGAACTGACCACAATAGAGTCAGAAGGGTCTCAATGACAGGTAAACGAAGTGGATCAGTAAGATACATATCTATGACTTTGATATTGAATTTGTCAAATGGAATAATAATGTGGTGGCAGATGCACTGTCTAGATGCCCCCACTTGTGTTCATTGGTAGATATTACTAAGGATTGGAGGCCCAAGCTTATAGAAAATTATGCCAAAGATAATTTTGCTCGTCGGATCTTAGAGAGTACATAGGACGATGATAGGTGTGTTGTCAGGGATGAGGTGATTTACTATCGAGACAAAATTTGGATCACATCAGATTCCAAGTTCAAGAGATAGATATTCAGACTTCTACATGATACACCTATGGCAGGACACCCTGACTACTATAAGACCTATAGGCATATCAAGGAGAGGTTTGCTTGGAGAGGGCTTAATGATGATATCTTGTAGTAAATCTAAGAGTGTTATATGTGCCAACAAAACAAATACAAGCATACATTCCCTGTGGGTTTACTTCAGCCACTGCCCATTCCTTCACATAAGTGGGAGAGCATATCCATGGAATTTGTTACAGGACTTCCCAAGGCATAGGGGAAGGATTGTTTATATGTGGTGGTAGATAGACTCATGAAGTATACCCATTTCTTCGCCATCACCATAGGGTTCACAACAACGCAGGTGGCTGAGCTATTTTTCAGGGAGGTATTCAGACTGCATGGCTTGCCTAAGACCATTGTCAGTGATCGAGACAGTAAATTCATGAGTCTATTTTGGTAGGATATATTCATATTGTGTGGGACAAAGCTGACACCGAGCATGATTTATCATCCTCAGACTGACAGACAGACAAATATTGTCAACAAATGGATTGAGGGATATCTGAGGAATTACGTGTCAAGACAACAAAAGGCATGGGTTATATGGTTGCATTTAGGAGAATATTGTTACAATTCATCCTATCACATGTCGATTAATATGTCACTATTTATGGCATTGTATGGGTATGAAGCACCCAACTTCATGGATTTGGTTTTAGGTGACAGTCGGGTTCCCAGGGCCAAGGATTTTTTGCAAGAGACACAGGATATCATGCATTCACTACAAGAGAACATCATACAGGCACAGGAGCAAAAAAATAAATATGTTTATCAGAAGAGGATTGAATGCTCATTTGAGATAGGTGACATGGTTTATCTAAGACTACAACCATTCAGGTAGTCATCGCTAAAGAGGAGTGGAGTTGAGAAGCTTAAGCCTTGATTTTATGGCCCATTTAGAGTCTCACAGCGTGTGGGTGAGGTAGCTTATGATCTGGAGCTACCTAAGAGCAGTAGAGTGCATAATGTATTCCATGTATCACACCTTAAGAAGGCATTGGGACACAATGTCACACCCTTAGTATTACCACCTCTGGATGAAGAGGACAATTTGGTATTAATTCCAAAGTTAGTAATTGGGCAGAGAGAGCGTACCCTATAGCGAAGGACCATAAAAGAGTATTTGATCAAATGGAGGAACTTACCTGATGAAGATACCACTTGGGAGGGTGATGCTATATTGTAGACTCTAGGATTCCAATTTCTTGAGGACAAGCAATTTCGAGGAGGGGAGACTGTAATATACCCTTCTCTGCAGTAGACGGAGCAGAGACCTGTTAGCCTAGTCATAGGGGTCCCCTAGGCTAAACAGTTTGGTTAGGGACTCAACTTGGCAAGAATCCCAATATTCAGAGGGTATAATTCTACCATTTGCAAGTGTTGACCTTGGAAAAGGGTTGCTAGGCAAAGTGAAAGGGGACATGTTTTAATGTTAAGTTATAAATTTAAGTTATAAAGTGTTATAAATTAAAATCATAAAGTTATTTGTTTGGGACTTGGGTGACCACTTTAATGACATTAAGAGACATCAATTAAAAATGATAAAATAATGACTTGTGGAAACCTAAAATGGGCGCCCAAACCGTAATTTGATGTTCTCTTTAAATTGGCTTTTTGAGGATCATTGGTGCATGGAAGAATTAAAGTTTTTTGGAGAAGTTTTTCAAGGATTTCCACCAGAAGATCATAGGGATTGTTAGGAGTGGATTTATCAGTAGGATTATTAGTTTCAGATGTGTGATACCATATCTAGCTGATCAGGGATTGAATTTCTCATCATAGAGGGATTATCTAAGCTTAACAGAGGTAGACAAGGATTTGCCAAATTTTGAATTCATCTGGGTTGATGAACTGACCATCTGGGTTATATTGTTTTGGCTATACTTCATCTGGGTCAGTGCCATTTTTATTGATTTTAGAGTGATAGATGCAATACTGGAGTAGGTCATACAACATATGGGTGCTTAGGAAATTGAGTCATTTGCTCACAGCAGGGAAATATCCCATCAAATCATTCTAGGCAATTTACAAGGCAAGGTCGAACCCTTCAGCAGTTGTACATCTTGCCTACAATGACCTCGGGGTGTATGTAGCAATTAATTGGGTTTGGATTCATATTTTTGAAGGTTACATTTTGGGTGGCTTAATTTGGAGAGACAACTGCACTTTATGAGGAAGGAATCAGAGTTTCGGTGATTGAGTTATGAGCAAATGAATGTTTCAGCTATGTAATTTCTAGTTTTTTGTGCAAATATTGACCTGTACTTTTAGGTCAGAAAATTAAATAAATAAATCTCCATATCCTTACTGCAAATTTATCATTTTTTCAAATGTTTGTTTCCTTATTGCATTATGAATGAAAATCAAGTCAATGCCTCAACTAAACAAGCAAAACCAATCATTTCATTGCAAAAAAAAACAAGCACAAAACAAAATAACTTAGAACTAGCAAGTGGGGGTGTATATTATAGTATCAAGAATATTTACATACAAATTCTACCACATTACATTACAATAATATTGTTTTTGAGCTCTCACTTTCTTTATGTGAAATTTTTACCTTTTTTTCTCCTTCATTGCCTACCTTTGTTCCATATTATTTTTCATAGTGGCCATATATTTTGTAATAGTGACATTGAGCATTCCTATTTTTATTTATTTATTAAGTTTTGGGAAGGGGTGTTGAAATATCCTCAAATATTTTACATAGTAATTAGTTATTTAACAATATGCTCAAAAATACAACTTCTCCATCAAACATTTATGCTAAATAAATAAGGTTGTAATACAAACACTTCTTTCACATTCTATTTCATAGCCAGACAAGATACATACATAACAACTACTAACATGGTTTAGAAAAAGACCAACAAAGCATAATCAATATCATACAAAATTAATTAAGTAAACCACGTCCTACAGGATAAAAAATAACAAACTAGAGACATCCATTGACCATAAGCTCCAAAGCTTTGATGATTTCCTTGAGCTTATTTTTTGCTTCATCCACAAACTACCCGATCTCCTTTCGTAGGGCTTGCATCAAGCTGTAATGCTTCTCAATGGTCTCCAAGATCCTATTAACCAATATTTGATTGGAAGGGGCATTGAGTCCCCTTGTGTTCCAAGAGAGTAGTTTCATTTCTTAATTATTTTGGGTAGTCTTTTCCCCTAGCCCTAGGATAAGGTAGTTTGGGTTCCATTTGCAATTTCAACCATAGTTTCTCATTCTCTAATATCTTGATTCATTGGCCTTCCATGTTTGCTTTCCACTCCTACATCAATCCCCCATTTATTTTGATTCCTAGTTTGTCGACTTGGGGTTGGACCTGAGAATTCTAAACCCCTCATATTTTTAGATCATTTGAATAAAAGTAGATAATCATCTGTATATTTTCTTCCTCATTCATTTCATTATGTTTGGGGGGACTAGATAGGTCATTACTGAGTCTAACCGAGTAAAGGAATTTGAAATTGAAACTTCATAACCCTCTAAAGAGGGTTTTTCAATACATACCTCTTGATTTTCTTCCAAACATTGGCCCTCCTTGGCGGATTCCCATTGAACTGGTTTTACCAAGTGATTTGGGATTCTCTCTCTGCTATTATCAACAATTTTATCCTCTAGATACTTGCCCTACTTGGAGTTCTCACCTTCATTTTGCTTCTTTTGCCAAACTTTCTAATTTTGGGTCAGTTTCTTGTGAGTGGAGCATGCATTGGTTGAGTGCTCTAATTTCTTGCAACTTTCATATTTGACTAGGGAATTTCATATTCTATAGTCCGATTTCATATCCAAGCTTTGAAATAAGTATGATTTAACTAGATAACTCCTTCTCCATATATGCATTTATGTAGATTCTTGCATAAATAAGTCATGATTGAGCCTTAATGGAAGAATCAATAATAATAAGGTACACTATTTCCTTCATGATACCTATTAAATTTCCTCATTCTAGTATTGGAAGGGTAGACCTAAAAATATTGCCCAAATCAATGCCTAGGTGAAGATTTGGATTTCAAGATCAAATTCTGGGTTGCATCATCATAAGAAAATCCCCCAACATTCATAGAACCATGGACCTCCCCAGATTATTTGATCAAAATATTCACTATAGTCAAGCTTAACCATAAAGAACCCCTTTGGAATTGCCATGATCTCCATGTCATAATAGGGTAACCATTTAGTAGTATCCCATTTCCTGATTGCATCAAGGTCCGACTGGGGCTCCCATAAATTGACCCACAAGATTCATAGCTCCTTGCTCAACAGTTAGGTTGACCAAATCATTAGGTATGAAGATTTCACCTCCCTCTGATTATAGCTCAAAATGAAGAACTGAGGTTTTTTATTTTCCATGGATCACATGCGTTAGGAACGATCCCTTGGGTCAAATGGTGCTTTCACAGGTTTCCAAAATTTTTCCCTGCTCCTTTGATCGAATTGTTAAATCTAGAATCGAGGTCTGGATCTAGTTCTTTATCATCATTCTCTTGTAGGCCTATTCATGTAGTAGACATTGAGTATTTCTCTTATCTATAAATATCCATCTACTTATTTCACTAAACCATCATATTTTACCAAGATCTCTTCCTCTTGTCGAACATTTAATTTGCTACTCTCCTTTATCTTTGGAAATTAAACCTTGAGATAAATACATTATTGTTTGTCACTCTAGACTTGGAAGAAAAAGCTTACTCCAAGTTTTCCTCATCACTATTTTGAATTATTTCTTCATGAAATACAAGTGATCCCACCAATTCATAAAACTCTAACTTTTTTAAATATTTACTTTCTTTAATAATTATTGCACAATTTTTTTACTTTGGTGTTAATGTTTTAGACAAATTTTTAACAATATCTTCCTATGATCATTCCTCACTATAGATTCACATTTTATGCATAAATATCATGCACCCTTACATGATAATATCCCACATTCTCATTGTTCTTCATTCTTATATTTTCATATTCTCTCTTCAATGTTAGTAACTTCACTAATTTCACTTGAGAAGGCCCTTGTTAGATTATATTCAATGAATCCTAAGCTCCTTTGGTACTCTTGACACTTGTAACTCTTGGAGAATGCTTATATCAAATAAGGGCTCCATAGTGTGAGTCCTCAAAAATTATAACTTAAAACCCTAGTTATAGCAATGCAAATGTGAATAGGATAAGACAATATTGAATATAATAACGTAAACGAATTTACCTTGATCTTGCTTGCTGATGAACGGATCTGTTGTAGGTTTATGGTGGGAGCGTGCCCTAGCAACATGCGAGGATCTCTATCAACATCAGAATAGGGCTCTTAAATACCCATAGGTTATTCGGGAGTGCAAGAGGGTGCTCAGGAGGTCTACGGAGAGCAGTAGGACGCTCGAGAGACTTATAGAGAGTAGCAGGGTGCTTGAGAGGTTTATGGAGAGCACAAATTTACCTTGCTCTTCCTTACTATTTGTTTATGGATGGATATGTTGTAGGTCTATGGTGGGGGCGTGCCCTAGAAACACTCAAGGATCTCGCTAGATGTTAGAATAAGACTCTAAAACACGTAGGTTATTCAAGAGTGCAGCAAGGCATGCAGGAGGTCTGCAAAGAGAAGTAGGGTGCTCTAAAGGTATGTAGAGAGTAGCATGGTGCTCGGGAGGTTTGTGAAGAGCAGTAGGATGCTCAGGAGGTCTGCAGAGAGTAGTAGGATGATTTGGAGGTCTACGAAGAGCAACACGGTGCTCGAGAGGTATACAAAGAGCAACAGGGTGCTCAAGAGCTCAGATCATATTTGCAAAGGTATATTTGATGAGGGTGATGTATGCGGTGGCGATGATGATGAGCGAGGTGATGGAGAAATGGTGGATGTATTAGGGTAAATGTAGGGTTAGGGCACTAAAATATCAGTTGGAATTCTAATGCACTTAGGGTATTCAAAAACTTAGAAAACTTAGGTCACTTTCCAACTTGTTAGGATTCCAAAGAACTTCCAGGGATTGAGCCATTAAAATGGCTCCTATTAATAATCCAACCTAGGGCATAATTAGGGTTTCAAAGACACTAATTATATGGTTGAGATAAAAGCACATCATAGGATGGATATTAAACTTAGGTTGTGGCATGGATTGATGTGAATGGACATCTAGGATTAAATGAAATCGGATGGCTAGGATTAATTCACTTATATAAATATATATTTATATATATATAATATAATATATAAAATATTAATATTAAATATATATAAAATATATATGAATAGTGGGCAAAAATGGTGGGAAAGCATGGATGGAGGACAAGTGGCTAGGTTTTGGTTTTACAAACATGAGTGTAGAGCGTAGAGGAGGTGAATAACATTATATGGTTTATATAATCCCACATGGGTGCTTAGCTTGATGAGGCAACATAATGATGAGAGAGACATTTTTCACCCAAGGATCATCAAATTTACCTCTAAGTTCATCAAATTTCATAGGGTTCTGGCGATATTACCTACTTTGAAGTGGATGTTATTGATAAAAAAATAGTATTCCTTCCCATTTCATTGAAAATAAGAGGGGCAACAAATTTGGAAATAATATTTTGATGATTCACTTTGGGTGACATGTAGGAAATTCTCAAGGTAATTAGATGTTATAAATTATATATTAAAATCTTATTTTATAATTAAAACTTTTGCTTTTTCTTTTTCTAATTATATATTATTTAAATGTAGGTGATAAAACTCTTGGTAAAGGATTATTCGACTTATAGACGAAAAATAAATAGCAATGGGTTATCTATATGAGGTAATGGATAGAGCAAAAGAGGCCATCAAATGCTATTATGGTGGAAACCAATGCAAGTATGAAACAAGTTGGTCTATCATTGATAAGATATGAACGAGGAAAATCCATCGAACTATTCATGTAGTGGGATTCTTCTTAAACCTAAAATTCTTTTACACTAGTAGTATTAGCAGTGATGAAGAGGTCCAAGGGTTATATACTTGCATAAAGAGGATTATAGATGACCTTGCAAAATATTACATCATCCTTGTCAGGTTGTAACTTTGTAAGGCAACTCATGGGAGCCTATTTGCACCCTCCTTCACTAAAGAATCAAGGTCAACATTTTGACTAGGTAAAAAATTTGAACTTTTGAAGTTTAAACATTATTCAAAATTTTATTATAGTTTACATTTACGACGCAACTACAATTGTAAATTTAATATTATGAAGATATTTTTTTTTTAGATTTATGGCGAGAGGGTTATGATTCTAAAACACCTAATCTGAAGAGGATGGCTCTCTACATCTTGGGTTATCCTTGTAGCACTTCTGGTTGTGAGCATAATTGGTCTCTATTTGGGGTTGTACACATTAAGAAGCACAATAAGTTGACCTAGATATACCTCAATGACCTTGTGTTTGTAAAATATAATATTTGGCTTCACACTAGACAAGTGGAGGCTAGTGAATCTTATGAGGTAATTGACTTGGATGAGCTACATCCACTATCATATTAGATTACCATGAGTCTGTTAGATACCAAGTTTATTGCAAAGGACATCAAGGCACTTAAGGAGGAATTAAAATATTTAAGAGGATTGGAGGAGATATACCATGATGATCTCATACTTAAGGAGCCTCTAGTTCAACTACTTTTTTAGAGCCAAGGCCAATCATCTAGTTCAAGGGAAAGGGAATATAAAAAGTACTTTAAAATTTGCTTTATATTTTAGATTTTGCATTTAAATGATGTGTTTGGTCAGATTTTATGATCAAGAATTGTGATTTTACTCCTTTCTATGAAATTTTATTATAAAATCAGCTTTTGGCTCTCGAATTGTTGTTTATAATAATTTTTTATTGAAAGTTTTTTTTTTTTTACCGAGTTTTTATCAATTTTTCATGAGTTACCAATATAATCTCCAAATTTAAGAATTGTAATTTTACTATTTTCTATAAATATCTATTATAAAATCAACTTTTTGACTCTCTAATTATTATTTAAAATATTTTTTAACAAGTTCTTATCAAGTTTTTGTAAATTACTAATATAATCTACAAATTTAAGGTATCAATTTATCTTAAAATGTAAGTTATCCAACTAATCTTATGAATACACTTTTTAAATAGACTTTGAAATTAAAATTCCATATTAACTATCATTCAAATTACAATTCATATGACATAGAATTATTTTTTAAATAAAGTTTTATCTTATTTAAGTGCAACATAATATCAAAATTTTTATTTTAAAAAGAATAGGATGACTACATAGCTTAACTTTAACTAAATTTATGGTTTTGACATCTAGTTTAACCTAGGTCAATGACTTTGACTTTATAGATGTGAAGATGAATTATTTATTATCTTTGTTAAGTGTTGATCAAGTTGTGTTTGACAAATCTATTCTAAAACTAGATGTATTGTTAGAGTATGTCATATCATATATAATTATTTCTATTAATTTTTAAAGGTTAAGTGGATTGGTAAGTGCATGTGTGGTTGGGTACTTACAAAAAAGAGATTTAAATTCAAACCTTAAGGGAAGCCAACCCTTTTCAAAGGTAGTAATCTGCTCTGAATCTTATGAGGGTATGTCAAACCGATGATAACGGTATGAATCCCGAGCGATCGATGGTCCCCATCTCACACTGGATCAACAAGAATGAGACGAATAAATTTTTTGGGAGCAGTCCCTTAAGCCCTGTGATAACCAATTATTAAAAACAATGGTTGTAACTAACTCTCCTATATAATAATAAAAAAAATGAACCTCTCAAACACATCTTATTGAAGTACATTTTATATATAAGAAAAGTAATCTAAAAACCAAAAATAATGTTTTTTTTTAACATAAACATCCTAAAAAATAATAAACAAATATTTTTCAACATAAAATTTAAATATACCAATTTATGGTAGTGAAGATTTAAATATATCAATTTTCATTTCAAAAATGTGTTTACAATTTTATATAGGGGGAGTAGAACAAGAAAAGGTAAAAGGAATGGTAAAAGGAAAATGGGTTGCCATCAATGACAAAGGGGGAGATTGTTGAAAATATGAGCAATATTTGTTGTCATTGATGTCAAGAGTCAGTTTCAGTGAGTAGTGTAAGAGGAAGGATGTCAAGAGTCTGAGAAAGATTGCTTCTAGACCTAAGGAAAATAATATTATAATATCTCCCATTATAATATTCAAGATGATTAGATAATGTCTACAAGAGAAATGAGAAGGCCCAAGAAAAATAATACTAGCCCAGATATAAAGGATATATATCTAAATATTTTAAATATTTTTGTTAATGTTGGCTTTTTTAATAAAAAATAAAATTGTTTACGGTGTGACATGTAGGACCTCTTCTCCGTCTACCATTATAGGAACTTATTATAATATTTTATTATAATATTAAAGGTCTAATGGTAAGACCTAAAGAAATTAAATTAATTATAAATTAATTTTAATAATTTCATTATAAATTAATTTGATTAACTTTATAGTTATTAAATTAATTATAATAATTTTATTATTAATTAAATTATAATTTAATTTAATAACCCTAAGGTTAGGGTTATAAGGGCAAAAATAATGCGTCGACGTCATACATTACCTCCTCCACCGATGTCAACGAATTTCAAGGCATGGGTATAAATACCCGAAGCCTAAGAGGCTTCAAAGCATCCACGATTGAATTTAATAAAACCCCCAAGAAAATCGTGTGCGCAATATTCGATGAGCAAGAGAGGGAAGAAGTTCATCGTTTGACTTCTTTGGTAGGTAGCGAAGGGAGAAAAGGCACAAGGTACGAAGGCCTTGTCACCACCTAGCCAGGTGGGCTAGCGGTAATTGGCAGCATCTTAGGAACACGAGGTACCGCATTCGATTTGCAGTAGGGAAGGTCATGAGGTTGTTTTGTGCATCGAAGATGCCAAAGCCTTTTGGCCTTTGGTGCCTAGGTAGAAGACAAAGCACCATGGGTGCTTTTGCCTTCCATGTGAGCGCTTAGCTCATGCGACTTGGCAATCATGGCTAAAGCGTTGGAGGCACTGTGATGTGGGATCGAATCCCATCGGGAGCACTTTGAGAGGTACTAAATTTTTTATTATAAATTGGTTTTTGCTCCTAAGGTTGTATGGTGTATTTTTGAGCTTAGGGAGATATAAGGTTGATGAAATTAAATAATTATTTTTATTTAATTGTTTGGTGGATTGAGTTATTTAGAGTGGAGTTATAAGGTGTAATAAGAGATTTATTTTTATATGTTTTTGGTGAATGCTAATTTCAAGAAGGAGTAATAAGGTGTATTTGAGTTTAATTATTTTTGTAATTGTGAAATATTTTGAGGGAGTGTTAGAGTGATATTTTGTCATCTAACCTTTGAAATTGGCAAAGAGAGTAATTGTGATTGAGACAAGATTTGAGGTCAATTCTTCATCAAACAAAAGGTATGGGCACATCTTCCTTGTGAGTGATTGTTGATGTTGTGAATGCTAAGTTGGAGTGAAAAGGGTTGTTTGATAAGCATTGTTGAGTTTGATTGTTAAAGGTTTTTCTGAGTGAGAGTTGTTGATAAAAACCTTGTTTGATAAGCATTGTTGGAAACATTGAATGAGCCTTCATATGCATGATTAGGGTTTGTGAAAGTTAATGAGTATCATTGTTATGTAAGGTTTTTTTGATAAGCATTGTTGACTAAGCTTTCATTGAGTGATTGGTTGAGTGAAGTAAGATTTTGTGAAAGCTTACAATATATATTTGAGGTAAGTCTTAGTGAAGATTTGTTGAGTAGATTGGACAAGTTCTTGAGAGGACTTGTGGATAGATTAGTGTGAGCTTTTGTGGAAGATTATAATGCATATTTGAGACAAGTCTTTGAGAAGACTTGAGAGCAGAGTTGATTGATTGATTTGTTCAAACCTTGGGTTAAGGTTTGGGGTAGATCTAGCAGAGTTGATTTGTGATTGAGTCAAGATTTGTGTTAAGGCTTGAGGATAGATATTGAGTAGATTTGTGCTAGATCGAAGGACTATGTTTAGTGCAGATTTGAGGATAGATATTGAGTATATTTGTGCTAGATCAAAGGACTATGTTTAGTGTATATTTGAGGATAGATATTGAGTAGATTTGTGCTAGATCGAAGGACTATGTTTAGTGCAGATTTGAGGATAGATATTGAGCATATTTGTGCTAGATCGAAGGACTATGTTTAGTGTATATTTGAAGATAGATATTGAGTAGATTTGTGCTAGACCGAAGGACTGTGTTTAGTGTAGATTTGAGATAGAGTTGAGAGTAAGATTTGGAGGTGATAGAGTATAGAGGACAATAGTATCTAGTGGATAGAGGTCCATTAGCTAGGGCAGTGAAGATAGGTCTTCTGAGTGAGGGTAGGAGTCTTTAGTGGATAGAGATCCATAAGCCAATGTAGTGGAGGTAACAGTTCTTCTAGAAGATCACCAGCTAGAGCAGAGGAGAAGGAGTGTCTCCTATGGATAGAGATCCACGAACTTGATTAGGGGATTGGTGTCTCCTTTGGACAGAGGTCCATAAACATTGTAATAGGGAAAGGATTCCCAAGAGAATTTATTTGAGAAAAGTTTATAAGGAATATTTTCTCCATGGAGTAGCCCACATTGGGTGAACCACGTTAAATCATGTCTCTCATGTGTGTGATGCTTTGTGTGATGTTTACTGCTTTAATACTATTGATGTTATCATATGGATTGAAAAGCAAAAAGTTTTATCTTATATTGTTCACCCCCCTCTCAGTATAAGCACATGTTCTTCAATTGGTATCAGAGCGGGTCTCTCCATGAAAAGACTAACAACTTGGAGGAAGATCCATCAAAAACACACATGACTTCAGAGAGTGAAGAAGAGACCATGTTTGACATAAAAGAGGAATTTTTTGCTGCTCTCAGGAACCTTGAAAAGGTTAGAAATAAGAACTCAAGTTTGAAGGATCAAATTCAAGAAGATGAAGAAGCAAGGATAGAACTTCTACAGAGTCTCACAGAACTCAAGATAAAGGTAGAAGAGGGAAAGAAAATTGAATAGGATATGACAGATCTATTAAGAGCAAGAGAAACAAAATGTGAAATATTGGAAGCAAAAATTGTTTATCTAAGGAATGAAGTTGAAAGGACCAAGGTACTACCAGATATAAAGTTGGGGAAACAGAAAGAGGAGTCTAGATTTCAAGAAATAGAGACATCAAACAGAGATAAGCTCGCTACTCATACCCCAAAAGGAAAAGATATCAAAAAATAAGAAATCAAGGAAGAACCATGGATGAGAGTTAATCACAAAAGGAGAAGCACTCAACAACAATCTCAAAGGCATCCAAATAGGTTACATAATTTCTTCCATGGCTATTGCTTTTCTTGTAACAAATATGGTCATAGAGTTGTACACTACATTGGTTATGTGAAAAATGATGTCAATAGAAATTTCAACTCTTTTGCACCTCTTATGAATAATGATATCATATGTTACAAATGCAATAATGTTGGGCACAAGGCTAGATGGTGCAAAATGGTACTTCTCGAGTCTAGTAAAAAGAATACAACTTCAACAACTAGGAAAGAGAAAAAGGGAAATGAAAAGGCTAGATCAATGTTAGTTCAAACAACTCTTCATGCTCAGGATAAAGAAGAACAATGGTTTCTTGATAGTGGTTGCTCTAGACACATGACAAGAGACAAAGACAAATTTCTTGTACTCAAAGAAACTAATAGAGGATCAGTAAGTTTTGGTGATAATGGATCAACAAAAATTGGTGGAAAAGGAACTTTGAGTTTAGATAATGGGAAAACAAGAACAAAAAATGTACTATATGTCAAAGGGTTAAGACACAATCTGCTAAGTGTAAGCCAACTTTGTGATCAAGGTCATATGGTTACATTTCACCCAGATAGATGTGAGATAAGAAAGTCCGAAACTGGAAAAGTCATTGCAAATGCAAGTAGAACTCCAAACAACCTCTATATGCTTAGTGAGATTAAAGGGGAAAAGTGTTTTCTATCACAAGAAGATGAGAGTTGGTTGTGGCATAGAAGAATGGGTCATTTAAATTTTGACAACATAGTCAACATAAGCAATAAATAGGTTGTCAGAGATTTACCCAAGCTAAAAAGGCCACAAAACACAATTTGTGCACCTTGTCAACATGGAAAGCAAACTAGAACAAGTTTCAAATCAAAGGGATATATGTCATCAGAACCATTAAAACTAATACATACTGATCTATGTGGTCCTACCAGAACACAGAGTATTCAAGGTGAAAGTTACTTCATATTGTTCATAGATGATTACTCCAGAATGACTTGGGTAGCCTTCCTAAAAGATAAGTCGAAAGCATTTGATAAATTCAAGGTATTTAAAGAATGGGTCAAAAATGAAACTAGAAAAAGAATTAAGTGTTTGAGATCTGACAGAGGAGGAGAGTTTACCTCAAATGAATTTGTAGATTTCTATGAACAACATGGAATCAAGAGAGAATACTCAACTGCAAGAACTCCTCAACAAAATGGAGTAGTTGAAAGGAAAAATAGGACTATTGAGAATATGGCTAGAGCTATGTTAAATGAGTCCAAGATTTCAGATGGATTTTGGAGGGAAGCAGTCAACACAACAATATATATAATCACTAGGGCTCAAATGAGGGTAAACCATCACAAGACTCCATATGAGCTTTGGAAAGGAAGACCGGCCACTGTAAAACACTTCAAGGTTTTTGGAAGCAAGTGTTACATAAGATGGGAAGAGCAAAAACTTGGGCAAGTTTGACCCAAGATGTGATGAGGGAATTTTTCTTGGTTATTCTACTAAGAGTAAAGCTTATAGATGCTACAACAAAAGGACACACACTATTGTAGAAAGTATAAATGTAACAGTTGATGAGAAGATAGATTCAAGAGAACCAGTTCAACAAATTGTGTATCAGGAAGATGGAAGTTGTCAAGAAGAGTTTCGTGAGGAATCAGATGAAGAGGAGGAAGAAACACAAAGACTTCTTCCTAAGACTCCATCCAGGTATGTACAAAAACATCATCCAAAAGAGCTAATCATTGGGAATCCAGATGAGAGACAAACAAGGAGAAGAATAATAACACCATCCCAACAAGCAAATTTTTCCTTGTTATCTAAAATTGAGCCAAAAGACTTCAATGAGGCAAGTGAAGACAAGTTATGGATTAAGGCAATGGATGAGGAATTAGATCAGATAGAGAAAAGCAAGACTTGGGAACTTGTTCCATGACCAAAAGACAAAAATGTGATTGGCACTAAATGGGTATTCAGGAACAAGTTAAATGAAGATGGACAGGTAGTCAGGAATAAAGCAAGGTTAGTGTGCAAAGGTTATGCATAGGTAGAAGGAATTGAATTTGATGAGACATTTGCTCCAGTTGCATGACTTGAAGCTATCAGAATGTTCTTAGCTTTTTCAAGCTTCAAAAACTTCAAAGTATATCAGATGGATGTTAAATCAACCTTTCTAAATGGTGTTTTAGAAGAAGAGGTTTACATTGAGCAGCCAAAAGGTTTCAATTTGACTGATAAATCAGACTATGTATGCAGACTAAAGAAAGCACTTTATGGATTAAAGCAAGCTCCTAGAGCTTGGTATTCAAGATTGGATAAGTACCTACAGGAATAGGGTTTCAGGAAAGGAATAGTGGATAGTAACTTATACATCAAAAATGAAGGGAATGACTTACTAATTGTGGTTGTTTATGTTGATGATATCATTTTTGGAGGAAACAATGATAAGATGTGTCAAAAATTTGCAAAGAGCATGCAGAATGAATTTGAGATGTCTATGCTTGGTGAGTTGTCCTTCTTTCTTGGACTTCAGATTTCACAATCAAAAAAATGGGTGTTTCTTTCACAAACCAAGTATATAAAAGAGATGCTAAAGAAATTCAAGTTAGAAGACTGCAAACCAGTAAGTACTCCCATGGTCACAGGATGTAAGTTAAGTAAAGATGATGAATCTCTAGAGGTAAATAAAAAATTATACAGATCTATGATTGGCAACTTATTGTATGTCATAACTACTAGACCAGATATCATGCAGGCAGTGGGATTAGTGGTACGGTTTCAAGAAGCACCCAAGGAAACACATGTAGCAACAATAAAAAGGATTCTTAGGTATTTAAAAGGGACTATGGATTTTGGGCTCTAGTATCCCAAAAGTGATAGTTTCACTCTCACAGCTTATACAGATGCAGATTGGGCTGGCAGTATTGATGATAGAAAAAGTACAAGTGGAGGAGCATTCTTTCTTGGAGACTGTTTGGTCTCTTGGTTAAGTAAGAAATAGGCATCAATATCCTTATCTACATTAGAGGCAGAGTATATTGCAGTAGTTGCCAGTTGTACACAGGTATTATGGATGAAGCGAACTCTAGAGGATTTTAAGATAAAACATGATCATCCTATTCCCATATTGTGTGATAATACAAGTGCTATAAATATCTCAAAGAATCCAGTGATGCACTCCAGAACAAAGCACATTTCGATTAAGTATCATTTTTTGAGAGAGCAAGTGATGGATAAACAGGTCAAGTTGGAATATGTTACTACAAAGGAGCAAATTGCAAATATTTTCACTAAGCCACTTCCGAAAGAGACTTTTGAGTACCTACGAGAAAAGTTGGGAGTAGTAATACTCCCACCCCAAAATTAACCACCTCAAGAGGAGGTGGGGGAGGGGCTAAGCTAAGAGTCTCATTCTTAGCCCCGAGCCCCAAAGGTGACCCTTTGCCATTGATGACAAAGGGGGAGAGATTTGAGTTAGGGGGAGAGCATTCAATCAAGGGGAGCAGTTTCTCAAGGGGAGCAGAATAGGAAAAGGTAAAAGGAATGGTAAAAGGAAAATGGGTTGCCATCAATGACAAAGGGGGATATTGTTGGAAATATGAGCAAGATTTGTTGTCATTGATGTCAAGAGTCAGTTTTAGTGAGCAATGCAAGAGGAAGGATGTCAAGAGTCAGAGAAAGATTGCTTCTAGACCTAAGGGAAATAATATTATAATATCTCCCATTATAATATTCAAGGTGATCATATAAGGTCTATAGGAGAAATAAGAAGGCCCAAGAAAAATAATATTATAATATTTTATTATAATATTAAAGGTCTAATGGTAAGACCTAAAGAAATTAAATTAATTTTAATAATTTCATTATAAATTAATTTATAATTTAATTTGATTAACTTTATAGTTATTAAATTAATTATAATAATTTTATTATTAATTAAATTATAATTTAATTTAATAACCCTAAGGTTAGGGTTATAAGGGCAAAAATAATGCGTCGACATCATACATTACCTCCTCCGTTGATGTAAACAAAATTCAAGGCATGGGTATAAATACCCGAAGCCTAAGAGGCTTCAAAGCATCCACGATTGAATTTAATAAAACCCCTAAGCAAATCGTGTGTGCAATATTCGTAAGCAAGAGAGGGAAGAAGTCCTTCGTTTGACTTCTTTGGCAGGTAGTGAAGGAAGAAAAGGTACAAGGCACGAAGGCCTTGTCACCACCTAGCCAGGTGGGCTAGCGGTAATTGGCAACACTTTAGGAACGCGAGGTACCACGTTCGATTCGCAACAGGGAAGGTCATGAGGTTGTTTTGTGCGTTGAAGATGCCAAAGCCTTTTGGCCTTTGGCGCCTAGGTAGAAGACAAAGCACCATGGGCACTTTTGCCTTCCATGTGAGTGCTTAGCTCACGTGGCTTGGCAGTCATGGCTAAAGCGCTGGAGGCGCTGTGATGTGGGATCGAATCCCACCGGGAGCACTTTGAGAGGTACTAAAATTTTTATTATAAATTGGTTTTTGCTCCTAAGGTTGTATGGTGTATTTTTGAGCTTAGGGAGATATAAGGTTGATGAAATTAAATAATTATTTTTTATTTAATTGTTTGGTGGATTGAGTTATTTAGAGTGGAGTTATAAGGTGTAATAAGAGATTTATTTTTATATGTTTTTGGTGAATGCTAATTTCAAGAAGGAGTAATAAGGTGTATTTGAGTTTAATTATTTTTGTAATTGTGAAATATTTTGAGGGAGTGTTAGAGTGATATTTTGTCATCTAACCTTTGAAATTGGCAAAGAGAGTAATTGTGATTGAGATAGGATTTGAGGTCAATTCTTCATCAAATAAAAGGTATGGGCACATCTTCCTTGTGAGTGATTGTTGATGTTGTGAATGCTAAGTTGGAGTGAAAAGGGTTGTTTGATAAGCATTGTTGAGTTTGATTGTTAAAGGTTTTTCTGAGTGAGAGTTGTTGATAAAAACCTTGTTTGATAAGCATTGTTGGAAATATTGGATGAGCTTTCATATGCATGATTAGGGTTTGTGAAAGTTAATGAGTATCATTGTTATGTAAGGTTTGTTTGATAAGCATTGTTGACTAAGATTTCATTGAGTGATTGGTTGAGTGAAGTAAGCTTTTGTGAAAGCTTACAATACAGATTTGAGGTAAGTCTTAGTGAAGACTTGTTGAGCAGATTGGACAAGTTCTAGAGAGGACTTGTGGACAGATTAGTGTGAGCTTTTATGGAAGCTTACAAGGTAAATTTGAGATAAGTCTTTGAGAAGACTTGAGAGCAGAGTTGATTGATTGATTTGTTCAAACCTTGGGTTAAGGTTTGGGGCAGATCTAGCAAAGTTGATTTGTGATTGAGTCAAGCTTTGTGTTAAGGCTTGAGGATAGAGATTGAGCAGATTTGTGCTAGATCGAAGGACTATGTTTAGTGCAGATTTGAGGATAGAGATTGAGCAGATTTGTGCTAGACCGAAGGACTATGTTTAGTGCAGATTTGAGGATAGAGATTGAGCAGATTTGTGCTAGATCAAAGGATTGTGTTTAGTGTAGATTTGAGGACAGATATTGAGCAGATTTGTGCTAGATCGAAGGACTATGTTTAGTGCAGATTTGAGGATAGAGATTGAGAAAATTTGTGCTAGATCGAAGGACTGTGTTTAGTGCAGATTTGAGGATAGAGCTGAGAGCAAGCTTTGGAGGTGAAAGAGTATAGAGGACATCAGTCTCTAGTGGATAGAGGTCCATTAGCTAGGGCAGTGAAGACAGGTCTTCTAAGTGAGGGCAGGAGTCTTCAGTGGATAGAGATCCATAAGCCAGTGTAGTGGAGGTAGCAGTTCTTCTAGAAGATCACCAACTAGAGCAAAGGAGAAGGAGTTCTCCTGTGGATAGAGATCCACGAACTTGATTAGGGGATTGGTGTCTCCTTTGGACAGAGGTCCATAAACATTGTAATAGGGAAAGGATTCCCAAGAGAATTTATTTGAGAAAATTTTATAAGGAATATTTTCTTCATGGAGTAGCCCACATTGGGTGAACCACGTTAAATCATGTCTCTCATGTGTGTGATGCTTTGTGTGATGTTTACTGCTTTAATACTGTTGATGTTATCATATGGATTGAAAAGCAAAAAGTTATATCTTATACTGTTCACCCCCCTCTCAATATAAGCACATGTTCTTCAGGCTCCCCATTGGAGTCTTTTGCATAGAGTTGGGGATTGGAACCTTTGCATAAAGTTGGGGATTAGAACCACTCACCACTTTGTTCCTATCAACCATATGACTGGGGAGCCTAGAGATGACACTACTATTACAAGTTTCTCATCTTAGCCTCATCTCCTCGAAGACAAATGCAAACAGATGAACTAACTAAGGAAGATTCCAGCTCGAGCTAAAATTCTTCATCGAACATTCAAGATCCACCTTTTGGATAGGAAGGTCCTTTGGACTGTGATCCATCACTTCCTTTTAGTTCAATAACTCATATTGCATAGATAGCTCTTGATTGATTCCCATGTTTAATTTTTTTAATAATTTTGATTAAATAAATTTATCTAACATCAACTTTGAGATATAATTTTTTATTCATAGCTTCTTTTTAATTAATATACTATATCTTTTTAATATTTATTTTAAAAAAATCCATAAAAATGAAAAGTTTGAAATCTTAAAGGTTTTCAAACTTTATATTATGTAGATCCGTATTTACTCGTATGATATACATATTACCCTCTTAATATCATAATATATATAATTATAGATATATAAATCTTTTAATATATATAATTTATATATTTATAACTCACATCTTGAATCCATAAATTATATGTTTTAAGTTCCACATGCGGTATACACCCATACTAGCTTAAAATAAGGCTCAAAAAGGTATAGTCACTACAGAACGATGACAATTTTTACCATGGCACTATTTCTTGGCCTCGTCAGGCGTTTCAACACGGTTATTCTACTACATCATAAAGTTGATCAAACTTACATCAAATACGGAAAAACGTGCGTCAGTAATAAATCTATGATTTGTAGGATGTAGCTAAGATCCAAATGGAACTGTATGTTTTTTTAATATTGAAATTGGTGTCGAAAGAGTTTATCCTCATCTCCAAAATCATCTCGACTAAATATATTCAACACTATTAATTTTCAAGGAAAAAAAAACTATATTTAGTTCTTGTATATAACTTACAATAATTGCACGGAGGTTCTTAAAATTCAAAACTTCTGTTGAAAGTAGTTTGTTGATGTAATTTATGAACGTTCTTTTCAAAAAAAATCATCCTAACTAAAAATATTCAAACACTTAATTTTCAAGAAAAAATCTATATTTAGTTTTTTTTATATAACTTACAATAATTGCACGGAGGTTAACAGCAGATCCGGCGAAACAACATCCTCCACTGTACATTTAGATATAAAGGAAGGCCGTTTCAAAAAGGCAATGATATAATAAGCCAAGCATCGACTTTGTAAGTTCATCGAGTGTTAACCGACCCAAGACGGCGACGTAATTTCTGCTGCGACCTTCGAAGAAAACTCTTGTACCCTCAGTAGTTCCATTCAACAAAGTGGAAAAATGCGCACATCTTATATATCCTGCACCGCCACATCTGCCATTGGCAGGCCGCAAAAGGAACGCCACCAGCTAGGCAGGCAGGTTGAGCCGACTGCCACCACTATTCCTCACCGCTGTCAAGACGACAAATATCGACGACAGGACATGGCGCTGTTAGAAAAAGCGCGGGAAGTGACGCGCATGTGGACACCCTCATGGTGGTCATAAGTAGTTATAAGTCGTTGTCATTCGAATATCTGCCAAGCTATGCGCCAGCTGTATCCAGCCCTTGACTGAGACGCTTCTTTATCTTCGTCTCCGCCAACTGTTGTACCTAACTTGCAACCTGCAATTGCCAGTGAAAAAATATTTGTCTATAACAGGCAGCCAGACTGATGATGCTTGTTTTGAATCAATTACTGCCCCTTTATTCTGGAAATTGGAGAAAGCAGAATTCTCTGTTGTGGACAGAAACTAACAACAAATTTGCTTTCATTTGGAAGGGTTGCACACTCAGTTCAAAATAGAAACATGGTCAAATTCGACTTTCATTTTTTTTAATGTAAAATTAAATCTCCCTTGAAAACAAGAAACCAACTCAATTCCATGCATTCAACCACCTATTCAAATCCTTGTCATGCCCGACTTAGCAAGAAAAAGGTAGGAAGAGTAATGTGGCCTCTTGTAATGAACCTTCTATTCCAGCTTTGATTAAATTTTCATTATTATGATACTATTGGATACAGATGAATTGTTCAATTCGTTTCATCTTCATCATTAAATTATTATTTTTTTCCTATTATACTTGGAGGAGTTCAAGGAAAGTAAATAAAGTAAGCCGGTGTCTTGAAGATAAACTAACAACTATTTGTTAATTAAACAAGTAAAGTAATATTTTTAAAGTGTAATTAATATTGTATGTATCATATCACTTTAATATTCTACAAGTTTATTATATTAGAGGAAAGTAATTATATTGTGTTATATTTTTAAAGTGTAATGAATATTGTATGTATCATATCATTTTAATATTCTACATGTTTATTATATTAGAGGAAAGTATTTATATTGTGTTATTCTACCGAGTATTTATGTTATTATATTACAGGAAAGTATTTATGTTATGTATATATTTTACTCTTTATTAATTTTTGAAGTTTAATATTTAATATAAATCAATAAAATGGATTTAATAAAGACAACTCATAAAATAATATGAACTCAGAAATACTTTAGAAACACTTACAAAAAATCATTTGGAAACGCTCACAAAAATACTGAAAATGATATAGAATAAAGGTTTACTAATGTATGCTATGTGCAATGCATTTTTTATACCAATTATAATACTCTGTCACAAATATATAATAGTATATGATTCTTTATATGGAGTACTCTTCACATTTGTTTTTCTTTGAAACTCTTCACTTTCTTATTCTAAGGATACATGTGCACTCTTACATAATGGACACTTGTGCACATCCACACTCACAACACTTGCACACTCAATTACATGACACTTGTGCATTTCTTGCACATTATTACATTACATGAAATATAAACTCACACTCTAATCTAAGACACACATCTAATCTAATATTGTACCAAAGTGGTACATAAACATGTACCAAATAATGTAATATTCTCTACACACATCTAATCTATTATTGTATCAGCATGTACAAAATAACGTAATATTCTCTAACATTCCTTCGCATTCAAGACCTCCTATTAGAGAACCTAAACCTTTATTATTAAGCTCACTTTTTATTTTGAGGAAAATAGATTTTAAATATACAAATTATTATAGTAAAATAAAAAAATATTTGTATTCTATTAAAAATGCTATACCAAATTTTAAGTTAATATTATATATTAGTTAAATTTTAAAAATATTAAAAGCGTAAGTAAGAAGCAATTAGAATGTAAGAAAGACACAAGTGCAAACAAATAGTAAGTCTTGTCTTTAAGAATTGACCTTTGGGATTCTACTCTACAATTTGAAATATAGGGAGAATCATGAGAACAAGTTGGGCATGAGTATAGAATAAATATTAAGCCAACAACAATATTTGTTGGTCAAGAACAAATAGAGGAAGGAATTTATAACAAACCCTAACTATGAGAGTATGAGATGATAAAGCATGATGCTAGATTCATTAAATGAGATGGTTAATGTGTAAATTCAATAGTTAAATTTAACCATATTTTTTGAAGGTTTAGAAGTAGATTAAAGCAAATGGAACTTGAATTTCTAGTATTTTATTATTTTTATTTAAAGGTTTTTTTTTCTGGTAGTATTTTTCAATCAATAAGTGGAAGACAAAGTAGTGGGTGGTGGTCTATGGTTTGTGAGTAGGGTTGAATTATATTTAACACAAAATATTGAAAATTTTCACCATAGACACAAAACCTCTAAAAAGGGTTCCAATGTGGAGGAGGGTATTTGAGCTTCCATATTAAAAAAATGAAACATAGGTTGATCTATTTATATTTATGATCTCTAATTTAAATGGTACTTAGTTGGTGCTACAAAACCAAATTCTAAAAAGCATGAAGTTATTTCTAAAATTCTATTGTAATAAATAATAGAATAATAGAAATCAATATCATATCTATTAATAGACTTTATTCTAATATCCCTCCTAATTATTAATCTAGATACAATATCAAGTTTAACCCTAAATTTTATAAATTCTTCTCTACCTAAGGGTTTAGTCATTACATCAACAATCTCTTTAGAAGTTGGACAGTACTAGATATAACTATGATGAACTTTAATATGTTTTTTCTATCATGACATACATGATTCTTCACCAACTTGAGTACATCACAATTAAGTGATGTTATATGATTTATTTGAATATCATATAATGTGTCGCAATCAAACAACTTCATAACATATACTACATGTTGTCTTATATTTTGCTTCAACTAATGATAGATCACTTATATGTTGAACTTTTATCTACTAAAAAATAATACCTAATCCAAGAGTAAGCATATAGCCAATAGTATATTTATAATCATCAATTGATCCTACCTAATCTACGTAAATGTATCCAACTAATTGAAAATCATTAGATTACTAGTAAAGTCTATGAAAGTCAAGGGTACCTTTGGTATATATGGGAATATGATTTGTAGCTTGCTAATGTTCTCTTCAATGCTTTGACATAAAACAGGGCAAATAACTAACTACATAACATAAACTTGGTTGAGTGGTTGTAAAATAAATCAATTTTCCCACCAACTAATGATATATTGACTCACTAACTAGAGATGAAGAAAATTAGGCTACCCAACCTCAATAGGTGTAGATATTTGATTACAATATATCATTCAGAATCTTCCTAAATTTTTTTTGGCAAACTTGCTTTATGATACTAAAAACATGATCAAGTCTCCAATATTTTACACCTATTCCATAATGAAGGAACCCTAAATTTATCATATAAAAATTTGAAAATCTTGTTGAAACAAGTGGGCTCTGTTACCAATAATAATAGTCATCAATATATACAATGAGAATGACAATATCACTACTTATAGTTTTGATATAGAGATTAGATTAAAAAAAAGCTCATATTGAATTACAAATCCCTAAGATGTTGAACAATTTTGAAATACTAGGCTTGGGAAGACTAATTAAATTTATATAAGCACTTAATCAATCTACAAACCAAATGGTCTTTTCCTCGTACCTAAAACCCATGTGGTTGCACCATGTAGTCCTTCTCTTCCAAATCTCCATTTATAAATGCACTCTTAACATCTATCTGATATACTTGCCAATCAAACTATGTTGCAATAGAGATAAGTAATAAAAAACCATCATATTTATAGTTGGAGCAAATGCCTTTTTATACTCTATACCTTCCTATTATGCATACCCTTTACAAATAAGACAAGCTTTTAATTTTTTAGCTGCACCATCTAATTTACATTTTAACTTTTAAAACCATTAATAAACAATGAGTTTATTTCCATGAGGTAATTCACATAGTCTCCATGTTTATTCTTCATCAAAGAGTCAAATTTTTCCTTCATGGTAGTTTTTCAATATGGTTTACCTCTCACCTCTTCATATTTATTTGAATCAAAAACCTAAGAAATTAAAGAAATTTTTCTTCTCATTCACTTGTCTAGGCTCTTCTCTAGCTTACCTAGATTTTCGAACTACCACTTTATCATCCTTATTAACATTTTTTATTATTTATGTATACCATTTTTGTCATGGAAATGGCTCTTGTTGTTGATAAACTTCACGTTTGTTTACCTCTATCAAGCTCTATTCTTTAAGCTCATCCTAAAGTAGATTTTCAACACACCAATGTGGTTGAGTCTTCACATATTATTTTTATCATCAATATCTGATGTATATGAGACCAAGTGAATTTCACTATTTATTACAACACTAATAGTTCTAAAACATATAAAAATTTCAATAGGTTTACCATCATCTAAGAAGAAATAATTTTTCTCATGTGCAATAATATCTCTACTAATTACAATTTTGTTAGTAGAGATATCAAGCAAACTATATGTATTAGATTATTCATTATACCTAAAAAACGTGAACTTATTAATCTTTGCATCTAGTTTACTTCTTTTCTCCTTAGTATTAATACAAAACCAACACAAACAAAATTATAAAAATGACTAATTATAGGATTCTTTTAGACCACACTTCTTCAAGAGTAATATACAGATATTTACATGATACCTATTGAGAATGAAGGCTACAATTTTATTTCTACCTAATAACAATATGGTAAATTTTGGTTATGCACCATGCATCTAGCCATCTCCATGATTATCTTGTTCCACCTCTCTACTATTCCATTTTGTAATGGAGTGTAAGCAGTTGTATACTTCCATTGTATACCCTCATGCGTGAAAAAATCCTCAAATTTTTTTGAAGTAAACTCACCTATATTACTAGATCTTAAGACCATGACTTGATTTCCACATTATTTCTTTGCAAGGGCCTTAAAACTTGGAAAGTATGAAAAATATTCATACTTATACTTGAGAAATAATACCCACATCTTCCTTAAATAATCATCAATAATCAACAACAAATATTTTAAACTACAAACCAAAGGTGCATTCATTGGTCCACACAAATTACTATGCACTAAATCCAAAACACCTTATGCATGCCAAAACTTACTTATCTCAAAAGGTTGGAAATTATATTTTCTAAGTTAACATATTGCTCACAAATACTAATGATCCTAAATAAATGATAGCCCATAAACCATGTTAGTAAGAATTGATAAATACTTATAATTGAGGTGACATAAACTCTCATGCCAATGAATAAAATTATTATCTTCAATTGCCAAGCAAAATTATTCAAAAAACTTGGCATTGACTAACTTGTATAGTCCCTTCTCACCTATACCAAAAGTAATTATAAGCTTGTTTTTTCCCACATGCATCACCTCACATCTATTTTTATGAATACACAAGTTGAGAAGTCATGGTGATTTCACTAATGGATAGAAGATTTTGTTTTTATCAAAACATACCAAACATTCTTGAAGGTGTATGTAACATTGTTATTCAATATCACATAAAAATTACCACACCCTTAAATTAAGTATTATCTACCATCACAATGTGAAACAAACTCATTCAAATTTGGATCTTTAATGAAGTTGATATATTATTATTTTTTATATGTATAATGCATGAGTGCTTTACAGTGAAAGTACAACCTAATATATTTACCAGATAAACTTTGTGTTGTTACAAAACAAACTTCTCTTATTGGTCTTGTATCTCAACAATATTTACCTGTTTTATCCCTTATAGAGTTTTTTATTCTTTAAGTTACTACATTCCCATTTGAAATGACTAGGTTTCCCACAATAAAAACAAATGACTTGAGACAAATTTACATTAGAAACTTTACCCTGCTTGTGATTAGGTGATGAAGGCTTGGCATTCTAATTACCTTTGTATTTGGCTTTAACAATAAATATAGTCTCTATACTCCTTGAGGTGGATGTTTTCAGCTATGACTGTCTCCTATCTATTTGTAAAAGTAAAAAATAGATTATTAAAATTAAGAGTTTCAACAAGCAAATATAAGGATTCAACAAAAGACTCACAAGATAGACACAAACCTTGCAAAATAATTCCAACCATGTCCTTATAATTGATTATCTTCTGAATAATAGTCAATTGATCTCTTAGATCCTTCATATGCATAAGGTACTAAAAAAAAACCCTTTGTATAAACAACAAGAATAGAAGATTATTTATATACAAAGAATGTCCTATCAAATAACTAATACTTATTCTATAACTTTATCAATAGTGTTGTAACATTATTCTTATTAAGAACTTCAAGAATCAAATCATCTATAAAAACAATTTGAAAAAAATAAAATATTCTCTATGTTGCTTGCTGAAGTGTTCAAAATCATCTTCTATTTTGGATTCTTTCTTACAAACTATATTTGCAAAATCTTGATATTCACAAATTAAAAGTATCTTATGACTCCACATACCATAATTCCTTCCAATCAATTTTTTTGAATTTGAAATATCTTAGAGTTCAAATATTTTTCATTCTTTTAGTAATAAAAATCCTAAACAATGAAAATAAAATGCCAAACAAACCTTGAATACTATACATAGAGCAATAAATGCCAAACACTACACTTTAATCCACCCAGGATATAAACTTGGGCAAATTATGCTTTACCCTAGTTGGGAATGTGAAAAACCTCCAAGCCATGCTTTCCCCAATCTAGAAACATAAGTAATCTCTAAAAAATGTTTTGCCTAAGCTAAAAATGGGGGCAAATGCCATGCTAATCTTTACCCAACTTGGAAACATGGATAAACTTTGAGTTGTGTTTTAACACAACTTGGTTGAACTCCAAATATCATAAGCAATTGCTTTTTCAAGTAAAGAGAAAACCATAAAATGCTACGTATGAAAATATAATATCTCATTTGTTAGATTTAATATATCTAAACACAACATAACATAAAACCTTTGTTGATAATGCAACAACACCAAAATTGACTAAAAATAAATAATCATAGAGTCACTAATTTTCAAAGATAAAGGATATACTTGGCTAAAGTGAACTATGTGAGATAAAATCCTTTCTTCCTTCCATGGATATAATACCATAAAATAATGAAACATGGGTTGCTATATTTGTATTTCTAAGCTTTAACTTATAATGATTTATAATCTAGTGGTTGGTTGATGTTGATAAAACCAAATTCTAACAAGTTATCCCTAAAAATTCATCATAACAAACAATACAATAATGTAAATCCCTATAATATCTATTAATAGAATTTATTCTAATAGAAATTTATTGGAAATTTTGGTAACACATTAGAGGAATTCACCCAAGAGACAAAAATTGCTATGAAGTGTAAAAACTATTTTTTTGTGCATAGAAATGTATTCCTATAAATATTGCAAAAGTTCATATCCTAAATTTTCATAAAATTAAAAATAAATTTTTACATGTTTAAATTGTAATCAAGCAAGTGATTACATGGTAATTTATATGATATGGCATGAGTATGAATGTTGAAGTGTTAATTACATTCTTACTATGTATGTAATTTTATTTTGCTAACAAGAAATAAGACTAAATAAAATCAAGTTTTGAGTGCTTGACAAGGGTTCCCTTCACAAGAGCAAGAGGGAGAACATAATTAGGAAGGGGAATTTAGATGTCGATCAAATACATGATAAGAATAACAAATTCCATGCACATACCACAATTCAAGAATTATATTTTAGGCATATATGTTGATTGACTATCATGATGTCATGCAATCCATGATTTTAGTTTACTTGGATTTAAGTGAAGGGAGTATGACATTAGATGTGTGTGTGTGTGTGTGTGTGTTTATTTTTTTATTTTATTTATTTTTCCTTTCCATATGTCTATATTTGGTCTATGATGAAATTAAGGCCTTGGTCGACTTAAATAACTTCATGACATAAAAACTTCAAAAAAAATGAACACTTAAATTAGATTCCTAGTGGACTTTGTGGGAGATAACCTTTTTAGATTCCTTTATCTTTCTTTGGTGGGTGCCTCTAACTTTGGGAGGAGAAATTTTTAGAAGTGAATATAGAGTTTTCCATGGCAGGGATCAATGTGTACCAATTACATGAAACTCTCCTCTCTTTTCACTTATGTAATTCTTAATTTAGAAGATTATTTTTACATAATAAATACTTATATAGAGGAGGCCCAACTTGGAAAATAAGGATAGGTTTTAGAGAGTGAAAATATATTAAAACTCTAGTTGGGTGTGTGAAAGGGGACTAGAAATTTTAGCCATGAGGTTTTACAACAAGGAGGAAGAAAGAAGTCATTCATAATACAAAGAAGTATATTCTTAAATTATTTCATCTTCCAAATGGGTGCTTTGTTATTCGTAATAGGTAATGTATCTTATAATCTCGCTAGAAATAAACATGAGTTTTTTTTCCTTAGATGCATGAATAGTTATTTTTTGTAATCGATTTAGCCATTAATCTTAGATTTTGATTATTATTGTGCACATTTATGATGTACCATCATATTTTGGTAACAATTGGTATTTTTGTCAAACAAAATCTTTAAAATAGTGGATCAATCACAATCTTAGACATGCACCACTAGCTTGAACGGTTTCCTGATGGTCAATTTCCTAAGCGTCTTGCATGGTTTAGGATAAACCTTCATGGAACACAATAATTTTGGGATAAAAAAGAATGATCTATCTAACACAATTGCACAATTAAAATACCAACATTCTCTTTCATGCTCAATACAACAAACACAAAATGACATTACTTGCATAGTATTATGCCTGAAACACTTCTAAGAGATGTATTACACTAGTATCGATGATGCATTCAAAAAATTAGTGACAACCCTTGCATTATATCCTTTTCATGCATCATTTATATTTTTTTTGAAGAGGTTATAGAAAATATTCTCCATACAAAGGACTATTGGTACATGTATACAAAAAAATTATATTACTCGTTCACTATCTACTATATTTTATTCCTTTATAATTAGTCACATTTGCTTCTTACTTGGGTATGAGTATTAACAGAGAGTATTTTCTCATATTCATGGATTTACATGGTTAAAAAATACCCTCAATATGGATACACTAAATTGGAACAACCTAAGTGAAGTAGAGTAGCAAATTCTTTCTTTGAAAAGAATTTAAGTACTTGGAATCCATAGAATTCATGCTAGATACATATTTGGATAGCTTGGAGATCCTTGATGATCCATTCCTATTAACTACTACTCAAATAATTACAACCAACCTTCATAAGATAATGAAGAATTAGCTAATTGTGTTAAAAGGCATACTCAAGAGATGTCTATGTAAGAAGGGTTCAACCATTGAATATTATTACAAATATTTCTGGAAGCTTCATGAAGCATCTATCATATTTGTAGATGATCATGGTCATAAGGTTTTTGAGCCCATCCAAAATAATAATAAATTGAATATCCATAGTGTTAACATGATTTCCATCTAGCATGCTAACTTATTGTCTCTTATTATGTTATATATACCACATTGTCACTTATACATCTAAATAGAATGGATATTAAAATATTCCACCATATGATAACAAGAATATCTAATACCTTAAATTTGCAAGATCTAGAAAATGTAGCATACCAAAAGTTTCTTACATAATTTATTGCTAGTAAAAAATATAGTGGTTTAAGAAGCATGCCACTTACTATAGAATATTCCTCTTGTTATTCATAGTAGATCATTCTTCTCCTTAAATGTTGGTCAAAGTAGTTTTAAGTGTGTCACGAAAATGGATGTAGAAGCAAATTACAATGTCAATATTTATTGATGTATACAAGGCATGCCCTCTTTCTTTGTAACCAATTCCACTAATTGAAGTTTCTCGTTCAGGTCCATATGATATTCATTGAAAATAAAGAATCGGAAAAAGGGAAATTCCAAGCCATCATTTGTATATTCCTTCATTTCATAGTAACCCCTATTAAATAATTTGATTCCTTTGAGCTTTTATGCTAGAGCGAGTTGTTGTTGTATAAAAAATTTATAACATACCCTAAGATATTGGTCCATATATAGAAGAGATTATCGTAAATTGAAAATGCTTTAA
The DNA here is from genome assembly GCA_028583015.1 of Wollemia nobilis. NCBI lineage: Eukaryota > Viridiplantae > Streptophyta > Pinopsida > Araucariales > Araucariaceae > Wollemia > Wollemia nobilis. Next base: position 615,465 of record JAQPPZ010011269.1, on the reverse strand, counting down.
ATCCATGTACCAACCATATCATGTTGATGATACAAATTTGGATCTTCCTACCTCATATTTAGAGCTAAATATTGGTATTGGCATGTATGAACAATCCTCTATTATACTAAATGAATGGTAATTGCTCTCTTAAACACTTTCTTATAATAACTGCATATTACTAACCTTGTCATGCTTGATCATCAAGTCGTTAACAACAACCATATTTGGTGCTAAAAGTCTTTACTTGAAGAAATTCTTGCATTAGCTACACAATATATAGAAATAAATCACTCATGTAATGTTGTTTTAAATGATGACGATATAACACACTCATTAGATATGCAACATGTTGTGCTTCAACGTATTTTATAACATTATCCCTAAGATAAAAATATATCTATAAAAGATAGGTGGCCTAATGATGCTTGTTTCACAATAATTGTATTCCATTTATTTTAGAAATAAGAGCTTTTCTCCTATTTTATTCTCTATTTATTATGGTAAGCTTCTAAAATTCTTTCCATTGTGATAAGAACATTCACTAATGAACAAGAAAAAAAATTATTTTTATTTTGGATATGTTAGCTAACAAATAAACAAAGAGGTAAAAATAGATTGATTCTCTTGTTGGGATAAGAACTATGAAATTTATTTCATAGAAGCCTAACCCCAAATTAAAAAATTTCAAATTTACCTCTATCCTCCAAAATAATATCCAATTCAATACAAATATTCATTTGAAAGGGTTGCATACTCCCGTTCAAAATAGAAACATGGTCAAAATTTATTTTCCTTTATTTTACCTAATTAAATCTTCCCTAATAAAAAGAAACCAACTCAATCTCATGTATTTAATCATCTATTCAAACCTTTATGACACTGATTCACCAATTAAAAAGTAGAAAACAATGTGGTCCCTTGTAATGAACCTTTTATTCTAACCTGTAATTAAATATTCTATTATTATGATATTGTTGTATAAATATAAAATATTCAATTCTTTTCATTTTAGAATTTTTTAAATCTATCAATATCAAATATGATTCAAGAAAGTGGATTCAATAAGTAGCCTAAGAAAATATTACATTTCAATGCCTAATATGTCATTAGACTAAATATATGACAATGAGTTGCAAAACAAAAATGGTTGAGAAAGTTTGGGCAAACATTTAAAAAACCCCTTCTTCTACCTTAATCCTACCTTAATCCAAAAAAAATGGTTGAGAAAGATATTAAAGATTATAATACAAGTCTGGATTTGAATAAAGAGGTTCAATAAAAATAAAATATAACTTTTACCAAGGATTTATCACTCCTAAAAAATTGACAAATAAATACTCTCTATCTCATTAGATGATAAATCCCATCATGATTCATTTAAAGTAAACTTAAGAAGAAATCAAGGACACACTAGATGAACAACTAAAATGTGAGTTCAAATTTAAAAGTATCAAAAACTATGAATTAAATTTTAAAGTTATTTTTCAAATGGAATGAAGTGGAAGAAAATGTATTTTAGTCAAGTAAATCACATTGATCCTCTTCACACAATAGACACACATTTCCTAGAAATAAAAATAAATTCAATCAAAAAATATGTGGAGGTTGTCCTTTGCACTGTAGGTTCTTTACAAAAACTTAAATATGACAAGTCAAATTAGAAATAATTTAATTTGAACAAATTAAGAGGACAATAAAGAAAATAAAAAGAAATTAAACACATAAATTTTGATGATGGGGAAGAAACCAAAATTTCTATTGCATACAATACTTGTGCAAATAGTATATATATATATATATATATATATATATATATATATATATATATATATATATATATATATGAGTTTTGGTCAGTGGTAAAAAGTTCTAGAAGGCCTACACCAACATCATATAATCACCCCTAGTGTTTGTGACCAAATTTTTTAAATAATCATTGACTTTCTAGAAGTTTATAGAAACATACAACACAAAATATATTTATTTTCTAACACCCACCTATATTTTATTTTTGTCTAGATCAAAAGACATAGGTACAAAACTTATAAAAACTCCTTCAAATTTTGGCAGATTATAATAAAAATTATACTACAAGACTCATGTAATATCCTCAAACCTAAAAGACTTCTAGGATGAAAAAATTTAGCCTCTCTCAAGGCTTTGATGAAAATATCTACAATTTGATCTTTTGTCTTGGTACTATAGATAAATCACTTATTACTAGATAAGTTGTCTGATATAGTGATGGTATTCTTCAATGTGTTTAGTCCTCGTATGGAATACTTGATTCTTGGTAAGTTTAATGTTGCTCTTATTATCATAGTGTAATATGTTAGGTTGTGTTTTGGTATCGTAATTCAAAGAGAATGTGTCTTAACCACCTGATATCTTTGGTTGCCTAGTTACTTTCTATGTACTCAACTTCTATTCTAGATAGTGCAGTTGTGTTTTATTTCTTGCTATACCAAGATATAGGACCGAAACTAAAAGAAAAAATATATCCTATAGTGGATATTTTATCATCTACATGACTTGCCTAATATAAATTTGAATATCTTATAAGAAGTAGTTTTTCACTAGATTAGTACTCAATGCCCATGCTCAATGTACCATGTATATACCTCAATATCCTCTTTGTAGCTTTCCAATGAGGATCCTTTGGAGAATTTATAAACCTAGATACCATACTAGCTCATAAGAGATATCTAGTATTGTATAAGTCAATTACATTAGGCTACTCATAAGTTGTCTATGGAGTGTTGGATTGACTTCATCTACTTCTATATATTTGCTCAACTTTATACCTATAAATATTGGAGTAGATACTTTTGCATAATTTTATGTTTTGAATCCAAATAACAAGTCCTTGGCATATTTCCTTTGTGGAAGGAGGATACCATATTTACCCTTCCATACCTCAAATCCAAGAAAATAACGAATAAGTCCCAAGTTTACCATTTCAAACATACCCCTTAGTCATGACTTCACTTTTCTAAATATTTTAAATATTATCACCTTTGATAATGATATCATCCATATAAACTATAATTATGAGTATCCAACTTTTTAAGGTCTTCACACATAATTTGGATCATAGGGATTACCATTAAATCCATCAAGTTTAAAGAATTCATCAGTCTTTTCATACCAATCCCTTGGAGCTTGTTTTAACCTATAAAACTTCTTCAACCTACATAGAAAGTGTTATTTCCTCTATTTCACAAATCCTTTTGGTAGATTCGTGTAAATTTCTTCCTCTATCTCACCATTAAGAAAAGTATTCTTGATATTTATTTGATGAATTTCCCATTTGAAATAGGCTGGAAATGCAAGGACTATCCTAATAGTGTTGATTTTGACAACAAGAGAAAATGTTTATCCATAATCAATTTCTTCCTTTTGAGAATAACCCTTGGCCACAAGTATTTCCTTATATTTCTCGATACTCCCATCAAATTTATACTTAGTCCACTTCCAATAACTAACTTCCAAGTTGGATTTTTATTATGTCTTAAGAAAGTATGTCCATGTATTTCTAGAAAAATCATCTATAAAAGTTAAGATATATTTTTCTCCTCTTAGTGATTGAGGTTCCACATAAGTCACCAATCATAAGCTCAAGTAATTCTCTTGTTCTTGGTCGACTCCTTTCAAATGGACCTCTATGTTGTTTTCAACCATGCAACCTTCACAAACACTTTTTTTTTTCTTATTCCAAGTGAGGCCCAAAATAATAGTTTCTTTGATAATTTAAGTACCTAAACCTTTGGTTCTATAATTCATTAACATAATCATGCATTTTCATATATGTGACCTTTTTTGTATGTTCCAAATCAAGTTTATATATTCCATTTTCAATTGTTTCTACTACCATGAATTTTCATCATCCCTCATATTGCTTATTAAATGTCTTGATAAAATTCCGCCTTGTATCCAATTTTTTTTATCTACTTAATTAATATAATATTCTTCTTCAATTTTGGTATTTAGCATATTAGTAATTTCCCATGCCTTTCCACTATAGTCCTTCATAGAAATTGTGCCAACTCCTTTAACACTTAGTGAAGTATCATCACCGAAAATAACCTTATGGAAGTTATCTTTCTCCTCTAAGGAGTAAAAACATTCCTTATGATGAATCATATTTTTTCTAGCATTAAAATAAATATACCAAGAATTTATGGAGCTTTCACATGTATCAAGAGAAGTAGGTATAATATTTTTTGAAGCATTCATCTTCTTAGAAAAATTTTGATTGATTCTTGGGTTGGTATCTTTGAAATCTACCTATATTTATTTTATAACATTTATCTACTTTATGACCTTATTTGCCACACTTATAATAATTTATCTTAAATATATTACTTGTCTAAGTATTATTATGCCTCTAATTGAAGTTTCTTTGTTGCCAATTTTATTTTCTTCCTTACCTATTTTATGGTTTGTTACCATATGATTCTTCCATGTGTTGATTTGGCTTATATATATTTTATTTTTGTTGACTAGTAGATCCCAATTTACCTTTAGTCACCAAAGCTTGTCCACTCTTACTAGATTCACCATTAAATTTTTTAAGTTTTTTTTCTTCACTTAGTAAGGCCCCACATAACTCATCCAATTTTTTTGTTAACTCAAGGGTGGATGCAAATTTATGGTATTTTTTAGGCAATTTTTCAATTAGAAAATAGATAATTTTGTCATCTTTATATGTTACCTTCATTGTTAGAAGTTGATTTCTTATTTTCTTTAATTTGGTAAGGTGGCCATTCATTCTCTCTCCTTCCAACATGAGATGTTTCAATTGGTAATTTAGATATATTACTTTAGTTTTGCTTCCCCTCCCATACATTGTAGAAAGGGTGTCCCCTACCAATTTTGAAGTTTGAAGATATTGAACAGGAGAATCGATAGATGGATCAGTTTTCCATAGAATGAGGGCTCATGCATTCATGTTCTTTTTATTCCATTTAGCATCATACATTATAGAAAGGGTGTCCCATACCAATTTTTATGATTTAAGATCTTGAACATAAGACTCGATAGTTGGATCAATTTTCCATATGAAAAGGGCTCATGCATTCATGTTCTTTTTATTCCATCTAGCATCTCCATCTAAATTTGATGGCCTATCTTGTTTTGTAAAATCCTATAGATATTTCATATATAGTACTAAATTTATATCCATATTCCATGTTTTATAGTCTATACCATATAATTTTTTGGATACCATATAGGTATCATTTGAACCCATGATTGAAGCAACAACTTGAGAGGACAAAAGAAAGAAAACCACCACAAACATGAAGAAGCTTAAAAATAATCCCCTTCAAATACACCACAAAAAATAAACTTTATTACTTATTGCCTTGGAATTGGCTTTCTTATAAGCCAATCACATAAGCACTTCAAGTTTTCAAAGTACAACTTATAGACAAACTTCCACAACTTTCATAAATATCTCCACAAGTAAATATTAATGTTTCTCTCAATTTCAAAATATTTCAAAATCTTGCCCTCCATAATGCTTCATCTGAACATATACATAAAAGCATACACCCATGCAAGAAACTTTATAATAACACCCAAAAAGGGATTTAATATAAAATATATATGTTTAACTATGATATCAAAAGCAAAAATAAATTGATTTAAAATCATCACACTTGTGGCATCACAATACTAAAATTTGCTTAATCGAACCAAAAAACTACTGATCCAAACCTCGTGAAGCAGTAAATTAGATAACAAGGCAATCAAATCCATTGTGTGTGGGAAGGATTTGGAATAAATAGACATACACTAGCCAAATCCAAATTTTACCTCCTTCATACACTTGAACACACCCAAGACAAATACCAATGGCTTTGGTACCATGAAGACAATAAAAAGAAGTTGAATACTCAAGTTCAAACAACAAGAAAGAAACTAAAATGTTTATTGCATATAATTCTTATATATATATATATATATATATATACATATGAGTTTTGGTTGGTGGTCATAAATTCTAGAAGGACTAGACTAACATCCTCTAATCACCCCTAGTGTCAGTGTTGAAGGTTATAGATAATCACTAACGCTCCAAAAGTATCTAGAACCATACAACACAAAACTAATTTATTTTCCAACATATGAAAAGGTTGATGGGAATGCAAAGAAAATATAAAGATCCCCAAAGCAAAATCAAATAAAGATAAATACCAAAATGATACTGATTTCACATGCCAAAAACAAATATGAAAAATGTAAAAAATAAATGGTGTTAAGCTTATAAATAATAATTAAAATGATACCAATGAGAATAATATCTTAAATTTTATCTCAATTATGAATATTATCCTATAAAAAATAGTCATCAAGGAATTAATAGGTTGTCATAAACTTGAATTTATTCTAATAGAGGGGATAAAAATAGCTAGTAACGAATGTAGGAGGTGTTTAAAATATTTTAAAATAATTTGTTTGATACAATATCTTTGAAATGTTAACATAACTACATGAAAAATAGGACTGGATAACTAAGCCAATTGTAGTGTTGATATACATAATTCAAATATTGAAAGGAAATTAAACAAGGGGTACTTCTTTCTCTTAACTAAAAATGATATAAAAAAATCAATAGAGAAACGAATTAGCTCAAGGAGTAGGAAGAATATGGAGTTGGATAAAATCTTGAATAGAAAGGTGAACCAAGAATGATTTATAAAAATTTTGCTTGAATATTTGTCTAGTTAATCTAATAACTGGTGTAACATATCAGTATAACATTTTGATATATTAATTAGAGTATTTGAATGAACTCCCTTATAACCTAAAAATAGCTTATTAAAAGATAAAATTATTAAAATATAAAGTTCACTAGAAATCATAATATGCATGTTTTTAATAATCCAACAAGTAAATAAATTAGATAAATATAGTAGATTATTTCAATTGTAAAATTATTAATATAAAATTTATTTCAATTTAATTATAATATTTTACTTTATTATTTTAATTTTAATTTATTGAATTGAAGATAAAGTTTATTTGTTAATTTTGAATTTAAAATCAAATGTCACATAATATTTTTGAATTGGTAGTACACCATTGATTATAATATGTAACTAATTTATTTGGGAGATCTAGAATCCAAAGGTTGGCCAAACACCAACACTTTTGCATGGTTATCTTAGCATGAAATATTATTAATATAGTAGACCATGAGGAAAAGAGGATTTTATGGTCCATCACAATGTGTACTCTATAAACAAGGTTTAAAGGTATGGACGATATCCTATTCCAATGCTTTTTTGTCAAAACTTGATACCATTTTTGGTAGGTTGTAATGTGTAGGAGATAACAATTAGGGAACAATATAGAGTATTTTTTCCATCATTAGAAGCTATCAACAATTTAGTATAAAGGACTTCATCTTATTCATGAATTTAGACCTATTTTTATTTGGTTGTAGATTTGGTTGGAAGTTAATAGAAGTGTTTTCCAAGATGCTCAACTTCTTGCTTACCAAATATGGATTAAAATATGGTTAAATATTAAAGAAATATAGACTATGTTTTTGAAGCACTTCTAAACTCAAATAGAAGTTGAGCATAAGATGCTTAGAAAATTTTAAATTCCTTTTGATTTAATTTCATCCAACTATAAGAAGCTCCAGTAAAATTGACAAAACCACCTCAAGAATGGATGAAGGTAAATGTTAATGGGACATCCAAGAGAAACCCCAAGCCAACTAGTATGGATGGTTTTTGTAATGGTGATCAAGGGAATCCTCTCTTATTCTTCAAAGGGACTCTTGGATATAAAAGTAACAACCATTAAATTTAACCTATAATATTCCAAAATAAGGAATATAGGTCATGTTATTGTGGATTTTGATTCAATGATATTGATTAATAAGATAATTTCTCTAACACCACTTACAAGCAATAAAAAATAAGTTCCCTAACACCACCTACAAGTAATGAATGATAATGAAACTTAATAGTTATAGGAATACGCTCTCTAAAACCAAAATTCCTAAATACTAATTTTTGCACATTAAGAGCGAAGGAAATAAGATGTTTGACTGGCTAGAAATAAAACTTCATATCAAGATGAATGGGAAGAACCCTTAGCCTCAAAAATAAGTGTGAGAAAAATGTAGCCTTCCCATAACTTTTAGCTTTTATCTAAGTAGATGTTAATGACAATGGAAATAAATCCAATGAAAAATACTATACATAATGACAAGGTAGCATAATGAATTGGACAATCTTGAAATAGCAATAAAATGAGTACATGTTTCATTTTTTTAAACTGTGTTAAAGTATTATCAAGAATATAATTTTAGGATTACAAATACTACTCCATGTTACATGTATAGTATAGTCTAATATTCTGAGAATGAACTTACCTTTATAAGAAACGATGGTCAAAAATTACATTACTAAACCAACAACTAGCATAGGCCATAGGGTCTTTAAAATTTATCTACATGTTTTTCATTATGTGGGGGATGCTTGCTAATTGTATTTAGAAATCAGCTAGTAGCACTCTATGTTTTTTATTTGAAATGAAGGAAATAGTTTAGTTTTCTTTTTCCCAAAAACAATATTATACTTTATAAAAGTATTTTTAAATTTATATCTACATTAAATAAGACTATTTTCACTCTAAAAAAACACTATAGGGCATAAATACTTAATTCATATTTCCTTTATTCTTATCAAATGTATTATTATAATTATGTAATTTCATTTATGTGATTGTAACTAACTTTGAAAAATAACAATATAATATTTAGACAATAGAGCCTATATATAATGCTCATGGGATTTGGAACAAGTGGTCAAAAGTGACGAGTTTCACACCATACACCAAGGTTTTAATCCCATGGGTGAAACTAATATTTTATCAAATAGAATGAGCTCAAATGGTTGAAAATGTGGACTTTCAAGGTGAAGGTCTGAGTTCAAATCTTGTCAAGCAACATATGGATAAGTGTAAAGTACCATTATCTAGTCTATTAAAATATTGTGTTAAGGATACAATTTTAAAAATAAAAATACATAACACGTTTACATATTATTATTTTTTAAATAAAGTCTATAGCTAATATTTTTTAAATTTTTGTTAAATAATTAAATTTATTACTTGTAAATATTTATTATAGTCTTATCAATCTTATATAATGAACATGATCAATTTTCCACAAGAAATAGGTTGCATCATAAGGACTTTTCCATGTTGTATTGATAATTTGGACATCTTCGGTATTGTTCTAAGTAAAAAATATATCATTGTTGTGTTAATAAATCTCATGTGATGCATCCATTGTAATATAAGATGATATATCATAAGGTATTACATGGGTGTTTTTTATCTTGACCTTGTAGTAATGGTAAGTTTACCTAAGAATCCATTGTTATCTCTTGTTAGCCTTAATATTTTCAAATTGATATTCTAAAACCATAGACCCAATATCTAGACCCAAATACTAGTGAATATGACTTTACAATTCAAATAGAATAACCTTCATCATGCTTTATTGTCATGTTTCCTATTGCACAAAGAGAAGTAGAAGAAATAAGAATATTTTTATAAGGTGATAATCAGGAATATGTTGATGTCATTCATTGGCCACAAATTGATTTATATCTGGCCAATGAATATAACATATAGGGTTTGTTTAACTTAATATTTTTGACTTTATTACCTATTAGAGAAGTCATGTTTAAGTAGTTAAGATTCAAGTAGATCCAAATGGATGAGTAGGCTCTACACATGATTCATTTTTATGATAGTAGATTTGGAATGCATCCTAGATTTTGATATTTTTTTTTTAATCCTATGATGTGCTCCTGTAGTTGAGAAACAACTAGTATTTGTACAAATTAAAACCTTGAAAATAGTGGGTCAATCACAATCCAAGATGTGCACCACCAACTTGAAGGGGTATCTTATGGTGACTTGTAAAGAACCTTACATGGTTTGGGGTAAACCTTATTCAAAGGTGATCATTTTAGAATAAAAATACGAATGAGCTATATGACATGATTACATATCTAGGATGCCCTCAATTATTTTCACACTTAGTGCAACAAACACAAAATAACTCAAGTTCATAGTGTTATGCTTGACAAACTCCTAGAATATTTGTTGCACCAATATGGATGGCACATTCAAAAAATTATTGACAACCCTCATCTTCCATCCTTGTTCATGCACCATAAGTTTATAATTTTTATGAAGAGGTTATAGAGAAATTATCCATGCAAAGGACTATTGATAAAAGTGCGGCCATATATTTTTTCTTTTTCACTATATACTATATTTTTTTCTTTATAATTAGTCACACCTACATCTCATGTAGGTATGGGTGGCATCATAGAGGATTTTCTCATATTAATGGATTTATATGGTTGAAAAATATCCCTGATACACTAAATTAGGACAACCCAAGTGAAGTAGATGTAAGAAAGGCTTTCTTTGGAAAGTATGTAACTGTTTGGAATCCATAGAATGCATGCCAAAGAAATATCTAAATAGCTCATAGCCCCTTTGATGATCCATACCTATGAAATACTACTCAAAATTTTTCATTCAAACTTTATAAATTTTACAAAGAAATAAATAACTATGTTCAAAGGCATATTAAATGTATTCAAGTAACTTGTCTATGTAAGAAGGGTTTAACCATTGAATATTATTTCAAATATTCATGGAATTTGTATGACGAATATACCATGTTTGTTGATGAGCATGGCCATAAGATGTTTGAGATCATCTAAATGGGCCTAACATCCATAATGTTGATAGGATTTCTATTGAGCAGATAAATATGGATTATCTACTTGTTGTCTTTTGTTATTCTAAGTTACAATACATTGTCAAGTATACATCCAAATCATAATAAATATTTGAAAGCTTCCACCATATGCTAACTAATACCTTAATTTCACATGATTTGACAAATATACCATTCCAAAAATTTCTTACAAAATATATTATTAATCTTAGTATAATATCTCAAGAAACATATCACTTACTACAAAATATTTCTCTTTTATTTATAGTGGACCGCTCTTCCCCTTGAATATTGATAATATATTTTTAGGCATGTCATCGCAGTAGACATTGAAGCAATTTCAATGTCAACATTTATGGATGCATACAAGGAATGCCCCCTTGTAAATATTACCACTAACTAAAGTTGCTCATTCATGGATACATGATATTCATTGAAAAAAAGGAGTGGAAAATTTAAAATCCCAATCCATCATTCATGTCTTCCCCCCTTTCACAACCATTCCTACTAAATAATTTTATTCCTTTAAATATTTTTGTTGGAGTGAGTCATTGTTGTAAAAACTATTCTATAGCATACCCTATGATATTATTTTATGCATAGAAGGAATAATTGTAAATTAAAATTGATTCAAATCCATATACCAACTATGGCATGTTGATATTATATATTTGGGTCTTCTTAACTTATATTTTAAGATAGATACTAACACTAGCATGTGAGAATCATACTCTACTATCTTGAATGAATTATAATTGCTCTTCCTTATAATAACATACAAATTACTAACTTTAACATGCTTCTTCATTAAGACTTTGACAACAATCATATTTGGGACCAAAATTTTGAACTTGAATAAACGCTTGCTTTAATTACATAATTTATAGAAATGAACCACTCATGTTATATTGTAACAAATTATGATAACACAAGATACTCATTGACCTCTTTGTCTACCGAGTAACATGTTGTGTTTCAAATAACTTTGTAACATTATCCACAAGATGGTAATGTTTCCTTATTTGAATGATTGTATAAGGTATGGCTAGCATAGGGAAGTCATATTTGATTAACACAACAAAACATGAACTGTTGCCTTGATCCCCTAACTTAACAAACCCCTTACCATTGCTTGTATTGAGAGGAGTTGAATATTTAATAATTGTACAACACCTATACATGCATCTCTCAAAATTCCTATAAAGGATATGGATGCTTTTGGAGGTGAATAATTCACAAATTTGCAAGAAGAGATGAGGAGTATTAGTTACATCCTTATTGATTGGATGAGCTTCATAGGTCTAAAATTATTAACAAAATTCCCTCAAAATAACAAAATGCTTTCAAGAGGTTGTTATGTGATTCTTGTTGGTGACTTTTTCCAACTACCACCTATGAAGGACATGTCAATTTATACCATAGTGTTGAGAAGAATTTTTGGCAAAGTGGTCATATAAATGTAATATTTAGGAAACAAAGTGGTGCACTTAAACAAGTTACCTTTCATAACCTATTTTCAAACATAAGCAATATCCATCCAATAGAAGAGGACTAAAATCTTTTGATGTCAAGAATAGATGGATCCTTGCCTCCTAATGAAATATAATTCATATCTTACACCACCATTTATGGAATATATTAATTGATTTTATTGCACAATATTCATGTGCCTTGGATGTTCCAATTGCTTCTAGTAATGTTAAACATCATAAAAATAGGATGGGCATTCAACCTAATAATCAACAATTGCAATACAAAGCCTTATTGTGTATTTTCAAAGGAGTGATGCTAACCTCTAATGTTTGAGTGTCTATGGGTATTATAAATAGATCTATTGGGGAAGTGGTCAATATAATCTATAGTTTTGGTTTAAAACCTCCATATTTATCTTGTTTTGACATTATAGAATTCAGAAACCACCTTGTTCCTCCAAGGGTCCCAAAAACTCCAACTCATATCCCAATTCCTTCCATAACTAGAGGTATATGTAGACAAGTTCCCCTTAAAATGACTTGGGCTCTAACAATATAAAATTCCTAAGGCCTAACCCTTGATATGGAAACCATTGAAATTGGATTAGTTGAACAACAATGACTCACTTTCATAGTTGTGTCAATAGTTAGAGCTCTAAAAAATATCTATATTTCACCCCTTTTCTCATTTGAATGACATGAAGAAGAAATGAAAAAATATGATTGACAAGTGGTGACTAAGGGGCTTGACCTAAGAAATATCCATGTTAGAGACAAATTTTAAATCATGCAAGTGGTCAAAGAGGTAGTTTTGTATAATTGTGAGCCATCAAATCAGAAATTAATGAAAAGGGATCAAGAATTAGATTAAGTCAAGAGTGCCTTCATCAACTCTCTGTTAGCGTACTTATTCTATATTTTGGCATATTGTTGCATTTGTTATCTCGTTATAACAAAATGCTATTGTGGCTGGTTCGTTCGGCAATTTGTTCAATTGTAACCTATTTAATCCGCAGTTGAATAATAAGAATTGTTTCGCATTTTCTAACATGGCATCAGAGCCAGTGGCGTGAAGAGGGATGCTGGAGCAGGGAGAAAGTCTGAAGTTTTTTTTTCGAGCGCGTTCTTTTCCTGAGCTGAGCGAATATAAAAAAAAAAACGGGCGCAGGAGGTCCGCTCCCTTCTGTGCGCAGACCTGTGAGCGTCGTGAAGCACAACCCCCCTGCGTGCAGAGGCACGGGAGTCCAGTCCGCTCCCTAACGCGTGCAGACCTATGCACGTCGTGATGCATGCCCCACGCGTAGACGTCACCAAGGAGGAGGATGGACAGCACACGTCGACGACGTCTGCAGCGCCAGCCGCAGGACGCAGCGTGCCGAGCACTATCACGTCCTATGAGGAGGAGGGATAGTCGTCCCCCCCCCGCCCTCCCGCGTTGGAGGAGGACATCGCAGATGTCCAGTGACGTTGCGCAGGTGTCCAGTGTTGGTGCGCTGCGTCGAAGAAGGAGGGAACACGCCCCCCCCCCCCCCCATTGAGCGAGCGCTCCGGGAACGCGTGGGCAACCCGCCTCGAAACTGAAAACGGAAGAAGCTGCAGCGATTTGCAGAGAAGGAACCTGCGCGGCAGCAGGTTAAATACGAAGGGCTCCAGTGATCCCTTCGGATCAGCCCGCTAGCTCACTTGGCAGTGAGCTGTGCGGTAAGGCTCAGGGAGCCTGTAGGTCGGGGGTTCAAATCCCGCCGACTCCCCCCAAGGTATAAATTTTTTTTTCAAAGTTATTTTTTTTTAATTATTATTTTTTAATTAAAATTTTTAATTTTAATTTTTTTATATAGTTTTTTAACTTTATAAATTAAAATTTTAATTTTAATTTATTTTTTTATAAGTTTTAAAACTATATAAATTAAAATTATTTATTTTAATTTTAAATATATAATAATTATTAAAAATGCTTTGTTAAAGGAATTTTTTTTAGAGGGGGGATATTTTTTCAAAAAATCAAAGGGGGAAAGTGAGTAATTTTCTGAAAAAGCAATTTGGCGAATTGTAAAAGGTGCATTTTCGGCAGTAACCGACACCTTGTGGGTTATTCTTGTGGGCAATTTTTTTTGTTGCATGTTGCATATTTCATTTTTGCACTATAACATTAAAAATTAAAATCAAAACACTCCCTAAGTCCCCGGAATAATTAAAACCCATCCGTGCAATTTATTGCACTGCAGCGTTCGATATTTGTGATACCTCTGGCCAGCACTTACAGGTAAAGCTATCGTGATTTGGCTACTGTATCCGCCGCCTAATATAGCTGCTACAACGACGTCTGAGCTTGTTCTCTATAAATCGTCGGGGAGAGATAAGTTAGCCATTTTTTGCATTTTTTTACTCCATCCACTACCCTTTATCGCACTTGTGTTTAGGCATAAATCCTGACGAAGTTTTCTTCATAGTGTTTAGGGGAAGTTACGCCCCACGCATGAGAAGAATCTTCTATGGTAGGTGCCATCAACAAGGCGATTCCCTTCCGATACCGCTTATGTTCCACGTATCGTATGATCTCTAAAACTCACCTATAGTCTCCCTCACGTAAGGGCGGGTGATTTTTGTTGATCTTTCTAAATACCTATAGTTTCCCTCACGTAAGGGCGAGTATTTTGTACGGTATAACGGCCTAGCAAAAGGTATATCGAAATGGGGACCAATTGGTGATATAAGGAACCTTCACTATGGCCGTTGTTGCAAAGTTGATGACTGATCCGCATCAGTTATTGAAAGGTCCAAATTATACACCATGGAAACATAAGATGAAGGCAATTCTCCAAATGGAAGATTTGTGGGATATTGTTACTGAAGTAGCAACTAGGCCTTCACCAACAGTAAGATCCACAGGTCCTTTCGCAGATCAGATAGCTTTTGACAAGAAAGACAATCGAGCAAAGGTGCTCATTTTGTTTGCTGTTTCAGATTAAGTGCAACCTCATATAGCTGACAAAGCAAGTGGTAAAGAGGCATGGGATGCCCTTAGAACCATCTATGAGGGAAAGAATGATTCCACCATTCTTCATCTTCAAAAACAACTTCATAACCTGAGTTTGAAACAGGGTGAAACAGTTGAACTCTTTACGTGCGAGTGTCTGAATTGAAAGAGAAATTGAATTCTTTGGGAGATACTGTGGACGAAAAGCTTCTCATTTCGCTTGTGATGAGAGCTTTACCTTCTTCATTTGATATGTTGATAACCTCCATCCAGGTGTCTCAACGACAAATTACCTACATCGAGTTGGTCAATCTGCTTCAACAACAGGAGGCACTCCAACTTCACAAGGATGATTCTTCCAATACAGCCCTATACACCAACGAGCGGGGTTCTAGGAAGAAAGGTAATGGGCAAAAAGGAGGCAACTTTCGAAAGGAGGAAATTCTCAATAGGATACGAAAGGAAAAGGCAAACAACCTCAAGAGAAGAAGAGGTGGTGCAAGATCTGTGAGAAAGACAACCATGACACCAACAGGTGTTGGCATAAGAACAAGCAGAAAGGCCAAAACAAACCACAAAATAAAAACAAGCAACCCCAAGTGAATGTTGTTGTTGAAGAATCTGACTCAGATTTTGAATGGGCACACAAGGTGCTCATGACTACCACAGATTCCACACAGAGGGATCCCGTTTGGTATGTCGATTCTGGAGCTAGCAAACATATGACTGGCGACAGATTGTGGTTTGAATCATTTGTGGCCAAAGAGGGCAAACCTGTCACCATTTCTGATGATAAAACCTACAAGATTCAGGGAGAGGGTACAGTTTCAGTCACTCTTCCTGATGGCAAGTGTCAGATTGACAAAGTCCTCTATGTTTCGAGATTGGCTAACAATTTTCTGTCAGTCACACAAATCCTGGATAGAAATATGGTTGTCAACTTTTGTGTTGAGAATGGAAAGAAGTGTTGTACTATTACTAGGAAGGGTAAGCGATTACAATGACTTCATATAAGCACGGCTTATTTGCACTAGATGCTATCTCTACTCCACATGTTGCCATGATTGTCTCTACCAAGGAGGCAACTTCCCTATGGCACAAGAGATATGGGCATCTTAGTTTTGGCTACTTGAGCTCAGTAAGTATGAGATGGTAAAGTGTCTTCCTTCCCTTTCTGCCACATTGCCAGTGTGCTCTGACTGCTTTGCAAGAAAGCAACATAGAGTACCATTTGAGAAGATCTCAACAAGAGCACGAAAACCTCTAGAGTTAATCCACACCGATCTGTGCGGTCCTTTCACACCCAACAGTTGTGGAGGGAAGAGGTACTTTCAGTTATTTGTAGATGACTACTCACGAAAGATGTGGGTTTTCTTTCTCCAATTGAAATCTGAAGCTTTCGCATTCTTCCAGCAGTTCAAGAAATCCTTTGAGGAGTCAGGAGCTTCTATTAAAACCCTCCACTCAGATCGAGGGGGAGAGTTTACCTCTAATGAATTTTTTGCATTCTTAGATAAGCATGGAATCAAGATACAGTTAACAACTGCCTATACTCCTCAGCAAAATGGAGTTGCTGAGAGAAGGAACCGTTCTATCATGGAAATGGTTCGTTGTATGCTCACAGGAGCTACTCTTGGGCAACAATATTGGGTAGAAGCTGTCACCACTACAGTATATCTATTGAATAGGGCTCCCACAAAGGCCCTAAAAGGAATGACTCCACAGGAAGCATGGAGTGGTCGAAAACCCTCCATATCTCATCTACGTATTTTCGGATGTCACGCTTTCATGCACATACCGAAAGAAAAAAGGAAGAAGCTAGATGAGAAAACACTGAGATGTATTTTTCTTGGTTATTCTGAGCACTCTAAAGGATATCGTTTGATAGATCCTTTGACCAAGAAAATTCATATCAGCAGATATGTTGTCTTTGATGAAGCTTTCACATCACAGAGCACATCTAAAGTACACCAAGATATTGTGGAATCTAAGGAAGAGAAGATTCCTTCGTCAACACAGACAAGAGGTCCTTCTACATCTTCTTCAACTCCACCGAAGAAGAATCCTAAATGGTGTACAAATACAATCAGAGACGCAAATTTATCCACTCCTCCAAATTTGAATTTGGATAGACCTCGTACACGCAGTATGGCTCAAAAGGAAAAAGAAGCCAAAGAAACTGGTGAGGTTGATGATCTTTGTCAATCTTTTGAGGAACTTTCTGTGACTCCAAGTACAGAAATAGAGGATATGGATATTGATGATGACAGGGCATTCATGTCTACCATAGATGATCTTGAACCTGCATCAGTGCAAGATGCTCTTAGTGAGCCTTAGTGGAAGGTCGCTATGGATACAGAGTATGAGTCTTTGATGAGAAATAAAACTTGGAAGCTTGTTGATTTGCCGCATGGAAAGAAGCCCATTGGCTGCAAATGGGTATATAAAGTCAAGTACAAGGCAGATGGAACAATTGATAAGCATAAGGCCCGTCTTGTTGCAAAGGGCTATGCTCAAAAATAAGGCATTGACTACGAGGAAACTTTTGCACCTACTGCTCGGATGACCACAATTCGGGTTATGTGTGCTATGGCAGCACAATCTGGGTGGAAATTTCATGAGATGGATGTCAAAAGTGCCTTTCTAAATGGTGATCTCCAAGAAGAAGTCTACATGACTCAGCCTGAAGGATTTGAAGTGGAAGGCCAAGAGCAGAAGGTTTGCAAATTGGTCAAATCCTTGTATGGTCTGAAACAAGCTCCTCGATCTTGGTATATAAAAATGGACAATCACCTTATGCAGCATGGATTTAAGAGATGTTCGTCAGATGCAAACCTCTATTTCAAGAAATAGGGTTCTGAGATAGTGTTGCTTGTACTCTATGTGGATGATCTGCTCATTACAGGGAGTTCGAAACTATGATCTCTCTTGTCAAAAGAAACTTGTGCAAATATTTTGAGATGACAGATCTCGGACTTCTCCATTATTGTCTTGGTCTAGAATTCAGCCAGAAGGAGCACTCCATCAAAGTGTCTCAGAAAAAATATGCCAAGACATTGCTGGAAAAATATCGCATGACTGATTGCAAGCCAATGGCAACTCCGATGGAGAATGGACTTTAGTTATCGCGATATGATGATTCACCTCAGGTAGATGGTACTCTCTATCGACAGTTGATTGGGAGTCTCATATATCTGACCAATACTAGGCCAGATCTCGTATTTGCTATCAACTATCTTTCGAGGTTCATGTAGGAGCCTAAGACCACTCATTGGAAAGCAACAAAATGTGTTCTTCACTATGTCCGTGGTACTATGGAATATGGCCTAGAATACAAGAGGAACAACAAATTCTTCTTGCAAGGATACACGGACTCTGACTATGCCGGATCATTTGATGATCGCAAGTCAACTTTTGGATACATTTTTCATCTGGGATCCGGTCCTGTCTCTTGGCACAGCAAGAAGCAACAGGTGGTTGCTATTTCATCAACAGAGGCAGAGTATCGTGCCACACGTGAAGCTATGTGCGAAGTGATATGGTTACGTCACATTCTAACAAGTATGGGCCATCCATCAAAATCTCCAATACACTTGTTTTGCGACAATCAGGGTGTTCTGAACCTCGTCAAGAATCCAGTCCATCATGAAAGAACAAAGCACATTGACACACAATGTCATTTCATTCGAGATGAAGTTCCACAACACTGAATTCATCTTCGAGCACATTCCCACCGATGCTCAAGTTGCGGACATTTTCACTAAGGCACTTGGACGTGTCAAATTTGAATTGTTTCGCAGCTCACTTTGTATTGCAAAATAATGTAAGGGGATGTTAGTAGTCTAGTATAGCTATTAGTTATTACATTACCCAAATAATGTAATAAAGGGGGATGTTAGCGTACTTATTCTATATTTTGGCATATTGTTGCATTTGTTATCTCGTTATAACAAAATGCTATTGTGGCTGGTTTGTTCGGCAATTTGTTCAATTGTAACCTATTTAATTCGTAGCTGAATAATAAGAATTGTTTCGCATTTTCTAACACTCTCAGATAGAAGCTAAAGCCCTCCAAAATCAAATAAATATGCTAACTAATTGTCTAAGGGAGAAACCTATGAAGTAAATTCTAAAAGCAAAATAAGAACAAATCAAAAACCTTTTAGACAGGCTTATTGGGCAACAAGCTAAATTTTACCAAGAAATAGAAAATATCCAAAAAAAATTGGATGAGCTCAAGCATAAAATTAAGATGAAGCAAAGTCAAACAATCAAGAACTTGGTAAAAGAGTGTAATAATCCATATTGAAACAATATCATAGATATAGCTACGATTATTTTTAAGATGTTTAGATACATTGATACAACCACCATACAAAGCATCCAAGTGAGATAGGAGATTGAATAAAATATTTCGAAGATCTCTATAAAACTAGTTGAAGCTAGGACTTATCAAGTAATATTGACCTCTACATAAGATTATGAGTTGACATCTTTTGGAGTTTATGATTGGGAGATAATAGTGTAGGAAGTTATGGATTTCCTCTAAAAGGAATAGGTTATGCATCAATGTAAGGTCGAAGTGATTGCCTTAAGCACCACTACTACGAAGCTCAAAAGCAAAATTGATGTGTTAGTGCAAAAGAGACTCCTTGCTCCTTAGACTACAGATGGTAGACTCATATTAGAGTGTAAATATATACAAATATTAAAGCTCTATAAATAATATAACTCTTATTTTAAGGTATGGCACTAAACATGTGGTTATATAACTCTCCTTGATCCTCCTAAAGTAAATAATATTGTTGGGGTCATCAAACATGTAGTTGCACTAAGGACTCAGATGTACATAACTACTAGTAGCACAAGGAATTTCTTTCCCAATGACTAGTTTGAGTTGTAAGTGGCCTTCAAGAACTATAGGATGATCTAGTTCCCATCATATGAGGAGTGGACAAAAATTAAGCAAGCACTCAACAAGCTACCAGCCTTATAATATTTCATATTTTTCTTTTCTTTGATGTTTTATTTTGTAGACCCCTTCAATATTGACTTTGCACCTAAGGATAAAGGAAACAATTATGAATTCCCCTTCAAGCAAGCAAGAAGGTCCCTATGAGTCACTAGAACTATAGTGATTTCTTCACTACACACAAATTTTCTTGCCTTAGGCAAATTGAGAAGGCAATACGATAAAATGCAAGGAAAGAGACATTAGATAGATGTAGGTAGAAAAGTTCCAACTAAGGGTAGGAGCTAATTTGTAAAATTTTCAAGTAGGAAAGCAAGGAAAAATTCCCAAGAGTTTCCTGAAAGAAAGAAAAAAAATTGAAAAGTGGAAAAGAAGATCGAGGGGTGCAAGAGAGAAAAAGACTTTTGGTGGTCAAAAGTTTTTAAAGTTTTGAAGTAGAAAAAATAAGAAAAGTTTTGAAAAGTGGACTATGAGAAACAAAACTTCCAAAAATAAAAACGCTAAATGGTCCTTCTCGGGAGTAAAGTCAGATTTCATGACCAATTACCTTTAAAAAAAAACTATCTTTGAAAATATATAGCTCACATTTTTAATTCTAAGAGATTGTAAGCCTGATGGCCTATCACCATTATCCCCAATGGTATGACTCCAGTCCCTTAGACATTCCAATTTTATATAATATTCCCAAAATTATGCTTAAAAATTTTCCCAGTTATCAAGGAAAAGAGAAAATTATAAAAGAGCATTGCCAAGCATAATGTCCTTATCGTCAGTTTACAATATTAAGTTTGAGGATGTCATGTTAAGGTTATTTTTCCTATCTTTAAAAGGTAAGGTGTTGGTGTGGTACAAAACCTTGAGCTGTGGTAGTATCATAATGTGGGAAGATCTAGTCAAAGCCATTATAGATGAGTTTGACGATCCTAGAGACCTCTTCCTACTCCTCACTCATTTTTCATTCATAAAGAAGTCCCTTCAAGAAAGTCTTTCTGAGTTCAATTTTTGTTTTAAAATAATATGGAATAGAATTCCCTAAGAATAACAACCCACCCACACTCAGGCATACTTGTATTATATTCATTCACTGCATTCTGATTTGAGCCTCTTGATCCAACAATCTAAATTAAATGTGTTCCCGTAAGTGTTTCAAGAGTCCATGAGGGCAAAAATATGTTATTCATTACAAGAAAATTTCCTCCCATAATAGTAGAACCCTCTTTCTCTAGCCCTTTGTTACCCCATAGGTAGTGAAAATGTTAAATAAATAGAGTTGTAGGCTGAGAAAAATACTAGTGATGGGTTGTTATCAAGTCAATGGATTAGCCTGATGATTTCCATCCAAGAGTCAAAATAAATTGTGCGGTACTCCCAATACTATGGGAAAGAGAATGAACTGCCCCTTGATAAGATGATATCACTAAACCCCAACTCCTACCATTGTTCCAATCTATGGTGTGATGAAGGTTGTGCTAAAGAAGAAGGTAAAGAAGGACAATGTCTGGAACCTAAAGAGGTGACCAATAGTGCCAATCTTCTCCTAAACATAGTCTCTTCTTTCAGTATGGGGTAGGAGGATTTATATTATGGCTATCTAAGCAATGTAAGGATATGTAGCTTGAAAATAGGCTCTTTAAGGAACAATACCGATGGTTTTCATACTGTGTTACAAACTACCATTCAAGACAAAGGGAAACAAGTGCTGATGCAAGAGAAGATCTCAATGGGAAAGTCTTTAAATGAAAGGAATACTAAGGCCCTAAGATACTTGTATTTCTCTACAATAACGTTGGAGCAACGAATGGAAAAGGTGCATCTATTTTAAGGTCTATATGATGAGTCATATTAGACAAAGTAAGGCTTGAGGTGAGATTTTTTGGCACATCCAGGGGTTGGTTAAGCTTTATTTAAGAAATTTTATTGGGGGAAGTAGAAAAATCCCTAGGAGTAATGCTCTAGGTCTCTTTGAGAGATAGCATAATCCATGCTATATATCGGTTGTTGTTGAAAAGGAAATGGTGCACAATTGCTTAGTAATCCCAGGAGCTAAAGTACAAGTAATGCCATTCCAAGTATGTAAAAATTTGGGGTTGATTATTGAAAATATGGAACCCAAACATTTGTAGTTTAGAGGGAAAGTTGCTAAGGTTCTTGGCATTATAAAAGGAATTGTAATGATGTTGTGGGGGCTTTTCGACTTATTCATGGTACTAGATATCATGGTCATATACATTCCTCTATTATTTGGCATTTACTTTTCTAAAGTTTCAATATAATATTTTGGGTTTTGTCTTAAGGAACAGATCAATAGCATTCGCATCTTTGAAGAAAAGAGTAGTGTTGAGATTTCTAGCTAGGATATTCACCCCTTTATAATCAATGATTATAAGAAACCATGCACCATTACTCCAATGACTATACGTGATCATGTGGGAATAGAAGCCCTCCTTAATAGAGAACAATCGATAGGCTGCAACTCTAATGAAACGTTGGTTGGAGAGACCATTTTGTTTAATAAAGAAGCATCAAGAAATGTTTTTTTGGGGTCTGAGGACCATTCTCATAAAGAAGCAATGGATGGATAAATAAAGGTTCCATGTCATCAGAGACATGAGTGTCATGAGATAAACCCCATATCCATGACCTACCAGTGGGATAGATATTTCCAAAAGGCAGAACTCATAAGGATGGAAATTGATCTCTACGACACAATATATAGAGGATCAAGTCATCATTACATTTGGAAAAATGAGATCTACCAATCACATGGCAAAAGCTTTAAGTAAAAGAACACATTCATAGCCATTTGGTCCGAACATTGCAAATTCATAGGGTAGAAGCATGAGAAATATTTAAAGCCTGGCGCAAGCACATGCACCACATTTTGTGTACATAGTTGACACTTAAATAAAATGGTTGACTATAACTATCATAATAAGGTAGAAGCAGGTTCACGTAAAAACGCCAACCCTTGCCATTTTGTATATTTTTTTCAAATAGAATGAAGGAGAGCTTAGGATTGAGGATAGAGGGTAACATCCAAGGTAGAAGGAATACCATCGAATTTTTGGTTTTTTGATCGTTTAATTCATGATGAGATCTTTTGACTCTATTTCCCAATAGATGCTAGATAGTCAAACTGGAGGCTTCATGAGAACGCCCTGAACAACACCCTATATGAAACAACCCAACTTGATTGAGGTAAAGGATACAAAAAGAGCAGGAACACCAGATGAAGCAAGTTAAGTAATTTCCAGATCTAAAGTCAGGATCTTTGCATCACCAATTGATGGCATGCCTTCTCAGGTCTATAAAAGGAAGAATACTTATTTTAAAATAGTTTGAAATTTGATATGGGTCACAATCGGTAGGCTAAATATGGTAGATATCTTATTCATATGGAGGAGGTATTGTTCGTCCTTGCTAAACACTGTAAGTGGAGCAAAGGAAAAGAGGGATTGCCATTATTGGTAATCTATCTACCTTGGAAGCAATGTTGCACCTCGATGTATTATGCATATGGATCCCACACCATGATGGAGTATGCATACACAGATTTGTGATGCACGACTCCCTATTTTTGTGTAACTCCAATTCTCTTTGTTTTTTTCCCTCCTTCTTCATTCCCCCAACACATTAGCATTGTTTCCTCTCATTCCCATGTAAATATACCATATCCTCCTTTTAAGTTTTTCCTTTTTTTTAAGGTGGTGGTTGCATTTTGTTTTGCTCCTAGTTTTCACCAATCGCCATCATTTCATGTGTATTATGAGATTTTATTTTACCTCACTCTACTAATTTCTAGTTTAATCTCGTGCCATATTCATCCATTTTTTGTTCTTTTTTTTTTCTTTTTTTTTCTTCTTGATTCTAGGTTTATCGTTATTCCCCTTCATTTTTGGTGTTCTCTTCCCTCATTTGCGATTGCATTGTTGCTTACCTCAAATTCTACTAAAATTTTGAGTAAATAAGGATATGATTTCATTTCCTTTGCAAGTAAAGTTCCTCGAGAGGCACCAAAATGTAGACCCAAAAAAACCACATACTTAGCAAAATTGTAAAATTTTGGCTAAGAGAGGAAAGAACCTAAAGGACAATACAAGGTTCCGCCAAAGGACAAATTTCATAGTCAAAGTAACCAAACAACACCTAGTGTAATTCAAAGGAACAAAACATAAGGTAGAAATATGAAGGTGTCTTAAATATGATGTCAATTTACCATGGAAGATTTATAATATAAAAATTTTCCACAGGAAAAATTTGCAGTCAACTCAGTTAAAGGGGGACTAGCGGAATTTGAAGTAGCGGAGTTATGAAAAGGAAGATACCCCAATATGAAGCTAAGAAGAGCTCTATGAAGATATATGAGGTATTATTCGTCCTTATTGAACATTGTAAGTGGAGCAAAGGAAAAGAGGGATTGCCATTATTGGTAATCTATCTACCTTGGAAGAAATGTTGCACCTCGATGGATTATGCATATGGATCCCACACCACGATGGAGTATGCATACACATATTTGCAGTGCACAACTCCCTATTTTTGTGTAATTCCAATTCCCTTTGTTTGTTTCCCTCCTTCGTTCCCCCAGCACATTAGCATTGTTTCCTCTCATTCCTCTGTAAATATTCCATATCCTCCATATTTTAAGTTTTTCCATTTTTTGTTAATGTGGTGGTTGCATTTTGTTTTGTTCCTGGTTTTGACGAATCAGCACCATTTCATATGTATTATGAGGTTTTTTTTACCTCAATCTACTAATTTATAGTTTAATCCCATGTTATCTTCGTCAATTTTCCGTTCTCTATTGATCTTCTTGATTCCAGGTTTATCGTTCTTCCCCTTCATTTTTGGTGTCCCCTTCCCTCCTTCGTGATTGCATTGTTGCTTACCTCAAATTCTACTAAAATTTTGAGTGGATAAGGCTCTGATTGCATTACCTTTATGAGCAAAGTTCCCCGAGAGGCACAAAAATGTAGACCTAAAAGGGCCACATACTTAGAAAAATTGTTAAATTTTAGCTAATAGAGAAAAGAACCTAAAGGGTAATACAAGGTTCTGCCAAAGGATAAATTTCGCAGTCAAAGTAACCAAACAACACCTAGTGTAATTCAAAGGAGTGGAACAGAAGGCAAAAATGTGAATGTGTCTTCAAGATAGTGTTAATTTTACATGGAAGATTTATAATAATAAAATCTGCCATAGGGAAAATTCGTAATCAACTCAGTCAAAGGGGGACTAGCAGACTTTAAAGTAGCAGAGTTATGAAAAGGAAGATACCCCAATATGAAGCTAAGAATAGCTCTATGTTATTTTTTTCTGCCTATGATACAATGCAAAAATTCATGGTCAACATGGTCAAATAGTGCTCAACGAAATTCAAAGTTGTAGAATTAAGAAGAACAACCTCAATACAAGGTTAGTTTTCGCAACAAAAGGCCACAGACAATGTTAAATTCCACCAAGGGTGAAATCCACAGTAAGTGTAGTCAAACGAGGCTTAGTGGAGAATGAAGTTGTAGATTTTGGATGTCAGGAGGCAAAGTAGTGTTAAAATCCGCCTAGGGTTGGCACAAAATAAGGATTTCGTTGTCAACTTGGTCAAATATGACCCAACAAAAACTGAAGTTGTGGATTCCATAGAGGGATGTTGATCACTGCTAAACCTTCATTACATAGTAAACTTGGTCAAACACGACATGGTGGAAATAAAATTTATGAACTGTGGAGAATGACATAGTTTAATCCAAAACTCCCATTTCGCGATCAAACTTGATCCAACAAAATTTGGGGCAACATATTTCAAATATGAGGGGAAAGCAATGGAACCTGATGAATGCAGTAGAACCTTATGAGTGTAGCAAAAAGAATCAATGAAGATCAAACATCATTGAAATCATGACCTGCCTACATTTTTAGTTACAGATTAATGGTAGAAAGTCTTTCCAAGAACGAAGGATGATCCAGATTGACCAATAATCATTCCAACTATTGAATTAAATTGAATGATGGACAACTTGTAGAGCTTAGAGATGTAATTTTCATGGATTAAATCTTCACATTTTTTGTGTATGCTAATTAGAGGCTACCACCTTGGCATTCTGCTGATCTGGAAAGAAATTCCTTGTAATATTTCCAATTTTTTTATTACCATTGTAAAATCTATATAAAGAGGTCAAACCCTCATTTTTAAGGATTGGCTCTGGAGTGTTTTCCTGATATATTACTATAATTGTTGTGATATCAATAGAAGAAGCATTACTTGGATGTTTACCTCTAGCTTTTTCCTTCATAAAATGTGATTTTATTCGGTGAATGCATTTCTACTACTATTGTTATGATTAGTCAATTCATTGATATTGGATTTCTAATTTGGAGCAAAATGGAATGGTTCATGCCTAAAAAAATGCTACAGAAGACTTCTATTTATGTTATTCTAAGTGTTGATCTAATTCTGCTATTTGGATTATTAACATTTTAGATGTTTGAAATAGTTTTCTGAGCATTTCATTATTTTAATGGTGAATATAATAAGTTTTTATTGTTGTTAGTCTCAAGTGTGGCATACTAGAAATATGATTGATCAGCAGATTCTTGATATTTGTCAATATTATTAGCTCTATCCTGCAATTATTTTCTCAGCCATTTTCTAGCCCTGATGTCATTTCTATCCCTAAACCGATACTTCTATTCAAGCTTAATTGATTCAACACCTAAATTAGTTGACAAGGTATACCAGCCTACTTTGGAGGTTGGATTGAAGTAGATATCTAATTCATCCAATGTCATGGTTTGAGCTATGATTATCGTGTATGCGCATCCTAAAATTCATAGATTCATAGTCATAGTCCAAGGTTCCCTTGATGTTAATTCAAACCCCAATAGTTCCTATGGGAGGGTATAATATAGGACTTCCTCAATATGTCTTCAACAAAGAATTTGGCCCCATTTCATATGTTTTTAAAGTTTTTATGTGAAAATATAAAGAAAATTTTTAACAAGTAGCCAAAACCACATCATTATTTGAAGAGAATAAGAGTGCTCTAAGAATTAAAGTATTGTGTAAAAAGCCACCAACTCAAAAAAGGGCTAGATCAAGTTACAAGGCATCAATAATAATGCACAAGATCCCAGAAGGGGTAGATGAGCTAAAATATTATGCCATTAATAAGGGAGGGTAAATATTACCCACTAGTGTCACTTCAGCTCAACAATCCAAGAAAGGTAGGTGGTTTGTTGAAGACAAAGGCATGAGAGCCTCAATAGCAACGATCTTGAACCTAACAACATTGATTGCAAAGGTTGCTTTTAACTAGTTTTCAAGATCCCTAGGATAATGGTTGAATATACATCAGCTCAGAACTAACCCAAAAACATTTAGGAACTAAAAGGTGATGTAGAAGAGGATCAAATCAAGAGGGTAGCTAAGATTTTGTCAAAACATCTTATACAATTTTGGAGGGAAAATTTCATTTTTTTGTAATC
Organism: Wollemia nobilis; assembly: GCA_028583015.1. NCBI lineage: Eukaryota > Viridiplantae > Streptophyta > Pinopsida > Araucariales > Araucariaceae > Wollemia > Wollemia nobilis. The sequence goes on along the minus strand of JAQPPZ010011269.1, from coordinate 587,791 downwards.
TATAAATAGTTGTTGTTTAGGCATTAGAAAGGATCATTGAGTTGTATAATTTTTCTTTAATTTTTTTCTGTATAGTAGCACCTGAACCCTGGTCATTTTATGGATATGTTTTTGAACCCTCACTTCTAGTATTATATATATATATATATATATATATATATATATCAAATAGGCCATTACTATTGGTCTTTATTTGTCATGTTTCTTGTGTTTATGTATGATTATGTGCATGTGTAATAGGTTGTGACTACCACATCCTATCTTGTTTCTTATACATGCAATTTGTCCTTGATTGATGTGTTGAGAAGAGAAAATTTTCTTTGAGATTTGTCCATGGTGATTCATGCATTCATGCATCTTATTCTTATGTAGGTGAATCTTATGATCTTGGCACATCATCCCCTATTAGCTTAGGATATTTTTTCCTTTCCACTATCTTTTATTTCTCTTTCTCTTTTCTCCTTAAGTTGTTAGAGTAGGAAGAGTGTCAAATATCACATCTTAAAAGGATCTATCCTTGTAAAAACCCTACAGGAACCCAATTTATTTGAACCCCATGCTCTCGAAGTTGCCTTCTTGTGTCACTTTGTGCAAGGTGCGATACTCCTGCCATCTATTCCTTGCATTTTGTGGTTGAGACAATCATAGAGGACAACAAATCCAAATGCAAGAAAATGTAAAACAATAATATCTTCAAGTAACTGAAGGAAAGTCAACAAGAAACATCTCTATGACAAAGAAAAAAATTGTAACATCAACTCAAGAAGATTATATAAAGAGAGGAAAAAAAGGAAAAATATTTTTCAAAATTATACTTTTAATAGCAATAAATTGATGGATATAATTAGAGAAGCCTTGGAATCATGCAAAAATTTAAAACCTAGGAAAATAAAATATGAAAGCTTCCCTATAAATCCATGGTATGACGAAGAATGCAAAACAATAAATAGAACCTTGAAATAACTAGGCAAAGAGAAAACAAATAGCAAGCTATATAAACAACTAGTGAAAACAAAAATGAAGAATACATAAGAGAAAGGCCAAAAAAGTTGAAATATCTTTCAAAGTATATCCCAATACAATTTTTTAAAGAACTACAATAAAGCAAAAGAATCACAAAAAGCAATATTACAAGCAAACAATAGTTGTAGCATGGTAAGCAATTATATGAAAGAAACGAAGAAAAAGATACCCCTCATATAATTAACACAACTAAAAAACTTTTTTCTCTAAAATATGTGAAGGAAGGCATTAAGAAAATAACAATAGGTAAAGCTCATGATATAGATGGTTTGCAAGCTAAACATATCAAGTGTGGGGTTGACATCTTAGCACCACACATCCAAAATATTTTTAATGACATCATTAAAGGAGGCTTTCCATTGGAATGGATAACCAACCTAGTCATAGCATAGCATAAAAATGGAGACATCAACAATCATTTAAATTATTGCACCATTATGATTAATCCTTTTTTAACAAAATTGTTTGAAAATATAGTAGAAATAAAAAGTAGTCAGTGGGCATAAAATCAAGGAAATAGGGCAATAGGGAAAGCAAGTTTTAGACCAAATACTCAACAATAGATCATTGTATTAGTTTAAAGCACCTAATACATAGGATGTCGAATGAAAAATAAGTTTATTATTGTTTTATGAACTTCAAAATGGCTTTTAGCTTGGTACCTAGAGGTAAATTATGGAAAATAATGGAAGAATTTATCTTACCAACCAATTAGAAAGAAATTTTACATAGACATTATGAGTAGGTAATGGAAAAAATCAAAACTCCAAAAAGACTATTAGAGTGTTTTGGGAGTGATATTAGGGTGTAACAAAGTTGACCATTATCACCTACTTTATATGGCCTTTACATTGATAAATTGGAGGAATGGTTAGAAATAATAGGAGGAGATGGAATACACTTGGCTAATTATGTACTAAAACTTCTCTATTTCGATAACCTCATATTGATTGGCAATACACTTGAAATTTTAGAATAACATATAAAATCATTTTTACAAAGAAAATGGGATGTAGGTAAAAATTAACAAGACTAAAATTATGTTCTCTACTCGGAGAGAGCAAAAGCGACTATATATTTTATTTGAAGGAAATTCTTTAGAGGTAGCAATATAATACAAATACCTTGGGTTTGATTTTCAAATCAAACTAAAGTGGGACATTTGTAGGATGAAACTCAATTACAGTTCTTTTTGGGTTATTAGTTATTCCAATGGTGTTATATGAGTGTGAAGTGCAGGCTAGTAATACATCAAATTTTAAATAGAGACAAAGAGAAATAATTCAAAAACTACTGATTACAAATAATTCCAAAAATAAAGCATCAATCCTATATGAGATTTTACTTGTTGAAGGAGGGAATTTCCTACTATAAGAAAAAGCTATGATAAGGCTATTAGGGTACCTAAAGAAAATAGAAAGAATGGAAGATAATAGGTTGCCAAAACAAGTAATCAAAGAAACACTAAATAGAAAAAAAAAAAGACACATAGATGAAACAAAACAACAAATAGATGGAAAATAGAACATTAAATTTCATGAGGTCCCAAATCTAACCAAAGAAATTAAATAGTATGTGAAATAAAAATTCAAACTTGTCATGTGGACTAAAAATTTAGGAAGGAAAAAGGTTATACATCAACAAGTTCAATCCAAACTATGAACACAAGAAAAAGAAATATATAGATGTAAATATCAAACAGAATGGGAAAATTCTTATAAACCAACCAAGTTCTAGTTTATACCATCTCATATGTGAAACAGGGAGATGGGAAATTCCTCAAGAGGCATGATCAAAACGAATATTGTCTTTTGCACAAGGATAGTGGAGATCAAAAAACACTTTGTCATGAAATGGGAAGCCTACAAGGACATTAGGATTGCATAAGAAAACACTCTAAAAGTAAAATCACTAATAAAACTTTTTGAAGAATTGAAAATAAAAAAATAGTAAAACTTCTCATCAATAACAATAATAGAAGTTTTGTTATTGTTATTGTTATGGGTTGTACAAAGGTTTTTATTGAAGGAGATTCCTTCAATATCATTAACATGCTCAGAGGCATTCAATATGCTTTGTGGACTATTTCAAATATGTTAGTTGAAGTCCAAATAATGATCCAAGCATTTGAAAATATTCAATTCAAGCACGTGTATAGATAAGGGAACAAATTTGTTGATTATTTGGTAAATTTGGGTCTCTCAGAGAAAAACATTATAGTTTCGAGGGAAAATTTCCCAGTGATGTTAGCTCAATTTTATAATGAGAGTAGAAGAAGGTAATATGCCATCCAAAGACTACATTAAAACTGGTTGTCAGGCCCATGAGGACTTGACCATTGGTCATCCACTCCTAAAGAGCCTCCTTTTTTTTAAATTCAAATTGGATCATATTTAGTGCCCCTTTTTTGAGTGGCAAAACTTTGTGGCTATATTACAGGTGGCCAAACCATCTACAAGTGGATACAATTAACACTCAAGAGCCATCTAGTGATCAAACCCGGCCTTTTACATCTTGTTTGAAATTAATCACAATGAGCTTTTCCAAGGAGAACTATTTTGGGCTAAGGTGGACATACCAAGGATGGCTTTCTATTGAAATCAGTGGCACTCATTGCTCCTAGGGAAACACAAAATTTTTACTATGGAGATCATGGGAAAGAAATCCATCATTGGAGTGGATGGACCTTTTCTCTTGGGAAGCAAAGTTTAAAAGTTTGTATTCTTGTTAACATGTTCATCAACATTTATTTCCTAATGAGGCATTGGGAGGTGGATCATGGAATTTTTGGTTTAGTTCAAAGTGGCATGAAGCTTTCCAGACGGATGTGGTAATACCTGATTGGCCTAGCTAGATGGCCTTTCTTCGTGATTGTATAAAAGGACCTAAGCTAGAGGTATCTCATGAGGGGAATTATCACCCCAAGAGGGAAGCCTATGAACTCAAGTGAGATGTTACCTCATTGTAGCTTGGTTATTAATTCCATTCAGCCTAGGTCAGGAGGATTCCATAATTATCTTCCTTATGATTGCAAGCATATCGAGATATTTTCGAAAGTCAAGAGAGGGGATGTTTTCATGGTACAACTCCCAGTGGATGAGTTGGCAAGAATGTGGTGAAGATGTTGTGGGTAGGCTATAAAAACTTGTTCCTCCTTTTCTAGGTATCATGGTTATTCACGAGTATCCAAGGCTTTCGTATTTTAGAAAGTTTTGCTCTATATTTTTATATCAGTTTTCGATGATTTTTTGCAATGTTTCTGGTGTGTTTTCGTGGAGTGGAGTGGGCAGTGTTAGCATTAGATATCTGGGAAGAATTACAACTTTAATTCTAGATCCATGCTCTTTGAATTTTGATGAGGATGTTAAGAAAATATTAAAGAAGGACAACATTATGCAATGCTTACTAAAGTTTAATGGGCACCACAGGGAGATGGCAAAGCATTTGGCCTACTCCTAGCGTAATGGAGTGGTCAGGGTCGACACTTTTGAGTTTGAAATTAATATTCCATTGATTATTGAAGTGACAGGCTTGGTTACAGATGGATTCGTTCACAATAGAGAAAAACACTCTTGCGAAAGAGTCCTAAATTTTCCTATGTGATGAGGAAGAATTGGTCATAATTCAAAATGGTTTCAAATGTAATTTGTTGAAAGCTCCATGGGATAGGGTAACGTTGGTCATTATGTAATATTTGACGTTGGACGAGAACCAAGATATCCTAAGAAGCTTCCATTTTATGTTCCTCAATCACTTACATCACAAGAGATTGATGAACATACCATCATTCTTGTTCTAGTCCATGTCGAGATCAATGAGTAGGGTCATAAATAGAATTTGCCCCAAACCCAATTCAGTAGGGGTTGGTTAAAATGCTTTTCGAACATGTGGTAAAATCCAGAGGTCTGGATGGTATGGAAATTCTTAATTCTCTTAATAGGGCATCGACACCAATTTTTGATTACCTAGACTCAACTGACGTTGAATATATCAAGTCAATTAGTCAAAAAATTATTGATGCTACCCCTATTGTTGGATCAATGGCCAAGGGTGGAAGACTCATCTCAAAAATGTGGGGGGTAGCGATGATCAGACTAGACAATCCAAACATCTAGTAGCCAAGCTGGCCAACCATGGTAAGGCCCCCCTGTGCATTGATGACTCAAATTCTGAGAAGTTTACTCTACCTCCCAAGGAAGGGAAGCTCATCCTCGATGCGAGTAGTGTTAAAAAGTATTAAGAACGTAGGATCCAGGCCTCAAGGTCTACCTCCAATCCCCTCAAACCTACGTTATAAAGCTTCAAATATCTCTAATTGAGTCCATGCAAACTACCATATCTTATGCGAAATAAATTTTGGTCCTGATGGGTTGGGAGCAGTGGGAGTTGAAAGAGGAAGGAGCGAACAAGGATGTTGGTCCTAGTGACACCAAGATTTAGGTCTCAACTCCTTGGTTTCCTTTTGGTCTTCTGGTTTTTTGGTTGCTTCTCTCTCGGCCCTTTTCTCCTGTGGGGATCTTTGTTCGGTGTGGTTGTTTTCGGTTTTTAACCCCTACATCGATTTTTTGTATCCTTTGATTTTTAGTTGTTGTCGTTTTTAGCTCTTCACAGTGTTATGCTTGCTAGTTTTTTGGAACTTGTTTGTCTCTTGGATGTTTGTCCTGCTTGTGACCATTTTATACCCTTTCCTTCTTAGTCTCCTTTAGAAGGATGGTTAGATCTTCTTGTAAAAGTTTTGAGAAAGCTTTCAAAACCCTTTCATCCATCTAATAAAAATAAATAAATAAATTATTAAACTTTTAAACTTGTTAGAATTTTTTTAAAATATTAAACTTTAAAACTATAAATATAAAACTCAAAGTCTAAATAAAAAAACTAAAATTTGACACCATACCCATAAATCCCATAAACCATTTTATTCTCACAAATGTAATTAAAATCATTTCATTTCGTTCAAACTAAATTCTAAAGTTGTTCAAGCAGCATGAAATACCACAACTGTATGTTGACTTCCACATGACATTAAAAGAAAATTGTAAATAAAATTTTGATTTAAGTATAAATGTTCTTAATTAAGTTTTGATAACTTTTCTTCTTGGTTATAATTATATTATTTTTAGTTATTGATAAAGGTTCAAACTAAAAGAACCGCTTCCACCAAACCTATTCAGCTTGGTTATTGTTGACCTATATTATAAATACAATCTACCATCCACTCAAGATTCACATCAAAATGCTACCCAAGGTTGCACTGCACGGTGAAACAACACTTTTCCAACATAACCTTCCAAATATTTGTTTCGAATTATATTATAATTTTGATTTATTATAATTTAAATAATTACAAAAAAAATTATTAATTTTAACGAGGGTCCAAAAACTGCCATACAAATAAGTTTAGGGCTTGTTTAACCAGTTTTACCCAAACAGAGACGTATCTTAACCCCAGCGTAATCTGTGCTGCGACATTGTAAAAAAAAAACCCTTGTACTATTAGCAGTTCAATTCAGCACAGAGGAAAAATAAGCTCATCTTAAGACTGCAGTGGCACATCTGCCAATGGCAGGAATGCCACCAGGTAGGCGACTGACAGCGAGAATTAGCGAAGTAGAAAAAGGAGTTTAAAGCTAAATTCGTTAGCTAAATAATTCTCTGTAAGGAAGTTAAGGAATAAAAAATAATATTTAAAAAAAAATTAATATACATTTCTATGACTACAAAGCGCATGACACAACCTGGAGCTATCAGAAAAGGTGCATCCACATGGTGGCCATAAAGTAATGACAAGCCGTTCTCAGTCGAATATCTGCGGAGCTATGAACCAGCTGTATCCAACCCTTGACCGAGATACTTCTCTATCTTCGTCTCCGCCAACTGTAGCACCTAACTTGCAACCTGCAATTGTCAGTAAAAATATATATATCTATAACAGGCAGCCAGACTTGGCTTACACCTTTTATTGTGGGAATCACAGTTTTTTTTTTTTTTACTTTGTTTTTGTCTCTCTTCCGAGCAATCGATTCATTATGACGAGCTTATGAAATGCTATCCATTGCGATAAGAACGTCCACTAACGAACAAGAGGATTTTTTATTTGAATACTTTAACTAACTGACAAAGAAACAAAGAGAGGGACATGCACAGAGATGGCAGCAGATTAATTCTCGATTAAAATCAAAATCAAAATCAAAATTAAAATCAAAAATTTTATGAAATTTAACGTCTTAAAAATTAAAATCAAATTTTTTAACATTTTAAATTAAAAATTGACTGGGCCATTTACTTTTAAAAAAAAAAAAAAAATGGAGAAACCTAATCCCAAATGAAAAAACAATAAATTTGCTGCTATTCTTTTTCCAAAAAGAATGCTCAACTTCAATACACATCTTCATTTGAAAGTGTTGATACTTCTGCACAAACATATACTTTCATTCGTTAATACCTTATTAGATCCTCCGTGAAAATCAAGAAACCAACTCAATTCCATGCATTTCGCCACCTATTCAAAGCAAGATAAAAAAAAAAATGGATAAATTAATGTGGCCACTTGTAATGAGCAAATTTTTCCAACTTGTAATTCATTTTTCCATTATTACCATACTGCTGGACAGAAATAAGTTGTTCATTTCAATTCATTCTGTATTTTAATTATTATATTAAATTTTATTGTTATATTTTGATTATTTTATTTTAGGAAAAGTTTATGTAAATAAATTAAAACTATATATCTAAATCTATTGGTAAATATGAAGGTTTGTTGGGATAAGAAACGGTTCTAGTTTCACAAGTTAGGATGTACTTGTATGGGGTATTCATATATAATAAGATTTAAGATTTGACAAATATAAAATATTAATTTTTTTTATAAAAATTATTATTAATTTTTTTTAAGGGAAAAACTTCTTGCGGGATCGTTTTGGTCTGAAAGATCACGAACAGGGGTTCTACACCGTTAAATTCACCTGGGAGTCGCACCAGACCCTGCCCGCACCAACATTATCAATTAGATTTGGGATACCCAATTCAACTTTTTGGTAGGGTGGAGATTTGAACCTGGGACCTCCCTTGGAGGATTGCCCTCTCATCTCCAACTCACCTACAACACCTAAGTAAATTATTATTAATTTTAACATAAAATTTTAAGAAACATGTTATTTATTACAAATTATTCATAGAGGATTACTCTTTCCCTTGAGTAATGATCAAAAAAATTTTAAGCATATCACTACAATAGATGTTGAAGCAATATCAATGTCAATTTATTGATGCATACAAGGAATGTCCCCTTTCCTTGTAAATATTATCACTCACTAAAGTTGCTCATTTATAGATACATGACATTCATTAAAAACAATGAAGTAAAAAAATGAAACTCCAATCCATCATCCATGTCTTCCCTCCTTTTATATCTATCCTTAATAAATAATATGATTCCTTTTATTTTCATTGGAGTGCGTTGTTGTACAAACCATTCTACAACATACCCTAAAATATTAGTTCATGTATAGAAAAAATCATTTGGTTTAAATCCATATTCCAACTACGATATGTTGATCTTACATATTTGGGTCTTCTTACCTTATATTAAGAGAAAGAGACTAATATTAGCATGTGATAACAATACTCTACTCTCTTTAATGAATTATAATTTCTCTTTGAGAAATTTATAATAACATGCAAATTACAAGCCTTGACATGCTTTGTCATTGAGACTTTGAAAAGAATAATATTCGGGGCCAAAAATTTATGCTTGAAGAAATGTTTGCATCAATTGCATAATTTATAGAAACAAATCATTCATATTATATTGTATCAAATGGTGATGACACAACACACTCATTGACCTCTTTGTTTACCAAGTAACATGTTGTGCTTCAAACCATTTTGTAGCATTATCTCCAAGATGGTAATATTCCCCTCTTAGAATGATTGGATAAGGGATGGCTATCATAGAGAAGTTATATTTGATCAACACAATAAAACATTAACTATTGGCTTTATCCCCTAACTCAGTAAAACCCTTTATTATTGCTTGTAATGGTAGGAGTTACAACATTTAATATTTGTGCAACAATTATACATGCATCTCTCAGATTTCCTATAAAGGATATGGATGCTTTTGGAGGCAAAGAATTGGCAACTTTTCTAGAAGAGATGAGAAATATTTATTACATCCTTAATGATGGGATGAGCTTCATATGTCCAAAATTATTAAAAAATCCTAAATGATCATTTACAAGAAGCATTTCCACAAATTAACAAAATTCCTTTAAGGGGTTATGTGATTCTTGTTTGTAACTTTTGCCAACTACCATCTATGAAGGACATGTCAATATTTTTTATAGTGTTGTGGAGAATTTTAACAAAGCAGACATATTAAATGTAATATTTAAGTAATAATATGGTGCACTTAAACAAGTTGCCTTAAATAACCAGTTGTCAAATGTGAGGAATGTACATCCAATAGAAGAGGATTAAAAGATTTTGATGTCAAGAATAGATGGATACTTGTCTCCTAGTGAAATAAAACTCATTTCGTCTTCCCCCCACCTTTATGGAATAAATAAATTGTTTGTGTTGCATAATAGTCATGTATCTTGGATGTACCAATTGCTTATAATAATACTAAAAATGATATAAATAGGATGGGCATTCAACCTAATAATAAACAATTACAACACAAAGCCTTATTGTATACTGGTGTAGGAGTGATGTGGGTGTTTACGAGTCTTATGAATGGATCTCTTAGGGAAGTGATCAATATTGTCTATAGTTTTGTTTAAAACCTCTAGACTTATTTTATTTTTATATTGTAGCATCCAAAAACTACCTTGTATTTTCAAGGGTCTTTAAAAATAGATCCAACTAGAATATCTACTCCCTTTTGATAAAATTCATGGTTTAGGATAATTTTTCTTTTCATTTTTGGATGTCTTTTGATGATTAATATAATATGCATAAGATGATTAAGATGATTGATTGCTATAGGGTTGAAGTACCAAAGATGATTGAAGACTTCCACCAAGTTCATAATTTTTATTGTATTAGGTCTGATAGAATTTTTGGAGAAATTTGAGTCATTGTTGGGAGATTTTAGAATAGCTTGTAATAGGTTTATATTGTAAGGCCTACATGAGGGTATAAAATAGCCCTCTCATTGTAATTTTTTTCAAACTCTAAAATGAAAGCTATTTATTCTTTCTACGAAAATATATAGATAGATAGATATAATCTTATGGAAATTATATCATGGTTATTCTACTATACTCCATGGTTGTTCAAGCAACATCTTTTTTCATTAATTATGATCATTAAATCAAGAGGATAGACCTTCAAGTGGTGGTAGAAGTAGGGAAGTAGAGGTAGATTCGAGTGGTGGATACAAATTCCAAAGGTAAAGGTAGATTAAAGTGGTGAAGGTAAATTCTAATGTAATTGATAGGCATAGGTGTAGCTAATAAATTTGGGTCCATGTGCAAAGGTACTTTCGAGTAATATCATAATGCAAACAAAGGCATGCATATATAAAAGACAAAGACAAAACCAAGAAAGCCTTCAAATCCAAATACCTTATTTTTTATTATTTTTATTTTGTGGTCCAAAGGTATGAAATCTTAATAAATACATTTAGTGGGGCCAAGGCTAGGGCTTGAAAAAATAAGATCCCAGATATTCGAGTGCATGTTTTTTAAGAAAGGTTGAATTAGGTAATATCAAACCTACAACACAAAGGAGACAAAGTAAAAAAAGTTGATACTAACTTAAATCTATTACCTGATACCATGGCCATCCCATACCATGATATACTAATAGTTTTATAAGAACACATAGGGCCCTTGCAACATGAGATGTTGGAATTGAACACAGTCATGAGGGAAAAACAAATCCTTATCATGGAACAACAAAAAATAATTTTGGAACAACTTTAAATCAATTTATTGAAGACATAACTAGTGGAACTAAAATCCTCCACTACCATGGGCTTATTCAGTAGTAACGATTCTATAAATGGATCCCATCTTCAAACATAGTTGCAAATAAATAAAAAATAGGAAAATAAAGAAAAATATATTACAAATAAAATAAATTTAGATAGCAATTGCAAACATGATGATAAAAGAACAAGAACTATAAAAAATAGAGGAGACTAGATCATGGGCATAAGTGGTAAGAGATCCAAAAATCAAGCCAAAGGAATACAAATATTTTATAGAGAAATAAATCATAATGCAACTATTAGAAGAAAATAAAAGATAAAAAAGGTCAATAAACATCATCATTAAGTAAATAAAGAGCATGGATTGCATGAAAATATAACCAACTTAACAAGGGATTTTATTTTTGATAAACTTCATTAGAGTAAAATATTCATCAATCACCTAGACAGGAAAAAGTAAGAGAAGATATTAGAGCTAGACTAATCCAAGTTACAATACCTAATATAGGAGATAAATTTGGGTTCTTCAAAATAAAGGATTGTTATGGGGGTTTTATTTTTACCTAGACCATGGTCTTACTCCTATGCAACTAGAAGAGAAGGCAAAATGGAAAATATAGAGATATCAAAGAGTGAGGGTAAATAGATATGGTTGAAAAATGGGAAAGCATACACTATAAATGAAACACACAAAAATAATTAGGAATTTGGAGCTTATTGGAAACACTTAACATTGGTGATATGGAATTATCATGGATATCCATGTAGAAGAGGTCCTAGTCTAGGACCCACATCTAAAGCAAATGATGTAATTTTACTAATAAAAATACATGAACAATGATGGATGCAAGATTCTAGGTTGCAAAGGATACAAAAATATATCAAAAGTAGTAAAGAATGAAAAAGGATATGGAGGAGTAACAATATTAATAAAATTTATTTGAAGTAGACTCATACAAGTTAAGAAAGAAGACCTAAATAAATAGTATATATGGATTGAAATCATAGATAATGACATTGATTAACATTTCAACTTGTTATTGTGCTCCACAACAATCAAAGTTTTATAAGAATCATGCCCTAGATCAAGAGGATCCATATATGACATTGAAAAAGACATCACAAAATATAATAATCTTGGTGAGGTGGTTTTAGTGCATGACTTTCATGCCCAGAAAAAAAATAGACAACCAACCTCTTTAAATATCAATGAAGTCATAGATGATAATCCATTATGGTTGGAAAAAGTGTTGTATCACCATTGGTTAAGGTCCTTACATGACAATTAAGGACACATCACACATTATGGAGAAGAACATCTTAAGCTATGAAGCATAGAGGGATTGATCATCTATAATGAGAGAAAAAATCTAGAAAATATGTTTGTCAGACACATAATAGATATTGTGTACTTGATTAATCTATTTGCTCACTTAACTTAATTTCAAGGATAAAAGATCTAGAAATTAAAGTAGTTCCCATGGATCTAAAATTCGATCACAACCCAATGCACATAAATATACAAATATAAGAAAGTGGGCAAGAATAACATCCTCAAGTAATTGAATAAAAGACAATAAGAAACATATCTATGGCAAAGAAAAATTGGAAAAATTTAAATACATCACTCAATCAAATTATGTAAAGAAGAAACAAAGAGGAAATTTATTTTTCAAAACTATACTTTTGCTAGCATTAAATTGATGGATATAAGTAGAGAACCCTTAAAAACATGTAAAAACTTAAAACCTAGGAAAAGAAAGCTTGAAATATTCCATATATATCCATGGTATGATGAAATATGCAAATCAATAAGAAGAACCTTGAAAGAACTAGGAAAAAACAAATAGGAAGATATATAAACAACCAATAAAAACAAAAAGGAAGAATACATAAGAGTAAGGTAAAAATAGTTGATATATCTTGCAAAGCATAGCCCAAGACAAATTTAGAAAGATATACAACAAAGAAAAACATTAAAAAAATAATATCACATAGAAATAATACTCTTGCACCTATTTATTATTTATCCTTTCTCAAGAAGGGTTCTCAACTTGTTTCTTCAAGCCTTTGGTTGTTCGTGGGTGGTGTCTCATTCAATCCTTGGTTTTGTGGAACAATGGTACTCCCCTTTTAAAATTGGCACTCACATATTTATGGAATTTTCCTTTGCTCATTTCTTCTGGGGTATATGTCTGGAAAGCAACCAGAGGATCTTTAGAGGCATCAATAGATATGAAAATGGGGTTTCCTTAGAATAAATCTGGTTTTTCATGAGAATATCTCAATTACCAAGCACTCAAATGGGGCTAAGAAAGGGAAGATAGCTAAATGTTGAAACTTGGAAGCTTAGGTTGGTGTTGACCCCATATCGAAGGAGAATTTTAGAAAGAACACAAAATGGTTGATTCCTAAGAAACGTTGGGTGAAACATAACTTTGATGGGGCCTCGAAAGGCAACCCAAGAAAATCTAGGGGTGGAGGTGTAGTTAGAACTTCAAAAGGAGTTTTTATTTGTGCCTACTCAGAGCATTATGATATATAAACCAACCATGTGGCATAAGTGAGGGCTCTTCTATTTGAAACAAAGCTCCTATCCTTTCTTAATTATCTAAAGATTATAGTGGAAAGGGGATCCTAGAACATCATTAATTACTTAATTGGGAAGGAAGAACCGAGCTAGACGATGGAAGAAATCTTAAAGGATAGCAAGTCCTTGATTTAATCCTTCTAAGAGGTGAAAATCATGCACATGTTAAGAGAAGGAAATAAATTTTTTGAGTTTATGGCCAATCAGGGAGTTAGTAGTAGCTCAAAAAATCTTTGGATGGACTCATTTCCTCCTCACATGATCTCCTCTTTAGGTCTTGATGGTCATTCTAGCTTTGATAATGTGAAAATTTTGTAGGTTGTGCTCTATCATGGATATGTTCCCTTTGAGGACTAGTTCTATTTCCTTTAGTAGTGTTCTTAGCACTAATTATGGGGAAAGAAATAACAAACAATCCTAATGCTTTTGTGACCAAGGCTAAATTTTAGTTGTATTAGAATAATGGGATGGAAAAATGTTAAAGGACTCCTAGGAGTCACTAAAGGTCTAGGTGCAGATTAAGAAGAAGAAAGACTTGGAGGTTGATGTCAGCCTCTCCAAATATTAGTTAGCCATTATGCTCTCTTGTTTTGTTTGTAGTCTTTTATTGTTGGCCTCTTGTATTGGTTTTCATGTTCTATTATTTGATCTTTTTATCTGGTTGTACCTTTTTGACCTTGGGATTTTGTCCTTGCTGGAAGTTTCCTTTTACTGATTTAAAGGGTTTGGGCCCTTCCAAACCCCTATTTTCACCAAAAAAAAATAGTGTAGTATGCGAAGAAATTATATGAGAGAAACCAAGAAAATATATCTCTCCTATAATTAACGCAATTGAAAAAAAAATCTCTAAAATATGTAAATGTGGGCATTAAGAAAATAGCAATAGATGAAGCTCAAGATATATCTCAAGTGTAGGGTTGACATCTCAACACAACACATCCAAAAAAAAATAATGGCAACATTAAAGGAGGTTTTATAGTGAAATGTATAATCAATATAGTCATACAATTGCATAAAAATGGATACATCAAGAATCCTTCAAATTATAGCATCATCATGATTAATCTTCTTTTTGTAAAATTATTTGGCAGCATAGTAGAAAGTAAAATTAGTCAATGGATAGAACATCAAGGAAAGAGGGTAATAGGGAAAGAAATATTTAGACCAAAGTACTCAACAATAGATCACTCCATTAGTTTAAGGCACCTAATAGAGAGGATATGTAATGAAAAATAAGTTTATTATTATTTTGTAAACATTAAAAAGACTTTTGGCATAATATCTAGAAGTGAATTATTGAAAAGAATAGAAGAATTTGGTTTACCAACCAACTACAAAGAATTAGATCACAAAATTTATGATTAGGTGGTCACAAACTTTATGAGTAGGTGGTCACAAAAATCAAAACTTCGTAATGACTACTAGAGCATTTGAGATTGATATCAAGGTGAAACAAGGTTGTTCATTGTCACTTACTTTATCTAATCTTTACATTGATAAATTAGAGGAATGGGTAGAAAGGATGGAAGGAGAAAAAATATAATTGTCTAATTATGTAGTGAAATATCTTGTTTATGTCAATGACCTCATGTTGATTGGCAAGATACTTTAAAGGCTAAAATAACATCTAAAAGGAACGGGTAGAAAGGATGGAAGGAGAGGAAATAAAATTGGCTAATTATGTAGTGAAACTTCTTCTCTATGTCGATGACCTCACATTGATTGGCAAGACACTTGAAAGTTTAAAATAGCATCTAAAAGATTTAGATCATTTTTTAAAAGAATATGGGATGAAGTTAAACACTAGAAAGACTAGAATTATGGTCTTCTCTACTCAAAGAGAGGAAAAGCAACCATAAATTTTATTTGAAGGAGATCATTTAGAGGTAATAACAAAATATAAATACCGTAGGTTATATTTTCTAAGCAAACTCAATTAGGAAATATGCAAGATGAAACGAATACAAGTAGGATGGAGGACAATCTATTCATTGCTAGAAAGGGGTAAAAAAATATAGTTGTAGGATTGAAAAACCATTAGGGTCTTTTTTGGGTTATTATTTATTCCATTGGTGTTGTATGGATGTGAGATGTGGGCTAGCTATAAATCATTTTTCAAATAAAGACAAATAGAAAGAATTCTAAAGCTACTGATTACAATATTTTTATAAATAAAGCATCAATCGTATATTAGATTTTACTAGCTAAAACAAGGACTTTTCCACTAGAAGTAGAAGTTATGATAAGGCTATTGGGGTATCTAAATAAAATAGAAAGAATGAAATATAACAAGTTACCAAAACAAGTAATCAAAAAAATATTGAATAGAAGACATGGATGAAACAACACAATAAATGAATTGGAAAAATAGAACACAATATTTATAAGGTCCCAAAATCTAATAAAGAAATTAAACAATAGGTGAATTATCATATGAACTAAAAATTTAGAAAGGAAAAAATAGTTATACATCAACAAGTTCAATTTGAACTATGAACAAGCCAAAAGAAGTACATGGATGCAAGGATCAAATGAAAGGAAAAAATGCTTAAAGTCTAACTACGATTCAGTTTACACCATCTAAGATGTGAAACTCAAAGATGGACAATTCCTCAAAAGGCATAGCCAAAACAAATATGTGTCTTTTTCACAAAATGTTATGGAATGTGAAGCCTATAATAACATCAATATTATCAATATTGCATACTCTAAAAATAAACTCACTGATAATTTTTTTTTTGAAGAATTAAGAATAAAAAAAGAAACTTCTTATCAACATCAATAAGAAAAACACACTTCAAAAATAAGGAAAACACACTTTAAAATATAATAAAAAAATATTGAATTTTTTTATTTTGTTAAACTAAATATTAAATTTTAAAACTCTCAATAAAGATTTAAATTATATATATATATATATATATATATATATATATATATATATATATATATATATCTTGATCCCCTCAATCTGTCGCATAACATAATTAAATCATTTCATTTCAACTGAATTTTATAGTTGTTCAGGCATCATGAAGTATGGATATGTTTTGCACGTTGTGGCATGACTTAGTGCGATACCATAAAACACTTTTACAGAATGTCCCGTTTGAGGATGAATGATTATTTAAAAAATAATTAAAATAATAAATCAGACTATTCACTTTTAATGGAATTTTCTATCTTTCAGAGATAATCACGGAGTCACATACGATTGACTATTATACCACAGCTCTACGTAAATTGATGAAGTATCAATGTTCTCAACTCTGTTCTGACAACCTTTCTGCTAGGGGCTGTAAAGGAAGGAAACATGGCGAATAAATACAGAAGTAGGGTTATTCAGAGAACCAAATGGACCACTTTTGAGGCAATGTAGCTTGCAATAATGGCAAAGGCGGTTGCACTCCTGCTCCACTAATGATGGCGAAACAACACCTTCCCATGAACGTTCCCATATAACGAACCTTCCACTATACACTCAGATATAGTGGAAGGCTTTAAGCATACACAACCCACAAGGCTTTAAGAATATTGTAGAATGTCCAAGGTATTTAAAATAAGCAGTCAGCAGTTCCATTCAGCTCTGTGGAAAACTAAGCCCATCTTATTTTTCCTGCAGTGGCACATCTGCCATTGGCAGGAACGCCACCAGGTAAGAGGCTGGGACGACTGACAGCAAGAATTAGCGAAGTGGAAAGAAGAGTTTAAAGCTAAATTAGTTAGCTAAATAATTCTTTAATTTAAAAAGTTAAGGATTTGAATTTGATATTTAAGAGAATCTAGTTTACATTTTTAAGAAGAAAAGGCACTGGACACAACAACAACCTGGCGCTATCAGAAAAGTGCATGTGGGCAACCACATGGTAGTCATAAGTAGTTACAGGCCGTTCTCAATCGAATATCTGCTGAGCTATGAGGCAGCTGTATCCAACCCTTGACAGAGATGCTTCTCTATCTTCGTCTCCGCCAACTGTCATACCTAACTTGCAACCTGCAATTGTCAGTAAAAATATATATCTATAACAGGCAGCCAGACTTATGATGATTGGTTTACACCATTTATTCTAGAAATCAGAAGGGTTTTTTTTTCTTCTTCTTCTTGTTTTTTTCCCTTTGTTCTTTTACCCTCTTCCAAGCAATCTATTCATTATGCCGAGCTTCTGAAATGCTATCCATTTCGTGTTTTTTTTTTTTTTTTTTCTTCTTGTTTTTTTCCCTTTGTTCTTTTACCCTCTTCCAAGCAATCTATTCATTATGCCGAGCTTCTGAAATGTTATCCATTTCGATAAGAACGTCCACTAACGAACAAGAAGATTTTTTATTTGAATACATTGACTAACTAACTAACAAAGAGAGGGACAAGTACAGAGATAGCAACAGATTAATCCTCTCTTGTGGATAAGATTTGTGAAATTTATGGAATTGTTTAAACATGGAACAAACGGTAGAAACAGATAAAACAACCAACTTGGTGTTATTAGAATGTTTTTAATTTTAAAAATGTAATTTTTAAATGTGATTATGTCAAGGATTAGTTGATTTTATGAAATTTAAGAGCTTCAAACTTAAAATCAATTACTTTAAAATTAAAAGTTTAAACATTTAAAAATAACCACCCTAAAAGGTATTATTTACTCCACAATTTAATGCAGAGAAGAGAAGCCTAATCCCAAATGAAAAACAATAAATTTGCTTCTATTCTTTTTCCAAAAAGAATTTTAATTGACAAATCTTCTAAATTTTAAACATTTAAAAATAACCACTGTAAAGGTATTATTTACTCCAGAATTTAATGCAGAGAAGAGAAGCCTAATCCCAAATGAAAAACACTAAATTTGCTTCTATTCTTTTTCCAAAAAGATTTTAATTTACAAATCTTCATTTGGAAGTGTTGGATACTTCCGTTCAACTAGAAACATGTCTAACTTTGACTTTCATTCTTTAATATTTAATTAGATCCGCCTTCAAAGACAAGAAACCAACTCAGTTCCATACATTCCGCCACCTATTCAAACCCCTATCATGCGGATTCAGCAAGAAAAAAGTAGATAAAGTAAGGTGGCCGCTTGTAATGAGCACTTTATTCCAACTTTAATTAATGTTTCCATTATTACCGTACTATTGGGCAATGATGAGTTGTTCATCTCATTTCATTAGTTTTTCTATTATTACGATAAACTTTATTGTTATATTTTAATTTTTTTTTAAATAGGAGAATTGGTAATATTTTTAATCATATTATTTTGGTAAGTATTATTGGAATTGGGAAAGCTATCACCGTAAATAAGGGGAACCTTGGTGAGGCTCAGGAACTCAAACTGACAAACACTGGATAAAAAACAATAAGTCTACCTCTCCTTTTTTTTAAAATAAGACATACATCTTTAATATTGGTTAATAATATTTAACATTAATAACAAGCCCTTTAATTAATATGTTTTTCAATGAGTGGGTCTTGGTGGCCTCATAATTCGAACCTTGAAAAATAAACCAAATTTTGATTATTATATTTTTTAAAAATTTAAGTAAAATAAATAAACTTAAACTGCATGTCCATATTTATTAGTAAGTATGAGAGTTTGTGTCTAGGGTGATATATGTTCTTTTAAATAATAGGGGATTGAGACAAGCTCTATATTTATTAGGTCTCCATCATATAGGTAAGATTTGAACATGGGTCTTTGGGTCTCCTCTTATAGTGTTAGAATTTCTTATACATCGAAGAAAGCATTTATATTTTACTATTTGAATATATATATATATATATATATATATATATATATATATATATATATATATATATAAATAAATTTAAACTTTGAACCTTTGAAAATCCAAACCTTCATCATCAAGCTCACATATTATAAAGATCTTAAATATACAAACTATTATAGTAAAATAATAATTATATTGTATTAAAAATAGTTCTAGCAAATATTAAATTAATATTATATATTATTTAAAATTTAAAATTATTAAAACAACAAGTAGAAAGCAAGAAAAGAGCAAGTCTTGTCTTTAAGATTTGACCATTAAGGTTTTACTTTAGAAATTTTGATAAGAAGAATAATGAGGTCAAGTTGGGCATTATTATAGGAAAAAAATATTAAGGAATCTTTAGTTGGAAATATGTATGGTTGAGTTTGAGAAAGCAATCTTTGTTGGTTACGAAAGAAAGGTATAAGGCATTTATAATAAATGGAATTAAGGTAATGAGTGATTCATTAAAGTTGACTATAAAAGCATGAGATGAGAAATCATGATGTGACGATTTTATTTTTATTTTTATTAGGTAGTTTTTATTTTTATTAGATAGAAAATAAGGGGTTTTGAAAGGGTTTTCGACCCTTTAACAAACCAATTATAAATTTACAAGCTAACCAATTACAAATTTACAAGCTGGACCAACAAAGTGGTCCTAACAACATCCAAGAAAAATAGCAGAGCATAGGGGAAGGCCTAGCTCGCAATAGAAACATGGGAGAAATAATTGTTAACAAACACACAAATAGAATAGGACTACAAAGAACCAGATACAGAACCCACTAATTCTAAATCAAACAAGAACAGAGTAAACAGAGAACCAAAACATCAAATAAGAGAGTAGAATCAATTGTTGTCATTGATATGGACAATATCATTTCTCACCAAAAAAATAAAGTGTTGTGAGAAATTCTCTTTCCAGATAGACATACCTTAATTTTGAACTCCAAGATTGGTAAGCAAATTTGCATCCTTGTTACCTTCCCTATAAATATGCTTACTTTGGTAGTTCACAAATTTTCTTAGGAATTTTTTTATTCATCCATAAGATTACCAATATTCTAGTTGGGTGGCTAAATCCTGTTCAGTGAGGATATTGATAATGTATAAAGAATCCCCTTCTATAATAACCTTATCATCCCCCATTGAGTCAAGTAGGGATAAACCTTGGAAGAGGGCCATGGCCTCTACGAAATTGTTGGTTTAGCGACCAAGATTCTCAACAAAGGCTAGAAAAATTTCTCCACTAGAGTTTTTGATCAATCCTCCAACTCTCGCCATCCCCATATTTCCTTTGGATGCTCCATAAAAATTTAATTTAAGCCAATCCAAAGGGGAAGAGCTCCATTTGGTTTACAGCCTACTTGAGCCAACATGAGAGGGACCAAGGACCCCAATAGGTAACCCTAGGCTAGCAAAGAGAGAAGCCTCAAAAGGGGGAACATTAGAGGGGGGAAAGAGATAATCGAGATATTTTCAACTAAAGCACTAAGAATTTGAAATCCACAGAGGAGGTGTTCGAAGAATAATCTTTAAAGGCCCTACAGTTCCTTTCTTTCCAAACCCCTCAAAGAAATGAGGGAGGCAGGGCTTCCATAGGATACTACATTTAGGGCTAAGGAAGGGAGAAAATGACCAATTATCAAAAAGACTTGCAGAGAATTTAGGACCATCCAACTGACTCCCAAGATTGAAAGAAGAAAGGAAAGGATATTCGAGGAGGAGCATTTTAAAAAGAGATGTTGATTTTTTCCTCATGAGCCCCACATAGATAATACCGGTTAGGAATGATAATTTCTCATGATGTAATGACTCTTTAAAGTAGAGGACTATTATATAAATTCAACAATTAAATTTAATCATATGTTTTTAATGTTTAGAAGTGTAACAACCCAAGTCTACTCACTTGGTTTCCCTACTCAAAATAGACAAGATAAGCAAGAAGTTTTTTTTTATCAACCTACAGCTTGCTAAGGAAATACCTACAAGGTACCTAAAATAGTATGGCATATTGAACCAACTTATGGATCTAATACTGCTCATTCAAGTGGACGAGATAGACCACATCCCGTAATTGTGTCATTTAGTGGAGTCAACAATCTTATTTATCATCCTCATTTTTTGACATGAGGTTCGATCCATGGTAAGTGTTGTTCTTTAGGGCCCATAACACCTAAAGGATTGACACTTGCTTCCCCATCCTTTAACATTTCAAACCTTCGATTTTTTTCGATCATGTTATACTTAATAAATGTAAGGATTCTAGTGTAAATATACCCCATGCCTATCTGTTTATCCCTATTTCTTGGAGTCAGATAGAGCCTTGCCAATTCTATGGCCTGGGTCTTGATCACACATACTAAATGCAACTCATGATCATTTGTCCCATACCAAACGTCGAGGCTAATTTTTAGCTAAGTTGCTCGGGCATGGGACTTATCACAATACTAATGAGTAGCAATTTCTCTTTAACGGATTGACCTAGTCTCATTATCTGATCAATTATGTCAATCCAGCAATTGACCTCGAACTTGTTGTGTGCATACGTGCACCTCAACATACTAGGTTTTTATCTTTCTTCTAAAGACATCCTTGTTTCTCGATGCTTTAGCTCATAGGCAAGGTAGAGTAATCTAACTTCAAACTTATGGTTTTGAATTACCTCTATGAAGTTCACTCAACCTAGGCTTCTAAAAGAAATAATTGGGGGGGGTTTAACCCTTGTAAAAGGTTCTATGTCATCTCTTTATATGACATAAAATAATATTGAACTATTTAATTCTTTTCCCAAAAAATGTTCAATACACATGATATGTTATCTCGTTTACTTTCTGAACCCTTAATTTTTCAAGCACATAACCTACAAGTTCTCTTTTCACTATTTTTTTTAAAAGATACAAATGTAGTTGCTCCCAAGAAAATTCTAAGAACTTATTGCCAGCTCACAATTTGATTCCTTTAAAAGTAAGGATAGCATTCACTAAGAATACAATCTTATTGACCAATCATTAATTATTTATAAAATAAGTCCACTATTTACTATTGGGTTAAGTTACGGTTACCAAGCTTAAGCAAAAGAGTTAGCTTCTTCCAGGAATAAACCTTTAATAAAAAATCTAAAATATATTTTCAATCAATAGCACGGGTTCGCTTTCAAAACATGGCTAACTATGTTTTTATAAATTCTCATCTTCCATGAAGGGTGATGTGGTTTCAAAGTAAATCAAACATGCTTATGAAGCTCAAACAAAGACGTAAAGAAATATCTTTTAAAAGCATCTTACTTCTTTTGAACTAGGTCTCCTCTATTGTCGTCTACAGCCTTAGACTAAAATAAAATTTACATTACATGGGGGGTAGCCCTTTTCAGCACCTATATTTATTTTTTGGAAAAATAATCAATATAGAGTTCCCATAGATAATAATATTTCAATTATGAAGGAGGATGATTCAGAGAGCAGCGATGAGCGGGAAGGTAGCGACGGGAGGACACGAGAGCGGGAGCGCCAGCACTGTGAACCTAGGCACCGGCAGGTTGGAGGGCTGCAGCAAGGTGGAGGGAGGGCAGTCAGAGAATGGAGGCTCGACGAAGTTACCCAAAGATGGAGGCAGACGCGGGAAGGATCCGCCTGACAAAGGGAGAGACTGCCAACAGAAATCGTATGCAAAGGCAGCGGCTTCTGAAACCCCAAATGGTATTTTCACTAAGGACCTCTTTTCGTTCGAGGATGAACTGGACATCCCGAAGGAAATCCTATCAAGTTTCATTGAATTTGAAAAATTTACCCTAATCGGGAAGTTTATTGGAGGGTGTCCCGATATGGAGACCATCCGTAGGTGGGCGGCAGGAAAATGGCGAACCTCAGGTCATATGGAGCTGGCTGCCCTATCCCAAGGTTTTTTCGCAATTAGGCTAAATAATGTGGAGGATTACTGTAAAATTTTTGCGGGGGCCCTTGGTTTCTGGGACACAGGAGTCTCTTTCTCAGGAAGAAGGGGATGGATTTTAACCCCGAAACCCAGAGTATTAATATTGCCCCAATATGGGTTAGGCTACCGAACCTTCCCCTTTTCTGTTGGCATGAAAATGTTATCAGGGGTATCGCCCATTCCATTGGTGAGTTGGTCACCATTGACCCTCCCACTCGGGCCCGATCTATATTTGTCCAAGCTTGCTTCTGTGTCCTAGCAGATTTGGAGGCGAACCTTCCATCCTCCATCACTCTTCGGTCTGGAGGCTTCATTCTTCATAAGCAAGTCATTAACTATGAAAATAGATCGGCCTTTTGCCCTCGGTGCAGTTCCCAGGGGCATCTTCAGTCAATTTTTCCTCTTCAAAAGTCAAGGATGAAGGGTGGGGCTTCTAGAAACCCCCCAAAGCAAGAAGGAAAACAACTGAAACACCCTGTAGAGATAGTGCTTGAGTCTCTAGATCCTTCTAGGGTTCTCCTCGAGTCGGACGTCGTTCTGTGCAATGCAATTTCCCAACCAGAGCCTTAAGTGGAAAAGGATCAGTCTCCTTCCCGTATGTCTACTCAGGCTGATTCCCCTATTTGTCAAAACCAGAAACCTCCCGAGTCCCTGCTGGAAGAGTATCTGCTGGGCAAGAGGGACGAACAACATGGCAACATTAGTCCGTGAAACACTAGAAGCCGAAAGCAAGGGGTGGATTTCGACTGTGAAAGAAAACAAGGGCGACCTCCTAACAAAGAAAGAAGGGATAAGGAAACGACAGCAGACATTGCAAATGGATCCCAGCGGTTGCTTTTTCAAGAAGATTTCGACTCCCTAGTGGGTGATTCACCTGTCCCAAAACCTCCCATCCAGCAAGGAAAGGGAGGCAAGAAAGTATTTAAAATGTCCAGATGAAAATCCTCTCATGGAATGTGAGAGGTCTTAACGGAGCGGCCAAATGTAGGGTGGTGGCCGATCTCCGAAAGAAGTCTAACCCATCCATCCTCATTTTGCAGGAGACTAAGTCTGATGCCTCTACCTCTGTCAAGGTTGCCAGGGCCATTTGGGCCAAGGCCAAATTCCTTTCCAGCCCTGCAATAGGTTCTGCAAGCGGTCTCATGGTGTTGTGGGACTCTGACAAGATCGAGGGTAGTCTTCTATTGGATTCCAGTAGGACTATCGATGTCCTGTTTCACTCCAAGGTTGATAATTTTTCATGGATTTTGACTAATGTTTATGCCTCGAACTCTACTTCGGAGCGAGTTGAGTTGTGGAAAACCATATCTCTGATGATGGAAATTTTTAGTGACTTCCCGTGGGTTGTGGGAGGGGATTTCAATTGCCCTCTTCATCCCTCTGAAAAGAAGGGAGGCGCTGAGCTGGCCAGCCGTAGCATGGAGGATTTCAGAGATTTTGTTTCATCCAATAATCTTCTAGACATCGAACTTAAGGGGGCGTCCTTCACCTGGAGCAATAGGAGGATTGGGAGAAATCTCATCCAGGTCAAGCTCGACCGGTTCCTCATTTCCCACAAAGCTATTCCCTTCCTCGGTGCTGCAACTCTCTCAACTTTGCCAAGAATTAGGTCGGACCATAATCCCATTATGTTAGAGGCCATTGGTGGGCCTAGGTTTAAGATCCCTTTCATATTTGAGTCCATGTGGATTTCCCACAAGGATTTCAAACAGTTGGTTTCAAAATGGTGGTAGGTGACGGTGGTTGGTTCAACGTCCAAAATACTGGCCCTAAAACTTAAGATGATTAAAAAGAACTTAAAGGCGTGGAATAAGGAGGTTTTTGGCAACATTTTTTAGTCTAAAAGGTCCATCTCTGAGCGCTTGAAGAGTTTAGAGGAAAATATGGAGGTCGAAGGGTATTCTAAAGGCCTCAGAGAGGAGGAACGGAGCCTCCTGGTGGACTATCATTCCATTCTTGCCAGTGAGGAAACGTTTTGGCATCAAAAGTCCAGGGATCTCTAGCTAAAGAACGATTATTCAAATTCAATTTTTTTCCACTCGTCTACCATGAGACACAGGGGGGCCAACAAGATCAGACAGGTGTTGTGTAAGGATGGGCACACTACCAGGGAGATTGAGGAAATTCGAAGCGAAGCAGTCAATTTCTTCCAGGATTTGTTGGGTGCTCCTCCTGATAGCGTCCTCCAAGTTCAAAAATCCTTGCTTGCTAATTTCCCTACCAAGGTCCCCCATGAGGCAAGTTTTAAACTCCTAGAACCTTTTTCCCATTTCGAGATTAAGGATGCTCTTTTTTCCATGCAACCAAATAAGGCCCCCGGGCTCGATGGGTTCCCCCCTCGATTCTTTCAAGTTATGTGGGATGTTGTGGGGCCTGATGTCTGTGAGGCTATCTTAGAAATCCAAGCATCAAGATCCATCCATCCGAAGCTCAACTCTACTTTCCTAGCTCTCATTCCTAAGTCGCCTGCCTGCAAAAGTTTTTTTGACTATCGTCCCATAAGCCTCTGCAGTGTTTTCTACAAGATACCAAGACCATTGCCAATCATCTGAGATCCCTCCTCCCCTATTTGGTAGGTTCAGCTCAGGGGAGCATTGTTAAGGGTAGAAACATCCTTGACGACATCATTACTATTCATGAAACCCTCCATACTGCCCAATGTTCCAAGAATGTTGCGCTTTTCCTTAAACTAGACATTAATAAAGCTTTTGAAAGAGTGGACAAGAGGTTCCTTTGTGTTGTCCTTTGCAAGTTGGGCTTCCATCATCACTGGATTGACCTCATGAATAGTTGCATTTCCACTCCGTCCTTTTCTGTGTTGATCAATGAGTCCCCCGCTGGATTCTTCCAGAGTGCTCGCGACCTTAGACAAGGTGATCCTCTGTCTCCTATTTTATTCATTCTTTTGGCAAAGGTCCTTAGCTATTCTTTGAATGAAGCCCTCCACCGAAGCAAGATTTTTGGCATTCTGCCTACTTCCAGAGTTGATCCTGTCACTCACCAACAGTTTGTGGATGACACGCTCATATCCATTGAAGCGTCTATCACTCAGGCCAAATATATCAAACGCATTATGTCCCGGTATGAGAAGGCTTTTGGCCAAAAAGTTAATTATTTGAAGAGCAAAATTTATTTTGTTAATACCCCTCTGCATAGGCAAATTCGCATTGCCAGAATCCTCGAATGCACTATTGATTCCTTGCCTGCAACTTATTTGGGGTTGTCGCTAGTTTGCAATGGGCGAGGCGGTGGGAACATCTGGAATTCGATTTTGGAACGGCTTCATAAGAAACTTAGCACTTGGAAAGGCAAATTGCTATCTCAAGCTGGGAAGGCAACCCTCACCAAAGCTTGTCTTCAAGGAATTCCCACCTATTTCATGTCCGTTTTCATGCTTCCTGTGTTTATCCATTCCAAAATCAAGCGATTCAAAGGAATTTTCTCTGGTCCGACAACGAAGAAAAATCCAGAATTCCTCTAGTGGCGTGGGATAAGGTTTGCCTTCGAAAGGACCAAGGGGGCATGGTATTGAGAAGATCCAGGCTCATGAACACTGCCTTAATTGCCAAACATGCTTGGAGAATTCTTATTAATGCATCGGCGGAATGGGTCAATATAGTTAAAAGAAAGTATCTTGGGGAAAATTCTCTCCTGGAAGCTGAGTCTCCTCATGAAGCTTCGGCTTTCTGGAAGACGGTGCTTCAGGGCCGTTCGATGATTAACAGGGGTGCTCGTTGGATCTTGGGGGATGGATCCACGATCCTTTTTTGGAGAGACAGGTGGGCTACAGATGAATCTCTCGCTATAAATCAGAACTTGGCTGGCTTGAGGGCCTAGATTGATCCAAACAGTCATCTCAAGGTTTTAGATTGCATTGATCGGAGTTCCCTTCCCCCTCGGTGGAAAATTCTGACGATGGATGGGTTTGATAATGAGGTGAATTTCTTGTACAGTGTCCTCCAATCGGTGTTAATTCCTTCGGTCATAAGAGACGACAGAATTATTTGGAGCAACACGCAGGATGGGCGATTTTTTGTTAAGTCCGCTTATGATCTTCTGTCATGTGAGGCTGCTGTGGACCCTCGGTGGAAAGTAATTTGGAGGAAAGGGATTATTCCTAAGATAAATTGCTTTGCTTGGATTGCCTTTTATAACAAAGCCCTTACCATAGACAATCTCCACAAGAGAGGCCTTGTAATTCCCAATAGGTGCTATCTTTGCTTAGTCGACTGTGAAACATCCGATCACTTATTTTTGCATTGCCCCTTTTCCCATTCGGTCCTAAGCTGTGTGTTGTCTTCCTTCCAAGTACTCTGGTGCTCCCCTCGCTCCCTTAAAGATGCCTTCCTCCAATGGCCCAAGCCCTTTAATAATTCTAAGCTTCAATTCCTTTGTGAGGCTGCCTTTCACCATTCCATTTGGCAAATTTGGCTGAAGCGTAATGCTAGAGTCTTCGGCAAGATCCCTAGAATGGCTCCCTCTATTGCCCAGTGGGCCTTATCCTTTGTTGTTGAGAATTCAAAAACTATTCCCAGCTCCCGCCCTCACAATCCTTGGGAGGCAATTATTTTCAAAATATTGGACCTTGGCTCCTCTTCCAGAGTTGACTCAGTGAATGGCCGCAGGGAGGTCACTTAGACCAAACATTCTTTGGGGTGGATCAAACTTAATTTTCACGAGGCTGCTAAAGGCAACGCGGGGCCCACTAGTTCTGGGGGGCTTGTCAGGGACCATAATGGGAAGCTAATCTTGGCCTACTATGAAAATCTGGGCCCTCAGACCAATCATTTTGTCGAAGCCCGTGGTGTGTTGAAAGGGTTGCAGGTCATATCGAATGATCCTAGGCCTTTAATTATTGAAGGTAATTCTCTAAACATTATCAACTACCTTCGTGGCTCCAAATACCCGTCGTGGCGGGTCCTAAATATCATCCTCGAGGCTAGGATGCTCCTCTCTCGGCGCGCCAGGTGGGAGGCGGGGCACATCTACAGAGAAGGTAACCGGGTGGCGGATCACTTGGCCAACAAAGGACTGATGACCACGTGCCTAGTTGTTTGGCGTTCTCGTTTCCCAACCGAGGTGGACAGTTTGGCCAAGGCAGATATTTCCTCATGATGAAGAAATTGTATCATAGGTCTTCTCCCAAAGTTTGTTGATATATTGTCTTCGACTATTATTCTGTTTTAATGTATTTCAAGATCAAGATTTCCAGGACTGCCCGCGTCTTCTAGGGCCCTTGGGCATTTTGTATTTCCCTGTCTTTTTTATGAACTGCTCTATTTACCCAGCCATATGGCATGAAATATCTTTTAGCAAGGCTGATTTTGTACATAAGGTTTTGGGATCCTTTATAAAAACCCACAATTAATCTCTTATTATAATTACCAAAAAAATATATTTCAATTATGAAGAGCTCACAAATATAAACAAACATTTTGATTATGCGGGATATAAATAGTTTATCTGTATTGCACACAGACAACATTTTACAAGTTCCAAGCACATATATTTTACTCATGCATTCATCTGAAGAGAGAATCATACTTTAATGATTTATGGACCTCACAAACAATAAAATCACTTGACCAAATTTTGCCAAGGTTATTTTGAGATGGATTGCTACACAATGTTTACAAGACCCGATAGTGCCTCGTTAAACATTTCTTAAAAATATAACGCTTACAAAGTTGAACACCTTCTCCAGAAAGTTTACATTATATGGCCACTAATACACAGTGACAACCAAAGCTTTAAGAAATGATTTTGATTTTAACAATAAATTAGATTTTTGAGAATAGGCCACACTAGTCCTTCATTGGCTTCTACACAACTTACCGCTTCCATAGTCACCATCCAGAATTCATTGCTGCTAGCTCGAGACTCAAGAGAAGTTGGGTTTGTAGATATTGTGGGATTAGATCCTGACTCACATTTTAAATGCATGCATTCCAAAATGCAGCTATCAAATAATTCAAACAAACAAACAATACCATATTTCACTCTGCATACCAATCAATACATTTGTGCTTATCAAACTAGGATGTCTACTTTGTCCAAATAACACTCGTCAAAGCACACATAAATTTTCCATGAAATATTTCTAGCTAGCTCAACCAACAAACATTCTTCCTATGCAATTTCAAAAATTCAATTTTTCTTTTCTATTCAAGCACAACGAGCATAGAAGAATCTATATATTTTTTCAAAAAAAATAAAAAATTTTGACTATCCTCTACATTTCACATTCAACAAGCAAGGATGCATTCACCACAATCCCTTCTTTCAAATATGCAATCATATTAAACAAAATATTTTACACAAGGAATTCCACCTAGGAATGTTACTCATTGAAGATTTAGTAGGCCTTCTTTTTACTTTCCCCACCTGCAACACTCTTCCAGTAAGGCTTTCGCATTTTCTCTCCCTTCCTTCGGTTGCATGTGTTCTCTTTTTCATCCCCCCTTCCCCATTTTTACTTCCAAACGTTTTTCCTTTCTACCCCACCTTTTCGAATGTTAGGTAAGGAGGAGGATCCAAATCATTATGGCACCACTTCATTTGGTTATGCATGAATCTATCGACATCTCTCCACTACAAACTTACCATGGCTCATAACCAACAGACCTTAATCTTAGATCAAATATATGCATATATACTTCCTCAAAGTTTTAATCAACCAAGAAGCCATGCATATAAAAACCAACAAATCAATGATTTAAAGTAACACACAAAACACCTTTTTCATGATACGTTCTAATGCCTATGCATTATATGGTTCCATATATATGTATTTATACCTTTGATCAAAGATCATACACAAGACTAAAATAAAATAGAAGGTGGCTCCCATCATCATCGCCACACAAAACACAAACACATTCTACTCTATGTCAAGAAAACAATCATTTCTCCCAAACAAGCATGCACACAGAATTCTACATGAAATGCAGGTGTGTGAGCGTCCATGTACTCGCGAGCCGAATCATCACTTCCCTTCTTAACCTTTTTCCATGTTGACTAGTTTCTTCTCCTTGTCATCCTACAATTGTCCTGCACCCACAAGGACCATCAGCAGTACCAAGTTTCACAAGAAAAAAGGTAAGTTTATTATTTCTTTATTTTCTTCCTTCATTTTGATAGGAGGGTCGTTACAAGAAGTGGATTAAAAATAAATGGAACTTGAATTTTTTTACTCATATTATTTCAATCAAGAATGGTAGCCAATGGTTAAGACCAACTAGTGAAATATTTTCTATAGAGACAAAAACTCTAAAAAGATTCCAATTTGGAGGAGGCTATCTAAACTTCTATGAATATAAAATCATGGAGTCTTCTAAAAATATTGGTATATCTTTAAGGAAATTAACTTAAGAGGCACAAATTTGTTCAAAGTAAGAAAATTATTTTTTATGGAAAAAATGTGTTCCCATAAATATTTTAAAGCCTTTTCCAAAATTATTTACTATCAAACCTCAATCAACAAAGTGGATTCAATAAGTAGATTGTGAAAATATTGCATTCTAATCACAATATGTCATGAAATTAAACATATGGGAATGGGTTGCCAAATAATATGGTTGAAAAATATATGAATGGTTCTAAGACAATCATTAGATTTGAAAAAAAAGAATTAATAGAAACAAAAGATAACTCAAACCAAGGATTTATCGCTCTTAAAAATGTAACAAAGAAATACTTCTCACCTCATCAAATAGAAAAGCCCATCACAATTCATTCAAAGCATACTTTAGAGGAAACACTCACACTCTAAATGAACAACTACAATGTGAGAGTTCAAATTTAAAAGTGTTAAAAACCATGAATAAAAATTTGAGTTTATATTCACATGGAATAAAGTGGAATATAATGTTTTTGAGTTAGGTAAATAATATTGATCCTTTTCACACAATAGAAAAGCATTTTCTTGCAATAAAAAATAATTCAATCAAAATAGTAGTTGTGGTTGTCCCTTATACTTTACGTTCTTAACGAAAATCTTAAAGATGACAAGTTAAACTAGAAATAGTTTAATTGAAATAGATTGAGGATGAAGACATTGATGAAAATAACAAATAAGAATTAAAATGATACTAGTGAAAATAATATCTTAGGTATAAATATGGTCCTATAAAAAGGAGTTAGCAACAAATTAATATGTTGCTATAATCTTGAATTTGTTTTAATATACAAGACAAAAATAACTAGTAAGGAATGTGGGAGGCATTCAAAATTATTTTAAATTTACTCATGGATACAATATATTTGAAAGGTTAACATACCTACATGAAAAATTAATGTTGTGGATGACTTAACTAGTCATAATGATATTTTTCTCAAAATGAAATTCAATTATTGAAAGATGACTAGATGAAGTATTTTTTTCTCTTAACTAAAAAACGATATCAAAAAAACATTAGAGAAGCATTGTAGCCCACAAAGTAGGAGAGTTGGATCTTCAATGGAAACGTGACTCAAGAATGGTTTATAAAAAAATTCCTTAAATATGGTCTAATTGATCTAATAGCTGGCATAACATATTAGTACAACATTTTGATATTTTAATTAGAGTATTTGAATGGAACAACTCCCTTTAGACCCATAAATATCTTATTAAATAATAAATTTGTTAAATGTTAATAATATAAAGTTCACTAGAGATCATAATATGCAATTTTTTAATAAACCAACATGTAAATAAATTAAATAAATGCAATAGATTATTTCACGTATAAATTTTCAAACATATTATATATATATATATATATATATATATATATATATATATATATATACTATGTATGTATATACTTACATATATATTCATACATACATATATATCTATGTATATATATATATATATATATATATATATATATATATATATATGATTATTTTTAATTAAATTTATTGAATTCAAGATCATTTTTTGTGTTAGTTTAAAAAAATTTAAAAAAATATTACTAATACCTTTGAATTGGTGGTACACTATTGATTATATTATGTAATTGATGTATTTAGCAAAATATTTGAAATCTAAATGGTTGGCCAAAGATAAACGCTTTTATATGACTAAACAAGCATAATTTTTTTTTATACAATAAAATGTGGAGATAAAAGGATTCCAAGGTCCATCATAGTATGTATTATATAAACAAGATTCAAAAGGCATGGACCATATCTTAGATGTAACATATTTTATTACAATGTCTTTTTGTCAAAATATTATGGCATTCTATAGGAGATAACAATTAGGAAAAAATAATATATTTAGTTTCGGGTAAAAAGTAGTTTGGTTGTCGGTACAATCTTCATGAAAGGGGTGTAAACCCTAGGTGTAGTCAAGCAATGGAACAAAATGATAAATTTGGCTACAGTATTCACAAAAGGGATGCAAACCCTAGGTGTAGTCAAGTGTTGAAGGAAGAGGGTTTTTCATAGATCGTCTCTTCAGTTTGTGAGAAAACCTCTTCGGTTAGAAGAAATATCTCTTAGCGATCTTTGGGTTCATAGGTGGATGAATTTGGGTTGGATCTGATTGATCATGAAGCTTTAATAATTATCTGCAAACTCAAGGAAAAAAGACCAATCCTGGAGGAGCTCAAAGGATACATTAAATATTGGTGGACTGGTAAAAAGTTCCAAGTAACTCTCCTACAAAAAAAAATTATCCTTTTCTAATTTAGCGAATAGAGATAGGATAATGGATTATAGATATAATTGGTTATTCGAACAAAGGGGTGTCTATATAAGACCTTGAACTCCTAGCTTCAACCCCTTTACAGAAGAAGTTAAAGGCTTCTCAGTCTAGGTGAATCTTTATGCTCTCCCTATGGAGCTTTAAGGAGAGAAGATATTCACCAAAATCGGTAATGTCACTGGTGCATTCCAGTATATGGATGCCTAAACAGAGGAAAATTTATCCAATAAAATTATTGAGTAAAGCAATATTGGTTTTTTGGATGGATGTTTCAGATCCTAGGCCTCAATCCATTACTATCTTCTCAAGCAAAGGTAAATGGATCTAAAATATTGAATATGAAAACTTCTCCTTAAGATGTTATGACTATCAACAATATGGTCACCTAAAGAAGAGATGTATGGTCATACAATCATGCTCTGATTCATCCTTGGTGGAGGAGAATGCCTTGCATGCGAATGATTCGAAACCTTCAATTGTACCAATTCAAAAGAAATAATCTTATCCTCTAGATGCACCAATTTTCCAGTAGGAATCATGAAAGAAACAAAAGACTCGACCCCAAAAAGATAATTTGAATCAGATCATTGATAAAATTCAAATGGTTACTAAAGACTATCCAAACGATTTCGTGGAAAATATTAGCACCTCAAATGGTATTCTTGAAGCTGATTTTGAAGCAATCGATGATGGTCAATTTTCTAAAAATGAAGATCCTACAAAATATGTTACAACTAGACATTACCTCAGGAGCTTGAAGTGCAAAAACACATTCTTAGATCTTGCCACTCTAAAGGAGGAAGAACCTAGAAGAAAAATAATCAAACTGATCTCCTCTTTTATGGATGATTGTTATGTTTGTTTTTCTTTTATCTGTTGGAGTTATGTGTCATGTAAGGGTTGTTCTTGTTGTTAGTTCCTTCAAAAAAAAGAGTTGATAATGAAAACTTAGCAATTTGAGGAAGATGGAGAATATTTTTGATAGAAAGGCAAATATGGGTATGCTTTAATTAACTTGTTAGAAATGTAATTAGAGAAATGCAATGTTTTGTTTTTGTAATGAGAGTGACCCCAAAAGAAGCTACACATAGCTTATTAACATTTTAAAAAAATAGGAAATTTTTTTCTAAAAATAAAAGATATTGAAAATAAAACATAAAGAACTATCTTATTCATGAGATTGAACTTGCTTTTGTTTGGTGGTAGATTTGGTTTGAAAGAAATAGAGCATTTTTCAAGATGCTCAACTTCTTCCTCACCAAATATGGATTAATATATGATCCAATATTAAAGAAACAAGAAGTGCACTTATGAAGAACTTCTAAACTCAAATAGAAGTGGTGCATAAGATGTGTAGAAGTTTTTTTCTTCTAATTTAATTCCATTCAACTATATGGAAGCTCGGTAAAATAGTTAACACCACCTCAATGGACTAGTTATTATGGATGGTGTTGGCAACAACAATTAAGGAAATACACTCTTCTTCTTCAAGTAACCTCATAAATATCATACTAACAATTATGTAGAAGCTATGACCATTAGATTTAACCTATAAGAAGTCAAAAAGAGTGATATAGATCATGTTATTACCAAGTTTTTTTCATAGATTTTAATTTATAAGATAAATTCTCTAGGACCAATTGCAAGCATTGAAAGACAATTATACTTGAAGATATATGACCATTATATTTAACCTATACGAAGTCAAAAAAGGTGATATAGATCATGTTATTACAAAGTCTTTTTTTTCATAGATTTTAGTTTATAAGATAAATTCTCTAAGACCAATTGCAAGCATTGAAAGACAATTATGTAGAAGCTATGACCATTAGATTTAATCTATTGGAAGTC
Organism: Wollemia nobilis; assembly: GCA_028583015.1. Lineage (NCBI taxonomy): Eukaryota > Viridiplantae > Streptophyta > Pinopsida > Araucariales > Araucariaceae > Wollemia > Wollemia nobilis. The sequence goes on along the minus strand of JAQPPZ010011269.1, from coordinate 552,997 downwards.
AAAAAGAGTGATATAAATCATGTTATTACAAAATCTTTTTTTCATAGATTTTAATTTATAATATAAATTCTCTAAGACCAATTGCAAGCATTTGAAATACAATTATACTTGAGGAAAGGAACATCCCTAAAAGTAACATCCCTAATTACTTATTTTTCATATCAACAGGAAGGAAACAAGATAGTAGATTGACTAGCAAAAGAGCCTTTATATCAAAATGAATGGGTTATATCAAAATGAATGGAAATAACCCGTAAAAAATAATGACAGTATAATTGTAGCTTTCACGACACTTTTATCTCTTAATGACAATAGAAAGGGAGTTTATAAAAAGTACTATCCATAATTTTTCTTTTCCTAGGAGAACAATAATAAGTTAGGCATGAAAACACAAGAATAATGGCATAACAAATTCCATTCCATAAATAACAACATTGAGTGTATTTTTTTTTTAAGTTTATCTTAAATTTGTTAGTAGAAACTCTATACTTTTAATATTACAAAATAATACTCCATGCTACACATCTAGTCTAATATTTGTATGAGAAACATTGGTCAATAGGAATGAAGTATTTAACATGTGCCTACATAATGTTGATTATGTGGTGGATGTTGGCTAATAGTATTTAAAAATTAACTAGAAACATTTGTATATTTTTCGTTTTGAAATAAACGAATCAGTTTAGTTTTATTTTACTCTAAAATTTATTAGAGTAGTTTTAAATTTATATAGTTACATTAAATAAGATTATTTTTCACTCTGCTACAATATATGAATATTTAATTTATAATTTTTTTTGAAGTAATATTTTTTATACATATTTACCATGGGGATTGAACCCGGGTCACATCACTAACAATGCAAGTGGTGTCTTTAATTCATAAATCTTTATTCTTATAATTAATTTTTAAACAATTATGTTGTTTTATGTTGTTGAATTGACTTTAACAAATTTGTAATAAAATATTTGCATAATAGAACCTTTATATGATGGTCATGGTATTTTAAGCAAGTGGTCAAAAGCAAGGAGTTATGCACCCTACACCAATTGTTCCAATCTTGAACCTAGTATTTATCAAATAGCATGAGCTCAAATAATTAAAAATATGATAGTTATCAACCAAAACTGATTCTTTTCAATAGAACTGCTATCTAGGGTTTTTAGGGTTTGTCTATGACGTATTGTCATCATACCGCCATCTCTGTTGGAGATTGTGCAGGATATTTTACAACATATCCTACAATTAATTCTCACTAACACTACTTTGAGCGATGTTTAGCAGCATTTTTAATGGTCGTCGCTCATAAAGCAACTTCAGTTGATGTTGGAGTTGCTGGAACAAATAACGGCATTCGGGAAACGTCCTCGCAAGTTTGTTCCGAGAGTATTCCACGAGGTAATGGTCATGTTCCTGAGATTATTTTTCCTATTGAAGATTTTCAGAATGCATGTAACTGATATGAAAAAACTCATCTAGTTGGATACTTTCTTGGTCGTATTCCGAATGATACCCTGGTTAGAAATTGGGTCCAGCAAGTCTGGAAACCGCATGGTATTAAAGCTAAAAATATACAAAATTTGACAAAATGTTTTTTCTTGTTTTGTTTTGTTGATCCCACTCATGCTAAAAAGGTTTTGAAAAGAGGCCCCTGGATTGTTAGAAGTTATCTGCTTATATTGCAACCATATAACCGTTCTTTTATGGTTAGTGATGAAGCCTCTCTAAAAGTTCCAGTGTGGGTGGAGTTCTCAGGTTTGCCTATTCTCTTATGGCCTTTCTTTCAATATTTAGCTGCTCCTCTAGGGACTTTTGTGTGTCTTGAACCTGAATGGTTTTTCAATCCTCATCCCTCTTGACGAGTGTGTTTCAAAGTTGATATGAAAAAATATATGCATGAGTTTATTGATATCAAGTGCGGGGAACACACCCTCAGGCAACGGGTTGTGTATATCAATTTGCCTAATACTTGTTATCGTTGTCAATCAGCGACTCACAAGATTAAATATTTCCCTCTTATGGCTGGCAAGTTCAAACTGCGTGAGGCTCCTCCTACTTCTACCGTTCCACCACCTTCTGAGAAAATAGGGCAAGATGACTGGGTGGTGGTGAATAATAGAAAAAACCGTCAACCAAGACAATTTGAGAGGGTGCCTGAACCCTCAATTGCCAGTCAAGCGGTAGTAAATGGTGCATCTCAAGTGTAACCAACTCCACAACATGTCTCTACAATGCAAGAACAACAAGCTCCCCTGCCCCTCAAATCCCTTCAACTTCTTCTACAGCTTCGTCTAGTCCTTCTTTCGCCACTGTTGTTGCTCAAGCTCTCCCAGCTTGTGTTCCTCATTCCTATTCTTCTACAGAAGAATACGATGTTGATGATTCTCAAGTTCCAAAATTTTGTCGCTCCCATAGCCCTGAGAGGGGGGATGGACTTTTTGTTTGATAAATGGTGCCAGATGGATGAAGTTAGACGTCAGCTTTCAGGAATCCAGTCGAACAGTAGATGATTTTCTAACTCGTATGAATCTTTGGGCCACTTAGATGACAGAGAGGTCATTGAGGAGGACATGCATATCGACAGATCTCAATGATTTTTTGCTCCTAGAATGTTTGAGGGCTAACAGACCTTATCCGAAAATATATGGTCCATGATGAGTTGTCTCGAGTTGTTCACATATTTGGTATGATTTATTTTATCTGTTTGCAAGAGGTCAAGATTTTTGACTTTATTCTTAATTGTTCCTGCAACTTTTTATGGCCACGTGGTGGGTTTCATTTTACAAGTCATCCTTTTCGAAAATGTGGTGCTATCACTTTTATTTTTTCTAAATGGTAGGGTACTATTGTTGCTTGGAGCTCTGACCCTTCACATTAATTTGTTTGGTCTCTGCTAGAAGTTAATGGCAAACCCTTTGAAATCGTTAATATTTATACCTCCAATGATGCTTCTAAAAGATGTGCACTCTAGCATTGGCTTGTTTTTTCTTTATCGCCTGCTATCTGGGTTTTATGTGGGGACTTTAATATTATTGAAAAATCCTCTGATAATATTGGACAGCTTCCAATGCGTTGGAATATAGGAGAGCGAGAAGCGTGGTTTTTTATGAAAAATAATCTTGAAGTTTCAGACCCTAATTATTGTTTATCACCTACTGATTATTCTGAGTCTGCCTGGTTCAACTTCCAAGCAGGGTTTACCAGAATATTAAAAATATTAGATAAAGCCATGATTACAGAGAATGACACCTTTTTTTTCTAGCATCTAAATTTTTCTTCTCCCTATGTGCATATTATCACTGATACAACCTTATCTGATCATGCTCCTATTGTTTTTAACATCAACCATGTCATACAGCAGCCTCGAAAGTTCCATAGTCAATTTTATTTCAACATCTCTTTCTTGCAACATTCTCATATGAAAGCTCATATTGTTCGTTGCTAGAATCTCATTCCTCATCCTAATGGTCACCTTGGTTGGATCTCTTGGTGGAATTATGTAATCTATCACACCACTAAGTTGTTACGCTCTTTTGGTGGTGAGGTTTCTAAAAGACGAAGAATTGCAAATGTTGCTCTTATTCAAGAGTTACACAGAGCCTCTGCTTGTCTTCAAGCTTGTCCTTTTAGCTCTATTTTACAAGCCCAAGTAGCTTCTCTTCATCATGAAATCAAAAAAGTTGACATGTATGAAGCAAAAGGAGCCCAGTTGAGGGCTAGAATGAATTGGTTGAAAATTGGGGACAAAGTTTTTAAAGAATTTTTTTATATATTAAGGTCACCTTCTCAATCTATTCATATTTCTACTCTTCAAGCTGATGACCAGAGGTTAACTTCTCTCCCTGAAATAAGTGCAGCCTTTGTTGGACACTATCAAAAAAAAATTGCTTCTAAACCTTTCTCTGAAGCTCACCAACAAGCTTTAGCTGAATGTAAGGTTGTAATTCCTGAAAAGGTCTCTCCTTCAAAAAGAGAAGTTTGTGAAATCCCTTTGTCTATTGATGATTGAAGAAGACCTTATTGGAAATGGATAATGAGAAAGCACCTGGATTAGGTGGATTCCCCTATGAATTTTATAAATAATTTTTGGATATTGTTGGTCCCGATCTTCTTAAATTTTATCAAGAAGCAATTATCACTGGATCTTTAGGACATATCTTAAACAGAGGAAATATAAAGTTGATCCCTAAAGCTGTAGATCCTAAATTATCACTAATTGGAGACCAATTAATTTGTTGAATGTAAGCTATAAAATCATTTCTAAGGCCATTCATATCAAGCTTCAACCAATTTTCTCTCTGATTATCAGACCTGAACATACAGGGTTTGTGCAAGGCAGATATATCCTAGATAATGTGATTGCAGTTTGGGAAGGAATGGAATGGGCTCGCTCTTCACAACAAGATATGTTATTTATTAAAATAGATTTTGAAAAATCTTATGATAAAATTGAGTGGTATTTTATACTTTCCATGCTCCAGTACTTAGGTTTTGGGCCTTACTTCATTCAATCTATGAATATGCTCTTTCAAGATGCTTCTGCTGTAATTACTCTGAATAATTGTCAGTCTGAAGCCTTTGGATTATTCAGATCTATTACATGGGGTTGTCCCCTTGCTCCCTCCCTTTTTATTCTAGCAGCTGAAGCTTTTGGGTATTTACTTGATTATAGTGTCTCAAGGATCTATTCGTGGTATTGCTTTACCTACTTCTTCTCAAATGGTTAATGGTCATTTTGTTGATGACTCTTTTTAAACCATTTCTGAATATGAACAATATTTGTCCACTGCCCTTAAATACCTTGACACTTTTTGTCTTGCTTATGGGTCAAGTATTCAATGGAAAAAAACTTATTGCTTTAGGCAATCTGAAAAATCCTTGCCTACTTGGCTTTCTCCATACCCGTGGCATTGAATTCAACCTGGTGAAATATTCAAGTTCTTAGGCATACCTTTTGCCTTTCAAAGCAAACCTGCTCAATTATGGAATTATGTCATTCAAAAAGTGGAGAAGAAATTGATAGATTGGATCACTAAAAAGCTTTCTCTGGCAGGGAAATTTTAGATCTACTCTAAGATTCTAGCTACCACTCATGTTTATTATTCTTCCTATTGGCTTCATTCAAAAGCTTGCTATTTGAAATTGGAACGATTGTTGAGGGATTTTTTATGGGCAAATGCATATCAAAAAAAGAGGTTTCACAAAGTTTCTTGGGATTTTTGTTGTCTTCCCAAAATTTCTGGTGGCATGGGCCTTTTAGATTGTAACCATCAGGGAATTGCCTTGTGTGCAAAATGGGTTGTGAGAGCTCTTGACGGCAATGAAGCCTAGAAAATTCTTCTCCGACATTGCATTTTGACTGATATCACCTTGGGGAAAAGGGTTTGGCGAGGATTGAATGTGTCTACTCTTATCACAACCCTTGTTCCTATTAAAATCAAAGGTTCCTTTGTTGTTAAAAGTATATGGAAGGCCTAGGAATCTCTAAAACCCTAGCTCAATTTGAAAGGAGAAAGGAAAAAGAATGGTGCTTCTATTTCCTCCATTAGTGTTTGGTGGTCTCATGTTATTCAAATTCAATCCTTGCCTTTGGCCCAAGTACAATGGATTCATACTCAACGATTTTACAAAAAAGGAATTAACTCTATCACTGATTTTTCTCCTTTTACACCAAAGACTGGATTCCTTGGGATGATTTTAAAAAATATTATCAGCTAAAGCAGGAAGATAAAGTCACTTATGATGCTATGGTATTTAATACTCCTTTTCCTTTGTGGCCCCAAATTTTCAAGCACTTTCAAAAGCCCTGGTGGGCTGATTGGGGTTGGCCTAAGAATAAATCCATTTGGGTTATTCTTGGTTATCTCCTCATATTCCTATGGCTGATGTTTTAAATGCTCGTTGGGATCTGATTTCTCTTCCTTCTAAATGGAGAAGTAGGTTCAAAATGGTTTGGGCAAAATATATTGAACCTAAGCAATCCTTTTTTGCATGGAGTTTATTGATGCAAGGCCTGCCAATGGGGCAAAGACTTAAATATATTGGCATTGATAACCCTACCTGTTATTTCTGTGGAGATTTGGAGGATTGTATGCATGTATTTTGGTCTTGCTCCAAGGCTCGTTCAGCTTGGACCTGGATTGAGTCCTTATTTCGCCCCTTCATAAAATCTCCCTTTTCATGGTATTAAATCCTTCTTGGAGACCCTCCTAAATTTTCATAACCTTTGTTAGAAGTCCGGAACATATTTAGAATTAGCATTCTTTATCATATTTGGAAATCAAGAAACAAGATTGTTTTTCTAATGATATTAGTTCAAGGATTTTTTCCCTGGCTGACCAGTATGTAGTGTTTTATGATTCTGAGATACAAATTTTTGTACAAGTGGAGAAGGTTAATGTGGAGATTCAACATCTTCGTAGCCTTATTGACTACTGGGGTAATGCACCTTGCACTGTTAGTCGAATTCCTGAGGATCAGTCATCCCATGGTCGGTTAGGATTTCACTCTCGTTCCCGAAGGGATCCTTCCTGTCACAGAGGTGGATCTCCTCCACGGAGAGGGAGACATTGGTCTCAACTTCCAGTTTTCAAATGTGGAGTGTTAGATGCAGGTTCTTCCAGATAGCACAGTGGTTGGGATGTTCATCCTCCTGCTTCAGCCCCTACCCCTATGGTAGGATGGGGAAATGAACTTCCTGAAGTACCCAATCCTGTTACAGGTTGGGGAATATTGTTCACAATGATACTGTAATGAATGCATCGGCGCCAAGATATACAACAATGAATGCTTCGATTCCAGTGGATATTATAGGCATTGTGGTTAATGCTTGCACAAATGGATGTGACAATGGGTCTTTTGTTGTTGGTAATGATAAGGGATCCCATGATGATGGTTGGATAATTCTCGTACCTTCCAATGCAGGTTGACATTACATGGAAATGGATGAGGTAGATTCACCGCCCCACACTTCTCCCAAAGTCTGACTCTTTGCAGTTATGTTTAGTTAAAGCATAGTTATGATATTTTGTTAGTCGTGGGCTCGTTGTATCTGGACTTTATGATGTTTTGGTATTTTTTGCGTATCCCAACCATGGTGGTTAGTTTGGAACCATACTGGGGTGTGATATTTTCCACCCATTTTTTTATGTAAAAAGACCTAATTATTCATTAATATAATGTTTTCGCTCTTTTTCATTAAAAAAATATGATACTTATCCTAATTCAAAACTTACCAAATAATATATGAATAAGTACCACTATCCAATACAAGTTACAAATTTAATATATCTAATAAGTTTAGAAGTTATTTTTATTTTTAAAAATATAATTTATATAAAACTTTTTGAAAAATTATATAAATAATTAAAATATATTACTTAGTAAATATTTCTTATATTCTAATCAATATTTTCAAAGTAAAAATCTTGTTATTGATTTTTTTATAATAAAAACTTTATAATATTCAATAAATAGTATTTAATAAATTAAAAATAAAAAGAATTTGTTTTATGGGGACAGCGTAAGGGTTCGGGTTTTAGCTTTTTTAGGGAGGTCCAAGGTTCAGACTGTGGTGTGTGCGAGTGTGTGAGGGGGTAAGTGTGGTGGTTTTGTGTTAAATAAGCATAGGTCTCGCCTTAGGAGGAGTCATGGTTGAGGGGAGTGTGCCCTATACATTAGTCGTAGGGATTTATCATACTAACCAAATCAAAAAATAAATAAATTTAAAATATAATATTTTTACTTTGAAAATAATTTTTTTAAATAATTACTTATAAATTAATATAAACAATTATAACTTACCTTTAAAAAGATATTTTTTATATATACAAAAATATATAATCTTTATATAAATTAATTTTCTAAATACTAAACACTTGAAAAACATAAATTATTTTAAATTTAAAATATTATTTATCAATCAAATGAATTAGTTTTTTTACTTATATAGGTAACCTATCTTTTTATATCGTATTTATGAAATTAAATAAGATTGGTAGTCGGGTAGATTGTCCGATTTTTATGGCCGTGAATAATATTATGCATTTCGCCTTAATAATTGTCACATGTACTCTATAACCACCATGTCACGATTATTTTAAACCTTTAAAGACAAATCACCTAAGATTTGAACCTTAACCCTCGCTTTCAATTTTCAAATTATTTAAATTTGAATACCAAGATTTTGATATTAGATTTGATATAAAGATAATAAAGTTACACATTATACCTTAAATACTTTAATGGCTGCATTGTTTTATGTAACATATAAAAATATAAGCATTTAAACCTCCTTTATTTAATGTTGTATTTTATAGGGAGAGGAATGCACTTAACCGTGGTGGTCAAATAGTTGCAATATAAATTAAAAGTTGATAACAATTTGATGAAGAAAAGACATCACCATACAAAAGAAGACAGAGACATGAATATCAAATCTATGTGGGCAGTAATATAGTCTGATGTAAAGCCAAGATAAATCTAACTAAATCCAACGATAATGTTGATTATATGTCCATCAAGTCCTTTGCACTTACAACCGCCCAATTTTATTACAACGTGACATCTCGGAAAGGACGAGAAAATGGCTATCATTGGAGTGTAACATAAACTTAAGCGTTAATATTTTATCATGATACGACGTAGTATTTCTTCTTTTCTTGATAGTTTGTAACTCACAAGTTAGAGAAGACAATGTCTCAACCACAAAATCTTATTCTTTATGAAAATAATGTTGTAGATCCTATTGCGCGTGATGTGTATATTATACACGATGCTTCACTTGTTAAATTATTTTAGCCTTAAAAGAATATTTTCCAAAGGCATATGTGAATATTGCTTCACTTTTTCCCTTTTTTCTAAAGTAAACATGAGTTCGATACATATCATTGTTGAAAGTATTATGGTTGTTTAATCTTCAATTATTCAACAAGGACAAAGACTTATCAACGAAGAGGACCTCAAATGGAAGCACTATTCTCTAGATCAAATGGACTGTTTAGTAGTATTTCAAACCAATAACAACTAAACATTTGAAGTTGCTTTTATAATGAAATGTATAAGAAATAAACCATTGTAAAAGAATTTTTAATAATGGATACTTTGTTACAAAAAGAACTCAATTAGATAGGATGTTTCTATGCACACTCTCTAATAACATTTTAGATGTTATTTTTTTTGGCTAATCATCTTGTTTTTCTCCATGATGTACCTTTAGATCATAATTCAGTTAGACAAGCTAGGCCAAATTTGGTAAATGATAGGTCGGGTTTAGATGGTATTTGTGGATTGTTAGGGGATATGTTTCATGTATGTTTAATTATCCTAGAACTTATCATACTTTACTCCAATATGACACATGGATAATATGTGGCCAAATTTTTTGCCTTTAGGGTTGGTGCTTTAACTTTCACCTAGAGGGTCATTCTCATTCCTGATATTCAATAAGGGTTGATTTTTTGTTATTTAATCTATTTTTTCAACGTGATTTATCATTGATTTCCAATCATCTTAGTTTGGTCATTTAGTCTAAAATGTTAAGGACAAATACATGAGCCTAAATGCTCGTCCATATATCTAAGTTGAACTAACCAAACTTAAGTCCTCCCAAATACTATTAAATTGGTTGATTTGAGTCTTGAATATTTACATCCACTTGTGTATATGAGCTAAATGCATGTCTTTTATGTTAATAAGAGGGTCATTTGATACATGATTGCCCTAACAAGCATCGATGTGTACCTAAAGGTAATGGTGTTAATAACTAGGTAGAATGAAGAAAGCATAATCTTAAACATTGTCATGGTCTCAATAATTGATAATTTTTAGCAACATGCATTGAGAGTGTCATTTGCTCATCAATCAACTTCAAGACATTCTAGTAAAAGTAGTAATGGAAAAACCTTTGCCTTGTTCTAGTAGTTCAAAACCACCTCCTTAGATATGTTATACTCTAATAACAAAAAAATTGTATACTATAACTTACATAATATTTAATTTATAGCTTACATGTTATATATTATAACATGAAATTTAAAAAGAGCTTTGGAATAGAATAAAGGAATTGAAGGTGCTCATAAAAGAGGGTCATAACATAGCATATAATGAATTGTAATTATCTTTTCACAAAGTGATATTATAATAGTTCAATTATAATTTAAATATCATAATATTGCATAGCACAACATAACACAAAACCATTATATTTATTATACTCATATTATAATATATAATATATAACATAACAAAAAAATATTATTGTATTTATCATGTTCAAAATATAATGTCAATAAGCAATATTTATGGTTAATACAACAAATTTTTAAATCATGGTATCATTCCATATATTTAAGTTACAATTTTTCATAAATTTCCTCCTCTATTTCACTTATTTTTATAATATTACATTAAAATTGGTATACAATATTTTTTATTTTATTGAGTCTATATTCATCAAAGTATCCATCTACATAGGTATGTCCCATTTGTTATTCATATGTTTATCATTATAATATTTATTATTCACATTATTGAGATTGTAATTTTTTGATATCTTGTATATCAATTTTATGACTATGGTCTTTCATCTCAACATCTTCAACTTCTATGGTAGCATCTTCATATTCCAATAATGGAACATCTTCACCAATATTGTCTTCTATGGGAAAAGCTTCATCAACATATCCAATGTCTTTAATTGAATTGTAGTGGGAATTGTTTCTAGAATTATCTTAGTTTAATCATATTAATTTGCGTTATCCACCTAGCACATTAGAAGTGTTAGAATTAAATAGTACCCCAAAGTCATAGTATTATTATTTTCAAACAATAAATGTCTTTTTTCTTGGATGGCATTACATTATAATCCAAAATTCTCTATATCAAATAAAAGAACATTTGCTTATGACCAAATAAAAATATTACCAAAATCACATGCGCATACATGTGCATGTGCATGAGCACGCCACACACACACACAAACTTCAAAATATGTAGCACTTGTTTGTAAGGTGAAGGAAACAAACATGACTCTTTTTCCTTTGATAATGGTCAACTAAAATCCACAAAACATAGACCATTATCCATGGTAGATTTTACATACTTGCCATCAATTTAAGGATAACATGTACAATTATAAATCAAAATTTCAAACTTAATGTAGTCAATCACTATTCTCTTTCAAATATTTCCAATATAATATACTTTTGTTTGAACCAAATTTCTATTACTTGCACTTGATCTACTAGCTTTTTAAATGGAACTCTGCTCTACAACAACACTTAATTCTTCTTTTGTTAACACTCTCTACATGAAAATGTTAGCCATTTGACCATATATTGCAATATGCTCTATAATTTATTTTAAAAACACAAAAAGATTTTTTACAAAATAAAAAATATAGTAGGCACTTAAAAACAAGAGACTTATGTATATTTCCCATCATTGAGTAATGTTCAATGTATCAATCATGACACTAGCATGCAATCATGATCTTGTATACTATTTAGGTCACGTTTTCATAGATCTGTAATAAGTGGCATGGATGGATATTATATCATGTATCCTTATTTTTGTTTCTTATGCTTAGCATTTTTTACTTTATATGTTTCCCTCCCACTAAACATTTGTAAAATATTTAAAAGAACAAATTGATTTATAGCATCTATATGTGATGCACCTAAATGGTTTCACTTGATGAAACTCTCAATGCTTTCGAGAAACATTTTGATACATGCATTCACCACGATCATAACCAAAAAAAGATGCATGAGCAAATTAAAAATAGCATTGATAAATGTATTTGTGTGTGTGTGAGTGAGTGAGAGAGAGAGAGCACAAAAAGAATAAGAGTTGGGTGCTTGTAGACACCCCACAATATTTTCACATATATCACATTAATTCAAATGATTAGTTATTAGAGGGTATTTATAGTGATACTAAATCCCCAATTAGATGTTAACCTCAAGCCAACATAACTTGACTTGAAGGTTAAATTAAAATATAATAAATATATTACACTATGTAATCAAGGTTATTCATAGAGGTGTACTAATCCATATCACTCGTGTGAATACATGAAGGGTGCCCTTAGGCTTACATAAAGATGCTTGTATGCTTACATAAATAATGTGCAAAGGCTAACATAAGTGATTCTCATAGGCTTACATGAATAATTAATGCAATCACACAACCAGGGATATGTGTAACAGCCCAAAATGTATTTTTAAAAATGTGGTGAATCAATTTTGAAATTCAAGCAAATAGTATCCAAACTCATGTAGAAGACATGGCGAAATGCCTTATTTTTCCACAAAAAAAAAAAAATTATGGCGAATTTATAATAATATTTGAAATAGTATAATATGTGGCATAATTGGGGTCACATTCCTAGGACATAACAATAAAAAGCCTCCTTCCCCGTGATTCAAATAGAGGTCATGGAGATGAAACAACAATGATATATCGTTGGAGTTTCCCTATAAAGACACCAACAACAAATTTAAGGACAAACAAATAAAAGCAATAATATTTTTTTTAAATATAATTTCAAAAATATAGCCTAGTGCTTAATAATAAGATTTTATATATTTACTTGCATGAATCAATTTAGAAATTCATTTTCTGGGTAAATCATCATAAATCATCCAAAGTATGCATCAATATAACTTATGGAGCAATAGCAAAATTTTATAATAATTAATAATAAAAATATTTCAGATGTGCTTTACACTCATATTCATCCATGCAATTTATATGTGTCGTGTTTCTTGATACACGTTGCTATGGATTTTGGATTTGAGTATCAAAATACTAAATTTGCTTATGAGAAGGTTTTTTTAATTTTATTTAGATTATTTTCCAGTAATTGAGATCCAGATTGAAAATACAAATATTCTAAAATATATATAGATTTTAATAACTATAAATTGATAAATAATGAAACCCATTGAAACAAAGCTACTACGAAACATTATAGTAAACTAGGAGCTTAGTTTCTCCTTGCCTGGGCTAACTGTTCAATCAATTTAAACTAAAACTCAAATAAAATTTTGGTACATTGTAGGTTTATTTTATTTTAGTTTTAGTTTAAATTGATATTGATCACTTGTTTCTCCTATATTGACATTGAATTAGAATTTACACAAACTATATAGTGATAAGAAATAAATGTTTTCATTGTCATTGTATTTTAATGATAAATGCAAGCACCTAAACTCTATGAAGAAGTTACATGAGTGTAGAAAACTTCACTTTGAAGTGAATGATGAATATAAATAATTAAGTTTAATGTCTTGTAATCTAAAATTAAAAATTGCTAGTTGATTGGAAAACAAGGCACCATAAGCATATCATGAAATTAAAAACAAATGTATAAGCATATCATGCCTTCCATCATTTAATTATTTACTAGAGAAAAATATTAAACTAAAAATATGTAGACGATGTTCATTTAAAATACAATTCCATATTGAAATAATAGAGCTATGAGGCAAAGGTTCTTTCTTTGAACCATAAATCATTACAAGTTGATGTACTAGAATGAAAAATATATAGATAAATAGAAAGGCTAATAAGATAATTAAATTTAGAATTCACAATGGTTTCCTTTTATAACCATAAACATGATTATTATGGTGAATAGTATACCCATCCTCTATTGACACATTTTACATTTGTAAGATTGTTTGTTCAATAAACCAATTTTCTTTTATAAAAGTCCATAATAGGAATTGAAAGAGCAACATAAAATTTAGGTTTATGAGACATACAATGGGACATAAGTACAAGTGCACAACTATCTCAAGACTTATTAGAACATTTTATAAATTTTAAAAAATAAATAACTCTTATTTAAATAAAAAGAAATAAATATAGTTGTACATATTATATGAAAAGAGAAATAACTATGTACACATACATTATACAAACAACTAAATATGGTAAAATATCTAATTTTCCTAATTCTATTACATGATAGTCTTCATTTGTAGATATTTTTTTAAGATTAAGAATTTGTTCCTAATGAACAACATTACAAGAAAATCAATGAATACAATCTCCCCACTATTATCAACCTAATAAAAAAAACTATTAGAATAGGAGAAAATCATAAATCCAACTCTCACTAGTCTCTTGCTCTTCAAAACACAATGCTCTTAGATTTTGTTTAATATTTTCCTAGGTCTTCATGTTATATGTAGACATTCAATTAAACCCTATACATATTTTATAATATTAGGCCTAGTGTATTGTCTATTTACATAAGAGGTTTGAAAGTGATTTAGCAAATTTACAACTTAGGGCAATATCTTATTCCAAGTGTCTTTATGAGTGTAAATATAAAATAAAACCTTATCTTTAAAGGATATTTTTTATGTACCATATTTGATATTCTTGGTTGTTTTATTAAAAATGCTTAGTAGTAAAATATACTTTGTAGTTAGTTTTTTAACTCTTCTTTTTATAACTTCATTATATCTTTAAGAATTGTATATATTTAATGTTTAATCATCATAAAATTCTAAATTATTTTATATATATATAAGAGACAATATAAACTTATAAAAGATATTATTTCAAACTTTAAAATGTAGAAAGACTAATGGATGAATTTAAATAATATTTAACCTTAAATATATAATGTTTTAAGAATGAATAATGCATTCAAAATAAAGATTAATAACAAACAAATATTTTCAGCAATATTTGATAAAATTGGCTTGCATAAATAAGACAATGCAAAAATATATTTTAAAAATAAAAATTTCATCTAAGTTCAACAATATTTGTTATAATAACTGGGAATTTAACCCAATCACATGCTACTCACATAAACTCTTTAAATACTAAATATTTTCAACATTTTATGGGATTATCTTGTACAACTGAAGAACTTAGCCAGATACAAAACAATGTCATCTAAAAACTGAAAATATTTTCTCAGTTTTTAAAATTCTAAATTACATATATAAACAAGACTATTGTTAATATAAACTTATAAAAGCTATTATTTCAAACTCTAAAATGTAGAAAGACTAATGGATGAATTTAAATAATATTTAACCCTAAATATATAATGTTTTAAGAATGAATAATGCATTCAAAATAAATATTAATAACAAATCTAAAATGTAGAAAGACTAATGGATGAATTTAAATAATATTTAACCCTAAATATATAATATTTTGAGAAAGAATCATGAGTTTAAAATAAAGGTTAATAACAAACAAATATTTTTAGCAAGATTTGATGAAATTCATATGCATAAATAAGACTAATCAATAAAATTTGCAAAAATATATTCTAAAAATAAAAAATTCATTAAGTTCAACAATATTGGTTATAATAATTAGGAATTTAATCTATATCACATGCTACTCATAAAGACTCTTAAAAATACCAAATATTTTCAATAGCTAATGAGATTATTTTGTACAACCTAATAATTCAGCCACATACAAAACAATGTCATCTATATAGTTATAATTGCACTGTTTTTAACATGAACTAATAAAAGTTATTATTTCAAACTCTAAAATGTAGAAAGACTAATGGATGAATTTAAATAATATTTAACCCTAGAACTATAATGTTTTAAAAATGAAGGTGTCGAGTTTGTGTGTTCATGTTTGCCCTCAATGGTCATCTCCTTTTTACTCTCCAAGGATAAAATATTTTTGGAACTTTTGTTTGTTGCATCTTTTATGGCGGGTGTGAAAGGAGAAAAATATTCCAATTTTTAAAACTTCCAAAGAGATCCTACCTTTGTTTGTGCCAAAGCCTTGGCTTCCACCCTAGAGAATGTGTCCTCTCTGGATTTAGAGGAGGGCAAATTTGAGGAGACTTGGCTTTCAACAGAGCAATAGGTTTGATGGTCTTCCTAGTCCCAAACCTCAGACCCTTGTGAGGTGGGAACCTCCTTCTCCATGTTGGGTTAAACCAAACTTTGATGGAGCTTCAAAGGGTAATCCTGGTAATGCTGGTGCTCGTGGGGTGCTTAGAGATGATAGAGGTGGGATTCTGTTGGCATATGTTGAATTCTTAGATATCCAAACTTGCCATGTTGCGGAGGCTAGAGCCCTTTACCAAGGTCTCTTACTTGTGGAGAAGATGGGGTACCAAAAAATTTGCATTGAAGGAGACTCAATATTTTAAACTTGGTCAAAAGTGATTCAGTCCCCGGTTGGAACATTGAGGTTATGATTATGGAATCTAGGCAGATTCTTCAAGCTAGAGAGGATAGGGAGATAAAGCATATCTTTAGAGAAGGAAACTACCACACTGACTTTATGGCAAACCTAGGTATAAGTCTCAATGGTATGTCTATTTGGAGAGACAATTTTCCTGAAGGTCTTCTTCAATTGGATTTAGTGATGCATGCTTCTTGATGCTCTGTAAGCTTTTACTGTTTATGAAGAAAGGTTTTGTGCACAGCCAGGTGGGAGTGTTGGTTGGTTGGGGGGCTCACTAGTATTGTTCTAATTTTATTTTTTGTATCAAGTTGTAGTTGGTTCACTTGGTGATGGGTGGCCAATTGTAGTTCTTTATAGTTGTTCTTGTCCCAGTATTGTTGGTCTTAGGCCAAGTTTTACAGGGCTTCTCATATTGTAAAAGGTTTGGAGACCCTTTCAAAACCCTTTCTATATCTAATCAAAACAAAAAAAATACATTCAAAATAAAAATTAATAAAAAAACAAATATTTTCAACAACATGCATAAATAAGACAATCAATAAAATTAGGCTTTTTCTAAAAATAAAAAAGTTATATAGGTTCAACAATATTTGTTATAATAATTGGGAATTTAACCCATATCACATGCTACTTGTAGAGACTCTTAAAAATACCAAATATTTTTAACAGCTGATGAGATTATCTTTATCTTGTACAACTAAAGAACTCAACTAGATACAAAACAATGTCATCTAAAAACTAAAAATATTTTCTCCTCCATCCCTTTTTGGCAATAAGGAGTGCAAATACTCCCCAAAATCCAACTACAAAGCTTGTCATCCACTATATAGTTTGTGTAAATTCTAATTCAATATCAATATAGGAGAAACAAGTGATCAATATCAATTTAAACTAAAACTCAAATAAAATTTAAACCTAAAATGTACTAAAATTTTATTTGAGTTTTAGTTTAAATTGATTTCTTAGGTTTAAATTTAAACCTAAGATTCTAACAATGACCAACTTACCTATACTCACAATAACTAAGATTTGAAATGATTACAATATATCCGTAGTATCTCATTTAAATCAATGCTAATGAATGCATTGTTCTAGCTTGTAACTATAAATTCTACGAAAAAACATAGCCTAAGCTCGCATTCTTTGAGGAAATAAAAACTATTTCTTCACTCTTAGATGACAAACATAACTAATAAATTGCAACTAAATTCATGGACTTTTATTTATTTTCTCCCAACCCGCGCATCATGGACAAGGTCCTACACTGACCTGCATGCCATGGCCAAGTCCCCATGTGAGCCAGTGCGTTGTAGACAAGGCCCTGCACAGGCCTGCATGGGCCTATACGCACTCACATAGATTCTAGGGGTCTTTCTATGTATCTCATTAAGTATATATATTGCTAACTAGAGGTATATTAGGTGGTTTTGTCGATGGTGATTAATTTTTTTATAATTTCAAGGCAAAAAGGTCTACTATTATCACGGGTAATGTTGGTGGTTTAAACATAAAACAATCAAATTATTATAAAATTAGGGTGAGCTAACCTAAAAACAAAATTGCACCTAGAAATTTCGGGCTAATGGGCCTTGGTCAAGGGTCCCCATATTCGCTAATTCCAAGTTTCGAAAATCAAAATATTCATTAATTAACAATAATTCACCACTATGCATAACCCTGCACACAACCTACAATCCTAATTTCTTTTTTGTAGAACAAATTTATCATACAACATTTTGTTCTACCTTTCAATTGTATGCTCTTCCCATCGTTCAAGGTACTATCTTTGCCATTGTTCAATGTATGAGCTTTGCCACCGTACAATGTACAACCTTTGGCACCATTTAATGTATGACCTATCATATTGCACGATGTCTTCTCATATGTTGTCTTCTTGTACAACGCTTTCTCTCGTACAACAATATTCTCATATGTCGTCTTCTCATACAACCATCTTCTTGTACAACACCTCCACTCTCATACTGTCACCCTTGTCAAAAGATCACACTCCTTGTATGGTTGTAGTCATCGTACAATAACATTCTTCATTTGGTGGCCTATTTATGCAATGGTTTATTGGTATGGTAGCTCTCATAGTCTTGTATGGCTACTCCTCGACATCTCTAAATGAAAATGTGATGAGCCTCCTTGCTGGGATAAAATGGTGTCAACCCTTAACTTGTATGATTATTGGTTCTATTCGAAAGAATTCAATAGCCCTGCCTTGAGTCACCTTTTCAATTGAATGGATCTTGTGCCAAACAAAAATGTACTTTGAAGTTCAACTTCTATGGTCTTCAAATCTCAATGAGAATAGTTTCTTATTCCAATTGGTGGTTTTATAAGGAACTGCTCTATGCCTACAACTTCCACAAACTAGAGCCTACTCTAGCTCTCTTATGCACCTGCTACCTCCATGATGGCCAGATAATTGAATGGCCCTTCTCTTGGACTTCCTTCCCTATATCTTGCACACAACATAATGGAACATACGTGGTTGTACAAAGGAGCTCAAACATTCATCAAAGGAATATCATGGGTTAAAATAGCATAAATTTATTTTATTGTAGAGTAACTTGTACAATTACAATCATAAGTATTCCCCAAGACTCTTATATTTCCCTTGATCATTCTATATCTCTCTTCAACCGCTCTCTTTTATTTCTCTCTCATAGACCTCTAAAGCCTCTCAAGTATTTCCGTGCTTTCCCTGTCCAACTCTTTCTATTTTGCTTCCCTTTTCTTTTCTTTCTCTACTTTTACTTTTCACCTTCCTCTTCTTTTCCCATATGAATCATCTCACCTTTTGCTCCCTACTTCCTATGCATGGTGTTCCTTCTTCTCTTCTCAGATGTCATGTCTCTTATTCTAAACAATAAAATTTTGGGATGCGGGTGACAGTTACCCTTCTAGTAACCGTTTGGATGCTCCCACATCATGCTCACCTAGTAAGAAAACATGTTCCACGAGCTCCAAATCATGAACATGAATTGTTTTTTCAAGCTATTACCATTCTAGCTTGGTTGTCTTCACAAGGTTAACTTCGTTGTCTTATCTTAGCCTTCCTCTGAGGATCAAACCTCTTATAGTATTCATTCAACATTCTCTTCACCTTGTCCTATTGCATCACATCCATCCAACCACAATCAACATGCACTTTGTTGATGACTTCCCAACAATTTCTTTTGGAGTGATCATGTCCTCCACAACTCTCACAAGGATGTAGGTTCCAACACCTAGTTGTATTGTGTTCATATCTTCCACATTGACTGCAACATCCCATCTTAGGAACTTCATCCTTGGTACTAATTTGTCTTCTCAAAAATTTGGTCTCATTACTTCTTGCTTGACCAGTATAACCAAGGCCTTCGTTCTTTGGCCTTACTTTTGGCATTATGGGTATTTTCACACCTTGTTCATATCTTCGCAATCTCTTACCATGTATACCATTATTCTCATCAACTTGGAGCCAATACCTATGTTGCGCCTTTCAAAGCACCCAAACTCTTTGCCACCACTCAGATCTTTGTCATCGCTATCACAATGTCTTTCACCACAATTTGAAGTACCATTGTCACTATCAACTCTAACAATATGACCTTCATCATAGCCATCAATTCCTTTGAGGTTCATCTTCCTCTACTGGCTCTTTACCACTTATTTTCTCTTTCTAGCCATCAATTCATAGCAAATACTCTCTCCATCTGCTTGTGCAATTTGGTTGTGAGTTGGCTATAAGCTTCCCTTCCACGCATGTTAATCTATTGTGCTTGAGGACACTCGAATGGCCTATGTCCTTTCAAGCACGTATAACATTTGCCAACAAAACCACATCCTCTTCCTCTACCAAATCCACCTTGTCCTCTTGATGATTCAACCTTTTCTCTCGTTATATTTTGAGGATATATGTAGTGGGAGAGATCTAACACAAGTCCTAATAAGATACAGTAAATATGAGAGAAAGTGATTTTGCAATATGATTGAAATATACTATAAATAGAAAGTGATGAAAATACAATGCAGTATGGAGGTAATGGTCACTCCATTAATATAAGCTAAAGAACTACATTGTACTCCATACAAGAGTTCTACTACTATCTACTACTCTCTACTACAATGCACTTGATATTTGATATGTCTCTATGAGGCCCTTTATATAGGAAGATAGATTCCTTGGCCAACACTCTACCTAGTTGTACAAGGGGACACCTTGCACATTACAACTTGCACATTGATACTTGTGCATTTATTACATTGCTTGAAGTAACTAGCTAACTTCCCCCTAAAGTAATCTCCTACTCTAACTATGTACCAAAGGTGGTACATTTACATTACCCAAATGATGTAATATGCTCTAACTCTAACACCCCCATGTATTACATTATTTGGGTATTGAAGATTTCAATCTTCAATATGGATCTTCTTCTATTGGGTACTGGAACTTGTATCCTTCTTCATTGCTTACTGTAATTTGATCAAGCAAGTAGTGAGTGTCTTCATATGATGCAAAGAGAGTTGTAGTTGAGGGTTCTTCAGTCTTTTGAAGATGTCTGTCTGGTTCAATATTTATGGTTTCTTTGTTATTCAAGTCTTCTTTGCTATGATCTCTTTTAGCATGTCTTTTCTTCCTTTTCCTTCTTCTTCTGCGATTCTGCATTGATACTAGTGGAATTTTTGCTTCATGAGGAGTTAGTATATCATCACAATAATATTGATTTGTATTGATAGCTTAGCTTGCTTCATGTGTTGAGTGAGTACAAATACAATCAATGATAGATAAATCATCAAACATTCCTCATATGTGAATATAACTATCTTTTGTGAATTCCACCATGCCTTGAAGAGGTTTTCATGAAGATAACCAATTAATGTTTCAAATCTACCCTCTTTTGCTTATTTAAGAAATAAGGAGAATCTCTCTTTATCATAAGTTGATAGATTCTCATATCCTTCAAGGGTATCTATCAAGTTCTGAGAATACAATTCCATTTCATGAAATAATTATTTATTAATAAAGGCATTTCTTATTATTTCATCCATATTCCTTTTGAGATAGTGTTTCTTGCTATTCCTTAGGGTTATAGAACCTTTGTAGTAGTCTACCTTATAACTCCCTAGTTTAGAGTATATGAGCTTGATTTGATAAAACCTTTTGTAGAACTTAGGTTTTGTAGGCTTCCTTATGTCTCCCTAGTTAAGAGATAAAATTCTTGTAGAATTTAAGTTTTGTAGAGACCTTATGATTCCCAAATGGATTGAGTACTTGATAAACTTTGATGAATGCTTTTATTATCAAGTTTTGTAGAATGCCTTATGTCTCCCTAGTGATTTTGGATATGTTGTATGATTGATAAAGTGCTTTTTGTGAATAGTAGTTCAATTTTAGGTTGATTTTGTAAAGTTTTGTAAATACCAAAATCAACTTTTATTACTCCTTATTTCTCCTATTGAACTAAGCACTTTCTAATTTGATGAGGTTCTAATGGTTGGATTCCTTTTGTCCCTTTAATGTAATTTTGAGACAAGTATACCAATTAATTTCCAACTCTTGATATTCCTTAATGAACCTTCCTTTATAGCTTTTGATATTTGATATTTAATGTTTCTAAATTCCAATATCCTACTTTGGTGTAGTATTCCTTATAACTCCCTAATTTGGAATATTAGAAAACAATAATATTTGCAATAATGGAATTTTAATTTTCTAGGTAGAAATCCTTATTTCTCCTATGTTTAATTTGCAAATATTAAGCTATAATTCTCCTTTAATTTTTTCTTTCAAATATGGTTGATTTCCCTATAGTTTTCAACCTTATATTATACCCTTATTACTCCTATTAATGAAAGCAAATTAGAATAAGGTAAATTCTTACCTTTATAATGCTCCAAACCTCTACATATTTGCTGATTTTTAGACGTAGATGACAACAACCTTTAGAGCTCCTTTTGACTGTTATTTCCAATGTATGGGCATAGATGAGATCGATAGGCTTTAATGCTTATCTTGAACTCGGATGATGGCTGAATTTTGATTCCCTTTGACTGCAATATTTGGATAGTGGATGCCTCATGTCTGACCATTATTGACCAAGAGCTTTAAATGCTCTCTTTTCTATTGCTACGAATGCTAATGTTGCTCTTAATTCTGCTATGAACTCGGCTATGAATGTTGCTATGAATTTGGCTATGAATGTTGCTATTGAATTCTGCTACCTCCTTGGTCTTTGGTACCTCAAATAAGAATTGAGTCTTGTAGTGGGTGACAAGTGTCACATTCATTTCTCTTTAACGCCTAGGAGAGTTGATGCTTGGACTCTTCTACAGAATGAGTGTTACAGTCTTGTATGAATGCTCATATTCCTCCTCCTATGTAACGACTTCTTGGACCTTCCTTCAAGCGTGCAAAGGGTGAGCGCTCATGTGGGAGACATTAGGGTTTCCTTCAATGTGACAAGTGTCACCTTCCCTCTTTGCATGAACCTTTTCTTCTCAATGTCTTTCAACGTATACTTTGCAAGGTTCTTTTATCAATGTATTATGGCCAACTTCTCCTTTGTTGTATGCTTTCGATGGCGCTTGGTTCGAACTATTTCCAGTTGTAGTAGTGAGCAACGCTTCGGTGGCTATGAGCTAGGATTGTGAGCAACTCCTTTGGTAGCTATGGGTAGTGCTTTGGTGGAGTTTTGAGATACTCCAATGATGCCCTTGAGTGCTCCTTGTGGACGTACATCTAGTTGGTATAGCCTTTCTTCTTGTGCTTTGTTTTTCCTCCTTTCAACCTACAATGTATTTGCCTTTGTAGATAATATTTCTCCTCCCTTGTGTTATGTTGTATTTTCTTGCAAGTACCTTGATACGGCTATCCAAAACTATGGATGATATGAGCTCTTTGAGAGGCTCTTTTACCTTGCTTGGAGGATGCTTTTACATGACCGCTTTGAGCTGATTTCTCCTTGTGAAGAATGTGCCTTTGTGGCACTTAAACCCTATCCTTCTTCCTACGTAGGACATATTGGTATGGTGCAATATAATGTAAATAAACTTGTAAATATAATACCTTCTTTTGCACCTCCTTTTGCACTCTATTCTTCTGGTTTTAATGGCAGCTTTCTTGTAGGCAAGGGTTGATTTGATGTTGTCTCCTTTGCTAGACAACTCTCTCCTTTGCTTGGTTACTTTGGTAATAAACCCAAGCTAATAATCACGTAGATAGAAGCTTTTGTAGAAGTAATTTCTGCACTAATTTTTTTATGTAAATAGCCTTTAGTGCACCTCGAATCTGAGACTCACCAAGTCTCGATTTGTAGCTTCTTTTACTATTTTTGATGATGGCTTTCTTCTCCACTCCTTGGAGGAATCTGATTTGATTTTGGTGGCTTCTTTGGGCCATGAAATGTTGTAGGTTCTATGCACCAAATAGTGTCTCTAGACACTTTGATAATATGTTGGTTTTGTGCCCTTGATCTTTAACAATCAACAAACACAAACTAACCCTTTTGAGAGTAACTAGTTAAAGATCAACTAGTATAGTGCTAATGGATTAATAATGCACTTTAATGGTAACAATAATCTCACCTTATTGCTCTGTAAATAAACTCTCAAAATAATTTCAAATGCACTTAATAATCTTCTACAACTTTTAAGAGTAATCTGTAATGAACCCTTAATGAATATTCTATAATTTTTCACTACAATCAATATTGTAGGATGTAGTCTTCTTGCTTTCTAGATAGATAATAGGTAGGTGATAATTTTCTTTCTTTCAAAAATATCCAACTCCTATTTAATGTGCAAATATATCTTAAAATGAACTCTCCTTTTTGCACTTTCTTGAAGACTATAATATAAGCCCTTTTCCTTTGCAACTCTAATCTAAATATGGTGCTTAATGGAATTTGATAATGAACCCTAATTTGAAGTTCAACTAATTGCACCCAAGTTGCTTACCTTTAATGGCTTCTGAAGTAGATGTAGATCTTGGTGTTTGATTCACCAAGTTGTTGCCTTGTAATGGATGAATTCATAACTTCTTGTTGGTTATCCTGAACAACTTCTTGCTTCACCAAATTGTGGTCTTGAACTTTCTATCTTGAGCCTAGGGTTTGGTGGCCTGATCCTTCTAGTGATATTCTATCTTCTATTGTAGATTCAGAGAACTCTTATCTCTGATATGTGCCTTCTTTCTATAAGAGGTAATCTCCAAATCTCTTGGATTTGGTAGGCTTCTTCTGTCTGAATCTTCCTTCAATCTCCTTGTTGAATTCTATCTTCAAATAGGTTCTTCTTCTTCTCAAGATTTTGAATGTCTTGAGGTCTTCACTGGATTCTTCTTCGGGATTTGGCACTCTTTGCCAAATTCTTCTTCTCTTGGGCTTGTTGTCGGATGGCGATAATTGTCCCAAGTCCTTCACTATCAGGAGCTTCTCCTTGGTAGTGGATTTCTCCAATGAGTTCTCCTAGGAACTCTTTTGATGATGCTTCTATGAGCTCTACAACAAGGCTCTCCAAGCCTTCTTTTTTTTCTCCTTGAGACCTCTCCAAGGTCTTCTATCTTGCAACTTCTCTGGTCTTCTAGCTGAGACCTTTTCTTCAACCTTCTGCTTCTGGAAGTGTTGGTGATGAGATCTTCTTCTCGGATCTCTGAAATCTACTGCTTCTGGATTCTGGAATGGGACCTTGTTGGTCCTTTTCTTCTGCAATTTGTAGGCTTTAATGGAGATCACCAATCTCCTATTTCATGGACTCTTCTCTAGAGTCTTCTTTTGGAACTCTTCTCTAGAGTCTTCTTCTAAATCAAGAATTCTCCTTCTGAATCAGGAATTCTTTTCTGAAGTCTTCTTCAAAATTAAGGCTTTTATGGCCTTTTCTGCTTCTACACTCTACAGGTATTGATCTTGAATGGAGATCACCAATCTCCTATCTCTTCCTTGACTCATCTTCTGGAGTCTCTTCTTCCTTGAGTCTTCTATAAGGCTATTGTTACCTTTTCTTTACTTCTGCAATCTATAGGATTTGTAGCTCTTGTATGTTGGAAATTTTGAGTAATTATGTTGTCATTGATGTCAAGTACTTGGCGAAAGGTAAAGTTCATAATGGTACAAGGAATTTGGAAAAAATAAATGGTTATAATATTTTATATTATAAGCCAAAGTGTTTGGTTTAAAAGTTGTGCTATGGGCTCAAGAAGTTAAGGATTTAAATTATTTAATATTTAAATTATTTAAATTAAAGATTTAAATAATTTAAATTTAAATATTTAAATATCCTAATTAAAAGTTTAGATTAAACTTTATAAAAATAATAATAAGCTTTTTTCAAAGCTTCAAGCTCCTACCCACCGACGTGTGAAGCATTTTGGAAATGCATATTTAAGAGGACCAAAAATTTCATTTATGCCAATGTCTAAGTCTAAGTGCAATCGATTCGATTTCGAAAGGAGCAGAGAAGAGTGCTAAGCATTTCATTCGATCGACAAAGGAAGGGAATAAGTCAAAGCAGTGGTGGAAGACTTTCCATGTGGGTGGCTAGCCCAACTGGTCATGAGGCTAGCGCTAGAGCGTTGGTGGAAGGAAGATCTTGTGTTCGAATCTCGTGGATGCTTTTTGCAGAGTAAGATAGTTGAAACACATTTTCGATGGAGAGAAGGTATAAGATAAAGTGTGGGCAAGATTCTTTCCAAGCGGGTGGCTAGCCTAGCTGGTCGCTAGGCTAGCGCTAAGGCGCTGGTAGGAAGAGAGTCACGGGTTCAAACCTCGCGATCACCATTTTGCTAGGTAGAGAGGATAGGTTGTTCGTGTGAGCACGTTTGCAAGCGGAGAAGGAGATAATTAATATTTTCAAGGTATGAGGACTTAATTTTTGTTATTATAAAATGTTAAAAGGTTATGTGGTATGGAGAAATAAGGAGTTGTAAAGTTTAGTTGGGTTATGATTTTTGAAGTCAAATATTGGAGTTATAAGGTGTAGAAAAGGAATATTATTTTGTAATATGCTTTTTAATATGTTGAATGTTAGGTTGAGGGTATTGGAGTAATAAGGTGTAAAAGGGTGATGTTATTGTTTACAACTTTTTGAAGGGAATTTGTTAAGAGAACTTGTGTGAGTTAATGCATGGTCCTTGAGAACAATAAAAGAGTTATTTTCAGAATTCTTTGAGCATCTTATTGAAGAAAATTAATAAGGATAAATTTGTGACATCTAACCATTGAGATTGTCAAAGAGATTGAGTGTGATTGAGACAGGTTTTTAAGGTCTACTCTTCATCAAACAAAAGGTATGGGCACATCTTCCTTGTGAGTGATTGTTGGATGTTGTGAATGCTAAGTTGGAGAGAAAAGGGTTGTTTGATAAGCATTGTTGAGTTTGATTGTTAAAGGTTTTTTGGAATAAAGGTTGATGATAGAAACCTTGTTTGATAAGCATTGTTGGAAATATTGAGTGAACCTTCATGTGCATGATTAGGGTTTGTGCAAGATCATGAGTATCATTGTTATGTGAAGTTGGAATATTTATGTGAGATTGTTTGATAAGCATTGTTGACTAAACTTTCATTGAGTGATTGGTTGAGTGGAGTAAGCTTTTGTGGAAGCTTACAATATAGATTTGAGGTAAGTCTTGGTGAAGACTTGTTGAGCAGATTGGACAAGTTCTAGTGAGGACTTGTGGACAGATTAGTGTGAGCTTTTGTGGAAGCTTACAATGCATATTTGAGACAAGTCTTTGAGAAGACTTGAGAGTAGATTTGATTGATTTGTTCAAACCTTGAGTTAAGGTTTGGGGCAGATCTAGCAGAGTTGATTTGTGATTGAGTCAAGCTTTGTGTTAAGGCTTGAGGATAGATTTGAGGATAGAGTTTGGTGCAGATTTGAGGATAGGTTTGTGCTAGACTAGAGATAGATATTGAGCAGATTTGTGCTAGATCAAAGGATTGTGTTTAGTGTATATTAGAGATAGAGATTGAGCAGATTTGTGCTAGACCAAAGGACTATGTTTAGTATAGATTTAAGATAGAGTAAGAGTAAACTTTGGAGGTGATAGAGTAGAGGATAATAGTCTCTAGTGGATAGAGATCCATTAGCTAGGGCAGAGAGGACAAAGGTCTTCAGTGGATAGAGATCCATAAGCTAGTGAGTGGAGGCAGTAGTCTTCTAGAGGATCACCAGCTAGAGCAGAGGAGAAGGAGTTCTCCTATGGATAGAGATCCATGAACTTGATTAGGGGATTGGTGTCTCCTTTGGATAGAGGTCCATAAACATTGTAATAGGGAAAGGATTCCCAAAAGAATTTATTTGAGAAAATTTTATAAGGAATATTTTCTCCATGGAGTAGCCCACATTGGGTGAACCACGTTAAATCATGTCTCTCATGTGTGTGATGCTTTGTGTGATGTTTACTACTTTAATATTGTTGATGTTATCATATGGATTGAAAAGGAAAAAAGTTTTATCTTATACTGTTCACCCCCCCTCTCAGTATAAGCACATGTTCTTCAATTGGTATCAGAGTGGGTTTCTCCATGAAAAGACTAACAACTTGGAGGAAGATCCATCAGAAACACACATGACTTTAGAGAGTGAAGAAGAGACCATGTTTGACATAAAAGAGGAATTCTTTGTTGCTCTCAGGAACCTTGAAAAGGTTAGAAATAAAAACTCAAGTTTGAAGGATCAAATTCAAGAAGATGAAGAAGCAAGGATAGAACTTCTACAGAATCTCACAGAACTCAAGATAAAGGTAGAAGAGGGAAAGAAAATTGAATAGGATATGATAGATCTATTAAGAGCAAGAGAAACAAAATGTGAAATATTGGAAGCAAAAATTGTTTATCTAAGGAATGAAGTTGAAAAGACCAAGGTACTACCAAATATAAATCTTGGGAAACAGAAAGAGGAGTCAAGTCTTCAAGAAGCAGAAACTTCAAACAAAGATAAGCAAGTGACGTATACTCTAGAAGGAAAAGACATCAGGAAGGAAGAAAGCAAAGAAGAACCATGGATGAGAGTTAATCACAAAAGGAGAAGCACTCAACCACAATCTCAAAGGCATCCAAACAGGTTACATAATTTCTTCCATGGCTATTGCTTTTCTTGTAACAAATATGGTCATAGAGTTGTACATTGCACTGGTTATGTGAAAAATAATGTCAATAGAAATTTCAACTCTTTTGCACCTCTTATGAATAATGATATCATATGTTACAAATGCAATAATTTTGGGCACAAGGCTAGATGGTGCAAAATGGTATTTCCTGAGTCTAGTAAAAAGAATACAACTTCAACAACTAGGAAAGAGAAAAAGGGGAATGAAAAGGCTAGATCAATGTTAGTTCAAACAACTCTTCATGCTCAGGATAAAGAAGAACAATGGTTTCTTGATAGTGGTTGCTCTAGACACATGACAGGAGACAAAGACAAATTTCTTGTACTCAAAGAAACTAATAGAGGATCAATAAGTTTTGGTGATAATGGATCAGCAAAAATTGGTGGAAGAGGAACTCTGAGTTTAGATAATGGGAAAACAAGAACAGAAAATGTACTATATGTCAAAGGGTTAAGACACAATATACTAAGTGTAAGCCAACTTTGTGATCAAGGTCATATGGTTACATTTCACCCAGATAGATGTGAGATAAGAAAGTCGAAAACTGGAAAAGTCATTGCAAATGCAAGTAGAACTCCAAACAACCTCTATATGCTTAGTGAGATTAAAGGGGAAAAGTGTTTTCTATCACAAGAAGATGAGAGTTGGTTGTGGCATAGAAGAATGGGTCATTTGAATTTTGACAATATAGTCAACATAAGCAATAAACAGGATGTCAAAGATTTACCCAAGCTAAAAAGGCCACAAAACACAATATGTGCACCTTGTCAACATGGAAAGCAAACTAGAACAAGTTTCAAATCAAAGGGATATATGTCATCAGAGCCATTAAAGCTAATACATACTGATCTATGTGGTCCTACCAGAACACAGAGTATTCAAGGTGAAAGTTACTTCATATTGTTCATAGATGATTACTCCATAATGACTTGGGTAGCTTTCCTAAAAGATAAGTCAGAAGCTTTTGATAAATTCAAGGCATTTAAAGAATGGGTCGAAAACAAAACCGACAAAAGGATTAAGTGTTTGAGATCTGATAGAGGAGGAGAGTTTACCTCAAATGAATTTGTAGATTTTTGTGAACAACATGGAATCAAGAGAGAATACTCAGTTGCAAGAACTCCTCAACAAAATGGAGTAGTTGAAAGGAAAAATAGGACTATTGAGAATATGGCTAGAGCTATGTTAAATGAGTCCAAGATTTCAGATGGATTTTGGAGGGAAGCAGTCAACACAATAGTATATATAATCACTAGGGCTCAAATGAGGGTAAACCATCACAAGACTCCATATGAGCTTTGGAAAAGAAGACCGGCCACTATAAAGCACTTCAAGGTTTTTGGAAGCAAGTGTTACATAAGATGGGAAGAGCAAAACTTGGGCAAGTTTGACCCAAGATGTGATGAGGGAATATTTCTTGGTTATTCTACTAAGAGTAAATCTTATAGATGCTACAACAAAAGGACACGCACTATTGTAGAAAGTATAAATGTAACAGTTGATGAGAAGATAGATTCAAGAGAACCAGTTCAGCAAATTGTGTATCAGGAAGATGGAAGTTGTCAAGAAGAGTTTCGTGAGGAATCATATGAAGAAGAGGAAGAAACACAAAGACTTCTTCCTAAAACTCCATCCAGGTATGTACAAAAACATCATCCAAAAGAGCTAATCATTGGGAATCCAAATGAGAGACAGACAAGGAGAAGGATAATAACACCATCTCAACAAGCAAATTTTTCCTTGTTATCTAAGATTGAGCCAAAATACTTCAATCAGGCAAGTGAAGATAAGTTCTGGATTAAGGCAATGGATGAGGAATTAGATCAGATAGAGAAAAGCAAGACTTGGGAACTTGTTCCATGACCAAAAGACAAAAATGTGATTGGCACTAAATGGGTATTCAGAAACAAGTTAAATGAAGATGGTCAGGTGGTCAAAAATAAAGCAAGATTAGTGTGCAAAGGTTATGCACATGTAGAGGGAATTGACTTTGATGAGACATTTGCTCCAGTTGCATGACTTGAAGCTATCAGAATGTTCTTAGCCTTTTCAAGCTTCAAAAACTTCAAAGTATATCAGATGGATGTTAAATCAGCATTTCTAAATGGTGTTCTAGAAGAAGAGGTTTATATTGAGCAGCCAGAGGGATTCATATTAATTGATAAACCAGACTATGTATGCAGATTGAAGAAGGCACTTTATGGTCTAAAGCAAGCTCCTAGAGCTTGGTATTCAAGATTGGATAAGTATCTACAGGAATAGGGTTTCAGGAAAGGAATAGTGGACAACAACTTATACATCAAAAATGAAGGGAATAATCTACTAATTGTGGTTGTTTATGTTGATGATATCATTTTTGGAGGAAACAATGATAAGATGTGTAAAGAATTTGCAAAGAGCATGCAGAATGAATTTGAGATGTCTATGCTTGGTGAGTTGTCCTTCTTTCTTGGACTTCAGATTTCACAATCAAAGAAAGGGGTGTTTCTTTCACAAACCAAGTATATAAAAGAGATGCTAAAGAAATTCAAGTTAGAAGATTGCAAACTAGTAAGTACTCCCATGGTTACAGGATGTAAGTTAAGTAAAGATGATGAATCTCCAGAGGTAAATCAGAAATTATACAGATCTATGATTGGCAACTTACTGTATGTCACAACTACAAGACCAGATATCATGCAGGTAGTGGGATTAGTGGTAAGGTTTCAAGCAACACCCAAGGAAACACATGTAGCAGCAGTAAAGAGGATTCTCAGGTATCTAAAAGGGACTATGGACTTTGGGCTCTGGTATCCCAAAAGTGATAGTTTCACTCTCACAACTTATACCGATGCAGATTGGGCTGGCAACATTGATGATAGAAAAAGCACAAGTGGAGGAGCATTCTTTCTAGGAGACTGTTTGGTCTCTTGGTTAAGTAAGAAATAGGCATCAATATCCTTATCTACAGTAGAGGTAGAGTATATTGCAATAGTTTCCAGTTGTACATAGGTATTATGGATGAAGCGAACTCTAGAGGATTTTAAGATAAAACATGATCATCCTATTCCCATACTGTGTGATAATACAAGTGCTATAAATATCTCAAAGAATCCAGTGATGCACTCTAGGACAAAGCACATTTTGATTAAGTATCATTTTTTGAGAGAGTAGGTGATGGATAAATAGGTCATGT
Source organism: Wollemia nobilis (assembly GCA_028583015.1). Taxonomy (NCBI): domain Eukaryota; kingdom Viridiplantae; phylum Streptophyta; class Pinopsida; order Araucariales; family Araucariaceae; genus Wollemia; species Wollemia nobilis. The sequence continues at coordinate 521,529 of JAQPPZ010011269.1, read as the reverse complement.
TGGAATATGTTACTACAAAGGAGCAGATTGCAGATATTTTCACTAAGCCACTTTCGAAAGAGACTTTTGAGTACCTACGAGAAAAGTTGGGAGTAGTTATACTCCCACCCCAGAATTAACCACCTCAAGAGGAGGTGGGGGAGGGGCTAAGCTAAGAGTCTCATTCTTAGCCCCAAGCCCCAAAGGTGACCCTTTGCCATTGATGACAAAGGGGGAGAGATTTGAGTTAGGAGGAAAGCATTCAGTCAGGAGGAGAAGCTTCTCAAGGGGAGCAGAACAAAAAAAGGTAAAGAAAATGGTAAAAGGAAAATGGGTTGCCATCAATGACAAAGGGGGAGATTGTTGGAAATTTTGAGTAATTATGTTGTCATTGATGTCAAGTACTTGGCGAAAGGCAAAGTTCATAATGGTACAAGGAATTTGGCAAAAATAAATGGTTATAATATTTTATATTATAAGCCAAAGTGTTTGGTTTAAAAGTTGTGCTATGGGCTCAAGAAGTTAAGGATTTAAATTATTTAATATTTAAATTATTTAAATTTAAATATTTAAATATCCTAACTAAAAGTTTAAGTTTAAACTTTATAAAAATAATAATAAGCTTTTTTCAAAGCTTCAAGCTCCTACCCATCGACGTGTGAAGCATTTTGGAAATGCATATTTAAGAGGACCAAAAATTTCATTTATGCCGATGTCTAAGTCTAAGTGCAATCGATTCGATTTCGGAAGGAGCAGAGAAGAGTGCTAAGCATTTCGTTCGATCGATGAAGGAAGGGAATAAGTCAAAGCGGTGGTGGAAGACTTTCCACGTGGGTGGCTAGCCCAACTAGTCGTGAGGCTAGCGCTAGAGCATTGGTGGAAGGAAGATTTCGTGTTTGAATCCCATGGATGCTTTTTGCAGAGTAAGACAAAGTGAAACATGTTTTTAGCGGAGAGAAGGTATAAGATAAAGTGTGGGCAAGATTCTTTCCAAGCGGGTGGCTAGCCCAGCTGGTCACTAGGCTAGCGCTAAGGTGCTGGCAGGAAGAGAGTCGTGGGTTCAAACCTCGTGATCACCGTTTTTCTAGGTAGAGAGGATAGGTTGTTCGTGTGAGCACGTTTGCAAGCGAAGAAGGAGATAATTAATATTTTCAAGGTATGAGGACTTAATTTTTGTTATTATAAAATGTTAAAAGGTTATGTGGTATGGAGAAATAAGGAGTTGTAAATTTTAGTTGGGTTATGATTTTTGAAGTCAAATATTGGAGTTATAAGGTGTAGAAAAGGAATATTATTTTGTAATATGCTTTTTAATATGTTGAATGTTAGGTTGAGGGTATTGGAGTAATAAGGTGTAAAGGGTGATGTTATTGTTTACAACCTTTTGAAGGGAATTTGTTAAGAGAACTTGTGTGAGTTAATGCATGGTCCTTGAGAACAATAAAAGAGTTATTTTCAGAATTCTTTGAGCATCTTATTGAAGAAAATTAATAAGGATAAATTTGTGACATCTAACCATTGAGATTGTCAAAGAGATTGAGTGTGATTGAGACAGGTTTTGAGGTCTACTCTTCATCAAGCAAAAAGGTATGGGCACATTCTTCTTTGGTTGAGGTGTTTGATTGATTGAGGTTTTCTGAAACAAGGTGGAGTGAAAAGGATTGTTTGATGAGCATTGTTGAGTGTGGTTTTGAGATATCCAATATTGATTGATGAGGGTTTTTCTAGAATAAAGGTTGATGATAGAAACCTTGTTTGATAAGCATTGTTGGAAATATTGAGTGAACCTTCATGTGCATGATTAGGGTTTGTGCAAGATCATGAGTATCATTGTTATGTGAACTTTGTTTGATAAGCATTGTTGACTAAGTTTTCCTTGAGTGTTTTGTTGAGTTGAGTAAGCTCTTGTGGAAGCTTACAATATAGATTTGAGGCAAGTCTTGGTGAGGACTTGTTGAGCAGATTTGAGACAAGTCTTGGTGAGGACTTGTGGATAGATTAGTGTGAGCTTTTGTGGAAGCTTACAATGCATATTTGAGACAAGTATTTGAGAAGACTTGAGAGCATAGGTTATTGATTGATTTGTTCAAACCTTGAGTTAAGGTTTGGGGCAGATCTAGCAGAGTTGATTTGTGATTGAGTCAAGCTTTGTGTTAAGGCTTGAGGATAGATTTGAGGACAGAGTTTGGTGCAGATTTGAGGATAGGTTTGTGCCAGACCAGAGATAGAGATTGAGCATATTTGTGCTAGACCGAAGGACTATGTTTAGTACAGATCAAAGATAGAGTTTGAGAAGATTTGTGCTAGACCGAAGGACTTTGTTTAGTACAAATTTGAGACCTAGAGAGAGTAAGAGCAAGCTTTGGAGGTGACAGAGTAGAGAACAATAGCCTCTAGTGGATAGAGATCCATTAGCCAAGGTAGATAGGATAGAGGTCTTCAGTGGAGAGAGATCCATAAGCCAGTGCAGTGGAGGTAGTAGTCTTCTAGAGGATCACTAGCCAGAGCAGAGGAGAAGGAGTTCTCCTGTGGATAGAGATCCACGAACTTGATTAGGGGATTGGTGTCTCCTTTGGACAGAGGTCCATAAACATTGTAATAGGGAAAGGATTCCCAAGAGAATTTATTTGAGAAAAGTTTATAAGGAATATTTTCTCCGTGGAGTAGCCCACATTGGGTGAACCACGTTAAATCATGTCTCTCATGTGTGTGATGCTTTGTGTGATGTTTACTACTTTAATATTGTTGATGTTATCATATGGATTGAAAAGCAAAAAGTTTTATCTTATACTGTTCACCCCCCCTCAAGTATAAGCACATGTTCTTCAATTGGTATCAGAGCAGGTTTCTCCGTGAAAAGACTAACAGCTTGGAGGAGGACCCATCAGAAATACACATTACTTCAAAGAGTGAAGAAGAGACCATGTTTGATATAAAAGAGGAATTCTTTGCTGCTTTGAGGAACCTTGAAAAATTTAGAGATAAAAACTCAAATTTTTAAGAAGATGAAGAAGCAAGGATATAACTTCTACAGAGTCTCACAGAACTCAAGATAAAGGTAGAAGAGGGAAAGAAAAATGAATAAGATATGACAGATCTATTAAGAGCAAGAGAAACAAAATGTGAAAGATTGGAAGCAGAAATTTTTTATCTAAGGAATGAAGTTCAAAAGACCAAGGTACTACCAGATATAAAGCTTGGGAAACAGAAAGAGGAATCAAGTCTTCAAGAAGCAGAAACTTCAAACAAAAATAAGCAAGTGACGTATACTCCAAAATGAAAAGACATCAGGAAGGAAGAAAACAAAGAAAAATCATGGACAAGAGTTAATCACAAAAGGAGAAGCACTCAACCGCAATCTCAAAGGCATCCAATAATTTCTTACATGGCTATTGCTTTTCTTGTAACACATATGGTCATAGAGTTGTACATTGCACTAGTTATATGAAAAATGATGTCAATAGAAATTTCAACTCTTTTGTACCTCTTATGAATAATGATATCATATGTTACAAATGCAATAATTTTGCGATGGTGCAAAATGGTACTTCTTGAGTCTAGTAAAAATAATACAACTTCAACAACTAGGAAAGAGAAAAAGGGGAATAAAAATGCTAGATCAATGTTAGTTCAAACAACTCTTCATGCTCAAGATAAAGAAGAACAATGGTATCTTGATAGTGGTTGTTCTAGACACATGACAGGAGACAAAGACAAATTTCTAAGTGTAAGCCAACTTTGTGATCAAGATCATATGGTTACATTTCACCCAGATAGATGTGAGATAAGAAAGTCGAAAACTGGAAAAGTCATTGCAAATGCAAGTAGAACTCCAAACAACCTATATATGCTTAGTGAGATCAAAGGGAAAAAGTGTTTTCTATCACAAGAAGATGAGAGTTGATTGTGGTATAGAAGAATGGGTCATTTGAATTTTGACAATATAGTCAACATAAGCAATAAACAGGTTGTCAGAGATTTACCCAAGCTAAAAAGGCCATAAAATACAATATGTGCACCTTATCAACATGGAAAGCAAACTAGAACAAGTTTTAAATCAAAGGGATATATGTCATCAGAGCCACTAAAGCTAATACATATTGATCTATGAGGTCCTACCAGAACACAAAGTATTCAAGGTGAAAGTTACTTCATATTGTTCATAGATGATTACTCCATAATGACTTGGGTAGCTTTCCTAAAAGATAAGTCAGAAGCCTTTGATAAGTTCAAGGCATTTAAAGAATGGGTTGAAAAAAAACGAAATCGGCAAAAGGATTAAGTGTTTGAGATCTGACATAAGAGGAGAGTTTACCTCAAATAAATTTGTAGATTTTTGTGAACACCATGGAATCAAGAGAGAATACTCAGCTACAAGAACTCCTCAACAAAATGGAGTAGTTGAAAGGAAGAATAAGACTATTGATAATATGGCTACAGCTATGTTAAATGAGTCCAAGCTTTAAGAAGGATTTTTGAGGGAAGCAGTCAACACAATAGTATAAATAATCACTAGGGATCAAAGGAGGATAAACCATCACAAGACTCCATATGAGCTTTGGAAAGGAAAACCGGCCACCGTAAAGCACTTCAAGATTTTTGGAAGCAAGTGTTACATAAATACAGGAAGACCAAAACTTGGGTAATTTCGATCCAATATGTGATGAGGGAATCTTTCTTGGTTATTCTACTAAGAGTAAAGATTATAGATGCTACAACAAAAGGACATGCACTATCGTAGAAAGTATCAATGTAACAGTTGATGAGAAGATAGATTCAAGAGAAACAGTTCAGCAAATTGTGTATCAAAAAGATGGAAGTTGTCAAGAAGAGTTTTGTGAGGAATCATATGAAGAAGAGGAAGAAACACAAAGACTTCTTCCTAAAACTCCATCCAGATATGTACAGAAACATCATCCAAAAGAGCTAATCATTGGGAATCCATATGAGAGACAGACAAGGAGAAGGATAATAGCACCATCTCAACAAGTAAATTTTTCCTTGTTATCTAAGATTGAGCCAAAATATTTTGATCAGGCAAGTGAAGATAAGTTATGGATTAAGGTAATGGATGGGGAATTAGATCAGATAGAGAAAAACAATACTTGGCAACTTGTTCAAAGATCAAAATACAAAAATGTGATCGACACTAAATGGGTATTCATAAACAATTTAAATGAATATGGTCAGGTGGTTAGAAATAAAGCAAGATTAGTGTGCAAAGGTTATGCACGAGTAGAGGGAATTTACTTTGATGAAACATTTGCTCCAGTTGCACGACTTGAAGCTATCATAATGTTCTTAGCCTTTTCTAGCTTCAAAAACTTCAAAGTATATCATATGGATGTTAAATCAGCATTTCTAAATGGTGTTCTAGAAGAAGTTTATATTGAGCAACCAGAGGGATTCATACTAACAGATAAACCAGACTATGTATGCAGATTGAAAAAGGTACTATATGGTCTAAAACAGGATCCTAGAGCATGGTACTCAATATTGGATAAGTATCTTCAAGAACAGGGATTCAGGAAAGGAATAGTGGACAACTTATACATCAAAAATGGAGCGAATAAACTACTAATTGTGGTTGTTTATGTGGATGACATCATTTTTTGGGGAAACAATGATAAGATGAGTAAAGAATTTGCAAAAAGCATGCAGAATGAATTTGAGATGTCTATGCTTGGTGAGTTGTCCTTCTTTCTTGGACTTCAAATTTCACAATCAAAGAAAGGGGTGTTTCTTTCACAAACCAAGTATATAAAAGAGATGCTAAATAAATTCAAGTTAGAAGATTGCAATCCAGTAAGTACTCCCATGGTTACAACATATAAGTTAAGTAAAGATGATGAATCTCCAGCGGCAAATTAGAAATTATATAGATCTATGATTGGCAGCTTACTGTATGTCACAGCTACAATACCAGATATCATGCAGGAAGTGGGATTAGTAGCAAGTTTTCAGGCAGCACCCAAGGAAACACATGTAGCAACAATTAAGAGGATTCTCAGGTATCTAAAAGGGACTATGGACTTTGGGCTCTGGTATCCCAAAAGTGACAGTTTCACTCTCACAACTTATACCTATACAGATTGGGTTGGCAGCATTGATGACAGAAAAAGCACAAGTGGAGGAGCATTCTTTCTAGGAGACTGTCTGGTCTCTTGGTTAAGTAAGAAACATACATCAGCATCCTTATTTAAAGCAAAGGAAAAGTACATTGTAGCAGTTTCTAGTTGTACACAGGTATTATGGATGAAGCGAGCTCTAGAGGATTTTAAGATAAAATACAATCATCCTATTCCTATACTATGTGATAATACAGTGCTATAAATATCTCAAAGAATCCAATGATGCATTTCAGGACAAAGGACATTCCGATTAAGTATCATTTTTTGAGAGAGCAGGTGACAGATAAACAGGCCAGGTTGGAATATGTTACTACAAAGGAGCAAATTGTAGATATTTTCACTAAGTCACTTTCGAAAGAGACTTTTGAGTACCTGCGAGAAAAGTTGGGAATAGTTATACTCCCACCCCAAAATTAACCACCTCAATAGGAGGTGGGGTGGGGGCTAAGCTAAGAGTCTCATTCTTAGCCCCGAGCCCCAAAGGTGACCCTTTGCCATTGATGACAAAGGGGGAGAGATTTGAGTAAGGGGTAGAGATTTGAGTTAAGAGGAAAGCATTCAGTCAGGGGGAGCAGTTTCTCAGGGGGAGCAGAACAAAAAAAATATAAAGAAAATGGTAAAAGGAAAATGGGTTGCCATCAATGACAAAGGGGGATATTGTTGGAAATTTTGAGTAATTATGTTGTCATTGATGTCAAGTACTTGGCGAAAGGCAAAGTTCATAATGGTACAAGAAATTTGGCAAAAATAAATGGTTATAATATTTTATATTATAAGCCAAAGTGTTTGGTTTAAAAGTTGTGCTATGGGCTCAAGAAGTTAAGGATTTAAATTATTTAAATTAAATATTTAAATAATTTAAATTTAAATATTTAAATAGCCTAACTAAAAGTTTAAGTTTAAACTTTATAAAAATAATAATAAGCTTTTTCAAAGCTTCAAGCTCCTACCTGCCGACGTGTGAAACATTTTGGAAATGCATATTTAAGAGGACCAAAAAATTCCTTTAAGCCGAAGTCTAAGTTGAAGTGCAATCAATTCGATTTCGAAAGGAGCATAGAAAAGTGCTAAACGTTTCGTTCAATTGACGAAGGAAGGAAATAAGTAAAAGCGACGGTGGAAGACTTTCCATGAGGGTGGCTAAGCCCAACTGGTCGTAAGGCTAGTGCTAGAGTGTTGGTGGAAGGAAGATCTCGTGTTCAAATCTCGCGGATGTTTTTTTGCAGAGTAAGACAGTGAAATGTGTTTCCGACGGAGAGAAAGAATAAGATAAAGTGAGGGCAAGATTCTTTCCAAGTGGGTGGCGAGCCCATCTAGTCACTAGGCTAGCACTAAGGCGCTGGTACGAAGAGAGTCACGAGTTCAAACCTTGCAATCCCCGTTTTGCTAGGTAGAAAGGACAGGTTGTTCGTGTGAGCACGTTTGCAAGCGGAGAAGGAGATAATTAATTTTTCCAAGGTATGAGGACTTAATTTTTATTATAAAAAGTTAAAAGGTTATGTGGTATAGGAGAAATAAGGAATTGTAAGGTTTTGTTGGGTTATGATTTTTGAAGTCAAATATTGGAGTTATAAGGTGTAGAAAAGGAATATTATTTTGTAATATGTTGAATGTTAGGTTGAGGGTATTGGAGTAATAAGGTGTAAAAGGGTGATGTTATTGTTTACAACTTTTTGAAGGGAATTTGCTAAGAGAACTTGTGTGAGTTAATGCATGGTCATTGAGAAAAATAAAAGAGTTATTTTCATAATTCTTTGAGCATATTATTGAAGAAAATTAATAAGGATAAATTTGTGACATCTAACCATTGAGATTTTCAAAGATATTGAGTGTGATTGAGACAGGTTTTAAGGTCTATTCTTCATCAAACAAAAGCTATGGGCACATCTTCCTTGTGAGTGATTGTTGGATGTTGTGAATGCTAAGTTGGATAGAAGAGGATTATTTGATAAGCATTGTTGAGTTTGATTGTTAAAGGTTTTTCTGGAATAAAGGTTGATGATAGAAACCTTGTTTGATAAGCATTGTTGGAAATATTGAGTCAACCTTCATTTGCACGATTAGGGTTTGTGCACGATCATGAGTATCATTATTATGTGAAGTTGAGAATTATCTTGAAACTAGGGTTTGTGCAAGATCATGAGTATCATTGTTATGTGATATTGTTTGATAAGCATTGTTGACTAAACTTTCATTGAGTGATTGGTTGAGTGGAGTATCAAGGTCATATGGTTACATTTCACCCAGATAGATGTGAGATAAGAAAGTCAGAAACTAGAAAAGTCATTGCAAATGCAAGTAGAACTCCAAACAACCTCTATATGCTTAGTGAGATCAAAGGGGAAAAGAGTTTTCTATCACAAGAAGATGAGAGTTGGTTGTGCCATAGAAGAATGTGTCATTTGAATTTGGACAATATAGTCAACATAAGCAATAAACAGGTTGTCAAAGATTTACCCAAGCTAAAAAGGCCACAAAACACAATTTGTGCACCTTGTCAACATGGAAAGCAAACTAGAACAAGTTTTAAATCAAAGGGATATGTCATTAGATCCATTAAAGCTAATACATACTAATCTATGCGGTCTTACCAGACCACAGAGGATTCAAGCCTTGGGTAGCTTTCTTAAAAGATAAGTCAGAAGCCTTTGATAAGTTCAAGGCATTTAAAGAATGGGTCGAAAACAAAACCGACAAAAGGATTAAGTGTTTGAGATCTGATAGAGGAGGAGAGTTTACCTCAAATGAATTTGTAGATTTTGTGAACAACATGGAATCAAGAGAGAATACTTAGCTATAAGAACTCCTCAACAAAATGGAGTAGTTGAAAGGAAAAATAGGACTATTGAGAAAATGGCTAGAGCTATGTTAAATGAGTCCAAGCTTTTAGATAAATTTTAGAGGGAAGCAGTCAACACAGTAGTATATATAATCACTAGGTCTCAAATGAGGATAAACCATCACAAGACTCCATATGAGCTTTGGAAAGGAAGATCGGCCACTATAAAGCATTTCAAGGTTTTTGGAAGCAAGTGTTACATAAGACGGGAAGAGCAAAACTTGGGCAAGTTTGACCCAAGATGTGATGATGGAATCTTTCTTGGTTATTCTACTAAGAGTAAAGCTTATAGATGCTACAACAAAAGGACATGCACTGTTGTAGAAAGTATCAATGTAACAGTTGATGAGAAGATAGATTCAAGAGAAACAGTTCAGCAAATTGTGTATCAGGAAGATAGAAGTTGTCAAGAGTTTCGTGAGGAATCATATGAAGAAAAGGAAGAAACACAAAGACTTCTTCCTAAAAATCCATCCAGGTATGTACAGAAACATCATCCAAAAGAGCTAATCATTGGGAATCCATATGAGAGACAAGGAGAAGGATAATAGCACCATCTCAACAAGTAAATTTTTCCTTGTTATCTAAGATTGAGCCAAAATATTTCGATCAGGCAAGTGAAGATAAGTTCTGGATTAAGGCAATGGATGAGGAATTAGATCAGATAGAGAAAATCAAGACTTGGGAACTTGTTCCACGATCAAAAGACAAAAATGTGATCGACACTAAATGGATATTAGAAACAATTTAAATGAAGATGGTTAGGTGGTCAGAAATAAAGCAATATTAGTGTGCAGAGGTTATGCACATGTAGAGGGAATTGACTTTGATGAAACATTTGCTCTAGTTGCAAGACTTGAAGCTATCAGAATGTTCTTAGCCTTTTATAGCTTCAAAAACTTCAAAGTATATCAGATGGATGTTAAATCAACATTTCTAAATGGTGTTCTAGAAGAAGTTTATATTGAGAAGCTAGAGGGGTTCATACTAACAAATAAACCAGACTATGTATGGAGATTGAAAAAGGCACTATATGGTCTAAAACAATCTCCTAGAGGCTAGAGAATGGTACTCAATATTGGATAAGTATCTTCAGGAACAGGGATTTAGGAAAATAATAGCGGACATCAACTTATACATCAAAAATGAAGGGAATAATCTACTAATTGTGGTTGTTTATGTGGATGACATCATTTTTGGAGGAAACCGTGATAAGATGTGTAAAGAATTTGCAAAAAGCATGCAGATTGAATTTGAGATGTCTATGCTTGGTGAGTTGTCCTTCTTTCTTGGACTTCAGATTTCACAATCAAAGAAAGGGGTGTTTCTTTCACAAACCAAGTATATAAAAGAGATGCTAAAGAAATTCAAGTTAGAATATTGCAAGCCAGTAAGTACTCCCATGGTTACAAGATGTACGTTAAGTAAATATGATGAATCTCCAGAGGCAAATCAGAAATTATACAGATCTACGATTGGAAGCTTACTGTATGTCACATCTACAAGACCAGATATCATGCAAGCAGTGGGATTAGTTGTAAGGTTTCAGGTAGCACCCAAGGAAACACATATAGCAACAGTAAAGAGGATTCTCATGTATCTAAAAAAGACTATGGACTTTGGGCTCTGGTATCCCAAAAGTGATAGTTCCACTCTCACAGCTTATACCGATGCAGATTGGGCTGGCAGCATGGATGATAGAAAAAGCACAAGTGGAGGAGCATTCTTTCTAGGAGACTGTCTGGTCTCTTGGTTAAGTAAGAAACAGGCATCAGTATCCTTATTTAAAGTAGAGGCAGAGTACATTGCAGCAGTTGCCAATTGTACACAGGTATTATGGATGAAGCGAACTCTAGAGGATTTTAAGATAAAACACGATCTTCCTATTCCCATACTGTGTGATAATACAAGTGCTATAAATATCTCAAAGAATCTAGTGATGCATTCCAGGACAAAGCACATTCCAATTAAGTATCATTTTTGAGAGAGCAGGTGACAGATAAACAGGCCAGGTTGGAATATGTTACTACAAAGGAGCAGATTGCAGATATTTTCACGAAGCCACTTCCGAAAGAGACTTTTGAGTACCTACGAGAAAAGTTGGGAGTAGTTATACTCCCACCCTAGAATTAACCACCTCAAGAGGAGGTGGGGAGGGGCTAAGCTAAGAGCCTCATTCTTAGCCTCGAGCCCCAAAGGTGGCCCTTTGCCATTGGTGACAAAGGGGAGAGATTTGAGTAAGGGGAAGAGATTTGAGTTAGGAGGAAAGCATTCAGTCATGGGGAGCAGTTTCTCAGGGGGAGCAAAACAAAAAAAAAAAGATAAAGAAAATGGTAAAAGAAAAATGGGCTATCATCAATGACAAGGGGAGAGATTGTTGGAAATTTTGAGTAATTATGTTGTCATTGATGTCAAGTACTTGGCAAAAGGTAAAGTTCATAATGGTACAAGAAATTTGGCAAAAATAAATGGTTATAATATTTTATATTATAGGCCAAAGTGTTTGGTTTAAAAGTTGTGCTATAGGCTCAAGAAGTTAAGGATTTAAATTATTTAAATTAAATATTTGAATGATTTTAATTTTTATATTTAAATAGCCTAACTAAAATTTTAAGTTTAAACTTTATAAAAATAATAATAAGCTTTTTCAAATATTCAAGCTCCTACCCGCCAACGTGTGAAACATTTTGGAAATGCATTTTTAAGAGGACCAAAAATTTCCTTTAAGCCAAAGTCTAAGTTGAAGTGCAATCGATTCGATTTCGGAAGGAGCAGAGAAGAGTGCTAAGTGTTTCGTTCGATCAGCGAATGAAGGAAATAAGTAAAAGCGGCGGTGGAAGACTTTCCACAAGGGTGGCTAGCCCAACTGGTCGTGAGGATAGCGCTAAAGAGCTAGTGGAAGGAAGATATCGTGTTCGAATCCCGTGGATGCTTTTTGCAGAGTAAGACAAAGTGAAACGTGTTTTCGACGGAGAGAAGGTATAAGATAAAATGTGGGCAAGATTCTTTCCAAGTGGGTGGCTAGCCCAACTGGTCGCTAGGCTAGCGCTAATGCACTGGCAAGAAGAGAGCCACGGGTTCAAACCTCACAATCGCAAGACTTAATTTTTATTAAAAAAAGTTAAAAGGTTATGTGGTATAGGAGAAATAAGGAATTGTAAGGTTTTGTTGGGTTATGATTTTTGAAGTCAAATATTGGAGTTATAAGGTGTATAAAAGGAATATTATTTTGTAATATGCTTTTTAATATGTTGAATGTTAGGTTGAGGGTATTGGAGTTATAAGGTGTAAAAGGGTGATGTTATTTTTTACAACGTTTTGAAGGGAATTTGCCAAGAGAACTTGTGTGAGTTAATGCATGGTCATTGAGAAAAATAAAAGAGTTATTTTCATAATTCTTTAAGCATCTTATTGAATAAAATTAATAAGGATACATTTTTGACATAGAACCATTGAGATTGTCAAAGAGATTGAGTGTGATTGAGACAAGTTTTGAGGTCTACTCTTCATCAAACAAAAGGTATGGGCACATCTTCCTTATGAGTGATTGTTGGATGTTGTGAATGCTAAGTTGGAGAGAAAAGGGTTGTTTGATAAGAATTGTTGAGTTTGATTGTTAAAGGTTTTTCTGGGATAAAGGTTGATGATAGAAACCTTGTTTGATAAGCATTGTTGGAAATATTGAGTGAACCTTCATTTGCATGATTAGGGTTTGTGCAAGATCATGAGTATCATTGTTATGTGAAGTTGAGAACTATCTTGAAACTAGGGTTTGTGCAAGATCATGAGTATCATTGTTATGTGATATTGTTTGATAAGCATTGTTGACTAAACTTTCATTGAGTGATTGGTTGAGTGGAGTAAGCTTTTGTGGAAGCTTACAATACATATTTGAGGTAAGTCTTGGTGAAGACTTGTTGAGCAGATTGGATAAGTTCTAGAGAGAACTTTTGGACAGATTAGTTTGAGCTTTTGTGGAAGCTTCCCAGGCAGATTTGAGAAAAGTATTTGAGAAAACTTGAGAGCAGAGTTGATTGATTTGTTCAAACCTTGAGTTAATATTTGGGGCAGATCTAGCAGAGTTGATTTGTGATTGAGTCAAGCTTTGTGTTAAGGCTTGAGGATAGATTTGAGGACAGATTTTGGTGCATATTTGAGGACAAGTTTATGCCAGATCAGAGACAAAGATTGAGCAGATTTGTGCTAGACCGAAGGACTGTGTTTAGTGCAGATCAGAGGACAAAGATTGAGAAGATTTGTGCTAGACCAAAGGACATTTTTTAGTATAGATCTAAGACAAAGAACAGAGCAGAGTAAGAGCAGACTTTGGAGGTGATAGAGCAAAGGACAATAGTCTCTAGTGGATAGAGATCCATTAGCCAAGGTAGAAAGGACAGAGGTCTTCAGTGGAGAGAGATCCACAAGCCAGTGTAGTGGACGCAGTAGTCTTCTAGAGGATCACCAGCCAGAGAAGAGGAGAAGGACTTCTCCTATGGATAGAGTTCCACAAACTTGATTAGGAGATTGATGTCTCCTTTGGACAAAGGTCCATAAAAATTGTAATAGAGAAAGGATTCCCAAGAGAATTTATTTGAGAAAATTTTATAAGGAATATTTTCTCCGTGGAGTAGCCTACATTGGGTGAACCACGTTAAATCATGTCTCTCATGTGTGTGATGCTTTGTGTAATGTTTACTGCTTTGATATTGTTGATATTATCATATGGATTAAAAGGTAGAATGTTTTATCTTATATTGTTCACCGCCCCTCTCAGTATAAGCACATGTACTTGATTATAAGGGGACATTTTTTGTAAGGTCTATAATTTTCAGTCTTCTTCCTTGTTGCTGCAAGTGTTGGAATGATTCTAAGAAGATATTCTTCATAACTCTCTTGTAGGAAGCGTCCCAACATTTTTCTTGAATCTCCTTTTCCTACAACAAGTAGTTAGAAACTAGAACAGGAGAATTTATAATTCTAGATTAAGGCTTCTATGACCTTCTTCTTGATCAAGGCTTGGCCTTCCTTCTAGATCAAAACTTCTATGGCCTTTCTTCTGGATGAAGGCTTCTATGACTTTTTTGCAATGTGAAGTTTTCCAATCTAGTAATGGAGATCCAATCTCCAAACTTCACCAAGACTCTACTCCTGGAGTCTCTTCCGCAATGTCTGTTTTTCTGCAACAAAGAACTTTAGATAATGGTTAGCATAAAAAGATATCCTTATATAGTCTTCACTAATTCATTCATCAAACTAGTGGAATTATTGTTGAGTCCTAGTCTTCACGAGTTTTCCTGCAACTCTATGGAAAGACTCTAGCCATATGTAATCTCAAAATTTTTGTAACTAAGATTTATTTTAGTCCTTTCAATATTTCTTGTGACTCTCTCTAATCCTATTGACCTACTATGGCTCTTTCTATCAATTGATTCCTAATGGCAACTTTTGCATGCAGCAACACACAATGGAAGATCCAGTTTGTAAATATGTAGGCCCACGGTAGCAATGATGAATCTCCCTAATCCTATCTCGATTCACCGTGGCTCTGATACCACTGTTATCTTTTGAGGATATATGTATTGGGAGAGATCTAACACAAGTCCTAATAAGATACAAAAAATATGAGAGAAAGTGATTCTGCAATATGACTGAAATATACTATAAATATAAAGTGACAAAAATACAATGCAGTATGGAGGTAATGGTCACTCCATTAATATAAGCTAAAGAACTACATTGTACTTCATACAAGAGTTCTACTACTTTCTACTACAATTCACTTGATATTTGATGTCTCTATGAGGCCCTTTATATAGGAAGATAGATTACTTGACCAACACTCTACCTAGTTGTACAAGGGGACACTTTGCACATTACAACTTGCACATTGACACTTGTGCATATATTACATTGCTTGAAGTAACTAGCTAACTTCCCCCTAAAGTAATATCCTACTCTAACTATGTACCAAAGGTCGTACATTTACATCACCCAAATGATGTGATATGCTCTAACTCTAACATTCTCAGGTACTTTGGCTAAAATCACCTTGAGAAGTATTGTCTTCTCCTTCTTGCAAATTTTGCCCTCTACCATCATTTGATTGTTCTCTTCCTCAAGAGAATCGTCCTCTTCCTTTCACATTATTGTGTTGCCTACGCAATAACTTTTCCTCTACCTTGAGTATAAACGGATATGCCTCTTCAATGGTTCTGATTCAAAGCAAACCAATTTTGCCTTGTATAGACAATTTTAGTCCATTTATATATATTACCACATTCTCCTCAAACCAATTTCGTCTTGTATGGACAACCTTAGTCTATTTATATATATATATATATATTACCATCTTCTCCTCAACATCTTCAATATGACCAACCCTTATGGTCAATTTATATAATTCCTCTGTATACTCTTTCACTCCCAGCTCCTTTTGCTTAAGGTTTTCATGTCTTCTAAACAACCCTATTTGGTTATATGATGAGAGGAATTTGGCCTTCAATTTGGTAACAATTTCCCCCCATGTCTTAATCTTTTCTTTTCTTTTTATTTGTCTTTCAGTTTGAACATGGTCCCACCATAAGGACACATGGCCCTTCAATTCCATACAAGCAAATTTCACCTTTTTGGGGTCTTCTATCAACTCAAAATAAAAATATTTCTCCATCTCTGTGATCCAATCAATGAGTTTCTCAAAGTCTAAACTTTCATTATAGGATGGGGTTTCTAACTTTGGTTTCCTTCCCATGTTAGAAATTGCTTGGATTAATCTTTCTTATAATTCTCCTTCTTGTCTATCATTGTGAGCTTTTAATTGGTTTGATTCCTCTTCTTCATTGATACTTACATCTTCTACTTGAACACCCCTCTTTGAGCAATTTCAAATGTATTTAGTCAAATGATGATTCCTCTCATCATCTCTGCTATATCCATAGCTCGAGGGGCTCATGGTCTTCTTCTCCTCCATTGTGTCATCATTCCTTTGGCACATATCAATCCTCAAAGATCTTCTGGATCTAATACCAAAATCATGTAGTCACAACTTGCAATCCTAATTTCTTTCTTTGTACAACAGTTTATCATACAACAACCTGTTCTACCATCCAATTGTATGCTCTTACCATCGTTCAAGTTACTATCTTTTCCATTGTTCAATGTATGACCTTTTCCACCATGCAATGTATGACATTTGCCATTGTTCAATGTATGACCTTTGTCATCATTCAATGTCTTCTCGTACAAGGCCTTCTCGTATGACAATCTTGTTGCACATTGTCTTCTCATACGATGCTCTCCCATACGGTGCTTCCTCTCATACATCATCTTCTCATTCAACCGCTTTCTCATATGATCGTCTTCTCGTACAACATCTCCACTCTCATACGATTGCCCTTGTTGTACAATCACAGTCACTGTATGACAACATTCATCGTATGGTGGCCTATTTGTAATATGGTTTATTGGTATGACAACTCTCACAGTCTTGTATGGCTATCTCCTTGACACCCCTAAATGACGATAGAATATGCCTCCTTGTTGGGATAAAATGGTGTCAATCCTCATATCGTACGATTATTGGCTCCATTTAACAAAATTCGATGGCCTCACCTTGAGTCACCTTTCTAATTAAATGAACCTTGTGCCTAGTAGCAATGCACTTTGAAGTTCAACTTCTATCATCTTCAAATATCAACGAAAACGATTTCTTGTTCCAACTAGTGGTTTTCTAAGGCACTCCTCTGTGCCTACAACTTTCACATACTGGATCTTACTTTGTCTCTCATGTGTGCTTGCTACTTCCACATACATGATGGCCAGATTGTTGAATGTCCATTTTCTTGGACTTCCTTCCCTATATTCTACACACAAGTTAATGGCACATACATGATTGTCCAAAAGACCTCAAACATTCATCAAAGGAGTCTCACAAGTTAAAATAATATAATTTTATTTTATTGAAGAGTTGCTTGTACGGTTACAATGTTGAGTAATCCTCAAGGCTCTATCTTTCCCTCAATCATTATCTCTCTTCATTTAATCGCTATCTTTTATTTCTTTGTCACAGACCTCTAAAGCCTCTCAGGTTTTCATGTGCTTTCCCTATTCGACTCTTCTTTTCTTTTCCTCCTTTCTTTTTTCTTTTCACTATTCTCTTATTTTCCTATATTAGTCATCTCACCTTTCACTCCCTACTTCTCGTGCATGGTGTTCCTTCTCTTCCCAAGTGTGATGTCTCTTATTCCAAACAATAACAGTTTAGGTGGCAAGTGATGGTTAGCCTTTGCATAACCGTCTAGATGCTCCCACATCAATAATGCTCGTAGGCTTACATAGACACTTTCTTATAGGATACATCAGTCTTACCCATAGGTACTCTCTATCACTTTTGGCCTTGGCCTTATAAGATTAGATTACACATACTTCAAAATCCCCCATAATCTAAGTTGAGGATCTAATAAGAGAAGAAATTAGAGGTAACATCCCCCATTAATGGATACTCTAATGAGTCTTTGCTTTGTCATCACCTTTGTCTTTATCATCAAAAAGCTTGTGTCTAGATCTCAAGAATTTAGTTTCAATCTTCTTTGATCTTGTTATACAATTTTTGATGGACTGTCCTTCCCTTTTACAATATCCATGTGTAGTTGACTTCTTTGAAATGTTTGACTTGCTTTTGGGAAATGGAGCCTTAGATTCCACCGATTTAAATTCCTCTGGATAAGCCTATAAATGAGAAAGAGCTCCACAATTCTTCTTGGAAACTTCATAATGAACAAGAAGTTTGAAAAGTCCTTTAAGAGATATAGGTTGTGGATCCTTGCTAGTCACAGTATTCATGTAAAGAACTAAGCCAACTATATGAAAAGGTGGAGTAAGATTGGAAGTGTGGATTTTACATTCTCTTCATCACCCTTTACCTTACTTTCTTCCATAACTAGGTTATCCTTTAGGGATTTGAAGCAAGAAATATAGTCTTCAACATTACCAAAACCTAAAATTTTGAGGTTGAAGAGCTACGTCTCTATTCTGTTAAATTTGCTAGCACTTACTTTTCCATAGAGATACTTCAATGTTATCCATACCTAAATAGGATTAATCTTCTCTCTTATGTGTAAATGCACATCATATTCAACTAGCATAAACAAGAGACCAAGTGCTTCCAACTTGGCAAGTTCATGATGATTAAGACCTTTTGTTGCATCATTAAAAGTGAACCAAAGATTCTTACTTCTAAGTAATCCTACCATTTGAACTGACCAGGTGCTATAATTTCACCCATTGAGGTGAGTAACATATGTCAAAGGATCCATTTCACATAAAAGTCCACCCAAAACTATAACAGGTCAATAAACTATCACCATTTTGTAGAGCTCAAAAAATCATGAAATGTGAAAAAACAGGTTCCAAATGTTTTCATATGCAAAAATTATAACCACTGAAATATTGGGCAGATTAGTACTTGAAATTGGGGGAAAAAATAATAATGCCAAACCTTAGAGATAATATCATCAAATTAGAGACTGCCACTTGACGGATGCTACAACTACCAGTTGGCCAAAAAATATTGGTTATATTTTGCCACTGCATGCACATTGAGCTTCTAAATAGCAAATTGAAGCTTGGAACTTTGATTGACTTGATTAGTTGGGGATCTTCATCCTCATATTTGTATTATTTTTTTTGTAATTTGAGAGGTTTGCAATCGACAAGGCTCGAACCAGTGACCTCACCTAAGCAAATAGGCCAAAAACCAATGCCCACATGCACATTTTAAAAACATATGCTATCCTCCACCAAAAATGCCTTGTCTTGAGGGAGAGGCATTAAAAAAATGTAGCTAAGGCTCAAACCCTTGACCTATTGTCTCTTACTACGTGACCCAACCACTACACTAACCAATTAGATCTAGTTGGAAGATGAAGATCATGGTCTTTAATAAACAATTAGGCAACAAATATGCATACACCTATCTCTTCATGGCCCATGGACACGCATTTGCATGCTAGTTGTCTTCAAAAGGTGCTCTAAGGAATTTGAATGAAATCATCCCCACTTCAAAGCAAGGTTAATAACCATTTCACCACATGCACTATTGAAGTTAGGAAGGAAAAAAACAAAATAAAAAACAACCATCATATCTTCTGAAGATGATGTAAAAGTGGTTGTTTTTGGGTTTTGAACTAGAGACCTTTTGCATCCAAAACATAGTACTAACTATTGTGCCATAACATTATTTTATTTTTTATGAGTGCAACCATCATGTCGAAGATCAAGAAGGGTGCTTACACCAGCTCCTACATTAACCCTAGGCCACACCTTCGCAAAGACTACTCCCTTATCAAAAAATGTGATCTGAAGACTCAAACTCACAACATGTTGTCTACTAAAAAAGCTACATACCACCACCCTACACTCTCATATGCGAGGGTTAGTTAAAATCTGTTGGTAGATGAAGGTATAATTTTGATGAAATAGGTAAAAGATAAGCAAAAGGGAGTCAAACCTATGATATTGAGGTAAGCAAAGAATGTGCCTACCCTACCTTTGAGCACAATGGAGGTTTGCATGGGAATTCTTGAAGGTTCATGCGAAGAGGAGAAAGAAAGATGGGCAACACACATGCAAAGGATTTTTTGCCAACGGGAAAGAGTTTGGAGACCAAATTTAAATTTTAAAATTTCAAAAATTCAAAGCTACCTTGAGAGTTTCCTTAATCACTTTGAAGAAAATCATATTTTCTATTCCCAAGTAATGAAGCTCCATTTTTCACTCTAATACCATGTTGAAATTCTCAATACTTTCCAAAAACATTATGAAACATGCATTCACCATGATCATATCTAGAAAATATGCATGAGTAAATTAAAGATAGCATTGTTAAACACAAGAGAGAGAGAGAGAGAGAGAGCTAAAACAAATAAGGGGTGGGTGCTCGATAATATGTTCACATATGCCACATTTTTCAATGGATCGGTTATTGTGGATATTTATAGTGATACCAAATCCCTAATTAGATGTTAACCTCAAGCCAA
Source organism: Wollemia nobilis (assembly GCA_028583015.1). Lineage (NCBI taxonomy): Eukaryota > Viridiplantae > Streptophyta > Pinopsida > Araucariales > Araucariaceae > Wollemia > Wollemia nobilis. Next base: position 501,547 of record JAQPPZ010011269.1, on the reverse strand, counting down.
CATGACTTGAAGGTTAAATTACAATATAATAAATATATTACACCCTTTAATCAAGGTTATCCATAGAGGTGGATTAACCAATATCACTAAATTATGCCCAAAGGATTACAAAAGTAGTGCTCATTGGCTTACATGACTAACACTTGTAGGATTACATGAATAACATTTGTAGACTACATCAGTAGTACCAATAAGCACTCTCTAACACTTTTATCCTTGGCCTATTAAGATCAAATCACATATACTTCAACCTCAGTTGAGTTTTTCAAAAAATGATGTATATTAATTTCACATTTATGTGATGTATCTATATATCATTTCATTAAACTCTTTTCTAAGATATGTTATCATGTTAAAAGAAAGCTTATTGGAAAATGTATAATTTGGCAATGGATTCTTTAAGATGTGCCAGTTGTCTCACAAACTATTTTAAACTTTTTATATATTCACCATAGTATATCATTTACAAAATTAATTAAATAAATGCATTTGATAGTTGAAAAGAGATATAAACAACTCTTGGCCAATTTTCATTTTTTTAAAGAAGAGAAGAGAAAATAAGAGAATGTTTTCAATGTCCACGAGGCAAAAAGTACCCTATGGGATAAGAACTTTACAAAGGATTATAGTTACCAACCCCAAAAGTTGACCCAAATATTTTTCTTTCTACAATGTTGATATTTTGCTATTGATTTTGATGATTATTTCTCCTACTTTCTCTACTTTCTCCTCTTCAAACAATTCTTGCAATGATTCCACTACTAGAGTATCAACATAACTAGCTTAAATATCACTATATCTCTTGCATTCCAAATATAATGCTTGTCTATTTCAATAACCTCTAATTTACAAAAGGTACATATTCTCTTATCTCATTCCTATTTTGGTCTCTTCCATATTGTTATTTCACATTTAAGTTGGTATAAGTTGGTCCTTAGTTGGGCCATGAGCATATTTGCTCTCCAATTGATGTTTACCCCTATATAGATCTTTTGGTGGTAAATTATGTGTAGGATTAAATTCAACAAGATAATGCTCTATTTCTTTATAACTTATTTATCACATAGTTGCTCTCAATTTTCCCTCAACAAATGCCTTTATGTCTTCGTTATTATTTGGGATTCATCCAAGTTGATATTCTATGTGTTCATATATTTGTTGTTTCGCTTCATTCATATTTTATTTCTTTTGTTTAAATCTTCTTCTATTATAGCTTTAAGTCATTTGTTTATTTGTTTTAGATATCTTAGAATATGAACCATTGGATTTGCCTCTATAGGGAACGTACTTATTTTATCCAAAAGAATTGAATATGGAACTAACTCTTTTATTTTAAATCTATTTGCAATTAGACATTTCTAAATCCTATTTATTTATCTCCATTTTGAGTTTGGTGTGTTGCTAGCACACACTTCACACCCATACATCACTAGTAGCATTAGTAGCCCAAATAGTCTCTCAATATCATAATTTAGCCTCTTTGCTTTTATTATGTAATGTAAAGAGTGTTCTTCATCCTCCTAGTGCTCTCTTCATTCTACATGTTTCCTAAATGAGCTTATTATTGAAGTCTATCTCAAACTATTTGTACTTTGTTACTTCTTCTAAAAGACCCACTTTGAAAAAAAGTTTGACTGACTCTTTTACTTGTGTGCCTACCTCCTTGCAAAATTGTTGTAAGGACTTTAAATACCCTCTCAAACCCTATGTTGACCTTGCAGTCAAGATGAGATTATATGCATATTAAAAAAGCCTCACCACATATCTTCCCAAATGAGCACCATTCCCTCGATTCATATTTATCCAATCTTCTAGTTTGTCAATATAAAAACCAAATAAGGTAGGGGGTAATGGGCATCCTTATCTAACCCCTATGTCATTTTTAAAGCAATCTAAAAGGCCTACTTCCATACTGATTTTAGCTTGGACCTCCTCATAGTCTAAGAAATGTTTCTTTATACTTTTCTTGTATGCCTAAGTCTTCCATTTTACTCCATAGTTTACTTCTAAGCATTGTGTCAAAAGCTTTCTTAAAGTCCACAAAACAATAATAGGCTTCTTTTTCATTCCATATTTTCAATGATATGTCTCAAAGTGATGGTGTGTTCTATTGTCAAGTGTTTTAGCCTACAAATTGCTTGTCCTTTTATAATCTTTCCTTTTACTTATACCTACTTATTGATCTGCTCTCAACCATACTTCCAAACAACTTTGCAAAGAGGGGATTGACCATAATGGTTCAGTAATTTGAGGGATTGTCTATGTCTCCACTCTTGAAGAGAGGTATTGTTAGACTACTTGTTCAATCCCTTGGAAAACCATGTTGGATGATATTGTCAAATATCCCCTTGATGTGTGGCATTAGGTCCTTTGCTCCCTATTTTAAAAATTTCACATGTAGCTCATTCACATTACAAGCCTTACATGTTCCTAGCTTTTTAATACCCTCTTACATACCTTTAGGTAATTAAATTTTATATTGTGATGATTATAAAAGGGGCCTCTTCTTCTTACTTTCATTCATATAGTCATTTTGCATATTCTAACCATCGGATTGTGGTAATGTTATTTTTTATTTTTCTATTGAAGTTCCTTTTAGAATAGCTTTGGGTTATTCTTCCTAGATAAACTAGTTCTTATCATCTTGCACTCACATACTCCTCTTTTTTTGTTTTCACTATCCATTTGTACAAATTTTTGTTTTCCTATTTTTTAACTAGTTCTTTCAGAGTGCTCCTTGTTGCTTTACGCTCTTCATCATATTGTGTTTTCTAGAAAGTTATATTTTTCTTCTTCCTAACTTTTAGACCTTTTGCACTTTCTAAATACCCCTAGAATTTTATTTGTCAACTTGTAGTTATTGATTCCTTGCTATCATAATTTGTTCCTCCCTTCGCAAATATATTTTATTGCTTCCTTAAAATTAATGGTTTTTTTGGGTCCTGAGGACCTTTTCCCCTCTATGGTCAATTGTTGATTGGGATACATTTTTCTATTTTTTACTTGCTTTTCTTCCATAACAATTGTATACATACTACTAGGTTGTGATATGATTTAATTCTATTGGGGAGTCTTTAATTTACGCTTCTATTATCTTATCTATCAATCTTTCTAAGAAAATGAGATAGTCAACAACACTTACTCCATTATAATTTTTGCATGTATTCTTTCCAAAATTCCTCCACCTATTATACAATTACAAATGATAAATCCATGTATGCCACAAAGGATCAATAGTTCTCCACCAAAGGTAAAGGTAAAGTAGTTTTTGACATCTATGAGACCATAGGCCATGTGGGATAATCCTCATAGAGGATGATGTTTGCCCAATATATGGTTATCCAACCATACTCCAGTTACTAAAGCATGGTGTACAGCTACCCATGCGGGATTCAAACTTTGGAGTTGTTATTAGAGTTCCAAAGTCTTAAGTTTCTTCATGGTTTCTCACCCCTTTGATAATTATGTTTATTGATCTATCATATTTTTCTTTGTTTTCTCTTGCATGCATTCCAATTTGCTTTTCACCCATCTCTTTCTTCTTGTCTAATTATTATACCACTTGTGTCCATTTCTTGACCTTCCTTATCAAGTTCCCATATTGATCTCTTTTACTTTTATAAATGTCATTATTGTTTTTTGTGCCGCATTTGTTCCTTCTCTTATACCTTTTAGACCTATTTATATTTATCGATTCTTGATTGGTTTGTATATTTTGTTTTATGGGTTGACATGCTTATCTATATGCCTCTAACGCTTCTTGTAGCATTACTACTTGTTTTCTTAATATTATATTATCTTCCCCTAGTTTTTATTTTTATCTATAATTCCTTGAAGCTTGTTATTATTCTCCTATTCCCCATTTTCCAAGCATTCCAATATACTCTAGAAACTCGTTGACTCTTCTACATAAAACTCCAATGTGTCTTTTAGTACTACTACTTTTTTCCTTTAGTATTCTATTATCCTTCTCCATCTTTTGATTTATCTCCATAATTCCTTGGAGCTTGTGTTTATTCTCCTTATCCCTAGTTTCCATGAATTCCAGTCTAGTCTTGAAGCTCGTCAACTCTTGCATAGATAAGTTCGATGACCAGGTAATGTGGGTTGATGTGGGATTGTAACGCTTTTCCTCTTGGATCACTTCCCTTTGATTCTTATTTACATGAAATGCCTCATTTGTCCAATTATTCAGGTTTGATTTTGATAGATTTGAACTATTTTTTTGTGTTTGGTTTTTTGCAATAACTTTTTACCTTTGGGTATGTTTTTTTGCCAATAAAGTCTTCCTTTATGTATGTTTTCCTACAAGAGTTTTCTTCCTCTAATCATGTTCTCTTGCATACTCTACTTTCGCACAAGATAGTCTATGCTTCATTATGTGATGATATTGTTTTTCTTGCACTAGAATTATCTTTCCTCTTTTACCCTTTATTATTATTCACAAAAGGGCTTTGTGTATGTCGTCATATTTTTTTTCCATAAAATATAGCCCTTTTTTTTTGGTAGGTAAAAATTATATTAAAAGTGGGTTTTGAAAGGACCCCAAAACCTTTTTACAACAGGTCAACCGACCAAACCAAAGGTCAAGAACAATCAATTTGAAGAATCCCGCCCAGCGAAAAATAGACAGTTTGAAAAAACCCACCCAACAGGAAAAGACAATTTTGAAAAATCCCGCCTAACGGGAAACCACAAATCCCGCCTAGTGGGAAACCACCAATTTTGAAAAATCCCGCCCAGCAGGAAACCACCAATTCTAAAAAATCTCACCCAACAGGAAGCAACCAAAAACCACCAGGTTGGAAATCCCGCCCAACGGGAAAACCAGTAGATTGGAAAATCTCGCCCAGCAAGAAACCACCAATTTTGAAAAATCCCGCCCAGCGGGAAACCACAAGTTTTGAAAAATCCCACCTAACAGGAAAACATGCAAGATGATGAATTTGAAAATCCCGCCCAGCGAGAAGCAGCTGAAAACCACCATATTGGAAATCCCACCCAGCGGGAAAACTAGAAGATTTGAAAATCCCGCCCAACGAGAAATCCCGTCCCGCCCAGCAGGAAAACCAGCAAAAAAACAGGATTGAAAAATCTCGCCTAGCGGGACTGGAAATTCTCGCCCAACGAGAAAACCAAAAGATTTGAAAATCCCGCCTAGCAGGAAAACCAGAAAAAAATGGGATTGAAAAATACCGCCCAACTGGAAAACCAACAAGAATGGAAAATCCCGCCCAGCAGGAGAACTAGCAGAAGAACGGGTTTGGGAAACTGCAACACTGGAATCCCGCCAACAGGAGTACGAGGAAGCCGAAAGGATCCAGGGAAAACAAACGCAGGCACAAAGAAAGGATCTCGAAAGCCACAAAGGACCAGGGACCCACCATCCTTGCTCACGAACAGTTCTAGGGAAGAGGAACTGGGATTGGGAACAACTCAAGAACAATAAAAGGTCCCCCCAAGGCCAAGAACAAGCTCTGAGAGTCCACCAAGTAGAATCCCTCGAACAAAAACTGAAACGAAAACCTGCGAAGCCTAGGTAGAAAGCAACAACAGACACAAAGATGGGATCCATGAAAACCTAAACTAAGGGATCCAGGGGTCTGCATGCATAGATCACCGATCCCCCCCAATATCGAGACATGCAGTAGAAAACCCAAAGCACCCCAGTAGAAAGGACCAAGAATCTCCATCCTTGCACACAAACAACTTCAGGGAACTGGGACTGGGGTTGGGAACAACTCAAGCATAGGAAGAGGCCCCCTAAGGCCATGCAAATGCTCAAAGTGTCCACCAAGCAACAGATCCAGCAAAAAGAAGCCTTCGAACAGGAAAAAGAACATGGTCCCACCCAAAGGGATGAGACCACCAACAACCAATGGCATCCCAAAGAGGAAACATGAGCAAAGAGGAAACTGGCCCCCCAGACCAACCTCGATGAAGAGAGAACCTCACGGGATGCACCAGGAAGCGAACGATAACCCAACCTACAACCACCACAGACCAAGAAAGCCCTGGGAACCGGATCCCAGCAACAACCTGCAAAAAAACCCTAGGGAAAAGCTTAAGGGAGATCAGAGATAGGATCCCAAGAACATGCAGGAAACCCCAGAGGATCTCTGGGAAGCACCAGGCCCGGGATTCAAACGAGGAAACCCCAAAAACTACTTGGAAAGGATCAGAAAGTGGGCAAGGATCTCCCCCCAAGGAGATCATATACTACAAACCATTCCCATAGGGAGATGACCTGGGATGAATTAGGGACTGGGCAAGAACCAGGGAAAGGAGAGCAGGGAGAGGGAGCAGGTCCCTCCCCCTCCTACATAAAATATAGCCCTTTGACCTCTCTTGCTCTAGTCATATTTATGTTTTTCTAATACCCCATTGGACATTGATGTTTCTCTATGTCTTTTCATTATGAGTGACTTGTTGTTTTTTGTCTTTGCCTTTTGTTTTTTTTTTTTTGGTTTGTTGATCTCCCATTGTAAAGTAAAGACAAATGCAAAGAAAAGTAACAATAAAACATAGAATCTAAATATAGGCAATAACAAAAAAATAAAATCTAATGTAAGAGAAGGACAATTCCTCACTATTTACTACTAAAATAAGAAAAAAAATTGCATGTAAAACTATTGTAGATATAAAATATAATGCAATAAAATAAATATTAATAATTAATAGAATATTTGTAAATAATAAACATGGCAAATATTTTGGAATTAAGAAAAACTTGACACACACTAGATCTCTATTTTACGGATAAGCAATAGTAAAAATAGATATTTTAATGGAACAAAAGGGCAATTCCTAAGTTTTATCCACAAAACTATTCTAGAAATAAAATATAATGCAATAAAATAAAGTTTTTGACAATAAATAATATAATGTTTGCAAATAATAAATTATAACAAACTCATGGCAAATATTCCTAAATTTAAAAAAATGAACACACACTAGATCTTTATTCTAACGATAAAGAATAAGAGTAAAATTGAGAACCTAATGCAAGAGAAGGGTAATTTCTATTTTTGCTACAAAAATAAGGAAACTAAAAATTGTCAACAAAACTATTGTAGAAATAAAATATATTGTAATCAGATAGATATTTCTATAGTAATTAATGGAATATCTTAATCTAAGCAAAGCAAGGGTTGTTTAGAATCCCAAAAGGCATGATACCAAAGCCATTTCAGTCCACCAACCTTGGAAACTATAAGGAATCTTTACCATAAAAGTGTTCAGTCATACTCTGGCACCATGATTACTTTAGTGTAATCTTTGGCACCCATCCAACTAGCACATATCTAGAAGTGATAAAAGTAATTATTGCCCACATGAATTGGAAAAATAACTAACATCATGCTTCATCACCTAGCAACTGTTATAGCACAGAGCCCAAATGTTCCAAATCAATTCAGCCACTTGCATGCCCGAAAAAATGACACTTGGTTTTCTAAAGAATAATAACTAGATTCTTGGTGGTAACCTGATATTGCCAAGACGTTATGGTAGTCAAAGCATCTCACCTTCTATCTCCTTTGTAACTTTGCATATTTTATAAATATAGCTTAATAATTTTTCTCTAAGCAACTAGAAAACTAAGAACCCACGACTCCAAGAAGCATCCACCTTCTCATTCTTCTTTCCTTATCTTTTGTTTCTTCTACTTGTAGTTCTTACCTTATCTATAGAAGAAAGCACTTGTGCCTTGCAAATAAAATTTTACTAAACATTTGTAATGACATTTCTTAATTAATATATGAATTTGATAAACTATAATTCATTTCTACATTTTCATCATTTTTTGAGTGGGTCTTTTGTTGAGATGCATTTCTTCTTCATCAACCAAGTAGAAGGCCATATCTTCCACAATGCAACTTTAACTTGCAAGCTCAATAAGTTGGTTCTATATGTTGTCCTCTACACCAACCATCTTAATACCCTAATACATGGACAAAGGTGATACCAGAGCAATCTTTCTTGCTTCTTGACTTCTCATGTTTCGTCCATATCCTTCACAAACATCCTTTCCCAACAAAGAACATTCTTGTATGTTTCATCGTTGGATGCTCATTCACACGTGTGCATGGTGTAAGAAACAAAAGTCACACAAGATTTTTAATTTGTGTACCCTAAAATGCATTGCTTATGTAAAGGAATGCAATAAATGGTAGTCAACATCTCAACCAAAGACTAGAACTCAAGATGTTAAGAATTTGATTCAAGATGCTTTGGAGGAATAGAGAACCATTCTATTTGGGTATTTTTGGAATATCATGATTCATTTAGGAGACCTACCTACAATAGCCAACCCTACATCATACCAAAGCCAAGGCCCTATCAAGGTGCAAACCAAAAATGACATTCTAGTCTTCTTAGGTTAGATCAATGCTAACAAATTGGATACTTGGATTCAGTGGCTAAAGGCCTCCTATGTTGTAAATTGATTTTTTGATGTCTAACAAGATTGCATTTGTTGCCTTGAAGATGCTAATTGATGTGAATGCACTTGCAGTAGGCTCAAAGATGTAGGCAAACACGTCTCTTCTTGGGTAGGCTTGTTGAAGCTAGTTGATGAGAAGTTCTACCCCTTACATAACTACAAAGACAAGTAGATGTGCTTTTAGTAGTTTTGATAAAGCAGATATTAATCTATCTAGTAGTATAAAAATGATTTTAATGGTCTTAGTCAACTTTACATTGAATGAGATGAGAGGAATTAGTTCTCTAGTATGTTAGTGGTCTACAAAACCATCTTTAATTAAATACGAAATTTCTTGCAACTCAATCCTTGGCATAGGCATACAACTTTATGACAAAATTGGAGAAAAAATCAAAAGTTAAGAAAAAAGCACCTAGTTTATGCCTCACATAGGAACCTAATGCCAAAGCAAAAGTTGCCAAAAGATCAACCACATATGGAACCCATGCCAAAGGAAACTCCTATGTCATCTAATCCCAAACTACCTATAGCTTAGGGCAAGGTTAAAAAAAAGGTGGACAACAAATAGTACAACCACCACAAAACCCACACTCATAAAGATCCTAAATATTGAGCCCAAAAAACGATATTGGTGTTCCATCTAGAGGAGAATGATTGTTCATCCCATCTAACAAAGAATAGGAGGTAGGCACTGAATGCCTACATGCAAGAACTCAATAGGAAGGCAACACCTAAATATCAAGTTTATTTAAAAAAGAAGGGGGTCCCTTCCACACTGGTTGTTGGGTTAATAAAAAACCTCTTCATATTATCATTGACAGCCAAAAAAACATCATCAAGCAAGACACGGTCAAGCACCTTGGCCGATAGACTATGATGCACCCTCAACCTTACTCTCTAGGATAATGCAACTAAGGAAAGGTAATAGGGTTGGTGACATTGTACCCTCAAGTATGGCACCAAGTTGATGCATGACAAAGTCACATATGACATGGAACCATTGGACATCTATGATGTATTGATGGGAAGATCTTATATCTGACTATAAGTCAATCTACCAGGTTTGTCCAAATTAATGCCTAGTGCACATTGGGGAGATAGCATAAATGATCTTTGAGTTCCTTCCTTAGAAGAAGGTAACTCTAGTCTTAGCAAAGCAAAGCAAAGCAATGCAAGAAGTTGATCTCACATGCTTAGATGTTTATTGTATTGATGGTTTGAAGTGAGAATTAAGCTACCAAGAAGTTCACCCTTGTTATGCCAATTGTAGAATGCTCTAAAAGATCCCAAAAATGGATGTCCTACTTGATCCATAAGTTGATGTTTTATAGGATCCTAAGGAAGTCCTATTACATGATTCAATGAAGTACTAAATGGACTTGACCCTAGGATTAGCTCTCCCCAATAGTCATTTGTATCACTAGTTGTTCTAGAAGAACAATGAAATTTGATGAAAGTAATATACCAAGAGAAAAATTCAACCCAATTTGTTGTTATGATAGTCCCATTGTACTTGCAATAAAACAAGATGGTACTTGGCACTCTTGCTTTGGCTATTGGATGCTCAATAATATTACCATTAAGAATAGGTATTTTTGTCTTATATAGTTGGCCTATTGGATCGCACCTCAATTAGATCGATCTCAAATCAAGTTATCATAAGGTACCTATCGACTCCATGGACATATGGAAGATGATCTTCAAGACTCAATAGGGATTGTATGAGTGGATGGTTATGCCCTTTGGCTTGACCAATGCCCCAATGGAATTCATGTACCTTATGAATGACATTTTTTGTCTATTCATAGGATCCTTTGTCTACATAGATGACATCCTTATGTTTAATAAGACATTGGAAGAACATCTAGAAAATGTGTGCCAAAAAAGTGTACCTTTAACATCATAGAGATCTCTTATCCTAGACATGTAATTAATAAACAAAGAATTTTTATTGAACCATAAAAGATTTGCATCATTTGAGAATAACCAACACTGAAGAACCTGCTAAAGATGAGAAGTTTCCTTAGGCTTGTCAACTTCTATCATCAGTTTCTCTTGGACTTCTCACATGTCTCATGGCTACTAAACCAGGTCATGCATGGGAAGACAAAGTTTTATTAAGACTTCACAAAAATAGCAAGCATTCAATAAATTGGAGTAGTGCCTCTACGTAGCACCAGTGTTAGCCATATGAGTCATCACTTAGTCATTCGAGCTCAAATTACATGCATTCAACTATGCACTAGGTTCATCTTGATCTTGTTGGCTTTTTAGCCAAATTAAATCACAGGTGTCGTTTCTAGGATCTAATATAAATCACAATATTGAAGCATACAATTCTTTGATCAATATGAATAAATCACATTCATGAAATAATAACAATATTTCTCAATAATAAAACTCATAATATTGTTATCAAATATACAAGATATTTGTTACAAATTTCGATACAATACATGGAGCTTTGTCTCCATAATATATCCTTAAAAATATGACTCTTCAATACTTGACTATTGCTCTCCTCACATATCTAGGAGATGCATCCTTTCCTATTCCTCATATATGACAAAACTCTCATGACTCTTGACTTTACATCTTGCCACATATCATGTGTCTCTTCACTTGTATACTTGACACCTAACTCTATGACTCTTGACTTACATGACACTTTACACACTTTCACACTTTACACACTTGCACACTTTATTACATGACACTTGGACTCTTCTCACACATTGAAACATATATTATAGAAGTATAACTCACTCCCTAATCTAATATTTATAAATGTAAGCTCAAGTGTTTGGTCAGTTGAAAAAGCACTTCGTTTGGCATGTGTTATCCCAATTCAAATCTCAGGGCCTCGTAGAACCATAGGGTAGGTCGTGCCAACATGATTGAATACATTAAAAAGTTTACCCAATGCAACTAGAGGTTATATTGGCAACAAGGAGCAGGATTCGAACCCACAAAGAGGCGATGAAAAATGTAACAAGTTACTTATTCCTCTAGTATACGCAAATATATATATATGTACCATGGGGGTACTTTATCATTTACTAAATAATGTAATATCTCCAACACCCCCCTATATTACATTATTTGGTTAGAAGACTTTTTCTTCAATGTCTGATTTTGAGTTTTTCTTTCAGCACTAGCTCTAACACTACTTGAGGTTCTTGCGCTAATCTGCTAACATGTTTCCTACACTATTTATTAGACTTTCTTTGTGACCATAAAAGCATTGTAACATATCCATGATCATGTTCAAGTCCAATTTTTTGATCCATATATAGTGTACTACAATTTTCTTTTCATGACCTTTTTTTTTTTAAGGCAAAGTTTAACGAGTGACACAACTAGAGGCTACACTCCTTGGGGGCACAACGGGGGCCTCCCTCCTAGTGATTTGAACTTGGGTAGCCTGGATAACAGTTCAATAACATATCACTAGGGTGTCCCTATAGGACCATGACCTGATTTTGATTTGGTTCTCTCACAAATTTTGCAATTTTGGGATGATCTTGATTTTAATGTATAGATTTCATTTGTTTCTATTGTTTTAGCTACTTTTATTTCATTACTTGAAATATTAATGCCTTTGGGAATTTTTGAATGAATTTCATTTTCATCCTCTTCATCTTCATCTTCAGTGTCTATAATCCTTGATGTAAGAGCTCTTATTTCATTTTCTTCTTCAGCTTCTGTCTCTTGTACCTCTTGAATTTCTTAGAGTAAAATGCCCTTGTGATTCTCTTCTCTTGGTCATTATTGTTGTTGCTATTGTTGATATCAATACTAATATTATCTCGACTACAACCTTGGAAAATATCTTCTATTTCTTTGATTTAAAGAATTATATTTACAATAACTTGTAGTATGACCATATTTATTGCATATGTGATAAAATATTTGTTTCCATTGAAATTGTGATGATGTTGCATTGTTACTTGGTACATTTTCCTTTGATATCAAAGCATTATTAGTCATCTCATCTTTGACTAAATTTTCCACCTCATATTCTTGAAGAACATTAACTAATTCATCAAAAGTTATAGTCTCATTTAGCACTTGAAGTGAAGTGACTAGATGTTTGAAAGTCTTTGGAAGAGCTCTTAATGTAACTTTTGTTTTTGATATATTGAAGGAAGGGGTTTTGAAAGGGTCATCAAACCTTTTACAAAAAAAACATTGCAAAAGGATATGACCTCCAAAGGGGGTCAAGAGAGACTATCTCCCAAAGACACAAATGGTATGGACAAAGACAATACATTGAACAAAGGAGACCCCTAAAGGGGGTACCAAAGACAAACTTAAAGGGGAAGGCCCATGAAAAAAACCAACAGAGAGGTGGAAGAGAGAAGGGATGCATTAATCTACATCACCAGGAGTAGAGGATCTCATTTAGCCTTCTTGTTCATCATTGTTAAACTTATTCTTGTACTCCTCCAGGATGATAGTGGCCTTTTAGATCAAATAAGAGCCTCATTAAAGCTGCTCTGGCCAGGGCACTTATCAAATTGTTGAGCTCTCGAATGTATAGCCTTTCTTGGTGATGAAAGGCACACACGACCTCTGTTGAGTGTAACTAGAAGGCTCAGAGGAACAACCTTACGCGCAGAGGACCGCACAAATTCAGTGTCACATTTGATTCTTTGGCCCAATGAGGGAGAGCATGTCTTAATGTAACTTGAACAATAAGTTTGTCTTTTATTTTTCTACCAAATTTAATAACTTAGCCTCTAATTCCATTATCCTTCAAAGAAAGAGATATACTTTCTCCATTATTAAACTTCAATAAATACAATTGTGACTACAAATACAAAACTAGTTGTTTTGTTCTTTCCTTCAAATATTTTTGCACAAATTTTCCCAAGCAACTTTTGAAGTCTCTGCTTCTTATATATGGCTTAATTTCATCAATTATCCCAAATGTAATTAGCATAAAGGCTTTTGCATCACTTTCTAAAATTTATGTTTTCCTGCATCTTTTGGTATGTTCTTTGTTCCATTCACTATATCCTAAAATTTCTCAATAATGAGAATTGATTTCATTTTTTTCCATGATGCAAAGTTTGGTCCTTTCAGAAGTGATTCAGAAAGGAAAATTTTACTATTTTCCATAATGGAACTCATTCAATAATTCAAGTCTCAAATTTATCAACTTCTTATAACTCCCACAAATTCTTTTAAATCAATCACATTCATTAATTTTCAAATCAATCATTAAACATCAAATCAATCTTCAAATCATGCAATCAAGCAATTAATAATCTTCTTATGACTCCCAAATTATCAATTTCAATTTTAATTTGTAATTTCTACTTATGTCTCCCAAATCAATAATCTTCAATTCATTAAATTTCAAATTCACTCTTATCTCTCCAAATTTTAAATTTTGTAATTCACTATTTTTTCAAATAATCATTAGTAATTCATTCATTTCTTATCTCACCAATTTAATTCATAATTTTTGAAATATTAATTTCACCCTTCACTCAATTTCATCAAAATATTCATTTTCAACCTTATACCTCCAAAATTGAATTAATAAATCACATCAAAGGGTTTGGTCAATTGGTAAAACACCTTGTTTGGCGTGTGTAACCTCAGTTCAAATCTCAAGGCCTTGTAGTATCGAAGGGCATGTCATGCCAACGTCGTTGGCTACGTTAAATTTTACTCGACACAACTGGAGGTTATAGTGGCAACAAGGAGCAGGATTCGAACCAACAAAGAGGCAATGAAAAATGTAGCGAGTTACCAATTCTTCAAGTATATGCAAAAAATAATAATAAAGTAGGTGTTTAATTAAATAATATGTAGTCATAATTACCTCAATTCGCACCAAGTTTTTTCAATGTCTCCTTTTCTCCACGTCACTTATTCTCCACCTCTTCTTTGTGCCATTTATTTCATGCAATTTGGCCTTAGAAAGTTATGAAGTTTGAAGGTTTCCAAAGGCGTTACCACTCTGGCATATGCTCTTCTCTACTTATCCTTTGGAATCTCTATGGTCACAGAGTTGACCAGGTTGAATATGCATCTTCCTTTCTTCATAGACTTGTATAATCAATTGTTATACTTTCTTCTTTGGATCTAATTTATGTTTTTCTCAAGTAGTTTCCTCTCTTAGGTGTGTATGGTTCTCAGCTTCTAGTTACCCATTGGCTCTTCGTCTCTTCTAAACTTTGCAGTCTCCTTGTATTCGCATCAAGTGCTCACAACACCACATTCATTAGCTCTTAGCTTTCAACTTGGCCACAGTCCATGTTCTCCATCTAGGAAATGACTTTCAATTTGGCTTCACAAAGTCTAGCTTCAATGAATTTTTTACGTCCAACTTTGGAGTATAGCTCCAATAATCTTCTAATGTCTTTAAAAATGAATATGATAGCACCCTCCAATCTCTACATCCTCCTCAACAATAGCAAACAATAATAATTCAATGTCCTCCAATAATTTTTTATGCCAATTCTTCTTTTATTGGCAAACTCTCACATTCGACATTCTCTACATGTCCAATCTTTCCCTCCAATAATCAACAATTTTTCAATTTAATTTAATCTACCAACTCAATTATCCAAATGCTCTCAAATAAATTACTCCTTTAAATGACCAAAGTACAACTTTGGTATCTCTTGTCAACTCAATAGTTTCAAATTATTAGAGTGTAGTTATGCTACCACTATTGGTTTTTTAGCCAGGTTAAATCACAGGTCCACTTTCTAGGATCTAATATAAATCACAATATTGAAGCATACAATTCTCTAATCAATATGAATAAATCACATTCATGAAATAATAACAATATTTCTCAATAATAAAACTCACAATATTATTGATCAAATATACAAGATCTTTGTAACAAATTTTTGATACAATACATGGAGCTTTGTCTCCATAATATATTTTTATAATATGACTCTTCAATACTTGACTATTGTTCTACTCACATATTTAGCAGTTGCATCCTTTTCTATTCCTCACATATGACAAAACTCTCATGACTCTTGACTTTACATCTTGCCACATATCATGTGTCTCTTCACTTGTATACTTGACACCTAACTCTATGACTCTTGACTTACATGACACTTTGCACACTCTCACACTTTACACATTTGCACACTTTATTACATAACACTTGGACTCTTCTCACACATTGACACATACATTAGAGAAATATAACTCACACTCCCTAATCTAATATTTACAAATGTACCATGGGGGTACTTTATCATTTACCAAATAATGTAATATCTTCAACAGATCTAGAAGGGACGACTAGTAGAATACCATTATGAGGTGTAAATAGACACAACTTGACAATATTCCACCCATGAGAAATATTTATATGCCATCATTTAAGTTGTATAACAATGGCACCATTACATCATAGATAATAAAATTGTGCTTCATTTAGATAATGGCCCTTTGCAATACCTCCATTGATAAAGCAAACTAGAAAATACTAGACATGTGAAATGGAGGACTTTCCTATAGCAATTCCATATTGTGACTAAACATTATAAGGGAAAAGTGAATCAAGTAGTAGACTATCTAAGCCACCCATCAATATAGGCATTGTTGTCTGCTCTTGACACCAAAGAACATGATTCTAAGAAGTAACAAGCACTATATACCATTCTAATGTTGACTTTGTTGGCCTTCACCACCAACTCGCAGAAGGTATACCAATGCTAGACTACCATCTCTAGGATGGATTGTTCTACCATCTCGGAACTCTATGTGCCATCAGGTGCACCATAATAGTTGATCTAAGAAGCATACTATTCTAAAGTAGTTTGGTACTTTGGCATTAACAATATACCTCCAACGATATAATAGTACTTTCGCTAACCACACATGCACAAGAAGTGGATCTATACATCAAATCTTATGTGCCTTGTAGCATTGCTAATCTAGAGATAGGAATAAAGGCTCTACACACCATTATAGGCCCCATTTAGGCCCTTGGAATCTATTAGAGTTGAGTTTTTTCTTAAGGTTACTAACCATCAAGCACTAACATGATTGCATCTTTATGAGCATGTATAGGTTCAACAAAATGGCTATCATGGCCTCATGCAACAAAACCATTGATGCCTTGGAGACTGCTTGCTATCCTTGTTGGACATTTTGAGTCCTGTAAGTCAGAGTTGTCATTGATGTCACCTGATAGAGTTATCACTCATCTCAAGGAATTCGGCAAGAAATAAAGTTGCCCAAGTCATCCAGGAAAAAACTTCATCAGTGCAAAAGTGAAAGGAAAAAGGCTTCATAATATTTTAATATTATTGGGAGCACAGGTTAAATGATTGGTTTATAAAAACCCAAGATGGGTTATTGCAAAAGTTTAAAAGGATGTTTAATAATTATTTATAAATCATTTAAATTCACAAAGAATTTAAATTTTATAAATAATACCAAGGTTGGGCATTAAGACAAGGTTCTAAGGTTTTATTAAACCTAAGGTTGGCTCTTTAAGACAAAGTTATATGGTTGATTTTAATTTATAATATTTAAATTTAAAATTAAATTTAAACTTATTATAAATTAAATCACGTCGATGTCGAATTCATTCAAAGCGCCGACATGATGCTAAGGAAGGAAAAAGGCATTATATAAATGCCAAACAAATTCATTTACCAAGTATCTCTTGTTATTGTTTTCGAAGTGCAAGCGAAAGATATTTTTGTTTCGAAAGCCTTACGATTTTTGTGAAGGTTAAAGTTGTGAAGATTCGGAATCCCTAAGCGCAAAGGCCAGTGTGGCCTAGTGGTATGTTGGCTCGGTGCTAAGGAGGAGGTTCTGAGTTCGATTCGCGTGAGGTCTATTTTTTGGATTGCAAGGAAGAAGCGCTCTACGCGCTTGTTGTTTTTCGGAGGTTCATTGTTCGAAGATATTGCATGGTGGACGTGCCCTTTTAGACACATCACGGCGTGTGGCCCAATGGCGGCTTGGCTGCGGCTAAGGCGTTGGGAAGAAAACAGTCGGGGGATCGAATCCCGCCGAGGGCAAGGCAAGTAAATTTAATTTTTGTTTAATATTTTATTTTCTGCCAAGGTTGCCTAAGCAAAAATAAGGTTATGGTATGCCCTAGGAAATATAAAGATTTATGCTGATTTTATTTGTGGAAGTATATCATATTATATATCATTGGAAAGCTATTTTCAAGAGCTACTTGTTTAGATTGCTTTGAGGGAGAAATAAGGTGTGTGCAAGAAGATATTTCTAGTTTTGTCAAGGAGTTCCAAAAGTAAGTTTGATTCATTCTTTTGAGAGATTATTTCTTGCATAAGAGGGTTTGGTGCATTTTTATTGAGTAGGAGTAATAAGGTGTTATTGAGATATTATTTTGGTTATTGTGTTATTACTCATGACCTCTAACCCTCGTTGAGATTGGAAAAAGAAAGTGTGTTGAGTGTGGCAGATTTAGTGGACAACTCATAAGGCATTAAAAAGGTATGGGCAATATTCTTCATTGACTTATGTGGGTGATTGATTTCTGAAAATATCTTTGGAGAGAAAAGGATTGATTGTGGTTAACCTTTTTGAGAGTTGTTGGTTTAATGCTTCAAGATTTTCTGAATTGAGAGTTGTGATTAAACCTTGTTTATAAGCATTGTTGTTGAAGCCCATTGGTTGTGTAAAGAACTTGAACTTGAGTTGGAAAAGAACATGAATATCATTGTTGTGTGAGATTTGTTGTTGAGCATTGTTGAAAACATTTTGAGTTGGTTGATACATGCTTGGACTAGGGTTTGTGAGAAAGGATTGATCCTTGAGGTGATTGGTTGAGTAGAGTTTATTGAGCCTAGTCAAGTGATTGTGTGAAGTGGTTTTTCAAGTTCCATGAAACAAACTATTCTATATTCTGATTTGAGTTGAGATTGAGATTTGATAATAGAACATATTGAGTCTCTAACAATTCTCTTTATGCTTCTATGAGATTGATTTGAGTTGAGATTGGGATTTGAGTATAGAACATATTGAGTCTCTAACAATTCTTTTTATGCTTCTATGAGATTGAGTTGAGATATTGATTGAGCATTGAGTATAGAACATATTGAGTCTCTAACAATTCTCTTTATGATTCTATGTGATTGAACAAGTTTTGTGTGGACTTGTTAAGTAGATTTGAGGTAAGTCTTTGAGAAGGCTTGTGGACTGATTTTGTGTAAGCTTTTGTGGAATTTTGCAATGCAGATTTGAGCAAGTCCTAGAGAGGACTTATTGAGCATATTTGGACAAGTTCTATGTGAGCTTGTTGAGCAGATTTGGACAAGTTCTGTGTGGACCTGTTGAGCAGATTTGGACAGGTTCTGTGTGGACCTATTGAGCAAATTTGAGCAGGTTCTGAGTGAGCCTATTGATCATATTTGAGAAGGTTCTGAGTGAGCCTATTCACAGAGCTTTGGAGTTGACAGAGTATAGAGGACAGAGTCTCAGTGGATAGAGATCCAACAGCCAGGACAATTGAAGACAGATCTTCTGAGTGAGGATTCTTCAAGTGGAGAGAGATCCACCAGTCAGTGCAGCAAAGAGATAGTCTTATAGAAGATCACTAGCCAGAGCAGAAGGGGAAAGAGTTCTCCTATGGAAGAGATCCACGAACTTGATATTAGGGGATCAACATCTCCTTTGGACAGAGATCCATAAACATTGCAATTGGGAAGGATTCCCAAAGAGATTATTTGAGAAATATTTAGAAGAAATATTTTCTCTGTGGAGGTAGCCCACATTGGGTGAACCACGTTAAAAATGATGTCTCTCATGTGTGTGATGCTTTATGTGATGTTTACTTGTTTTATTAATGTTGATGCTACTATTTGGAAAAAAAAATTATGTTATACTGTTCACCCCCCTCTCAATATAAGCACATGTTCTTCAATCCTTTTGGCAAGTCTAGGTTCACTTTGGCCTACCTGAGTCAATTGTATTAAACAGAGATAGTAGGTTCCTCAATAATTTTTTGTGTCATCTCTAGAACCTCCTAGAAACCAATCTCTAATAATTCATAGTCTTCCATCCACAAGCTACTGGGCAAACCATGGTGGTCAAGAGGATGTTATTCCATCTACTCTAGATGTACAACCACAACCATCATCGCACATGGAATGAGTGTCTTACTTACATCTAATATTCCTACAAAATGGTTATTTGTTCCTCCATAGGCCATAGTCCATAGTCCATTCCAAGCAATGCTTGGATATTCATCATTGCACCCTTGAGAATGTTGTGTTTCACATATTGTCTAGCATCATGACACCACTTCAATACAAGGAGGTTGACAAAGCATAAAAGTTTCTACACTAGTGTGAAACATATAGACTTAGGTCTAGCAAATATTGCAACACCAACTACAAAAGTACAAAGAGCATCAGGATCAACATATGATGTCTCACACGTTTTTGAAGCACCTTTTACCATAGTTAGAGACTAGAACAATGGGGACCATTACTTCTTAAGCAAGAATGAATGATCTAAGCAAAGCAAGGGTTGCTTAGAGTCCTATAGGGTAGGATGCCAAAGGCATTCAACCTAACAACCTTGGAACCTATTTATGTTCTCCATTAAACAAGTTAGCGCCAAGTCATAGTTTGGTTAGCACCCACCTAGAAACAACAAAAGTTGTTAGTGTCCACATGAATATGATAAAAAAATAATGTCAATGTCATGCATCATCACCCAATGACAATCACAGTACACAACTCGGGTGTTATAGACAAGTTCAACCAATTGCACACTCCAAGAATTGATGCTTGGATTTTTAAAGTGCAAGAAATAGATTTTCGATTGTTCTTGATACTATCCAAACATGTTGAAAACTGAAGTGTCTCACCTTCTAGCTCCTTTGTAACTTTGTATATTCTATATATGTAGCTTAGAAATTGTTCTCTATGCAATCGAGAAACTAATAACCCAAGACTCCAAGGAGCAAATGTCTTCTTATCCCTATTGGCTTTTGTTTTGTTTCTTCCACTTGTTCCTATCTTCTCTGCATAACAGAGTTTCTATGCTTAATAGTGCAAATAATACTAATCATATGTAGTGACATTTCATACTTAATATCTTATATTATGTACTTTGTTTTTGCATTTGCAACATTCTCGTTTATGAGTGTTTTGTTGAGATGCATTTCTTCTTTATTGACCATGTAAAAGGCCCTATCTTCTCGCCGGACTAAACGCTTGTCCCTTTCCTGGTGCTTTCAACGGCGTAAAAGGTTTTAAATGATTGTGGCATGGTGGTTATAGGGGTGTACTGCGCGAAGATCTGTGTGGCGGCTTCTGGGGCGGACAGGCGAGAATATCGTGGCGGCCATAAAAAGCTGGACAGCCTGCCCGGATTCGTGGCGGCTACCGATTCCACCATGTAAATTCAAAAAAAAAAAAAAAAAAGGCCCTATCTTCTACAACATAACTCTGACTATAACTTGTAGACACCACAAGCGGGTTCTGTAAGTTGTCCCCCGTGCCAACCATCTTATACCCCTAGTGCATGGGTCATATCTGCAAATATAAATCATGGCAAAATATTCTTAAATTAAAAATAATTTGACACACTAGATCTTTATTTTAAGGATAATCCATAATTATAAAAATAGAGAATCTAATGCAAGAAAATGACAATCCCAATTTTTACATTTAGAGTAAAGAAACAAAAAATTGTTGACAAAACCATTATAGAAATAAAACATAATGCAATAAAATAGATATTTCTATAGTAATCAATGAAATATTTGTAAATAATCAAATGGCATTAGGTCAACCAATTAAATTCCTCAAATTTCAAGGAGACCCAGATTCAAATCTTGCCAAGTAATACATGCACAATTGACAACCTATTGTATTACCACTATGTGGTCATGATGTCTATGGGTGGGGCCTATTTCAATCTCATATAACTAGTTTAAAAATATATATTAAAAATGAAATATTTGCAAGTAGTAAGTTATGGCCAAATGACAATAAATATTCCTAGATTAAGCACTCTAAATTAACTAAGCCTACACTCCAAACTAAAAGAACTAACTTGTTTAAATATCCAAGAGATAGAAGTTATCATCAACCAACAAAAAACAAAATAGCTAGGTGATGTCATTGATGTTGGTTTTGTTAAACAAATGCATGGTCAAAAGTAGTAACCTATCCTCCTTCGATCGATTGGTTCCAAAACGACTAGTGGAAGCTTGTTGACACCTATATATAAGGACAAGGTCTCCATACAAAGAGAATGCTTATGATTTAGAAATCCTAAGAAAGAGCATGAGATGGCGTAGAAAAAAAGTAGTTGATTATGTTAGAGTTATATCTTAATATGACAATGTTATCTTTTCAAGTATAAGTTGGGGGTGTATACGAGGATATACATGTTACACATGTTTGTATTAGGGGATTTTGGTAGTATGCTTTACTAAGAGTATCAAACTTTAGATTTTTTGAATTAGTGTATACTTTTCCACAATGTTGAAAGCATATCATAGCTTCAACATCTTCCCTACATGACAAAATGCAAAGGTTGGAAAAATGTTATACATAGCAAGCTAAATAATAATTTCATTGTTAGATTACTTATGAATTGGGTTGAACAAAAATTGATGCATTGTTATATCTACCTCTTCCTGATTAAAAACCCATGTAGGAGTTCATTGTTTTGAACATGTTTCTTGTGTGTATACATTCATACAACAAAGCTCATTAATAGGGCATTTTTTAATTTTACGAGCATATAACCAACCACTATATAACACTTGGTTTGTCAAAAGGTAAACATAATAAGTTAATATCATGAGGTGTTGGTAGAGGATTTAATGGGAACTTCTTTATAAAGAAGTCTAGGGTTCAAATCCTTTTAAAGTTTGGGGATGGTTCCCTTGTAGTATCAAGTCACAGTGTGCATGCATGCATTTTGATTCATATATCATCACTTGCAAAATCCTCTTCCCAAAATGGAAATCTTTTCAGACCCAAATCATCACCAATGTCTTATTATAGAGAATTCACAAAATTAATAGCTTTCATACATCTTCGTAGGGTTGCAAAATAAAAGAACTTTGCCCTACCCCAACTCAGAGTTGTGTATATTGCTACAAAATAAGTATTAACTCACACACTAGTGTGTTAAGATTATTTAAAGTTAACTAGGCTAAGGAAATAGCATACCTTAACAAAGGTGCAATGTTTTTTAAACATTTTTTCTTGATTTCAATGGTATTACCTCCATTCAAATCACATAGTTTCTTGGGAATTCTCAAAATTTGATTTGAATCCTTCTTCCAAACTCGTCCTCACATTTTGAAAAGTTTTGAAGTCTCAAGTTTTGACTTCGAAGTTGTATGGATACTTCTATTTGTTTTGACTTTAAATCTTTATGGATAGTTCTATTTTTATTTTTTAATATATTTCACTTGGTTATTTAACATACAAGGTTTTATTAGGGTTGGATATTGAGTTTGACTGATCAAATTTTTATTGGTAATATCCACTTCAAAAAAGTGACATAATATGGAAGGAAATATTTCTATGCATGTTCATTTTCATTTTGGATATGATGCCAAGTTGGGAGTGTTTTGTGTATGGAATTTATATGATTTTACATAGTAAATAGCGATTTAAAATGGTGTGAGGATTTTGTTGTAAAGACATTAAAAATTTTAGTTCTTTGTACTCGAAAGTATCCTTTATAGTCCTAAATCCTTAATTTTAGTTCTTTGTATTAAGAAGTATCCTTTACTGTCCCAAATCCATAATTTTAGTTCTTTGTACTCGGAAGTATCCTTTATAGTCCCAAGTTTACATATATGTAACATTAAAAAAATGATATCCAAGATACAAACATGTTCTCGAAACAATTAAAATATTTTTTAGGGGCAGACTGTGGAATGCATACTCAATGGGAGTTGATTTTCTTCTATCTCCTCTCAAAAGAACGAAATATTATTTGATGATTAACATGTATAGGAGCATTTTGGTTGGGGTATATTAAAAAAGAATGTGCATTTAATGATTTTTTGCATAGTATTAACTTTGAATTATTTGTATATGATTATTCTTGTTTATATCAATTGTCTTCATCTTCTAATTTATACCTATTATGGTCTAGATTAAGAATCTCCTCATTTTTTCTTATTTTATATTAAGAGTGATTGACTTCTCATTGTTAATTATAAGAGTATTATTAGATTCAACACAACTTCTTTTTGCTATTTAAGATTTCTTTTAACTTTTTTTTTTTTGGTAAATTAATTTTATTGAAAATGGGGCATTTGAAAGGCGCCCCAACGCCTTGTACATCAAAGGAACAGAAAGTAACAAAGGAAAGGAAAACACAGAGTTGCATGCAGGAACCAAAAGCTACATCCTCAGACTAAAAGGAACAAAAAGAAGCAGGCAAAAGCCATCAGAGACAAGGTTGCAACCTCTGACAAAAAGGAACAAAGAGAAATAGGCAAAAAACTAGCAGAGCCCAAAAAGGAACAATCCTTTGCCACACAAGAACCCGAAACCAGAGGAAAAGCTATCAAAAATCGAGGGGGAGGTCCATCTGCATGAGAGACGAAGCGGCACCTTCCAAAATGATATTTTTCGCATCTGTTTTTGGAACTTTCTTAGTGTTGTCCTTTTGAACAGTGGTGCAAGCTTCCTTAGCAATCTCCATAACATCTTCATCATTGATAGCATCTTTGACGTCAGTCTTGGTATCTAAGGATACCTCAGCACCTGACATAACTGGAACGTTTTCAAAATTGTCACAGAAGAACAAAAGACTTAGTGCATGGCATTGTTCTTTGAGTGTTGAGATCGCCTTCTTGATGGGCAAGTGAGCAGTCTTAAGATGGTCAATGGTGGCAGATGTTGCATGGATAGCCAATTTGTGTAGGTACCTTTCGACAAGGTTAGGAGAGTTGGACATTTCCTTCAGAGTTTTAACAGAAGTGGATGGAGGAGTTTTGGCAATTTCTTTGTGTTTCAGCCTTTGGGAACTATGGACAGGGGTCATTTCAACTTTGACCTTTTTTCTAGCAGTGAACTCAAAAAGGGATTTATCATTCTTGTATTTTATTTTAGATCTGGTAGCTTTCGGACTTGGGGTTGAGGAAGATTTTTCTTCCTCAGACTTAGGGGCAGAGATATTACCTTTTGGGAAATTTAGGAGGAACTTGTAGAGGACTTTAAAAATAACTTGATGACAGGGTTTAGCCTCTTCTTTCTTAGAACGAGTGGAGGTAATAGTATAGTCCATGGACCAGAATAAGGCAGCAGGAATGTTCATCATTTTGGAATCCTAGAAATGATTTACAAAGGCTAAATGGTAACAGCAAAGTTGGGACTCAGGGTTATCAGAAGTAAGATATTGCATGATAGGTTTTAAAATTTCTTTCCAGGGCGTTGATAGGTGGTGATGAAACAAACCTTTTTTGACCCTCTTGTGGATGGGTGAATTCTTTTCAAAGTGCGTCAGCTCCGCCTCCCAGTTGTGCTTATTTCTTATGATCACCTTTTCGTCCAGATCTTGTCCCGTCAGGTCCGCCAACAGCTCCAAGGAAATCTGGAACTGGACGTCGTGGATGGTAACGATGCCTTTGTCCCAAGTAGTCACGAAGGCTTTGGTAACCTCCTCATCAACTCCGTAGAACATCTTGAAGAAATCAATGAGACCTTTTTTGTACTTAAACATATCAATGGAAATAGAATCCAACTCGAGAGTCTCAAGCTCAATGAAAACAACTTTCCCTTCATGATTGCGAGAGGAAGTAAGGAAGGAGAAAAATTAGGGTAACAAATTAACAGGGCCAGAAGAACAAGGATGGAAATATGCATCCACTGAACAAGCCACAGGTGGGATAAATAGAAAGTAATGCTTGTCAAAAAAGGAAAATACTACCAGAAGGAAGTAGATTGGTTAGGGCAATAGGCACGGTAAAAATTGGGGCGATAAACTCGAATGAATGCAATGGGGAAAATCACCATCCAATGAAAAGGGTGACTCCTGGTAATGCTCAAACAATGAAGCCAGTAGAAGAACCAGGCAAGATAACCATAAAGGATTGGGATGTTCATCACAGGAGGCCTCGGGAGAAGGCGAAAAATAGAGCGTTGAAAGAGGGTTCTCGAAAAGGTAAAAAGGCAAAAATCATTCCACACGAGATAGAAATGATTTAAAATTAAGGTGAACCTAGCATTGGGATTCCTCAGGGAAACGGTTATCGAAAAAAGGGGGCACAAATAGAAGTCGGCAGGGGACTTGGAAATATAATCACATGACTCCATTTCAAAGAAAGATAAGGCAATTGATGAATAAAATCTCCATTTTGGATCTTTTTGAGACTTTGGATATAATCCCAATGAATCACAATAAAAAGGAGGTCTTGGGCAATGGAATAATCAAGGATTTCTAGGTTCATCATAACTAACAATGTTTTGATCACGTTTGACCAGCTCGGTAACTTCAATAGGAAGGACATCGGTCCAAGTCATCAATCCTTGTGCATTAACGCCAATTTTGGCCAGTTTGTCAGCCATAGAATTGCCCTCCCTAAAAGTGTGTTGGACTACAATATTAATTTGTTGCTGAAGAATTTGTTTGCTTTCTTCAATAATAGTCCTGATTCTCCAGCTATTGAGTTTGGAGGTTCTTAAGTAATTAATGATGTTAAGAGAATCTCCTTCAATAATAACTTTTCCTGGAATATCCTTTATGAACTGAAGACCTCTCCAAACAGCTTTAGCTTCAGCGGAATGATTGGAAAGGATGCCTAAAGGTTCAAAAAAGGCAAAAATGGAGTTGCCAAAATGATCACGGAGGATTCCTCTAGCTCCTGCAATGCCAGGATTACCTTTTGCAGCACCATAAAAATTGAATTTTACCCAACCCACTGGAGGAGGCTGCCATTTGATGTTGGTCCTATACAAAGAATGATTAGCAGGGCTTGGAATATCAAAGAAGATATTACAAGAATTCAGGATGGCTTTCTCGAAAGGTGAGCAAGGAAAAGGATCAAAGGGAGCAACAAGGACATTCTCCTTAGCATAAAGGATAATTTTACTAACAACAATGTTGGCATTCAAAGCTCTCATATCAAATATTCTTCTATTGCGTTCTAACCATATTTGCCAAAGGAAATGTTGCAGGCAAAATTTCCAAAGTCCTCTGAGCACAGGATTTTTGAAAGGATTTGGCCACTATTGGAACAAGTCGACAATGGAAGGAGGACAGGCCCAAGCGATCTGGAATTTGAGGAAAAGTCTATTCATCACCATTCTTGAGAAGGAACAAAATAAGAAAAGGTGAGAGGTAGATTCCCAATCAGAGAGGCAGAGATGACATCTATTAGGAAGAAGAATGCCCCTTTTTATAAGGTTTTCCGTAGTTAAGATGCGATCTTGAATGCATAACCAGGAGAAGGAGGTAATCTTGGGGATTAAATATTTGGTCCAAACAAGCTTGAACGGGATAGGTGTTTCAAGAATGTTGAGAGAAATCATATAAGCTAACTTGACAGTAAAATATCCAGAATCAGTAGGTTCCCAAATAGGGCAATCAATAGGGTCACCTGAAGGGATTCTGACAAAAGAAAGTTGATCATACAAACCAGATATTTCATTATCATGCTCAAGGACAGTAATCCTTCTCCATCTCTTGTGTCCATTAATAAGGGAAATAAAATTTGCCACTAAAGGTCCAACCAACTGATTAGTGATGTTTCTCAACCTTTGAAGCATAGGATTCTGGATAAGAGGTCGGTCCCCAAGCCATTTGTCATCCCAGAATGAAATAGAATTACCATTGCCAAGTTGCCACCTTAGACCCTTATTCAAGAGGGAACGAGCCTCGCAAATCGATTTCCAGAAAGCTGACCCAGAAGAAGGGACCTCCCCATGAAGGAAGTGAGAATCCTGAAGGTATTTCCTTTTTATGATCTTGACCCAATTAACATTTTCATTGGAAACAAGACACCAGGCTTGTTTAGCGAGAAGAGAAAGATTGAGAGGAGAAATTCTTTTGAGCCCTAAGCCTCCTTGGTATTTGGGCTTACACACTTTATCCCAAGCAACCAAATGAAATTTGTGTTTGTTTTCAGATCCTGACCATAGGAAGTGTTTTTGGATTTTTTCTACTTTTTGATAAACACTCGCAAGAGCTTTAAATAGAGAAAGGAAATAAACCGTAATACTCTAAAGGCAAGCCATGGTAAGAGTAGTTTTACCTGCTTGAGATAAAAGATTGCTTCTCCAAGTAGAAAGCTTTTTTTGAAGTCTCTCAATGACATTGTCCCATAAACTATCTTTAACACTTCCAATGAAAAGAGGTAAACCCAGATAGGATGAAGGCAGTTGAGCTATGGAACAATTGAGGATGTCAGCAATGATGTTCTGTCTTCTTGGAGGAGTATTAAGAAAATAAAGTTTACTCTTCTGAAAATTTATTTAACTTTTTAATTAAGAGTTACTTTGTTCTTTTTCAATAGAAAAATTGTTCTTTTTCGGAACCTAAAGGGTGGGAGAGCAAGGTATAGACTATGGAGGATTCAACTATTGGGAGCCTCAAACATAGGCCAAGGAAAATATAGTCCAATGCCTTATCCATGGGATGGCAACATCTTTTTGACCATTAATATGATGGGTTTTTTTTTCAATTAGAATTCGAGATAAAATTATGTAACCTTACTTCATATCTAAATTACATGTCTAACATTTTGACTTTAAGCATTTTAGAAAAAGTAAATCTAGCATAAATGATTTTACTTCTAGGCTTCTATCTTTAAAGTCAATCACAATAATTCTATTATTGAAAGTATTGATTTATTATCTAATTTACATAGACATGAGAAAATCATGCTTTTGTTGTTTTATTTTATTATTATTGAAATATTTTCATAGGGCATCAATTAGACTAATGACATTTTGACTTCAAGTCTTTTAGACAAAAA
This sequence comes from Wollemia nobilis, assembly GCA_028583015.1. Taxonomy (NCBI): domain Eukaryota; kingdom Viridiplantae; phylum Streptophyta; class Pinopsida; order Araucariales; family Araucariaceae; genus Wollemia; species Wollemia nobilis. The sequence continues at coordinate 473,165 of JAQPPZ010011269.1, read as the reverse complement.
TCTAACTTCTTTGGTTTTACTTCTAGGCTTCTATTTTTTAAGTCAATCACAATAATTTTATTATCTACATCATGATCTTATTATCTAGTTTATATAGACATTAGAAAAGCGCACTTTGGTTTTTAATTTTATTATCATTCAAATATTATAAGAGGTCATCAATTAGATCTCTCACATTTGACTTCAAATCTTTAGGACAAAAATTTAGCTTCTTTGATTTTACTTGTAAGATTCTATCTTTAAATTCAATCACAATAATTATATTATCTAGAGCATGATTTTATTATCTAATTTACATGGACATTAGAAAAATATGCTTTTGTTGTTTTATTTTATTATCATTTAATTATTATGAGAGGGCATATATGGATCTTTAGATGGAATCTAGGTTTAACTTGATAGTTTTGCTAGTTTTTTTTTTAGTCTTGGATAGGGGGTATAAGACAAGGGAGTTCATTTTCAAAGATGTGATGCAAACATAATAGTAAATATTTTTAAGGTAGAGATTTAAACTTGAAAGCAAGAACAAACATAGTTGGGTTCATAGTAGCTTGTATGAGGAAACTAAAATTGGTCTTTTTGTTCAACAACTAAATTTTTATTTCTAAAATATTTCAATAGCAAAACTCAAACTTGAGTTCTACATTGGATAACTTCTCAACTTTTCTATGAGATCTAAAATAATAGTATTGCACAAAAAAAAAAATGAAGTTTATGTACAAAAGACCACTTGTAGATGACTAATATGCCTAATGAAAGCATTAGTAGCTTGTGATGAATAGAAATAAGTATATTAGCCATAAAACATCTACAAGACGTTTGGGTATCCTTAAAGCCTCTGATATTATATATAATGGAAACAATATATTTCTATCATGAGTATTTAAATGGATCATGCCCTGATATTGTTTTTATAGTTTTGAACAATGTCGGCCTTGGCCATTAATCAAATTACAATTTTAACACCCCCTCATAATTTAAACCAACGGGCCAAGCAAAGGAGATATTAATAACAATAATATCACCCCCCCCCCCAACAAATAATGAATGCTCTAGTAGACCTCTACATTTTGAGGTAGACTCATCTAGATCCCCTTCATCATCTAAAATATGTTGCTACAAAAATGTTTCTTGCACAAGAGTTTCCTTAGGCTTGACCATAGTCACCACTACCACTATTTTACACTGTCACACATCCAAAAAACACTTATGCTAAGATTTCAAATGAAGAAAAAAAATCAAAATCACCACCTCTATTAAAGATAAGCTCTTTAAATCTTTCATTATAGCATAAGGTATGTCTTGAAGGCACAACTTTTCCTTTCATAGCATACATTATCCTATTTGAGGACTTTCTCTTGCCCATGGGCCACTTTGTTCCAGCCATCAAATCAGACTTTGCATGATCCTTGCTTGAAAGAAGAGTTGTAACAAACGTCCACAAGTTCATCAACAAAGAATAGGATAGAGATATCATGAAGGATTAGATCTTTATGAATAAGCTGAATCAATCATCCAGAGGAGGAAGAGGGATTAGCTAAAGCACATCTTGAATCATTTTCTTACCAGCCTCCAAAAGACTCAAAATTTGTTGCAACTATCACAAATCCATCTAAATCTCGCAAAAAAACAGGCCAAAGATTTTGATTGTATAGAAAAGAGTAAATTTGTTCTTTCAAACTACGACAATAAGGGTCAAGGACTATTTCACAAGATTTGGCCCCAAACATAGGAACATGTCTGTAGATCAGTGTCACCAATGCATAGAGCTGAAAAAATCATGTGATTTGAAAAAAAAGGGGCTCAAAATGCTTCTATATGTAAAAGTTATGGCCTCCAAAAGTTTTGCCCTAACAACCCTCAAAATTTGAAAAATTAGATCCTCTAACCTTATAAATGCCATATCCAATTGCTCGCTACCACATGTCATGCTCTAGTTCATTGTTGCAACTCACTTCTATTATGCCACTTTACATATACTTCGTTAATCCAAATGTGATAATTGCAAAAATGTTATTGGCAGAGACCCTTTAAACATTAAAAAATGGTACAACGTGGTGTCAATAGTGTCCACAAGGCCTCATACCCAATGCAAAGTGGAAATGCACCAAAGAGAATCAAACCCTTGTCTCTCTTGTGCCAAAAAAGACGCACAAGACAAGTAAATGGATGAGAAGGGGCAGCCACAACTTGCCTTTCATTCATCCTCTCTGCTATGAGGACCAAAAACAACCAAAGGTTTGAACATGGGACCTTCCTCTCGTAGAACCTTCCCTAAAACCACTATGCAACTATAACTCGAAAAAATGTCCTAACAGGGACATCGCAATGGTAAAAGGAATTGGGGTCTCCTAATGGAGACCCAAGTTCAATTCATGGGAAGGGTGGCTCCTGATGTGCCCCCAACTTTTCAACCTATTCCGAAAAAAACTATAACCCGACGAAATAGAAGGATGCCTCCCTGGATGAACAACACAATGACGTTCCTTGATAGTAAAAAATAATGTTGATTCATGTCGAACCGACGCCCTCTAGATGACAACTATCAATTAGGACCATCATGTTATATTAGCAATCAGGAAAGGCAGGGAAGCTTCAGACATAGAACGAACAAACATGCATAGTCGAGAGCTATTTTCACCAAGCAAAAGGGTCGAGCAATGAATCGAACCAGCCTCATGATGCCTACCACGTGCTTGCACGTTGCACCCTAGCTACAACAATGCATGTCTCACATGGATGAAGGCACATCTATTCCTTGTGGATAATGGCTTCATGCACCCACAACAATATCAAGCCAAAGTGAGGCATGTGTGCAAATTAGGGCATGCTTTCAAATTCAAAAATTCTTGTCTTTTCAATAGATTATTGTTCAGCCTTCCAATACTTGTATTTTGTGATCAAGACCCTATGATCCGAAGTAATTCTTGGAAGAAACAAGACTTTTTCTCCTTCAAAAGAAAGAGCATTGAAGAGAAAAAGTCCTCGATAAACTAAATCTAGAAAAATAGTAAATACAGAATCAAAGGAAAAACAAAGATAACAGATACACACATAACATAGTATTTCACCTAGGAAACCCTTATAGGAAAAAACCCAGCACAATAATATCTCCTTATTGTATAAACTTAACTATCTCCAATATAATAATGTTCATCTCTCATATCTCTTCAAACCTTGATGCAAGTGCAATTAAATAATAGCACAAGAATGGATTTTACAATACCATGGGCAAAAAACCATGGGTTCAAATATTTAATCTTAAACAACCAATATGGGTCTAAAAATAGCTTAAGAAACCCTAAAACTTCCCCAAACCTTGGCAAGGATACATGGAGAGTGTCCAGTACCTTTTAGTGTTAACCCCACTAGAATAACATGGAAAATATTCAGCATATTTCCAACATTCTCCCACTTATTGAATACTTTCCATAGGAGCCAAAAATTTCCATTGTCAACTATCAAGGGCAACCATGCCCATAGATCTTCTACACCAAGAAAATTTCTAAGTAGATACAACCTTTGTTAATGAATCAACAACATTATTCTCGGTACCAACTTTCTCCAACATCACCCAATTTCCTTCAACCATCTCTCTCACAAAATGGTACTTGATATCAATATGTTTTGACCGATCATGAAAACCAGGATTTTTGGCCAAAAATATTGCACTCTAACTATCACTATCAATTCTCACAACCTTCTACTTAAGACCAAATTTTGAACACAACCTCTATAGCCACACTACTTCTTTATAGGCATGAGTTGTTGCAATGTACTATGCCTCTGTTGTGGACAAAGCAACCACTAATTGTTTTTTACTCATCCAACTTACTACCCCTCCAAATAGTCTAAACACATAAGCACTCATGGATCTTCTCTTTTCCAAATCTCCAACCCAGTCGGCATCCATAAAACCTTGTAGATTTACAATATTACTATCTCCATATTTTTCTTGGTAACATAAAGCATAGTCTGAATTTCTAGGCAAGTATCTGAAGATCCTCTTCACAGCAATCCAACGTTCCTTTCTTGGGTTGGACATATATCTACTAACTGCTCTCATTGCATGTGCAGTATCAAGTCTAGTACAAACCATTACATACATCAAACTACCAACAACACTAGCATAAGGAACATGATGCATTTCTTCAATTTCCTCATCTATTTTAGGACATTGTTTAGTAGATAACTTTTGACCAATAGGATATGGAGTACATATTAGTTTACAATCATGCATTCTAAACCTATGTAGTATCAAATCAACATATTTCTTTTGATTTAACAACTTTCTATTTGCACGATCCCTTATTATTTCTATACCCAAAATAAATTTTGTAGCACCCAAATCCTTCATGTTAAATTCAGAAGATAACTAAGATTTTAGTAACTTTATCATCTCCTTATTGTTACCAATTAACAACATGTCATCCACATACAAAACAATGATAACAAAAATTTCACCTTCTTGTTTAAAATACATACATGGATCTGCTTTGCTTTTTCCAAGCCCAAGGGTCAAAACAAACCTATTAAATATTTGGTTCCACATTCTTGGAGATTACTTCAAGTCATAAAGAGACTTTTTCAACTTGCATACCAAGTCCTCCTTACCTTTTACCCTAAAGCATTCTAGTTGTGACATATATATGTCTTCATCAAGTTCACCATATAGAAATGTTGTCTTTACATCCATCTATTCTATTTCAAGATCAAAAGCAACAAAAATATCCAACAGAAATCTAATTGAAGTTAGTTTAGCCACATGAGAAAAAATCTTACCAAAGTCAATTCCCTCAACTTGAGATCCTTTTGCTACCAAGCAAGCCTTGTACTTCTCCAACTTTCCTTCTACATTATACTTCTTCTTGAATACCCACTTACAACCAACCGGTTTTCTTCCAAGGGGTAATTTCACCAAGTCCCGTGTCTTATTTTTATCCAAGGACTCCATTTCTTCCTCCATAGCTATTTTCCAAGACTTATTCTCACTTGAATAAAGTGCATCCTTTACAATCTTGGGTTCTTCATCAGTAACCGATATATTAAATATAGAACAAAGATTTGAAGAGCTATAACTTTTTGGGAGTCTTCTCACTCGATCTGATCTCCTCAAACTTGGAGTTCCAGTTTCTGCATCTTCAACTTCCTCCTTACCTTCTTCCTCTGAATTTTCCTCTTCACACTCTCTTTGTAGTTCATCTTCTTTTGTACAACTAGGTTCTATCACAGGTTCTTCCTCTTGTTACAATTTTACGTGAACTATTTCAGATTCTTTTCTTGGTTGAATTTCCTATTTCGGAACCCCTTTTTTTCTTTAAAGATCACATTACAATTGTAAACAATCTTCTGTGTTTATGGTTTCCACAACTTATATCCTTTAACACCAATACTATAACCCATAAATATGCATTTTTTATATTTATAGTCTAGCTTAGTATTTTTCTATTTTTGGACATACATATAAGCATCACAACCAAAAACCCTTATATGACTAAGAGAGGGTTTCTTACCAATCCACACTTCCTGTGGAGTCTTGTCCACCAAAGTTGAGGTAGAAGATCTATTGATGAGGTAACAAGCAGTTAACATGACTTATGTCCAGAATTTCCTTTCTAACCCTGCACCACTTAGCATGCTTCTAGCCTTATCCATCAATGTTCTGTTTATTCATTCTGCAATTTCATTCTATTGTGGAGTATACGAAGTTGTTTTCTACCTTTTTATTCCACAGTCCTTGCAAAACTGCTCAAATTCATTAGAACAATACTCACCACCATTGTCACTTCTCAAAACCTCTCTATCTAATTTTCTACAAGAGCCTTAAACTCTTTAAATTTATTAAAAACATCATATTTGTTTCGTCAAAAATACATCCAGGTCTTTCTTGAGAAGTCATCTATAAATGTAACAAAATAGATAGATTTACCTAACGATGGTACTTTTGCAAGTCCAAACACATCACTGTGAACTAGATGCAAAATTCCTTCAGATCTTGTAGCACTACTAGGAAACTTGACTCAAGTTTGCTTTCCAAAAACACAGTGCTTACAAAAATCAAAATTTTATGGGCAATCAGAAATTCCTTCAGCCATACCTTTCATTTTCAATCTTCGAAGATCTTTCTCACCAATATGCCCCATGCGTTGATGCCACAACATTGTCTTTGCTATAGGAATACTCAAAGCCGCTTCTACCGTATTATTCTCCTCTACAACTGAAGACTTATTGTAATTAATACTTACAGTGCTAGCCTCAAGTCTGAATAGAGTTCCTATACTAATTCCTCTTGCCAACACCAAGACCCCACGAACCATCTTGCAGCTATCCTTATTGAATACCATAGTCACACCTGCATCATTCATCTTACTCACTGATATCAAATTCCTTGTCAAACCTGAAATATACAACACACCAAGAAGGGTTTTTTAACCTCAACTTGACTCTTCCTTGACCTATTATTTTATATGTCAAATTGTCTCCCAAGAAGACTTCACCTCCATTTATCTTTTCATATTCACAAAACTCTTCCCAATGAGGATTCGTATGAAAGGAAGCACCTGAGTCAATCAACCATCATGGAATTCACTTGAGCACGCTGCAGCTAAGAATAAGTCCCTTGATTTGTGGTCTTCGTTTCTATAAAAATTCCTTCATCAAATGATCGACTATTATTATTCTTTTTAGATTTACAATCTCTTTTATAATGTCCTGTTTTACCAAACTTCCAGCATTTCCTCTTTTCTGGAGCAACAAATTTACCCCTAGATTTCGATTTCCTTTCTCCTGATTTATTTTTGCTTCTTTCTTGAGAACAACCTCTCACAACTAATGCATCCTTCTGATGATAATCCTTAGAAGATTTTTGTTTCATTTTCTTAGATAGAAATGTTCCAAATATATCCTCTACTTTCAATGTACAAGTAGTATTGGTGATAGCCATAACTAGGTTATCCCACAAATCAGGTAATGAACAAAGTAAAGTAATACACTTTTCCTTTCCATCCATTTTTACTTTGACAGAGTTTAATTGACTTACCGAGTGTTAAAAGCATTCAGATGTTCAACCATAGAGTCACCATCATTCATCCGAAGAAAATACAACTTTTTTTGAAGAAAGAGTTTATTTACCAACTTTGTCTAATACCAAAGTTCCCAACTTATCCCAAAACGACTTTGTCATGGTCTTTGTCGATACATTCAACTATACTGAATCAGATAAGCACAATATGATAGAACTTTTTGCCTTCCTATCGATCTTCAACCAATCCTCATATGTCGTTTATGTTGGTTTTATTCCCAAGATCGTAATCCACTAATCTCTATCAACCAACATATCCTCCATCTTGAGTTTCCATAACTCAAAATTATGTCCATTAAAATTTTCAATCTTTTGTGCTTCCCATCATTTTCCTTTCTCCAGATTCTTTCACGTACGGTTCCCACTCAAAAACTAAATTTATCACAAGGTTGAAACCCTTACTCCTCAAACAAAGCTAAAAAGACTAGCTCTAATACCAAATGAAGAGCAAAAAGGCCTCGATAAACTAAATCTAGAAAAATAGTAAAATAGAATCAAAAGAAAAAAAGAAGATAACAGATACACACATAACACAGTATTTCACCTCAAAAACCCTTAGGGGAAAAGACCCAACACAGTAATATCTCCTTATTATATAAACTTAACCATATCCAATACAATAACGTTCATCTCTCATCTCTCTTCAAACCCTGATGCAAGTGCAATTAAATAACAATAGCACAAGAACGGATTTTAACATACCATGGGCGAAAAACCCTGGGTTCAAATATTTAACCCTAAACATCCCAGATGGGTCTAAAAATAGCTTAAGAAACCCTAAAACTTCCCCAAACCCTAGCGAGGATACATGGAGAGTGTCCAGTACCTTTTAGAGTTAACACCGCCAGAATAACATGGAAAATATTTTTTGAGTTTGGAAGAAGCAAGAATTTTCTCCTTAAAAAGAAGAGCATGAAAAAATCTTGTTTGCCCCTTTTGCAAAAACACTAGGAGATAGAAGAAAGAGGCATCCAAGCATTCAGAAGAAGGATCAGAGGCACTGAACATCATTCCTATGTGACGAAGTGAGGTAGCTCCATACCCACTTTGATACCATGTTGGATTTCACAATGTTTACTAGAAAAGAATAGAAGCAAACCACTCACCCAAATCTTATACAAAATGCATAAAAGGATGAAAAATAAGAGATACACAAATATTTGGGGGTGTTTGTAGGCAACCATAAATATCATTGTATAATCCAAATATTAAATTACACAACACTTCAATAATCAAAATGAGTGGTGGAGGGTATTTATACCAATATCAAAACCCTAATTACATCATAATGTTTAACCTAAGCCAACATAACAAGAGATCTTTACGTTAATTACAAGTTATAAAGTAAATTCAACCATGACAAGGTTAACCACAACCTATACGACTTACATAATAAAAATATTACAAATTTACAATCTACTATACAATGAAATGCCCATAGGCCTATCCAATACATCACACAATGTTGGCCTTGGCCATGAAACAGATTACAATTTCAACAATATAGCACTTTTTTTTTGTAGAATGAAGTCCCATGTTTAAAGACATACATGATTGGCGCTTCTCTCATCCTAACAAGCGATGTGTATACCAAAGAAAAGTCCAAGCTCAATTTCAAATGCAAATAAGTCACCAAGGTAAGCAAAGCTAAGTTTTATTCTATTTCTTATTGATTAATGGTGCTCCTGCTCTTGGCATAATCTTGTAATATTTTACATTAATATATGCATACTAGAGGTATGTGACTATTTGGTTCTAAGTGTTTGGTTCTCCCTATCTCGTTTACTTTGTGCATGTGTGTTTGTCTATGCTTATATATGTCAAGGAGAGTAAGTGTTCACTGTGTCGATGCATTACATCCAAGGTGGTTGTGTGGAGATCTTACACTAATCTTTGGCGCATTGCCTTGGTTAGCTTAGGACTTTACGTTTTTGTTGTTTTTACCTTCTTGCACTTTATCTAACCCTTTCCCCCCCAAGCTGATAGATTAGGCTAGAGTAGGATTTGTGCACCCAAAGTCACATCTTATAAAGGAGCCAACCTTTGTAAAAATCTTAGAGATGCCCAATAGAGCCAAACCTCACACTCTCAGAATTGGTCTTGATATGTCGCTTCACGCAAGATGCGATAGTTTTGATCATCTCGGACAAACCTCGTTCGATGACCTAAAACAATAGGAAAGGACAACATCTTTAATAACATCAATTTTGTCGAGATTATCACTTCTGTGAGATAAGGTCATCCAATCAATGTGACTAAATGTGTGCTACATTTTCTTTATTTCATCCAAATTTTCTATGGGAAGGTCCAATGATTTGTGTCTAGCAACCATGTTAGGTGACCTAAGTGGATTGAAAGTGTTATAGATGTTATGTATGGAAACAATTGATGCTAAAAGGAAATCATAATGGACTGAGCTTGGAAATGACCTTTTTGGTTAGTTGAAAATAATGTTATTGATTCTACATGTCAAAAAAATCATTGTGACAAGACAATCACAATGGACTACGTATCAAAATGATGTTTTCTAGCACCTATATTTTATTATGTTGGTCTACATTATGATTATGTCAGCCTCTAAACGGTCTACATTATGGTTATGTCAGCATCTAAAGGATCTAGTTGCTTGAGCCTTTTGTTTCTCTTTTTTCTAGTTCCTTGGGTAAAATACTTTCACCCTTAAGAAATTGGGACTCTTGAGCAACTTCCCTATTGTAGGCAAACTGGTACCAAGAATAACAAATTTCCTTGGTAGATGTGGACCGATACCAATGCTAACTCCATTTCTGCTTTTGGCTTGGCTAGAGTATTTCTTCCATCAGCAAGTCAAATCCTCTTATGTTTTTACACCCCCAAAGATCAAGGAGCTTTCCTTTTGGGTCAGAAGAGTGACCACACCCATTTGCTCGAGCACTCCAAAGGGATCTGACTTTAGTACTTCTACTACCTGTCAACCCTTTGGATCATCAATCTGTTTTTGTGGTTTGTTGGGTAGTGGAGTGCCTGCTTCCTCTGCCTCCACATACTCTTCTTGGTCAAATTTTACAGGTTGTTAAGTAAGAGTAGGTTGGGGAGTAACAGATTGGATGGCTAGAATCTGTTGCTCTCTTTCTTTAAACCCATCTATGAATAGGACAAGTTGATCCCATTCAAAGATGGAGTGTGAAGAAAGAGAGTTGTACCCTTCACGGGCCTTGTCTTTGAATGACGCCACTCGCAATATCAGGGCTACGTTCTGTGTGGTGATGTTGTGCAATTGGTACCAACAATACTTAAGAAAATCAAAATCAGTAAAAAATTGTTAAGGCAAAAGAATTGAAAAAAATTGGGAATCAATAAAAATTAGGTAAAAAATCAACAAACAAAAAAACCGAAGAAAATGTCGGATTCCTTCAAACTGCAAAAAGTTCGTTGTTAAAATGCGCTTTAATGTTTTGTTTGGTGTGGTAGCAAGTAGTCAAACCTCTCTCTCTAGTTTGGAACAAGCAAAATGAAAAAAAAAAACAAGCTAATTATGTTGATTCCTCTACCCATGCTGTCGTGGCAATTTTTTTGGCAAAAATTTGGGATTTTATCGACAAGGGCAAGAATCGACAAAAATGGGTAAATTTTGGGATTTTTTGCAAATTTCTCAACTATGGTACCAACAGACCATATCTTGTAAATGTTCTAGCGGGGTCATCTTATCTTCTCCAATGTAGTATGAGACAACTTCAAATGCTAACATTGGAATGTCATCCCATACTTCCAATGGCATCGGGGTTGAAAGGGGCTTTTATTGCTCCATGCCATAAACTCCAAGGTGGTGGAGTGGTCATCAACTACAAAGTATTTGGTGTCAGATGTTTTCTTTCATAATATTTCGATTCCTTTACTTGGGGTGGAGTTGCCAGGTGAATGCAACATTTGCTCTGGAAGCAAATAAACTGAGATCTTCATCGAAATCTCAATAGTGTCGTTCATAGTGGCTTCTTCTAAGTATTCATTCTTGAAAGAAGTTGCCAAGTGAGTTTTGGAATGCTTCAACAAGCAAAATAGGTAGAGACCCTCACTAGAGTCAAAGCCTAACTTGTTGATTGCGGGACCAAAGCTATGTCAATGGGGTCCCATCGGGCGTGTCATTAAATTGTTGTGCTCTTCAATTGTCCTAGGTCATCAAATGGGGTTTAAACCAATCGATTAAGACTATTGCACTTCACACGAAGTGACACAATAGGACCAATCCCAAGAGCATAGGGTTCAACTCTATTAGGGGCCTTCAGGATTTTTACAAAGGTCAGCTTCTTTATAAGATTTGACATTGGGCACACAAATCCTACTCTAGCCAAATCTAGCAACTTGGGGGGGAAAGGGTTAGAGAAAGTGTAGGAAAGTAAAAATAACAAAAAAGTAAAGTCATAAGCTAACTGAGGCGACGCACCAAAGATCAAGATAAGATTCCCTTGCATAATAGCCCTGGATGTAATGCGCCGACATAGTGAAAACTTCCTCTCCTCGACATATATAAGCATAGATAAACACACATGCACAAAGGAAACAAGATAGGGAGAACCAAATAGTCACATGCCTCAAGTATGCATATATGAATGTAAAATATTTCAAGATTATGCCAGACCATCCAAGAATACGAGTATTGTTATACAAGGTAAAATGAAGGGAAAGTTAACAATTCATCAATCCTTCACAATGTTAAACTAACTAATATTTATAGATACATAAGGGGAGATTTCTCCTCTAAAATATGTAAAGATTTCAAAGATGATTGCTCTTCTATGTATCAGGCCATGTCCTCATTCAAGTCATTGGTTTTTTAAGGCCCATGGATATGAGCTCATTAATGTTGGACGATTCCAGGCCTTCGGATGAACTGCTACTACCATTATTGCCATCTACCCCTTTTGGGGATCACAAAAGTCTACGCATGGAAAATATTTGTAATTAAAACCCCAAATTTGGGGTTGCTTCTGTTGCAGTTTCACATGTTGTTGCCTTTAATGTGTTAATTATTCTTTTGGACTTTTTTAGGCTTCACATGTGTTGTTATGGTTCCAATATAGCCATGTCGGCTATATTTAATTATTAAATATTAATAGCTTAGGCCCCTAGGTGCAATAGTCGACCTTTGAGCATTTAGGTTTGATTTTATTTATAAATAGGGTGAAATATTCTTTAGTGTGAATCATCGAAGAATTTGGATTTATGTTGCATTTTTCATGCAAAGACTTTGCCCTCTTAAAGTACCTATGAGACTTTACCCTCTCCGAATGGTTGTGGATTTGTTGTTTGCATTGATTTGATCGGAGTTGTTATTTGCATTGATTTGATCCAAAATTGTTTTTTTTTTAATTAGAGGTGAAAATAGGGGTTTTTGAAAGGGCCTCAACCCTTTATACAAGAAACCAAATCCCTCAAACAAAGTGGAAAATATAATCCCAAGGGAAACAAAATGTACCAAACTTAGTCAGAAGATACAACATAAAAACAACATTGGAAATAGTTAAAAATTCAATACGGAAGTTACTGCTCAGAGAAAGTACATTCAAAATCAAGAGGTTGGATGATCTTGATTGTTTTGCTTCATTTTGCACTAGATAACAACTTCCATGTCTTCATCCTTACTCTTTATCTGAACCACTAGAAGATATAGCATAAAAACAACACAAGAAACAACAAAAAAATCAGTACAAAAGTTACAGCTCAGGCAAACTACATTCAAAATCAAGAGGTTGGATGATCTTGATTGTTTTGCTTCATATTGAATAGGATAACATCAACTTCTATGTCTTCATCCTTCTTTATCTGAACCACTAGAAGATACAACATAAAAACAACACAAGAAACAAAAACAAATTCAGTATGGAAGTTACAGCATAGAGAAACTACTTTCAAAAGCAAGAGGTTGGATGATCCTGATTGTTCTACTTCATTTTGGACAAGATAACATCAATTTCCATATTTTCATCATTCTCTATCTAAACCACTATCTTCAATTCCTCCCAAGTGTCCATCTTCTTCTCACTAAATTTTCACATTATAGGAGCTGAATTGATTATTCAAGCCTAAATTTGAAAGCACATGAGGTGGATATGAGTCCACTCATATATCTCCTTCACAGTTGTTTACTCCTAGATTAGCCAAATAATCAACTGCTTTATTCCCTTCCTTGAATATATGCATTATTTTCATCTCTTTCAAATATTGAAGTAATATTTTACTATCCCTTATGATTCCTTCCACGGTCCAGCTTGGTTCTCTCTTTCCAACCAAATAGTTAATGATGTTAAGGGAGTCCCCCTCCACTACTATCTTAGGAATGTCAAGTTGAGCCAAGAGCTTGATACCAGTTATCATCGCCTTAACTTTAGCCACATGACTAGTTTGGGCCCCATAATTCTCTGACTAAGCTCCTAACATCTCCCCTTTTGAATTTCTTCTCACAATACCTTCCCCAAATTTAATCCAAAATTGTTATTTGCATGTTGTTTTGGTAATTGAATATCAATTATTTTATGCTTGGGTATTGTTAATTATTAACTATTTGAATTGTTGTTGCCAATTTCCTCAAGTTGTTTTGTAACAAGTGGTATCAGAGCTTGCTTTCTTGAACATCTTGCACACTATACCTTTACTTTCAAAGTTATTGGATTGTCCAACTGAAGACACCTGCATTGATCCTACATTCTCCACACTCACCCAATAAAGTATGGATTGAGAGAGCATTTGTCCACTCTCATCTTGTACTGTTGTGAAAGCTAAATTCAAACTGCTACTTGTTGATGCTACAAACCTGCACTCAAAGCTTGAAAAAAATTGTCGAACCATTATCTGGCACGTTCAAACAGGTACGCAAAGTTTTATTTACTTAAGGTTTTTTATTTCTCCTTTTCCATTCCTTATCTTCCCTCTCACGCATGCCTTTTATTTTTTTAGATTTTCTCCACACGTCTTATTTCCAAGTGTCCCTAAGTAATTTATAAAAAAAAAACATAAAAAATAAATAAAAATAAAACCCCACGTTGTCCATGTCTCTCTTTTCTCCATTAAAACCCCCCTTGTTTGTTTAATTATTTAAAAAATAAATAAATAACAAAAACTAACCCTACCCAGGCATTTTTCTCCATTGCACCTACCCACCCCCCACACCCCTCCCCCACCTTTCTTTTTTAATTATTAGAACCATACCCCCTCCCCTTGCTTTTTTTTGTTTTTTATTTAAACAGTAGTCCCCCCTAGCCCATATAAATAAATTTTAAAAAATAATAATAAAATAAATAAATAAAAGAAAGAACTTTTTATTTAAATAAAATAAGATAGAAAAATAAATATTATGGTTATCTTTTCAAATTGATTAAAGTGCATGAATGAATCTACTTCCACTATTGGTTGGACATGTGTCAACGATCAATTACAACATACTGTTTTTTCAGAGGATGTATATATGAGTGATGTATATATGAGTAAAAAGAAGTGCCAATCTTGGTAAGCATCATAACACTCCCTCTAATATTAATAGTTTTGACCATATTTTTTCTTCCTTAAACTCAATCGCCTCACCTCCAGCTAACACATCTGGTCCTTCCTCTCCTCCTCCCAATAACTCTTCCTCCATCACTCCTCACACTACCACTCCAGTTAGTAATCATCTTCCTAATACTATTGACTCTGAGCTACATGAATATCTTGAGCGTCAAGACCAAACGATTTCTTCCATGCACTAGTCCTTGAATAGAATCAAACAATTCCTACACTTATCCAATATTATGCCTCCTCTGCCTTTGGGATCTCATCAAACTATTAGGCAACAATATTTTACCATTCATCAAGCACCAAATACTACTATTATTCCACAACCATAACCTAGTTATAATCCTCCAACTTTTGGCCCTTATGACCTAGGTTTCGCTTTTAATTTAGATTTCACGACATGCAGTGCTTCTAATTCCTTGATGGCCTCATGACATTATTTTTCCTTGCATTGGCATTCCCACCTTTGAAGGTATAGATCTTCGAGGATGGCTAGCTAAAATGGAAGGCCTTATCCGTTTGCACCATGTTCTTGAAACAGATCGTGTCACTTTAGCAGCTTCTAAGTTGGGTAGGTACTCAAGCTTATCAATGGTTATTATGGTAGCATAACAAAAGCTCCAAGATACTAGGCCTCCATATAGACGTGACTTCAATTCCCATTGTTCTTATTGTAGTTTTGAGCATTCTACAAAAACTTTTGGTTTCAAATGTCATTCACACCATCTTGATATCAGGCCTATGAAGAACATCATAACTTTCTCTTCGAATATGAAGAAATTTGTTGTTGAGGATGAAGATTCATTACAACAGGATCAATCGACAAAACTACGACAACAACCAGTAGAAGTAGATGAAGCAGCATACGAGGATGATATTGTGACTCTATTTTCTCATGCACTTATGGGTCTCCAAGCACACCACGCTATCAAGGTACAAGGACTTATTAAATGGCATGTCAATATGTTCTTTAATTCAGGTAACACACACAACTTTATAGATACTAAGACAACAAAATCCCTAGGCTTGTATATCAATACTAGTCAAGATAAATTTCAAGTCTTAATTGCAAATGGGGTTATTACTTAATGTGTGTGTGTCAAACAGCTAAAGTCGACATCCAAATGGGAGATTATAATTGGGTGGGAATCTCTTTGCAATGAACCTGGGAAGTTTAGATGTCATCTTGGGAGCTCAATGGCTATTTCAACTCAATGATGTTACTATTAATTTACAAAAATTATGTCAAGTGGACAAAGAATGGAAGGGTCATTTGTCTTCAAATAATTCAGCCCCCTCCCTCCAATGTGGTGAGTTCCCATCGCATGGAAAAGATATTGAAGAAAAGTGGTTTTGGATTCTTAGCCCAAGTCAATTGCATGGAGGTTCAATCCTCATATGTGTCTCTTCCAACTCTTCCATTGGATTTCTAGAACATTATGGATCACTATGAGGAGGTCTTTAGTGAGCCAATGGGTCTACCTCCCAAGCACACACATGATCACATAATCCATCTAGTTCTGAGAAGTCAGCCTCCTAATGTGTGTCCCTATCGCTACCCCCAACCCCAAAAGTCAAAAATTGAAAATTTGGTTCAAGAAATGTTAGAGCAAGGAATCATCCACCCTAGCATCAATCCATACTCCTCTCCAGTGGTAATGGTATGACATAAGGATAATTCATGGCACATGTGTCCTAATTTTGGCCCTCTCAACAAGATCACTATCAAAGATAAGTTTCCTATCCCTGTTATTGATGATTTGTTGGATGAATTGCATGGTGCTAAATACTTCACTAAACTAAATTTGAATTTTGGTTTTCACCAAATTAGGGTTAGATAAGAGGATATCCCTAAGATTGCTTTTCATACACATGAGGGTCATTATGAGTTCCTAGTCATTCCTTTTGGTCTCACTAATACTCCTTCCACCTTTAAAATTCTAATGAACCATGTCTTCTATCCTTTTCTTTGTAAGTGTGTCCTAGTTTTCTTTGATGACATTTTAATTTTCAACAAATTCTAAGAGGATCATCTAGTTCATATTGACCAAGTCCTTCACTTGTTACAAAAGGAAAAACTCTTTGTTAAAAGATCAAAATGTTCATTTGGGGTCCAAGAGGTACAATACTTGGGACATATATTAACTCATAAAGGAGTCAACGTAGATCTTAACAAGATCAAAGCTATGCAAGATTGGCCCTTGCCCAAAACACTTAAACAACTTTGTGGATTCTTAGGACTCAGTGGTTATTATAAAACAATTGTTCACAACTATGGCAAGAATGTCGCTCCTCTCACTGCTCACACAAAAAGGATGCTTTTGTTTGGTCTAAAGTTGCTTCCCAAGCTTTCCAAGCCCTCAAAGAAGCTGTGTTCCGCTCCAATTTTGGTCACTCCTAATTTTAGCAAGTCATTTGTTATTAAGTATGATGCTCCTAGTACAAGTATTGGAGTTGTTTTCATGCAATATGGTCACCCACTGGCCTTTGAAAGCAAGCAACTTTTAGGCAAGAATTTGGGGCGGTCCACTTATGAGAAGGAAATGTTAGTTGTTATGCATGCAATAAAGAAATGGAGGTCATATTTGTTGGGGCATCATAAATATTGACCATAGCAACCTTAAGCATTTCCTAGAGCAACACCTCTCATGCCCTAAACAAAATAAATGAATGCCCAAGCTCTTGGGTTATGATTTTGTCATTAAATACAAGAAAGGAAAAGAGAATGTGGTGGTTGATGCTTTGTCTCCTAGATAAGAGGGAGATGGTCATTTCTTGTCCTTGCCCACAACGACTTTCTTAACTTTAGAAAGATTGGATTTCAAATCCAGAAATAGCTCAGATCATTTAGGTTATAACAATAAGACATTACATCCTTGTTTCTCATATATTGATGGGGTGCTTCGCAAAAAGGATCACATTTATCTTCCACATTCTTCAACTATTAAGTCAAAGGTTCTACAAGAATTGCATGCATCTCCTTTGGTTGGACACTCAGGGTTTTTGAAAACTTACCAACGGGTGAAGCAATCATTTTCTTGGAAAGTATTAAAAACAGATGTCAATTTGTTTGTGGCTAAGTGCGAGGTTTGCCAGCAAAACAAAGGGGAAATAGTTAAATATCTTGGATTTTTACAACTCTTGCCTATATCTAACCTCCAATGGGAGCACATATTCCTGGATTTCATTGAGAACCTTCCCAAATCAGAGTACAAAACAATAATCTTTGTGGTAGTTGATCGCTTTTCCATGTATGCTCATTTTTGTACATTAGAATCCCTATTCAACAAATAAGGTGACCAAGAAATTTCTTGATTATTTTTTTAAGTTACATGGTATGCCCAAAACCATTGGGAGTGATCATAACCTTGTCTTCGCCAACAACTTTGATAGCTTTAGCAACATTACATTTGGAGACAAAGATCAACGCAATAGAACATCTTATTGAATGAATGAAAAGTGATACAATCCGAATGGAGCTATGGGGCCATTTATATAGGAATATGGATTCCTTGGCCAACACTCTAACTAGTTGTACAAGGGGACACCTTGCACATTTACAACTTGCACAATGACACTTGTGCATTTATTATATTGCATGTAGTATCTAGATAACTTCCCCCTAAAGTAATCTATCATATCCAAATGATGTAATATATTCTAACACCCCCTGTATTACATTATTTGGTATGAAGTTCTTTTGAATTGCATAGATGATCTCTAAATTTTTGAAATTTGATCTTTCCAAGTGCTTTTGTAAAGATGTCTGCTATCTGATCTTCTGTAGGCACATACTCGAGGATGATATGTTTATTCTGAAAGTGTTCCCTGATGAAATGACATTGTGCTTCAATATGCTTTGTTCTTTCATGTATGATAGGATTCTTGATCAGGTTCAATACTCCTTGATTATCGTAGAATATCATGGTTGGAGTTCGTTTGATTCCCATGTCGACTAGTATGTATTGTAGCCATAGAGCTTCACAGGTGGTATCTCTTGCTGCTCGATATTCTACTTCAGTTGATGATTGTGCTACTGTATGTTGTTTCTTGTTGTGCCAAGATATGGGTCCTGATCCAAGGTAGAAGACATATCCTGAGGTAGATTTTCTATCATCAATGGATCCAACATAGTCTGAATCTGAGTATCCCTATAGACAAAATCCTTTGACATCTTTTAAATAGGTTAATCCATAGTCTGTAGTCTTCTTGATATATTACAATATCCTTTTTGTAGCTTTCCAATGACTTTCCCTTGGTTCTTGCATGAACCATGATAGATAATTTACTGCAAAAGCAATATCTGGTCGGTTGTTTGTTAAGTATAGAAGACTTCCAATCAACTAATGATATAATATCACTAAAACCAATGGTGTTTCATCATTTTTGGACAATTGAATCCCTTGTTCCATTGGTGTATCTTTAGGCTTACATTCTATCATTCTATATTTTTCCATAAGGGCTTTTGCATATTTTGATTGAGTGATTACTATTTTATCCTCTCCTTGATAAATCTCTAGACCAAGATAGTAACTCATTAACCCTAGATCTATCATCTCAAATGCCTTTTCTAGATCCTTTTTGATATCTCTTATCAATTTTTTTGAGCTTCCAGTAATCACAATGTCATCAACATATACTATGAGGATCAGGATATCATTTCCAATTTTCTTGGTATATAAACTAGGATCTGATGAACTTCTTTTGAAGTTATGTTGTAGTAGATGATTGTTGATCTTTATATTCCAGGCTCTGGGAGCTTGCTTTAAACCATATAAATATTTATTTAATTTACATACCTTATCTTCCTATCCTTGAGTGATAAAGCCTTCTGGTTGTGACATATAGACTTCTTCTTCTAAGTCACCATTAAGAAAGGCACTTTTTACATCCATCTGATGAAGTTTCCATCCCTGATGTGCTGCTAGTGCATAGACTATTCTAATAGTAGTCATCCTAGTTGTTGGTGCGAATGTTTCTTCATAGTCTATTCCTTCTATTTGAGTATATCCTTTGGCCACTAAACGAGCCTTGTATTTGTCTAGTGTTCCATCTGCTTTGTATTTGACCTTGTAAACCCATTTACATCCTACTACCCTTTTTCCTAGGGGTAATTCCACTAGATTCCATGTTTTATTCTTTTGAAGTGACATATATTCAGATTCCATGGCTGCTTTCTAGTGTGAATCATTTAGTGCCTGTAGTGTTGATGTTGGTTCTGCTATATTACCCAACATTCCTCTGTTCATTCTGGTTATGTTGCAAGTTTGAGGTCTTGTAGTAGTAAGATCTAGCATCCTTTCTAGATTTGCTTCTCTGAGTGTATCTCTGAGCCATATTGGTTCTCTTCTAGGAGATTTTGTGCCTTGTTCTTGAGATTCTGATTTTGACTCTTCACTTATTGTATCTTCTTCGGATAGATCTAGAAGAACTTCTGTGTCACCATTGGATTTTCCTGTGTCAACTTTGACTTTTTCATCAAAGACTACATCTCTACTAATGTAGACTTTTTTGTAGATGGATCTAGTATTATGTATCCTGTAGATTCATTGTCATAACCAACGAATATCCCTGCCATGGTTTTGTCATCTAGTTTAGTCCTCTTTTGTTTTGGAATATGCATATAGGCTTTACATCCAAAGATTTTTAATTTTTCTATGTTGGGCTTTTGTCCTGACCATGCTTCTTCTGGTGTAATATGTTTGAGTACTCTTGTAGGTAGCCTATTTTGTATGTAGACTATTGTTTGTACTGCTTCTGCCCAATATTGGTGATCAAGTTGTGCCTCTTTCAACATACACCTAACCATTTCCATTATTGACCTATTTCTTCTTTCTGCAATTCCATTCTGTTGAGGTGAATATGTTGTAGTGAGTTATCTTTTAATTCCATTTTCTTCTAAAAATGAGTCAAACTCTTTAGAAATAAATTCTCCTCCTCTGTCTGAATGAAGTGCTTTTATAGTCTTTCCTGATTCTTTCTCTACTTTGAGTTTGAACTATTTGAAATAACCAAATGCATCTGACTTGTATTTCATGAAGTATACCCACATTTTCCTAGTGTGATCATCAACAAATAACTGAAAGTATTTATGTCCTCCAACACTATCAACTCTCATTGGCCCACATAAATCTGTATATATTACCTCTAGAGGTTGTTGAGCTCTGTGTTGACGTAGTTCGAAAGGAATTCTGTGTTGTTTTCCTGCTAAACATTCTGGACATACATTAGTCTCTGGAGATAAGTTGGGTAATCCTTCAACCATTTGATACTTGAATAATTCCTTCATTGAAGTTTCACTTGTATGTCCTAGATGCTTGTGCCATAGATCTGAAGCTTTGACTGAAAGTGTTGAGTGAGTAGTAGTGTCTAGAACAAATAGACCATTTTTGTAGGAACCTGATGCTATCCTCTTTCCTTGCCTAGAGATGTGACATTGTTTTTGTCATTGAAAACTTTGAACTCAATGGTTATGTTTTGATCCATGAGTTGAGAAATAGAAAGAAGATTAGTAGTCAATCCTGGAACATATAGTACATTTTTTATTATTCCTTTTCCATTTCCTAGATTTATCAGAATATTTCCAATTCCTTTTACCTCATATGTCTTGTTGTCTGCTACAACAACTGGGTTCTCATGCACCTTTTTTAAATAATTGAACCAATGAATGTTCCCAGTCATATGCTTGCTTGCTCCTGAGTCTATATACCAATAATCCATAGTGAATGAATTTAGAGCTTGATAATGATAGATGCTAATATTACCAAGTTTTGTAGAATACCTTATGACTCCCTATGATGTTTTGGATAGGATATATGATCAATATAGTGCTTTTGTAAATTGTAGTTCAATTTTAAGTTGATTTTGTAAAATTTTGTAAATACAAAAATCAACTTTTCTATCTCCTTATTACTCCTATTGAACTAAGCACTATTTCAATTTTTGAAGAGGTTTTGATGTTGGATTTATTTTTCCTCCTTTAAGTGTTTTGAGACAACACTATTATAAAAATTTCAACCTTTGAAAACTTTAATAAACCTCTTTAAATACCCCTTTTGGTTGATTTTAATGTTTTCTAATTTCCAATTCCTAAATTTGATGTTGTATTCCTTATAACTCCCAAATTTGGAAATATTAGAAAATAATATTTGCAAGTAATTTAAATTTTAATAATAACCCTTATTTCTCCTTGATAACTTTTTGCAAATATTAATAAATCTGAAGTATGCTTGCTTAATAAATCTCTAATGTTGAATATTGTAATAGTAGAAGAAATGTACCCTTATAACTCCAAAAACCTTATGTTAAAAGCAAGCTAATAAAATCAACCTTTACCTTAATAATCCTTCAATGTTGTGCGATGGTAGATTCATAGCTTCGTGTTGTGTAGCGCTCATGGGTAGTCAGAGCCCTCTTTGATTGATGTTAATTTATTCCTTGATTGGCGATCCTTCTCTTCTATAATTGGCACCGAAAGATACCTTGGAATATGCCTTGTAGGGCTTCTCCAAATGCAAGTGTTGTTCATTGGTTTTATGATAACATCTTAAATGCTTTCCTTACACCTTTGAATGGTGTATGGCTTGAATTAGTTGTTTCACCTCAATGCTTTAACTCGTTTGACTATCTTATTTGCTTCTATGTTCTACTTCATTATTCTTCGTTCTCCAAGATAGGTATCTTAAGTAGGATGGGCTTCATGACAAGTGTCACTTGAAGCGTTACAAGGTAGGTGTCTTCAATGTACCTTTGGCAATGATGAGGTTGGTGGTAACCTCCAAAGATTCTTAACTCCCTCCAAATGTATGTAACTCCCTTTTAGGTGAGCGCTTGGCAACATTGGGATACTTAGAGAATTTGTGCCAAGTGGCCTAACTTGTGCATGCAAGCCTTCTTTCTAATGCTCCAAATATGAGCTTGCAACCTTAATTCTTCCTTTATCTTTGCATCCTACGTGAGCTTGCTATGTTTCTTGATATGCAAGCTTTCTTTTGCATGTTGGCTTGGTGAGGATGATGGATGGCTATAACTGGATTGCTTCACGGTCTTATGGCACACTTTTGAGCTCTT
Source organism: Wollemia nobilis (assembly GCA_028583015.1). Classification (NCBI taxonomy): domain Eukaryota; kingdom Viridiplantae; phylum Streptophyta; class Pinopsida; order Araucariales; family Araucariaceae; genus Wollemia; species Wollemia nobilis. Next base: position 450,490 of record JAQPPZ010011269.1, on the reverse strand, counting down.
CTTTTGGTGGACGTTTGCTTCAATGGATGCCTTAGGTATAGCTCCTATCTCTGCACTTATTTGCAGGTTTTGTAATGTTAATTTGTACCTTTCTTCAGCGTTGGTTATAACAACCAATGAGTAGCCCTTTTGCTTTATCTTTTATGTAGATAACCTATCATTGAATGCTACCCTTCTTTCTATGTAAGCATGAGTGATAATACCTTCTTTCAATGGCTCCACTATTGTAGTGATGAGCTGCTTATAGGGCTGAATTTGATGGAGGAAAATGGTGTTTTTAAACACCTCAACTCTTGGATATGTGAGCTCTTCGATGGCTCTTCCTTTGGCTAAATTTTTGTTTGTGTGAGCTTTTTGATAGCTCCTTCCCTTGGTCATAAATCTATTGGATAAAGATGTCCTTCTACCCCTTGTAAATAGTAATACTTTTGTTCTTCCAAGGAACAAAAGAGGTGCCTTTTGTAATATGTAAATCTTGCACCAAAATGAAGAATTTTTATAATCCTTCTTGCTTCTTCTTGGATGATAGTCAATCCAAGCTAATGAAATGTTGTTTTGAATAAGGATTCCTACACTCTGTGCTGAAAAAGAAACCCTTATATTCTCCTTGAATCTTGAGACTTCCAAGGTCTCGATTTGAGGCTTCCTTCAAGGATTTCAATGGTGGTTTTCTACTCCACCTTTTTGCTTGTAATGGTGGCTTCTTTTGGCCATGAAAGTGCTGCAAATTTTTTTTTTGTGCTTCTTAACAACACAAACTAATTGAGAGCAACTAGTTAAAAAATCAACTAGAATAGTGCTTAATAGATGCACTTTAAATGGTAACAATAAATTCACCTTATTGCTCCACTAATTTCTCAAAAAATGCTCTTAACAATTCCACTGCAACCTTTCAAATATAATCTGGAATAAATTCTTGTAAATTTCACTACAAACACAGTTGTAGGATCTAGTCTTCTTTTTCAAGATATAAGATAGGTAGTTGATTGTAACTTCTAAAATCAACTCCTAATTGTGCAAATGAACCTTAAAAGGAATTTTTCTTTTTGCACTTCTTTGAAGACTTATAATGCAATTTTTCTCTTTTGCAACTTTCAATCTAAATAAGGTGCCTTAACAAATCTGAAAAATGATCCAATTTTTAAGTTTAATCAATGAATCTGATTGCACCCAAGTTGCATACCTTTTTAAAGTTGAATGCTTTTGTAGAGGATGTATATTTTGGTGATTAGGTCCACCAAGCTTGTTGCTTTTTTGTAATCTTCTTTCTGGATTTGGCAGATTTCCTTTTGGTCTTCTACCTTCTTCTTTTTGGGCTTGTTGTCGAATGGTGACAATTGTCCCAAATATTTTGCTTATCATAACCTTCTCCTTATTCTTGTTGAGCTCTTTAAACGATCTCATAGCAATGGAATTTGCAAGTGATAGGTCCAAATGTGCATTTGTTTTGCAAAACTTGTAGCAATGACTTTCCCTATTCCTCTCTAGGAACGACCATAGCTCTGATACCACTGATAGCTTTAGCAACATTACATCAGGAGACAGAGATCAAAGCAATATAACATATTATTGAAATGAATAGAAGTGATACAATCTGAATGGAGCTATGAGGCCATTTATATAGGAATATGGATTCCTTGGCCAACACTCTAACTAGTTGTGCAAGGTGACACCTCACACACTTATAACTTGCACAATGACACTTGTGCATTTATTATACTGCATGTAGTATCTAGATAACTTCCCCCTAAAGTAATCTATCATATCCAAATGATGTAATATATTCTAACAAACTTTTGGAAAGAATTGTTTCGTCTTAGTGGTACTAAGTTGAGTATGTCCTCTTCATATCACCCTTAGTTGGATGGTCAGACAAAGATTGTTAATGAATGTTCAGGTACTTACCTTCATTTGTTTGCTCAAGACAAGCAATATCACTGGGTCCAACGGCTTTCGTTAGCAGAATGGTGGTATAATACTTCTTATCATTTTTCCCTTAAGATGTCCCCCTTTGAAGCATTATATGGTCAAAAACCTCCATCAATCACATTGCCAAGGTAGATGATTTGTTATAACAATGACAAATTGATGCACCTTGTCGGAGCTATAACTTGTGAACCGTACGCCCGTTGGCCTTGAAATTTAACAGGTGGTTTTGTGTGTGTTCTGCATCAAGCGAATCTTTGATTGGCTTGACTCTCCAAAAAAAGTGTTTTCGGGACCTAACTCCTCCATCTAGTGTCCCAAAATTAGCTTTTAGAATAGGTTCTCGGGTTTTTTGAGTTTTTTTGGCTGTTAGAAGTTTATTATTTTTTGTTATACCTTAATTTGAGATCTAATATTTTAAATTAAGGTTTGTTATTGTAAGAGGGATGTGTGCACCGAATTTGGGTGCAATTCGACTCATTTCTATTTTTAGGAGTTTTTAGAAAGAAGATCTATTTTTAGCAGTTTTAGAAAAAAAATGTTTTTAGGGTTTCTTTGGTTTTTGGTTGCTATATGATGGATTGTAATCTTTTGTAGAAGGGGTGTGAATTCAGGAATGAGAAGAATATCAATTTGCAGTTTTCTTCCATTATTGCATTTGTGTTGTGACTGGAGTCCATTTTGTTGGTCTCTTGTAACTGAGTTCACACCATTTGGTATTAGAGCGGGTGTAATCTCGCTAGTGAAGGAAGGATGCCACCTAGAAGATATGCCCAGATGAATAGGCAGATCGAGGATCTGAATGCAGAAATAGCACGACTGACTGGTGTGATTGATCGCATGGGAGAGAGACGTCCCAGGGCACATGCAGATCAAGGATCTGATGATGAAAACATACCTGAGGAACGTGGATCTGAGATCCACACATAAGCATAACCAGAGGGCCTAGAGGAAGAAGGGCATGGTTTTGAAAATCGACTGATACGAGCTCTAGAGGGGCTTAAGGGGAATCGAGATGGGATCATGATCGAGGTTCCCGAATATGCTGGTGGTTTGAAACCAGAGGATTTAATCGATTGGATCAACAACCTAGAAATATATTTTGAATGGAGGAACCTTACCGAAGAGAAGAAGGTTAAGCTCGCATGCACAAAGTTGAAGGGGCATGCATTGATTTGGTGGGATCATTTACAGACTACACGACAGAGGAATGGAAAGGAAAAGATCAGGGATTGGACAAGGATGAAGAAGAAGTTCCAGGAAAAATTTATACCTGTAGACTACTCCCAAACCCTATTTCGTAGATTTCAGAATCTCCGACAGAAGGATCAAAGCATTGAGGACTATACTAATGAATTCTACAAGCTATCCATTCGAGTGGAGCACAATGAGACGGAGGACCAAAACGCTGCCAGGTATGTAAATGGCCTAAGTTTTGTTGTTCAAGATGAGATGAGCATGCATCGCACTCTTACAGTGGAGGATGCGTATCAAATGGCCCTCAAGGTGGAGGAGAAATTGAAAAGGATTAATAGAAGAGTTAAGAAGGGATTCACGCCCTCTTCAAGGCGGGGTTGAAGTGGATCTAATTTTCTCAAGGGAAAATCCTCAATACCTACTAAACAAGAAGAAGATGGGCAGAATCTGAGAGGAAGAGAATACCAACGAGGTAGAGGAATCTGAGAGGAAGAGAATACCAACGAGGTAGAGGTTATGGTGGTGGACGAAATGGGAATGATCTGAGGAGGTCGTATACCTGTTATGGATGTGGTGAGGAGGGGCACAGAGCATTTGAGTGTCCCCAACGTGATGTCCAAGAAAGGGGCCAAGGAGGACAAGGAAGGGTCAATCTGGTTGAGATGGAAAAGTAGGATGAGGATGAAGTTGTTGCTGACATGGGGGAAGCCCTTATGATAAGGAGGACGTTGATTGCTCCTAAGAAAGAGATGGTGCAGAGCAAAGCAAAGGGGCATACCATAGATGGTGAAGATTATTGGCTGTGAACGAACATATTTCAAACAAGGTGTACATCAGGAGGGAAGGTATGTAACATTGTCATTGATGGTGGTAGTTGTGAGAATATGGTGTCAAATGTCATGGTTGAAAAAATGCACCTGAAATGTGAAAAACATCCTTATCCATATCGCATCTCATGGGTTAAGAAGGGGAATGAGGTAATGAGTAGATCGGAGGTGTTTAATTAAATTTTCAATTGGGAGCACTTACAAGGATGAAGTGTGGTGTGATGTGATCTCGATTGATGTATGTCACATTCTATTGGGAAGACCTTGGCAGTACGATAGGGATACTAACCATAATGGGAGAAAGAACACTTACACATTTGGGAAGGAAGGTATAAAGGTAGTTCTTGTGCCTCTTGAGGATGGGCTGAGTGAGAGCTTGTTGACGATGAAGGAGTTTCTTGCAGAGATCAGGGATGCTAGCTTTTGTTATGCCTTAACAGCTAGGAAGCTAGAAACAGAGGAAGTGGTTATGCCTACAGCAGTAGCTAAGTTGCTAAGTGAATATAAAGATATCACACCATAGGAGTTACCATATGGGCTACCACAAAAAAGGGATATCCAGCATCACATGGATTTTCTTCCAAGATCAACACTCCCAAATCAGGTAGCTTATCGGTTGAACCCAACACATAATGCAAAGTTGAGTAGGCAAGTGACAGAGTTGATAAAGAAGGGAATAGTTAGGGAGAGTATGAGTCCATGTGTGAATCCAACATTGCTGACCCCAAAGAAATATGGTGACTGGCCGATGTGTGTGGATAGTAGAGCCATAAACAAGATCACAATAAAGTATCGGTATCCTATGCCGAGAGTGGATGATAAGATGGATGGATTGGTTGGAGCTAAATACTTTAGTAAAATTGATCTACGGAGTGGCTACTACCAGATCAGAATTTGAGAAGGGGATGAATGGAAGACAGCTTTTAAGACAAAAGATGGATTATACGAGTGGATGGTGATGCCATTTGGGTTGTCTAATGCACCCAGTACATTTATGTGATTGATGAACAAAGTACTACGGGAATATAATGGTAAGTTTGTGGTTGTGTATTTTGATGATATTTTGATTTATAGTAAAAGTGAAGAAGAGCATTTGTTACACCTTAGTGTTAGAAGTGCTCAGGAAGGAGAAATTGTATGTCAACCTAAAGAAATGTAGATTTCTTCAAGATAGTTTAGTCTTTTTGGGATTTGTAATCTCGAGAGATGGCATGAGGATGGATGATGAGAAAGTGAAGGCGATTCTGGAATGGCCTCTTCCACGATATATAACAGAAGTAAGGAGCTTTCATGGACTAGCTACCTTTTACATGAAGTTCATCAGGAACTTCAGTAGTATAGTTGCCCCTATAACTGAGCGCACGAAGGGGAAAGAGTTTGTATGGACTATGGCAGCAACAGAGAGTTTTGAACTCTTGAAGAAGAAAGTATCGGAAGCCCCTGTTCTAGTGTTACCAGATTTTAGTAAGGTGTTTGAGGTTGATTGTGATGCCTCATTTGTTGGGATTGGTGGTGTCTTAAGTCAAGAGGGCCGACCCGTAGCATTTTTTAGTGAGAAGTCGAATGACGCAAGGAAGAATTATTCTACATATGATGTGGAATTTTATGCAATTGTGCAAGCATTGCAACATTGGAGGCACTACTTAATCTCAAAGGAGTTTGTGTTGTTTACCGATCATGAAGCATTGAGGTATGTAAATTCTCAAAAAAAGTTAAATAGTAGGCATGCCAAATGGGTTTCATTTTTGCAACAGTATACATTTGTCCTGAAACACAAGTCGGGAAAACAGAATAAGGCAGTTGATGCATTGAGTAGGAGATTCTTGTTGTTGACCACTATGGAGAATGAAGTGGTAGGATTTGAGGGGATTAAAATCTGTATGAATAATGCGAATTTTGGGAATATTGTGCAACAGTGCAAAAGTGCGGTAGGGGGCGAGTCCCGTACTATTTTTGAAGAGTTTTTTTTTCAAAATGGTTACTTATTTAAGGGTAATCAATTATGCATCCCCAATGGCTCTATGAGAGAGAACATCTTGAGGAAATTACATAGTGTGGGTTTGGCTGGTCATTTTGGAGTAGCCAAAACTACCACTCTTGTAGAGGAGAAGTACTATTGGCCAAAAGTGAAGAGAGACATAATCAAGTTTGTCTCTAGATGCAAAGTATGTCAAATCGCTAAGGGCCATACGCAAAATACAGGGTTGTATATGCCACTTCCAGTTCCTACAAGACCATGGACCGATCTGAGTATGGATTTTGTGTTGGGGTTGCCCAAGACACAGAGGGGTAAGGATTCAGTTTTTGTTGTGGTAGACAGATTTTCAAAAATGGTGCATTTCATTGCTTGCCAGAAAACTAATGATGCAACTAGGACTGCAATCCTATTCTTTGATGAAATTGTGCGGTTGCATGGTGTTCCAAAGACTATTACTTCTGATCGGGATACTAAGTTCTTGAGTCACTTTTGGAGGACGTTGTGGAAAAAGTTGAACACCAGGCTGCAGTTCAGTAGTGCTTACCACCCACAAATTGATGGGCAAACAGAGGTAGTGAACATAAGCTTGGGAAACCTCTTACGATGCATAGTGGGAGAAAAACCAAAACAATGGGATTTAGCCTTGTCACAAGCCGAATTTGCATACAACAATTCAGTGAACAGGTCAACAGGTAAATCTCATTTTCAAATTATTTATGGTCAAAATCCTAGAGGTGTATTAGATTTGGTTGAGTTACCAATTGGGGAACAAGTTAGTGATGATGTAGAAGCATTTGTTGAGCATATCCGAGAAAGTGCAAGAGTCGAGTGAGGGAAAAAATGCAGAGTAGTAATGCTCACTACAAAGAGTCCGCTAATGCACACGTAAGGGTGAAAGTGTTTGAAGAGGGCGATATGGTCATGGTTCATCTTAGGAAAGGAATATTTCCTAAGGGGAAGTATAACAAACTGATACTTAAGAAAATTGGGCCATGCAGAATTTTGAAGAAGATCAATGATAATGCCTATAAAGTGGAGTTGCCTAATGAATTTGATATTTCACCCATTTTTAATGTTTCTGATTTATTTCAGTATCTTGGTACTGTCGAGGATGGCGAATTACAGGAGAGTAAATTGGGCACGACAAATGCCTAAGAAGAAAAAAGACAGAGTTGCACAGGTGCTCGATAAGAAGGTGATCACCACCAGACATGGGAGCTACAAAAAATTCCTGGTTCAGTGGGAAGGATTACCACTGTCAGATAACACTTAGGTTTCAGATTTAGAGCTAAAGAAAGTTGATAACTAGAAGCTATAGGATTTCAATTCAGCCGAACTCGCAGGAGCTGAGTTCTTTTTCACCAGAGGAGAATGATGCACCTTGCCGAAGCCATAACTTGTGAACCGTACGCCCATTGGCCTTGAAATTTAACAGGTGGTTTTGTGTGTATTCTGCATCAGGCGAATCTCCGATTGGCTTGACTCTCAAAAAAAGTGTTTTCGGGACCTAACTCCTCCATCTAGTGTCCCAAAATTAGCTTTTAGAATAGGTTCCCGAGTTTTTTGGGTTTTTTTTTTTGTTAGAAGTTTATTATCTTTTGTTATACCTTAATTTGAGACCTAATATTTTAAATTAAGGTTTGTTATTGTAAGAGGGATGTGTGCACCGAATTTGGGTGCAATTCGACTCATTTCTATTTTTAGGAGTTTTTAGAAAGAAGATCTATTTTTAGCAGTTTTAGAAAAAAGACGTTTTTAGGGTTTCTTTAGGGTTTCTTTGGTTTTCGATTGCTATATGATGGATTGTAATCTTTTGTAGAAGGGGTGTGAATTTAGGAATGAGAAGAATATCAATTTGCAGTTTTCTTCCATTATTGCATTTGTGTTATGTGATTGGAGTCCATTTTGTTGGTCTCTTGTAGCTGAGTTCACACCACAAATTGTGCTTCAGCTTCTTAAAAATAATTTGACCCACGCCCAAAACTGTATGAAGCAACAACAAGATTCACACCAAACAAAAATTCAATGTGGGAGATATGGTCTTCTTGTAGTTACAACCTTACAAGCAATTGTCCTTGAAGATCAAGTCTAGTCAAAAGTTGGCTCCTTGATTTTATGGGCACTACAAGGTGGTGCAACGCATTGGTAAAATATCATATTAGTTGGAGCTTCCACCGTCTTCCCATATCCATCAAGTTTTTCATGTATCCTATCTCAAATAAGTTATTGGCCAAAAGGTGCAATCCCAAACAATGCTTCTATTACTTGATGTAGAAGGTTGAATCACTCTTCAACCTAAAGTATTGCAATCCAAAATTTGTCATCTTCGATCTCGACAAATTCAAGAGTTTCTCATCAACTGGCAAGACCTTCTAGAATAAGACGCTACATTGTAGCTTGAGAACATTTTCCAGTCTTTTCCAACTTTGAGGACAAAACTTTCTAAGGAAAGGAGCCATGTTATGGTTCCACTATAGCCATGGGGCTATATTTAATTATTAAATATTAATAGCTCTAGCTCCTAGGTGCAATACTCAGCCTTTGAGCACTTACATTTGAATTTATTATAAATAGGGTGAAATATTCTTTAGTGTGATCATTGAAGAATTTGGATTTAAGTCACATCTTCTGCGTAGAATTTGCCCTCTCAAAGTGGCTATGAGACTTTGCCCTCTCCGAGTGGTTGTGGATTTGTTTTTTGCATTGATTTGATTGGATTTGTTATTTGCATTGATTTGATCTAGAATTGTAATTTGCATGTTGTTATGGCAATTGAATATCAATTATTTTATGCTCGAGTATTGTTAATTGTTGATTGCTTGAATTGTTGCTACCAATTTCCTCAATTTGTTCCTTAACATGTGCAAGCGAGTTTGGGATTCTTCTATCTTTATGAGCTCAACTACTACTTTTAGGAGACGTGCCTTGACATTGTGGCTTCTTTTCTTGATTACATAACCATTCCTCCCTATCTCGATTGTCGGGCCTTTTAGATGATCCAATCATCAGGGCTCTTAAAATCATTCATCCTTGAAACTTTTCATTTTTCCTTTTGTCGAAACTTCCAAAACTTTTGACTTTCATGCAACTTGTTCTTCCCGCACCTCAAAACTTTCCTTTGCCCTTTTAGGCCCAAATATCTCCTATCAAATCAAGGTTGCTACTAATTTCATTAGAAGTTTCAATATCTGAGAAGATTCGCCCTTCATGCCTCCTTTCGTTCTTTGACTTTTGAAACTTTTGATCGATACTTTTATCTACACTTTGTCTGACGCTTCATCTTCGGCTTCCCACTTGCTTCTATCTTTGCCAAGGTTGTCTTGCTAAGGCCTTCATCTTCTGAGTGTAGTGAGAATTCACTACAACACCAACATAATTGGCCCCAGTACTCAAACCACCACTCCCTACAATATTGTCATTCAACCACAAACAATACACCATAGTGGGCAACACACTAGTTCCCAACATAACTCCATTGAACAAGGTTTCTTCCTTTAGACTACAATTTATGGACAAGACACATGCAATGTGAGATTAGCATACTTTAGTGACTCCACAACATACACCAAAATATGATGGAGAAGATCCCATTATTGGATATACTCGGCAAAGTGATATTTTGACTTGAATCAAAGTCTAGATACTCAAAAAGTAACTACAACTTCCTTCAACCTCAAGTAAGAAGCAATCTGACAACATCTTTGGTTATAGAAATCAAGTGGTAGTACACCTACATGGTATAAATTTTGCATGAACTTTTTTTTTTTGGAATGCATATAAAGACTTCACATGAGCGTTAACAAAACTTAAGTAAACTCACTCTATTTAAGATTAACAAAAAGAAACCAAAAAAATATCAAACAAAACAAAAGGGTTATCTTATGCTTTTCTTTAAGTTATTTTATCAGTGAGATACACCTACTACACTTTGGTGTGACAACCAAATTCTTATTCAAAGTGGGCATAATCTGACATAGCATCAAGATACCAACCATATAAAGTTCCATGATTGTTGAATTTGATAGTCAATTCAAGATTAGTTCCTTTGATATTTTTTACTTTGACATTGATGATCAAGTTGCTAATGTCTTCACCATAGCCTCAACTAAGGCTAAGTCTCTTCACCTTCGCACCTTGTCAGGAGTAAAGGAATGAACTCTTCAAGAATAATAGTAGCCTGGAATTCATTTTTCTTTCCCCTCTTTCCTAGCATTTTGTGACAATTTTTTCTACATCAATTATGTTTTATTGTTATACAATTGGTTTTATCAAACTCTTTTATCTATCAATGTAGTTGAATTGTTAAGCTTAATTTGGAAAGGCAATTTCTTGCACTTGATTTATAAGTGCATATGTACTTTATTGTCTTGTTATCCCTAGAGCTTAATTGCATTATCTTCTCAAGGAATTTGAAGTATGGTGTTTTCAGCTTATCTTCATCCCTTCAAAAATGTAAGTTAGTTTCATGGTGAATGATTGAATGACTTGTATGAAAGAGTTGAATTTTCCACACATACATCATTCATTGTGTGAAAATACATGCATTATGTATAAACAAACAAATTGTGTTCAAATTGTGCATCTATTTATATTCCATATATAAAGTACACAAGGAAGATGAAGCCTTCTAATAAACAAGTATTTCAGCAGTATGATCTTTTTCAAAAGGCCAAAAGACATATAGTGCAATCGATTCAAACACAGGCTAGCTGGTAACCACATACACTAATATAGAAAAGCTATGTTGGAGACAACAATATTTAATATGAAAAAGCATATGCATGAGTTTTCTTAGAGAAAAAGAAAAAAAATTGGAAAAAATAAAAAAATATATATATTTCTAGAAATAAAAAAGGTCATTGCAAAAATAAAAAGGTAAATAGAAAAACATTCCTAAGTGGTTAAGAAAAACTATTATATATATATATATATATATATATATATATATATATATATATATATTCACCCTAAGTTGATTGATCCAACCATCCAAATGAAACATCCAACCTATGCATCATCTATAGATATGTCTGAAGTTGAATGTCAGCAAATCTGCCACAAATGATTATTAATTCAATGGAATAATTAAGCGGTGCACTTGCACCCAGATCAAGCATATGATTTTGTATTGTGTAAAGATTTTGTATTTTATGATTTGAATTAATGGAATGATGGCATTGTGAGTTAATTTTTATGCTTCTAAAGCGTTTGATACAATCAATTTAATTATCAGAGTATTCGATCCAAACAAGTGAGGTGTTGCCTTGTCCTACATAGGTCATGGTTACTTTGAAAATCTACCTAATACTAAACATCATCTCTACAACATAGTATAGAAGCCCATGATGGAAAACTGGTATCCTAGAAGAGGATATGCAATTTGGCTTCAGTTTGACTGCAAATCATACTTTCAAAACAGTTTTCTAGTCTATTATTCACCTATGTTGGATAGCACATTATATGAAGTCAAGATGCCAAATGGACAGTTGACTTCTACAAGTATTCTTTGCAATTATAAAGAAGAGTGAGCATTTTACCTACTTTTTATACAACGTAGTATGTTATTTTGTATAGAATGCAAATGAAAGTCATAAAAAAGTTTCACATGGTTCCCTTGAAGATAAGATTTTCTTTAAAACACAAAAACGTTATACAAAATAATAGCCTCCTTTTTTCCACAATCTGCAAACTTCAATGAGGCAAGACATTTTGTCTAGGCATAGAATTTTTCAATTAAGTTTTTTTCCCTTCTTTATCTTAGAAGTTTTGCATGCAAATAATTATAATTTTTTTATTAAATACTATATTCGTTTTAGAATACTCTAGTAAATTTCAATAAATTTTGAGTTTTAGTTTCCTTCCTATGGACCAATTTATAACTAAATCCTTAGAATCATCTCTAGTAGTAGAGGTTAGTGAGCGCACCACAGAGGATTGATCCTTATTGCTCAAATATAAGACGGTTTTTGGTAAATTTAAATGGGTATTGGCCAAGGGCTTTAGCCTTAAGAAAATGGATTGATAGGAGTTGGAAGTCTTCAAGAGTGATTCCATCCTTTCTTTCCAAAGGTTTCTTCCTGGCCATTTTTGTTCTAGAGAAGAAAGAGATAGAATCCTAAAAAGGGGTCCTTGGTTTATGGGAAGAGCAGGACTCTTCCTTACTCGTTGGTATGAAGGTTTTTCACCTCAAAATGTAAATCTATCCCTAGTACCAGTTTGGGTTAAGATGTATGAATTGCCCATTGAATTTTGGGATATGGATACCTTCAAGGCAATAGGCAACACTCTAGGAAAATTCATTGAGATTTCAAAAACTACAAAAGATGGATTCTTGGCTATTTATGATCGGATATTGGTCATGATTGATATAAGTAAAGCTTTACCAAAATCAATCATTCTTAAGTATGGGGATAAGATGTGGACCCAAACCATAGATTATAAAAACATATCTTTTAGATGTAGAAGATATCATAAGGTAGGGCATATTGAGAGATCATGCCCTAAGAAGAGCCTAGCGGAATCATATGTAGAAAACCGTAAGAAAAACTTATAAATGGATACGAATGAGGATGGTTTTCAACTTCCAAAAAATAGATCTAGACAAATGAAAGCAAATAAACAGTGGAGACCAATAAGGAAGGATATTGGATGAAATGCTAATTCTTTTGAGCCTTAGCCTATGAATAAAAAGTAGATCAAATCTTAGAGGAAATAGGTCAACAGGTTTAGCATATTAACAAATAATTGTTTATTTAGTTTGATCCTAATTTAGAGAAGAACATTCTTGATGAACCTAAGGAATGTATCTCATCAGATTTTGAAACTCTCTTAAAGTACCATGCACCATTCAGGAGAAAAAAATTGGTAGAGAAAATGCAGTGTTAGATGTTAATACCTCTACCATTAATAAGGAAATACCAAAAAAATGAGCAGGACAAGTCAAAAGCTTTTGTAGTAGAGCAAGGAGAAGATAAATCTGAGGAAAAAGAAAGTTATGAAATAATATTGAGGAATAGAATAATAAGACCTACTCTTGATATAGGCAAGGCAAAAAGAGGAAAACCCTCACATTATCAAGCAAGATCCAAGGAAGCAAATGCAAACATAGAGAAAGGAACACAAACTAAGTTGGTTGAACTTCTCTTTATCAAACAACAAAAATGATATTGAGACATGATTATCATCTCATGGAATATAAAGGGTGCTAATGCCCCCTCAAATCATAGGTGTATCAAGGACCTCTATTTAAGTAATAAACCTGATATTCTTTGCATCCAAGAAACTAAAATGACAAAAGAAGAAGTTTTCAAAACTATGAAAGCAGTCTTGGGTGAGATGTGAAAGGGATGCCATGGATTCTAAATGAGCGACAAGGGAAATTATAACTTATTAGAATCCTAATAGATCCTCTTGTGTAACCATTCATAAAACTAGGCATTGGATAGCCTCTTTAGTCACATGCTACTTTGCAGATATATGTTTCACTTATTAATGTCTATGGACCTATAACTCAGTTAGGCAAATTAAAAGTTTGGAGTGGGATTGAAGCCTTTATGAGAAGTAAAGACCAAGAAACATAATTCATAAACATAGGAGGTTTTAATGCCATGACAAAGTTGGATGAAAATTTTGGGGAAATTAGGAAATTAACTTAAATTACAAGAGATTTCTCAGCTTTTATCCAAAACAATAATCTATGGGAGGTTAAGTTTGAAGAAGAAAACTATACATGGACCAACAAAAAGAGAGGCCATAACCTAATAGCATAAAAATTAGACACATGCATACTCTCAAATCATTGGCTAGATGAAGGGACTTGTGCCAAAATTAATACCTTGACAAGAATTGCTTCAGATCATTGGCTAATAAGAGTTAAAATGGTGGTGAGTATTATTTTTTAAAAAATTATATTTTAAATATGAGCAGATGTGGGAAGACCATCCTCAATTTGTTGATATGATAGCACAAACATGAAATTCTTCAGGAAATGGTGTGTTGTATACACTTCCAAAACAAATTAAATCAATGACATCTAGATTTAAAGAATGGAACAAGAACACTTTTCGAAACATTTTTGAGAAGAAAGAAAATCTAAAATATAAACTTTCAAATTTCCAAAAAGGTGATCATAATAATCCAAGCTCGGAGGAAAGGGAGTTGCTTAGTGAATATCATAATAATTTGAGTAAGGAAGTGAAATTTTGGAGATTAAAATCAAGACAATCTTGGTTAAAAGGAGATAAAAATACAAAGTTTTTTCATAGGATGGCTATAGTACAAAGATCAACATCCAAAATTAGTGAAATTAAATCTGTAGAAGGGGTTTGTATTGAAGACCAGAGTGAAAGGAGGCAAGGTCTTTTTATCAAAATATTCTAGGATCAAAGGAGTTAAAAGTTCTTCATGATAAACTTCTACAAGAAGTACCTTTAATATAACAAATGAAGACAATAGGAATCTATTGGAGTCTATTACTCTAGAAGAAGTTCATTTAGTTATTTTCTCTTTTAATAAGGATAAATCTCCAAGTCCAGATGGGCTCTCTATAACATTCTATCAACATAATTGGGATATAGTGAAGGATTCTTTATTGGTGGCAGTGGAACAGTCTAGGGTAAAACAATACATACCTTATAAAATAAATGCAACATATCTTACCTTGATTCCAAAAAAGAAGGATGTAGAATTATTTGATTCATTTAGACCCATAAGCCTATGTAATATGGCATATAAGATTATTTTCAAAGTGATGGTGAATCAGTTACGACCACTACTAGTCAAATTTATTTTAGAAGAGCAACGAGGATTTGTGAAAGGGAGACAGATTCTGGACGAGATCACAGTAGCTCAAGAAGTTATGAAGTTATGCATTCAACAACTTCAAGAAAAAATAAAGCAATGATCTTAAAACTTGATATGAGTAAAGCCTATGATAGGATTAAATGAGATTTTATTTTTGCAATATTAGAAAAGTTTAGATTTGGGAAGAAATGGATTAGATGGTTTAAAGCTTATGTCTCTACAATTTCATATTTAGTGTTGGTCAATGGATTAGTAACAGAATCATTTACAACCAAGAGAGGTCTTAGACAGGGAGATCCTCTATCATCGTATTTGTTCATTATTATGGCAGAGGTTTTGGGTGGGAACTTGAAGAAGGCTAACAAAGATGGGCTTACAAGTGGACTTAAGGCTAGTAATAACATCGACAACATCACCCATCAATAGTTTGTAGATGATACAACCCTTTTTGGAAGGGCAAAGATAAACAAGGCCAAAGCTTATGTTGGCTTTTAAGCCTTACTACCATAGAATATCATAGGTCCCAATATAGAGAAACCACAGTATTAAAGGTCAAAAATATCAATAATGATGAGTAGAATAATATATGAGCAATTTAATATGTATATCAAGGTCAATATAATATTGAAAATAGCATTCACTTATAATATCAAATATGAATGTAAATGGCCTAAATCATTCATGAACTATGCATGAAGAAAACTTACAATATTAATTGCTCAAAATCTGTATACAAGCTTTATTCACTTTTCTTCCTCTTTACAATTAGATAATTGGATTGGATTTGATTATCTTTTCATGGAGCTTTGTCTCCATAATATAGACATAGAAGATGACTCTTCATGTACTTGACTATTGCTCTCCATATGACAAGTCCCATGACCTTTGGCTTATCATCTTGCCACTTGCATACTAGACTCTTCACTTTCTTCTTACATGCACACTTGAACCTGTGACACTTGCACACTTCTATATGACACTTACACTTCTACATGCACTCCTAATCTAAGACACTTGTGCACATCTTCACATTACATATTTGCACATTTACATACAAGACACTTGTGCACATTCTCTCAATACTCTAACTTACATGACACTTGTGCATTTCCTACACATTGCACTCTTACATGACACTTGTGCATTTTTTGCACATTGACACTTACATGAAAGGGAAAATATAAATCACACACCTAAACTAAAGACTCAACCCTAATCTATTACATATTTACATTTGTATCATGAAGGTACCATGGAGGTACATTATCATGTACCAAATAATGTAATATTCCTCAACAACTTTGAATAACTTATTAAAGGAATACGAAAGAGCTTCAGGTCAAAACATTAGTAGGACAAAATCCAAAATTTACTTCCTAAACACCCTAGCTAAAATCAAAGCAAGGATATGCAGGTTACTTCAAATGGAGGAGACAAATTTGCCAACAACTTATCTAGGGATGCCTTTATTTGAGGGGAGAATGAGGATAGAATTATGGAATCTAATTATAAGTAAAATTCAAAATAAACTATCAACATGGAAAGGTAGATGGTTATCGTTAGCAAGAAGAGTGCAACTAATTAAATCAATCTTATAGGTCATTCCAACATATTATATGTCCTTGTATACAATGCCAAAATCGATAGAAAAAAGTTTAATATTGAGCCCAATGACCCAAGCTTAATATTTACTACATTCTCTCTACCAAACGGTTTTGCACTATGGAACAGTTTAAAAAAAATCAATTGATCTAGTGATTAAAGGTTTAAGATGAGTGGTGGAAATTAGAGAAAAAATTTCTATTTGGATGGATACTTGGTGTGATAAAAAAACACTCAATATAGATCCAATTTTGAAACCATGGATGAGATTACTTCAAGACAAATATGGTGATAGGGTTTTAAACATTTTGTACAATGATCATGAAGGAAGATACAAATGGAAAAAAGATATTTTTACAAGTATACAAGACAATGATGCTAGGAGGTAGTTGAGTTAAAAGATCACAATAGTAATTATTTTAAAGAAGAGCCAAGGATAAGTTGATTTAGGAGTTAAATAGCTTAGAAGAATACATAACAAGAAGTGGATATAATGTAAAGCATCAACAAAATAGGAATATCGCAAGAATACGAAGAGATATTTGGGATAGCCCAAGCATTCATAAAGTCAAAATGCTTGTTTGGCTAGTAGGTCATATAAAAATTTTATCTTGGGATAACCTTATGAAAAGGGATTTTCATGGCCCCTCACAATATGTTCTTTGTAAAAAGGAGGAGAAGAGTATAGACCATCTCTTGGGACACTACTCAATAGTATGGAAACTATGGCAATGGATTCTTAATATGTTTGGTAAATGCATGGTGATGAATGGCAAAATTGAAGAATGGTTAAAGCAATGGCAGAGCACTTTTAAAAGTGAGGCCTTGCAGACAATCTAGAATATATCAAAAGATATAATACTTGGACTGTATGGCTCGAAAGGAATAGAAGAATTTTTAAATGAAAGGAAAGCAATTTAAAGGTAATGAAAAGGAAGATTTGTTTAGCCGTAGAGGATTCTAAACCAACCCTATCAACTCACCCAATCCCTAATCTAGAAGCAGAGAGTCTTGATAGATGGAGTCATGTCATCAATTGGAATTATGATGTTGGGTACAAGAGAAAAAAAATAAGGCAAAGAATATAAAGTGAAAACCACCAAATGTGAAGCTGGTGAAATGGAGCATCTAAAGGAAATCCAGGACCAAGAGGAGGAGGAATAATTAGAAATAATAGAGGAGAGATTTTGTCTCATTACGCTTTCAATAGTGGATTTAAGACAAATAATGAAGTTGAAGCTTGGGTGGCTTTGGAAGGGTTAAAAATATGCAAACAAATGAAATGGAACAGAGTATGGATGGAAGGTGATTCACTAATAGTGATAAATGCAATTTTGAGGAAAGCAAAGGCTCCATGGAACATACAAGAGATAATTGTGGAAATTCAAGACCTTGCTATAGAGTTTGAAGAAATTAGGTTTACACATATGTTAAGGGAAGGAAACAAATGTGCAAATAGGCTAGCCAATAGAGGGGTTTTAATTGAGGATTGTGAAGTTAAATTCTTTTTTCCATGGTTAGAGGAAGTAGTAAGTTTAGTTGAAGCTAACAAGAAAATGTTGATTGCCTGATTCAAATAATGATTAAGATTTACTTTAATATTTTCCATTGGTAATATCTAATTTGGTAATAGTAATAAATGCAATTTTGAGGAAAGCAAAGGCTCCATAGAACATACAAGAGATAATTGTGGAAATTCAAGACCTTGCTATAGAGTTTGAAGAAATTAGGTTTACACATATGTTAAGGGAAGGAAACAAATGTGCAAATAGGCTAGCCAATAGAGGGATTTTAATTGAGGATTGTGAAGTTAAATTCTTTTTTCCATGGTTTGAGGAAGTAGTAAGTTTAGCTGAAGCTGACAAGAAAATGTTGACTGCCTGATTCAAATAATGATTAAGATTTACTTAAATGTTTTCCATTGGTAATATTTAATTTGTTTTATAACATTATTGTGTTTTCATATAAACTATTTATTATAATTTTTGTGGTTGCACATGTGCTTCAGCAAGGAAACTAGCAATTTAGATCTGGTAAAGCAAACTATGATAGTGCGTTGTTTTGGAAATATTACTCTACTAAGATGCAATGCATTGATAGTAGAGGTGAAGTTTTGGTATTGTGAAGGCTATTGTAGGAAAATGTTAAGAAGGATGTTGGATTCTGAAATATTTGTATTTAAACAAAAAATTAAAAAAAATATCAAAAAATAAAAATTAAGAATTCAAATATTTTATGTATAATAATGTAAGTGTCTAACTATAACAACTCAATTGAAATGAGAATTGAATCTGTTTATAAACTCTCAAGCTTTAAAGAAAAGAGTTATAATTTGTTAAGGATGGGGGACCTGAGTACACCTCCTTACTTTCTAACCAGAAAAAATTGGTAACTTCTATCTTCAAAGAAGAAGATCACTTGCCCGATAATCCCCAACAAACTCACTCCGTATATTTTGGTAAAATAATCAAGAACTGAAGAAGAGGTTTTGGGTACATCATAAAGGCATTCTAAGTATTAGAACAAACTTAGTCCTCTTCTTTTAGTAAAATTTAAAGGCCAAATAAAGTTTCCTACTCTCATTCTTCATTTCATCTCATCATTTTTTTCATCTACAAGCTAAGTTATCAGACACATCTGCATATTATTCTAGATCCCTCGTCATTTTTTTCATCTACAAGCTATGTTATCAGACACATCTGCATATTTTTCTAGATCCATGCATCCCCGTTCTGGAAATGGATATTGATACAATATGGGACGGATACGGCTTGGACACTGTATTCGACCGTATCCAAATGTTTTCCTATAGAATGACTAATCAGATATGCCCAGATACAGTATCTTGGTCGTCCATATAAATTTTCGGCACTACTACCATAAAAACATTAAAAAAACAAGGAAAAAATATTTAAAACCCTTGAAAAAAATTCTATATAACAACGCCAAAACCCCACGATATATCACAAAACTGACAAGCTATGGATGGTGAGTAAGACTCATGTTGCAAACACGTGAGAAGGTGGATTTAGGCTTGTCCAGTCGTGGGTTGTGGTCAAGATGCCGTTTACAAAGCAAAATCCCCTTCTTCTTCTTTTTTTTCCTATTGCGTCCTTGCACAATTGGACTGACTGTCCTTTTGCACCCCTCTGCAACTGAATTAAGTTTGAAATGCAACTGAAGAGTATGTTATGTGAATAACCTGAGAGGAGGGTTGGCTGCACTACCGGTTGTTGCAGCACAAGTGTGCTACCTGTTTCTTGTAAATTATAGGTTGCGAGCTCTTCCTCGGCTGAGAGAAATTGGAGCACATATGGCTTCATCCATTCCATGAAGCGTAATAGATTGGTGGCCAATAAGGCAAAGGACCTCGTATATGTCCATTCCAACCTTTGCCTCCTATCACATTTTGGGGTAGACTACAAGAAGGGACCTTCTAGGCTTTGGGATGTACAACCTGAGACGAGTGATATTGATATATCACTGAATGCATTGGCACATCTAAATTTCATAGTCAAGGATTCTTCCACATCAAGGGGTTCTCCTGCAACATCTTCATCTGGCTCTGGGACTAGTCTAACATTCCTAGCCCTTTGGAGGACCCTGATGATCTGGATCTTCATTTTGATGAGAACAGTGATGATATTTTTGATAACATGTGATTGTATAATGTTTTTATTTTGATGATCTATAGACATATTTTGTCATATGTACTAGCAATCATGCATTGCTCCTCTAATTAATAAAAGTCTCCTATTTAGCACTTATGCTTGTTTAATTGTACATATATTTTTAAAATACATATAATATACATGTTTTTATAAATGTCGTATCCAGCCGTATACATATTGAGTGGCCTTGAAAATCTGTCATAACCGTATCCAATTCTGTATCCGTTTCCATGCAACAAATTCTACAAGGAATTAGGCCCAAGGAACTAAAGAAATTTACAGGTCAATTAAAACAAAATGACAACACAAATAATATGACCGCAAATTTCCATTTGTAAGTGCAAAATATGAGAACCAATTTTATTTAGGTTTTGGAAGTTCGACATTTGTTGCATAGTAAGCCTGAAAACGCATATGAGACATGTTTATGGTTTAAATGAATGAACATGGTAAATTGTCAAAGAACTAAAGATATCTAAAGCTGTCACTCCTGAACACTCAATTGTTCATAACAATTCAAATTCTCCAATAAACTGTTAAAGCAGTACAATTCATAAATTCAATACTAAATAGCATTGTGAATTTATCATAAAGTTTTGGTGTTTAGCTTGCACATGAACTAAATGTGCTCAAGAAAATCTGGAAACAAGAAGCTAAGTTATTATCAATTCTCCGGAAGACAGACTTTTAGACCCTGCATAAGTTTTCCCTTACTGTATGTGGGTTCTTATAGAAATAACCAGCTCGTAGAACTCTGATGTTCTGTAAAGAGATGATTGCATCTTTTCAGCATGCACTGAAAAGAACAAAAGAACTAATGCAACATTAAAAAATAAATAAATAATAAAAAGATATTTGGTCTTCTATGAATATCCCCTCCAAATTCTTCATAGGATATAAACAGTAGGCATAATGACTATACTTATGTCCATAGACAGTATGGGTGGCATTTGTTGAACAAGAAAATCATTGCCAAGGCCTGAAGAATACCGGTATTTCTATATCATTTAGCCTCGGGGAAAATAGAATAGTTTTTTTCGCCTACTGGATAATGTGCAAAAGGAAGGCAAAACATTGATCTTCTACCAAGAATGAGTGAGGATAATTTTGGCTATCACTTTATGCAATTTGCTTGCATTTTCAATTACCATTTCATGACATTTTATACATTAAATTTTATAGCGTCATGCAGTTTGCAGGAAAAATGACCAAGGATATAATAGGGGATCCCCCAAAGAAAAGAGAAAAAAACAAGAAAGCTAAACCATAGCATAGTAAAGACCCCAAATCACTTGGTCATGCAGGGACAACAGGCCAGCATCAGTTTTTATCAACATCCATGGCACTAGGTATCTAGAATATTTGTTAATAATCCCCTGAAGCTGTCAATCACAAGGCAAATAACAGAAATTACCAGCTGGAAGACAAACATCTATGAACAGCCACCTAGGCATGAAAAAGAGGCTAGAATCACCGACAAGAACATTGAATACCTGCGAAAGAAAGTTGAAGCAGATCAACTTCTTGAAAATAGACAAAACTGGTCAATAACCCTTAATCTAGTTTCATTCTCAACCAAAATAAAATAATTTGTACTCAGACGTTGAGTATTTTTAAGTAATTAAATGCATATTTAGTCCCAAAAACATGACTCTGTAAAAGCAATGCTAACTTATTGTTGGAATGCTGAGTGAATGGATAAAGCATATGTTGTTGTGCATATGATAGGCCCAGTAAGCCACATATGGGTAACGGTGTATAGTGGTGCAAAAGATTGAGAATACAGGTGCAATTGACTATATAGAAGTAATTTTTAGCGAAGACGGAAACTCAAGCTTTTGTTGTAGACAGAAGCATAAATGACATTATTTTTTTGATTAGTAACGGGTTTTAAAAGGGACCCAAAACCTTATAACATGCTGCAAGGAGGATCCTGTGAAGGTTCAACTTCCTACAGAACAAGCCAAAATTGGACCATTCGCAGAATCCATAAACTAAAACAGTCTAAACTATTACAAACATACCGTCCATGGGCACAAACAGAAAACAGAAACAGCATAGATATCGCAGGGACCTTCCCAAACAATCACATACAAAGAGACAAGGAGAGCACAAAGACCATCCCAGGAAACAAAAGGGGATAATCCCGTTCAAGACCAGCTGTTTTACTCTGGGATGTAGTCCTCGTCATCTTTGGGATCATCCATAAATACATTAATCATGGCATTAATCATCATTGGTAGCGACAAGTTCACTACAGGAATCAACAATACATTGGGGAAGATTCCCCTGCCACGTCGAAAAAGATTGAACAGTTAAGCCAAAGTGTGCCATTGTATCTGCCGCCCGATTGCCTTCCCGATACACATGTTGAATACACCTATTGCTGATCGCCCTTAGCTGGACAATGGACTCTTCAATGGTTGGTCCCACATTCCAAGGAGGATTCGAGACCCCCTTCAAATAGTTTCTTGGTGTTTAAGGAGTCTCCTTCGACTATCAAGTACTGGATATTGAGATCGATGGCCATTTGGATGCCTCGAAAAGCTGCCCAAGCCTCAGCAAAATTATTAGATTGGACT
Source organism: Wollemia nobilis (assembly GCA_028583015.1). Taxonomy (NCBI): domain Eukaryota; kingdom Viridiplantae; phylum Streptophyta; class Pinopsida; order Araucariales; family Araucariaceae; genus Wollemia; species Wollemia nobilis. The sequence continues at coordinate 427,905 of JAQPPZ010011269.1, read as the reverse complement.
CCAAGTTTTTCCGCATACACCATCCCGGATCACTCCTCCACAACTTGCAATGCCAGGATTGCCTTTTGAAGCACCATCAAAATTTAGCTTGAACCAATGAGGAGGGGGGGAATCCATGAAACCAGGGATCTGTCCACAGCAACTTTGGGATGACCAAAAACCTCCAAAGATAGGTGAGCAGAACGTGCCACTTGAATCTCAAATGGGATGAAGGACAATTGTCCGAAGGAATGATATTAGCATTTTCTGAGGCAAACATGACAGCTCTCAAAGAAATCGACTCCGGGTCAAGGCACGAATATCGAAAAGCACAATTGTTCCTTTCCAGCCAGATTTGCCACATAAAGTGAGGGAGAATGATCGCCCACCAAAACTTCAGACGAGTGGACTTAAAGGGGTTTGGCCATTGAATAATAAGATCACTGATAAACTGAGGAGCAACCCAAGAAATGGATACACTTGGCATGATAGAGGATAAGACAATGCAAGAAAATGGGCACTCTAGAAACAGGTGATAAGGTAAATAACATTTCAATTCCATACTTTTTATTTTTTTTTAGCAAGTCTCTGTTTCTGGATATAACAGACTATATTAGAATGCTAATTTCCTTTCACCGTTTGCTTGAATCTGAATTAATCACAATCTATCATTTCCAACTTATTGTTACCTGCTACCTACAAAAGCCTCCCAGCTATTTCATTTTAGCCCCAGGAATTCAACTTAACTTACAGTTTCTTATTCTATGCAATCTTCTAGGATCTCTCTCCAGCTGAGTTGTTAGATTGTTTTTGCTGTGAATACTAAAGAATAAAATATTTACAGCTCAAAAGGTAATTTAGAGCCCAAACAGGCCCAAATCTGGATTACAGTACAGGCCCCAGGGTAACCAATAGTTCATTGGCATGTATTTATATGAGTATTACCGTTGAAGTTCTTTTAGTATGTGGGATTCAGTCATGACATTTGTATGACATGTGAGGATAGTTGACTCCTTGATTTCTAACCAGTTTATTCTGATGTTTTTTTTTTTTCACTTTTATAAATTGTTGTTTCCACTGATATATCTATAATAGAATTTTCTGATGCTCTTCTTTACTTTTATAAACTGTTGTTTCCACTAATATATCTATGATAAAATGTTGTTTCACTTTAGTACCTGGTTCTATGAGAGTGTTTAGTTTACCTCAAAGAAAGTTTCTGCTAATGTTTCTGCTAATGAGTTGCAACTGCTGCTAAGTCCTCTTAAAGGGCTGCAGCTGGAACCCATGTTCTCAGTGAAATGAAATAATTATTTTTTTAATTATAAAAATACACCAAAGACCTTCTAGGATCTATAATATGATATGGACATAAATAACTAAACAAACTTATGGTGTTTGCAAATGGCCTGCTTTCAGACTCCATAGTAATCAAAAGGGATGCAAGGTTAGCAGAGTGTGTAACTGGATAAAGAGTGCATAATCTCACGTAAATATTTTACTAATTTCACGAGAAGAGGATCACGAGTCTATCTTGATTCCATTGAAGAAGGAATCTTGCCATCTTACATTTTAGTAAACATGAACAAATCCAGGCTAATAATTGCACAAGGTTATTCAAGAAACTTTTTTATGTTTCTTTCTGTATAATTAGCTTTCATTTATTTTAAAAAGCAACATAATTATAATGACGGGTTGGGGATCGAGAGTTACTTGAACGAGTCGCATGGTAAAATGGAGGTCTTTTGTACACAACTGTGAGGAGAGAAGTTCAATAGCGTAATAAAGATCTTAAAGCAAGTGAATTCTCTTCAATCGTCCCTATCATCATCCACATCAGCTTCACTGTTTCCAATCAGCTCCTCAGAGATCTCAACCTCCATGGCAGAGGTCCCACCCTTATTTAAATCTTGCGCTTCACCAAGTCCTCAGACCTCCTTGCCACTGCTTCAAACAATATTTCCCCGTTGTACCTTATACACGCATAACTCTCGGGCCTTCCATTACCAGAAACCTCTTATGTCTATCCCAAAACCCTCAAGCCCTTTATCCAAACCTGCCGCGATTTCCAGTTTCAGCCCCTTCTCAAACCCTAATCCCTCATTTACGATTTCACAAGGGTCATAACGATCGAAAAGCCATCGATCGGCAACGCCACAGTAAGACAGTTGTCCCGTCTGTTGGAGCCAGTGCAAATTTTCCGGAAGGTAGTGAGGAGTTTTGGAACCAGGCCTTAAAATTTGACGGATAACCTTTTTTCTGTAAAATTACTAGTTAAATATTTTTGTCTGTGCCATAACTATGCCCGACAACATCACACGTACGCTTTCAAATTGAAAGCCACGTGTGTATATATATATATATATATATATAATTTTTTTTGTATGGATAAAAAAAAAAAATGGTTGAAAATCCCAACCTTTTACATAGAGTTCGAAAGATATACAGAATAAAAACAAGAGAAGATCATATAAATGCAAGATAACTCTATCTTAGTAAAAAAAATAAACTTGGGTTAAACATATTGTTGATGAAGAAGCTGAAATAATATTCTTCCTCTTATCCTTTTATTTGACGTGACTTATTTTACATAACTGATAAAGAAGATCATACAAATGCAAGATAGCCCTATCTTAGTAAAACAAACAAACCTAGGCTAAACCTAATGATGGAGAAGCTGAAATAATATTCCTTCCACTATCTTTCTATTTGGCATGGCTTATGCAGTGCTCAATGCTTTACATAACTGATAAAAAAACTGGTGACAACAATGTAATTTAGTGTGCTCAAATCCTTCATTACATGATTCCAATAAGTATTTTGCTTTGCTCTGCCCTCTTTATCTACTAGCTTCATTATCAATTCTTATAATCTCTTCCAACTCCATGGGGGTGTATGACTAGACCTTGAAATTCTCATATTTAACTGTCATATTTGCCATTTTATCGACAACTTTGTTTCCCTCTCTATAAATATGTTTAACTTGACTTTCTTCTAGGTTTCCCAAAATAGTCCTCACATATGTAATTATTTGAAAAATGCTAGAATTATTTAACTCCCCTTTTTTAAGGGAAGTTATAATATTCTTATAACCCCCCTCAAGAACAATTCTCCTAGAACCCAAATTCACTGCAATTCGAAGGCCTGTAAGCATTGTCTTTGCTTCAGCTTGGTGAGTTGTGGTAATTCTTAGATCCTCAACATATGCAGCCACTATCTGACCTTTGTCATTCCTAATGAGGCCCCCACCACCAGCATGACCCGGGTTACCTTTTGCAATCCCATCGAAGTTAATTTTTACCCAGTCTTTGTGAGGATGTTCCCATCTAGTATCTAGTCTCACCTTATTGATTTTTCTATATTTAATATAGCTTTTTCTCTAGAGAGGACCATTGCAAGATTTTTCTGGTCGACAATGTTTTTAATACAATCCTCCAATAGGGTTGTTTTTATCCTGGCATAAACCCCAATTATTCCTTTGGTTTTATTTTTGAACACTCGTATGTTTATTTCGAACCAAATCCTCCAGCAAATATGTAGAATGCAATTTTGCCAAAAAATACTGCTTCCTAAGTGTCACTGTTCCCAAATCCTGATTAGAGAATCTATAATGACCCAAGAAACATTAATTTCTCTCAATAACATATTTAGGATATCATGAAAAAAATCACAAGTTCTAAACAGGTTGTCCATGCACTCATCCTCTTTGTTACATAAGACACAAACAGTTGGAACCACAATCCCTCTTTTGAACATATTGTCTTTCGTAAGGATCTTATTGAGAATGGCAGTCCAAAAAAACATAGCAACCTTAGGAATGATGTTTAGCTTCCAAATTCTTTTAAGCTCGAGTTTTTCTGAGGTCACTTTACCCAAGGCTCTATATCCATCCTTCACCAAGTACTTGTCTTGCTAGTTTCTTCCCCAAATTATTTGATCCTCCTCTGAACCTCTACCTAAATAATAACTCCTTAAAAGGTTTTGTAGATCTTTACCTCCCGAGTCTTGCATATATTTTTGCAAAATTTTCCACTCCTAAAAATCACCCACCTTATGAATGTAACCATTAATTTTCTTACCATAGGTTTTGGTTAAATGTTCTTTAATATCTTTGAACTTTTTGTAGTTCACTAAAGGCTCCTCTTGAATCCAAGGGTATTTCCAAAAGTCACTTTTGTCCCCCTGCCTACTCTCCATTTTAGACCTTGCCATAGAACTTTCCTGCTATTGATTATATTTAGCCAAAAAATAGACCCAGATGGAGGATTAGAACAACTGATAAAGTGGTTTTTGCCCTCCAAGTATTTGTTTTGGATAATGCTAGCACATTTCCCTAATGCTCCAGTGCAAAGCCTTCAACCATGTTTAGCTAGAAGGGCTCTATTTAGATCTCTCAAATACCTCAAACCAAGACCCCCATTCTGTAAAGGATGGTAGTAGGTATCCCAGGCTACTAGATGTATACAGTTTTTGCATTTAGTGTCATCCCATAAGAAATTATTGTGTAGTCTTTCTAAAGTCTCTTCCACTTTCCTTGACATCCTTAGGAAATACATGAAATAAATAGGGAGGCTTTGAAGTGTGTGTTTTATGAGTTGTACTTTCCCCGTAGAGGATAACAAAGATCCCTTCCAACCTTGAAGTTTTATATTAAATTTATCAATAATTGGATTCCAAAAGTTCATCTTTCATCTTACCTATAAACAAAGGTAAACCAAAATAGGTGATAGGGAATTTTTTCTCCTTACAACCCAACACTTTAATATTTGATCTCTTATACTTTCCTCTGTGTTTAAAAATATAATCTTGCTTTTTTCATAATTTATTTTTTGGCCTATAAATTTTTCATAAGAATCAAGGACTTTTTTAAACTTCAAAGCTTCTTCCTTTGTAGCTTCCCAAAGCAAGAAAGTATCATCCACAAACTGTTGATGGGACAAAGCTTCACCAATGGATGAATGTTTTAGACCTTTCATATTACCGTCCTTTCTCTTTCTTTCCAAAGTTCTTCGTAGGGCATCTGTCATATTGATAAAGAGATATGGAGACAACGGATCTCCCTGTCTGATTCCTTTGATAGAAGGAAAGAACCCAACATATTGTCCATTGATCAATATCAAAAAGTGGGGGTTAGAAATACACATACCAACCCATGCCCTCCATTTTCACTAAAACCCATTTGCTCCATTATTTTATCTAAGACAGACCACAAAACCCTGTCTTAGGCTTTGTTCATGTCCAGCTTAAGGAACATGCCTAACGCTTTCCTCCTTTGAAGAGAGTGTGTTGTTTCATAAATGGCAATGATGCTTTCAGTAATTTGCTTGCCTGCCACATAACGTTCTTGATCTTCATTAATGATTAATGGGATGTTGTTTTTCAACCGATTAGTCAATACTTTAGTAAAAGTTTTGTAAATTATATTATATAGACTAATTGGTCTAAAGTCTTACAATTTATTTACCCCATATTTTTTGGGAATTAGAGCAAGGAAGGTATTATTCCATTCTTTCAACAACTTACCAGATTTTTGGGCTTCTTGGATTGCATTGACTACATCTTCTTGAACAATATCCCAATGATGTTGAAAAAAACCTGGTGGGAAACCATCTGGTCCCGGAACCTTGGATGCTCTCATAGAGAACACAACTCTTTTAATTTTATCCTTAGATATTACCTTGCATAGATATTTATTCATGCTATCATTAACTCTGGAAACATTGTTAATGATGTTTTCTATTTCTATGTTGCACTTTATTTTTTCTTTGCTAAGAAGGTTTTGAAAGAAAGTAATGGACATATTTTTAATATCATTTAAATATTCATACTTTCTTCTATCTTCATCCATAAGGTAGAGGATTTTATTATTGTTCCTATGTCTCATAGTCTAAACATGGAAGAATTTAGTGTTTCTATCACCTTCCTTGAGCCACAGTATTCTGGATTTTTGTTTTCAATGAATTTCCTCTTGGGCAATGGTATTATGATACTCCATGAGGAGTTGTTTTTCCCTTTTATGCCACTCTGGTTTTCTACCTTCCCTATCTATTGTTTCCTCTATATCTTGGATATCCTTTTTAAGTTGTTATTTTCTTAAATTGATGTTACCAAAAACCTCTCTATTCCAAATTTTGATTCGATATTTGATGTTCTTTAATTTTTGGGTAACTTTGTACATAGTTGATCCTTGAACCTCCTCCTGCCACCAAGATTTTATTTGGTTTGTAATGTTTAGGTGCATATTCCACACGAGCTCATACCTAAAGGGTGATCCTCCCTGCTTCCCCTCCTTTTCCATATCTAGCAAAAGGGGATTGTGATCTGATCCTATTCTGGGCATACATGTAAGTTTATGAATATTGTTTATACTTAGCCAACTATAAGAAATAAGAACTCTATCTAGGTGCCTTTGAATGTGATTATCCTCCATCCTTTTGTTTGTCCACGTAAACTTACCTTTACACATATCCAGGTCAATCAACTTATTGTTCTGAATAAAATTATTAATATCTTGCATACCTTGAGTGATGTTAATTCTCCCTCCACTTTTGTCCTCTATTCTTAAGACTGTACTGAAGTCACCCAAAACCATCCAATGCAAATTAATGAATAAACTCATCTAAAATGATAGCTTATTCCATAGTTGGAATCTCTCATGATCATCATTTTGAGCATAAACCCCTATCATTACCCAACGAAAGTTATAGTTTTTTTGTTCTTCAATTTGACTGTGCAGAATCTCGTCTTGATCAATTAAAGTGCCCTTAAAATTCATTCTATCCCAAAAGATGCAAATACCTCCAACAGTACCTTGTGTTGGGCTTATGATCCATTCAACATTCGACCATACCTCTTTCTGAATAATGTCAAGTTTTTTCATGTCAATTTTAGATTCTTGAAGATAAACAATATCAGGTTTTACTTCCATGAGTAGATTTCTAACAATTCTTCTTTTCGTAGGGGAATTTAGCCCCGCACATTCCAAGAAAGGATTTTTATTTTTTGGTTTTTTTTGATGGGATTTTACCCTTAACCATCTATTCTTAATTTGGATCTAATTATTATCCCTTTTTCTCTGGTACTTTTTGTTCTTCTTGTTTGGGGGGTCTTCCTTGCTTTCTTTTCCCATAATTACATGTATTCTTTGCATTTTTTGTATGTCTTCTAGGAGGATCATTCTCTCCCAATTGGTTACATCCTGTTGAAGATTCTTATGCTGCTAATTGAGATGTTTTACCCAACTCTAGTCTTTTGCTAAATCTTATTTGCATACCCTCCTTAGATTTCTTTGATTTTTCTATGATGCTTATATCCTTTTGTTCCTAAAATTGTTTAGTTTCGTTTGTTGAATTTAAAACTTGATCTAATCCTTGCCATCCATCTATTTCTTTTATTTTAAACCCTCAAACTCTTTCAATCTGATCCTTCTCCTATTTTGAGTCCATTTGAGTGGATGGGGCATCCTCTACCATTTTAGCATCATCTACTAATATTTATTCTTCGACTTCCAAATTACTGTATCCATTCTCTGTGTTGATCATAATCATATTATGTTGTTGTGTCTTGGTATCTAGATTTATATGATTTTTAATCATATTTATTTTCTTCTTATGGTTACCTTCTTCATAATCATTTTCTTTTTCTTGATTGAGACTATTCTCTTGTTGATTAGTATTATTTCCAAAACCACTCAAGTTTTGTTTCTTATTATGTTCTTCATTTGCTTGTTGATTTAGCTTTGTGCATTTACTTGCATACTTCATTGTCTTATTAGGATTCTGTTGTTCTTCCTTGTACTTGTATAGAACATCCATTACTAATTTCACTTTTTGCCTCTTCATTTACCTCCTGGTAAATTTCTTGATATTGTTCCTTTTCTTGTGCCCTTTCTTGTGGGCTAGAAGTTTCCTTTTCCATGCTTGTAGTCCTCTGGTTTATTTGATTCTTCTTTTGTTGCCACTTTTTAGTAAATTTGGTTTATCTTTGCAGATGACATTTCCCCTCCACATGTCCAAACACTTTGCATTGCTTATAGTTTACCAAATTTTTTTTGTATTCAACTTCTTGTTCCCATTCCCCAAGCATCGATTTGATACTCACTTTTTCCACTTTGTCTTGTTCTATCTCCACGTTAACATAGACTCTTGCACACAACATTCTTATTTTGTTACGGGTGGGTGGATCCAAGGTTATAAATTGTCCAGTCATATTATTTTTCTTTTGTTTTCTAGTTTAATTTTTTCTTATAATTCTAAGGTAAAAACAAAATTAAAAATTTATTTTATTTGATTAAAATTTTAGAATAAAATATTATTTTTTAAAAGACCAATTATTTTTTATAGATTTAAAAATAATTTTTTTTTTAAAACCAAAAAAATATAACATTACAATATTTTTCACAAAACATACATAATGTTTTTTTCTACTAGCAATATGCAACTTATTTATCTGGACACATTCATATTTCATTTATTTTATTCCGGTTACATAGGAGAGTTGGTCACAACCACACTATTTTTTAGTAACCGATAAGCATAGGGTTCAAACCACAAGGGCTCCTTCCAGCGGACCTAATTTGCTTTGTTATTGTTGACCCAATGTGAAGGGGACCATCAATCGCTCGGGATTTGTACCATCATTGTCGATATGGTGCGCACTCAGAGGATTCAGATTAGACTACTACCTTTGCAAATAGGCTACCCCTAAGGTTTTAACCTAGGTGTCTTCTTGGTAAGTGACTGGCCAGACAAGCACTTACCAATCCACCTAGCCTTTGGAGATTGTTCATATTTCATTTTTAATTTTTATATAATGTTGTTTGTATTCAACACTTTTAAAGGCTCATCTATTTTATTTTATTTGTCTAAAGTGTACTAAATTTTTCACAAGAAGTTTACTATTTATAATTTTTAAGTAGATAATAATTTAAGATTGAATACAATAACGAATGAAAGTTTAGTGCTATATATTACAACCATTTTTTATAATTCCATCGAAATTTGAATCCTTTGAATTGTATATATATATTTTTAAATAATAAATATGGTATAATTTTATAACATATATATTTATAATATTTTATATGCTGGTAAAACTAACATTTTTAAAGTTTAGTTTAATTTTTTTTAGTATTTTTAAAAAAGAATTTCATATATGTTCGCATTTATAGCGTAAGTGGAGAAGGCAAGCCTAACCCTGTTGAAGGGGACGTCCACGATTCGAACCTTTGCGATGCGAAGGGGATACAACAAAATATTTTGTAGCTTCCCTCTAGATAGTGGTATACCCGAATGAGATGGTATTGACGACCACCTAAAAGCGGCTCTCAAGGTTTATTTCTAATCTAAAAGTTTTAAAATTCAAACCCCGGTAAAAGGGGACAAAGACCCCTCATAAAAAACCATGTAAAAAAGAGTCCCCAAGGGCTATGTGGATTGGTAAGACTTTGGGAAATTACCAAGAGGAGGCCTAGGTCCAAACCTTGGGGGTATGCCTAATCTGGGCAAAGGTAGTAGTCTGACCTAAGTTCGCTAAGTGTATGCTAGTTTGATGACGATGAGCCATCGAGGGTCTCACTCACTCTTAGTCATGTTTATGAAGAGAAATAAAGAGCCCCAATAAACTAAAACTAGAAAAGCAATAATTGCAAAATCAAAGGAAGAAGATAGCAGATTCACACATTACACAATATTTATCTTGGAAACTCTCAACCGAGAAAACCAGCACAATATTATTTTATTATTGCATTAACTTGACTATCTCCAATATAATAATATTCTCCTTCTGTCTCTATCCAAACCCTAATGCAAGTGTGATATATATAACAAAGGCACATGCAAGGATTTTACAATATCATGGGTGAAAAAGCAAGGGTTCAAATATAGTAACCTTAAAAGCCCTGATGAGTATATCGTACACAATGTCCAGTATATTTTAGTATTAACCCCACCAAAATAACATGGAAAATATTCAACATATTTCCAACATTCTCCCACTTGTTGAATACTTTCCATAGGGGCTAACAACTGCCATTGTCAACTATCAAGGGCAACCATGCCCATAGATCTTCTACACCAAGAACATTTTTGAGCAGGTACAACCTTTGTTAATGAATCAAAAGTATTCTTCTTTGTATCAAATTTCTCCAATATCACTCGGTTCTCTTCAACCATATCTCTCACAAAATGGTACTTTATATCAATATGTTTTGACCGATCATGAAAACCAGGATTATTTGCCAAAAAATATTGCACTCTAACTTCACTGTTAATTCTCACAACATTTGATTTAATACCAACTATTGAACACAACCTTTGTAGCCACACTACTTCTTTACTGACATTAGTTACTACAATGTACTCTACTTCTATAGTGGATAAAGCAACAAATGATTGCTTTTTACTCATCCAACTTACTGCCCCTCAAAACAGCCTAAACACATAAGCACCTGTGGATCTTATCTTGTCAAGATCTCCAACCCAATCAACATCCACAAACCCTTGTAGATTTACAATATTATTACCTTCAAAATTTCCTCCATAACAGATAGCATAATTTGTAGTTCCACGCAAGTATCTGAAGATCCTTTTTACAACAGTCCAATGTTCCTTTCCTGGATTTGACATATATCTGCTAACTACTCCCACTGCATGTGTAATATCAGGTCTAATAAATACCATTGCATACATCAAACTACCCACAACACTAGCATAAGGAACATGATGCATTTCTTCAATTTCCTCATTTATTTTGGGACACTGTTCAACAGATAACTTTTGACCAACCGGATATGGAGTACATATTGGTTTAGAATCATGCATTCTAAACTTTTGTAATATCAAATCAACATATTTCTTTTGATTTAACCATAACTTTCTATTTGTACAATATTATTATTTCCATACCCAAAATAAAATTTGTAGCACCCAAATCCTTCATGTCAAATTCAAAATATAACTGAGATTTGAGTAACTTTATCATCTCCTTACTGTTACCAATTAACAACATGTCATCCACATACAATACAATGATAAAAAAAAATTAACCTTCCTTTTTGAAATATACACATGGGCCTGCTTTGCTTTTTCCAAGCCCAAGTGTCAAGAAAAACCTATCAAATTTTTGGTTCCACATCCTTCGAGACTACTTCAACCCATAAAGAGACTTCTTCAACTTGCATACCAAGTCCTTACCTTTTACCTTAAAGCATTATGGTTGTGACATATATATATCTTCATCAAGTTCACCATGTAGAAAAACTATCTTTCCATCCATCTGTTTTATTTCAAAATAAAGCAGCAGAAATAGCCAACAGAAATCTAATTGAAGTTAGTTTAGCCACAGGAGAAAAAATCTCACCAAAGTCAATTCCCTCAATCTAAGAAAATCCTTTTGCTACCAAGCAAGCCTTGTACTTATCCAACTTTCCTTCTACATTGTACTTATTCTTGAATAACCACTTACAACCAACCAGTTTTCTACCAGGAGGTAATTTAACCAAGTCCCATGTCTTATTTTTATCCAAGGACTCCATTTATTCTTCCATAGCCCTTTTTCAAGACTTATTCTCACTTGATTGAAATGCCTCCTTTACAGTATTAAGTTCTTCATCAGTAACTGATAAATTAAATGTAGAATAAAAATTTGAAGGACTATACATGTCTAGAAGTCTTCTCTTTTGATCTGATCTTCTCAAAATTGGAGTTCTAGGTTCTGCATCTTCAGCATCCTCCTCACCTTCTTCCTATGAATATTTCTCTTCAGACTCTCTTTGTAATTTAGGTTCTACCACTGGTTCTTCCTCCTATTCCAATTTTACTTGCACTATTTTTGGTTCTTTGCTTGGTTGCATTTCCTATTTTAAAACCCCTTTTGTTTCTCTAAAGATCACATTACGATTGTAAACAACCTTTTGTGTTTTTGGGTTCCACAACTTATATCCTTTAACACTAGTACTATAACCCACAAATATGCATTTTTCATATTTATAGTCTAGCTTAGTCCTTTTCTCTTTTGGGACATACATATAAGCATCACAACCAAAAACCCTTATATGTTTGAGAGAGGGTTTCTTACCAGTCCATACTTCCTGTGGAGTCTTATCCACCAAAGCTGAGGTAGGATATCTATTGATGAGATAACAAGTTGTTAACACAACTTCTTCCCAAAACTTCTTTTCTAACCCTGCACCACTTAGCATACTTCTAGCCTTATCCATCAATGTCCTGTTCATCCGTTCTATAACCCCATTTTGTTGTAGAGTGTACAGAGTCGTTATCTTCCTTTCTATTCCACAATCCTTGCAAAACTGCTCAAATTCATTAGAGCAATACTCACCACCATTATCACTTCTCAAAACCTTTATCTTTTTCTCTATCTAATTTTCTACAAGAGTCTTAAACTCTTTAAATTTATTAAAAACCTCATATTTGTTTCGTAGAAAATATACCCATGTCTTTCTTGAGAAGTCATCTATAAATGTAACAAAATAGATAGATTTACCTAATGATGGTACTTTTTCCGGTCCAAACACATCACTATGAACTAGATGTAGAATTCCTTCAAACCTTGTAGCACTACTTGGAAACTTGACTCTAGTTTGTTTCCCAAAAACACAATGCTCACAAAAATTAAAATTTAATGAGCAATCAGAAAGTCCTTCAGCCATACCTTTCATTTTTTATGTTTGAAGTCCTTTCTCACAAATATGCCCCATGCGTTGATGCCACAACATTGTCTTCATTGTAGGAATACTCAAAGCCATTTCAACCGTATTATTTTCCTGTATAATTGAAGAGTTATTACAATTAATACTTACAATGTTAGCCTCAATTCTAAATAAAGTTCTTGTGCGAACTCCTCTTGCCAACACCAAGGATCCACATACCATCTTGCAGTTATCCTTATTGAATACCACATTCACACCTACATCATTCATCTTACTCATAAATATTAGATTCCTTGCCAAACTTGGAATATGCAACATACCGAGAAGGGTTTTAATTCTTCCATATTTTAGCATCATCTTGACTCTTTCTCAACCTATTATTTTATATGTCAAATTTTCTCCCAAGAAGACTTTACCTCCATCTATATTTTCATATTCACAGAACCCCTCCTTATGAGGAGTCATATGAAAAGAAGCACTTGAGTCAATCAACCATGAGTCATCGCATTCACTTGAGCATGTTGCAGCTAAGAATAAGTTCCTTGAATCTTCATTTGTTGTCTTCATTTAAGTAGAAGTTCCTTCATCAGATGATCGATTATTATCAACCTTTTTAGATCTACAATCTCTTTTATAATGCCCTGCTTTACCATAATTCCAACATTTCCTCTTTTATGAGGCAACAAATTTACCCCTAGATTTTGATTTCTTTTCTCCTGATTTCTTTTTGCTTCTTTATTGAGAATGACCTCTCACAAACAAGGCTTCCTTTTGATGATAATCCTCAGAATATTTTCATCTCATCTCCTTAGACAAAAAAGTTCCTACTATATCCTCTACTTTCAATGTAGATATAGTAATGGTGATAACCATAACAATGTTATCCCATGAATCAGGTAATGAACAAAGTAAAGTAATATTTTTTTCCTCTTCATCCATTTTTACTTCTATAGAGGTTAGTTGACTTACCACAGTGTTAAAAGCATTTAGATGTTCAGCCACAGAATCACCATCATTCATCCGAAGAGAATACAACTTATTTCGAAGAAAGAGTTTATTTACTAATGAATTTGTTTGATACAATATTCCTAGCTTCTCCCATAATATATTTGATGTGGTCTTTGTAGATACATTCAATAATACCGAGTCAGATAAGCACAATCTGATAGAGCTCCTTACCTTCCTATCGATTTTCAGCCAATCCTCATCTATCATCAATGTTGGTTTTATTCCCGAGACCACAATCCACTAATATCTATCAACCAACAGATCCTCCATCTTGAGTTTCCACAACTCAAAATTTTGTCCATTAAATTTCTCAATCTCTATCTGTTTACTTTCCATATTTCTCCTTTGACGAGATCCTTTAGCGTATGGCTCCCACTCAAGAATTAATTTATCATAGGGTTGAAACCCTTACTCCTCGAACAAAGCTAAAACCTAGCTCTGATACCAAATGAAGAGAAATAAAGAGCCCCAATAAACTAAAACTAGAAAAGCAATAATTATAGAATCAAAGGAAGAAGATAGCAAATTCACACATTACACAATATTTATCCTGGAAACCCTCAATCGGGAAAACCAAAATAGTATTATCTTATTATTGCATTAACTTGACCATCTCCAATACAATAATATTCTTCTTCTATCTCTATCCAAACCCTAATGCAAGTGCAATATATATAACAAAGGCACATGCACGGATTTTACAATATCATGGGCAAAAAAATAAGGGTTCAAATATAGTAACCCTAAAATCCCCGATGAGTATATCGTACACAACGTCCACTACCTTTTAGTGTTAACCCCACCAGAATAACATGGAAAATATTCAACATATTTCCAACAGTTTACTGAGGCGAGATAGGGGTAATAATGGTAGGACCATGATTTGATGCTATGATTGGAGACAATGTGACTTGACCCTGTGACCAGTTGTTAAAAGAGAAAGGTAATTACACATTCCTCTATGTAACAAAAAAATTCATATACAAAAATAAAAAAAACTATTGAAATTGGAAAATTTACCTAAATGCACCAAATGGATAAACAAGCATACAAAAGATTGCAAGCTTAAAGCATAGTTATATATACATTTTTATTTTGTAAATATGATTACTATACTTAATTTTTGAATACAAAATAAATGGATGGAAATCAATTAAAAAGAATATTGACTTGGACATTGTAAAATTTTGTCTTTCATTTTAATTTTCTCTGGACAAGCTTGAATGTAAAGTTTCAAGTCTATTCGAAACTTGAATAGGATTTGTCCAACATGTTGCTAACCAAAATTAACAAATTTGCTAACCCTTATGTTTTGGTACGTTACACATGCACATAAGACGTAAAACCACTAAAGAGACTATTGAGCTTGAGAATATTTTTAACCTATTTCTTCACAAAGAACGCCTCCACTCATTCACTCTGTCAAAACTTAATATTATTAATCAATGATATATGTTTGATTCAATTCTCAGCTAACAAAATCCAATTCCCATCGATGAATTTTTCTTCCTCTTCTACAATGAGGGCTCTTATTAAACTGCCTATAGTACCTTGACACTAATTTTACAAAATCTGCTAATTTTGGAGAATGTAGCAACAATGATCAAACAACAAAAAACACCCTTAAAATCTTAAAATTTGTCAAGTATGAACAAGGATCAAATCACTTCCAAAGTTTTGTTGATTGGCTTGAAAGAACAATTCACTTGCTTAAGGGGACCGATTGGCTTGAAGGAGTGATTTGCTTAATAGGAGTAGTTGATTTGCTTACAAAATTCAGGCAAATTGCTCAATAGACTTGAGTGAATCGCTCGAACAATCATAGAAGTAAAGAATGATGTGGATTACAAGGTGAATCTTTTGAAAAGCAGCTTTCTGGTATGTAGTAGTGCATGAAGTCATTTTTGAATCCTTCTAATCATGTTAGATCTATAATTAGAGGATGCAACATTTTGTTAAAGTTACCCCCAAATTTTTACCCTTACTCGAAAT
This sequence comes from Wollemia nobilis, assembly GCA_028583015.1. Taxonomy (NCBI): domain Eukaryota; kingdom Viridiplantae; phylum Streptophyta; class Pinopsida; order Araucariales; family Araucariaceae; genus Wollemia; species Wollemia nobilis. Next base: position 412,259 of record JAQPPZ010011269.1, on the reverse strand, counting down.
AGTTTTTCACACTGGGTAACTTAGGGATAAACAAAATAAGAGCATAGGGCCTTCATTATATTCATATTTTTCCCATGAGAATTCAAAGCTACAATATATGAAACCCACATTATGTTATGTACTCATGAGGTTGTAAGAAATTAGCAAGTCCTTGTGCATTCCATTTGAGGCACCATCCTCATGGTTTATGCATGGTGCTTGTGGCATAGCCCTTATAGCCCATATTATCATTGGTTTATCAATTTCATAATCAAATGAATTGGTGTACATTGATGTTTTTCAAATTCTCATGTGTTGATTCATCACACGCTCTCCTAACTACGACATAAAAATCGTATTTTCTTTCAGTTTCTCACACTCTAAACTTTCAAACAGTTATATTTTCCACATTTTATATTACATGTATTTTTTCTTTCCATATTTTACTTTCTATGCATGTTAGTTTAGTTTAGAGTAGAGGTTTTATATGAGGGTGATGGAGAGTTAACTTCAATTCAAATGTCAAGGTAAGTCATTGGTAATCTTGCCCAACATTTTTGAAACTCGGATTGGGGTGCAAAATCTAATTTAGAAGTTAGTACAATTCCCTAGTTCAACACAATTTTTGGCATGCTCGTTGGAACCCACCCTCATTGTTCATGCTCTTGCATTAATTTCTTGATTTCTAAACCCAAAAATGCATGTCACAAATAGAGTGATTGACTCAGAGTTGGAGTTTTTCACCAAGTCTAAATTATCTAGGGATTCACTTCAAAATTTGAAGTGATTTGATTGATTTTTAGCAAAGGTTAAAAAATTGTTGAGTACTCAAAAGCAAGTGATTCACTTGGTAAATCTAAGCAATTTGCTCTAAATTAGAAAGTAAATCACTTGACAAAAATTCCATTCCCATAGGTTGAATCTAAAGTGATTTGCCAAGACTAGGAGATAAATGTTTTAGTTTTAGTCCCTATTTGACTTAAAAATTGATCGATTTTTTATTATTTATGCTTGAATTCTATATATACTTTGCAAATGGCAACTCTAATACAAACTTCAGAGTTCAATTTTTTTTGCAAAGACAATGAATTCAAAAACATTCAAGCAACATGAAAACTTAAATTTGACCTCGTATTTTTGCCATAAGCAAAAGCACTTAAGGCATATTATTAGTCAAATTTTGCCTAAGTTTAGAAAAATAAGCAATTCTCTTGTTAAAAGTGAGCAATTTGCTCTGATACAACAAAATTCATTCAAGGTTGATCTAGCAAGTGATTTATTCCAATTTTGAAAAGTGCTTTGCTAGGAAAGACAAGTTTATTCTCCCTTCTTCATGGAATGTGATTCACTCTAGTCTCAAATGTTATTCACTCCAAGCGATCCACTTGGACTGTCTTCTTTCTACAATTTTCTTCTAAGTTTAGAAACCTAAGCAAATTTCTCAAAAAACTCAAATGAATTGCTTGTATTTTCAAAGTGAATCACTCCATTTTCTTGCTTTCTATGCCCTACTAGTGAATTACCCCAAAACTATGAGCAAATAACTCTTGATTTTGTGAGCAAATTACTTAATAGGAATAATTTTAAATTTTTGCAGATGTTAACCTCAAAATTTTATTTATGTAGATATAAATATGCAAGCCTATGAATACATGATCTAAGGCTCAAAAAGTAGAAAAATATCATCAATAAATAGATATCATCACACATCATCAAAGTAACATTAAAGGAAAGAAAAAGAAAAAATATGTGTGTGGGTACATCAAGAAGATGTGTTCGAAGAGGTATCAATATCCAATCCTACCCTATCCAAAGGAATAGGTCCAATGACCAATCCAATTAGCTAAATTTATGTTTCATTATAGATAAACAACCTAGGTTTGGTCTAGTCTAGTAGTTAGGGTTCAATTATCCTCCTCCTCAAAACTAACAGATCATGTAGTTAGGGTTCAATTATCCTCCTCTACAATAGAATATTTAACCACATCCTAATCAAAAATGGGCTTACCTAAATCTACTACCTTAGTATACTTTGTGTTACTATCCTTCATATCATTTGTACCTACTACCTAGCTATGCAATGGACCCCTCCTCAAAAATAGTATGACCAACCTCCTCCTTGAAAAATAATCTAGAAGGACTTGCTAAACCACAAAAATAACTTCTTGATTGGACCTCTCAAGGGCCATTAAACCTAGTCATGTATTCCTCGATTCCCCCAACAACTATGAAAGCCTTATCTATCTTCAGGGGGAATGATAACTAGATGACACTAGATCACCTCAATTAATTTTCAATGCTCAAGTTAATTCACTATATTTAGGAGAAAGACATAATGGTACGTTTATTAGTCTATTCCATTTAGGATAAAGCTACTTTATGGTACAAGGGATTATTAGATAATTTAGTTACTATTTAGGCATCATTAGTAGAACCATTTATGCATAAGTTTGGTAGCATGAGAAATAATTACTCTATTTTATTTTACTTAAATACAATGTAAATACACCATCAAGAAAACATTCATGATTTTAGTACTATATTCTTTAGGACTCTAATTTGATACCATTGCATGTTAGACCAAATAAAGAAAAAGCATTACTATATTATATCAAAGGCCTACAATTTGACTTAGCTTTAATGATGTATAATGCTAATAATTATACAATAGCTACAACAGTTGAAGAATCAACCAAAGGAGACGATGTTCACATTTGGGTAGGAAAGATACCCTTTACCCCACCAATGGCCTATGCAGCCCAAATTGCCCAAAATACACCTATGTAAAACAACACACCCAACGTTTCTCCAATCTATAATACCCACCTAAACACTTTTATTCATTCTTCCATGTTACCATATATCATCACTCATCCTATCCAAAACATGTTATACACGGTAACCTTCCAACCATAAATTCCAACTCTTATCACTCCATCCACCCTCGGTAATAAGTCCAATAGAAATTTTACAATGAATAAAATATTGGAGGTGATCGAGACCTAGGTAAATCAAGATAATGTTCTGAAGCAATAGTGGCAACAACTATAGAATTGGTAGTCTCAAAAGACCCCACACCTAATGATATATTAGATGCCTCAATAAGGTGCTAATCAAGGAGTCCAAAATAAGAAAAGGATGAAAAGAGGCCCCATTGTCCCTAATTATAGTCACCACAATAGAGGCCAAGCCATCAAAGAGGTCAACCTAAAAAAAGAAACCTCCCAAAAGACTAAAGGAGTACTCAAAAGGCCCATTTAGGAGAAAGAATTCTTATAGAAGCAAAATTGGTTTTCCATACTCTAGTTAGATTAGGCAGGAGAATATGGACAACCCCTACTTATAGTGGAGTGCATGGGAAAACCCTATCAAGAAGTGAGATAGATCCCACATAGCTTATATGACAAGATGTACAAGGTCATAATGGAGAGATTTAGAGGGAAGACACCTAGAATGAAAAATGAGGAACGATAGCTGCTAATAAAAGGAAAGTGAATAAAAGAAGGTTTCTAATTGGGACAATGAGGTCTTTCATATGCCTCTATGGTTTTTTAACCATACCCTTCAAGTTGCCTACATGAGTACCTAATTACACATTCAACCTAGAGTACATGTGATAACTTGACTATGTAGATTTGAAGTACTTCAAAGGGCAAAATAAAACCAAATTCTACCCACTAAAGCAACAAATTAGAAACATATCTCATAAGTTGCATGGGTACCATTGGGTGGTAGAGGCAAGATTGAGGGATATGGATATTGAACAACTTAGAGACTGTTAATCCTATGACATAAAGATTTTTTTGAAAAAATCCTCAAAGATAAAAGGTTGAATATTATTTTCCCCAAGAGAAGAGGTTTAATATCTAGCAGTAGTCCAATCTAGAGGAGGAGACAACCCCTGCCACGCTGGGAAGCAATAGGGGCTATGTATATGAAATCCAAAGCTAGTATGATAACCCTTAAAGTGGTATACCTTTTTCAAGAAGAAAAAGGATGATTTTAACTTAGACATGAAGCCAAATCATTATGTGTTAGGGTACTCTAAAAGCTAGGGTATTTAAATAAGAAGGTCCTTGCATGGTAGAGAATAAGATACAAAATAGATACAATGACCAAATCCACAAAAGATGAATTGTTTGATGCTAATTTTTTTGTGACCTATGACAAGAGGTATCCCAAAGGAATGAAAGAGGGCTAAGGTCATCATGAAAACAAGACCAAAATCAACCCCTCACAAAGAGAATCCTAAAAAACAAGTAACATTGATGATCACTACTTTAGCTATGTCAATGAGTCTAGCAGTAGTCAATACAATAGTAAGGTCGATGATAATAAAGGGATAGAAGAAAGATGAATTGTTTGATGCTAATTTTTTTGTGACCTATGACAAGAGGTATCCCAAAGGAATGAAAGAGGGCTAAGGTCATCATGAAAACAAGACCAAAATCAACCCCTCACAAAGAGAATCCTAAAAAACAAGTAACATTGATGATCACTACTTTAGCTATGTCAATGAGTCTAGCAGTAGTCAATACAATAGTAAGGTCGATGATAATAAAGGGATAGAATGCATTCAAGAAGTATGAGTTAATTTTTGGTGAGGTGGCTTAGCAATAAAGAAATAGTAACAAGGGTAAAAAACCTAACTCTAGAAGGAGGAAATTCCTCAAGGAGGCTCCCCTCTTGACTTGGGAATGACTAATTTAATGGCGACAACTACACACACCCCCCTCCATTTTTATTATACATTATTCCACCTTCTCTTTCTATCACTTCTTCTATATATGATACCTTTATCTCTCTTCTTCTTCTTTCACTATTCTTTCTTCTTCCCTCTCCCATTTCTCTAGGAGGTACGTTACCTCACGGTTCTCTTAGGAGTAACCTGCCTCTAATAATCAAAGTCATAGGGAGAACCACTCCTATAACTCCATTTCCATCCCCACTCATTTAATCCGTCATATCACAACCATTAGTTACATACACCCTGTCATCCCTTTTAGCCACTCTAGTTGGATTGGCAATACATCCCACTCCCACATATTCCATTCCATTCCCTATAATCACTTCTCAATTTATGCATAGTGTAATGCCATCCACCTCCACAGGCCCATTTTCCCAAGCATGATAAATTCTCCTATAAATGATGACCCTCACTACTCCTACCCAAGGAGTTGAGTCTATAGGATCTTCCCCATCAATAAGTGCAATTGAAGGGACCAAACCAAGCTATGCATATAAGGCCAAAGAAATCATTGTCTTCAGCGCATTATATATTATTACTATTGAGGAAAAAGGATGTAAGGAGTATAAACAACTCAACATAAAATTGGTGCTCTTTCATTTGCAACTATCAAGGACGAGGGACTATGCACTTTATCAAGGCTATAATAACCAATTGCACTAAGGTAGAATTGACTCCTATTGATTTAACTTCTAAGATATCCTAGCTATATCTAGACAATATGGATCCCTCCCAAATGGTCCAATTGGCTAACTAGCTGACACTTGGTGTAACAATAAAATATGATTAACTAGTAGTTGAGAACGAAGCAATGAAAACTAATAATAAGATGTTGGAAGTAGAATTAGCACAAGTAAATGCACAAAGGGATCAACTCCAATAAGAGAATGAAGAGATAATAAGGATGTTACTAAGAAAGATCAATTGAAGAAGCATGTCAAGGATCTTAAAGCCCGACTTTTTAAGATTGAAAAATCCATGCAAGCAATAATGGAACAACAAAGTAAACTCCTAGAAAACATGGAATAGAAGGACCAAAAAATAAATAATTGATAGCCTCAAGGCTCAAATAGACGACTATAGATCTAAAGGAAGAATAGGAAATTCAAAATATCAAGACCTTTTGAGACTAGATCAAGGAGGAGATGAAGAATACCTATGATTTTTTTGTTTGACATAGTTCATGGAAGAAAGCCTGGAATATGTCATGAAGACCATCAAGCATATATAAGGGCAACTATTTACAAGGAATTAAAAATAGGAAGTCCTCAAACTCCTTGTATCAATGACCACAACAGAGGAACAACAACAAGGAATGGACCATAAGGAACTAGTCAAGAAGTTGAGAACAATCTCATATGTCTAGAGGACCTACAAAATTTCAAAGATAACATGGTATCCTTGAAAATCCAAGTGCAAGAAATAGATAATGAGATCCAATGGTTAATCAATATTGAAATGATCAACATATATGATGAAAGATCACATTTATTATATGATGATGTCATTAGTGCTATGATTGAAGGAGAAAAATGTAAATCCAACCAAGGAGACATAGCCAAAATATATAAGAATTTGGATCCAATTCATAACAATTTGAAGTAGCTAGCTTCCAAGGGAGAAAAACTATCAAAAAATCCAATTTAAGACCTAATGGGGGATGTAGAAGACCTTAGTACTATACAATTACTAGATGACAATGAGTGGTAGGCATTGCTAGGTTTACTACCACCAAAGATTGGTTAAAGGAGGAGCATCAATTTTGACAATTCTATAGAACATATCTCAATTTTGTGGACTTCATGCCCAAGGATAAAGATAGGATTTAGGATATTACACCAATCAAACTTGGCATCCCATGAAGGCACAATAAATATATTACATTAACACTATATTTAAAAAAACTGCCAATTTTAAAGGAGAATGCAACAATGGAGATCAGACAATAGAAAACACTCTAAGACTTAAAAAATTTGGTTAGGTATGAACAAGGACCGATTCACCTGCAAATTCTACCAATTAGCTTGAAAAAGCAATTTGCTTGCTTAAGGGGATCAATTGGCTCAAGAGAGTTATTTATGCAATAGAAGTAGTTGGTTTACTTGTAAAATATGATTGAATCACTCACAAGATATGCATGAATCGCTTGACAGTCCTAAGCGATTTACTTGAGTAGTTGAAGTAAAAACAATGTAGATCACAAGGTCAATATTTTCAAAAGTGAATATTTGGCATGTAGTGGTGTATTGTCATTTTTGAAACCCTATAATCCTATTAGAAGTATAATTAGAGGATGCAACATTTTGATAAACTTGCCTTCAAATCTATAGTTTTTCTAGGAGTAATTTTTTTCACCCTCAATAACTCAAGGGTAAATTTTTTTATAAATAGGGGTCTAGCACCATCATTGTATTCATATTTTGGTTAGGTGAATCCATAGATACACTCTATGAAACTCATATTATGATTTATACTCATGAGGTTATACGATAATAGCAAGTTCTTATGCATTCCATTAGAGGTATTGTCCTTGAGATTTTTCAAGTACATGGTGGTTGTGGCATGGCCCTTCCATCTTGACATTCACTTATCAATTATATAGTTAAATAAATGGATGGATATTGATGTTACTCAACTTCTCATGTGTTGATTGATCACATTTTCTCCTTTCTATGACATAAAGCCATATTAATTTTCAATTTCTTGCACTCCAAATAATTTATTTTTCGTATTTTACTTTATATGTATTTTCTCTTTTCATACTTTAATTTCCATGTAAGTAAATTTATATTAGCATATAGGTTTTGTATGAATATAACAAGGAGCCAACCTAAATCCATAGGTAAGTCATTGACAATTGTGTCCAGCCTTGTTAAAATTCAGATTAGGTCAACAAAACCTAATTTAGAAGTTAGGACAATTCCCGAGTTCAACACTACCTAAGAGTAAGTATAACTAAAATAAAATGTATGTCTTGATTGTAGCCATTATCATGAAATATTAAAGGTTTAAGGGATGTAAACACTATCATTCATGCATGTACTACACACAATAAAATTATATAAAAAACTTGTTATCTTTCCTCATAGGCTCTTTGAATTCTTAAATAGAGATTAAAGACTTCCACTATATATGTTCCTAGAAGTTTTTAATTGTAAGTGATGTTAGCTATAATTAAAAATGGGATGTTGAGTGACTTGGCTTCTTGTATTTAATGATCCCATTGATTATTTGTGGATTTTATCAACATAAAATTATACCTTTTGATATAGTTACTAAAAGAAAACATATGGAAAAAGGTTGTAGTAGTGGTGAGTGGAGCATATTGGCTATGAAGATAGCCCTGGGGCCCAATCTAAAAATAAAGAAGATAGTTGATGTTGTTATATTGGAGTTGTTACATCGACTAATATTGTTGTTAGAAAAAAATTGGTGAATTAATATCTATTAATGGTATACCATTTAGGTCATTTTGAATACAGATCCAAGTCTCAAATTGATTGGAAGTAGACAAAAAATTCACATCAGGTAAATTCTTCATCACCATCAAGTCTTCCTCTTCTTTTGTCAATGTCTACTTCTTCCTAGTCAAAATGTATATTTTCTATCCTTTTTAAATATGTTAAAAATCCATTAAAGATATTATGGGAGGTCATAGGAAACCCACTCACTATTACTTCTTAAACAATCAAAGGAGAAAACAAACTCCTTTCATTCCAAGGTTTGTATTCCTCTTAGATAATACCTTACCTCAATTTTTTTTTGGATGGGCACCTTTACTAAAGAAAAGCTTGGAAATCATATCATTAAACAACATCATTAAGGACAAGGAGGGAAATCCAACATCAAGAATAAGTCCCAATCAAAGGTCTTAATCAGTCTCCATAAAGCATGAAGGTACATTCATCTAAGGTTAGAACATCCCTTGCTTAACTCTTATCTTTCATATTTACTTTTCCAAGCATATTAGATCAATTGCTATCATTACTTTGCTTATCCACATGCTTGTATGGTCAATCTATTTATTCTATATTGTTTTGGTACATTACTTTACTTATAACACTCGTCTTATGTACATATATGTGTGGCTTATACTTATTACCTTCCCTTCTACTTTCTTATTTTGCCTAGAGCATTCTTCTAAGAGTATTTATATACTTGTCTCAACTAGGCCATCCCTAATAATAAGTATATTGTGATTACACCATTTGAGAATTTTTATTAGGTTTTTCTTTTATTCTAATTCATAAAGAACATCTTGAGGAATCCCATGTGAAATGCTTCTTATGAGTTCAAGTCCTCATATTTGTATTCATATTATATGCTTATATGTTGGCTTATTTTCACTTATTGTCTCATCATTACTCATGTCACTTATAGGTTGACCTTAGATAAATCTAACCATGTCTTATCCATACTATATAACACCCCCAACCTTGGGAGAACATCAATATAGGGGGCACATGCCTAATTATTATAATATAGAACTCCCTCCTCAAGATGTCGTGGAACTTATTCAAAGAGAATATTACATTCTAGATAGTATGCCCAAATATCTCTTAGATCATGTTTGATACAGACAAATAAAGTATCAAAAAGGAACTTGTTAAGATAAAACAAATAGATGGATTTATATGATAAAACTTACATCATCTCTTATTACAAAATAAAGACAGTGGAAAAAGTGCTAAAAAGCATGAAGAAACAATCATCCTCTAACCAATGTACTTTGGATTCACCAATGGTGAAGGAAAATACCCCTTACTGAGAAATTAGATCTTACACTCTCATCAAGGGATAAAACCATCAACACTCCTCTTCCCTCTAATGAAGAGGAAGAAGATAAGGAAGAATAAATAGTTGATGGTGATTGTATATACTATAGTGATGAATATGTAACTTCACAAAATTTCAAAGGTAATAAAGAATCCTTGTGAAATTTTTTTCTTAGAAACCATCATCATGGACATTCATCTATTTCCTTCCAATGAATGAAATCAAGAAACTTCTCTAAAAGTTCTTTTAGACATTGAAAACTTACAAGTCAAAGATGAATATTGAGCCTAAATTGAACAAGCTTCCCCATGGATTGATGAGAAAGCCAAGAATAAATCTCTATTCTAAAATAAGAAAGTTTATTCTTTTCTCAATATTGCCACTAAGTTGGGAGGAGCATATCATGTACCTTCACTAAGAAAGCCAATGTCAAATATAGAACTTACCTTAGATAATCCTTTAAGCATGCAATTTTAAGACCCAAGGAAATTAGTGTCAATGAAAGAGCTTGTATGTGCAAATATTGCTAAGCACGCCATCTTAGTGAATACCCATTTTAGTTATTTCAAGATTTCCAATTATTATCGTACAATGGAAACAAATTCTTAACTTTTATGTCCAAATATGAGGCTTGCCAATAAAATCTAATTTTTTACATGCACAAGCACAAGAAATTAATCCTATAGATGTACCTTGGTCTTTTCCATGTGGGGACTTGAACTTGTTGGATAGAATTTACCCTTATCATCCAATGGCCATAAATTCATCATTACCACCATCGAATATTTCACCAAATGGGTTGAGATAGTTCCCTTTACTTCTACTATGAGAAAAACTAGAAATAGATACATCTATCATCACATCATATCTATACATAGAATTCTTTCTACTATAATTACACATAATGACACATGCTTTAAAAATAAAAATACTAAATATTTAAATGAGAAATATCATATCCAATATAGATTTTTTTAACCTTATTATCCATAATACAATGGACAAGTATAATCTTCTAACAAAATCTTGGTCAAAATATTGCAAAAAATAATCAAGGAAAAAATAAATATTGGTACATCAACTTATATCTAACTTTGTGGGTTTATCGCACTAACTATCAAACTGCACCACAACAACCCCTTTCTTGTATATGGTGATTAAGTTGTCTTACCTTTAGAGCTCATAATTTCCTCTTTTCATAGTCTTTGTATGACATCATAAATGAAGTGGACTATAGAGAAATAAGATTGCATCAATTAGCATTACTTGATGAGAAAAGATTACAAGCTTTTGAGCATAATATATCTTATAAAAAATATATCACAAGAGCATACAATAAGGAAGATAATTTGAAGTTAGTGACCAAGTATAAATATTAGATAACACCCATGATAAAAAAAGGTAAGTTTTCCAACAAGTAGGATGGTCTTTACATTATTTATAAGATTATGGATTTGGATCTTTTAAGCTTTAACTAATGGAGAGGAACTAGAGAATCCCATCAACTCCATGTTCCTCAAACAATTTTGCACCTAGTCATACTCATGGGTTCATCTTCACCCCTTCCTCTTATAAAGTGTCAACATAGTAGGAACCATATTATAGCCATATTCCATTCATAATTGCATTTGAATATCTCATTTTCACCATATATTAACTTTCTCTAACCAAGTGGGAAGAGTTCATGACTACAAATAAGTTGTCAAGTTGTCATTTCCTATCATTATAACATCAAATGAAATTATCCCTTCTTACCGAGTTTCCCTAATTTCATACTTTAGGCACTATTAGGGAGTAATTTTTAAGTGTAACATGAACAAAGATTGTTCTCTCTTAAAAAAATTCACGATCTCTATTTCAAAAGAAAATTCAATAAAAATGTTAAAAATCAAAAGTTAGTTTTATCAAAGTCAAAGTTTTGACATACAAAAATGACATATCTTCTAACAAGAGCCTTGTCATACTTAGCATAATAAAATATCTTGTATTAATATATTTTTCTTTTCCATGGGTTGTCTCTTGCCTATAAAAATACTCACAAACTAATCATACTATCTATTATCTAAAATAATTGCATAGCCCCCATAATAGCCATGGAACTAATCTTGATGTTGGTAGTGCAACTCCATTAGGAGTACTATTATAATTAATATAAGTTTCTAAAGCAATTACACCATTTCCATACTAGATACAAAAGTAGTCCTAAGGGTTGGCTATGTAGATCTATTAGGACCTTAAACCTACAAGATAACAAAAGAAACAATGATATTTTCCATCCAAAAACCAAAAAGAAAAAGCATTAAAAAAATAAAAAAAAGGTACATAAAAAAAAAGTGTTAGAACCTCGTGTCCTAACCTTTTGATTAAAATTGATTGTAATAGTTTAGTTAGTAATTATATTAGTTTCCTATTTTAAATGTAAAGTGTTGGCTTTTAAGCCTTACTATCTTGAATTATCATAGGTCCCAATATAAATAAGCCACAATATTATAGGTCGAAATATTAATAATCAAGAGTAGAATTATATATGTGAGCATTCAAATATATATATCTAGGCTAATATAATAATAAAATAGCATTCACTTATAATATCAAATATGAATGTAAATGGCCAAAATCATTCATGTACATGCATGAAAAATACTTACAATATAAATTGCTCAAAATCTGTATACAAGCTTTATTATCAATGCTTGCTATGTGGTGATCACTATAAACTATTTTTTGTTACATTGTATAGAGATTTATCTCCATAATATAGACATAGTAATGTGAATCTTCAATACTTTTCTATTGCATTCCTCACATATATGAGAGATGCAACCTTTCTTATTCTTGACCTTTGGCTTCTCATCTTTCCACTTGTATACTAGACTCTTCACTCTCTTCTTACATGCATACTTTAACTCTATGACACTTGCACACTTCTACATGACTCTTACTCTCCTACATGCACTCCTAATACAAGATATTTATGCACATCCTCACATTACATATTTTCACACTTACATACATGGCACTTGTGCACATTATCTCAATACACACTTGCACTCTTATTACATGGCACTTGTGCACATCCTGTACATAGACACTTAAAAGGAAAATCTAAATCACTCATCTAAATTATAGATACAAACCCTAATCTATTACATATTTACATTTGTACCATAATGTTACATGTTGGAAATATTGAGTTGTCATTGATGTCAAAAGGTGCATGATATTCAAGGCAAAAATATTCTTCAAGGTTGTTGAGTTTATGAGGTTGGACAAATTACTCAAGGTAAGGTTTATTACAAAGCAAGGCAAATATTTTTAAGGAAAATATTATAATATTTAAATATCATATTTAAATATTATAAAGAAAAGGTTTAAGAGGCTTGGGACAAAAGGTTTAAAAGCTTGAAACAAAAAGGTTTAAAGGATTGAGACAAAGGATTTAAAATTATAAAGGTTTGAAGGTTTGGGACAAAAAGCATTAAATCAAAGAGGTTTAAAGGCTTGAGACAAAGGGTTTAAATAAAAATGTTTAAAGGCTTGAGGACAAAGGTTTATATGGACAAAGGATGGGACTTAAGTATGCATTATTTAAATCAAAAGGATTTAAATATTTATGGGTTTAAAAGGTAATGTTATAATATTTAAATTAGATATTATAACCAAAGGTTTAAAATAAATCAAGGCACTTATATTTTGGGAGATATTTTAAATACAAATTTAAAAGTTGACTCGATGTCTTGAAAATTTGAAGGCCTTATAAAAGCATATAAATACATTATCTCATTCCACATTTCAACCAACACAAGCATTCAATTTGATATATATTTCATGGTGATTATTGCGAACGATAGAGAAAAGAAAGACAACGAAGTTTTAAAGGTGTGCAAGTGCTAGACAACGTCAAATTTGTGAATGCACTTGTTACGTGTCACCCGACTGGGTTAGCCTAGCAGTTGGTTGGCTTGCATGAGCACTGTTGTGGGAAAGCTTGCAGGGTGGAAACCCCTGGACACCATTTTGTTGTGTGGACAAATCTTTGGTTTGTGTACTTTGGTTCTAGTTACTGCTGTAGTGCAATCGGTCACAAATGCTTGTGAGAACACTGCATCGTGGGAGATCACTGTTTTGATCCATAGTAGGGCAAAGGTATTAAATTTTTATTTTTGGATTAAATTAAATTGAGTGGGAGTCAAGGTTTTTCATGTATATTTGGAAATTGTATTCTGTATTAAAGAATTATTTTTGCATAACCAAAGTGGGAGTTATATGGTGTATTATGTTACACTTTGTATAGTGGGTAAGATGATTATTTTTACATATCAAAGTGGGATTTATATGGTGTATTATGTTATTTGAAAATTGTAATTTTGTCTAAAGAGTGAGAGAGTTATTTTTGCATATTTAAAAAGAGGGAGTTATAAGGTGTAAGTGTGATTGATTTAAAAATTGTATTGTGAATAATAAAAAGGGTTCATAAGTGGATGATTTTAAATCTATGCAAGAAAGTAAATATTACTAACCAGATTTTAAAGGAACAAAAAGGAAAATTATTTTTGAGACAAGTTTTGAAGGCACATCATCATCAAGGCAGTTTTACAGGTATGGTGATTTAATTCTTTCTTAAGGAGGTTTTATTTCAAGGAAATATTTTTGTTATCATATAGTTGGAGACAAGGAATTATTGGATATGAATTGTTTGAAAGAAATTGGGATATATGTGCAAGGGTTTCAGGATAAAGTTGAGCATTAGTGTTGAATGGAATTGGAAAGAAATTTGCAAGGGTTATAGATGAGTTTTGTGAAGCAAGTTTATGCATTCAAGAAATATTTTTAAGGAAAATATTATAATATTTAAATATCATATTTAAATATTATAAAGAAAAAGGTTTAAGAGGCTTGGGATGAAAGGTTTAAAAGCTTGAAACAAAAAGGTTTAAAGGATTGAGACAAAGGATTTAAAATTATAAAGGTTTGAAGGTTTGGGACAAAAAGGTTTAAATCAAAGAGGTTTAAAGGCTTGAGACAAAGGGTTTAAATAAAAAGGTTTAAAGGCTTGAGGACAAAGGTTTATATGGACAAAGGAGGAGACTTAAGTATACATTATTAAATCAAAAGGATTTAAATATTTATGGGTTTAAAAGGTAATGTTATAATATTTAAATTAAATATTATAACCAAAGGTTTAAAAGAAATCAAGGCGCATACATTTTGGGAGATATTCAAAATACAAGTTAAAGGTTGAGTTGATGTCTTGAAAATTTGAAGGCCTTATAAAAGCATATCATTCCACCTTTCAACCAATGCAAGCATTCGATTTGATATATATTTCATGGTGATTATTGCAAACGACAGAGAAAAGAAAGACAACAAAGTTTTAAAGATGTGCAAGTGCTAGATAAAGTCAACTTCATGCGCATGCCTATTACGTCTCACCCGACTAGGGTAGCCAAGCGGTTGGTTGGGTTGCATGAGCGTTGTTGTGGGAAAGGTTGCAGGGTTGGAACTCCTGGACATAGTTTTGCTATGTGAAAAAAGCCTTGGTTTGCATGTTGAGGATAATGTTAAAATTATACGACACCCCTTTTGGTTCTAGTTGTTGTTGTAGCACAACCGATCACAAACACTTGTGAGAATGCTACATCATGGGAGATCATGATTTTGATCCACGGTAGGGAAAAGGTATTAATTTTTTATTTTTGGATTAAATTAAATTGAGTGGAAGTCATAAGGTTTTTCATGTATATTTGGAAATTGTATTCTATATGAAAGAATTATTTTTGCATAACCAAAGTGGGAGTTATATGGTGTATTATGTTGCACTTTGTATAGTGGGTAAGAGGATTATTTTTGCATATCAAAGTGGGAGTTATATGGTGTATTATGTTATTTGAAAATTGTAATTTTGTCTAAAGTGTGAGAGAGTTATTTTTACATATTTAAAAAGAGGGAGTTATAAGGTGTAAGTGTGATTGATTTTAAAATTATATTGTGAATAATAAAAAGGGTTCATAAGTGGATGATTTTAAATATTTGCTAGAAAGTAAATATTACTAACCAGATTTTAAAGGAACAAAAAGTAAAATTATTTTTGAGACAGGTTTTGAAGGCACATCATCATCAAAGCAGTTTTATAGGTATGGTGATTTAATTCTTTCTTGAGGAGGTTTTGTTTTAAGGAAATATTTTTGTTTTCATATAGTTGGAGGCATAAGGAATTATTGGATACGATTTTTTTGAAATAAATTGGGATATATGTGTAAGGTTTTGAGGACAAATTTGAGCATTAGTGTTGAATGAAATTGGAAAGAAATTTGCAAGGGTTATAGATGAGTTTTGTGAAGCAAATTTATGCATTGGTTTTGATTGATATTGGAAAGAAATTTGCAAGGGTTATAGATAAATTTTGTGAATTAAATTTATGCATTGGTTTTGATTGATATTGGGAAGAAATTTGCAAGGGTTATAGACCAGTTTTATGAAGCAAATTTATACATTGGTCTTTATTGATTTTGGGAGTATATAAGAAAATCAATTATCAAATGTTAGACTATATCTATCCTTTAGAGTGCAATAAATGTGAGACATGTGAAAGCGATAAATTTAATGAATGTGAAAGAACATATTGGGTATTTGTATTGCATATCATTCTCTATATGTTCATGAAGAAAAAGAATTCTGGATAGAATATGTTTGAATGGAAAAAATATAAGCATTGTTTGTATGCAATATTTGGGAATATTTGAGCAGGTATTGGTGAGTATATTTGAGTAAGCCTTGTGTGTAGGCTTGGAGCATATTTGAGCAGGTTTTGGTGATCAGATTTGAAAAATCCTTGTGTGTAGGCTTGGAGTAGATTTGAGCAGGTTTTGGTGATAATATTTGAGAAAGCCTCATGTATAGGCTTGGAGAATATTTGAGAAAATTTTAGAGTAGGTCTTGGAGCATACCAGAGAAAAGAGGATTGGTGTCTCCTGTGGATAGAGGTCCATGAACTAGAGTAAAGGGGATTGGTGTCTCTTATGGATAGATATCCATAAACTAGAGCAAAGGGGATTGGTGTCTCCTGTGGATAGAGGTCCACAAACCAGAGCAAAGGGTATTGGTGTCTCCTATGGATAAAGGTCCACAAACCAAAGTAAAAGGGATTAGTGTCTCCTATGGATAGAGTTCCATGAACCAGAGCAAAAGGGATTTGTGTCTCTTGTGGATAGAGGTCCATGAACCAAAGCAAAGGGTATTAATGTCTCCTATGGATAGAGGTCCATGAACTAGAGCAAAGGGGGATTGGTGTCTCCTATGGATAGAGGTCCATGAACTTGAGCATAGGGTATTGGAGTCTCCTTTGGGTGGGTGTCCATAAACATTATAATAGAAAATTGGTTCCTAAGAAATTTTTGAGAAATTTTATAAGAAATATTCCTTCGTGGATGTAGCCCACATTGGGTGAACCACGTTAAATCTGTGTATCTTATGTGTGTGATGATTTGTGCATTGTTTCATTATTACAATTGATAATATTGGATAATATTGCTTTGGAAAGAAAAGTAAAAAGTTTTATCTTATATTTTTCACCCCTCTCTTAGTATAAGCTTGTGTTCTTCAATTGGTATCAAAGCGGGTTCCTTCATGAAAGCCTAACAACTTGAAGGAAGATCTTACAGGACCACACATGGCTCATAAGGAAGGGTTTTCATAAAATAAGACTCCATTATTTGATGGTATTAACTATGCTTTTTGGAGTGTGAGGATGAAGACTTATTTGATGGCACATGGATACGATACATGACAATCTCTTGAAAATGGATTCACACCATCTACAACTCATCCTATAGATGCAAGTTGTAAGAAACCATATGAAGATAATACCAAGGCAATGAATACAATTTTGAGTGGGTTATGTGAATCAGAGTTTGTGGAAGTCATGCAATGTACTTCAGTAAAAAAAAAATTGAGCATTGCATCATCAGGAATGAGTGAGCTAAGGTGTAGAGGGTGCAACGGGAGTGAGGGTTTGAATTTTTTGGGCAGGAATATCAGCTAAGGCGATAGAGGTAGAGCAGGTACGGAAGGGGTAGGTGGGAACCTTGAGCATGGATCAAGCGAGGATCTAGAGGAATGCGGTTAGGCTATGACAAATTTGGAGGCAGGCATCATGTGGGGGCCCGACCCTCCTCAGAAAGACCCCAAAAAAAAGATACGAAGGACAATGCGGGGCCCAAGAAGTGGTTGTATTTTGCTGAGACTCTTAGAGAAAAAAGAAAGGAGGTTCTCTCTTCTGCCCCTAGTTATAGTAAATAATAAAATTTTGGCCCTAACAAGTTCCATGAGCCCTTTTCTTTTAATGGAAAAATTCTCCTTGGTAGGGAAGTTTTTGGGAGGTAGGTCGGACATGGAGACTATCAGGGCTTGGGCGACGGGTAAATGGTGATAGGTAGGCAACTTGGAGTTGGTAGCTCTAACTCGAGGGTTCTTCATTATCCATTTTAACAATATGGAGGATGCTAACCGCATTTTAACAAGAGGTCCTTGGTTTTTGGGCAAAAGGAGCCTTTTTCTTAGACGATGGGGTGAAGATTTTGACCTTGAAAAGCAAAATATTAGCATTGCCCCTATTTGGGTTTGTCTCCCAAGTATACCTTCCTAGTTCTTCAATGAATATTGGCTGCAGGGCATAGCCAGAACTATAGGGGACCTGATATCCATTGACCATGCGACCTTAGCCAGGACAAGGATGACTCATGCACAAATTTGCGTAAATGCTAATTTGGATAATGAATTGCCAGGGTTTGTGGAGCTAGAGTATGGAGAATACTATCAAAAATAGCCAGTAGAATACGAGAAAAAATTGGCATTCTATGTAGAATGTAAAAATCAAGGACATCTATGCAATCAGTGCCCTAACCTGGCAATTAATAGAGAGAAGCAGAAGCAGGGAATGCTAGATAGAGGAAATTTGAGGAGTTTCCTTGGCAGAGGTGATTTCAATCAGGCAAACTATGTCTACCAAAAAAATAAAAGAGAGGGTGCAGGGTCTCAACAAAATAAAGGAAAAAAATAGGTTGTTGGCAACCAAAATACTTAGGTAAGTTCCAATCCTCTAGTTTCAAATAAATTTTCAATTCTATCCAATATGGGAGTAGGAGGATTATCGGAAGACATGGAAGCCTAGAACCTTTAGGCTAACCTTTTTGACTCTCTAGAATCCCCATCCAAGTTAGGATCCTCAAACCCTAATGCTAAAATTACTATAAGCCCCGTGGGCATCACAAAGCCAAAACCTAATGCCCGATCTCTAGAATCCCCATCCAAGTCGGGATCCTTAAACCCCAATGCTGAAAATACTTCAAGCCCAGTGGGCATCCCAAAGCCAAACCCTAATGCTAAAGAACTTAGGAAGAAATTTGAGGCATTGGAAAATAAAAATCTCATCTCCCTAACATCATCACTAGGAGCCAAGTGAATCCTACTAAGGGGTCATCCCGTAGACCAGGGGAATATAGGAAAAAAGGAGAAGATTTGGATGTAGGGGTGGAGATATGTGAAACTCTTCAGACTGAGGAATATGGCAGTCCGATTCTGCAACAAATTACCTCCCCCTAGTTTAGTCCTAAATAAACTAGGAGCATTGTGAAGTCTCCTATAGATTTTGGTAGTGAAAAAAGAAGAGGGAGAATATCAAATGTTGAGCATCAAAAAATTAAAACTGATAATGACATTGCCAATGGAAAGCAGAGAACCTTGTTTCAACAGGTTATTCTGGGTTCTGAAGGCAACAAATTAGGAAAACCCCCTCAAGGGATGGGGATAGGAAGAAATCCCAAACAATATAAATGAAGTTCCTCTCATGGAACGTGAGAGGCCTCAATGGCCTGCCCAAACACAGGGAAGTCAGTGCAATAAGAAATCAAGTGAATCCAATTATTATCATGTTGCAAGAAACAAAAACTGATGAGATTCGGTTAAAAAAGTAGCAAAAAAAATCTGGAATCAAGGGGATATGGTTTGCAAATCAACCAGAAGAGCATCTAGAGGCCTTATGACTTTGTGGGATCCCAAGATAGTAGAAGGCACCATTATTTAGAAAGATGATAGGGTTCTTAGTATTTTATTTAAGGAAATAAACAACAATAGGTCGTGGATCCTTTCAAATATTTATGCCCCGACTTCAATTCAAGGGAGAGCTCTACTGTGGGAGTACTTAGGCAATCTAAGTGAAATATTCCATAATGTCCCCTGGATTTTGGCTAGGGATTTTAACACTCCTCTTTACCCTTTAGACAAAATGGGTGGAAATGGACCACCTATTAGGAGCATGGATGAGTTTAATGAATTTGTGAACTCCAAAATGTTCATGGATGTAAAAATTAGAGGAGTGAATTATACCTAGAGCAATCTGCAGATAGGGTGTCATCTCATTCAAGAAAGGTTTGACATGTTTTTTCTATCAAAGGAGGCTACAACTTTGTTTGGTGATTCTAACCTGCAAGCCCTTCCTAAAATTGCCTCTGATCATAATCATATTTTGTATGAGATCCCTAAATCTCTATCCTTTAAGAAACCTTTAATATTTCAATCTATGTGGATCAAACATTCCAGTTTTAGAGATAACTTAATTCAGTTGTGGTAGCAGCCTGTTAGGGGTAGTGCAGCTTTTAAACTTGTTGACAAATTAAAGTTTGTTAAGGAAAAGCTTCGAAATTGGAACAAAGAGGTCTTTGGGAACCTCTTTGAAAATAAAAAATAGGTTGTTGAAAGTTTGAAGATAATTGATCAGAGGATTCAACATGGTGATGCTAATGAAACTACTATGCAGGAGGAACAGACAAAACTAGCAGAGTTTCATAAAATTTTGACCTGTGAGGAATTCTATTGGAGGCAAAAATCAAGGGCTCTTTGGTTGAAATATGAAGATTCAAATTCCAAGTTTTTTCACATCACCACGCTTAGAAATAGAAGCAATAACAAGATAAAAATTAAAAAAAGCAGATGGTTCTATTACTCAGGACTTAACAAAAATCAGAAAGGAGGTAGTAACTTATTTCAATTATATCCTTGGTCAGGAATCACAGTGCAATGAGGAGGCCAAAGATATTTTCTTGCAATCCATTCCTAGCATAATAAATGAGGATATAAACCTTAAGCTTCTAGCTCCCTTTTCTAATGAGGAAATTAAGGAAGCCTTTTTTAGCATGGATCCAGACAAAGCCCCGGGACCCGATGGCTTTCCCCCTCATTTCTATCAAGATTTTTGGGACATCATAAGTGAGGATGTAATTTCTGCTATCAGAGAATTCTAAGAAAGAAATCATATCCCAAAAGGTCTCAAATTTACTTTTATTTCTCTAATTCCAAAGAAGCAAACCCCTAAATCTATGGCTAACTTCAGGCCAATCAGTCTATGCAATGTTTCGTACAAGATCCTAACTAAATCCATTGCAAATAGAATGCGAGATGTTTTGCCCCGAGTCATAGATCCGTGCCAAGGAAGCTCTATCTAGGGCAGGTCAATCTTGGATGGAGTTATCATAGTTCATGAAGCTCTACACTCTGCTCATAAGACTAATAGGTCTGTTTTTTCCCTCAAGCTTGATATGAACAAAGCATTTGATAGGTTAAATTGGGACTTTCTGATTGTTGTCCTTAAGTTTGGTTTTCACCACCAATGGGTTAATTTGATCAAAGAATGCATTTCTAAAGCATGGTTCTTGATTTTGGTTAATGGAAAAACTACTGGTTACTTTCAAACTCGTAGAGGAATTAGACAGGGGACCCTATCAGCCCCATGTTATTCATCATTATGGAAGAATATTTAGGCATAACCATAAAAAATACTTGCAGTTCAAGGCTAATATCAGGAATCAAGCCAACATCTCTCATTAGGGCTGTTTCTCACCAACAATTAGTCGATGATACTCTTCTATTGACTAAGGCATCAGTGGTTGAGGCCAAAGGAATTAAATACATCCTGCAACTCTACGAGAACGCTGCTGGTCAGAAAGTTAATTTTAATAAAAGCAAGTTATATTTCTTGCACACCCCCATTCAAAGGTATGGAAGGATTGTAGAAATTTTAGGGTGTGATATAGCAAACCTCCCCACTTCATATCTTGGTCTCCCTATTTTCATTAGTTCTCCGAGAGAGTCAATGTGGGACAAGGTTATTGAAAGAATTAAAAAAAAACTTGTTGGATGGAAAGGTCATCTTCTATCTCAAGTAGGAAAGTTGACCCTCACTAAGGCCTCTATTTAGAGCATTCCAGTCTATTTCCTCTCCGTTTTCAAAGCCCTTGTGAAGGTTTTCCAAAAAATTGAGAAACTCCAAAAAGAATTTTTATGGACTGGATCAGAGGGGAAAAAAAGATACACCTTGTAAGATGGACCAAAGTGTGCAGACCTAGGGAAAATGGGGGCTTAGGTCTGAGGATAATTGCTCATATGAATTTAGCTTTACTAGCTAAGAAGGCATGGCACCTCATTTATGGTGAATAAAATGAATAGACAACTATCATCAAATGAATGTATCTTCAAAATATGGAATTTCTAAGTGACTGAGTTTCAATCAGAGGTTCTGCTTTTTGGAAAGCAATTCTCAATTGTAAGAAAATATTCAAAAAAGGTTTAAGATGGGTTTTAGGCAATGGTGAGAGGATAAATTTTTGGAATGATAGGTGGGCTAAGGATGAACTATTGATGCAATATCCTAACTTAGCCTGAATCAGAGATATCACGGAAGAACTCATTGGTAGAAAAGTCTTTGATTATATGGTTGAGGACAAAGGTAGAATGAAGTGGAAATAAATAAGGATTCAAGAATTTCAAGTAGAATCAAATGATCTTTGTAACATTCTCGGGCAATAGTTTATTCCCATGAGACCCAAGGAAGATCAAGTGACCTGGGCTCCTACGAAAAATGGGCAGTTCACTGTTAAATCAGCTTACAAGCTTCTGCTTGATGATGATGATTTTGTCTATCAAAAGGACTTAGTTTGGATAAAAAATTTAATTTCAAAAATTGTAGTCTTTTCATGGTTGGTTATCCAAGGAAGAATTCTAACCATTGATAATATGATGTGTAAAGGTATTTGTATCACTAATCGTTGTTATCTATGCAGGGCTAATTAGAATACCATTTATCACATTTTTCTTGAGTGCTCTTTTTCCTTGACTGTTCTAAGTGGGGTTTTTTAGGCCTTTAATATTTCTTGGGTTAAACCAACCACCGTACTTGATTTGTTCATCCAGTGGCCTTGCCCCTTTTCAAGCCAATGAATTAGATACATGTGGAAATTTTATCTCAATCACTATATTTGGCATGTGTGGTTAGAAAGGAACCATAGAGTCTTTAATGAGTCTATCCATGATCATCAAACTATCATTGCCAGGATCCTATCCTTTGCCAATGAGAATGTGAACCTTATCCCTTTTGATATCTATAAACCTCATCTGCAGGAGACCACAATTGCTCAATATTTAAGCTTAACCTTGTTAGATGAGTATGTGCCTAGGGTAGTCAACCCTAGAGCCAATGTTAAGTTGTCCCCACCTCCTACAGGTTCGTTTAAGATTAATTTTGATGGAGTGGCTAAGGATAATTATGGCAGAGCAGGAACTGGCAAAATTGTACAAGATCATAATGGGAATATGATGCTTGCGTTTTATGAATATTTGGGAACAAGGACGAACAACGAAGTTGAAGCTATAGCTATATGGAGAGGCCTTCAAATGACTCAAGACTTAGAAGGCAATTTGATCATAGAAGGAGACTCTATGCATGTTATAAATCTCCTCAATAATTGGAAAACACCTCCTTAGAGGATTAAAACAATTGTTGAAGAGGCTAGGATCCTTTTCCAGGGAAGACAGGATAGAAAAGCCCAACATGTCTTTCGGGAAGCTAACAAAGTTGCTGATAAGCTGGCCAATTTGGGTGTCAATGGTGATGAACTTTTCAAATGGGAACATGGTGTCCCGAGTGAATTAGAGGAGCTTATTCAACAAGAATTCCAAGAATGATAGTCAAATTTACCAACAGAGAAGGCACTGTATGTTCGAAGGCTATGAGTATTCTAGTCTCTTTTTTGAAATGGACTCACAATAAAAATTATTCGAGCTATCAGTCTTGGTGGATGTTGCTTGGAAATACCACAAAGACTAATGGGGACAGTCACATGTCAGATAACATGGCTCCTAGTCATCTTAGTAATTTGAGGTTGGTTGATAATCATAGGGCAAGAAAGAAACGACAATATAAGACTTCGAACCAGAGCCACGTGGACCACCAGATAACCACCACCATAAATCTAGCCAACAGGTTCACTTCTCCAAGGCTGATTGGCCAAGATGGGATGTGGTTCCAAAGCATGTCATATATGGAAGAAAGCAATTACCAAAGAATTATTAAGAGTAACTATCAATACAGACCTTGTGGGAGTTTTTTTTTAGTACTCTGCTATGTGTGTCTGCAACTTTTTGTTTCTCCATTGTTTCAAGGAAGGGATCTGTGTCTATTTATTTTTTTTGTAATTATGATGCAAGTGTGTTTTATCGAGGTATACCCAAAATGTTGTATGGGAAGTTTCTTTTTGATAACAGGCTATGTGCCTTACCGGATGTAATGGCTTTGGTGGCATGTAGATTTTACATATATAGGATCCTTATTAAGGACATGTTCATCAACAATCCTGGGCTGATTTTTGTAAAAGGTTTTGGGTCACCCTATAAAACTCGATATTAATGCTATAGTATCTTATCTACAAAAAAAAATGTACTTAGTAAAAGAAATGTGGGATAAGTTATAGAGAACATATGAAGGAGATGACAAGGTCAAAATGGCAAAACTTCAAACACACAAAAGGAAGTTTGAATACTTGAAGATGAAATATGATGAAGATATTGCTATGTATCTACTTCATGTTGATGAGGTTGTCAACACTATTTGTGGACTTGGAGAAAATATTGAGGAATCTACTATTGTTCAAAAAATATTGAGGTCACTCCCTATGAGGTATGATGCAAAGGTTTCAGCAATAGAAGAGATGAAGGATCTAAAAAATTTAAGCATGGATGAGCTACATGGAATTCTCATAGCCTATGAGATGAGGACATAAAAAGAACAAACATAAAAAAGAGAGGCAACATTCAAAGCTTCAAATAAGGAAAAGAATAAAGAACAAGAATCAAGTAGTGAAGAAGAGGCTAACTTTGTGAGAAGAAATAAGAAGGGTCCAAGAAAATACAAAAGTATGCAGACTGTGAAATATTTTAGTTGTGGTAACATTGGTCACTATGCAGCTAATTGTCCATAAAATGGAGGTAGTAGCAGTGAAGAAGAAAAGGATTACAAGAAAAATAAGGAAATAAAGTTTTATTATGAAAAGAAAAACATGCATGGTCAAGGCAAGCATGAGAAGATCTTTCAAAGGCACAAGAAGAGTTTTTATGTTGAAGAAGCAAGCAGTGCTTCAAGTGACAGTGATGAGAACCTCTCCGATAGTGAAAAGGAAGAAATCCTATTTTTTGCCATAGAAGAGAATGAAGATGCTCCTGTTGTCAAAGACCAAGAAGAAGAGAAAGAAGATGCTCTTGTGATTAAAGACCTAGAAAAAGAGAAAGATTCAGAAAATGAAGAAGAAACCATGGTTAACATAGAGGAGGAACTTATTGCTGCTCTTGGAGAATTGAAAAGGGTTAGAAAGAAGAATTCAGAATTGAAGGCTCAAGTTCAAGAGGATGAGGAAACAAAGACAAAGCTCCTACAAGATCTCATAGACTTAAAAGTGAAGGTTGAAGAGGCAAAGAAAGTTGAAGAAGGTATGGCTGAAAAGTTAAAGGCAAAAGAACTAGAATGTGAAAGACTAGAACATGAAGTTGACATTCTAAGGAAGGGACTTGAGAAATTCAATAATAAGATATATCAGTTTAGGAAAAGCTCAAAATATTTGGATGATATTATCAAAACACAGAGATCTCCATTTATGAAGACTGGACTTGGTTATGAGGAAGGTCAAGAGGTACAAGAAGAGGAGTCAAGCTCAAAAGAAATAGAAGCATCAAAGAAGGTATTTGAAGAAGAGCCTAAGACCTATACTGATAAGTTGAGAAGTGGTAGTATCAAAGAGGAAGCAAACAAAGAATCATCAAGGAATAGGGACCATCACAAGAAAAGCAAAGAAAGAACCATGAGATCAAGGCAAGATGAATATTTCTTCCAAGGTTATTGTTTCTCATGTAATCATTTTGGTCATAAAGCTATACATTGTAGGGTTCATGATAAAAATGATTATGGCTTCAACAAGAGAAATTTCAAGTCACTTGCACTTTCCAAGGACTACAACATCATGTGTTTCAATTGCAATAATTTTGGTCATAAAGCTATACATTGCAGGGTTTATGGTAAGAATGATTATAGCTTCACCAAGAATTCATTTGCACCTTTCAAGGACTACAACATCAGGTGTTACAATTGCAATAATTTTGGGCATAGAGCAAAGTGGTGTAGAACAGAATTTCTAAAACTTCCAAAGACAAGCAAGAAAAAGGATGCTCAAAATGTTCAAAGAGGTATGACTTCAAAAGTTTGGAAAAATATTGAAAAATAAGAAGAGCATTGTAAGTTGGGAGTAGCTTTACTCCCATCCCAAAATTAATCACCTCAAGAAAAGGAGGTGGTGAGGGGGCTATGCTAAGTGTCTTATTTTTAGCCCCAAAGAGCCCTTTGCCATTGATGTCAAAGGGGGAGAGAATTCAGTGAGGGGGAGCAGCTTCTCAGGGGGAGCAGTTTGGGAATCCAGTTGTAGTAAAAGATATTTTTTTGTAAGGGTTGCCATCAATGACAAAGGGGGAGATTGTTGGAAATATTGAGTATATTGAGTTGTCATTGATGTCAAAGGGTTGATGTCAAAAGGTGCATGATATTCAAGGCAGAAATATTCTTCAAGGTTGTTGAGTTTATGAGGTTGGACAAATTACTCAAGGTAAGGTTTATTACAAAGCAAGGCAAATATTTTTAAGGAAAATATTATAATATTTAAATATTATAAAGAAAAAGGTTTAAGAGGCTTGGGACGAAAGGTTTAAAATCTTGAAACAAAAAGGTTTAAAGGATTGAGACAAAGGATTTAAAATTATAAAGGTTTGAAGGTTTGGACAAAAAGGTTTAAATCAAAGAGGTTTAAAGGCTTGAGACAAAGGGTTTAAATAAAAAGGTTTAAAGGCTTGAGGACAAAGGTTTATATGGACAAAGGATGGGACTTAAGTATGCATTATTTAAATCAAAAGGATTTAAATATTTATGGGTTTAAAAGGTAATGTTATAATATTTAAATTAAATATTATAACCAAAGGTTTAAAAGAAATCAAGGTGCCTACGTTTTGGGAGATATTCAAAATACAAGTTAAAGGTTGAGCCGACGTCTTGAAAATTTGAAGGCCTTATAAAAGCATATAAATACATTATCTCATTCCACCTTTCAACCAACACAAGCATTCAATTTGATATATATTTCATGGTGATTATTGCGAACGATAGAGAAAAGAAAGACAACGAAGTTTTAAAGGTGTGCAAGTGCTAGACAAAGTCAAATTCATGTGCATGCACCTATTACGTCTCACCCGATTGGGGTAGCCCAGCGGTTGGTTGGCTTGCGTGAGCATTGTTGTGGGAAAGGTCGTAGGGTCAAAACCCCTGGATATCATTTTGTTGTGTGGACAAAGCTTTGGTTTATGCATTGAGGATAATGTTAACATTATACGATGCCTTTTGGTTCTAGTTGTTGTAGCACAGCCGATCACAAACGCTTGTGAGAATGCTGCATCATGGGAGATCATGGTTTTGATCCATGATAGGGCAAAGGTATTAATTTTTTATTTTTGGATTAAATTAAATTGAGTGGGAGTCATAAGGTTTTTCATGTCTATTTGGAAATTGTATTATGTATGAAAGAATTATTTTTGCATATCCAAAGTGGGAGTTATATGGTGTATTTTGTATAGTGTGTAAGAGGATTATTTTTGCATATCAAAGTGGGAGTTATATGGTGTATTATGTTATTTGAAAATTGTAATTTTGTCTAAAGTGTGAGAGAGTTATTTTTGCATATTTAAAAAGAGGGAGTTATAAGGTGTAAGTGTGATTGATTTTAAAATTGTATTGTGAATAATAAAAAGGGTTCATAAGTGGATGATTTTAAATCTGTGCTAGAAAGTAAATATTACTAACCAGATTTTAAAGGAACAAAAAGGAAAATTATTTTTGAGACAGGTTTTGAAGGCACATCATCATCAAGGCAGTTTTAGAGGTATGGTGATTTAATTCTTTCTTAAGGAGGTTTTGTTTTAAGGAAATATTTTTGTTGTCATATAGTTGGAGACATAAGGAATTATTGGATATGAATTGTTTGAAAGAAATTGGGATATATGTGCAAGGGTTTAAGGATAAAGTTGTGCATTATTGTTGAATGAAATTGGGAAGAAATTTGCAAGGGTTATAGATCAGTTTGTGAAGAAAATTTATGCATTGGTTTTTATTGATATTGGAAAGAAATTTGCAAGGGTTATAGATCAGTTTTGTGAAGCAAATTTATGCATTGGTTTTGATTGATATTGGGAAGAAATTTGCAAGGGTTATAGACCAGTTTTGTGAAGCAAATTTATACATTGGTCTTGATTGATTTTGGGAGTACATAAGAAAATCAATTATCAAATGCTAGACTAGATCTATCCTTTAGAGTGCAATAAATGTGAGACATGTGAAAGTGATAAATTTAATGAATGTGAAAAGAACATATTGAGTATTTATAATGCATATCATTCTTTATATGTTCATGAAGAAAAATAATTCTAAGTAGAATATGTCTGAATTACTTTAGTCAAAGAAAGCACTTTAATATAGTTGTTTGTATGCAATATTTGGGAATATTTGAGTAGATTTGAGTAGGTTTTGATGAGTATATTTGAGCAAGACTTATGAGTAGGTTTGAGTAGATTTGAGCAAGTTTTGGTGAGCATATTTGAGCAAGCCTTATGTGTAGGTTTGGAGCAGATTTGAGCAGGTTTTGGTGAGCATATTTGAGCAAGCCTTGTGTGTAGGCTTGGAGCATATTTGAGCAAGTTTTGGTGAGTAGATTTGAGCAAGCCTTGTGTGTAGGCTTGGAGAAAATTTGAGTAGAGTTGAGAGCAGGTCTTGGAGTAGACTTGAGAAAGGGATTGGTGTCTCCCATGGATAGAGGTCCATGAACTAGAGTAAAAGGGATTGGTGTCTCCTATTGATAGAGGTCCACAAATTAGAGCAAAGGGGATTGATGTCTCCTATGGATAGAGGTCCATGATTTTAGAGCAAAGGGGATTGGTGTCTCCTATGGATAGAGGTCCATGAACTAGAGCAAATGGGATTGGTGTCTCCTATGGATAGATGTCCACAAACTAGAGCAAAGGGGATTGGTGTCTCCTATGGATAGAGGTCCATGAACCAGAGCAAAGGGGATTGGTGTCTCTTATGGATAGAGGTCCACAAACTAGAGCAAAGGGGATTGGTGTCTCCTATGGATAGAGGTCCATGAACTAGAGCAAAGGGGATTGGTGTCTCCTATGGATAGAGGTCCACGAACTAGAGTAAAGGGGATTGGTGTCTCCTATGGATAGAGGTCCACGAACTTGAGCATAGGGGATTGGTGTCTCCTTTGGGTTGGTGCCCATAAAAATTGTAATAGGGAATTGGTTCCCAAGAGATTTGTTGAGAAATTTTATAAGAAATATTTTCTTCATGGATGTAGCCCACATTGGGTGAACCACGTTAAATCTATGTCTCTTATGTGTGTGATGATCTGTGCATTGTTTCATTATTGCAATTGATAATATTGGATAATATTACTTTGGAAAGAAAAGTAAAAGTTTTATCTTATACTGTTCACCCCCCTCTCAGTATAAGCTTGTGTTCTTCAGTATTTGTAGGCCCAAAAGGACACATACTTAGAAAACTTTGCATTATTTTCTAAGTCCTAAAAGAGTGCTCCAAATGGTGGAAAAAACATAGTGCAACATGTTCTATGCCACGATCAACTCAGTCAAAGTTGCACTTAACATATTTTGAAGCGTGGCTCAAAGCACAAGGAACATGGAATAGCTTGCAACAAGTTGTTACCCCGCATAACCCACCACGTGGTTCTACCCAATGGTCAGCACAGTTGAAGTTGATAAGCTCACCATCCAAATTGTGGTTCACAACATAGTTTTCTACCATGCAAGCCAGCGCATGTTCTATATCGTGCTGCTTAGAGCATGGTTCTACATTGTGGTTAGCGTAGTCAAATTTGATAAGCTCACCATCTAAATCACAACTTACAACAAAGTTCCCTACCATGCAAGCCATGGCATGTTCCATCCTGCACAACTCATAGCATGGTTCTACACCACGGTCAAAATAGTCAAACCTGGAAAGTTGGCATTCCAAAAAGTAGGCTAGAGCATGGCTCCATACCGTGCAATCTAGAACACATGTTCCATAATGCATGACCTAGCGTAGTGTTCTACCTCATGGTCAACATTGGTCAAAGTTGTGAGTTGGCATTCTAAATCATGGGTTAGGACATCTTTTGAAATAATGTTCTATGCCATGATCCAAAATAGCAAGAGGATTATCTTGAAGATAAGAAGAGTGGGCTAGAACATGTTCCCACATCATGCGACCTAGAACATAGTTTCCAATCAATGCAACAAGGCTCCTTTGCTCCAACCCATGGTCAAAGTAGTC
Organism: Wollemia nobilis; assembly: GCA_028583015.1. Lineage (NCBI taxonomy): Eukaryota > Viridiplantae > Streptophyta > Pinopsida > Araucariales > Araucariaceae > Wollemia > Wollemia nobilis. Next base: position 382,011 of record JAQPPZ010011269.1, on the reverse strand, counting down.
AACATTTTTGAATAAAAGTTTCAAGGAGCAGGCTAGAACACATTCTACACCATTGAAAGGAGTAAGAAGAAGAGGCATCATCATCTCTATACCATAGGGTGTTGTAGATCATGAGTAGGTAAGCTAAGTTCTTGATGCTCTAATCTTAACCATTCAACAAGATATCAATGACCCATATACCATGTGTTTCAAGCCATGTATAAAAGTAGGGTTTGACTTGGCATAAAGTCGTAGATTATTGTTTGAAGGTTTCTAAGCTAGAAGCAATCAAGAAAATGAAGTGGTAGAGGATCAAGAACCATGAGTGGATTCAGTTGTAGATCTATGATGAGATAGCCTCAACAAGAATGATGGATGGTCTTGATTCCATATCGACTCAATCTAGAGCTGGAAGCCATGAGAGTCGAATGACTTGTAGAAGTCAAGTTGCAGAGGAATGAAATATTGCACAACTTTCTTCTTCCTTCAAATCAAACAAGAGGCTACCACTTCAGCACCTTGTTGATCTAGCATTTCAAATTCCTTGTAATGTTCCAATTCTTTCAAATATTTTAAAACACATGTAAAACTATAAATAGAGGTCAAACCCTCATTTTCAAGGGTCAACTCTAGAGTGTTTGCTTGCCCTACTGTTGTATGTTTTTTGTAAATCAATTGAAGGAGTATTACTTGGATGTTTACCTCAAACCTTTGTCTTCTTTACTTTCATGAGAATTCGATCTATGAAGTCATTTCTACTATTGCTGCTATGGTTAGTCTATTCTATTGATATTGGATTGCTAACTTAGAGCACTTTGAAATACTTCATGTTTAAATATATGCTTGAAGGAGACTTATTTTTCTATTAGTCTGGGTATTGATCTAATTTTTCTATTTGGATTATTAGTACTCTAGATGTTTGAAATAGTCTTTGAAGTATGTTATGCACTCTAATGATGAAGATTATTGGTTTTGAATGTTGTTAGTCTTAAGTGTGGATTACTAGAAATTGATTTGTGGAAGGTTTTCCTATAGTTGTCTATGTTGTTAGCTCTATCCGACCACTATTCATTCATTATTTTTCTAACCCTTACCCCATTTCTATCCCTATATTTATACATTTAACTAAGCTTAAATGAGTCAACACTCAGATTAGTTGACAAGGTATACCAACCTACTCTAGAGGTTGGGTTAAAGTAATATTTAACTCATCCAATGTTGAGGTTTGGACTATGATTAGTGGGTGCTCACCTAACAAGATCATTGTAGATGATAGTCATAGTTTCAAGATTACCTTGATGTCAATTTAGACCCCAATAATTTTGGCATACTCGATGGGACACTATTTACAAGAAACATTCATTCACCCACAAGATTTCATTTCTACTCTTCCCAAAGGAATCAAGATTTAGTGGATTGTCTTGACCTCATCAAGTGATGGAATAAAATTCACTTGGTGACTCCCTGAGATCAAGAACCTAAGAGGCCTTTCCTAGTAGCTCATATTTTTCATGTATACTAGGTCATCTACTAAAAATAGCCAAGACCCTATCACATTTTATGAGCTTCCCCTAAGAGGGTCCAATATTATAAGAAGTTTATTCCTAGACTCACAGTTGGAAGAGGTTCTAGTTGAATCAGCCCCTAGGGTACCTCCAATACCAACTCCTTTAAAAACCCTAGTAAACATGGTTGCATAGTAGAATGTAAACCCAAATCAACCTCTATAGAAATACCCTAATTGGGATACTATTGGTCCTTTAAGCCTTACTCAAATGCATGATATTCCCCAAGCTGTATCCAAAGCTATACCCACATATGATGGTTCAGGTAAAATTACTTATGAGCATTGCCAGGATATATTGAATTTAGCAGCCATACACAACATTAGAAATGAAGATGTGATTGTTAGGATTCTAGCCCTATCCTTTAGAGGAAATATTTTGCATTGGTTTAGGACCTTGGAAGACAACAACATCACTTCATGGGCTACATTAGCTGAGCCTTTTGTAGAATAATTTAATGAATATATTGATCCTTTTTCCCTCCTAAACTAGTTCACATCTATGCAAAAACATCAACAAGAGTTAGTCTTTGATTTTAATCTAAGATTCAGTAGAACCTGGAAAAGGATACCACCTAAAGCTAGACCAATTGCCCCTCTTGCTTTCATGTACTATATCAGAGCTCTTGGGTTAGAACTTGGGCTACAAACTCAATAGTTAGGAGTATCTACCTTTCCCCAAGTGTATAATGTAGTCGTATAGGTAGAAAATATCCTTATTAATGTAGGAAGGCTACCTCCAAAGATAGTTATGCCCTATTGTTCTGATATTCCTCAATTCCAAGCTAAGGTAGCTACATCTTCCTATATGGACCCACCTCCTTTGTCATCACCACTCCCTCAAGTGGCTCCAATTCCAGCCCCTAAAGCATCATCTACCTCAATTTCCTTTCCACCACTCCCATCTCAAGTACCTCAAGAATCCACCCTGTTGCTTGATATCTAGAGTACCTTGAAAATAATCAATAACAAGGTGAATGCAATGGAGAAAAGAGATATGGAGAGGTCTCAGTAGAGAAGGTATCCCTACATTAATAGAGATCATAAGCCTGGTACCAGTAATAGTGCAAGGGCTAGGGTTAACACAAATCAAGAAGATCAAGAATATGCCCTTGAGACTAGTCTTGTGAATGTTTGGTGCCTTGTGTGTAATGATCCCCATGATTCAGATTCTTGTGTCATGTACCAACACCATGTGCAATAGGCCATGGAGAAAGCTGAGAGGAATCAAAAGGGTAGATTCAACATGTTGTGGCAGCCAGAATAGATCATGGTCGGACAAGATCTCTGTGAAGAAGAGTCTATTTCTATCATGACTAGGTCAGGGAAGAAGACATTGCAAGTTGATCCATAAAATATGGGTCAATTTCAGGTTCCCTCTCAAAAAAAGAAAGAATCACCCTTACAAAGTAATGATAAATTCCTTATTCCTCAAGCAACTGAAAAGAGATATGCATCTCCTAAGAGCCAAGAAAAGGGGATCAATTTTCCCAAAAGGTATGAGAAGGAAAGTGATAAAGAAAGAATAAGTTCTAAATATGAAGCACAAGAAAAGCTGAGATTTCCTTCCATCACTAAGAGGCAAAGGATTGAAGCTACACAATAGTATAAGAGAAAATATGGAGAGCCAGAGAAGAGGTATGAGAAGCTCCCTTCGAAGAAATCAGAATATAACATTGTGGAGGAGATGAAGAGAATTCCCTCCAAAGCAAGTCTCTATGATACCCTCTTTATTCTTGGTTAGATAGATCTACTCAAGGCTTCTTTAAGTAAGAATTCTCAAGAAAAGTAGACTACCACAATTTTTAGTATACCTTATGGTAAGGAGAAGATGACTCTTGTTGCTCTGAAGAACAAACCTCCTCCCTTTTATATTTCCTTGAGAATGGAGGGTTGGATAGTCCACAACTGTATGATTGATTCAGGGGCTTCGACCATAGTCATGCCCAAAGTAGTCTATGATGAGATGGGTATGGAGTATACCCATTCCTATCCTAGAGTTTTGCAGTTAGATGGTACACCAGTTAAGACCATTGGAGTAGTAAAGGATGTACTAATGAGACTGCACAGGGCTCTAGAAGTAACTATTATGCAAGAAATTATGGTGGTAGACCTAGAGCCTTACTTTGGCCTATGTCTTTCTAGAGAGTTCACTGCTAAGCTAGGAGGCTATATGTATTTGGACTACTCTGGCATGATGATTCCATTCAAAGGAAAGAGGATAAGGATAACACCTAAAAACCTGTGTCCTATCACATTGAAAATATAGAGGAGGATATGTGTAACCTCTCAGCTCTAGATGAAGTTGAACTAGTAGAAAGCTTTGAAGAGTTAGAAGTGGAGGATGAATTGCCATTCAGAGAGGATTACAACTAGTTTGGAATAGGTATGGGCACTTACAGTATTTCCTTAAAAGTAGAGAAAAATACCCCTACCATATCCAATCAATCCTTGAGAGAAATAGAAATTTGGACTATGCATTTTGATGGTGCAAGGTGCAAAAATGGAGCTAGTGCAGGTGTAGTCCTACAATCCCTTTTAGAAGGTGTGAAATATTTGCTTATAGACTAACATGGTCTTGTACCAATAATGTTATGGAATATGAAGCTTTATGCTTGGGATTGATGCAAGTAGAGAGTATGGGAATTAAAATGCTAGATATATATGGTGACTCTGAGTTGATAGTTAATCAAGTTAGAGAGAAGTGCAATAGTAAGCACCATTACCTAAAATTATATAGGAATAGGGTATGGGATTTGATGGAGTCTTTTGATGCCCTTAATATCCACTCTATTCCTAGGAAATATAATATGTTGGCTGATTCTTTGGTCGTTAAGGGTTCAAATTTCAACCCTTCTTCAGATATGGGATCATCAAAGGATAGAAGAGTCAAACTAGTTTTCAGACCTGCAGTACTAGATAGATAGATTTTTTGGTAGGTTTTTGAGAGTGATGATCAGATTATTGACTTTCTGGTGAGGGAAGCTTGCTTATCCAGTGTGTAGGAGGAGTTACCTCATGAAATAGATCAACAAGATGTCATTCAATTGAAGAACAATCATATCCCTAAGGGTTTGATCACCCTAGAAAACCTCTTTGATAATGAGGATAGGAGAAAAGCAAGAGCTATGGAGGTCAATGAAGAAATCTATAAAGAGATCAAAGTTGAAAAGGATAGAAAGCTCAAAGTTGGTATCCGATGTTCTCTAGAGGAAGTAGAGGAAATCAAGGCCCTATACCTCAAGTACCAAGATATTGTAGCCTGGTCATATGAAGATCTAAAGGTATATGATAAAAAAGTTATCCAACATACTATTGAGCTAGAGGCTGATGCAAAGCCTTTCAGATAGAAGTAGAGGCCTATGAATCCTAGGATTGAATCCATAATGAGAGAAGAGTTGCTCAAACTACTGAAAGCTAAAATTATTTACCCAATCAAGCACTCTACATGGGTGGCTAATTTGGTTCCTATCAGAAAGAAGAATGGAGACATCCATTTATGTGTAGATTTTAGGAACCTGAACCAAGCATCATTGAAGGATCACTACCCCCTCCCTCATATTGATCAAATTTTGTAGATTGTTGTAGGGGTTGAGAGGTTTTCCTTGTTGGATGGTTTCTCAGGATACAACCAGATCTGGGTAAAATATGAGGATCAGTTTAAGATAACCTTTACTACTAAGTGGGGAACCTTCACTTATCAAAGGATACCTTTTGGTTTATCTAATGTTGGGGCTACCTTCCAGAGAGCCATGGACTATGCTTTTGGGGAGCTAATCAATAAATTCATCCTCATCTATCTAGATGATATGACTATGTTCTCTCACAAAAAACAAGCTCACTTGGAGCACTTGGATCAAGTGTTCAAGAAATATAGAGAGTTTGGTATCTCCCTAAACCCAAAGAAGTCATTCTTTGTAGTGCATGAAGGGAAACTATTAGGACATGTTGTTTCTAAATAAGGGATGTCCATTGACCCTGATAGAGTAAATTCAATTCTAGCTCTACCTCTACCTATGAATAAGAAGGCCTTGCAATATTTCTTTGGGTAGATTAATTTTGTGAGAAAGTTCATCTCAGACTTTTCTCAAGTGGTTAAACCCATCTCAGAATTGCTAAAAAATAATATGGATTTCAAGTGGACTAAAGTAAGAAAGCAAGCTTTTGAAGCAATCAAGCAAGCTATCGCTACTACCCTAGTACTAGTGAACCCTGATTTCAACAAGGATTTTATTCTATATGCCTATGGAGTTGAAGAGAGCTATGCAACAATACTGACATAGAAGAATGATGTTGGAGAGGAACACCCCATATTTTTTTGGAGCCAAACTCTTCATGAGTACCAAACTAAATATAATTTTATTGAGAGACAAGTGTTTGTAGTGATGAAATCATTGAAGAAGTTTAGGTAATACTTGGCTCAAAGTAAAACTATTGTTTATGTGGTACACCCAGATGTTAGAAGTTTCATCTTACAAGGAGAACTGGGAGATAAAAGAGCTAGTTGGATTACCAAAATCTAGGAATATGATGTGGAGATACATCCTACTAAGTTGGTCAGAGGTAGAGCTCTATGTCAGGGAATGATAACAAAAATAACTTTAGATCAGTTAGCAGCTTGTCAACCATCAACATCAAAACATAATGAGGATAACTCTCTAGAGGGTTCATATTGGATTGATCAGATGACAAGTTACTTCCAGATAGGTGTGTTCCCTCAGGACCTTAATCCTTCACAAAGAAGAAGGTATAGGCTTCAAGCCTTAAAATATGTTCTATTGCTAGAAGGGTTATATAGGAAGAATCTTGATGGAGTTCTGTTAAGATGCTTGAAGGACAATCAAAAGCAAAAGGTCATTGAGGAATTCCATGAAGGGTTGTCAAGAGGACACTTCTCAGGAAAGGTCACTGCTATGAAAATAATAAGGGTAGGATACTACTGGCCCACTATTTTTGTTGATACCTTCAAGGTAACAAGAGCATGTGACAAGTGCCAAAGGTATGTAGGGAGAAACAAGAATGCTTCATTTCCCCTCAGGCCGATCCAAGTTGAAGAACCTTTCCAATAGTGGGGATTAGATTTCATTGGAGTTATAAATCCTAACTCTTCAATAGGTCATAAATATATTTTGACTACTACAGATTACTTCACAAGATGGGTTGAGGCTATTCCAACCAAGAGATCAGACCAAGAGATGGTAATTGAATTCATGGAAAGCTTAATCACAAGGTTTGGGCTTCTTGAAGCCATAGTAAGTGATAATGGTCCTACTTTTATAGGTGCAAAGTATATTGAGTTTGCAAGAAAATATGGTATAATTTTGAAGAATTCCTCTAACTATTACCCTCAAGGGAATGGGTTAGCAGAATCCACTAACAAAAATTTGCTCAGAATTCTAAAAAGGGCACTGGAAAGCAACAAAAGAAGTTGGCACCTTCTCCTAGAGCAGGCTCTATGGGCTGATAGGATTACTATCAAGAGGTCTACCAAGACATCTCCTTATGCATTAGTGTATGGGAAAGAGGCCATTCTACCTACTCATCTAGAGATACCAGCTCTAAGGTTGGTCAACCAGAATGATGAATCAGATCAGGATCCAGTGGAAGCTAGATTAATGCATCTCTTATAGTTGGAGGAAATAAGGACCCAAGCATATGAGAATTTCCAGAGGCACTCAATCTACACCAAGGAATGGTTTGATAGAAAGGCCAGATTCAGAAATTTCAATGTAGGTGATTCAGTCCTAAGGTGGAATGTAGAGAGATCCAAGCCTGGAAACCACCAAAAGTTTGATTCTTTTTGGGATGGTCCATTCGAAGTAGCAAAATTCAAAGAGAACAATTCTTTCCAACTTTGTGATCAAGAAGGAAGCTTGCAATCGATCCTAGTTAATGGATACCATCTAAAGCTTTACTTCGAGTAAAATGTTCTTTTATGTAACATATGTACATATTTGTATTATATTTCTTTCAGTTTTTGTACAGAGAAAAGAAAAAATAAAGGGCAATGGTTCACAACATGTTCTCAATCGGAGGTCAAAGAAGTCAAAATGTGTTCTACCCCACCGTGTGTTCTGTGCCATACCCAAAAATAATAAGATAAGGATGAGTCATGGGCCATGACATGTTCTACACCATGACCAATCAATGAATGATGCATCATTCACAAGTTGTCACACTAGTTCAGTCATTTTTAAATTTTGAAGTATGTGAAGGAGTAGTGGCTCATCTACCACATTAATGGTGGAAAGCATGCATGCAGGATATTTAAAGCTTCAAATTTGACTATTGCTCATTTCACAAGTAGTGCTTAATTCTTGAGAGTGCTAACAAGAGTACTGAGATGAACTTGTAGAGTGATAAAGAAGGGTAATTTTAGAAAATTTTTTAGAGATGGAATTGAAGCTTGCAAAGCAAGCGGTTCAACAGGAAAGTGGTGAGTTAGAGCACTATGTAGATAAAGTAGAGGTAGTAGCAGATATAAAAATGACATGGAAGAGGAGGACCAAGCTTAGGAGAGAAATTGATTATAATTTCTTTGAAGGACTACCAATTTCACTCCAAGGTATTTGTGTTGTCAATTCCTTCTTGTCATTCTATATTTATGATTCAGTGCATCCCTACCCTAAATTAATATCTACTATAGCTAAATTCTATGACCCTAAGGTTAAAGTAGTAAAAATAGCTAAAGGTAAAACCCTTTTCAATATAACTACTCAGGCTTATTGAGATCTTTTTGCTATGGGTGTAGACCCTCCTGTGAACCCTAAACCCTTTGACCCACAAGGCCAAGCTAAATATTATTCACTACAAGGTCATTCTCATGATGGTGAGCCTTTTAGAAAATGGGTTTATAGTCAATTTAAAATAATAAAATCTAGGAATACCCTACCTAAAACCCCAATTGCCATTGAGCATTTTGCCTACCCAAAACTCTTCACCATGTTAGCCTACCTAGAAGGGTCTAGATTCTGATAAATATGTAAGGGATTGGTAGATAGCCACTATTTATTGCATATCTAATGAGAAAATGTACAAAGCATCGATGGAAGATGAAAATATCAGACCAATTTATTTTTATTGGTCGGCTTACCTTTCTAAGAGAATGCATGAGCAGTTGGTGAGCATGAAGAGAGATTTAGAGACACCCTCTTTCAGACATTGCTCTAACCTAATGTGGATGTTCCTTAGTATCATGAGGTAAGAGATGCCTTGGATTCCAATAATAAATAAAAATGATAATGGTGACCCTATACCAGTCTACCAATGGATCGACCATCTGAGGAATATTGAGTCTTACTATAGGTTCAATTTGGAATTTTTAGGGCCAACCTTAAAAATCATGTATGGCCAAAGCCCTAGATTGCCTCCTCTGGCTAAATATTTGTTATGGGTGAATAAGGTAGAGGAAGGATATTGGTATATCCTCATTAAGGGAATAGTCATCAGACTCTATGGCTTCACTGAGAAACCATTTCTACTACCCCACTTTATCACCAGTAGAATGTTGGCTTTAGAATACTTGAGACAAGTTGATTTCATCAACGTCAACTTTGGCACTGGTAAGGGAAGAAAAGGGACATTGATTTACCCTCACAATGTAGATGATATCACTATAACTAAAAAGGGTCAATATGAGCAAATTGCATAGTATTTGGAAAGGCTTGGTCTTATGTATATTCTATAGATATGGAGATATGATCTAGATGACAAGTTCCTAGAAAGAAACATTGCCCTAAATGGAGAAAGAGCCCTCAAATTTGAAAAAACTTGAAGGCCTCACTTTGAGAAGGGTAGAAATAATAAGGAAAATGCCCCATTAGAGTGGAATGTTAACAAGATGGAGCAACTCCCTCCTTGGAGAGATTTTTATGAGCAATTAGTTGATTTTGATCTTGAAAAGAACAAAACCCACCAGTTAAAAGAGTCCAAGATCAAAGAAATGGAGGAAAAATATCATTGGGATGAGGGTAAGATTTGGGAATGGTGGAAGATGAGAGTAGAGATAGGCACTATAAAGGCTAGGTACGACCATCAATCAGACACTAATTTTTTTGAGTTATATGATAAACACATTAATACTTGGAAGGCCAAGAATGGTAGAAGCCTAGTGTTGAGCTACAAGAAAATAGGAGTGAAAAGACAAAAGAAAGATCAAGTGTCCTCCAGTTCTCCTTCTCCACCTTCATAGCAAGAGGGAGAAGAAAATATAATGGATACCCCACCAATAATTGAAGGAGCTCAGACCACTTTTGAACCTTCATAAGAACAATTGCAACAATATTCAATGGGTGTTGTAATGATGAAAAATATGCATTATTCTAGTGGTGGCCTAGGTAAATATGAAATAAGAAATGTAGAGAATGTCTAGATAGGGAAAAGGCTAAAATATCTTGCCTTAGGAGGTAAATCTTCTTTGCAAGATCTAGTAGGAGATAAAATAGAGGATAGCTTTGTGCTCACTCCTATGAAATTCACCATTGCAACCCCTACAAAGTCATCCCTAGTTTTAGAAGTTGCATTGCAAGAGGTACAATGTCAAGATGACCCCAAAAAGGATAAACCTATAGTGCCTATTATATTCAAGAGGAAAGAAAAATATTCATTAGGGGAGGCTAAGAAAGAGGTCAGTAAGAAGCAGAATATGGATCAAACACGAGTAGTTGAACAATCCTCGGTACCAACTACAGAGCAAACAACTCAATAAACACAACAACAAGGTGTGGATGATATTTTTCAATAGTCTACTTTGGTAGGCAAAGGTATGATCTCTATCCCTTCTTCTCCTTCTCCTTCTCCTTACCTAAATAAATATCCCTCCTACTATCAAGAACAAATGGAACAAATGGGATCATCCTCCACCTCATAGTTCACCACCCACCTCGCTAGTCATCACAACATCTCAAGTCAATCCATCTCCCCCACATTCACCAGAAATCCTAGTGTCATCTTCACCTACTCACACTCCTTCACCCTCAAAATCATCACCAATTGTATCAGTAGGAGGGCAATCCCTTCCATCATCCCCACCTCATCCCATGATTGTAACATCCACTGCTATTTCAACACCAACTACAACCTCTACAATAAGCACAGATTCCACCATCATTACAACCACTTCCTTTCCATCTGTGCCAGGTCCATTTTTTCCCTCACTCATAACTACCTCCACTCCTACAAATCATCCTACAACAGCCTCTTTGTAGAAGGTGAGAAATGTTTCACAGAAGGTCCAAAGTTTTTGGAGCAAGAAATTGGCTCAGCCTTCAAAACATGCCGCTAGATGGAGAAATACCATGATCATTGATCCGGTGGCTAGACAAAGAACAACTATCTCCCTCACCCCTCTTGTTAGCAAACTAGAGGAAGAGATGACTATGAAAGATTATCATCTAGAAGGATATCACTCAATTGCCCATGGAGGATGAATTGGTCATAGCTAAGGCTCATCTTGAGACCATTTATGTCCAGACTGATATTTGCAAAGAGAAGTATGAAAAATTGGAGGAAAATATTGAAAAGTTGGAGAAAACAATCAACAACCAGAAGAAGGTGGAGAAGGCTGTGAGAAATGAAGCCAAGAGCTGGCAAAACAAGTACCAAGAGGCCATCAAATTCAAGGAGCAAGTTGAAGAGCTGAAGAAGAAGAATGAGGCCCAGGTCAAAGAAATACAAGCCTTGAAGCAACAGCTTCAGGTTGAAAAGGCTAGAGCTATAGGTTTCTCTAAAGACAAGATCAAACAGATCAAGGAAACAAATATGGTCTAAAATCTTGGAGAAGTGCTCAGAAATCCAACTTGTGATTGACTACATGGATGAGGCCAGCCATTTATTGTAGACAACCAAGGAAGATTTGGACAAGTTCAATGAAGAGCTACAACCCATGGTGGTACAAGCAGAGCAAATATATAAGTTGTCTAAAAATAGATTCAGTGAAGCCACCAAACCTATCCCAAATAAGGTATGGAATACTACAATATTGGTAGCCAGGATTGTAATCAAGAAGAATAAGCTGCTCCAAAAGGGATAGCTACTAATAGATAGAATCAAAGGTAAGTTGTAGGAGATTGTGGATATCAACAAAGAAATGATGCAGTATGGTTTTGGAGGATTTTGGAATGAAAATGACATCCTTTTGTTAGAATAAGACCTCCAGACCAGCATAGGATCAATCATACAGGATGAGTCTAAAATAGATGCTTGGGAAGACCCGATCAATCAGGATCAAGTCTCTCAACTAATCAAAGACTTAACCAGGCTCAAAGACTTAATGGAGGACTTGGTGAATAAGGGACATTCCATGTCCTATGAAGAAACTACCAAACTAGAGTTTACCCACAAGCAACTTAAAGAAATGACCAATCCCACCAAATCAGCCTAGGACCAAGCATTAGAAATGTTGAATTAGATGATTCAACTGTTTGGAGCAGAACCAGAACCAGAGGTTGAAGAAGAGGAAGAAGTCGATGAAGAAGGAGAAGCCAAAGAGGAAGAGAAGAGAGATAATGAAAATGAGAAACAAGGAAGAGATGATGAAGAGATGCACCAAGAAAAGGGTGATCAAGAAGAAGAGAATGCAGAAGACACTGAGAAGACACAAGAAAAGGAGGTTGAAGAACAGGACCAATAGGAAAAGGTGCACGAGTAGAGAAATTTTACCATTTTGCCATTATTCCCTACTCAATAGTTTATAAATGGCTCATACCATTATACAATACAATATTAATTTATTAAGTACCTATCTTGGGTACCTAACATTCCATCCCCATTAAAACGTTTCATCCTAAAAATATTAGAAGAGGTTAAATAATATGAGCTTCTGAGCCATGTTGAGTACTAGTACTAATATTGATCATCCATCCTTCCTAGTGAAACTATGATTACTGGTGGTCTTTTATGTTGATATGCCATGTTGTCACTTAAGCATCCAAAATTGCTTAGTTGGCTCCATGCTTTTTTTGGTCTACTTTTATGATGAGTCCATTTGTTCCTTAATGCGGCTACAACACTCTAAAAACTAGAGTCACTATGCTTCCTTTGCTAAACCTTGTCATGGTTGGTGCCCTTTTGATTCCATGTATAACCATAATATTGTTACCTTAAGCCATGCCTCTAATATTGTTGCCTCTCAAGGTGGTGTGGATGATGATATACTCCAATTTTAGGTGCCTCTATTAAAATACCTTCTCTCGTACTCCTCTCTTCATGTTTTATCTCTACCACTACTTCCTTAGAATCTATTACAAGTTCTTGTGTTTGTTCTTCACTTCCCCTACAATAACTACCTATTTTTCTTACACTAGGAAATCTCTTGTAATGTTATCTTCTTCTTTTGATACCATAATTTTTTTGAATTTATTTTGCACATTAATGTTAAGAGTACCCAAAGAATACAACCAAGGATAACCAAGAATAATATCCACATCATTTGGCTCAATAACATGAAAATATGAATATAAAATATAATTATCCATAGTGAGCTTCAAATCTTCAAAAAATTGAACATTTTGACCCTCAAGTTGTATGTCTTTGATTTTATTTGCTTGAACTTGCAACCTCTTAGTCAAAGACATTGATAAAATTATATTTGTTGCTAGGGTTAATGGAAATAATAATTTTTTGATTTTGAATGCAACCATGAACTTAAAAAATAAAATTTTTACATTCAAACAATTTTTTTTGACCATTGTTTGGCCCTGATACACAAGGTGTAGTTTCCTTAGCCTGCACATTATTATCCTTTTTCTCCATGTAGACACTAAAATCATGTAAATCAGATAATACCGCGATGATGCCATTCTTATCAACACCATATGGCCCCATTGGGCAACCCTTATGGGTTAATTAGGGGTCCTAACCTCTTTTGGTAAGGTTTACCCCACTTTTGGGAACTTTTGGGCCATGTAGCCATGGCCGTCAACATCCTAGGATGACCATAGTTCATGGTCGTCCCACCCAGGGACGACCACAAGCAACCATACCTGGGTGGGATGACAATGGTATAGACCCCTCAAAAATTCAAGGGTGGGATAAATGGCAATCAATTTCTACCATGTATCCCACCCAATGACTTATGACAGATTGGGAGACTATCTAGAACATAACAAACTACAAATTGGAGGCCCAAATTGGAGGTCTCTTCATCCCAATGCATGGCAAGGGCTTTGATAAGTGACACCACCTACCTTGCATGCCCCAACTTGTCCCTTTGCCCCCTTTTCCCTCTTGGGATATAAATTGAAGTGTTTCCACTCAATTTCAGAGAGAGCTCTTTGCAAGTATTCACAATGAAGTGCTATCGATATTCCCTCTCACATTTTTACCTTGTATTTGCCCTTGGAAACTTCATCAATCGAAGGTGTTTTCAAGGCATCCCAAAATATGCACATCCCTTCCAAAAATCATCCATTCCTATGAGTAAATTTACCAAATTTAACATCCCTAGGAGGATTCTAGACCAGATCCAAGTCAAATTGGTGGTAAAAACCACCCTGTTTTGTGGTCGTCCCTACCTAGGATGGTTAATAGTCCTGAATGGCTCACCCTAGGATGGACATGAATTGAGCCAAAATTTTGAATCAATTTTAGTAAATATCAATTTTAGAGTAGTACATTAGCATCATACTTAAATTTGGTGAATTTTGGAGCAGTTTTGAACCGTAAATTAGGGTTTTTGTAATGATAGTCCTAATTGGCCCACCCAAGGACGACCATAGATTTTGCTCTTAATTTTAGTTCCATTTCTATATATATCATTATAAAAGTAGATAATATGCATCATGTTAAGTTTTGGTAGCATTTGGAGTAGTTTAGCCCTATCAATTGCACTTTTTACATTCAATATTGCATGCATTCCTTTGATATTATCATAATTCGCACGTGCTATTAACCCATTTAAATTTCTTGTGTGTAGGTATAGGTATTCCAATGCATGAGGAAGGAGCTAAATATTTGAAGAAGGATAGCTCATTCAGCGATAACAAAAACTTGCGCTTCAATCGTGAGTGTGAGGAAAACACTGAAAGTATGCCATAGATTTGTGAAAGGATTGGATCCTTTAGCATTGTAATTGAATTGTATCAAATTGAGAGCCCTCAAGGGGATATTTTGTAACCATATATTTGAAAAATTGATCAATATAAAGAGAACCCCCCATTTATTTCAAATATTTGTCATATTTATGTTTACTTTATTATCACTTTCAAATTCTTGAATAGAACAATAGATGCATTTCAATTTCCCTTGATAGGTGCACCATTTTTTCACTCTACAGTGGTGATCACGGTGGGACCCTTGTCCCTTTTTACTTTTTCCATTTTTTAACTTTGTTTTTGCACTTTACATCTTGCAGGTTCTGGTCGTTCTGGACTGAAATGACCCCTAAATTCCTAATTAGACCACCCTGGGACGACCATAGCAACCGTCCCACCTAGGGATGGCCCCCAAATTTACAGCCATCCCAACAAGGGTTGGCCACAAAATAGGGGGTTTTCAACCCAATTTTCCAAAAATAGTAGCATTATAGGCTTTCAAGGTAAGTGCCTAAACCTTCACTTTGCATTAATTCTGTTCAAAAAAGGGTAAATTTAAGTTTTTCTTGTCTTTTTTCTAGTTAATTGAAAGGAATATTTTCCCTTTCCTAAATTTCAAAATAACGAATAGAAGAAAAATAGAAAAATGAACAGTTTAATTATGCATTTGAATGGTTTTCCTACTTGTGATCTACCTAATGGTTAGGTTTTCATATAGGATAAGTATTTTGTAGGTTCTTTATTCATGCATATGTTTATAAAAGTGAAACATTCTTTGTGCATTTAGTGAACTAGCATTGAATGCTCTCTTGTTTTACTTTCTTAAAGGATAAAAGGAACCAAACACAACATGTCACATTTGAACATTAGGGAATTGGATTTCATCCCCAACCACTAATAGATACCAATGATAGTGGGTTTCATCTCCATCCGTTGGCTCAAATCCTACGAACCTTATTTTTGGCCAAAGACAGCTTCAAGAACCATCTTAGTCATGGAAAATAGAACACACTCCTCTTCAGAGGGTGTATCGCTACCATGATCAATATGAGTGAGGACTAGTAGGACCTGTGCTCCCTGATAATGTATGGGCTAATTCTCCATACTTTGGTTGGTTCACATGATCAGACTTTCATTGTCAGTTATCGAGGTATGAGTATATAGGTGAAATAATTTAAACAATTAAGAATTACATCAATAATATTCAAACACGTGAAAATATATTCCTTTGCAAAACAACAAATCAAAACACATTAAACAGTTTAGGAACACAATTTTTAAAAGAGATAAACACTTGTATGATTGTGTGTTTCTATTTTTGTGTGTTGAATCATTAAAATTTGTAAAGGAGATAATCACGTATGGTTTAAAAATTAGTCATGGTTTGCACCCATAGCCAAGCCCACTCAAGGACTGAAGCTACAGGGAGTAGGTAAGGAGACGTAGACCGTCTCTGATTTGACCCTAAGGACTTGGTTATACCTCCTTGACAGCCTCCTACTCACCCAAGTCCTATATTGTCAAATAAGGAACCTAACCCCCAAGGGACACCCACATGGGAAACCTCTACAGGTTGTGGTCCTAATCTAGGAAATTATTTTCCAATTATAGACACTTCACACACCTTATATCAAGAATGGTAATGACACATTGAGGCACCAACACATATAGAAATACCATGCATTCGCATGCCTGCTCGATCTACTTCGCACACCTACATGTAGGAGCAAGACTATGCACCATCGGTAGGGCTAAATGATCATAATACACCATCAGATCACCTTGATAGGTATGCACAATATAAATACCAAAATGAGTATGATACTCATCGCATTGGGTGAGCCAATTTTGCCATACCCTTCCTCATTTATGAAGGAAGACTCAAGGAGAATCCTGATTATACTCGATCGCATCATTCGATGCAAGGACAATGTGCTTTTGCACCAGCAGAGTATAAAGAACACCTGTTTAGGAGTGAGCCTCAAGTAAACGTAACTTTTCTCAATCAAGGAAAGATCGTAGTGGATTTATCGGATCCTCATAAATATGATAGATATCATGGCCACAATGCTAGGGCTCATAGGCCCCGAACAACTGAGCAAATAAATGAAGTTTTCAAAAGGTATGCTAACCGTCAAGCCCAATTTAAGAAGCTTCAGCTAGATAAACAATGCTTGGATTTTTTAGATCATCAGCATTAGCTAGAAAAACAAAATATTGAACAACAAATTTAAGAGATGTTGCACAACAGGGTTCCTACCCCAAGTATGCATAAGCAGGGGGTTCATTAGAGGCAACCCAATTTTAAAAAATATAGGCTTCCTAGGCCTAATCAAATGTTGCCTCCTTGACCTCCTAGGCCAAATCAGAACTTGCTTCCTAGGCCAAACATAGATCTCATTTAACAAGCATTAGTTCCTCCTTGTAGGCCAATCTCAAAAACACCATACGGGGCCTATGATGATTTAGAACCATGAGAGGAATACCTAGAAGCACCTTATGGAGGCATGGTGGATGAAAATCAACCACCATACCATATGCTTACAATTCCTCACCCTGCCCTATAGGACCAAAATAAAGAAGAGGAGATTAAATCCTTGGATGCGTATAGAGCATTTCTTGAGCGCATGGAAACCATAGAGAGCAAGATAGCTGGGTCTGGGTAACAGAAGCCCACTTTACACCAGCTGCATAGTTAACCACTGCATCCATCTATCCCTTCCCCTCCATATTCGAAGCATTTCAAAATTCCCAAATCAGACAAATTTAAATAAGAGGAATATGCACAAGAGCATGTCACTAGGTTCGTGAACCAGTGCTTCAATATTCAAGATGATGATGCCTTATCTTGAAAACATTTTTAATCACCCTCTATGGCCTAGATGTAGAGTGGTATAATCAACTTCCAAGGTATAGCGTCCATACTTTTGAACAATTTGTAGATGCATTCTTGGAATATTTTGCCTTCAATACTAAAAGAAATGTGACCTTAACAGACCTCACGGGGTTAAAGCAATATGAAGATGAGTCAATAACAAACTATGGTAATATGTGGTGGACGCTTCTTGCTAAGCTACGTTACCTATTTCCAGTGTCTAAGCTGACTAGGATGTTTTCAAAGAGTTGTTTAAAGCCAATATCACTATTGCTACAACTCCAATAGTATCAAACTCTTGAAGATGCTCTAGCATAGGCTAGAACCATAGAAGAAATTAAAATTCAAGAGGGGAAAATTGCAAAATATCGTAAGAAGAAGTGGAGTAAGAAACCAAAGGGTGATCTGGTAAAATCAAATCCAAAAAAAGTAAACCAAGTTACCATTAATATCCTAGGGCCTGTGCAACCAACACCGCCTCAGAAGGCAAATTATCAGGCCCATCCTCCTTTTGCAAGTTATAACAATAACACTCAAGCGAACTAGGGGAAAAATTAGCAACGTCACCCTAGGCAACAATTTATGCCCTTTTTTGAGTTGATGGACTCACTATTCAATCATCTATGTGCAGCCAAGGTGATTACTCTACTTGAGATTCATCCTATAGACTCGAGTACAAGTAAACAAACACCTATGGTACATCGTGAAGACCTATATTATAGATATCATAGGCAGATTGGGTATGACTTGCCCACATGCTATGATTTCAAAAACCTAGTACAAGATATGATCAAGAGAAATAACCTTCAAGTGGATAATACTCTTGCAACAAACAATTAAAAAATGGGTGTTTTTAAAGGCCCATTACCCACTCATGAGGTATAAGCAAATCTTGCCAAGCAAGTAAATGAGGTCCATACGACACCCCCTAAACAAGGGTACGTTGGGATGGTTAGTATTATGACAAGGAACAAACGCTATTCAAGTCAAGTTGCACCACTTGCAGCTTCAAGAGATATTCCTTCAATGTCACAGCCTCCACCACCTCCAGTACAAAGCCTTCCACCTAACCTAGTGGTTATAATAAAAAGTAATCTAGCTCAAAGCTTTCGAACAACACCGACTAGAATTTTCATATATGATCTTATTCAACAATCACCACCTCATAGAGAAGCTCTTATGGATATTCTTAATTCGATTGACCTATAGACCCAAGAGTCTAATTCTTTTATCAATTTTGTGGGGTACATCCAGTAGTGTAAAAAACCAGTGATCATGTTTCATGAATATGAACTCAAATTGATTGCAAGTGCTATAGTTGATCCTCCTCTACACATCATTGCATGTGTAAATGGAACACCCTATAAGAGATTTCTAATTGGCACTAGTTTTTCAAGTAACATCATCACCACTAATTCTCTCAAACATCTAGGAATTCCAACATCCAATATTGTTGCATCCACCTACACTCTTCGAGCATTTAATGATATGATATGCTCAATAGTCGAAACTATAGTCCTACCTATTTAGGTGGGACATAAAACTATACCGACATTGTATCATGTTTTGGAGGGTGCAATGGCCTACAATATATTATTGGGCAAACCTTGGATTAGGGACATGAAGTGCGTTCCCTCCATTGCTCACCAATTTATAAAGTATACTTATGAAGGGCAAGTACACGTGGTCTCTACAGACTTCGATCCCTTCAAATACTTCAACTTGGTGCAGCATATCCTCGAATCAACCTTGCCATCGACTCATGTGGACTTCCAACCGAATACACCTATTCGAGGTCCAATTCCATCACCATCATCTTCCATTACTCCATTACCAACTTCTTCCATACCATCATCATTGGCATCTTCTAAAAAACCTTCATTATCATCTAATCCTCCACAGAGGAACATGTCAAAGAGGCCAATTGATGAGATACCTCCCATCATATCCACCATTTCCGTGGAAGATATTCCTAGTCTAGAAGACAAGAAACCATCTCATGAGGTAAGCACTGAGTTATCTCAAGCCTTGTTTCTATCTCCTCCACCTTCACCATCCCATGTCACAGTCCATTTGGGTAGCACAGGTTTAGGGGAATATATGGTGAAGAACATAATAACTGTTCTAGCCATTGAGACAGTGCAAGATATGGGATAACCTCATCTTCTTATAGGTACCATTGTACCTCTAGGTATACCTCCCAATCAAATGAAGAAGATGAGGAACCTTTATCTGAGGATATAAATTACATGTCCAATCCCGACTATGCATTACGATATCTCCGTCATTGCCATTGGCATGGATATGATTTGGGGTTATATGAACAAGGTACTCATGTTCCTTGCCAGCCACAATATCAATTGCCATATGATAAATTTGGCCTAGGACACAACAAGCCTGTGCCCCTTGATGTCCTCACAGACAGTTTAGAATTCCTATGTTTGAACTATAGGGATGAGCTTGCACACAATACCTATGCTAATCCGAATCATGTCCACTCTTTGGGGGATTATTTTCCTATAAACATGATAGATCAAGGGATATCTCATGATTTCACCCAATATTTTGAAAAAGGTGAAGGTTCGCATACACTTCCATATGACAATGAGGAAGAATATCAAGGTCCCCCTGAGGAATGGATGACAAATGATGAATCAAATTATGGTGTAGCACCCATCAACTACCCTAGTTCAAATGAGGAATATGAGCAGGTCATCCCATTGGATGACGAAGAAGATTTCTACCTACGTATGTTCCTAGTGCAACATCCCATCTGGCGATAACTTTTACCAATTGAAAAGCAAGCTCATCACCTTCCACATAGACAACCACTGGTCATTCCACCTCCACCGCAACCACCCCCATGAGTCTTGCGACAACATCTTGTCACTAGACCCAATCACCCATTCAATGGAAGTCATCCATACATCAATATGATTTCCATAGATCTTACTACACCATTGCATGATCTGAATAATCTATCAAAGCCATTGCACCTCGACCTTGAGGCAATGGACTTTGATCAGGGAGATTCTCGCCCATCTCCATCAAAGTATTGGCCTTGCGAGGAAATGTTACAACTATTTCATTTTTCTCCAAGGACTACTCAAAATATCTTTCAGGATGAGGTTGAGCATGAGTTTCCAATTGATGACATAAATCTATTTGACGACATTCATTTGATTCCTACTCCACACCAATTGGAAGAGGGATCTCATATTTCAATTGAGCCAACAATTGATAGGGATATCGACACAGATCATGATAATCCCCAATTCATCAAGCTAGGGGAAGGCTTATCCCATACTGAGTAAGCTGATTACACTAAGCTATTAAAAGAAAAGAAGTAACCTTTTGCGTGGTCTTATAAAGATATGCTAGGACTAGATCCCAATTTAGTCATGCATAATATGATGATTTACCCAAATGCAAAACTAGTTAAGAAAAATTTGTGCAAGATGCATCCAAAAGTAGCCTTAATGGTGAAAGATGAATTGCAAAAGCTGTAAGATACAAACTTCATAATATCGGTTGATTATCCACCATGCGTTTCCAATATGGTACCTATCAAGAAACACGATGGGAGGATTCGTATTTGCACTGATTTTTGATATCTAAATAAAGAGAGTCCTAAGGATGAATTCCCTTTTCTAAACATTGATGCATTGGTGGATGCCATAGAAAGTCATGAGATGTTATCCCTAATGGATGGTTTCTCTAGATATAATCAAATTCGCATTGATCTAGAAGATCAACTCAAAACGACGTTCATAATGCCTTGGGGAACATTTTGTTATAAGGTCATGCCTTTTGACCTAAAAATGCTGGCACTACCTACTAGCGAGCTCTAACTTATATCTTCCATGACTACATGCATAAAATTTTGGAATATTACATAGATGACTTATTGTCTAAGTATTTACTTTACCATGAGAACATTGATGTATTGCAAAAGTTCTAGATCACCTCATCAAACACAATGTTAGACTAAATCCCAAGAAGTGTGTCTTTGGCGTCACGTCTAGAAAACTCTTGGGATTCATAGTCCCTAAAAAAGGCATAGAAGTTGATCCAAATAACATCAAGGTAATCCTAGAAATACCACCCCCTACTAATATCAAACAACTACATAGTTTGCAAGGAAAGGTTGTATCCATCAAATGCTTCATAGCGCAATTGTTAGATAAGTGTTGACCTATGAACAAGTTGTTACACAAGGGGGTAATATTTAAGTGGGATGATGAGTGTCAAGCCATCTTTGATGACTTTAAACAATATATGGCTTCACCACCAGTATTGGCTCCTCCTCGACCAGGAATGCCATTCTATCTATACATCTCAGCTACTGAGCTTGCGTTGGGAACCATGTTGGCCCAAAAGAATGAATTGCACAAAGAACAGACTACATACTATATTATCCACACCCTAGTCAGTTATGAAATAAATTATGCATATTTTGAGAATTTATGCTTAGTAGTGGTTTTTTCCACTAAAAAGCTATACCATTACATGCTCAATCATACCACATATATAGTATCCAAAGAGAATCCATTGTGATATATGATGAGTTGAACTTACCATAACAGTTGCATGGTGAAATGGATTATGTTGTTGACAGAATTTGACCTTGAATTCATCGAAAAAAAATCAATTAAAGGCCAGGTTATAGCCGATCAACTCACAGAGGCTTCCCTCCAAGATGACCAACCTCTTAGCATAGAGCTTCCCGATGATGGAGTCTTTTAGGTGTTAGAATCACTTGATCCTAAATATCCTAAAGCAAATGCTGATATAACTCTATTTTTTGATGGCTCTAAGTGCAAGAAATGGGGTGGTGCAGGAATTATATTTTTCACACCACAAAGGGATCCAATACCCCTATCATTTAAACTTGATTTCTAGTGCATCAACAATAATGTTGAGTATGAAACTCTCCTCATAAGCCTTCAAATGACAATCACCATGAAAATAACCAACCTCAATATTTTTGGTGATTCCTTGCTCATAGTGAATCAGGTCAAGGGAATATTCCAATGTAGATGCCCAATATTGCAAGCCTACAAAGCCCTAGTCGATAAAATTTTGGCAAAATTTGAATGGTATGATATTGAGGCACTCCTTCATTCATCTAATCATTTTGTGGATATAATGACCTCCTTAGGGTATTTATTCCTGCAAAACCCTTCTGATGATATAACAACCATTGAATTCAAAATTCTATTGCACTCTGTGACTAAGCATGAGGAGCTCAACTCCATGCCAGAAGTCCACATGATTCAAATTGAACCTTCTCATGAATGGTTCTCTCAACTTCACAATTGCTTAAATAATGCTGCTTGGGGGACTTTGTTCCCTCAAACTCCTTTTGATAGCAACACAACGCTATATTTACAAGTTCTCTCCCAATTAGCATTCACGAGAGATGAACTTCAAAAGGATCAAGCAATTCATGCAATTGAGGCTTCTTTAAAGCAAGATTGGTCCATCCAGTTAAAAGATTACCTAAAGCTTGGTAATATCCCTTATAGATTGTTGCATGTCACCAAGCACACATTCAAGAAAAAAGTGGTAAAATATGTCTTACTTGGAGAAATATTGTATCGTCGAAGCTACAAGGGTATCCTCCTTTATTGCTTAGAGTATCAAAAGTTAGTTTGGACAATCACCCAAGCACACAATGGTACATGTGGAGGCCATTTCAGTGGTATGGCCATCGCCAAGTGCATTCTTCACATGGGCTATTATTGGCCAACATTAGAGCAAGATTGCTACACTTATGTTAAAAAATGAATCAAGTGTCAACACCATGCTAATTTGATACACGTACCTTCTCAGGTATTACAACCGATTCAATCAGTTTGGCCATTTTTGCAATGGGGGTTTGATTTAATTGGGAAAATATCACCCTCTTCTTTAGGATATCATACATTCATCGCCATGGCCACTAAGTACTTCACAAAATGGGTGGAAGCAATTTTCCTTACCACTACGACTGGGCCTCGCATTGCGGAGTTCATGTTACATAATATCATTTTTTATTTTGGTATTCCATCCAAAATAAATTTAGATAATGGGACACCTTTTAAGAATAAGGATGTACATGCTTTAATAGCTAAATGTAACATCCAACACAATTTTTCTATGCCCTACTATCCACAAGCCAATGGGCAAGCTGAGGCATCAAATAAAATAGTAATTGCAATCTTAAAGAAAATCGTTAAGGATAATCACAAAGATTGGCATAATCAATTGCCTCTGGCCCTTTGGGCTTATCGCACTAGTATTTAGATACCCACTGGGACAACTCCATTTTCACTGGTGTTTCGAACATTTTGAGTCCATAAGAGTTGTCATTGATGTCAAGATAGAAAGATGGCATTGTTGATTTATGTCAAAACATGAAGTTGTCATTGATGCCAAGAAGTGAATCACCACTGACATCGAATGGTTGAAAGGTGCAAGTGAAAAGACATCATAGCACACCTCGCAATATTATGAATGGCATATTTGAATGGTTTTTATTAAAACCAATGGTGGTAATTTTAATGGTTTTCATTAAAACCATGTGGGCAAGTTGCAAGGTTTTTCTAAAAATCGAGGATGCCCTAAAGTTTGGTTTAAAAGACCAAAGCCCATTTAATTATTAAATTATAATAATTAAATTCTTCAAAATAATTTAATTTATTATATTTAATAAATTAAATAAGCTAAAGTTTGGGCGCATACTATAAAGCTTGAGCATCGGGTTATTCACGGGCAAGGTTTGCCCCTCTTCCATCGATGTCACCGCGTTCTCACCATCGACGTGAAGAAACAAAGGCACATGGTATATAAATACCATAGCCTTCTCAAAGGTTATGCATCCTCTCATCCACCAAAATAATTGATCTTCGAGCTTTGCAAAATTTCTCCTCGTGAAACAACAGTTCATGCGAAGACTTAGGGCAGCGTGAGAGAAGAAGCCAAGACGTGGCTTGTGGAAATCAAAGGGTGCAAGGGAGTGGAGGCTCCAAGGGAGCACGTGGCTCCACGTCATTGGGAGCCAAGGTGAAAGTGCTTAAGGAGAGAAGCGCTTCGTGCAAAGCCAAAGTGGTAACATTCTTTTATTTGATATTTGATTTTTTGACTTAGGCTAAGGTTAGACTTAGGAGAAATAAGGAGGTAAATGGTTTGATTAGTGCCTAAGTTAAAAAGGAGTTTTGTGGATTTTATAAAAGTGTTAGGTGAAAGTTTAATTGGTGGATAAAAGCTCTTTTACCTTAGAAAAGGAAATATTAGTTATTGCATTATTTATTAAAGGTTTTATCTTTAAAGTGCAATAATAAAATAGGGAGTCATAAGTAGAAAAGTAGATTGATTTTTGAAGAATAAAATTCTGAAGTGGCTTATGACAAATATGTTTGATTGAGATCAATTTGTGATGTCCTAGGGTTTTGAGAAGTGAATATTCAAATTATTGTGGTGTTGGATATTATTTTAAGATTGGAGTAATAAGGTGTATTCATGAATTATTATATGCCTTGTATTGTTAACTAACCTTCTTGAGCTTGGCAAAGAAGTGTTTTATTGTTGTGGCAGTTTCTTGAAGTTCCTTATCATCAAGAAAAAGGTATGGGCATATTCTTCCAAATTTAAGTTGTGTGATTGGTTTTTCTAAAAATAAGTTTGGAGTGAAAAGGACTTGATTAGGGTTTCCTATTGAGTATGTTGAGTTAATGCTTCAAGGTTTTTTGGAATAAAGAATTGTTGTTAAAACCTTGTTTGATAAGCATTGTTGTTGAAGCCATTGGTTGTGTGAAGAACTTGAACTAGGGTTTGCAAAGATCATGAGTATCATTGTTATGTGAGATTGGTTGTTGAGTATTGTTGGAAACATTTTGAGTTGGTGTTTATATACTTGGACTAGGGTTTGTAAGGAAGGATTGTTTCATTGAGTGATTGGTTGAGTAGAGTTGGTTGAGCCTAGTCAAGTGGATGTGTGAAGTGATTGTTCAAGTTCCATAAAACAAACTATTCTTTATTCTGAATTGAGTTGAGAAAGTGATTGAGCATTGAGTTGAATTTGAAGCATATTGAGTCTCTAACAATTCTCCTTATGTTTCTAAGAGAGTGATTGAAAGTAATTGAGCATTGTGATAAGTATAGAATATATTGAGTCTCTAACAATTCTCTTTATGTTTCTATGAGATTGGACAAGTTCTGTGTGGACTTGTTGAGCAGATTTGAGGTAAGTCTTTGAGGAGACTTGTGGATTGATTTTATGTGAGCTTTTGTGGAAGCTTACAATACAGATTGAGAGCATATTTGGTTAAGTTCTTGAGAGGACTTATTGAGCAGATTTTAGGACGATAGATTTTGGTGCAGATTTGAGGACAGGTTTGTGCCAGACTAGAGATAGAGATTGAGAAGATTTGTGCTAGATCGAAGGACTGTGTTTAGTGTAGATTTGAGATAGAGCTTTGGAGGTGATAGAGTAGAGAGGATAGTAGTCTCTAGTGGATAGAGATCCATTAGCCAGGGCAGTGAGGATAGGTCTTCTGAGTGGGGACAAGAGTCTTCAGTGGAGAGAGATCCACAAGCCAGTGTAGTGGGGGCAGTAGTCTTCTAGAGGATCACCAGCCAGAGCAGAGGAGAAGGAGTTCTCCTATGGATAGAGATCCACGAACTTGATTTAGGGGATTGGTGTCTCCTTTGGACAGAGGTCCATAAACATTGTAGGGAAAGGATTCCCAAGAGAATTTATTTGAGAAAAATTTATAAGAAATATTTTCTCTATGGAGTAGCCCGCATTGGGTGAACCACGTAAAATCATGTCTCTCATGTGTGTGATGCTTTGTGTGATGTTTACTACTTTGATATTGTTGATGCTATTATTTGGGTTAAAAAGCAAAAAATTTATTGTATATTGTTCACCCCCCTCTCAGTATAAGCACATGTTCTTCAATTGGTATCAGAGCGGGTCCCTCCGTGAAAAGACTAACAACTTGGAGGAGGATCCATCAGTAGCACACATGACTTCAAAAAATGAAGAAGAGACTATGTTTGACATAAAAGAGGAATTCTTTGCTGCTCTCAGAAATTTGGAAAGACTTAGAGAGAAGAATTCAATCTTGGAGGAACAAGTTCAAGAAGATGAAGAAGCAAGGATGGAACTTATACAAAATCTCACAGAACTCAAGATTAGGGTGGAAGAAGGAAAGAAAATTGAGCAAGACATAACAGATCTGTTGAGATCCAGGGAAACAAAATGTGAAATATTGGAAGTAGAAATTGTCCACCTAAGGAATGAAGTTGAAAGGATCAAGGTACTACAAGATGCAGAATATGAGAAACAGAAAGAGGAATCAAGACTTCAAAAAGTAGAAACCTCAAATAGGGATAAGCAAGCAAAGGATATCAGAAAGGAAGAAAGCAAAGGAGAACCTTGGATAAGAGTTAATCACAAGAGGAAGATTACTTCACCACAAACTCCAAGACATCCAAACAGGTTACATAATTTCTTCCATGGTCATTGCTTTTCTTGTAATAAATATGGTCATAAAGTTGTACATCGTATTCATCATGCAAGAAACAATGTCATTAGAAATTTCAATTCCTTTGCACCTCTCATGGATGATGATATTATATGTTACAAATGCAATAATTTTGGGCACAAGGCTAGATGGTGTAAAATGATACTTCCTGAGTCTAGAAAAATAATTTCAACAACTAGGAAAAATGAAAGGGAAAATGTTAAGGCTAGATCAATGTTAGTGCAAACAACCCTTCATGCTCAGGATAAAGAAGAACAATGGTATCTTGATAGTGGTTGCTCTAGTCACATGATAGGAGACAAAGACAAATTCATTGTACTAAAAGAAACAAATAGAGGATCAGTAAGTTTCGGTGATAATGGATCAACAAGGATTGGTGGAAGAGGAACTCTAAGTTTAGATAATGGGAAAACAAAAATAGAAAATGTATTGTATGTTAAAGGGTTAAAACACAATCTGCTGAGTATAAGTCAACTTTGTGATCAAGGGTACATGGTTACTTTCCATCCGGATAGATGTGAGATAAGAAAATCAGAAACTGGAAAAATCATTGCCAATGCAAGAAGAACCCCAAACAACTTATACATGCTCAATGAGATCAAAGGGGAAAAGTGCTTTCTATCACAAGAATATGAGAGTTGGTTATGGCATAGAAGATTGGGTCACTTGAATTTTGACAACATAGTCAACATAAGCAATAAACAGGCGGTCAAAGATTTACCCAAAATAAGAAGACCTCAAAACACAATCTGTGCACCCTGTCAACATGGAAAGCAAACTAGGACAACCTTTAAGTCAAAAGGATATATGTCATCTGAGCCATTGAGCCTAATACATATTTATGTGTGTGGTCCTACCAGAACACAAAGCATTCAGGGTGAGAGCTACTTTATACTATTTATAGATGATTATTCCAGAATGGTTTGGGTAGCCTTCTTAAAAGAGAAGTCAGAGGCCTTTGAAAAATTCAAAGCATTTAAGGAATTGGTTGAAAATGAAATTGGAAAAAGGATTAAGTGTCTGAGATCTGATAGAGGAGGAGAATTTACTTCAAATGAATTTGTAGAGTTTTGTGAACAACATGGGATCAAGAGAGAGTACTCAGCAGCAAGAACTCCTCAACAAAATGGGGTAGTTGAAAGGAAAAATAGGACTGTTGAAAACATGGCTAGAGCTATGTTAAATGAATCTAAGCTATCAGATGGTTTTTGGAGAGAAGTTGTAAACACAATAGTATACATAATCACTAGGGCTCAAATGAGGGTAAATCATCACAAGACTCCATATGAGCTTTGGAAAGGAAGACCTACCACTGTAAAACACTTCAGAATTTTTGGAAGCAAATGTTACATAAGATGGGAAGATCAAAACTTAGGCAAGTTTGATCCAAGATGTGATGAGGGAATTTTTCTTGGTTATTCCACAAGGAGTAAAGCCTACAGATGCTTCAACAAAAGAACACGCACTATGGTGGAAAGTATAAATGTAACAATTGATGAGAAGATAGATTCAAGAGAACCAGTTCAACAAATTGTGTATCAAGAAGATGGATGTTGTCAAGAAGAATTTTGTGAGGAATCAGATAAAGAAGAAGAAGAAACACAAAGACTTCTTCCCAAAACTCCATCCAGGTATGTATAGAAGCATCATCCAAAAGAGCAAATCATTGGGAATCCAGATGAAAGACAGACAAGGAGAAGAATAATAAAACCATCTCAACAAGCAAATTTTTCTTTGCTATCTAAGATTGAGCCAAAAGACTTCACTCGGGCAAGTGAGGATAAATTTTGGATTAAGGCAATGGATGAGGAATTAGATCAGATAGAGAAAAGCAAAACTTGGGAACTTGTTCCATGACCAAAGGACAAAAATGTGATCGACACAAAATGGGTATTCAGAAACAAGTTAAATGAAGATGGACAGGTGGTCAGGAATAAAGCAAGGTTAGTATGCAAAGGTTATGCATAGGTAGAAGGAATTGACTTTGATGAGACATTTGCTCCAGTTGCATGACTTGAAGCTATAAGGATGTTTTTAGCCTTCTCAAGTTTCAAAATTTTTAAGGTATATCATATGGATGTCAAGTCAGCATTTCTAAATGGTGTTTTAGAGGAAGAAGTTTATATTGAATAGCCAGAGGGATTCATATTAGCAGATAAACCAGATCATGTATGCAGATTGAAAAAGGCACTGTATGGTCTAAAGCAGGCTCCGAGAGCATGGTACTCAAGATTGGATAAGTATCTTCAGGAACAGGGATTCAGAAAAGGAATAGCAGACAGTAATTTATATATCAAAAATGAAGGGAGTGATCTACTAATAGTGGTTGTTTATGTTGATGACATCATTTTTGGGGGAAACAATGATAAGATGTGTAAAGAATTTGCTAAGAACATGCAAAATGAATTTGAGATGTCTATGCTTGGTGAATTGTCTTTCTTTCTTGGACTTCAGATTTCACAATCAGAAAGAGGGGTGTTTCTCTCACAAGCCAAGTATATAAAAGAAATGTTAAAGAAATTCAGGTTAGAATATTGTAAACCGGTAAGTACCCCCATGGTCACAGGATGCAAGTTGAGTAAGGATGATGAATCTCCAGAGGTAGATCAGAGATTATACAGATCTATGATTGGCAGCTTATTGTATGTTACAACTACAAGACCAGACATAGTACAGTCAGTGGGATTAGTGGCAAGGTTTCAGGAAGCTCCTAAGGAAACACATGTGGCAGCAGTAAAAAGAATTTTTAGGTATCTAAAAGGGACTATGGATTTTGGGCTTTGGTATCCCAAAAGTGATAGTTTCACACTGACAACATATACAGATGCAGATTGGGCCGACAACATTGATGACAAAAAAAGCACAAGTGGAGGAGCATTCTTTCTTGGAGACTGTTTAGTCTCTTGGCTAAGTAAGAAGCAGGTTTTAGTATCCTTATCTACAGCAGAAGCATAATACATTGCAGCAGTAGCTAGTTGTACATAGGTGTTATGGATGAAGAGAACTCTAGAAGACTTCAAGATAAAGCATGACCATCCTATTCCCATACTATGTGATAATACAAGTGCTATAAGTATCTCAAAAAATCTAGTGATGCACTCCAGGACAAAGCACATTCCGATTAAGTACCACTTTCTGAGAGAACAGGTGATAGATAAACAAGTCAGGTTGGAATATATTACTACAAAGGAACAGATAGCAGATATTTTCACCAAGCCACTTTCAAAGGAAACCTTTGAGTATCTTCGAGGAAAATTGGGAGTGAGACTCCCACCCCAGAATTAACCACCTCAAAAGGAGGTGGGGGAGGGGCTAAGCTAAGAGGCTCATTCTTAGCCCCGAGCCCCAAAGGTGACCCTTTGCCATTGATGTCAAAGGGGGAGAGATTTGAGTAAGGGGGAGAGATTTGGTATTTGAGAAAAGAGGAGAGAGCATTGAGCCAGGGGAGCAGAACAAAGGAAAGGTCAAGATTTCGGTAAAAGAAGTTGGGTTGCCATCAATGACAAAGGGGGAGATTGTTGGACATTTTGAGTCCATAAGAGTTGTCATTGATGTCAAGATAGAAAGATGGCATTGTTGATTTATGTCAAAACATGAAGTTGTCATTGATGCCAAGAAGCGAATCACCACTGACATCGAATGGTTGAAAGGTGCAAGTGAAAAGACATCATAGCACACCTCACAATATTATGAATGGCAGATTTGAATGGTTTTTATTAAAACCAATGGTGGTAATTTTAATGGTTTTTATTAAAACCAATGGTGGTAATTTTAATGGTTTTCATTAAAACCATGTGGGCAAGTTGCAAGGTTTTTCTAAAAATCGAGGATGCCCTAAAGTTTGGTTTAAAATACCAAAGCCCATTTAATTATTAAATTATAATAATTAAATTCTTCAAAATAATTTAATTTATTATATTTAATAAATTAAATAAGCTAAAGTTTGGGTGCTTTAATAAATTTTGGGTGCATATTATAAAGCTTGAGCATCGGGTTATTCATGGGCAAGGTTTGCCCCTCTTCCACCGACGTCACCACGTTCTCACCGTCGACGTGAAGAAACAAAGGCACATGGTATATAAATACCATAGCCTTCTCAAAGGTTAAGCATCCTCTCATCCATCAAAATAATTGATCTCCGAGCTTTGCAAAATTTCTCCTCATGAAACAGCAGTTCGTGCGAAGACTTAGGGCAGCATGAGAGAAGAAGCCAAGATGTGGCTTGTGGAAATCAAAGGGTGCAAGGGAGTGGAGGCTCCAAGGGAGCACGTGGCTCCACGTCATTGGGAGCCAAGGTGAAAGCGCTTAAGGAGAGAAGTGCTTCGTGCAAAGCCAAAGTGGTAACATTCTTTTATTTAATATTTGATTTTTGACTTAGGCTAAGGTTAGACTTAGGAGAAATAAGGAGGTAAATGGTTTGATTAGTGCCTAAGTTAAAAAGGAGTTTTGTGGGTTTTATAAAAGTGTTAGGTGAAAGTTTAATTGGTGGATAAAAGCTCTTTTACCTTAGAAAAGGAAATATTAGTTATTGCATTATTTATTAAAGGTTTTATCTTTAAAATGCAATAATAAAATAGGGAGTCATAAGTAGAAAAGTAGATTGATTTTTGAAGAATAAAATTCTGAAGTGGCTTATGACAAATATGTTTGATTGAGATCAATTTGTGATGTCCTAGGGTTTTGAGAAGTGAATATTCAAATTATTGTGGTGTTGGATATTATTTTAATATTGGAGTAATAAGGTGTATTCATGAATTATTATATGCCTTGTATTGTTAACTAACCTTCTTGAGCTTGGCAAAGAAGTGTTTTATTGTTGTGGTAGTTTCTTGAAGTTCCTTATCATCAAGAAAAATGTATGGGCATATTATTCCAAATTTAAGTTGTGTGATTGGTTTTTCTAAAAATAAGTTTGGAGTGAAAAGGACTTGATTAGGGTTTCCTATTGAGTATGTTGAGTTAATGCTTCAAGGTTTTCTGGAATAAAGAATTGTTGTTAAAACCTTGTTTGATAAGCATTGTTGTTGAAGCCATTGGTTGTGTGAAGAACTTGAACTAGGGTTTGCAAAGATCATGAGTATCATTGTTATGTGAGATTGGTTGTTGAGTATTGTTGGAAATATTTTGAGTTGGTGTTTATATACTTGGACTAGGGTTTGTAAGGAAGGATTGTTTCATTGAGTGATTGGTTGAGTAGAGTTGGTTGAGCCTAGTCAAGTGGATGTGTGAAGTGATTGTTCAAGTTCCATAAAACAAACTATTCTATATTCTGAATTGAGTTGAGAAAGTGATTGAGCATTGAGTTGAATTTGAAGCATATTGAGTCTCTAACAATTCTCCTTATGTTTCTAAGAGAGTGATTGAAAGTAATTGAGCATTGTGATAAGCATAGAATATATTGAGTCTCTAACAATTCTCTTTATGTTTCTATGAGATTGGACAAGTTCTGTGTGGACTTGTTGAGCAGATTTGAGGTAAGTCTTTGAGGAGACTTGTGGACTGATTTTGTGTGAGCTTTTGTGGAAGCTTACAATACAGATTGAGAGTAGATTTGGTTAAGTTCTTGAGAGGACTTATTGAGCAAATTTGAGGATAGAGTTTGGTGCATATTTGAGGATAGGTTTGTGCCAGACCAGAGACAGAGATTGAGCAGATTTGTGCTAGATCGAAGGACTATGTTTAGTGCAGATTTGAGACAGAGCTTTGGAGGTGATAGAGCAGAGAGGACAGTAGTCTCCAGTGGATAGAGATCCATTAGCCAGGGCAGTGAGGATAGGTCTTCTGAGTGGGGACAAGAGTCTTCAGTGGAGAGAGATCCACAAGCCAGTGTAGTGGAGGAAGTAGTCTTCTAGAGGATCACCGACCAGAGCAGAGGAGAAGGAGTTCTCCTATGGATAGAGATCCACGAACTTGATTTAGGGGATTGGTGTCTCCTTTGGACAGAGGTCTTGTTGAGTGAATATTTTACCCTATTGCAAAATAATCATCACAAATAGAGTATTGAACTGAAAACTCTCTCTTGCAAAGAAACTAAGTGAAATCACCCATTTCTCCAAGGTTTTGGTAAGCAAACATTTGTGAGTATATAATCAATAAAAATGAGAGAAAAAAAAAGGAAAAATAATAAAATAATATGTATATATGAAAGGGGAATAATTAAACTATATATATTCTGTACCTTTATATATATATTTAATATAAAGTTAAAAAAAAGATAATAAAAATTATATATATGTGTTTATATATATATTTAAAATAAAAATAATAAAAGAATTTTTATTATAATATATATTTATTATATATTATAAAAACAATAATAAAAAAAAGGTATAGTAAATAAATAATATAAAGCAATAAAAGTAAATATAAAGTTAAGGCCCTTATAATGTTTAAAAGAATTCATTTTATTCACGTGAAAGGAAGCTTCGAGGTCTTAACTTTTTAATACTTGAAGTTTAAATCTTAAGTTGAAGACTCCTAATGTAATGCTTTTTCGTGGATTATTCAGGTCTGAAGCAGATGACGTTTCACACGAACGACAACTTGGAAGACGGATGGTGACCTGGCGTGCCAAATTACGCCGACATGGAGATATGAGTAGGCACGGCGAGGTTGGTGAATCAATATTCGAATGTGGACAAAGGTATTTTATGAACGTGATATTACGAGGCGCTAACAGTGCAGTGTGGTGGCCATGGCGGACTCCCGAATCATCTCGAACGACCACGTGGGCAACTCAAAAATCAAACGGTGCAATTGGGGAGGTATGGGCATCGTCGCTCATTGGGAAAGATCTCATCGACGGATATTCTCTCTACTCGACGAGGCCAAGTAGCTCGTGATTGACATTCTCGACAGTCCACTACGGACACTGCCAAGATGTAGGGAGAAATTTTTGTTTAGTATCTCCATCACATGGATCATGCTCGTGTACAATAGTGTGAAGGCCAACATGGAGGTGCAAGAGTACGTGCCAAAGTTGCCCATCAATTGCTGTAAAACAGTGATGCATGTTTTGAAATGAACAGTGACGTCACATGCATTAAATAACGATCCCCATCCGACCGAGCTACATCGAATTTGAAGGTCAGGTGTTCCCACACGCAACATAAAGGCAGAATTTTATCAGGCGGTTGATGGGCTACGTCAAGAGGAATCCACAAAATAACATACACGACAGATGAGGCGACTATACTGGTTGATGGGCTACGTCAAGAGGAATTCACAAAATAACATACACGACAGATGAGGTGACTGTTTATCTTTTTTCTGTATTGTTTTTGTTGCTTATATCTATTTGTTTATGTCATGAAATGAGTTGCAATAGGTGAATGCTTAAAATAATGCAAATTTTATTTAGTCTTTTGAGTCTCGCACCTGGTCTATCTGATTGTGCTTATGTTGCAGGTCTGGTAGGTCAGGTTGTTTTAGATTTATCTCACAACTTGGGGTTTTGTAGGGAGGGGATTTCTAACCAAATTTGATGTCATTTTTTATTATGTTTCCAGCTAACCTTGTAGATAATTTTTGTTGTTTATTTTCAGCAATTTTAGATTAATCTGTTTTACATTTCATTCTGGTCCTTCCAAAATTTAAGTTGTTTCTTTTCCATTCTGGTCCATTCCAAAATTTCAGTTTGAGCATTTCCATTCTGGTCTTTCCAGAATTTTTGTTCATTTTCAGTTTTTATTTTCATTCTGGTCCATTTTCCAGAATTTCTTGTTGCATTTCTGGTTCATTTGTTTCTATTCTGGTCCTTATCCAAAATTTTTGCACTTCCAAATACATCAATTTAATTTTTAGATAAAATGTTGGTTTAGGAGGGCTACTAACGCCAAACTCACACTAGGGCAGATAAAACAAATGAACGCTGAAATGCTAACTTACTAATTTTACTAACACCAAACTCTAACATAGGGATAGTGGAACACTTACAATGAAGATAAAATGAATCCACTAACTTTAAAATGAACCACACATTAAAGGCACAAATCTTAAAATGAAGTGGACTATTCCACGCAATTTTACATTTGGAATCTTTTTAATTTGAAGATAAAAGAGTCTACTAACTGGGATTTAGGGTAGACTATTTCACTATCAAGAGCGCTAAAGGAATCAATCTTTTACACTTTGGATGTTTCATTGCTAAGTATTGTTTGAACTATTCAAGGCCCCTTGTTAACTGTCACTTGCAGGTTTGAGTTCATTCTGGTTTACATTTGTTGTTATCTCATTTTTATTGATTATATACTCATAAATGTTTGCTTACCAGAACCTTGGAGAAATGGCTGATTTCACTTAGTTTATTTCAGATTTTTTAGTTCAATACTCTATTTGTGATGATTATTTTGCAATAGGACAAAATATTCACTCAACAGGTCCATAAACATTGTAGGGAAAGGATTCCTAAGAGAATTTATTTGAGAAAAATTTATAATAAATATTTTCTCTGTGGAGTAGCCTGCATTAGGTGAACCACGTAAAATCATGTCTCTCATGTGTGTGATGGTTACTGATTTGATATTGCAGATGCTATTATTTGGGTTAAAAATAAAAAAGTTTTATTGTATACTGTTCACCCCTTCCTCTTAGTATAAGCACATGTTATTCATAGTGTATCGTGTAGAGGCTATCATTCCTCTAGAGTTGGAAATCCCATCATTGTGCATATCCATGCAAGAGTTCATCGATGATGACATTGTGCGACAGGCTCACCTGGACCAATTAACTTTGCTTTATGAACGATACGTTAATTCTCTTGAGCACCTACGTGTTTATCAAGAGAGGCTTAAGAGAGCCTATAACATGAAAGTCCATCCTAGAGACTTTTAGGTTGGTGATCTGGTTCTAAAAGAGAACCAATAAAATTCTAACTTGCCACCCAATCTACGGGATAAATTTGTGGTAAATTGGTTAGGTCCTTACATTATCACTAGTCATATTGGACCTAGAACTTATCACCTAACTTCCATTTAAGGATGTGAGAAGCATGAGCCTCGAATATCCTTCACCTATGGCCTTTTAATGCTTAAAGCACTATGCCCTAAAAATTCTCCAAAGGTATCTACGAACCCTTTGGTCACCCCAAAATGCTCCAAAGGTGTCTATAAAACCTTTGGTCACCCCAAAATGCTCCAAAGGTGTCTACAAACCCTTTGGTCACCCCAAAATACTCCAAAGGTGTCTACGAACCCTTTGGTCAACCCAAAATACTCCAAAGGTGTCTAAGAACCCTTTGATCACCCCAAAATACTCCAAAGGTATCTATAAACCCTTTGGTCACCCCAAAACACTCCAAAGGTGTCTATAAACCCTTTGGTCACCCCAAAATGCTCCAAAGGTGTCTATGAACCCTTTGGTCACCCCAAAATGCTCCAAAGGTGTCTATGAACCCTTTGGTCACCCCAAAATTCTCCAAAGGTGTCTACAAACCCTTTGGTCACCCCAAAATGCTCCAAAGGTATCTATAAACCCTTTGGTCACCCCAAAATGCTCCAAAGGTATCTATAAACCCTTTGGTCACCCTAAAATACTCCAAAGATGTCTATGAACCATTTTGTCACCCAAAAATGTTCTAAAGGTATCTACGAACCCTTTGGTCAACCTAAAAAAGCCCCAAAGGTATATATAAATCCTTTGATCACCCCAAAATTTTCCAAAGATATCTACGATCCCTTTAGTCACCCCAAAAAGCCCCAAAGGTATCTATAAATCCTTTGGTCAATCCAAAATGCCCCAAATGTATCTATAAACCCTTTGGTCAACCCAAAAATTCCCAAAGTTATCTATAAACTCTTTGGTCATCCAAAACATCCCAATGGCATCCATTAAGCCCATTGGTTAAATGTATATATCTCTACATCAAAATACAAAAACATCATTAAAATATCAAAAACATAAAATAATTTCATTGCCTTATATTTCATATCGTTGAATTATACAATCACTTGCATTAGACATACCTATCATTGTATTTTTCATCCTAGAGTTGATCATACATGTCTAGCACCAGGTCTGTCCACTAGCCATCATTCAAAAAAAACTTTGTCAACAATCATTGTTCACAATCATATACATTTTAATTATCATTTTCATCCACATTTCCTATTGTGTGTCGGTTTCCCTTCACCGAGTCATTTACTATAAGGCATCATTAGGATTTTTGGCCACTCAACTGTATGTAGTTTTCTTTTCAGATTTTGTAGAAAACTATCATGATTTTTAGAAAGTAGATTGTTTCTTTGATTGTACTTCATATATGTCATGATCCCAACACAATTTCACACTAATAAATCCAATTTTTACACAAGAAAATATGAAACATTTAAAGTGGTATGTGTTACCATAAGCAAAAAGTTTACATCGCTCATCCCTCTGTGTGAATGGTTCAAAAACACTAAGAATTGACAAAAGGACAAGCTCCTCCTTACCCAAAACAATCAAAATACCTTGCTTTATGCCAAAATGGGGCAAGTATCCAAAGAGAAAAATAAATAGTGGTTTTTACCACTAAAAATATTAAAAAAATAGTGGTTTTCACCATTAGCAAAAGCAAAAAGCAAAATAAATAGTGGTTCTCACCACTACCAAAATCCCTTGCTCACCAAAACAAAAATGAGCAACTCCCTAGAGAAATTCAAAAATAAAAGAAAATAAGGAAAAATTGAACTTGAATCCCTGGAATTCTTAGCATTTGACAACCATAAGGTGATTTTCATTATAGGTTGGATGGCATCAAGCCTTCTAGGAAATGGTGGTATCCTTACACATGATGATATGTATGTCACATTAGCAACCTGATTTTATACAAACCAATGTTTGTATGCAGATGAGCTAGCTTTCGGTAGCCTATATTGCCTAGTGGTATAATCCAACTACGTGCAAAAATCAGAATAATGATATTCGTAGGGTGATATTTAGTACAGATGGGCTACATCAATCTTGCTTTGCATTGGGGTAACTTTATGTGTTATCATAGAAATGAACTCACATGCACACACATGGATATTGAATATCTTGGTCATCTTAGCAGATTTATACCTTGCCAAAAATTCTTGCATAGTTACTATACAAATTTTGATTAGATCACTAGAGTGTTTGAGTCTCATGAAAATATCAAGGACATCATATAACATCATATTATTCATTCCATTACATATCATCTTATCACATGTTTGTCAATTTACATTTTCACAATTCATTATATAATCTCATGATAAAAGTGAAAAGTAATAGATGAAGTTTGTACAATCTATGGTGCTAGCATCTAGTGTGTCAAATAATATTCATAAATCATCAGTACAAATTAATAAATCATCCATTTTATTTTGCATATACTCATACACATATCATCAAAACACATCATATTGCAATACATGCATCCATGATAAGAATCCATAAAAGTATAAGTAAAGCATACATAAATATTGCATACATCTAATAAAGTAGTAAGGAAATACATGATGACAAAAAAAAAATCATATATATATATGGGACAAAAAGATACGTTATAATCCAAAAGCTACCCGTAGGCTACAATAAAGTGGGTCCTCAGACCTCATGCTGCCAAAAAGTAAAAAATAACCATAGAGTCTCAAAATCCATGGTCACATAGTATCGACACTATGACTCTCACCCCCACCCTCAGTCGGTGTGCATTGAGAGCTCCCATATCTGCTCTTCCTAGACATATCTGCTCTCATTGTAGAGCTATGTTCCCCCATCCTAGTCGATGACTATCCTATACCACTCCTCCTCCTCTCTTGAGATCCACTAGTAGTAGAATGAGTGGATAAGTACCCTCTAAGGCATGCTATCTCATCCTCCAAATCCTATGTGTAGGTAATGCCCTCTTAGTGATGTGCTTGGTACACACTCAATAAGGTTTGGAGCTGTCACCTCCTCCTGTAGCTCGACCATCTCACCACTGCTAGGTCCCCCATGGCTAGGGCTCCCTACCCTAACCTGTGATCAAAGAGTAGCTAACTCTATTGCCTGCCTATCAATATTAGCCTCTATACTCTACACCTATACTTGTAGGAGAGCCCTTTCCTCTGAATGCTCCCATATACCTTTGATAAACTCACCCTATAGCTCAGCAATAGTAGCATCTCATGCTAGCAATTGTGCCTACAATTTTTGCTCATAAAATTTATCCTCACCATAGTCATCTTGCGGATCCTCCACATCAATGAGATCTGTCCACTCATCCTCTGCTCGATGATGCATGTGTTGCTTGCCTCCCTTATCATCGTAGCTCTGCCAACTCCTAGAGGCCCCTCCCTTTGCCACTAGTGCATCACCCACTAGAAGTCATACTCTATTGTAGTCCCTGCATTGTATAGCTTATATACATCCACAAAATGATCTACCTCCTTTCCAACTACCTTAACTATAGGCCAAGTGAATGTCCTCTCATATCCACAATGTCGATAGATCACTAGATCGCTAGACAATCCTTGGTGTAGCCCAAAATACTGTAACACTCAAGCATATAGGAAGTACTCTCACTTAGTCCTGTGTTGACCAACTAACCATCTCCCTCACCTCACTCGACGAAGTTGTGCCTTAGCCTCAGGCCATGCTAGAAAATCCATGTAGGATCTTGAAGTAACCTCCTCTAACCTAAGTCATACAAATGAATGTGCATAATGATCAATTATGCCCACATAGGAATGGCTTAGAACCCTATCTTGGTCTCACTACCATAGGATCCCATAGCCTATCTCCATATCCGCAAGTTATGCCCATGTTGTCCAAGGAAGTCCCTACGATCGATCCACAACAATGTGCTACCATCCCCACACCTATAGTAGAAAGTTACATCCCAATCCTTTCTACCCATAGGAGCGGATCTCATACATCTCATCATATAGTTGTGTCAGTAAAGTAGTACCCCAAGCCATCACTAACGACCTCTTTATGGTGCACTCCACAAGTGAAAATGCTAACCCCAAAAGGTTCCATGGGAACCTGGCTCCTGATGAGTCTGGTAGCAACATGTTGGAGATCAACATAATTAGTAAGGTGTATCTCATAGTTAGTACCTCTAACTCATACCATAACTCCACTAGGATGCCCCTGCTAGGCAAGTCTTGTAGTGCCTTCGACCAGTCCACTGCAAAGTATATCTACACAATCATATCTCTAAGATCAAAATGAGTATACAATCAGATGCCCCTCTATAGAAATGTGCAAAATCTGGTATATGTACTCTAACATCAATTTCATCTCCCCAATTGATAAGTGAAAGGTGTTGGTGCTTGGGTCTCATAGATTTATCAAGGTTGTCAGGTAAGCTCTGTCTCCATACACTGGCTCAAACCATGTCACTTGCTTAAGACCAATGGTGTCAAGCCATTTCCAGTCATCCTATGTCAATAAGTCCTTGGTAGTTTGAAAAATATTTAGAACTCGATATCGACTCTTGTCAAGCCATTCTAGTCATCCTATGTCAATAAGTCCTTGGTAGTTTGAAAAATATTTAGAACTCGATATCGACTCTTGACCACCTGATAGAGGCAAGTAATCTTAACAAAAATGCACCAAAAATACAATAATATTACCAAAAAATGGTAAAAACAACTCTAAAAAGGGATATTTTTTCTCTAATTTTGTGGCCATCCCACCTAAGGATGACCCCCAAATTGGTAGTCATACCACCTTGGGATGGCCACCAGTGGTCGTCCCACCTAGGGACGACCCCCAAAAATGCTAAAAAAGGGCCTTCCTGGCCCCCAAAAATAGGCATAAAACAACATAAAAACATAAAAAAAATAAAATTAAATGGCACAAAAACCAAGAATAAAAGCATAAATTCCTAAATGCTATTACTAATGTGGTTTAGTTACTAAGATTTAGTGTGTGTTTGTGGTTGGAAAATGCAAAAATAATTACATCTCTAATTTCAATAAAGTATAGGGGAAAATGCAACCCTTACACATCTCACATCGGCTCCTCCACTTGTAGAGTCCTATGGTCAGCTCATGGTGACTGTAGGATGGTTTCATCAGTGATATAATCTTTCCAATAACTCTCCTACTCCTCACCTCTCAATTTGCCAAGTTAGAAGTGTGAAAATAAACTCATTTGACCAATTTTGAGCTTAAAAAGCACTAGGATGAGCATGATCATCCTAGGGTGGGACAACAGGTTAATTGGCTGACCATCCCACCCTGGGATGGCCATAAACTATGCAGCCATCCCAACTTAGGATGGCCACCAAAAAATCCCACAAAAATAGCTAAAAAAAGATCAAGAAAATGGCCTCAAAACCACCAAAAGCAGGTCAAAATTAATAAAATTCACAAAGGATCAAGATGGCATTCAAAGTGTTCATGTATGAATTGAAAAGTCTCTACTTCAATCCCTAAGAAGGCCATTGTGACTGGACCACTCCATGGGACATCCCAATTTTTACCCTACTTTGTGTTTGCATTATACAACTTAAGGTTTTATTTTATAGAGGTAATTATGAAATAAAAATGGATAAGTATACATTGCTAAACTAAGAGAATTTGTTGCTAAATATAAATTGTTAGTGGCATTTAAGACATTTACTTGGAACATTTCTTTGTCTCCTTAGTTAGTTGAGAAATTAATTGCTAAGATTGGTTTACTTGGTTAATCAAGATCTTTAATTTGTGCTAAGCTCAATTAGTGGACAACATTAAAGAAGCATTAAATATAGTGCTATTTTATCCCTCGATTAATTACAAGTTAATTGTAATTAATTAAGTTAACTAATTAGTTTCTTAGCAATGAAGAAAATATTAGTTGAAAAATTGGTATGTGTTGGGTTGTGATTGGACCACCTCATTTTCAAAGTCAAAATAACTCCAATTTCTAGATAACATTTATGATGGGCTCATCTTCAACAATTTTTAATAATAAAAATGGTTATGGGGGGAGGGTGAGTTCTATTTTAAATAGAGGCATTTTGTAAGGCTTTAGGAGAGTGATATTTGCAAAGTGAGATCAGGGAGTATGCTCTCCAATATAATTGGATCAGAAACCAAAAGTCTCGTATTTTTCCTAGGGAGTATGCTCTTTGGGTTTTACTCAGATCAAAAACTAGAAGGACCTTATGATTTAACATAGTTTTCCTCGCCTCATTATTTTTTTGAAAGAAAAAAATGGCACGGTGTGAGACAAAGAATTGGGAGACTTGCCAGAGCTTGGGTCAGAGGAAGTCAACGAAAGATCCAGGTTAGGATTATGATTTCTAGTTACCATATAAATATTGAGTATGTTTGATTAAGGAATGAAGAGATAATATAGAAGTAGCCTTATTGTTGTAAGGGATAAAGGTTTTAATGGAGTATAAATAAAAGCTTTGAATTTAAGAAGTTCGTTGTGCTGTAATTTATGAGAGTTCTTGTCTGAAAACATGGTTTGCATTAGCTTTATGTAAAAATAATCTTCTAAAATAATTTAGAGGTTTCAAGTTTAATGGACCATTTTATAAATAAACTTACTAAATTGAATATGACTTGATGTGAGATTTTATGGGAAAGGTGGAAGCTTATGTATAGTAGTCATAAGGGTTAAGTCTAGGTTTTACTATAAAAAAAGAAGAGTGACTCTTGAATGTGTTATAGACATAGTGATCTCAAGTTTTAT
This sequence comes from Wollemia nobilis, assembly GCA_028583015.1. Lineage (NCBI taxonomy): Eukaryota > Viridiplantae > Streptophyta > Pinopsida > Araucariales > Araucariaceae > Wollemia > Wollemia nobilis. The sequence goes on along the minus strand of JAQPPZ010011269.1, from coordinate 339,408 downwards.
ATATAATAAGCCTTGTTCCACGATCTTGAGCATAGGTTTACCTTCAAAAAGAGTGCTCAAGCTCCATTATAGGACTCTCATACCCTGTGTAGTATATTTTGGGTAGCCATATCATAAATCGAGCGATATGGTTGTAGGATGAGGAACAAGAATCACTCTACTTGTAGATATGAAGGTCATTGGTGATGTTTAGATTCGTTTTTCGACTAGAGGGGTATGTCATAAAAAAATATAGATGCTATGGCTGATGCCTTTGATAGAAATTTATCAGATGACCTCTTCCAGATGGGACGCAATGCATCCTTTGGAAAAACATTGAAACCTTGGTCCTACTTGGTGAGTGCAAGGTATTTCCAATTCGACTTGGGTTGGGTTTTAGAGAGAGTTTACATAATGCAAATCATGTTCAAAGAAACGTAGTCATTGTCCTATGAAATCCTGAAACAACATTATTTTTGGTAAATTAAAGCTTAGGGTTATTTCCCTAAAGGTCTTATGAAATAAAAATAATAATTCTAACAATGACAAACCATAACCACCGATGATGAAACCCATCTATGACTCAGTTTGCACCACTTGTCACTACCCGGTTGGTTGCTTAGGGTTTGAGCTCCCCATGCACGAATGAAATATGCATAGGCGTGAGGCTTTGGGTAAGAGTTGGGGGCCATGTCATCGAAAGGATTTAGGGAGGCTCTTGCCTCGAGTAGCGCACTAAGTGCTTAGCCATTAGACGAAAGTTATAGCACCTAACGTAGACATTCCATTTTAAAAATTAAAACCAATGGGAAGAATTTCCCTATCAATAGTAATTCTTTAGGGAAGTATGATAAGAGTTCGGTTAGAGTATGGGTGGTGAAATGAAACAAGGGGGTGTAACAAGGTTTGTGGATAGGAATCATAGACCTAAGTTTTGTGATTATCACTTTGGGTCTTGGATTTGTTATTAAATAAAAAAAAAGTTTAAGTTCACCCAAGGAAAATTTATATGGGTACCTTTTCCATTTATGGTATTAAGTTTTGAAATGTTTGTGAGTCTATGAATATCTCTAGTCATGAACAATATTAATACGACACAAAACTGTTTGATGAAATCCAATGCTACATGTCATAATATAAGAAGTTAATTCTAGGTTGAAAATTTGAGTGACTTACATTAAAGGGTATAATATTTTTTGAAAATATGTGGTAAACATAGTTTAGTCTACTCTTAGAGAGTATTATGATGGATGTTTTTGGCCAAATCTAGCAAATATGTTAGTAATGGTTTCTTTTGACATTGTGACTTTATGTTATGAACAAGATTGTTTAAATGCTATTTATGGGTGCTTATGTCCTTAGAGTCTTGGTAACCTAGATGAAAAAATATACAATAGCATATTTTACAATACTGTGATTCCAATGCATTGTACAAATAGAATCATGTATATGCAATCATGCATGCTAAATTAAGAAATGGAATATTGTGATGGCATAGTCTATTATGGGAGAAAGGGTAACTAGGTTGTATTTATCGAGAACTTATGGGGGTTATCCGTAGCCATGTCAATGGATGTAGTTAGTATAGATTTAAGAGCATGTTTCCTCTGTGATGAAATACAGGGTGAAAGGAATGGGAAAATTTTCATTCTTAGGAAAGTATGGGATTTCCTACTCTTGAATTGTGTTGAATTCTTGGTTGATGAAAAACGGTTTGTATTCTATGGACTACCGTTGCATGGCATTTTGTATATTAGATATGCATGTTCATAATTTGGATTGTCCTGATCCCAACCTATCACCTAGTACTAGTTGGGATGAAGCGACTATTCCTGAAGTACTTGATGAACCTGAAAGAGAGTTGAAGACCAGAAGAAGTTGTTATTGTATTCAAGTCAATGAGACTATTTTTGTAACATTAAGAGCTTGCTATAAAATAATGATGTAATATCTTTTAGGAAATTATGACTCATTGAAAAAGGTTTCATAATGTAACTTTTGAATATCTGATGGTATAGGCTATAATCAGTGTAAATCTCTTTGAAGTATTATGTTCTAAAAAAAATTATTTACCTGATCTAATATATATTACTTGAATTCTCAAGTGGATGTTGAGTATGAATGGTTAAATTAGATCTTTATAATTCTATAAGTACAAATGTGGAAACATAGGATTAACATAAACTTATCAAATATTATACAAATGAGAGATATAAACGGTTAATAGTCAATGAGATAAAGTGGTAGACAACATATGCCTACAAGAATCGGTTGGATGATTCCCTTAACAGACCATATGGGGTATGGTTGGCTGGTTAAGCACTACATCTAAAAATATTATATCATTGGAAAATAATGAGTAGTCATCAAGGCACATGCTTAAAGTTAGGTTGAAAGATACCTATGGTTAGGTTGAAATATACCTATGGTTAAGTTGAATGACACCTATGGTTAGGTTAATATCTATGGTTAGAATTAGGTTAATTTGGGGTTAAACTTAAAAAGAGAAATGAGCATTCTAGTTGAAACATAATGGAAAATTCTTGTTGATCATTATAGGACATTAGCCACTCCTATACACATGGATAAACTCTGATCAAGTTGATTCATGTGTGGTGCATAGCCTTGGAAACTCATGTGACTACTTATTTAATGGAAAACTATATAAAAGACTCTCATACATATGTAATATTAAAAAAAAAGTAATGGATATAATGGTTAGTTTTGGTTGGATAATTTGGGGTTATTACAGTTGGTATCAGAGCCTAGGTTAGATAGGTGTAAAACTCTAAATTTGATTTCTATATGTAAAGTAAGGAAAGATAAATGGTAAAATGGAAAAGACATTTGGTTCATTGATTCTGGTGCAAGTCATCACATGACAGAAAATTTATAATGGTTTGATTGCCTTGAAGTCACTAACGATATTAGGTTTAAAATTGCAGATGGCAAATACTAGTACGTCATTTCCAAATATTTTATTACATGAAGTAATGTATGTTCCTAGAATAAGGATTTCTACATAAACTAGGAATATTAAAAATTGCAAATATCTTTGTTTTCTAAATTTCTTATCTGGGAGTTATAAGGACTTCAACATCAAATTAGATTTTTGAAATTTAGAAACCATATTGAAATTTTGAGAGATACAAAGATTACAACATAGAACCTTTTTTTGAAAGTTGGAAAATTACATTGATATTAGTCTCTTTTTTAGATTAACGAGACATAAGGAATCCAACTTAAATTTCTTAAAGGTAGAGAGTCTTATCAAAATTGAAATTGTATTAAAATTATCTTTAAGCTTTCTATTCACAATTAGGGAGATAAATAGAATTCAACTTAAAGGAAAATTTAGAAAGCTAAGTCTTTGTTTTATTTTGTTGAGTAAAAGCTAAGTATTTTATCAAAGACATTACATTCCAAACACTTGGGAGATACAAGGTATTCTACAATTTGAGAATTGAAAATATTATATCAAATTTGATCCCATACTCAAATTCCAAGTTGGCCAATAGATCTAAAACACTAGGGAGACATAAGGGGTACACCAATAAAACTATTTTCTTAAATATAATGGATAAATTATCAAGAGGAACATATAATCACAAGGTGTACTATGAAAGGATTCAATATCAAAACTCATACAATATTCTATATCAAAAATGTAAAATTACCTCAAGCACAAATAATTCTACAAGTCAAAATGGAAACGACATGTTGTTCATTGATTCTGGTGCAAGTCATCACATGAAAAGAAATTTATAATGGTTTGATTGCCTTGAAGTCACTAACAATCTTAGGTTTAAAATTGCAGATGGAAAATAATAGTACGTCATTTACAAATATTTAATTACATGAAGTAATGTATGTTCCTAGATTAAAATAAAATTATCCTCAAGTTATTCCTAGAAAAATTGAGTATATTTTGAAGTGCCCTTGAACAACTATTTGAAGGTTACTAAATATATTAAAGAGAATGTGATGGTTACTAAATGGTGGGGTAGAAAAAATGCTCAGCTACTCGAGCATTATCTTGAAAGAATTCATAGGAGGTTGAGTGCAATATTAAGCATTACAAAATAACAAGTGTTGCAAAGAAGGAGAAGAGCCATTTGAAAAGGTCATTGAAAATATTCTTGCCACTTGGTACATCAAAGGATAAGCATTAAGGGTTTGTAGAACATGAAATTATACTGAGAGGGGGGGTGAACAGTATAAGATAAAACCATTTAATAATTTTAATTTCAGATAGCAGTGGCATAAACATAACATTAAATAAGACAGAAAGCATCACACATAAAAGACCCATTTTAACGTGGTTCACCCAAGGTGGGCTACTCCATGGATAAAAATTTTCCTCTAAAAGTTATATCAAAGCCTCTGGGAATCCTTCTCGATAACAATGTTTATGAGTCTCAGCTCAAAGGAGACACCTTCCCCTAAATCTGCTTTGCTAGTGATCCTCTAGAAAACCTCTATCTCTTTTGCCCTTAGCAAGTGGAACTCTTTCCACGGAAGACACCTGTCTTCTCTGCTCTGGCTGGAGATCTCTGTCCTCAACTCTGTCACAGCAAGCTGGTCCTCTTTTTTGCACCAAAACATAGTCCTTCGGTCTGGCACAATTTTGTCCTCTTCCTCTGTTCTTTTTTGCACTTGGTTGGAGAACAACTTTTCACTGTTGTTTGTCCTTCACAATTGTTCGTAATTATAGCAACATCTACTTCATGTACTTTGCTTTCTTTTACACAGACTGCGTGAACATAGTTGTAATCACAACTTTCCTTAGATCAAATTCCACCCTTTGCATAATATTCGCAATCACTACAACATTCGAACGCACAACAACTTATGCGCCTATGTGCAATCACAATAGCTCATTCTCTTCGCATAGTCTTCTCATGAAAAGTAGCACATTCTTCACGCAAATAGCACCACAGTATTTGACACTTAGAAGATTCAACGAAATGCACTCTAATGCTGCAGTCGAACTTCACTCTCTCTATTTTTCGATGATCGAACCTCACTTGTCGCACTGACTCTACGAACGCCACACTTCGAATGCACACACAATTACTTACTAAATTGCTCAAACAGTCCTCCTTTAAATACTCATAATCTCAAGATGAAATCTTGTTCTTTAGTCAGCTGTTCAACCTTCTAACACGTTGGCTGTAAAACCTTATACTTCGTCGACCAAGGTTAACTACGTCGGCTTCAACCACCTCTACTATTCTGTAGCTTTTCTCGTACGACACTCAAACATGTCGCGATATCACTATGCCTTTGTCTGTCGTACACCTTCTTTGGTTTGTTGTCGTGAAATCATGACACTACAGCTTTTGCTGATGTCATCATGAATCTTGTCGTGAAATCGCGATGCTCTAGACTTCAATGCCTTCTTCTTTGCTACTATCGCGAAATCATGACACCTTTGCCTCTTGCTGATGTCATCATGATTCTTGTCACGAAATCGTGATGCTCTGGACTGCAAAGCCTTCTTCTCTACTACTATCGTGAAATTGTGACACCTTTGCCTCTTGTTGACATCATCATGATTCTTGTCACGAAATCATGATGCTTTGGACTTCAAAGCCTTCTTCACCGCTACTATCACGAAATCGTGACATCTTTGCCTTTAGCTGACGTCATCAACAACTCTATCACGAAATCGTGACACCTCTTGCTCCTTCATCCTTTTCTTGGTTTGCACTAGCAAAAATGAAACATGTCGCAAAATCGTGACGCTTTCGCTACCTTAAGCTCTTTCTTGTCAACTATTCACGAAACTGGAACATGTCACGAAAATGCGATGCTTTTGCCAACTGCAAGCTGCCAACTCAACCTATCACGAAATCGTGACACTTTTTGCATCCATACAACTTCTTCGAAACTTGTCACGAAATCGCGACACTTCCTGCAACTCAACACTGCCAACTCAACTTGTCATGAAATCGTGACACTTTCTACATCCGTACAACTTCTTCGAAACTTGTCGTGAAATCGTGACACTTTTGCCCACTTTGCCTCTGCCTTCCTGCATGTCACAAAATTGCGACAGTTTTGGCCAAACTTTCTCTCTCCTCAAACATGTCGCAAAATTGTGATAGTTTTTCCCATTCTGCCTCTGCCTTCCTGCATGTCACGAAATCATGACAGTTTTGGCCAAACTTTCTCTCTCCTCAAACATGTCACAAAATCATGATAGTTTTGGCCAAAATTTCTCTCTCCTCAAACATGTCGTGAAATCGCGACAGTTTTTCCAGCAGCCTACAAAATTTTTCTAACTTATATTTTTTTGGATTTTTGGCAACTGGGCTACTCTGATTTTCTTGGAGACTTACTAACCAGCTGAAACCTTCATCAAAACACATCCTTAGACATAAAAACAATTTGCTCCAAGAACTCCTTGACATCAAAAACATCTACCAATAGCTCCTTGACATCAATGACAACTAAACTTAGGCAAAGGCAATGTACTCAAGGTACCCAAAATTGCCAACAATCTCCACCTTTGTCATTGATGGCAACCCTTAACTAAAACACATCTTTCAAGAGCCAAAACTGAAATCAATCTCTTCAAGTTTTGCTCCCCCTGACTTGAAGCTTTCCTCTTCTCTTGAAAACTCTCCCCCTTACTTAAATCTCTCCCCCTTTGTCATCAATGGCAAAGGGTCACCTTTTGGGGCTCGGGACTAAGAAAGAGCCTCTTGGCTTAGTCCCTCCCCCACCTCCTGATGAGGTGATTAATATCGAGGTGAGAGTACACCTCACAATTTCTCCCTTAGATACTCAAACGTATCTTTTGGAAGGGGTTTGGTGAAGATATCTGCAATTTGCTCTTTAGTGGGTACATATTCTAGCTTGACCTGCTTCTCTTGCACTTTTTCCCTTAGAAAATGATATTTGATAGAAATGTGCTTCGTCCTTGAATGCATTACCATATTTTTAGAAATACTTATGGCACTTGAATTATCACAAAGAATAGGGATAGGTTGTTCATGCTTGACTTTGAAATCCTCCAAGGTTGTTTTCATCCATAAAACCTGAGTGCACTCAGCCATTGCTGCTATGTATTCAGCTTCTGCCGTAGATAAGGAAACCGAAGGTTGTTTCTTACTTAGCCAAGAAACTAGACTCTTTCCCGGAAAGAATGCTCCACCACTAGTGCTCTTTCTATCATCAATACCGCCTGCCCAATCCGCATCTGTATAGGCTGTGAGGGTGAAATCATCGCCTTTAGGATACCAAAGCCCAAAATCCATAGTGCCCTTCAAATATCTGAATATCCTCTTGACTGCCATAACATGAGATTCTTTTGGAGCTGCCTGAAATCTTGCTACTAATCCAATGGCCTGCATGATATCCGATCTGGTAGCTATACTATATAGTAAACTGCCAATCATAGATCTGTACAATTTCTGATCTGCTGCTGGAGATTCATCATCCTTACTCAGATTGCACCCTGTAATCATTGGAGTACATACAAGTTTGTTGTCCATCATCCCAAATTTTTTTAACATCTCTTTGATATACTTTTCTTGAGAGAGAAATATACCATTTTTTGATTGCACAATCTATAGTCCTAAAAATAATGATAGCTCTCCAATCATAGACATCTCAAATTCCTTTTGCATGGTGTTAGCAAAAACTTTGCACATCCAAGTATTATTTCCCCCGAAAATAATATCATCGACATAAACAACTATGATAATCATATCATCACCTTTATTCTTAATGTACAAGTTGCAATCTGCCACGCCTTTCCCGAACCCTTGTTCATAAAGATACCCGATCAAGTCTTGAGTACCAAGCCCTGGGTGCTTGATTTAACCCGTACAGTGCCTTTTTTAGTTTACACACATATTCTGGCTATTATGAAAGAGACACACCTTCTGGTTGTTCTATATAGACTTCTTCATCCAACACTCCATTTAGAAAAGCAGACTTTACATCCATTTGAAACACTTTGAAAGATTTGAAACTAGACTGGGCCAAAAACATTCTGATTGCTTCAAGACGAGCAACATGTGCAAACGTCTCTTCGAAATCAACACCTTCGATTTGAGCATACCCTTTACAGACTAACCTGGCTTTGTTCCTGACAATATTTCCATCCTCATTAAGTTTATTTTTGAAGACCCATTTTGTGCCAATGACATTATTATTCTTAGGTCTTGGAACCAAGTCCCATGTTTCACTTTTCTCTATTTGATTTAGCTCTTCATCTATTGCTTGTACCCAAAAATCATCTGTACATGCTTCACTGAATTTTTTTTTCAATCCGAGATAACAATGAAACATTTGCAGATTCATGTGAAGAAATGACTCTTCTTCTTGTTTTCCTGCTATTTGGATCACCAATGATCAAGTCTTTGGGATGATGTTTCTGAACATACCGTGAAGGAGTTTTGGGAAGTAGCTGTTGTCTTTCCTCTTCTTCATCTGACACTTCTCTGAATTCTTCTTGACAGATTCCATCACTGAGTTCCTTGACTGGTTCTCTTATTCCTGTCTTTTCATCTACTATCATAATTATGCTCTCTACAACTGTATGAGTTCTTTTGTTGAAGCATATGTAGGCCTTACTTTTGCTGGAATATCCAAGAAAAATTCCCTCATCATACCTAGGATCAAACTTACCCAGATTTTGATCTTCCCTTCTGATGAAGCACTTACTCCCGAACACTTTGAAGTGTTTAACTGTAGCTAGTCTTCCTTTCCACAGCTCATAGGGAGTTTTATGATGATTGACTCCGAGTTGAGCCTTGGTAATGATGTGGACTCATCGTATTTATCGCTTCTCTCCAAAAACCATCTGAAAGTTTTGACTCATCTAACATTGCTCTAGCCATATTTTCAACAGTTCTATTTTTTCTTTCAACTACTCCATTTTGTTGAGGAGTTCTCGCTGCTGAATATTCTATTTTGATTCCATGTTGTTCACAGTATTCCACAAATTCATTTGAAGTGAAATCTCCTCCTCTATCTGATCTTAAGCATTTGATTCTCTTGTCAGTCTCATTTTCAATCATTTCTTTAAAAATTTTAAATTTTTCAAAAGCTTCAGATTTTTGTTTGAGAAAAGTAACCCAAGTCATTCTCGAGTAATCATCTATAAACAACATAAAATAGCTATCTCCTTGAATGCTCTGAGTTTTGGTAGGACCACACAAATCAGTATGAGTAAGATCCAAAGGTTTGGACGAGGTATACCCTTTCGATTTGAAACTGGTTCTAGTCTGTTTACCATGTTGACAAGGACCACAAATGATGTTTTGGGGCCTTTTTATTTTGGGCAAGTCTCTAACCGCTTCCTTGTTACTAATACTGACCAAATTATCAAAACTCAAATGTCCTAATCTTTTATGCCACAACCAACTCTCATATTCTTGAGTTAGAAGGCATTTTTCTCTTTTTATCTCACTCAACATGTAAAGATTGTTTGGAGTCCTTGTAGCTCTAGCAATAAGTTTTCCATTTAATTATTTACTTATCTCACATCTATCAGAAAAGAAAGATACTATGTGCCCTTGATCACAAAGTTGACTCACACTAAGCAGATTATGTCTTAGCCCTTCTACATAAAGCACGCTTTCTGTTTTGGATTTCCCATCCAAACTAAGAGTTCCTTTACCACAGATCTTTGCGGACCTATTATCTCCAAAACTGACTGTTCCTCTGTTTGCTTCTTTTAAAGACAATTTTTTTTCTTTTTCACCAGTCATATGTTTTGAACAGCCACTATCAAGATACCATTTTTCTACTTTGTCTTGAGCATGAAAAGCAGTTTGAACTATCATTAACTTAGATTTTATCTCATTTCTCCTTTTTGAGACTTCAAAATTAAATTTATCCAAGCTGCACATCCTTGCTATATGCCTCTTGCTAAGGGCAAAAGAGATCTCTGGCTGGAGATCTCTGTCCTCAACTATGCCAGAGCTTCCATGGTGTATGCACATCCTTGCTATATGCCAGAGCACATCCTTTGCCTCTTGCTGACGTCATCATGATTCTTGTCATGAAATCGTGACGCTCTGGACTGCAAAGCCTTCTTCTCCGCTACTATTGCAAAATTGCGACACCTTTGACTCTTGCTGACGTCATCATGATTCTTGTCACGAAATCGTGATGCTCTGGACTTCAAAGCCTTCTTCTCCACTACTATCGCAAAATCGTGACATCTTTGCCTTTAGCTGATGTCATCAACAACTCTGTCATGAAATCGCGACACCTCTTGCTCCTTCATCCTTTTCTTGGTTTGCACTAGCAAAAATGAAACATGTCACGAAATTGTGACGCTTTCACTGCCTTAAGCTCTTTCTTGTCAACTATTCATGAAACTAGAACATGTCACAAAAACGCGATGCTTTTGCCAACTGCAAGCTGCCAACTCAACCTATCGTGAAATCGTGACACTTTCTACATCCGTACAACTTCTTCGAAACTTGTCACGAAATCGCAACACTTCCTGCAACTCAACACTGCCAACTCAACTTGTCGCAAAATCGTGACACTTTCTGCATCTGTACAAATTCTTCGAAACTTGTCACGAAATCGTGACACTTTTGCCCACTTTGCCTCTGCCTTCCTGCATGTCGCGAAATCGTGACAGTTTTGGCCAAACTTTCTCTCTCCTCAAACATGTCGTGAAATCACGACAATTTTGCCCATTCTGCCTCTGCCTTTCTGCATGTCACGAAATCATGATAGTTTTGGCCAAACTTTCTCTCTCCTCAAACATGTCGTGAAATCGCGATAGTTTTGGCCAAACTTTCTCTCTCCTCAAACATGTCGCGAAATCGCGACAGTTTTTCCAGCAGCCTGCAAACTTTTTCTAACTTATATTTTTTTGGATTTTTGGCAACTGGGCTACTCTGATTTTCTTGGAGACTTACTGACCAGCTGAAACCTTCATCAAAACACATCCTTAGACATAAAAACAATTTGCTCCAAGAACTCCTTGACATCAAAAACAACATCTACCAATAGCTCCTTGACATCAATGACAACAACTAAACTTAGGCAAAGGAAATGTACTCAAGGTACCCAAAATTGCCAACAAGGTTATTGGTAGGTTATATAACATCTTATAAACAACATTAAATACATTGGAGGAGGTTACACTATAGAGGGCAGAGTGAAAGGAATAATGTAGCATAAAAATATTGAATCCTGAGCTTGTAGTCAAAGAGCACCTAAAGGTGAAAACTATTTTGAACGTGAGAAGCTCATAATTAAAGGTGAAGTTATTGCTAATTCTGAAGAACATATTTATAGCCCATTCACCAAGGATACCAGTGTGTTCAAGGAATGTAAGAAAGGTAAAGGTATTTGCTAATTTTGGAGAAGTTCATTCATCAAGGATACCAATGTGTTTGAGGAGCGCACATGTGGAGAAGATTGAGAGCTTTAAAGATCCTATGTGGAGGATGGAGCCTCAAACCTATTCATAAGAGGAAGTGAAAGGTCACCGATAATGAAGAAGTCAAGAACATAGATTTCATGGAGAACGTAGCCTACAATATCATGCAATTGTGTAGAGGAATTAATTGTTGTTGATATAGAAGCCTACAATCAACCAGAGGAAGGTCAAAGTATTGAAAAATGATATTAGTGCGTGCCATTCATAAGGAGGTACATAAAATTTGATTTGATTCCATTATTGTAAAGGTTAAGGAGTCATAAGGGATATTACTTCTAACTATTCTAAGGTTGAGATTAATTAATCTAGTACATTTTAGATTAATTGAATTAATGGAGAGATAAGGTAGCAAATTGAATATTTAGAACCTTAGAAACTATATTGAAGTATTTTGGAAATACAATTTAAAGGTTTTAGAATTATCTCATTCTATTTGAAATTCAATCCAAATTGAAATATTTGCAAATAGATTAACTTGGAGAATAAGGATTTCTACATAAACTAGGAATATTAAAATTTGCAAATATATTTGTTTTCTAAATTTCTTATTTGGGAGTTATAAGGACTTCAACATCAAATTAGATTTTTGAAATTTAGAAACCATATTGAAATTTTGAGAGATACAAAGATTACAACATAGAACCTTTTTTTGAAAGTTGGAAAATTTCATTGATATTAGTCTCTTGTTTAAATTAACGAGACCTAAGGAATCCAACTTAAAGTTCTTAAAAGTAGAGAGTCTTATCAAAATTTAAATTGTATTAAAATTATCTTTAAGATTTCTATTCACAATTAGGGAGATAAATAGAATTCAACTTAAAGGAAAATTTAGAAAGCTAAGTATTTTTTTTTGGTTGAGTAAAAGCTAAGTATTTTATCAAAGACATATTATATTCCAAACACTTGGGAGATACAAGGTATTCTACAATTTGAGAATTGAAAATATTATATCAAATTTGATCCCATACTCAAATTCCAAGTTGCCCAATAGATCTAAAACACTAGGGAGACATAAGGGGTACACCAATAAAACTATTTTCTTAAATATAATGGATAAATTATCAAGAGGAACATATCATAACAAGGTGTACTATGAAAGGAATCAAGATCAAAACTCATACAATATTCTATATCAAAATGTAAAATTACCTTAAGTACAAATAATTCTACAAGTCAAAATGGAAAATACTTTTGGTTCATTGATTCTGGTGCAAGTCATCACATGACAGGAAATTTATAATGGTTTGATTGCCTTGAAGTCACTAACAATATTAGGTTTAAAATTGCAGATGGCAAATACTAGTACGTCATTTCCAAATATTTTATTACAAGAAGTAATGTTTTGTTGAAGTAAATTATCCTCTATCCCTTATTGAGATTGGCAAAGAAGTAATTGTGAGTGTGGCATATTTGTGAGACCAAATACTTGTCAAACAAAAGGTATGGGTAAATTTCTTCTTGGCTGAGTTGATTGATTGGCTTTATTGAAAATTAAGTTTGGAGTGAAAAGGACTTGATTAGGGTTTTCTTTTTAAAAGTGGTTGAGTTATTGCTTCAAGGTTTTCTGATTTGAGAGTTGAGATTAAAACCTTATTTTATTAGCATTGTTGTTGAGATCATTGGTTGAGTGAAGTGTTTGAGTTAATACTTCAAGGTTTTTTGAAATTGAAAGTTATGATTAAAACATTGTTTGATGAGCATGGTTGTTGAAGTGAGTTTTTATGCAAAGAACTTGAACTAGGGTTTGAAAATATCATGAGTATCATTGTTATGTGAGATTTTTTGTTGAGCATTATTAGAAATATTTTGAGTTGGATGATACATGCTTGGACTAGGGTTTGTGAGAAAGAGTTGTTTCTTTAAGTGATTAGTTGAGTAGAGTTGATTGAGCCTAGTCAAGTGGATGTATGAAGTAATTTTTCAAGTTCCATAAAATAAACTATTCTATATATTGAGTTGAGAAAGTGATTGAGTTTTTGAGAATAGAACATATTGAGTCTCTAATAATTCTCTTTATGCTTCTATGATATTGAGTTGAGAAAGAGATTGAGTTTTTGAGAATAGAACATATTGAGTCTCTAACAATTCTCTTTATGTTTCTATGATATTGGAAAAGTTATGTGTGATCTTGTTGAGCAGAGTTGTGCAGGTTCTGTGTGGACCTGTTGAGCAGATTTTAGCAAGTTCTATGTGGACCTGTTGAGTAGTTTTGGACATGTTTTGTGTGGACATGTTGAGTAGATTTGAACAAGTTCTATAGAGGACTTGTAGAGTAGATTTGAGCAGGTTCTAGAGAGGACTTGTGGACAGATTGGTGTGAGCTTTTGTGGAAGCTTGCAAAGCATATTTGAGATAAGTATTTGAGAAGACTTAAGAGCAAAGTTGATTGATTTGTTCAAACTTTGAGTTAAGGTTTAGGGAAGATATAACAGAGTTGATTCAAGCCTTGAGTTAAGGCTTGAGGATAGATATTGAAGACTGATTTGTGCTAGACTAACTAGACTGTGTTTATTGCAGATTTGAGAGCAGAGTTTGGTGCAGATTTGAGAGCATATTTTGGTGCAGATTTGAGGATAGGTTTGTGCCAGACCAAAGAGAGAGATTGAGCAAATTTGTGCTAGATCGACTAGACTGTATTTAGTGTAGATTTGAGTGGACTTGTGCTAAACTGACTGCACTATGTTTAGTGCAAGAGTTGAATAGAGTTGTGCTAGACTAATTGGACTATGTTTAGTATAGCATTGAGACAAAGCTTTGGAGGTGATAGAGTAAAGAGGATAGAGTGTCCATTGGATAGAGATCCATCAGCCATGACATTGAGGACAGGTCTTCTGAGTGAGGACAAGAGTCTTCAAGTGGAGAGAGATCCATTAGTCAGTGCAGTGGAGGCAGTATCTTCTAAAGGATCACCAACCAGAGTAGAGGATAAAGGGTTCTCCTTTGGATAGAGATCCACAAACCAGATTTAGGGGATCAACATCTCCTTTGGACAAAGGTACATAAAAATTGTAATTGGAAAGGATTCCCAAGAGATCATTTGAGAAATATTTAGAAGAAATATTTTCTCCGTGGAAGTAGCCATATTTGGGTGAACCACGTTAAATCTGTGTCTCTATTGTGTATGGTGTTTTATGCATTGCTTTGATTACTGCTATTGATACTGCTATCTATACACTGCATAATATTGATTTGAAAAGAAAATTAAAAAGTGCTCTTATACTATTCACCCCCCTCTTAGTATAAGCTTATGTTCTTCAATTGGTATTAGAGCGGGTTCCTTTAGAATAGTTTGATAGCTTGAAGGAAAAGCAATCAAGAACATAATGGATCAAAAGGATCAAAGGGATGGGTCCATCAATAATACAGTACCAGTATTTGATGGAAGTGACTTCTTGTATTGGTGTATGCTAATGAGGTTTCACTTGATGGCACTTGGCAATGAAGTTTGGGATGTAGTGGAACTTGGATATGATTCAATAGTCAATCCTCCTAAATATAAGGAAGGTAAGCTTCTAATGCATGCAAATTCAAGAGCTATGAATGCAATTATAAAAGGATTGAATAGATTATAATCTATGAAGGTTATGGATTGTAAAAAAACAAATGAAATGTGGGAACTACTGCATAACATATATGAAGGAGATAAAGGTGTCAAGAAAGCTAAGATCAAAAATATTAAAGGATAATTTGAAAATCTAAGAATGTGAGATGATGAAAACATTCATGACTATCTCAATAATATTGATGAACTTGTACATGATATGAGAGGTCTTGGAATGAAGGTCGATGAATCCGATACTTGTGATAAGATCTTGAGAACTATTCCAAAAAGGTATAGTGAAAAGGTCTCTTCTATAGAAACATCAATTGATAGTGATAGTATGATAAGAAATTCTTTACTTGGCATGCTTACAACTTTTGAGATAAGAACAAAAGATCCTATCCCTCCGAAAGAGGCTACTTTCAAAGCTAACAAGAAGATAAAGGGTAAGAAGTCAAAATCAAGCAGTGAGTCATCCAGTGATGAAGAGGTAAATTATGGTAGGAGAGATAAAGGTTCTAGAATACCCATAGATCTAAGATCTATTAAGTGTTTTAATTGTGGAAAGTATGGACATTTTGTAATAGATTGTAAAGAGCCAAAGAACAACAATGGTGAAGAAAAACATGATCACAGGTACAAGGAATCAGAAAGACACAGGCACCAAAATAAAAGCAAATATGGACAAAGCAGACAAGGAAGGAAGTTCTTCCGAAGACAAAATAGGAGCTACTATGCGGACAATGCAAGTAAGTACTCAAATGATAGTGATGCTAGTTATTCAGATAATGATAGAGATGAAGTCCTATTTATGATTGAGGAAAAAGAACCAGTTAAGAAAAGGACTCTAATTATTCTCAAGTGTTTTAGATGTGGTAAATTTGGACATATTAAAGATGATTGTACAAGGGATGGTTATAGTTTCAGTGATGATGAATATGAGAATGCACTTGAAGGACCAAATGAAAATATTCTAATGGATTTAGAAGAATAAGTGCTCATATAGAAGATAAGCCAAAAGAAAGTAATTATGTGGATAAAGGCAAACAAATAGAGGATTATTCAGCAGAGAATGGTTATGATATCAAAGGAGAACTTATCTATGCCCTTGACACGGTAAAGAAGGTAAGAAAGCAACACTCTAAACTTGAAATTTAGTTTCAAGAATGTGATGAAGAGAGAAGATTGCTCATAAAGGATTTAGAAAAATCAAAGGCTAAGGCAAAAAGTTCAAAGATAAGTTAGAAGCAAAGATCTTGGAATGTGAGAAGTTAGCACAAGAAGTGGCACTAATAAAAGAAGATTTAGAGGACTTTAATATCAATATGAAATAATTCAATAATAGCTCAAATATTATGGATAATATAGTCAAGGTACAAATAAGGTCAAAAAATAAAATAGGTCTTGGTTTTGAACAAATTCAAAAGAAACAAGAAGGAGAGTCAACTTCAAGTTCTGAAGAGGAAACTTCAGATGAAGATTCTTTAGAAGAAGACAATGTAAAATAAAGTAAGACATCAGAGGAAGAATTGGACAATAGAGAGTTAAAAAAATAGGAACAATGCATAGAGAAGATACATATGGAACAACAATCAGAATAGGAGACCAATGAGGTCAAAACAAGGAAGCTTCAAGGAAATATGTTTTTCATGTCACAGGTTTGGGCACATGGCATCACAATGCAGGACACATGAAAGACATGAATATGGGAATGGACAGTTTTTCCATGGGTATTGCTACTCATGTAATCAATTTTGTCACAAGGCAATGAATTGCAGGGTTCATGAAAGAAGAGGATATGACTTCACTAGGAAAAATCCTAAGAAATTTGCACCTACAAGTAATAATAAAATTAAGTGTTATAAGTGCAATAATGATGGTCACACAACAAAATGGTGTAGAGCAGACATTCCAAAAATAGGTATGAACAGGAACAAGAACATGAATAGGAACATGAATAGGAACAAGAACAGGAACATGAACAGGAACATGGATGAGAACAGGAATAAGAACAGGAACCTAGATGTGAAGACAAATAGGAACAAGAACATGAATGATGATAGGAACAAGAATGATAATAGGAACAAGGATTATGACTTGGATAGAAACAATTAGAGGATTTGAGAAACTCATAAAAGAAGGGAAAATAATAAAGGTAAAGAACAGTGCTTTCGGGGAGTAGAAATACTACCACCCCAGAATTAACAACCTCATGAGGAGGTGGGGGAGGGGCTAAGCTAAGAGGCTAATTCTTAGCCTTGAGCCCCAAAGGTGACCCTTTGCCATTGATGTCAAAGGGAGAGAGATTTGTGTATTGGGGGGAGATTTGATATAGGGAGAGATTTGATATTTGAGAGAGAATTGAGCCAGGGGGAGCAATGTCCTAGGGGGATTAGAAGGAAAAATAAAGGTCAAGTTTCGGTAAGAAGAGTATGGGTTACCATAAATCACAAAGGGAGAGATTGTTGGACATTTTGAGTCCCTAAATCAAAGTTGTCATTGATATCACCAGATGAATTCATCATTAATACCAAAGATTTTAGAAGGAAACAAAGGGGATAAAAATGGTTATTTGATATTTAGGAAGAAGGTCAAAGATCAAGTGAAACAGTGCAAAAGATAGAAGTTAAAAAGGAGTTATAATATTTATTTTATAAATTATTTAAATTTAGTGTGAATTTAAATTTTATAAATAAATATTAAAAGTACTTTATCAAAGGTATACTATTATAATAGTGGTTATTATAATATTAAATGTGCCATGGTGAAAACCCAAATAAAACATTTATATTTCTTATTATAATGTTTTATAAGGCAAAAGTGGGTTTTATAGGGTCTAAAGATATTTTAATAAACCCAAAGGTTGGGTTTAATACCAAAGGCATTCGAAGCCTTTATGATCTCTGTCGATGTCATAAAATACAACAAGGAAAGCGTCGATGTTTTCAGAGTAGTGGAAGAAGCATATAAATACTATGCCTAAAGTTCAAATTTATTATCTTTACTCTAATGTGAAAAGATTGGTCTGTGAAAGTAAGAGCTCGTGAGTGTATGCAAAAAATGTGACAGCAAAGTTTTGAAGGGAGGAAACTTCAATTTTTGAAGTTGCATAAGACAATGTGGTCTAGTGGCATTTTGGAAAGCGCAAAAGCGTTGGCTACAAGGGAGTTCGTGTTTGAATCACGATGGGTGCATCGTGAGGTGTGTTGAGTGAAGCGCCTATGGTGCACGTTATTTTGCCAAGGCGAAAGAAGAGATATGAGGTTAAGAAGTACGTGGTGCTTCGTTAACCTCATGAGCACTTGGATCGTGCAATAATATTAGCTACGGTTAAGGTGCTCATAGGGGGCAAAATCGAGGGCTCGATTCCATCCAAAGGCAAAGGTAATATTTTGATTTTAATTTTAATTAAATGCCTAAGTTGGAGGTATAAGGTTGCTTAGTGGTTGAGTTTGGAAAGGTTGCTTTGTAATAAAGTTTTTGGTAGTTGAGAATTACCTTTAGGAGTTATAAGGAGAATTTTGTTTTTATTTTTAAAGTCTTAAATTGCTATTGTGGAATATTAGAATATTAAGACTTTGTGGGTAGTATGTTATTTTGAATTAAGGGTTTTTGTGACTATTGTGAGGATATTGATTATTATTTAAGTTGGAGTGATAAGGTGTAGTTTTGATATTATATTTGTGATATGTTTTGTTGAAGAAAATTATCCTCTAACCCTTATTGAGATTGGCAAAGAATTAATTGTGAGTGTGGCATATTTGTGAGACCAACTACTTGTCAAACAAAAGGTATGGGCAAATTACTTCTTGGTTGAGTTGATTGATTGGATTTATTGAAAATTAAGTTTGGAGTGAAAAGGACTTGATTAGGGTTTCCTTTTCGAAAGTGGTTGAGTTATTGCTTCAAGGTTTTTTGATTTGAGATTTGAGATTAAAACCTTGTTTTATTAGCATTGTTGTTGAGATCATTGGTTGAGTGAAGTGTTTGAGTTAATGCTTCAAAGTTTTATGAAATTGAGAGTTATGATTACAACATTGTTTTATGAGCATGGTTTTTAAAGTGAGTTTTTATGCAAAGAACTTGAACTAGGATTTGAAAAGATCATGAGTATCATTGTTATGTGATATTTTTTGTTGAGCATTGTTGGAAACATTTTGAGTTGGATGATACATGCTTGGACTAGGGTTTGTGAGCAATATTTGTTTCTTGAAGTGATTGGTTGAGTAGAGTTGATTGAGCCTAGTCAAGTGGATGTATGAAGTAATTTTTCAAGTTCCATAAAATAAACTATTCTATATATTGAGTTGAGAAAGTTATTGAGTTTTTGAGAATAGAACATATTGAGTCTCTAAAAATTCTCTTTATGCTTCTATGAGATTGAGTTGAGAAAGATATTGAGTTTTGAGAATATAAAATATTGAGTCTCTAACAATTATCTTTATGTTTCTATGAGATTAGACAAGTTCTGTGTGAGCTTGTTGAGCAGAGTTGTGTAGGTTCTGTATGGACCTGTTGAGCATACTTGAGCAGGTTCTGTGTGGACCTATTGAGTAGATTTGGACAGGTTATGTGTGGACATGTTGAGTAGATTTGAACAAGTTCTAGAGAGGACTTGTAGAGTAGATTTGAGCAGGTTCTAGAGAGGACTTGTGGACATATTGGTGTGAGCTTTTGTGGAAGCTTGCAAAGCATATTTGAGATAAGTCTTTGAGAAGACTTGAGAGTAGAGTTGATTGATTTGTTCAGACCTTGAGTTAAGGTTTGGGGCAGATCTAGCAGAGTTGAGTCAAGCCTTGAGTTAAGGCTTGAGGACAGAGATTGAAGATTGATTTGTGCTAGACCGACTAGACTGTGTTTAGTGCAGATTTGAGAGAAGAGTTTGGTGCAGATTTGAGAGCAGAGTTTGGTGAATATTTGAGGACAGGTTGGTGCCAGACCAAAGAGAGAGATTGAGCAGATTTGTGCTAGACCAACTGTACTATATTTAGTGTAGATTTAAGTGGACTTGTGCTATACCGACTGCACTATGTTTAGTGCAAGATTTGAGTAGAGTTGTGCTAGACCGACTAGACTATGTTTAGTATAGCATTGAGATAGAGCTTTGGAGGTGACAGAGTAAAGAGGATAGAGTCTCCAGTGGATAGAGATCCATCAGCCAAGACATTGAGGACAGGTCTTCTGAGTGAGGACAAGAGTCTTCAAGTGGAGAGAGATCCACTAGTCAGTGTAGTGGAGGTAGTATATTTTAGAGGATCACTAGCCAAAGCAGAGGAGAAAGAGTTCTCCTATGGATAGATATCCATAAACTATATTTAGGGGATCAAAATCTCCTTTGGACAGAGGTCCATAAACATTGTAATTGGAAAGGATTCCCAAGAGATCATTTGAGAAATATTTAGAAGAAATATTTTCTCTGTGGAAGTAGCCATATTTGGGTGAACTACATTAAAATTGTGTCTCTATTGTATGGTGTTTTGTGCATTTATTTGCTTACTGCTATTGATACTGCTATCTATACACTACATAATATTGATTTGAAAATAAAAGTAATAAGTGCTCTTATAATTTTCATCCCATATCAGTATAAGCTTGTGTTCTTCATCTTCAAATTTTGTAACTCTTCAATTGGACTTTTTACATAGTCCTCCTCTATCTTCTATCTTCCAATTTAGGAAGTTCTTCAATGAGATCTCTCCTCTTGGATATATTTTTTCTTCAATCTTCAATAGGGCTTCTCTTGGCCTCTCAATCTTCAGTAGATTTTCTTTCAATATTCAAGGTTCTATGGAGACTTTCTTCTTAGTTCTTGTCAATATTTAATGTCTACTTTTTTTACAACAAAGAACTAATACCTGCATGAGGAAAGCACATAGACTTATAGGTAATCAAATATGAAATTCTTCTCTATCTGTTGTACGAATATTCTCAACTTCTAAAAACTAATTTTCTGCAAAAAGAAACTTAGACAGTAGCAAGTAAATACATACAAGTATCTAGATCTCTAAAAATCAATAAAATTTACTAGTTATCCATTAATCTAGTGGAATGAGATATATGTTGAGTCCTAGTCTTCACGAGTTTTCCTACAATTCTATGGAAATAATCTAGCCAAAAAACAATTCTCAAAATTTTGAAAATGAGATTTCCCTATCTCATCTCAATCTCTCTTGTGGCTCTCCCTATATTCTATCAATCTACCTTGTGCTTTGATACCACTGTTAGCTTTTGATGCTCTATATTCAATGTAAAAACTACCACAAGGTCTAAAATGAGAATGAAATTATAATTATATATATATATATATATATATATATATATATATATATATATATATATATATATATATGATAATGACACTATATTAAGCAAGTAAAACTCATAAGAAACTTTTGTAATAACTCATAAATTTTTCATTAATGAGAGCTCATGAAAATAGAATCTTCATACAAATATGGAGTTCAAAAATACTCCATGGTCTACATTGTAACTAACTAACTTATGTTACTCTAATGTACTACTCTCTCTCTTTCTCCCTTTCTCATATTTTCATTCTCTATATATAATACATATATATAATAGGATGTGACTCTTGAATTTTTACCTTCCCATGACTCTTCATATTCCTATTCTATAGACTCATGCACACATGGAGAACATGCACATTTACATCATTCCACATTCTAACAAAAGATGTGTATTTATTACATTACATAGAGTAAATATCAAAACCTAATCTAAGACATACTCCTAATCTAAATATGTACCCAAGATGGCACATTAGCATGTACCAAATAATGTAATATATTCCAACACCCCCGTATATTACATTATTTGGTTATCGAAGACTTTAGTATTCAATACGGATCTTCATCTTTCATATGTCCTTCAACTTGATCAGGTTCTTGTTATTTAATATGAATATGAAAAAGTTGTCCAAAGTGTTGTTTTCCTCTCATATTTCTCATTCTGAATATTTGATTTTCCCGTCGACTTTTATGATAAATAGATTTTTCATTTCCTGCAATTTGTTCCTCAAAAAATCCATTAGTGTTGTTTTGAACTACAACAATGTCTTGTGAAATCCCAATTGGGTCTAAAGAATATATATAATTGCTAATTGATCCTATAGCTTCTATATCATTGTGAATTGGTAATGATACACTTATTGAATCCATTTATATATATAAAATCAATCATCCTTTTGCTCTCTACCAATTTGGCTATTGAAATAAGGTTTTATGTTAATCTAGGAACATACATTACTTCATGTAATAAAATATTTGGAAATGACGTACTATTATTTTCCATCTGCAATTTTAAACCTAATATTGTTAGTGACTTCAAGGCAATCAAACCATTATAAATTTCTTGTCATGTGATGACTTGCACTAGAATCAATGAACCACATGTCTTTTCCATTTTGACTTGTAGAATTATTTGTGCTTGAGGTAATTTTATATTTTTGATATAGAATATTGTATGAGTTTTGATCTTGAATCCTTTCATAGTACACCTTGTGATGATATGTTCCTCTTGATAATTTATCCATTATATTTAAGAAAATAGTTTTATTGGTGTACCCCTTATGTCTCCCTAGTGTTTTAGATCTATTGGCCAACTTGAAATTTGAGTATGGGATCAAATTTGATATAATATTTTCAATTCTCAAATTGTAGAATACCTTGTATCTCCCAAGTGTTTGGAATGTAATATGTCTTTGATAAAATACTTAGCTTTTACTCAACCAAATAAAACAAATACTCAGCTTTCTAAATTTTCCTTTAAGTTGAATTCTATTTATCTCCCTAATTGTGAATAGAAAGCTTAAAGATAATTTTAATACAATTTCAATTTTGACAAGACTCTCTACTTTTAAGAACTTTAAGTTGGATTCCTTATGTCTTGTTAATTTAAACAAGAGACTAATATCAATGTAATTTTCCAAATTTCAAAAAAAGGTTCTATGTTGTAATCTTTGTATCTCTCAAAATTTCAATATGGTTTCTAAATTTCAAAAATCTAATTTGATGTTGAAGTCCTTATAACTCCCAAATAAGAAATTTAGAAAACAAAGATATTTATAAATTTTAATATTCCTATTTTATGTTAGAATTAAAGTGCACTATGCCTCTATTTTGACACTTGTCAGTTTATATTGACACTTGTCATTTATCATATAGGTCTCCTGCCTATATATATAAGACATTTTGTATCAATGCAAATATCATCTTGTTCATTCCATTTTAGTCCCAACATTTGGTATCAGAGTTCTAGGCTTTCTCTGGTCTTGTGAGCTTGAGGGGGGATTTAGGGAAATCCCCCCTCATTTTTTTCCCTCCCATTTTTCATTTTTTCATTTTCCTCCCATTTTTTTTTCAAAATAGGGAGTATGCTCTTCATCCTTGATGGATGAATCAGAAACCAGATTTTTGAAAATTAATGGCTGCCCCCAAATATTTTTAATGATCCATTTTTTCCCATATGTATTCGTCTGCAAAAGTAATCTTTCCACGGAGATGAAAAACGGGATACAATGCTTTGTTGCCATGGTAGATGGGTTTGTTTGGTGATATAACCGTAGTCTCTGATAGCTTCCTGATGCCGCACCAGATCACTCATTGTTCCTCCTTCTGTACAATTCTGTAGTCACTTGACTAGCGTGAATGTGCCCATTCCATAGTTTGCATTTATCGTCAATTTCATGAATAAGCATGGTCGTAGATCTATTTTTTTAAAGTAAAGAAGCTTTTTTTTTGTTACAAGTGCTGCAGTGACGATGAATTTGATGTTGGTGTATTGACGGTGATAACCGGATGCGCAGATGTTGTTTGGATCAATGACACGAAGCTAAAAGATACATATTCAGAGTGGCAAAAGGGATTGGTGTTGTTGTCGATAGAAAGCAGTGTGGCATGCGGGTGGCTATCAGGTCGAGAAAGACACATGCGTGAAAGACACATGTGTGGTGAAGGGATTGATGTTGTACCTGGCATGACGTGCATGTTCATTGGGCATGAGATCTTGATTTGTTTAGTTAGTTATTTGCAGTCGAAGAGCTCGTGTATTTGTTGAATGGAGAATGTTTGTAGTTGTGCCCCCGTGAACAATTTCACAGTGTTGATAATGAAACTGGATTTAAGAGGAAAAATTTGGTTTGCGGCAAAAGATCTGCAACAGATTTGTTGTGAGAGCACCATCTGAAAGGTTGATTAAGTATATTTGCTCGATGTGAATAATGTTGTCTGCCATTTCCAGCTCCAGCCCAGCCATGGCAGTTGCTCCATGTAGAGATAAGATTCTTTATTGGTGAAGGCCACTGATTTTCTTGGGAGCTCCAAGGACATCATCATCATGATATTTATAGATTTTTTTATTATTATTGTTGCCATGATGTTTGAGGATCAGATTCTTTATTGGTGAAGAGCTTGGTAGCAAATATTAAAGCCGAAGACATCGCAGGCTTTGCATCTTAAACCAGAGATAGAAATATCAGATCATGTCCTTAAAATTTCATGCGTGTCTTCATGGAGCCTGCTACAGAAGAGAGCTTAAAAATTGATGAGTCCAATGATTTTGTACAAATCTGTGTCTATGAGTTCAACAAATGCAAGTTTAAAATCTGGCGCCCAACATGTCTTCTACGAGTACGAGGTGTGGTTCATGTGTTTGTGTTGGAGCATGTACAGAAATATTTATTTATTTTTTCATTGCGCGACAAGGTGGGGATCTCTGGTCGTATTAGCCTGTGTTTTGAGATAGCCATTGGAGATTTTGTATAACGCTACACCATCGTCATAGAAAGAGAAGACTCCATCATTGAAGGAGATTGCTGGAGGACGTTGCACCGACATGTTCCACTTAATACCTTGACTGCTAATGGGTGCTATGTACTGTTGTTAAACATTTATGCTGCAGCTGGTCCATTGCCACATTTTAGCTAAACTGTGGTGCTTTTTTTTAGGCAATAAAGTTATATCGTTCTCTAACGGTGCAGAGTTGCTGCCCGTGCTGTTGCTTGAGGAACCTACGATGGCTGAGTTCTCTCTGAGGTGGCCAAATATATTGTTATTATTCCAAGTTTGAAGAAGTTTGTTATTGAATGTGATGATTTTGTTTGTTACAGTTGCCAATTTTTTTTTAACCTTTGTAATTGTGTGATCGATGGATATTTTTGCTATTATTACCGACAACGACGATGCGCGGTGAGATCTGTTACGATAGTGACTCTTCTAAGTTTGGTTTTCATCTACGATTGTGATTGGCCTGTAATGGCCGCTAAGTGAATGTGCAAAATATCATTCCCATTTGACCGTTGCTGTGTAAAATGTGGGTTCTTTTATGTTTTATGTGTCTGCCTGTGCTTTTTGGATGGCACACGATGCACCCCCCCTGTGAAACTACAACGATGATGTTCTTTTGATGTCCAAGATGTGCGCAACTGCTGCCAAATATGTGGAGATGAGCTTCTGCCAGAGTGGGATGTAGCATCAGTGGAGACGAGCGCGGCCTGAATTGCAGTGGTGCAGCCACAAGAAGCCTATAGTTTCCCAACAAATCATCCCGTAAAGGGTGGAGCGCTTGTTTTGGAGATGTTCGGGGGGCCACCAAAGTTCACAGTAGAGATATCGGCCAGTTTTTCAGAAGATACCCATCTTCATTATTTTTTTGTCGCTGTGAATAAACACACTATTTGAGTGAGGTTGGGCATGCCAGAAAAATGTGCCATTTGTTGTCCCCGCGCCAATCACCGTTTTAATATCAAAACTCATGCTCGCATGCAACTTATGCATGTTTTTTTAACATAAGGGCAGATAATATTTTAATATCAAAAGCATGGGGGTAATAGAAACTTAAAATTATGGGGGCCATTATGGCTACAACCATTTTTTTTGCAAGGGGCATGTTATTATTAAAAGTGGAAGGGGACCACTTTCACTTTTTTATATAAGGGAACTTGATAAAATGGCCGACAAGATCTTTATGGCCCATGAAATTCTTTAGTGGCACTAAATGTTTTTTTTTAATGCCCTGCATTTTTCACATGGGAAGTGGAATGTGGAAGGCCCAGTGGCACTAAATGTTTTTTTTTAATGTCCTGCATTTCTCACATGGGAAGTGGAATGTGGGTGGAATGTGGAAGGCCCACATGGCCTGTTTATTGTATTTTTCAAATTTTCAGAGATGATGGCCTACATGGCCCATGTAATTCCCCTGTGAGGGAAATTTGAAGATTATTATTTTTATTCCATCACGGTGCGATGCCAGGAATATTTTATTCCTGAGGTTTATTTGCTGCTTAGCAGAGGCATGTTTTTTTTTCATGTATGGAGGACTTATTGAGATCCGACTATAGCCATGTTTATAGTCGTTGGAAAGATTTTTTCGAGCCGGACCTAATGGTGGGGTCCATTTTTAGTTTTGAGACTATTTTATATGATGTTTTTAGGCTCGAATATTGTTGTATTCTAGAGTGCATTTTCGGTTGAACCCGAAACTCTATGTAAGTGAACCTAGTATCTAGTATTCTCCTCTATCTACTTGGCGGATGCAGCGGCTGGTTACCCATGCATTCCGATAAGATGAGGTGATTACCATAAGGACACTTACTCTAGGGACTACATACATAGACACCCTAGACTCTATCCGAGGACTTTTTCGGATCTACTTTTGAAGACTACAAACGAAGACACTTCAGAAGATTCTCTTCTTTCTTCTTTCTTTTTCTCCTCCACATTTGGATTCTATGGCTTATTTTATTGTATTGAGTGCATTTTCAACAGATACCGACACTCTTATATGGCTCATATTTCTTTTGTATTAAGGTGCATTTTTGGTAGAGACCGACACCTTCTAGATTGAGTTCACCATGAGGAGGGATGATATTCATGGTGAACCTAGTTAGTGACCTATGAGAGGCAACATCCTCTGAGGATGACCTGCAGAGGCAACAGACCCAGAATTGGCTAAGCTTGAGGCACCCATGATGACCCTAAGGCACTTAGACAACTGACCCAATGGCAATAGATCCAAGGAAGTGGCTGACCTTGTGGTAACAGACCGAGATGTATACATAGCTAATCTAGCATTATTCACAACTGGAGAGCCAAGTGCAAAGAGCACGAGCCTAGACCAGATCAACAATAAAGGAGGATGATAGGTTTCTTTTATAGAAGTCAACATTAAGGGGGAATGTTACTTGAAACGATAAAACTCGTTTCTTTTAATTTAATTCAAATTAATTCTTCGATTGCAATATAACGAGTAATACAGAACCAGTCGCAGTAAATGAAATAAAACAAAATTGGATATATTTCGCCACTCAGGGAGGGCACGTCCCCACCGTGAAGGCAAATGTGTGAAACGCAGTGAAAGAATAAAAATCACGATGATGAAATGTAATAAACTATCTAATCTATATATGAAATATTTACACGTGGAATACCTAGCCGACGACTAGGTTTGGTATGTAACATGACTCCCCTCCTCGGAAAGCTTTGTCCTCAAAGCTGGAAATGTCTGGAAAATACTTTCAGGTTCCCATGTGGCATCCTCCTCTGGTAAGTCTTGCCATTTGATGAGAAATTCTTGAATCTAGCGCGACTGTAGTCTTTGTACTCTTTGTTGTAAGATTTCTTTAGGTTGGAGATATATGCGTCCTTCCTCATCGAGCACTGGTAATTCTGATTGACCTTGCACCTTCTAACCAATTAATTTTTTGAGACACGAAACATGAAATACTGGGTGTATTCTTGATGATAAGGGTAGCTATAACTGATAGGCTACTTCTCCAATGCAGCGCATAATTTTGTAAGGACCATATAATCATGGAGCCAAATTTTGGTTGGACTTTATCCTTAACGATGATTGTTTGTAAGGTTGCAACCTTAGGAAAACCCAGTCACCAATATTAAAAGTTCTCTCTGATCGGTGCGAGTCTTGTTGTTGTTTCATACGATTTTGTGCTTGGACTAAATTCTCTTTGAGGATGGTGAGTGTAGATTGCCTTTGTTGGAACCAATCATCCACTTTGGCTACTTTGGATGACCCTTGTACGTAATCTGTGATGATTGGAGGCTTGGTGCCATACAATGCTTCAAAGGGAGACATCTTAATTGAGTAATGGTAAGAAGTGTTGTACCACCATTCTGCCATTGCTAACCACTAGCTCCATTGGTATTGTTTATCTTGAGCGAAACATCTTAAGTATGTACCCAAACATTTGTTAACTACTTCTATTTGACCATCTGTCCTGTGGGTGGTAGGCCGAAGACATATTCAATTTGGTACCACTAAGTCAAAATAATTCCCGCCAAAAGTTACTAGTGAAGATGGGATCTCTATCACTTACAATATTTTTTGGCATACCATGTAATTTGAAGATTGAATCCATAAATACCTTTGCCACCTTGCTTGCAAAAAAAGGATGTTGTAAAGCCTGAAAATGAGCGTATTTGGATAACCAATCTACGACTACAAAGATTACTGTCCTACCTTCTGATTTAGGAAGACCTTCAATAAAATCCATGGATATATGTTCCCACTAACGCTCAGGGATGGGTAATGGTTGTAACAACCCTGGTGATTTGACTATTTCTCCTTTATTGCGCTGGCAAACTTCACATTCTGCTACCCATTGTTTGACTTCTGCTTTTAATCCTTTCCAACAAAATGATTGTTTGACCCTTAAATATGTCTTCAAAAATCTTGAATGTCCTGCTGATGGAGAAGCGTGCGATTTAAGGGGGAATGTAATAGTTACCTAATGTTGACTTGTTTTTTTCTTTAGTTAGGATAGTGCACTTTAAGGGGGAATGTTAGAATTAAAGTGCACTATGCCTCTTTAGTTTGACACTTGTCAGTTTCATTGACATTTGTCATGTTCATCATATAGGCTTATGCCTATATATTGTACTCATTTGTTGTATAATATTATCTCATTAGTTTTCCTCCTAACATTTGGTATCAACCTATATGATGAACATCACAAATTTCAATGAAACTGACAAGTGTCAAACTAAAGAGGCATAGTGTACTTTAATTATAACAGTTTATGTAGAAATATTTATTCTCCAAGTTAAACTATTTGCAAATATTTCAATTTGGATTGAATTTCAAATAGAATGAGATAATTCTAAAACCTTTAAATTGTATTTCCAAAATACTTCAATATGGTTTCTAAGTTTCTAAAAATTCAATTTGCCACCTTATCTCTCCATTAATTCAATTAATCTTAAATGTACTAGATTAATTAATCTCAACCTTAGAATAGTTAGAAGTAATATCCCTTATGACTCCTTAACCTTTGTAATAATGGAATCAAATCAAATTTTATGTACCTCCTTGCAAATGGTATGCATTAATATTATTTTTCAATACTTTGACCTTCCTCTGGTTTATTTTAGGTTTCTATATCAACAAAAATTAATTTCTCTACACAATCACACAATATTGTAGGCTACATTCTCCATGAAATCTAGGTTCTTGACTTCTTCATTATCGGTGACCTTTCAGTTCCTCTTACGAATAGGTTTGAGGCTCTTGAAATCCTCCACATAGGAGCTTTAAAGCTCTCAATATTCTCCACATGTGCGCTCCTCAAACACATTGGTATCCTTGGTGAATGATCTTCTCCAAACTCAGCAATACCTTTACCTTTATTACGTTCCTCAAACACATTGGTCTCCTTGGTGAATGGGATATGAATATGTTCTTCAGACTTACCAATAACTTCACATTTAATTACGAGGTTCTCACGTTCAAAATAGTTTTCACCTTTAGGCGCTCTTCAACTACAAGCTCAAGATTCAATATTTTTATGCTACATTATTTCTCACTCTGCCCTCTATAGTGTAACCTCATCCAATGTATTTAATGTTGTTTGTAAGGTGTTATTTAACCTACCAATAACCCATAGTGCTTATCCTTTGATGTGCCAAGTGGAAAGAATATTTTCAATGACCTTTTCAAATGGCTCTTCTCCTTCTTTGCAACACTTATTATTTTGTAATGCTTAATATTGCACTCAACATCCTGTGAATTCTTTCAAGATAATGCTCGAGTAGCTAAGCATTTTTTCTACCTCACCATGCAGTAACCATCACATTATATTTAGTATATTGGTAGTTATGGAAGCTAACATTTACTTCTCCTTTGGATGTTGTGATTCCAACTAATCCTATTATCTTATCCATGTCCTTTTGAATTTCTTTTGAAGTCTCTTCACTTGCACGCTCTTCTATGTACGTAGATGATGATTCAATGGCTCAAGATGGATCTTTTGGTGGCTTCTCTGGTCGCTAACTAAAATGACACTCCTCCTTGGCTTGTAATGTGATATCACTTGTTAACTTGGTGGTTACCCTTCTCAACGTGGTGGATCCATTTCTCCTTGGTGGTTATACCACTCCTTTGGTGATTCTTATTCACCAAAACGTGATGGTAGTTTCCAATGCTCCTGATTTGACCAAATGGTGAAAATGGCTATCTCCTTCAATATGGTGGTTTTGCCACTTCTTTAGTGGCTAATTCTTACCACTACCTTCTTCAAACTATAGTGCCTTACATGGTGTATTTAGACACCTTAAGTATGTTGTTTTTGAACACTTATTCAGCTTTCTTTCATTCAATAGATTATGCACTTGTATATATGATATTCATTTCTCCTTATTACTTCCTTTCAAGCTAAATTTTAACTCTATATTTTTCTATTGTATTGTGCAGGTTCTAAGATAGCAATGATGAAATTTGATTCAAATTTGAAGTCTTCTTTGCTACTTTTAAAAAACTCAAATGTGGTGCTTTTAAAACTTTATAATAAGCTAATGTGAACATTCAAATTATGAACTTTTATAGCATCAATATTGCATACCTTTTGGCCTCCTTTTCTTGGTGATTTGATTCAACTTTTGCTATATTGAATTTGTAAAATTTACAGCTTCAATTCCTTTTGTTTTGCTGTCCTAAAAGCATTAATTTTGCAACCCTAATTGCTGCCTAATGTTTGTACCTCTTAGCCTTTAACTAGCCACCTAAAATTTTATTGTTGCAGCTTCAATTCTCCTTCAAATGCATTCTCTCAACCTCTAAAATTTGCAACTACAAATTCTGCCTTATTTTTGTCCAGTTATCTTTAAGTTTTACAGTAATTATCCTCCTTCAAATGCTACCAAATCTTCATATGCTTTGTTAACATGAACTTCTCTAAATCATAGCCCTCTTTTCTCCTTCTAATGTTGACCAATTTTGTAGTGCTAAAGCCTTCAATTTGCTGCTCTATAAATCTAAATTGTTTTTCCATATCTTATTTTCCAAAAACAACATTTAATTCCTCTAAATTTTTGCCTTCTTTTTCTATCAAGCCTTCAATTAGTTGTTCAAGGGAACTTCAAAATCTACTCAATTTTTCTTTAGTTTGTAGCTCTATGTCACATTTAATTTTTTTTTTATGACTCTTCAAATTTTGCTACAAAAATCAACAGTATTCTTCTCCGTAAATTAACCTTCAAATCCTTTATGGTTGTGTTCAAAAATTTCAAATTTGGTGGTCTCTTCTATATTATTTCTCCTTCAATCTTCTTGTTTAATTTTGACTTCAAATTTGGCCTATTTTTTGGCCTCTTCCTCAAGAATTTGAATCTCTTGAGATCTTAAAAAATCCTTTCCAAAATTTGGAAAACTTATTACCAAATCCTTCTTCCTTTTAGGCTTGTTTCCGAATGGAGACAATTGTTCCAAATTCTTATTTTTCGGAGCTTCTCCTGCTTGCAATATTCTACCTTGAGATTTCTTCAAATATTCTCCAATGGTCACTTATTCAACTTCTTCAATGGGGCTTATATAGCATTCTTCTTTCTCCATCCAAGTTTACTTAAGACATCTTCTCTTGGGTCTTCAAATTCTAAAGGTTCTCAAATATTCAATAGTATTTTTTCTTAGTCCTCATATATCTTCAATATTCAATATTCTATCTTCCAAATCTAGAATTTCTTCAATGAGACCTCTTTCTTGTATCTATTCCTTCTCAATCTACAATAGAGCTACTTTCATATTTATTCAATATACAATATGCAATATTCAATCTTCTATGGGAACCTCCTTCTTGGGTATCCTCAATATCCAATATCCAATCTTCTATGGGGACCTCCTTCTTGGGTCTCCTCAATATTCAATCTTCTATGCTATTGCTACAACTAATCCCTTCACTAGATATCCTCTAATATAGTGGAAAACAATCTTTTTTGAGTCCTAGTCTTCACGAGTTTTTCCTACAACCTTGTGGAAAGACTCTAACCAAAAAGCAATTTTAAAAATTCTAAAAATGAGATCTCCTTATTTCCTCTCAATCTCTATCGTGGCTCTACCCATCTCCTATAAATCTCCCTTGTGGCTCTGATACCAAGCTTTTGATACTAAATACTTAATATAAAGAAACCACAAGATCTAGAATAAGCATGCTATATCAAATATAAGATAATGATAATATTTAAAGCATA
Organism: Wollemia nobilis; assembly: GCA_028583015.1. Taxonomy (NCBI): domain Eukaryota; kingdom Viridiplantae; phylum Streptophyta; class Pinopsida; order Araucariales; family Araucariaceae; genus Wollemia; species Wollemia nobilis. The sequence goes on along the minus strand of JAQPPZ010011269.1, from coordinate 306,968 downwards.
TAAAACTCATGAAATACTTTTGCAATAACTTATAAAACTACCATGAATAAAAGCTCATGCTTTGGGAGAACAACCTCTATCTAGTTGTTGGTTGGATTTGGCTATGGGAAACTCGTCTTCACTTTTCCAAGGACAACAGGTTATTGGGATTGGTGCATAGCGTGTTACACATAAATTTCAATCAGGTGTGTAGATAGTGGGATTAAAACTTAAGATAGAAAAATAAGTTTGTTCCTCTATTGCTTTGAATTGCTACAGTTTTCATTGTGTTCAATAGGTGATAGCTTTTATTTGATGTGGGTTATTTTTCTAAGTTTTTGATGTTTGTATGGCATGGAAGGATGCTTGTTTGTAATGTTTGTGTTTCTCTTAGAAGTGTATGGGCTTATATTCTTGTAAAATTTTATTAAAAGGTTTGGGGAACCTTTCAAAACCCCTTCTTCTACCCTAATCAAAAAAACAATTCGATCATTTAACTTGATATCTCCATAACTATTTAGTTTAATAACTTTAAATTTACATACAACTTAAAAATTGGATTCTCTATGAATATTTAAAATTTTATATATTAAAAAACATGTTGTGACGTATATATTTGAAAATATAGGTATAATAAAGCAACTTGATCTAATAAATATTAGGTTATATTATTTCAAGTTTAATAGTAGTTATGTCAACCATTTATAATTTTTTTTGAATTAGAAATAAATTTTACAAATAATTTTTCTGAAGTGTGAAATTTAATCTTCCATAATTTTTCTTTGTAATATTATAATGTGCTTTGAATATTTCTAATATTATTTTGCACAATATAAATATAAATATATATACATATGAAATTATTTAAAAAGTAATAATTGTTAGTTATTTTTGGCTAAGAATATTTTTTTCCTCGAAAAAAATCATAATTTCTATTCCAATAGAAAAGAATATTACCTAGTGTAGTTTTCTAAGGCATACAAATAAAACAAGAATAGTTAAAACTGCCCTAGCATAAAAGAAAGGAATTTGACTCAAGAATCGTCAAAAAAACACCACAACAACAAAGTAAAAATAAATGAGAACACAATCAAAATCTCAAAACACTATCACAAGGAAAACAATAGAATAAGGACAACCACCATAAATGATTAAGGATCAAAAATGAAAATCTTAACCTCATGGATAGACACACCAACTATGATTTCAATCTACTCCTATCGCCCTTGTGCCAACAACAATCCTTATTTTGATAGAGCATCCACAAGAGTATTTAGTTCTCTATATACATGTTTGTAGGTGATGAGATTGAAAATACCCGCTAAAATATTCATGTGTTCAAAGATAGGCCAAAAGGGTAAGTTCTCCATTCTATATAGATCCTTCATCTAATTGATGACAACAATTGAATCCCTAATGCTTGGAGCTATAGAACATAATGATCATTTAAATTTTTTAAGAACAACTTAAATAATATTAATTCATCATAATTATGAGTGCCCATACCCAAGCATGTCTTGAACTTTATGAAATGAGAATCATGGAAATAGAGAATTCCCCCTACCCCACACAAAAGTGGGATACCTTGATAAGCCTCATTGAAATATCCCCAAGGAACAATTTTATTAACACTGACATCCATGATCAATCTTGGGCATTTAGGAAGGCTTGGTTTCATAAGTCCATTAAGCAAAGTATAAATCCAAGTAGCAACTTGAAAAGTAGGAGTAGGGAAATTTTGAAAAATATCAAAATTTCTAGCTAACCACACTCCCCATGCCATCACAAAGGGAAGACCTTTGTAGGTATTCTGATCACTCTTATAAACTTCATACACTCTTCCAATGTATTCCCTTGCCAATTACTTATACTCCTAGTTAGCACCTCTGCCTCCATCCACACAGACTTAGTATAAGCACATCCAACCAATAAATGGTTGATAGTTTCCATATCCATATGATAAGGAGTACACCTCCCAGGACCTTGAAACCCTCTCTTCATTAAAATATCCCAAGTTAAAATTCTATTATTAAGAGCCAACCATAAAAAAAAAAAATAGTTTTTAAAGGCATCCTAACCTTCTAGATAGGTTTCCACCACTAGACATGTTCCCCATGCCTATCATGATCAAAAAATAGCTTTATAACCCATATTAGTAGTATAAACACCCTTCACAGGATATTTTATCCATACAAGTTCATCCTCCTCATCCATTCTGATCCTAACATGATTTGCGATGAGTAACCTCACATAAGCATCCCATAACTTGCTATTCCTTCCTTCAAGACCAAGTTGTTGAGCACTCTTCCAACCTTGTTATCACAAAGAATAAGAATCAATGTCTTCCACCTGAGAGACAGTTAAAAAACCATCATATTGCAGAGGTAGTAAAAAATTCTTAGGAAACCTATACTCATTACCACTTCCAACCTAGATTTCAACACCTATTCTCACCTTAGTACCTCTACCGACTTTCCAAGCAAGCCAATTTTATATAATTGGAAAAGCCTAGACAATCGCTTTCCAAAATATGGACAACTTGCTTATAAAATTTTTAGGTCTCCTTGTCCACTCCTCCACTAAAAGTGGTTTAATATATTTGGTCATAATGACCTTTCTCCAAATATTGTCTTGGTTAATCAGTTGCCATAAAATCCTAGCAGCCAAGGCTTTACCAAAATTATCTATGTTCTTTAATCCCCAAACACTTGCTTCCTTAGGTTTTACTATAAGTTTCCATTTGGTTAACACTATGTCAAATTTATCTCTTTTTTTAGTCCATAGGACTTTAAAAAAAAATTCCTATTTTTTCTAGCACCCCAACAAGTATGAAAGCCAATCCATATCAATAAATAGGAATAGCCTTCAAAATAGATTTAACAAGTGTTAGTTTTCTCCCAATAGATAGCCACCTATTGCACCATAAATATCTTCTTTTGTCAATCTTATCCACCAAACAATCTAAGTCCCTAATACCATATTCATTTGGATTAAAAAAAAACCTAAATATTTTATCCCTGCCTATAGCTCAATCTTAGAAAAGGAAATCACCCTCTAAAAAAGTCTTTCCTCTTCAACCATAATACCAAAACTAGACATGGTGGACTTCTCCAAATTAACTTCCATACTGGTGATAATACAATAAATCCTTAAGATATCCTTGAACTTGTTAAAATCCATGAGAGATCCATCATAAAACAATAAAACATTATCCACAAATAAAAGATGAGTTAAAAAGAGTGATAAACCCACTTTGATCCATTTAATAAGCCTTGTTCTTCTAGCTTCCCTGATAGCTCTACTCAAGATTTCTACAACCAAAAGAAACAAAATAGGATATAAAGGATAAACCTATGTGAGACCACACTCAAAGGAAAAGAATCTAGAAGCAAAGCTATTTATAAGTACAACAAAAGACACAAAAATCACACATCCCATAATCCAATTAATACCTTGAAGATTGAACCTAAAGTGGAGAAGCATGATCCTCAAATACGACCAACAAACTCTATCATATACTTTGGAAATATCTAATTTTACAACAACAACATGATACCTCCTCATATTTATAGTGTGCATGTCTTCTTGTGACACTCCCACAACATCATGGATATGCTTGCCATTAAGAAAACCAAATTGCTCACTAGAAATGAAGTATGAGAAAACTCGTTTTATCCTTAAAATAATGATTTTTGGCAATAATTTTGTAAAGGCAATTGCACAAAGATATTTTTATAAAATCATAAAAATAATTAGGAGTTTCCTTCATAGGAATCTGGACAATGTAGGTCAAGTTGATGTCCATAGGGATCTTCCCAGTAGCATTAGTTTCTTCTACAACCCTAAGCAAATATTCTCCAATCAACTCAAAAAAACCCAAAATAACTCAACACCCGAACCATCTATCCTAAGACTTTTATTATTTTGAAAGGTAGAAAGAAATATTTTCAATTCATCTTTAGAAATTCCTTCCAGGAGCATCTCATTGGCACCATCATCAGTAAAGCTAGGGAAGTAAGATATAAGTTTTATAATCTCAGCCAAGTTAACCCTCTCAAATTATTTGAACAAATTCTTAAAGTGCGTAATACAAAAAGCTGCCAAGTCTATGAAATTCCTATATTTTGACCCGTATCCATTGGCATATCCCAATGGTATTAGTATTTCTCCTACTATTAGAAAATGTGAAAGAAATCTTCTTTTAAGTCTCCATTGAGCCTCTTGAGCCAGCAAAATATTATATTTTTCTCTTTAAGTGATTTATTGACTTATTTTGACTCCTTTGAGAGAACACCCTCATTCACTACCTCATAAAAGTTAGCAATATGCCTCTCTAAAAGAGTAAGTTCCTACATCTGCTGTCTAGACTTTTTGTAAGCCCACCTAGAAGCAACAAATGTAACTTTTTTCAAATTGCCAACAAATTTAAAACATGCATAACATCCCAAATTAGCATCAAAAGTACTCCATTCTTTTTAATCAGTGCTTAAAACTCTTTATCCTTTAACCAAGTTGGATTAAACTTGAAAGGTTTGGAAGGTTTCCTACCCGTATTGCTAGTTTGAAGAAAGATAGGAAAATGATCCGAGTTACCTCCAGGATCCACACATGATCTAATTCTCTTACCATCCATCAAAAGGTAACTAGAGACTAAAAATATATCCTATCATTTAACTTAATCATCTTCCACCCTATTATTACACCAAGTAGGGACAATTTTAGGCTCCACATCAACTAGATCAACCTCTTCAAATTTATGTGTAAAATAACTAGCTTGTGAGTCGCATCTAGCTATAATCCCACAAACCTCAGCTCTATTCAAAGTCAAATTTATTTTTCCCCCTACTATTATATTCCCTTGTTGCAAAAAGTTATGTGTTAATAGTGTATCCCATTATTGTATTATGTTCTCATAAGGACCATAAATGTTGGCCACCACAAAGTATTTTACCAGCTCCATTGAGAAAAGTTTAACTCCTATCCCAAAGGTTAAAAAAATAAAATTGATAAGTTTGAAAGCCCTCTTCTTCCAATAAAAAACAAGATCTTCAAATCTTCCCTTGGAATCCAAAGAGAGAAAATCCTACTCTTTTAAAAAAATGAATAATACCTTCAACTTTCGTATCCACACCCATAGTCTCTTGAAATAATAAATTGTCTAGTTGTGGTAACTACATTAACCTATGTAGAGCAGTATTTTTAGAGTCACTACCCAAACCCCAAATATTATGAGAAAGGATTAGCATTACTTAGCCAATTATGGGGTATGGCATACTCTAAGTGCCCCAACTACAGATTTTTTTTTTCCACTCTTAACCTCCCTCAAAGCTTTATCCTTGGCAAGTTGTATATTAGAATTTTTCCCCAAAATAAGAGTGGTATCAACACCTAACATATAGTTTATTTTCTTGAAGTAGCTTCAAGGCTCAATTTGGGTGATTAAAATCCTCTTCCCAAGTCTTGTCATGAATAATAATCTCATCAAAGAACACTAAGACAAAATTTGGAAGTGTTAGCTTTTGATACTAAATACTTAATGAATAGCCACCACAATATCTAGAATAAGTATACTATATCAAGTATAATATAATGGTAATATTTAAATCATATAAAACTCATGAAAGACTTTTGTAATAACTCAAAAAACTACGATGAATAAAAACTCACAGAAGTAGTATATTGATATAAAATGAAGATCTCAAACTCTCCATACTTCATACAGGCTCTACATTGTATCTACCTTACTTATCCCCTACATTGTGTGTATGTGTGTGTTTTTCATACTTACATATATGCCTATTTATATAATGAGAAGTGGCTCTTCATATGGAGTACTCTTGACCATCTATATTCCTGTGACTCTTCACTTTCCTATTCTATGGACTCATGTGCACATGGACTAACATGCACATTTACATCATTAAATACTTTGCACATTCTAACAATAGTTGTGCATTTATTACATTGCATAAATTAAATACTCAAACCTTAATCTAGGGCACGTTCCTAATCTAAATATGTACCCAAGGTGGTACATTAGCATGTACCAAATAATGTAATATATGTTAGCTTTTGATGCTCTATATTTAATGTAAAAACTACCACAAGGTCTAAAATGAGCATGCAATATTAAATATATGATAATTGCAATATATTAAGCAAGTAAACCTCATAAGAAACTTCTATAATAACTCATAAATCTACCATTAATGAGAGCTCACAAAAATAGAATCTTCATACAAAATATGGAGTTCACAAATACTCCATGGTCTACATTGTAACTAACTTGTGCTCTACCTTTCTCATATTTTCATTCTCTATATCTAATGCCTATATATAATGGGATGTGACTCTTGAATCTTCACCTTCCCATGACTCGTCATCAGCCTATTCTATAGACTCATGTACACATGGACAACATGCACATTTACATAATTGCACATTCTAACAATAGTTGTGCATTTATTACATTACATAAACTAAATCTCAAAACCTAATCTAAGACATACTCCTAATATAAAGATATACCCAATATGGTACATTAGCATATACCAAATAATATAATATATTCCAACACCCCCTGGATTACATTATTTGTTTATTGATAACTTTAGTCTTCAATATGGATCTTCATATTTCATTTATATTCAATTCACTTTGCATTGTATGGCTCCTTGGACATGTTCCTTTTTGTCTTGCTTATCTTCATCATTAGGTTTAGTATTTGAGCTTTCATGATCTGTCATTCTATCATAAGATTCTTGAAAAAATATTCTCTTTATTTTTGTCCTTATTAGAAGTCTACTTTAGTATACAATCTTCTAAATAGTCACTTAAAGCATCATGATAAGATCTTGAGTTAGAAGAACTTGAAGTATCAATATTGCATGAAGAATGAAATATCTTCTCTAATAAGGATTCATTTGTTTTCTCTTTATGTGATTCAATCAATTATTTTTGCTCCATATTTTCTTTGTAATATTTGAATGTAAGTAGTGTTATATATAATATGCTACCAATGTCCAAAGAAATTAGAATAACATATTTTCCATTATCAATTACTTCAATAATTCTAGCATGTAGTTAATATTCCAAAGTTTTAAAGTTTTATTCTATGGCTTCACTATAGATCAATTTGGAAGTAAGACCTAAGTTTCCTTCAGTATTTGTAAGTAAATTCTTGATTCCAAATTTTATAATATTTTCCATTTCCTTTCTAATAACATTTTCCATTGAAGTCTTTGAAGTAGACATTCTTTTTTCTCCCTAGTATTATATTTTGAGAATTATTTTTGATAGAATCTATTATATTTCAAAAATAGAGGTTGACTACCTTATGACTCCCTAGTTTTGAGTATAAAATCAAATTTGATAATGTCTTGTCAATTCTCAAATTTTGTAGGATCAAATCTTGTTTTCCCAATGTGGAGAATGATCAAATAATAGTCAAATATCTAGGTAGAATTCCTTTTTGGCTCCCTAGTATTTTGAATATAAGATAGCTTTGATAAAATACTTAGCTTTCTAAGTTTCCTTTGAGTTGAATCCCTTTTGTCTCCCTAATGTTTTAATGACAATTTCAATATAATGTTCAACTCCTATTCTTCAAGACAAGCATTTTATAAATGGAAAGGTTTAGATAATTTTGATGCAATTTCAAATTTTTTATAAGGTTTTATTTTTCAAGACCTTTTAGTTGGATTCCTTATGTCTCGTCAGTTTGAGCATGAGACTAATACCAATATTAAGTTTCCAACTTCTCAAAAATTCTATGTTGTGATTCTTATACCTTTCAATAGTAAAGTTTCTAAATTTCAAAAACCTAATTTGGTGTTGAACTCCTTAGAATTCCCTAATTGGAAATTTAGAAAACAAAGGTATTTGCAAATTTAATGTTTTAATTTTTGGTTTAGAAATCCTTATTCCTCCAAGTTATATAATTTGCAAATTTCTTGATGCAATATTTCAAAAGTGGATAAAGAAATTTCAATGCCTCTCACTTCAAATATCTTCTAAAACATTCAATACTTCATATAAGGTTATAATTTATCACCTTATTTTTCCTATTATTCAAATAAACTTAAATATAATTGATTAATTAATATTAATATCAATAATATGCCTTATACCTCCTTAATATTTGTATAGGTTATAAATTAAATCATACCTTCATGTATATGGTGTGCTAAACTTAACTTGATTTTGCAACCTATGTTCTTAAGGGATATACCTTTTCTACAAAGTCTTTAATGCTTCTTATAGACACTCATCAAATTAGTCTTCAAAAATTTTGACTAAATTCTTCTTCCTTCTTGCAGTGATTGTTCTATATTCTTACATATCTTTCTTCTCCTCTCTTGAGTTGTCGTCTGACCCATGCCTTTATTGCTTGTAAGATATGTTACTAATCATGGTGGTTGGAATTTATTTTCCTAGGTGACAATTGTCTTTAGCACCCTTTACCTTCGTAACACTTAGAAATGGATGTTAAATACTTTTGGTAATGTTTGAACTTTCTTAATGCTAGAATCATTTGCCTCCTTTGCAGCAAAAATTTTCCTTTCTTGGTGCTCTTCATTTTCAATGCCTCTTCACATTATCTTGTAGGTGAGTTTGAGGTACTTAAAATTCCTCCATGTATGAGCTCAATTGCTCTTGATTCCTCCACGTGTGCTACTTGGCTTATGGATTCTAACATTCCTTCAATTTGTGTTCTCTCCTCGCTAGTCATCAAGCTATGAACTCTATTTTTAGACTATGACATATGTTATAATTTTAGCAGTGATATTCCTTCAATAACCTTCCACTCGTTAATAGATATGTTAGGACGTTCTAGTTCTACTCCATGGTGGTTGACACTCTATTCTTGTCTTGGCAATTAGAAACCAAAAACTCTTATCCCTTCACCTTGCACACTTTGATTCCCCAAAACCCTTCTTTGTTGAGTAATGTTTTACAATGGTTAGTTTGTAGTGTTATGCTTTCTTGGGAAATTCAATTAACAAGTGGCATCCTCCAACGTCCACTTATGCAATAATTTATATTTTGGTGCTCACCTTGCCCTAATTCCTTCTTCTTGAGTATTTTTTCTTTTCAACGCTCACTCTTTGATGTTTTATGTTTGTATGCTGCAACCTATGATGCTATTGGTGGCAGTGAGACTATGCTCCTTCTCCTCACGCTAGTAATGCAACCTTGGTGGCTCAACCTTAAAATTTTATGACGGTTTACAATGCTCTATGTTAGAAGAATACTGAATATTTATCAATGCTCTATGTTTCCTTCCATGGTGCAAATAGCTATCTCCTTCAATATTATGGCGTTGCTTATGGTAGTTCTACGTCTTTTATAACTTGCCTTCACCAAAAAAATTTAAATACTTAGCACTGTTCTTGGTGTCTTTAGATACTAGAAATCTATGTTACCTTTTTTCAATATTGAGGCTCTTTCTTTTGATCAATAGGACTTAAAGAAATATACACTTTAATTATGAAAAACAATATATACTTCTACTTATCACTCCCTTTCAAGCAAATTTTAACTTCAATCTTTGTTGTTGTGTTTTTGTAGATTTCAAGATAATAATGATGTCCCCTTTCTTGGCTTGGAGCTACTAAAATTAAACTAGATTTTGCTCCTTAAAAGACTCTAATATGGTGCTTTCAAAAGACTTAAAATAAACTAGTTTTAATACTTAAATAATGAACTTTCATAGCACCACTTTTACACACCTTTTGACCTCCTTTTGTAGCTAGTCTTCTTGGTGATTTGGTTCACCTATTTGTTACCCCAAATTTAGGAAATTTGCAGCTATAATTTTGTCCAATACTACTTGCAAATCCTCCCCTAAATTCTCCAAAACACAACTATATTTTCTCCTTCTAATGCTGCCCAATATTGCAGTCCAAGTCTCTTGATTTGTTGCTCTCAAAACTCTGATTTCTCCTTCTTTATCTTGCTATCAAAAAACCTGCAACTTTTTCAGTTTCAAATACAGCCAATTCCTCCTTTATTTTTCTATTCAAGGGCACTTCGAAATCTTCCCAAAACCTTCTCCAAATTACAACTTTAAGTCACCTTCAATTTGCTAGTTTGTGACTCTTCAACTTCTACTACAAAAACAACAATCTTCTCCTTTCCAATGGCAGTCTTCAAATTCCTCAAATTGGTGGTCTCTTCTATCTTCTTTCTCCTCCTTAGCTCTTTTTGAATTTTGAATTCAAATTTGGCCTATTTATTGGCCTCTTCCTCAAGAATTTGAATGTCTTGATGTCTTCAAAAATACTCTCTCAAATTTGGCAAATGTCTTACCAAATCATTTTTCCTTTTGGGCTTGTTATCGAATGGTGATAATTGTCCCAAATTCTTATTTTTAGAAGCTACTCCTTTAAATCTTCTACCTTGAGCTTCATATATTCTCCAATGGCCAGTTCTTCAGTAGGGATTTTCTAACCTTCTTCTTTCTCCTTCCAAATTTGCTTGAGATCTCTTCTCTTGGATCTTCAAATTTTGTAACTCTTCAATTGGACGTTTTACTTAGTCCTCCTCTATATTCTATATTACAATTTAGGAAGTTCTTCAATGAGATCTCTCCTCTTGGATATCCTTTTTATTCAATATTCAATAGGGCTTCTCTTGGCCTCTTTTCAATCTTCAGTAGAGTTGCTTTCAATCTTCAAGATTCTATGGAGACTTACTTCTTAGTTCTTCTCAATATTTAATGTCTATTTTTTTTACAACAAAGAACCAATCCATGTAAAAGGAAAGAACATAGACTTTTAGGCAGTCAAATATGAAATTCTTATCTATCTATTGTAGAAAGCTTCTCAACTTTTAAAAACTAATTTTCTACAATAAGAAACTTAGATAGTATCAAGTAAATACATGCAAATATCTAGATCTCTAAAAATCAATAAACTTCACTAGTTATCCTTCAATCTAGTGGAATGAGATCTATGTTGATTCCTAGTCTTCACGAGTTTTCCTACAACTCTATGGAAATAATCTAGCCAAAAAACAATTCTAATTTTTTTGAAAATGAGATTTCCGTATTTCATCTCAATCTCTCTTGTGGATCTCCCTATATTTTATTAATCTACCTTATGCTTTGATACCACTGTTAGCTTTTTATGCTCTATATTCATTGTAAAAACTACCACAAGGTATAAAATGAGCATGCAATTATATATGATAATACCAATATATTAAGCAAGTAGAACTCATAAGAAACTTTTGTAATAACTTATAAATTTACCATTAATGAGAGCTCATGAAAATAGAATCTTCATACAAATATGGAGTTTAAAAATACTCCATGGTATACATTGTAACTAACTAGCTTGTGTTACTCTAATGTACTACTCTCTCTCTCTCTCTGTCCCTTTCTCATATTTTCATTCTCTATATCTAATACCTATATATAATAGGATGTGACTCTTGAATTTTCACCTTCCCATGACTCTTCATATTCCTATTCTATAGACTCATGCACACATGGACAACATGCACATTTACATCATTGCACATTCTAACTATAACTGTGTATTTATTACATTATATAGAATAAATCTCAAAATATAATCTAAGACATACTCCTAATCTAAATATGTACCCAATATGGTACATTAGCATTTACCAAATAATGTAATATATTCCAACACCCCCCTATATTACACTATTTGGTTATTGAAGACTTTAGTCTTCAATATGGATCTTCATCTTTCATATGTCATTCAACTTGATCAAGTTTTTATTCTTCTTATTTAATCTGAATATGGCCAAGTAGTCCAAAGTGTTGTTGTCCTCTCATATTTCTCATTCTAAATATTTGATTTCCCTGTCGACTTTTATGATAAATAGATTTTCATTTCTTGCAATATGTTCTTAAAAAAATCCATTAGTGTTGTTTTGAACTACAACAATGTCTTGTGAAATTCCAATTGGGTCTAGAGCATATATATCATTGTGAATTGATCCTGTAGCTTCTATATCATTTTGATTTATAATGAGACACTTATTGAATCCATTTATATATCTAAAATCAATCATCCTTTTGCTCTCTACCAATTTGGCTACTGAAATAAGGTTTGATGTTAATCTAGGAACATACATTACTTCATGTAATAAAAGATTTGAAAATGATGTACTAGTTTTTGCCATATGCAATTTTTAACCTAATATAAATTTCCTATCATGTGATGACTTGCACAAAAATCAATAAACCAAATGTCTTTTCCATTTTGACTTGTAGAATTATTTGTGCTTGAGGAAATTTTACATTTTTGATATAGAATATTTTATGAGTTTTGATCTTGAATCCTTTCATAGTACACCTTGTGATGATATGTTCCTCTTGATAATTTATCCATTATATTTAAGAAAATAGTTTTATTGGCATACCCCTTATGTCTCCCTAGTGTTTTAGATCTATTGGCCAACTTGAAATTTGAGTATGGGATCAAATTTGATATAATATTTTCAATTCTCAAATTGTAGAATACCTTGTATCTCCCAAGTGTTTAGAATGTAATATGTCTTTGATAAAATACTTAGCTTTTACTCAACCAAATAAAACAAGTACTTAGCTTTCTAAATTTTCCTTTAAGTTGAATTCTATTTATCTTCCTAATTGTGAATAGAAAGCTTAAAGATAATTTTAATACAATTTCAATTTTGATAAGACTCTCTAATTTTAAGAACTTTAAGTTGGATTCCTTGTGTCTCGTTAATTTAAACAAGAGACTAATATCAATGTAATTTCCAACTTTAAAAAAAAGGTTCTATGTTGTAATCTTTGTATCTCTCAAAATTTCAATATGGTTTTCAAAAATCTAATTTGATGTTGAAGTCCTTATAAATCCCAAATAAGAATTTTTATTTTTTTTTAAAGCGAAAAACCCCTTGTGGGACCGCCTTGGTCTGAGAGACCATGAACAGGGGGTTCTACACCGTCAAAGTCACCCGGGAGTCACACCCGCCCCGCCCACACCAACATTATCAATTGGATTTTGGATACCCAATTCAACTTTTTGGTAGGGTGGAGATTTGAACCTGGGACCTCCCTTGGAGGATTTTCCTCTCCTCTCCAACTCACCTACAACACCTGGGTGCCAAATAAGAAATTTAGAAAACAAAGATATTTGCAAATTTTAGTATTCCTAGTTTATGTAGAAATCCTTATTCTCCAAGTTAATCTATTTGCAAATATTTCAATTTGGATTGAATTTCAAATAGAATGAGATAATTATAAAACATTTAAATTGTATTTCCAAAATACTTCAATATAGTTTCTAAGTTTCTAAAAAATCAATTTGCTACCTTATCTCTCCATTAATTCAATTAATCTTAAATGTACTAGATTAATTAATATCAACCTTAGAATAGTTAGAAGTAATATCCTTTATGACTCCTTAACCTTTGCAATAATGGAATCAAATCAAATTTTATGTACCTCCTTGTGAATGGCCCACACTAATATCATTTTTAATACTTTGACCTTCCTCTGGTTTATTGTAGGCTTCTATATCAGCAACAATTAATTCCTCTACACAATCACATGATATTGTAGGCTACGTTCTCCATGAAATCTATGTTCTTAACCTCTTCATTCTCGGTGACCTTTCACTTCCTCTTACGAATAGGTTTGAGGCTCTTGACATCCTCCACATAGGAGCTTTAAAGCTCTCAATCTTCTCCATATGTGCGCTCCTCAAACACATTGGTCTCCTTGGTGAATGATATTCTCCAAAATTAGCAATACCTTTACCTTTATTACGTTCCTCGAACACATTGGTATCCTTGGTGAATGGGCTATAAATATGTTCTTCAAAATTAGCAATAACTTCACCTTTAATTATGATCTTCTCATGTTCAAAATAGTTTTCACCTTTAGGTGCTCTTTGACTACAAGATCAGGATTCAATATTTTTATGCTACATTATTCATTTCACTCTGCCCTCTATAGTGTAACCTCCTCCAATGTATTTAATGTTGTTTGTAATATGTTATATAACCTACCAATAACCCTTAGTGCTTATCCTTCGATGTACCAAGTGGCAAAAATATTTTCAATGACCTTTTCAAATGGCTCTTCTCCTTATTTGCAACACTTGTTATTTTGTAATACTTAATATTGCATTCAACCTCTTGTGAATTCTTTCAATATAATGCTCGAGTAGCTAAGCATTTTTTCTACCTCACCATGCAAAAACCATCACATTCTCTTTAGTATATTGGCAGTTATGGAAGCCGACATTTACTTCTCCTTTGGATGTTTTGATTCCAGCTAATCCTATTGTTTTCTCCATGTCCTTTTGAATTTCTCTTGAAGTCTCTTCACTTGCATGCTCTTCTATGTACGTAGATGATGATTCAATGGCTCAAGATGAAGCTTCTGGTGGCTTCTCTGGTCACTAACTAAAATGACACTCCTCCTTGGATTGTAAGGTGATTTCACTTGTTAACTTGGTGGTTATCCTTCTCAATGTGGTGGCTCCATTTCTCCTTCATGGTTCTACCACTCCTTTGGTGATTATTATTCACCAAAATGTGATGGTAGTTTCCAATGCTCCTCTTTTGACCAAATGGTGAAAATGGCTATCTCCTTCAATATGATGGTTTTACCACTTCTTTAGTGGCTGCTTCTTACCACTATCTTCTTCAAACTATAGTCCTTACATGGTGTCTTTAGACACGTTAAGTATGTTATTTTTGAACACTTATTCAACTTTATTTCATTCGATAGATTATGCACTTATATATACGATATTCCTTTCTCCTTATTACTCCCTTTCAAGATAAATTTTAACTCTATATTTTTATATTGTATTGTGCAGGTTCTAAGATAGAAATGATGAAATTTGATTCAACTTTAAAGTATTCTTTTTGCTACTTTTAAAAAACTCAAATGTGGTGCTTTTAAAACTTTATAATAAGCTAATGTTAACATTCAAATTATGAACTTTTATAGCATCAATATTGCATACCTTTTGGCCTCCTTTTCTTGGTGATTTGATTCACCTTTTTCTATCTCGAATTTGTAAAATTTGTAGCTTAAATTACTTTTGTTTTGCTGTCCTAAAATAATTAATTTTGCAGCCCTAATTTTTGCTTAATTCTTTTACCTCTTAGCCTTTAAATAGCTACCTAAAATTTTATTGTTGCAACTTCAATTCTCCTTCAAATGCATTCTATCAATCTCTAAAACTTGCAACTACAAATTCTGCCTTCTTTTTGTCCAAATGTCTTTATAATTTGCAGTAATTATCCTCCTTCAAATGCTACCAAATATTCATATGCTTTGTTGTTCAAAGCTATCTTAAATCTACGCTGAAATTCTCTAAATCATAGCCCTCTTTTCTCCTTCTAATGTTGACCAATGTTGTAGTGCTAAAGCCTTCAATTTGATGCTCTCTAAATCTAATTGGTTCTTTTATATCTTATTTTCCAAAAACAACATTCAATTCCTCTAAATTGCTACCTTCATTTGCTATAAAGCCTTCCTTCAACTAGTTGTTCAATGACACTTCAAAATCTACCCAAATTTTCTTTAGTTTGTAGCTCTATGTCACCTTCAATTTGTTGTCTTGTGACTCTTCAAATTTTGCTACAAAAATCAACAATATTATTATTCATAAATTAACCTTCAAATCCTTTATGGTTGTCTTCAAAACTTTCAAATCTTGTGGTCTCTTCTATATTCTTTCTCCTTCAATCTTCTTGTTTAATTTTGACTTCAAATTTGGCTTATTTGTTGGCCTCTTCCTCAAGAATCTTAATGTATTGAGATCTTAAAAAATCCTTTCCAAAATTTGCCAAACTTCTTACCAAATCCTTCTTCCTTTTGGGCTTGTTGTCGAATGGAGACAATTGTTCCAAATTCTTATTTTTTTGGAGCTTCTCCTGCTTGCAACATTATACCTTGAGATTTCTTCAAATATTTTCCAGTGGTCACTTCTTCAACTTATTCAAATGGGCTTATCTAGCCTTCTTTTTTCTCCTTCCAAGTTTGCTTAAGACCTCTTCTCTTGGGTCTTCAAATTCTACAGCTTCTCAAATATTCAATAGTATTTTTTCTTAGTCCTCATCTATCTTCAATATTCAATATCCTATCTTCCAAATCTAGAAGTTCTTCAATGAGTCCTCTTTCTTGGATCTCCTCCTTCTCAATCTACAATACAACTTCTTTCATATTTATTCAATCTCCAATATGCAATCTTTAATATTATATGGTAACCTCCTTCTTGGGTCTCCTCAATATCCAATATCCAATCTCCTATGGGGACCTCCTTCTTGGGTCTCCTAAATATTCAATATTTTATGCTATTGTTGTAACTAATCCATTCACTAGATATCCTCCAATCTAGTGGAAATAAATCTTTGTTGAGTCCTAGTCTTCACAAGTTTTTCCTACCACCTTGTGGAAAGACTCTAGCCAGAAAACAATTTTAAAAGTTCTAAAAATGAGATCTCCCTATCTCCTCTCAATATCTATTGTGGCTCTACCTATCTCCTATCAATATCCCTTGTGTCTCTGATACCAATATTTTGATACTAAATACTTAATGTAAAGCAACCACAAGATCTAGAATAAGCATACTATATCAAATAGAAGATAATGATAATATTTAAAGCATATAAAACTCATGAAAGACTTCTGCAATAACTTAGAAAACTACCATGAATAAAAGCTCATGATTTGGGAGAACAACCCCTATCTAGTTGTTGGTTGGATTTGGTTATGGGGAACTCATCTTCACTTTTCTAAGGATAGCAGGTTATTGGGACTGGTGCAGAGCGTGTTACCCATAAAGCTCAATCAGGTGTGTAGATAGTGGGATCAAAACTCAAGATAGAAAAATAAGTTTGTTCCTCTATTGCTTCAAATTGCTACAGTTTTCATTGTGTTCAATAGGTGATATATTTTATTTGATATGGGTTGTTTTTTCTAATTTTTTGATGTTTGTATGGCATAGAAGGATGCATGTTTGTGTTTATATTAGAAGCGTCTGGGCTTATCTTATTGTAAAAATTTGTTGAAAGGTTTTAGGAATATTTTGAAACCCCTTATTCTAACCTAATAAAAAAAAAATTCAATCATTTAACTTGATATCTCCATAACTATTTAGTTTTATAACTTTAAATTTACATACAACTTAAAAATCTGATTCCCTATGAATATTTAAAATTTTATATATTAAAAAATATGTTGTGACGTATATATTTGAAAATCTAGGTATAATCAAGCAACTTGATCTAATAAATATTAGGTTATATTATTTTAATTTTAATAGTAGTTATGTCAACTATTTATAATTTTTTTTGAATTAGAAATAAATTTTACAAATAATGTTTTTGAAGTGTGAAATTTAATCTTCCATAATTTTTATTTGTAATATTATAATGTGCTTTGAATATGTCTAATATTATTTTGCACAATATAAATATAAATATATATATACATATGAAATTATTTAAAATGTAATAATTTTTAGTTATTTTTGGTTAAGAATATTTTTTTCCTCAAAAAAATCATAATTTCTATTCCAATAGAAAAGAAGATTACATATTGTAGTTTTCTAAGGCATACAAATAAAACAAGAATAGTGAAAACTGCCCTAGCATAAAAGAAAGGAATTTGACTCTAGAATCCTCAAAAAAATACCACAACAACAAAGTAAAAACAAATGAGAACAACACAATCAAAATCTTAAAACACTATCACAAGGAAAACAATAGAATAAGTACAACCACCATAAAATATTAAGGATAAAAAATTAAAATCTTAACCTCATGGATAAAAACACCAACTATGATCTCAATCTGCTCCTATCGCCCTTGTGCCAACAACAATCCTTATTTTGATAGAGCATCCACAAGAGTATTTAGTTCTCTATATACATGTTTGTAGGTGATGAGATTTAAAATACCCGCTAAAAGATTCATGTGTTCAAAGATAGGCCACAAGGGTAAGTTCTCCATTATATATAGATCCTTCATCCAATTGATGACAACAATTGAATCCCCTAATGCTTGGAGCTATAAAACATAATGATCTAGTACATTTTTCAAGAGCAAATTCAATAAATTAATTCATCATAATTATTAGTGCCCATACCCAAGCATGCCTTGAACTTTATGAAATAAGAATCATGGAAATAGAGAATTCCCCCTACCCCACACAAAAGTGGGATACCTTGACAAGCCCCATTGAAATATCCCCAAGGAATAATTTTATTAACACTAGCATCCATGATCAATATTGAGCATTTAGGAAGGCTTGGTTTCATAAGTCCATTAAGCAAAGTATGAATCCAAGTAGCAACTTGAAAAGTAGTAGGGAAATTTTGAAAAATATCAAAATTTCTAGCTAACCACACTCCCCATGCCATCACAAAGGGATGAGCTTTTTAGATCTTCAGATCACTCTTATCAAACCACTTATTCATACACTTTTCCAATGTGTCCCCTTTTCAATTACTTGTACTACTAGTTAGCACCTCTACCTCCATCCACACAGACTTAGTATAAACACATCTAACCAATAAATGGTTGATAGTTTCCATATCCATATGACAAAGAGTACACCTCCCAAGACCTTGAAAACCCCTCTTCATTAAAATATCCCAAGTTAAAACTCTATTATTAAGAGCCAACCATACAAAACAAATTAGTTTTTAAAGGCATCCTAACCTTCTAGATAGGTTTCCACCACTAGACATGTTCCCCATGCCTATCATGATCAAACATGGCTTTATAACCCATCTTAGTAGTATAAACACCCTTCACAGGATATTGTATCCATACGAGTTCATCCTTCTCATCCATTCTGATCCTAACATGATTTGCGATGAGTAACCTCACATAAGCATGTCATAACATACCATTCCTTCCTTCAATACCAAGTTGATGAGCACTCTTCCAACCTTGTTATCACAAAGAATAAGAATCATTGTATTCCACCTGAGAGAGTTAAAAAACCATCATATTGCAGAGGTAGTAAAAAATACTTAGGAAGCCTATACTCATTACCACTTCCAACCCAAGGTTCAACACCAATTCTCACCTTAGCACCTCTACTGAATTTCCAAGAAAGCCAATTTTCTATAATTGGAAAACCCTAGACAATCGCTTTCCAAAAGATGGACAACTTGCTTATAAACTTGTCAAGTTTCCTTATCCACTCCACTAAAAGTGGTTCAATATATTTGGTCATAATGACCTTTATCCAAATATTATCTTGAGTAATAAGTGGCCATAAAATCCTAGCAGCCAAGGCTTTAACAAAATTATCTATGTTCTTTGATCCCCAACCACTCGCTTCCTTAGATTTTACTATAAGTTTCTATTTGGCTAACACTATGTCAAATTTATCTCTTTTTTGATTCTGTAGGACTTCAAAACATGTTTTCCTATTTTTTCTAGCACCCCAACAAGTATGAAAGTCAACCCATGTCAATAAACAGGAATAACCTTCAAAATAGATTTAACAAGTGTTAGTTTTCCCCCAATAGATAGCCACCTATTGCACAATAAAGATCTTATTTTGTCAATATTATCCACAAACCAATCCCAGTCCCTAATACTATATTCATTTGGCTTAAAAAAAAACCTAAATATTTTATCCCTACCTATAGCTCAATCTTAGAAAAGGAAATCACCCTCTAAAAAAGGCTTTCCTCTTCAACCATAATACCAAAACCAAACATGATGGACTTCTCCAAATTAACTTCCATATTGGTGATAATACAATAAATCCTTAAGATATCCTTGAACTTGTTAACATCCATGAGAGATCCATCACAAAACAATACAATATTATCCACAAATAAAATATGAGGTAAAAAGAGTGATAAACCCACTTTGATCCATTTAATAAGCCTTGTTCTTCTAGCTTCCTTGATAGCCATACTCAAGCCTTCTACAACCAAAATAAACAAAATAGGAGATAAATAATAAATCTATGTGAGACCACTCTCAAAGGAAAAGAATCTAGAAGTAGAGCTATTTATAAGTACAAAAAAAGACACAAAAATCACACATCCCATAATCCAATTAATACCTTGAAGATTGAACCTAATGTGGAGAAGCATGATCCTCAAATACGACCAACAAACTCTATCATATACTTTGGAAAGATCTAATTTTACAACAACAACAGGATGCCTCCTCATATTTATAGTGTGCATGTCTTCTTGTGACACTCCCACAACATCATGGATATGCCTGCCATTAAGAAAACCAAATTGCTCACTAGAAATGAAGTATGAGAAAACTCGTTTTATCCTTAAAATAATGCTTTTTGGCAATACTTTTGTAAAGGCAATTGCAAAAATATATTGGTCTAAAATCATCAAAAGAATTAGAAGTGTCATTCTTAGGAATCAGGACAATGTAGGTCGAGTTGATGTCCATAGGGATCTTCCTAGTAGCATTAGTTTCTTCAACAACCCTAAGCAAATCTTCTCCAATCAACTCAAAGAAACCCAAAAGAACTCAACACCCGAACCATTTGGACTAAGACTTTTATTCTTTTGAAAGGTAGAAAGAAATATGTTCAACTCATCTTTAGAAATTCCTTTTAGGAGCATCTCATTGGCACCATCATCAGTAAAGCTAGGGAAGTAAGACATAAGTTTTAGAATCTCAACCAAGTTAACCCTCTCAGGTTCTTTGAACAAATTATTAAAGTGCTTAATACCAAAAGCTTTCAAGTCTCTGAAAGTCCTATATTTTGACCCGTCTCCATTGGCATATCCCAATGGTATTAGTATTTCTCCTACGATTAGAAAATGTAAAAGAACACTACTTTTAAGTCTCCATTGAGCCTCTTGAGCTAGCAAAATATTATATTTTTCTCTTTAAGTGCTCTAATGACTTATTTTGACTCCTTTGAGAGAACACCCTCATTCACTGCCTCATAAAAGTTAGCAATCTGTCTCTCTAAAAGAGTAAGTTCCTACATCTGCTATCTAGACTTGTTGTAAGCCCACCTAGAAGCAACAAATTTAACTTTTCTCAAATTGCTAATAAATTAAAAACATGCATAACATCCCAAATTAGCATCAAAAGTGCTCCATTCTATTTAACCAGTGCTTAAAACTATTTATCCTTTAACCAAGTTGGATTAAACTTGAAAGGGTTGGAAGGTTTCCTACTCGTATTGCTAGTTTGAAGAAATATAGGAAAATGATCTGAGTTACCTCTAAGATCCACCCATGATCTAATTCTCTCACCATCCATCAAAATGTAACTAGAGACTAAAAATCTATCCAATCATTTAACATAATCATCTCCCACCCTATTATTACACCAAGTAGGAATAATTTTAGGCTCCACATCAACGAGATCAGCCTCTTCAAATTTATGTGTAAAATAACCAGCTTGTGAGTCGCATCTAGCTATAATCCCACAAACCTCAGCTCTATTCAAAGTAAAATTTAAGTCTCCCCCTACTATTATATTCCCTTATTGTAAAAATTTATTTGTTAATAGTGTCTCCCATTATTGTATTATGTTCTCATAAGGCCCATAGATGTTGGCCACCACAAAGGATTTTACCACCTGCATTGAGAAAATCTTAACTCTTATCCCAAAGGTTAAAAAAATATAATTGATAATTTTGAAATCCCTCTTCTTGCAATAAAAAACTAGATCTTCAGATCTTACCGCAGAATCCAAAGAGAGAAAATATCACTCTTTTAAAAAAAAATTGAAGAATAACTTCAACTTTCGTATCCACATCCATAGTCTCTTGAAGTAATAAATTATCTAGTTGTGGAAACTGCATTAACCTATGCAAGGCAATATTTTTAGAGTCACTACCCAAACCCCAAATATTATGAGAAATGATTAGCATTAATTAACCAATTCTAGGGTATGGCATGCTCTAAGTGCCCCAACTATAGATTTTTTTTTCCACTCTTAACCTCCCTCAAAGCTTTATCCTTGGCAAGTTGGATATTAGATTTATTTCCTAAAATAAGAGTGGTATCAAGATCTAGGCCAAGCCCTATTACAACTATAGACTCCCTAAGAACAACTACTGATTTCTAAGATCCAAGAAAATGCTAACTATTGGAAGGCAGTAATCAATGTAACAATGGATTAAAGTGGATGGTGGAGGATATGGTCAATCTGGTGGACTACACTCTAGATCTAATGGTAAATATCTTTCCTGCAGAAGATTTTTTGAAATCCAGGTGAAAGTTAGAGAGGGTTTCCACACATTTTGGTGATTATTTTCTTAGTCAGGACTCAAAAAGGAAGCCTTTAAAGGACTTATTTCCAACTTTTTCAAAGACCTCTTCTTAGAAGGAATTGCTTTCAACCTGCGGAGGGCCTACCATGAAACACTGTGTTTAGGAGTAACTTCATGGCGTTTGAAGCTACTGTGAAAATAAAGTCATTATTGTTATCATTGTACCAACACCGTACCACAATATCTACATCAGTAGGAGTCCATCCAACCTTTTGATACCATGCACTCTATTCATATTGAACATATGATCTCTCCCACATATAACTTCCACCACCACAAAGACAAGAAAACGTTGACTCAAAACCCAATCTCCAAAACCCTTGAAACACCCATCACCCTCTCCAAAACCCTTATAGGTATATTTAATATCTTCTAGACTCTAGGATGCTTTATCCCTAGTATTCATATTTATTTTAACTTATAGCATCCTTCCAAAAATCCACTCCGCTTCTATGGTTGAGCTTGTACGTCTAAGGACGATACCCCCATAGATTGTGGTGGATGAGATTACACATACAAGCATGGATTTACTGATAGATAAATAGAAGCATCCTTTCAAAAACTCAACATCCTATGTTTAAACTTTATCACTATGACGATGATCACTAGTAATATCCCTACTGAGGATAACCCCCTTAAGTGCAAAAATTAACTTGACTCTCTCAGGTGCTCAGGATATTGGCCATAAACTTGACCCTCTTAGGTGCTCAAAATATTGGCCATAAACGTGACCCTCTCATGCACTTAGAACATTGGCCATAAACTTTAGCTAATAATTTTTTATATCTATATGAAATTATTTATAAAAAAAATACTTATCACCTATTTTAATAGTAACACTGGAATAGGAATTTAAATATAGAATGAAGGGTGATCCTAACTTTAAGACTTTAACCAAGAGCTAATAAGAAGTGTGAGCACAAAGCAGGAAGTATAAGCAAGAAACAAAGTGTAATCATACAGTGAGCACCACTTCTTGTTCCAAATCATAGGAGAAACTTAATAACTAAAGTATTTATGTGAAGAAAATCTATGTAACATGGTAGAAAAGTCATTTTTAGTGGAGTCATTTTTAGTGGAAGAGATAAAATAATAGATGGTAGCCCTTGGTTGAGGAGAAAATATGCATCATATTTAGGACAAGGGAGTGAGATTTTTTTGTGGATATAGAGACTATTAAAGGCTTTTTGTTTGGATTAGGCTTTTTGGACTTCCTTATCATCTCATCAATAAGAAGTTTTGAAAGAATATTGGCAATACTATATGGAAGTTCATCTAGGAGGGACAAACTACTAAGGAGAGAAGGCATGGTGTATATACTCAAATGTGTGTTTTCATGGATATCTCAAAACCTTTACCGCAATAAATTAGAATTAAATCCAAATCAAGAGAATGGATTCAACAAGTGGACTTGTATTTCAATGTCACAAATATTATGAGACTGGACACATAGAAAGAGATTGCAAAGTGAAAATGATAGAGAAAGATATGGAAATTTTTGGCCATGAGAAAAACTTCAATATGAAACAAGGAGACCATATCATAGTAGAAGCTAGGTCAAATCAATAATTTTCGACTCCTAAAAAAGTGACAAGAAAACCCGTCTATTTTATCAAATGGTAAAGGATATTATAGTTCACTTGAATCAACCATTAGAAGAAAAAATAATATAAGGAATGAGGAAGTACAATGCACAACTCTAAGTACATAAGAAGTTAAAGGTGCGAAGGAATATGGGGATGCAAATTTTAAAGAAAATGAGGTGAAGGAGCTCAATATTAATCTAGGTAAACTATATTAATTTTCCCAAATAGCATAAAATCTTCTATTCACAATAAAAATGAAAGTAGTACAAAGTACCCATTGCACTTTAGGATTTGAAGAATACCATAATAAAGAAATGCATATAGAGGATATCCATGTAAATTTAGGGTTTCTAGGGTAGCATAATAAAGTAATTACTATGGAGAGCATCCTTGTACTTTAGGAGTTTTGGGTCATCATAAAGAAGAAAGTGTTTATTCCTTACATTTAAAATTCTTTAGAACATTATAAATTTTTAGAAGATAAGTCTCATTATAAATAATATGAAAAAATAGAAGAAGTTGATGAAGGTGAAAGTGTTGGTGGGAATAAAAAATGAGAGGAAGGTCATTAAAGCATGAACACAGAGAAAAAAAAACTCAAAGGGATATCGACTTGGAAAGCTTAATAAAAATATTACAGGTGTTAACAAGAAGTGGGTCGAATCCCACTAATAAAAATAAAAAGTGATAGCAAAAATGATGTCATCATGGAATATTAGGGGTATATAAGACCTCTAAAAAATTATTATTAAGAAATTAATAGTTTATAGTGTAGATTTTATTTTAATACAAGAAATAAAATTAAGTAGTGAAGAGTATAAGGATGTTTTTAAAAGGAATTAGAATATGGGTGATTGCCTAGAAGTTCTTTCTATAGGAGCTTTAGGTGATATTGCAATAATATGGGATAAACACAAATGGGATGAAAATTGTTAGAAGGAAAAAGTAATAGGGTTGCTAGACTATTTTGCAAGAAAAATGAAAATATCAAAGTTGGGATTAAATGTATGTGCTCCAACTATAGTTACTCCTCATGAAAGATGTTGGAATGACATTAACATATTTTTACCAAACACAATGATGATTCATAATTGTGATCTATGTATTTTTTAAATGAATTTAACATTTTTTTTGTCCATTGGAAAAGAAGGGTGATACTCTAGAAAGGTCTAAATTAAATTAATATTTTGCTTCATTTGCCAGTTCAAATAAAATTTGGGATGTTATTCCTTCAAGTTTTTAATATACATAGGATAATAAACACATTGGAAAAACTCATATAGCAAAAAGACTGGATAGATTCCTATTATTGAACATATGGTTATAAATAGAATATATGATATATTTAGATATTTTATTATGAGTAAAATTATATCACAAACCCGTTCTTTTGATTTGTGATTTATCCAAAAATGGTCATCCAGAGCCATTTCACTTATAATCTATGTGGCTCCAAGACCTTGATTTTTTCTATATGGTTATGTTATGGTGGGATGCAACAATTTTTGAAGGATCATATGTATATATAGATTTATTCAAAATATGAAATATCTAGAGCAAATGAATATTTAGAATACTAAATATTTTGGTAACATTTTTAAAGAAAAGAAGAAAATTAAATCCAAGCTTTAAAATTTATAAGAGATAGTAGAAATCAATAGAATGGACCAAGATTCTTTTATGAAAGGAAAACAATTATTTTCAAATTATCATATTGCATTGAAAAAGGAGGGGTCTTATTGGTTCCAAAAAATTAGGGAGAAATGACTCAAACAAGGAGATATAAATACAAAATTATTTCATGCTACAACAAAAACATTTTTTTCTTTTTGTCACATCAAAAATATTTCAACTTTAGATGGAAGAAATATTGAGAAAGAAGAAGATAACATGAAGGAAGTAGTTATTTATTTCAAAAGTATTTTGTCAGATATTGGGCAAGATAAGGAGGCACATGGTAATATTTTGTAAAACATTCTATCAATCATATCATGAGGACAAAATGAAAGCTTGATAAAAAAGATGTCTATGGAGTTATATGAAACAACTTTTGATTTTCATCCTAACAAGACACCTGACCCCAATGGACTTCCCATAATTCTATTTCTAGAATTTTAGGATTTATTGAAGAGTGGTATGTTGGTTGCGATTCAAGAGGTCCAAAAAATAAAGGCTATAATAAGTGATATCAATACCACTTTTATTTCACTAGATCTCAAGAAAGGTAAGGCAAAATATTTTGATAATTTATGTTTATTAAGCCTTTGTAATATGGTTGTTAGGGTCATTTCAAAAATTATGGCAAACAATTTGAAAGGCATTCTAGTTTACATTATCTCACATGAATAAGGTGGTTTTGTTCATCAAAAACAAATTCTTGATGGTGTAATCATTGCATAGGATGACATGCATTCTCTTCATTCCATGAAAAACCAAGCATATGATAGGGTTTCCTAGAATTTTCTACATGTTCTCAAAAAGTTTGGTTTTGATCATGAATGGTGTAAATGGATTAATTTTTGTTATAACACTTCAAAATATTCTATTTTGATCATGGTTATCTTGTTGTTTACTTTAAGTCATCGTGTGGACTCTACCAAGGTGATCCATTATGTTCTTTTATATTCATTATTCTTGAAAAAGTATTACAAAGAGCTTTCTCAAAGATAAAAATGAAAGGAAAGATCAAAGGTATTTAGGTTACAAAATATGGTCCCCTTGAATCTCATCTCTAATTTATTGATAATACTTTTTTTTGGACCATCCCTCAGTCAATGAGGTCATGGAGTTCAAATAAATATTTTTATGCTATGAGAAGGCTATTAGACAGTTGGTTAACACTACAAAATGTGGATATTTTTATTAACATTGCCTAGATTTATAATGAATTATTATCGATATTTCAGGGTTTAAAATTGAAATATTACCATCAACCTACTTGGTTATTCTTTTATCTCATAAATTAAATAAAAAGGATCTTTGGATCTCTTGTTTGGATAGAATGAAAGCTTGCTTGGCATGTTGTAAAGTGAAGTTCTTAACCATGGCGAGAAGGCTACAACTCATAAAGACTACATTACAATCCATCCCTATTTGTATGATGTCACTTTAAATATTGCTAGTAGCTATAGCATCAAAAATTGATAAATTGAAAGAGACATTCTTTGGAAAGGATGCAAGAAAAAATTTAGGTTTCCTCTTTATAATTCGGTTTGCAGAGGAAATAATATTAGAGAAGTAGGCTTGCAGAAATGCAAACTTGTGAGTTTGGCCCTGGGGACAAAACTTGAGTGGGAAGTATTTAAAGATAATGGAAATAATTGGAAAAAATGTTACTTTAAAATATATAGGTTCTCTTGATATAATAAAATTATTTAAAAAATAACTCTAACCAAAGTAGTGCCAATGTAGAACTTCATATCAAATAGTTTACAATTGAACAAAGATATATTAGATGGTTAGTAAATGAGGGAAATTATGCAAAATTTTGGTTTGATGCTTGGTTGAAGTTGTATAATCTTATATCTAACTCAAAATGGCAACCATTAGCTCGATCATGCCTAGCCTGTGAAGATCCAAAGGTCAAATATTATATTAATTTGAGTAACAACTCCATATCATAGATTTTTGTTAGTATTATGGGTGAAAGAAGAACTCGAAATTTTTTAAAAAGAACTTCAAAAGATGCTTCAAGAGATTTATTTACCTCATTTTACATAAAAATATGACTTGGATTATAATCTATAAAAAAGTTGTGGATACTTGGTCAAGTTGAGATATGAAGATTTAGAGCAGTCATAATTTCTTTTAAAGATTTCTCTTGGAAGAATGATTGGTCACTAGAGGCTCTCTCTAAGGCCTTAGCATTCCTTTGATTAGTAGTTCAAAGTAAGATTCTTATAAGAGAGTATATAAAGAAGAGGATATCATGGGTCTTACAAGTGTGCCTTATGTGAGAATGATTTAGAAACATCACACCATTCACGTCTTTGTTGTCCCTTCACTCACACCAAAATGGATTACTTTTTAAGAAACATGAGAATCTATGGTACCTCCATTGACATTGAATAAGTTAATGAAATGCTGGAGTAATTATTTCAAAGCTAAAGCATTATGTATTTTTGTGGAGAATTGGTCCTAGCATTATTTGTTGAAATTTATGGCTTGAAAAGAATAATAGAATATTTAAAAATAAATCTCAAAATCATGTCCAAGTTTGAAACCATATTATTGCCTCTCTTGTAGAATGTTTACAAATATGGTGTTCATTATATGAAGTCTCAAGTGTGAAAAAAGAGGTGGTAACAACTTGGTTACAAGATTTGAACATACATGGAAGAATCATATGGGACAATAGCATTAAAACAAAGGATTTACTTTAATCTAAGGTAAAATGGAAATGTTCAAACATTGGGTTTATCAAAATTAATTTTTGATGATGCCTCCAAATGAAATTTGGGAAAGTAGATGGCAATGATGTTTTTCTAAACAATGAAGGCAAAATAGACAAAAAAAATTCTTACTCACAATCGTATGGAACTTCAACTAAAAACTATGGAGACATTAAGGCACTTTTTATAAGGGTTAAAATTGCAATTGAAAAAGTATGACAATATATTTTAATTGAAGAGAATTGACAAATTGTCATTAATGTTATCAACAAAAATGGATGTTGGAACTCGAAAACAAATAAAATAATATTATTGCCGATGTTCATGACTTATTACTGGAGGTAATATCTTAAAAACGTGAGCATATTTAAAGAGAAGAAAATTGGGTAACAAATAATTTAGCCAATCATTGTGTGAATCTCTCAGTAAAATTCAAAATTTAAAAAGCAAATTACTGACGTAGATCTTAATCTTATTTGTTAACAAAAAAAAAACGATATAAAAAATCATTTAAAAAACATAATACTTTAAGGAAGATGAAGAATATAATTAATTAAAATAAAAGTAAAAAATATCTATAATTAAAAACAAATTACATAAAATTTAATTAAATTACCAACAAATATAATAATAATAATTTTTTTTAGACAGGCTATGCCCCTCAATCAAATTCAAGCCCGTATGACCAATTAGGAAAAAATACTCTCTGTTTTTCCGATGTTTTTCTTGTATAAATTAGTTGGAAAGGAGATAAATCCAGACCGCAAAATCTTTTAGATAGAAACTTTATTGCTTGTTACTCTTTACTTAACTTAAAGCTTTGCTTCCCTATTAAGGTCCCTCATTTCTAATATTTTTGAAAAGAAAGGTTGTATGTTATTTATTTAATTAAATAATTTTTATAAAAAAAATATATTATCTATTTAATCAAATTTCAACCACCAAAATATAATAAACATCTCTACTTTCTATTAAATAAAAATCTTATGCATACCTTCGCCTTCCCTGTTTACTACAATGTTCTGCTATACTGAAGCATAATTATTTTTGAAGCCTGATAATCTGCTAACAACAATCCGTAGACGTCCTACCGTAAGTACTAAGAAATAAATAAAAATTACTTTTTCTTTTTATTTTAATATGATACACACGGACAAATGGTAAGGAGCAATCACAACTCAAGCCAGCCAATAGGTATGAAATTTTTAAGACACTAGTGGATCAAGAGGATCAAGTCATGGAAGGAGTGGATGGGAATATTGAGGACAATAACATCCACACTCATGCTTCTCCTTCATCTCCCCCTGTCTTAGAACTGGTGATTGAATCCACTGAGTTACCACCGCCAAAGAATGCAGGGGCATTGATAGTGCACTCCCAAGCGCAGCCAGTAATTAAGGATGTCAGCATGGGATATGCAGAAAAGAACAGAGAAAGGCCAGCCCTAGGGATAACTCAGGTGGAAAAGAGATCCAAAAATAGCAACTCTCAAGGAGCGGGCAGAAAGTCTAATAAGGACCTGCTAGCAGTTCAAGGAGACAAGCTGATCACTGGAGGATCGATGAGGACAATTGATTCTTACTGCTCTCAAGGTTTTCAATGATTATTCAATCTTGGAATGTAAGGGGTTTAAACAGTAGAACCCATCAATCTACTGTTCAAAGACTCTTAGGGAAATGTAAAACAGACTTTTTGCTCATCCAAGAGACAAAAATGTCTTTAGATCTTATGTGTAAAACAGCTTAGTAAAATCCGGAGGGGCGCCGGTCATATGGATGTGGCTGCCCAAGGTGCCTCAGGGGGGGATTATTACTCTTTGGAACCCTCTCGGAATGGACTGCAATAGAACATATAGCTTGGAGGGGTGTTCTCACATCTCATTTTAGGAATAATGTCACAACTGAACATGTTTTAATCACAAATTTTTATGGGGCTCAAAGCCTTGATGGCCAGAGGCTCCAATGGAAAGTTGTACACAACATGAGGTCCTCAAGGGAAGATTTAGACTGGATTATTGTTGGGGATTTTAATGCTAAATTATCTGCTCGAGATCAGGAAGGCGGAACCCCAGTTTTGGATCCAGGGGACCGACTTCTGATTGCCCAAGTCCAGGCCTTTCACCTAGTGGATATCAAAGGCCTTGGAACCTACTTTACCTGGACTAACAAGAGGAGGGAGCCACACAGCAGGAAGGTAAAGCTAGACCGTTTTCTGGTCTCAGAGGAGGCATTTGTAAAGTGGAATATTAAATTCCAGATTTTGGAGGGCCCAGTTTCAGATCACTTTCCCATTTTGTTGGAGGGAGGGACTATGACAGGGCAGCATCACAAACCGTTTAAATTTGAGAATTTTTGGTTACAAAAGGAGGATCTTTGAAAGAAAATTCCGTAGTGGTGGGAAGAAGGTCATCTACCTTTTGGGACAACAATGTTTAGATTCCACAAACAGCTTCATTTTGTCAAAGTTAAACTGAAACAGTGGAGGCAAGCTAATAAGTCAGATTTCTAGCTCCAAAGAGCTCCCTTGGTGGCCAGATGGGAAGAGGTTCAAAAACACTTCAGGGAAGGAACAATTACTGAGCAGCTCAAAACCGAGGATGATGCCTTGCGCAAAACGGTTGAGGACATTGATAACCAAGAGGAGACTTACTGGAAACAGAGAGCAAGAAACACTTGGTTATTAGAAGGAGATAGAAATACAAAATTTTTCCATCGATCAACCTGTGTTAGGAGACAGATGAATAACATGGAAGTCCTTCAAGATGAGAATGGACACTCCTTTGATACTCTTCCTGGTATGCATTCCCATTCAATGGATTATTTTTCTAAACTTTTTAAGGAAAGTATGGAGCAAGATGTAGAGGCTCAAAATGAAGTTATTGATGTCATACCCTCTCGTTATCTCTCGAAGAAGAAAATCAGGCCCTTCTTAGACCCATTGATAGAGATGAACTGAAGAATGTGGTCTTTGGAATGAGTACTGGCAAATCTCCAGGTCCAGATGGTTTTCCTATTGAGTTTTTTCAGGCCTTTTGGGATACCTTGGAGGAGGATGTTTTGGCTGTCATAGAGGAATCCATAACTAATAAAATAATGCTTAAGGCAATAAATCATACCTTCATCACTTTAATTCCAAAAGGGGAGGAGGGGACTCATATCTCTGATTTCAGACCTATTGCCTTATGCAACGTGATTTATAAAATAATCACAAAGATAATGGCTGAACGGCTAAAACCTCTCCTTCATAACATCATTTCCTTAGAGCAAGGGGGTTTTGTAGAGGGTAGAAAGATCTTGGATGGGGTGGTTCTCGCCCAGGAGGCAATCCATACAATGAAAAAATCTGGTAATAAAGGAATGTTCATTAAATTGGATATGTCCAAGGCTTATGGTAGGGTGGAGTGGGGTTTCTTGTCAAAGATGTTGGCAGCCTTTGGTTTCTCTCAGGACTGGATAGATTGGGTCATGAGTTGTGTCTCTACGCCTTCTTATTCTGTTCTAATCAAGGGTCTTCCCTCGCCACACATGGTCTTCATCAAGGGGACCCTTGCTCTCCCTATCTTTTCCTCATTTTGGCTGAAGGATTAGGTAGACTCTTCTTGAGGAGAAGACATCAAGGCCTGATAACAGGTATCAAGGTGGGTGAGGAAATTTTGACTCACTTATAGTTTATGGATGATACTGGACTGGTTGGAGTGGCCAACTTCAGGGAAGCTAGAGGAATCAGAGATACTCTTAATGTCTACCTTAGGGCCTCAAACCAAGTCATCAATGATAAAAAATCCAAAGTGGTCTTCTTCAATCTTGACCAAAGGCTACAAGACAAGTTATAGAGATCTTGGGATTCACTAGGACCTCTCTTCCAGTAGTTTACTTGGGGGTTCCTTTGCATTTCAAAAAATTAAAAATAGATATCTGGAAGGATCTTTTGGATGGTATCAAAGATAGAATGAATCACTGGTCTCATAAATGGTTAAGCTATGGGGGTAGATTAACTTTCTTACAGTCACTTATTCAGGCCATGCCAATTTATAAATTCTCTATCCTGGCTGCCCCACATACTATTTGGAAAGAGCTGGACAAAATGGCTAGAATATTTTTATGGGAAGGAGCAAAAGGGGAGAAGAAATGGGCCTTGGTTGGTTGGGATAAAGTTACCCAGCCCAAGGAAAAAGGAGGGCTGGGACTGAGAAGCTCCAAGCTTAATAACAAAGCTTTGGCTGGAAAATTGTACTGGAGGTGGATTTCCCAACCAACATCCTTATTCAGTAGAATTTTAACCAGTAAATACTTGGGTCATGTTCACCCCAATGAAGTGGGTCGTTTCCCTCTGGATGGTACTGGATCCTTAGTGTGGCAGGCTCTCAAGCTTGGATCTCAAGTTATTAAAGACCTATTGTTTTGGAAAGTGGGGAGAGGGGAGAAGGCACGTTTCTGGACTGATTCATGGGACCAGTACCCACCCATCATTGCTGAGTTTCCCGAATTACAACCAATTAAATCCGTCATAGAAGCCAAGGGCTGGGTCCAAATTGAAATTTATTTCAACACTAGCCAAATGGGGGAGTATAAGTTCAAGAAGTTTAAGAGGTTGGAGGAGTGGCCAATTACAATCCCTCCGGAGCTGGCACCCACCTTGACCAAAATCTTGACAGAAAGGTTTCTCACAGGGAGAGACGAGGAGGATGAATTAGCTTGGGGCTATGGGAACCTTGGGGTATATACTGTGAAGGACGGATACGATAAGATCCTCCCAGAGCCTCCCCCAAATTCATTTTCGGTTCAAGAGTGGAGGAAGATATGGCATTCCAAGGGCTGGCCAAAAGTGAATTTCTTTTCTTGGCAGTTTATGCACAATGGAATTCTCACTTTTGACAATCTCAGAAGTAGAGGAATCATCGGTCCATCTCAATGTGTACTATGCCACCAGAATGAGGAAATAGCTGATCATCTGATGTTTGAGTGCCCTTTCACGCATCAGCTTTGGAAGCGTTGGTTCTCTCACTATAAACTCCAGGCTAATGGTGATCTGACTCGGACCAATAATTTGGGAAAGATGGAAGAGAGGTAGATTTAAATCTAAAGCTCTTCGAATTGGTTGGGAGCTTGGCTTACTTTTCATCTGGTGGCAGGTGTGGTTGGAGAGAAATGCTCGTATTTTTAGAGAAACTTTCTCCTCGCTAGATGGAGTTTGGCAGGTCATCTAGAGCAAAGTCACAGAAACGGTTGCCATCTATGCTGAAGAGGAAAATCAGGTTGGTCCTGGGCCACTGGAAGAGGGAGCTAAAGAGCAAGAGAGACAGGACAGAGCTAGCTGGAAACCTCCCCTAGAAGGTTGGATCAAAATCAATACTAATGGAGCTACAAAAGGCAATCCGGGTAGTGCCAAAATTGGTGTAGTTTGTCGGGATCATGTTGGTTCAGTGCTCTATTGGGAACTGCAAGGTTTGGGAAGAGCCACAAACAATGAAGCAGAAGCCATTGCTATCAAATCTGCTTACATCTGGGCTGTTAATCAGGGCCACAGGAGGATAATTCTCAAGTCTAATTCTCAAATTCTGGTTGGCGCCCTAGACTGCATGAGGAACTTTGCTTCGAAAGCATGGAGGTTGCGGATTCTGGTCTCTCAAATAAAGGAACTATGGAGGGAATTAGATGATGTGATCCCCGTCTATGTGAGTAGAGATTTACATAAAGCAGCCGATTTCCTTGCGAATATGGGTGCTGAGAAAGAGGTAGGGGTGCAGCTGCACAGTGACATGCCTTTGGAGGATGAAGTGATTAGGCAGGGTCTTGAACGATCCTTGAGACAATGAGCAAAGATAATGCTAAGGGTGGTTTTTGTTGTGATATCATGACCTATTGCGTCGTTGCGGCCTTTGGAGGGAAGCTGTCGTGATATCGCGACATGTTGCGTCGTCGCGGCCTTTAGAGGGAAGTTGTCATGACTTCGCGACATGTTGCACCATCGCGACCCTTGGAGAGAAGCTATCGCGATTTCGCGACCTGTTGCGCCATCGCGGCCTTTGGAGGGAAGCTGTCACTATTTCACAACCTGTTGCGCCGTCGCGGTCGTTGGTTGGAAGTTGTCACGATTTTGTGACACTTTTGGAGAATGAGCACCAATGGGGATAATCGTCGTGATATCACGACACTTTTGGAGAACAGGAGCCAAGGGGAAAAGCCGTCGCGATTTCGTGACACTTTTGAAGGATGGGCGCCAAAGGGAAAAATCGTCGCGATTTCGTGACACTTTTGGAGAACTGGCGCCTTGGGGAAAAGACGTTGCGATATCGTGACACTTTTGGAGTTTGAGTGCCAAGGGGAAAAGTCGTCATGATTTCGTGACACTTTTGGAGACTGGGCACCAAGGGGAAAAGTTGTCGCGATTTCGCAACATTTTTGGAGACTTGGCACCAAGGGGAAAAGCCGTCGTGATATCGCGACACTTTTGAAGAATGGCCGCCAAGGGGATAACTCGTCGCGATATCGTGACACTTTTGAAGAATGGGTGCCAAGGGGAAAACTCGTTGCGATATCGAGACATTTTTGGCGAATAGGCACCATGGGGAAAAAGTGTCGCGATATCGCGACACTTTTGAAGAATGGGCGCCAAGTGGAAAACTCGTCGCGATATCGCGACACTTTTGAAGAATGGACGCCGAAGGGAAAACTCGTCGCGATTTCGTGACACTTTTGGAGAATAGGCGCCATCTGGAAAAGTCGTCGCGATATCGCGACACTTTTGAAGAATGTGCGCCAAGGGGAAAACTCATCGCGATATCACGACACTTTTGGCGAATTGGCGCCATTGGGAAAACTCGTCGCGATATCGCGACACTTTTGGTGATTGGGCACCAAGGGGAAAAACCGTCGCGATTTCGTGACACTTTTGGTGAATAGGCGTCGCGGGGACAGGCTGTCGCGATATCGCGACTTGTTGCTCTAGCGCGGCCAAGGATGGTTTGTTTGTCGCGATATCGCGACATGTCGCGATATCGCGACATGTTGCGATTTCGCGACATGTCGTGTTTTCGTGCCTTGTTGACTTTTTACGGTCTGCGGTGGAAAGTGTCATGTTTTTGTGCCTTGTAATCTTGTTTCTTTGTTCTCGACTGGGATGTGTTTACTCCCAATTGTAACTGATCTTTGTTTTAATACAAGTTTTTTCAAATTTTTCAAAAAAAAAATATGATACACACGGACAGTTAACCTGCAATGTTAAAAGAATAGATAGATAGGTATGTATTAATCGAAATTTCAAATATGAAATATGTCAATAAAATTTAATGCTTTCTATACAAATAAAATAATATTTAATTAATTCATTAAAACTATTAATGTTTAAAAATAATTTTCAATTGTTATTTTTTTATAAATAAATACAACAATTGTTTTTAATTGCAAAACAAATTACGAACTAACATTCATAATAATTTTTAATTTTATCCATGTGTTGTAGGTGACTTGGAGAGGGTAGGGCAATTCTCCAAGGGAGGTCCTTAGTATGAATCTCCACCCTACTAAATGCATATTGGGTACCCAAAATCCAATTGATAATGTTGGTGCCATCAAGGTCGGGTACCCAAAATTCAATTGATAATGTTGGTGCCATCAAGGTCGGTACGACTCTCAGGTGATTTTCATGGTGTAGAATCCCCTAGTCATGGTTTCTTTGATTTTTATGGTGTAGAATCCCTTGATCATGGTTTCTCTAACCAAGGCGGCCTTGCAAGGGATTTTTGGCTACATTTAAAAAAAAAACATTTATAATAATTTATGACAGTTATTTTATTAGATAAAAGAAGGGATTTTAATAGAATCTCCAAACCTATCACAAGGATAAACCAAGTCTAGTAAATAAAATATTAAAGCCCAAAAAAATAGAGACCATAGATAAGAGAAGGGCCTAGCCCAAAGGAAAAGGAAAGAGGAACAAAAGAACACAAAGAAGTCAGAAACCATCGGTGCACTTGCAAATTCAAAACTACAACTAACGTAAAAGCCACCATAAGAAAGAAAAACAAAGAGGTGAGGAGCCTCCACCTCATCCATCCTACCAAAAAACAAAAAACTTCACAGACCAAGAAACATAACTTCAAAGAGGGTGAACAAGATCCACATTGAGAGAATGGGATTTGAAGGGTTCCAGTTTAGAGGGCTTTCCTCCGCTAACCTTAAACTGGGTTCTAAGAAATAGAAGCTGATGTATAAACCTCCAAAATATCTTTACCTCCATTAAACCATAGGATCTTCTAGGATATGAAGGCAAAATCTGCATTAGACTTGCGAAATCAAGAAACTTTACTAGGATTCTTTTTCGTCTTCATCCCATAACCGATAAGATTTTCCCCTTTAGATCGATTTAATAATATTAGCCTAGAGAATAGAAAAACATTCCTCAAAAACCGAACCCTGCAAACTATTTGAAAGACAAACTTCCTTACCTGAATTCAAAGGTAGGGAAGACCCAGAGGCTATGGCATTTTTCCTGAAGCAAATGACTCATGCAAAATTCTTTCTACAATAGCTAAGTCCTCCCCTGAGGATAAACACTCAAAGGTATTTCCATTAAGAGGGTTCAAAGAAGGAAAAGTTATGGAAGGGGCCATTACACAAAACTGAATGGCAGCATCTACATGAGGTCCATCCAACAATCCCATATCCATTAGAGACTGGTCCATCAAAAAACTTGGAAGAAGTTCCAAAATGGGGACCATAATTCTTCAATTTTGAGTGACACGAAGCCTCAATTTTTTCACTCTTATTGAATGAACGGTGAGCTAGATTGTGACCACACTTTTTGCATGCAGAGCAAAAAGGAGTTTTGTTTTCATATTCAATGGATTGAATCCGAGAACCCAGATCTAACAAAAGTTCAATGGACCCAAGGAGATCAACATCCAAGTCCACCATTACACACATTCATTCTAGCTCAACCATAAATAAACCTTTAGGCAAGGCCACTAAATCCATGAGTCCACGCAGGGACCATTTTAAAATAGCCTTGATAGAATCAATATCTGGTCACATTCCTAAGAATTTTTCAACCAAGTTGAAATCCGCCTCCTCCATGATTAGCTTCAACAAATCCATTGGGATAGAAAGTGAACTATGGTTTGGTTCAAGATCAAAAAAGCAAATATGAGAATCATTTTTCTTGGTCTTTGCTACCATCTCTACAAAGGATTTATCACCCTCACTGGGGGTAGTTGGGATACAATAAAGCTGCTATGGGGGGAGAGGAGGCCCCCAATCCAGAAGAAAGGTTTCCAATGGACCGAAAACCAATAGGAATGGTCGTAATCCCATCAACATCCAAAATCTCACTCGAACAAACATTTAAACTCTAAGAAGAAATATTGTCAATCAAAAAAGGAGGCAATTAGAATAGCTTAAGAAAATTTTTGGGAACTTCAATTGCAGCGCCTGCAATCCCATAAGGAACAACATCTCGAAGAGAATTATTTGGATCTACGCTCACAACATTCACATTCACCTCTATTCTCAATCCTTTTCTCGTTTAAAGAAAATTTTGAAATCTTAGGTTTAGCCGAATCACCATTCACAATCCTTTTCTCGCTTAAGGAAAATTTGAAATATGAGAGAAATATCGGTTCCAAACAACATTAAGGAAGAAACATCCAACAAGGGTTTACTGAAGACCCAAGCTTAAAGCCAACACCTATAGGGAGATCATCCACCCCGAGTCTAACAGCTTTCAAAACCTCCAACTCTTTTAGCCATTTTTCAAAACTAAAACTGGAATTAGAAATGGTGACAACTTTAGCCGAGGTGCACCACTTCCACCAAAAGAAATTGAAGGTTCCTTTTGAATTAGGCAGGGTATAGCAAAGTTCCCACAGTAATCCACATTCTCATTCTCCTACAAAAGTAAAATCTCATGACTCTCATCAAGCCCTAAAAGCTCCAGAACTTCCTTCTTCCATTTTTCCTTCCAAATTTCAAATTCAAATAAGGGGTTAAGGGTTGTTGTTCCCCTTCTTTTGTTATTTCCTAAAGGAACACCTTTGCCATCTGTGAGAATCATCTTGTCTCTCCTCCTCGATCTTCCTTTCCCTCTAGAAGCTCTCTGCTGCCTGAACCCTCTCATGGTTTCAAGTTTTCTGATTTATGACAGGTTAATATAACATGAAATCTTTATTTTAACATTTATAATGATTTATGCCATTTTTTTTTTGTATGTACCCCTTTGTGGGTTCAAATCATGCCACCTTGCTACCACTCTAAACTTGCTAGCACGATACACCCTCTGATCCTACAAGGCCTAAGACTCTCCCCCTCGATCTTCCTCTCCCTCTAGAAGCTCTCTGCTGCCTGAACCCTCTCATGGTTTCAGGTTTTTCTGATTTATAACAGGTTAATGATAACATAAAATCTTTATTTTAACATTTATAATGATTTATGACATTTTTTTTACGTACCCCTTTGTGGGTTTAAATCATGCCACCTTGCTACTACTGTAAACTTGCTAGCGCGACACACCCTTTGATCCTACAAGGCCTAAGAGATTCGAATTGTGGTCTCCACCTTTCCAAGGGAGCGCTTTGACCATTGGTCTGGGCCCTCAAGCCGAATGAATATGAATAATTTAAGTTACTTGTCAATATTAGATTTAAATATATTAAAAAAGCATTATAAGATAATAAAATTATTAAAAATAAATTACATAATTTAATTCATGTATAGAAAGTAATTTACATAATTTAATTTTTATTAATTTAAACATTTAATTTAAGGCTTCAATTTGACAATAATATTAATATTTAGTTATAGTGTTTAAGGCATGCGTATGGAGTTTCACACGGTCCAATTTTGTAAATGAACTTTAACTCAATAGGTTTTAGGGAAAAGGTAGAGAGTAAGAGTCTCATATGATAAGTTAAGGTTGCAATCTCTTAAATGAATCCTAATATTCTTGTGGAATGGGTTGGGGACAATGTAAGACAAGGTTCCAATTTCATGGATTGGCCTTGATATATTGTTCAATAGATTTGGAGCAAGCAAAGGGGAGCCCTATTATTTAGTGCTAATTTTTGCTTGAGGCCATGACATATTTATTATTTACATATTATCATCTTTTATATCAATACTTTACTCGTGACCTCGAGTAATTTGTAATTTGAATGTTTATGTTTTATCTTGTCAAACAATTTTCTCATTGGTTGGAAAGTATTATTTATTCTTTAGTGAAGTTATTTGTTGATTAAGGTAACCTTTTGTATCTATGTTGCTCTTAATTTTTCTTTTGATTGAGTGATGTGTTGATTTTATTAGTTCTTGAATATACTCAAAAATTTGATATAATACTAACATAGGTGTGAAAATTAGAGATTTTCCATAGTAATTCTAGGAATCATGATATTTAAAAGTGGTTATAGATGCTTTTTGGATGTTTGACAATTTGTTAATATTTCATATAAAAACCTATTTGAAGCTTGGATCATCAAGACAATTTTATTATGTCTAGTTTAATTGATCTAAGAGGAAAATTTAATAACAAGTTTACCATATTTTCTTTTTCTTTGACATTTAAACTATTTTACTAATTTTTTTTTTTTTTGATGGACTTTTCTTAGTTAAACCCTAATTAATGAAGAAACAACTATGTTGGAAGTGATGGATTGATTAAAAAAAAAAAATTATAAGCCTTATTTGTTTTTTACGATTTTTTTGGTTCAAAATATATTTTTTATTTGCTTCAATTTTTTGGTAGAACTGGAGACTTAACTGTTTTTTCTTTTTTTTTTCAAATTTGTCAATAAAGTATTGGAAAATTTTTACTATATAACAAAGATCTTCAAGCCACTAAAAAAAGGTTGTCAGAATAGTTGAACAACTTTTATGTTGTATTTTTAAAATAAAACCACTAATCACATATTATTAAAAAATAAAATATATAAAATAAACTATCATTTATAAGGTTTTTGTAAAATTTTAAAGGGTTTGTAGTTTAACATTTTTAAAAATTAAATCAAGGGATTATTTTACTAGTGGAAAGATTCTTTTACTCTTTCCACATTTTTCAAATTTTAAAATTTTGAAAATGTAATATTCTAAACTAAATTTCTTAATTGGATGGGGAGACTAGAATCAAAGAAAACTTAAGTTGGCATTATCTTACTTGTTAGTTGAATCATTTCATGGGATTTGGTATTATCTAGGATGTTAGTTGGTTATCTAGGGTGTTAGTTGGATCATTTCATGGGATGTCATGTAGATGGATCGTCATGTTTCCGATGGGGGGAATATATGTTTGATCCTCTCACCACATTCCCATTGTCTTGTTTCATGATATGCGAGGTTTTTTTCAATGGCAGTGTGGCTGACTTGGTTAGTATGGTTGAAAGTGTTGGTCTTATACGAAAGCATGTTTAAAAGCTATGAACATCATTTTGGTGAAAGGACATAGTATTTTTGAACATGTTATGAAGAGGTGCTAGTGTCACCTATCTAGCAATCTCTTAGTTCTTCTTTATGCATGTATCTAAATATTTAGAGTTCAATGCTTTGATACAAGAATATGTATTTAAAGTATATAGGATGTCATATTTGTGCATAACAAATTTGCAATTATTTTTGTTCTATACCACGTGCATGGACCTTGTGAAGGGTGGTTAGATCACATACTTTATCACATGGACTATAATGGTGGTTATACCTTTATCCTATAGTAGACCATATAAACCATGTGTTGAGTGGTTATTCAACTTATATAAATGCTTACGATGATATAATAAGTTTTAACAAATATAAATAAGTAGGTTGTTTAGACACCTCTTATAAAGAAGGTTATGAGTTTGAATCCTTTAAATTGATGTGCCTAAAAGTTTTTGATGGACCTATAGGCCATGTGGATAGGAAGGTCATTTAAGTATACCTTGCATACACAGTTTATGAGTTTGAATACCATCTTGTTGGAAGGGCCACTATAGTAAAGTGAATAAGAGGCCCTTGCGCTTGCTTGTCTTATGTTCTATTGTCTTATTTAATGAAGTGGTGAATAAGAAACACTTTCTTTCCATTGTCCTATTAGACATTTAATACATATGAAAGAGGCAATTAGAGTATAATGTGATTAGTTGAAAGGGGTTAATAGTTGAAAGAGGAAGCATTATTTAATTTATTATTTTAATTGATTATATAAATTTGAAATTGGTCTCATTTATATTACATCATGACCACATAGTGGTGTTACGACGGTTTGATTATTATGCAGGTATTATTTCAAAACATATATCCTTCTTGAAATTCAAAGAATGCAACCAATTGAACTAATGTCGTTTAATATATATTTTAAAATATAATAATAATATAAATCAAATGTATATTATAGAATATATAATAAAATTATATTACATAATAAATAAAAAATTTAAAAATATTAAGATATAATCTCATTACACTTTAATTACATATAATTATTCTTAAGGTTATACAACTTGATTACTAATTTTTTTACCATGTTTTAATATTTTATGAATTATTTTATATGGTTTAAAATAAATTTCTTATATATATACAATATTTTTAAAAAATAATTTTTATTAGGATATTTTGTTGTGTTATATTTATTAACATGTTTGATATTGAGTTAGAAGTTTCAAAGCTTTAGAAGAATTGATCAAGCATGGGATAATTTTCAAGAAAAGGGAGTTGATTAAAAAAGGTTGCATATTGAATGAAGATTAGGCAGAAGCTCCAGGAAAGGAGACATTAGAGATTTGATTAGAGCAAATAGAGAATTAATTAAAGTTTTTAAATATTTTAAGGAAATTAGATGGAATACTGAATCCCCATGGGGTAGAGTTAAATCAAAATTGTTGTATCCAAGTATGCAACATGCTCATTTTTAGTCCAAATTTTGTAATATGTAGGTGCTGAAGTTATTTTTCTCCTCTGCAAATGTAAAAGGTTTGGGACCTTCCCTTTCATTTACCATAATAAAATAATATATAGTCACGCGAGGGACAACACAACAATCCAAACCTTCGTGTATGTGTGTGTGGGACTGTGTGTCAATTCCCTATTTATAAGCATAGCTCTCAGTCTTAAAAGGGATCATGGTTGGGAGGGGACTGCTCAACCCTAGTTTATCACATTATCGAAATTTTTTTTTATTAACATGAATAAAAAAAATGATTTTATGTTAATTAAGTTATATTAATTTTTTTTATAAGATGGACGAAGGGGTTTTGAAAGGTGCCCCAAACCTTTTACAAAGGTGGATCAACCAACCAATTGGATACAAGGAATATAGAGATCAACATAGCAAACCAAAAAGGATCCACGAAACAGATAAACAATAAAGCTACATAATAGTCGAGCAGGACAAACCCAAACTAAAACCATCAACACACTAGAGCTTTCACTATCAATAGCTAGAACCCCAAAAAAGACATCATGTCTCACGGAGGAAACTATACCTATCAAAAAACATAGTCAAGAAAAAACCCCCAAAAAGGACATCCAATAACAACTATTTATGGCGCAAATTATTTTATAATTCAAATTCAAAATTTGTCCACAGTTTAGGTATAGATTTTTGCGTTCAACAAATTTTCTCAAGGGATCCCTACTACCGCAGATTAGAACCATTTGAAAACATAAATTATCTCCTCGAGATTTCATTGTCTATTTGATCTAATCCATTTGAGAAATCCTCCTGCCAAATTGTGTATCTTTCTTGCAGAAGTCCAAGTTTGCTAAAAAATCTGTCAATCTATTTCCCTCCCTGTAAACATGCTTAATCTCAACCATTTCGAGGATTAAAATCCATCTTTGGGTTTCAGCAAGTTAGTTCGTGATCGTCCAAGAAGGGACTTGAACACCTTTGATCATAGTAATGATATTGAGGGAATCCCCTTCAATAATTACCTTCGTGCCATTCAAATTTCAAGTTGACAAACCCCTTGAAAGAGAGCTTGCGCCTCTACAAAATTATTGGTCTAACAATCCAAATTTTTAGCGAAAGCTAACAAAAACCTCCCGTAGAGTCTTTAACCAATCCCTCCACACCAATTGGTCCTGAATTTATTTTAGAAGCTCCATCAAATTTTAGCTTTGACCAGCCAAGAATAGGAGGTTCCCAAATAGTAGTCTATCTGGCAAGAACTTCAGGGCAATGATTAGGAGAATAATATCTAAATTCAAGAACCGACTCCAACACTAACTCCCCAATGAAAGTGACTTTATCTAAAGGAATTGCATCCACATTTTCAACAATGGCAGCAACAACTCGAACTGCCACGAACTCAGTAGTATGGGAGATATTTTTAAAGGCTCTAGAATTCCTCTCCTTCCAAATATGCCACAAAATATGAGGTAAACCAAAGGACCAAAAAGCCCAAAGATGTGGAGACAAAAAAGGAGACCTCAAATGAATGATCAAGCTAGACAAAAACTTTGGAAAAATCCAAATCATACCAACAGTCCTCAAGAACTAAGAGAAGATAAATTGAGAAAAGGGAAAATCATACAAGTACGCAGGTGATTCTTTAGCACTACCACACAGGTAACATGTGTTCGGGATAACCAATCCCTTTTTTTTGCAAATTATCTAATGTAAGACATTTTTATTGAACCGCCAATCAAAAGAAAACATTTACTTTAGGGGTAAGACCCTTCACCAAGATACATCTAACAGGTAAACTGATTTTACAGAAAAACAGTCATCCTTCTCAACTCCCCACACCAATCTCTCTAACCTATCATTATTTAAAATTACATTAAATTAATAATTAAAAATGTGTGAAGTTAATGAAT
The DNA here is from genome assembly GCA_028583015.1 of Wollemia nobilis. NCBI lineage: Eukaryota > Viridiplantae > Streptophyta > Pinopsida > Araucariales > Araucariaceae > Wollemia > Wollemia nobilis. The sequence goes on along the minus strand of JAQPPZ010011269.1, from coordinate 262,969 downwards.
AAATCTCTAACTAAATTTTATTGTAGTGGTACAATTTTAAGATATGAAGTGAATATTTTTGTCAAACTAGAGGCAACATATAATATTCGTATCACATCTTAAAATTTTCCATTAGGAGTCTATGATTTAAACCATCGAAACAATTTTAATTAAAACCATGTAAATCAATGTGTTAACCCAAAAAATATTATATGTAATTTTTTTTACACAAGTGATGCATTGTCCTTTTCATTCGGGAATTATTCAATTTCAGGAAAGAACTACTTAGTAACAGTTTGCAGTAGATAATAGGATCCCAACTTATCACTTCATTCTTCCAGCCTTCAGAGGCCACGACTAGGAAGCGCAATTTTAATTAAAACCATGTAAATCAATGTGTTAACCCAAAAAATATTATATGTAATTTTTTTTACACAAGTGATGCATTGTCCTTTTCATTCGGGAATTATTCAATTTCAGGAAAGAACTACTTAGTAACAGTTTGCAGTAGATAATAGGATCCCAACTTATCACTTCATTCTTCCAGCCTTCAGAGGCCACGACTAGGAAGCGCCAGGGTGATCACAAAGATACAACAAGATCAACTTGTCGTCGACTCCAACAAAAAACATCTACGATGAAATCCAACTCTTATATCATTCACTTCTCTTCAACTTTGAATGTTGCGAGTAATCCTTGATCCACAGATCTTGTATATCTTATGTCATTCTGTTTACTGTTTTTCTTACTTTATTTTCTCTGAAGCTGCATTAGGCACTCTCGTTGCTTTGTATATGTCTTACTTTACAGTCCTATAGACCTCTTTTGGTCACAGATGTACAAATTCAAATTCACACACTCTAAATAGTTTGGACATGGGTCTCTCAAAAAGAAAAACCAAAACCCTAATCGCATGGGTGTAAAAAATATATATATATTAAAAACATATATATATTAAAAGCTTTAACCACATAATATAATTAAAAACATGTTAAAAAATATATATATTCAAATAAGTTGAGAGAGTAGGACAATCCTCCACCTTACCAAACAAACGGCTTAAATTAAAAAAAATATATATATACGTTATATTTTTAAAATTAAAAAATATTTTTTATAATTGCCTGCACGCGGTTCCTCACGAAACAGGGAACCTTCAGTTCTCACTTACTATGGCTATGAGTTTTGTTTTTGTCATTGATCCGCAGTCATGCTTGAAGTTTAGGTCAATGCGTTCTTTGAATTTGTACCCCTTCTATTTCTCTTTGTTCATTCTGTTTTTTAAATTTTAGCCAATTATGGCGAGTTATGCACCTGGTTACATTTTTACATTTTTAAACCAGAGCAAATCGCGTTTTGGTATTTTTCACGACGACTACGGGTAAAATTTTTATGCTGGTTCAATTTTGTCAAATTTTACATAACATTTTATGAATTTAATTGCAAGAAATAAGAGGAAAATAACCTCGTCACATGCTCTGTTTTGGCATCCGTTCCGCTCCCCAGTTCAGTAATCTGTTTTCTGTTTAGTAGTAATGATTTTTTTAAGTCTGATAATCTACTTTTCCCAATACCTAAAAAGTCCATCATAATTTAATATATATAATAATATTCTTATTATTTAATCCATTAAGAAGGTTTATGTTTAAAAAAAATATTCAATATTTAAAATTTCAAAATAATTATAATTATTTATTTTAAATAAATTAAAAATTAATATTTATAATATTTATTTATTTTAATAGGTTATATAAGATTGAAACAAGAAAAATAAAAATCTAACAAGAAAAAATAAAAATCTAAGTTTTTTTTTTTAAATATAAGAATTGAACTCATATCATTTGATTATGATATATTATATTTTAAATATTTAAAACAAAATTCTCATTTTAATCTTTGTAATGAAATCATTGAAATATAAGAAAAATATTGCACAAACATAATGAAATATTAAAATTTAATTATATAATTTTGTTAATTTTTACATAATGAAATATTAAAATTTAATTATATGATTTTGTTAATTTTTACACATTAATACATGAAATTATTATGTTTTTTAGTTTATAGGCTTTAAGACAAATAGTCAAAAGTGAGGAGTTTCACACCATAAGTGGAGGTTTTAATTTGTGATGAAGTTTAACATTTAGTCCAGGGGATTCAAGGCAAGGGAATACAAAGTTTCATACTAAAGTTAATCTTATAATCATATGAATGACTAGAAGGTGGAAAGTAAGAAGTTTTATGTTATAAGCCAAAATTTCAATCTCTTGGATGAACTAGTATTCTTACATAATGAAATTGGGATATGTATTTGGAAACAAGAAGTTGTATTTCATAAGGCGTTCCAATTCCATGGGTGAAGCTTAATATTTTAGCTAATATATTGGAGTAAGTAGTAAAAAGAATTTAGCTAATATATTGAGTAAGTAGTAAAAAGAAATGATATTTCAATTGGTTATATGAGATTGAACCACATCCCATCTTGGCAATATAGAAACCTGGGATCCTCCTTGAAAATTGTAATACTATTTGATAAAAACAAATGAATGTTACATCATGTATTTAAATTAATTTTTTTTATTGTATTTATTTAGTTTATATCTTTTTTTGTTGTTGGTTACATGGGATTAGAACTACCTAATTTATGTTGTGCATTGTAGTCATAGTATTCCAATTGATTCTATGATTGCATGATATTACAATGAAATCATACGTTGATGGGCTCTCTAATTTGTATAAGTTAAATGCAATGTTGAAGTTGTGGGATAAGAAAATTGATAGATACATTTCACCTATTATAGTATCATTTAGAACTCTTTCAATTGGTTTTGTACATTAGACAAATTAGCGATAACATGTAGAATATTGGAATAAATGGTGATAATGGGTGTGGTTCTTGTTATGGCATATGTTAACACAGCCAATATCCTTTGTAAATATGTTTATGTGAAGCATGCATGCAAGTTAGCAAATGGGATTATAGATAGGGATCAAGAAATTATTAGAAAATGCTTTTTGAAAGGTTAAGAATCAAAATCTAAACTTCAAAATGGTACATAGTCATATTAGCAGAATAAAGTGCTAGATTAAATTATAAGTGCTTCTAGATCCTAAAATATAAATATTTTGGTCAAATTATTTTGTGGCAGTTTTTTTTAAGTGAATTTTATTACTTAAAATAATGGTAATTTTTAGATGCAATTGTGCATATCAATAATACAACAGATGTTAGAATATCATTGAAAGGAATTAAGAGTCACAAAAGGAGAAATGATAATTTTTTTAGAAGCTAGGGTTTTTTTGCAGAAAGAAGGCTCTCTAAGGGGTGTAGCATGGAGATTGATGTGGATAGCGTCTCTCCAAGATCTTTGTCAAATGATGGAAATTCATCACTGGGTGTTGCAGGTGACCATTTACCCAGGATGGAGATTGCAACATTGTCATTTCATGCCAAAGAGATTGAGATAGTAGTCGACTCAGGGTTCTTGGCTTTGAAAGCTACAATGCATGTCAGTTATGGTGGGATTCACCCAGTTTTATCCAACAAGAAAGAGAACAAGCTCAGGCAACTGAATTCTAGTTATGTATTTCATCCCCATAGAGAGGGCTTGTCATAGGATGAGGAGCTCTTTGTTTTACCTTTCAACAATTTGTTGTGGATCCTCTATTTAATTTATAGAAGAAATCAACCCAATAACCAAAATGGGAGGATGATCATTTGGGGCTTGAAGGAGTCTCTAGCCCTGCTCATGGATTTTCCTCTAGATCTAAGCCATACCTCTACCGTGATATGCAAAACAATGTAACTCTAAGAGAGGAACATGATAGAAGTGATATTTCCAAAGGTAGTAACCCACACTCCCATTCAATATCCCCCACTAGATTGGGTGCCATATTGCAGGGGGAGCCAGTGCTAGCTCCTCTTATACCCATGTATTTCTCAACAACCTGACCTTCAATTGTAGCAATTCTCAGGCATCCCCAACAACCCAACTAGAAGACCTTCATTCCAACAGAAGATAAAATAATGTTGACCTCACACCCTCAGCCCATGGACCTGGAGGATCCGAAGAAGGAGGTGGTGACCAACATGTATGAAAGGAAGAAATCATTAAAGCTGGACATGTAGGAGGAAATAAAAGCTTTGAATAGGTAAATCAACAAGCTAAAGAGTCAAGTACATTTGAGTTTGAGTTACAAGATGATTTTACTAAAGAAATAAAAGAATTAGAAGAGTGAATTATTGTTCTTTTCTTTTCTAGAAGAATCCCCTCTGATGAAGAGATCAATCGGTGGTTCATCAAAGTATGAGAATCCAAGGGTTGAATGATTGACTCCCATCACCACCTTGATCAATTTTTCATTTCAATCACTTTTACCTTCAAAGACTCTTGCATAAAAGCCCTAAGACTTGGTACCTGGATTATTTCTAGTCAACTGGTCTTTCTACAACATTGGGCATTCCATTTTGACCCTGAGAATGTGTCAAACATGAAATACCCCCTTTGGATTGAACTTCCTTTCTTAAACTTGACATGCACAAAGTACTTACCTCAAATAGATGCTAGGTTTGGAAGGCCATTATTTCTCCCATATGATCCCTCACACTTCATGTGCTCCCACCCGTACATCTTGGTTGAGACTGATGTCTCCAAGGACCTCTCGAGTAAGATCTTATTCAGAGCCTCTGGTATCTCATTTGAACAACAAATTAATTATCTCTACTTATCAAAATCATGTTTCTACTACAAATAACAAGGCCATATGATTAAAAACTATCCAGTGATGCCCCTCAAACAACAAAATGAGCCTGCTAGCACTCTTACTACCACTACTCAACATGCAAGCAAAATAGTACCTCCTATTCAGCCTTCACAACCTTCTAGTTCTCATGATGTGACTTTTTTCCTTGCTCGTTAAGTACCCAAAGCTTTTAACTTGGTAGTTACCCACATCTTCCTTCAGCCCCCTTTAAGGCTCCTATGGAGCAAACTCCTCATGAAACAATCAGGGAGGGTTGGGTAACCCAACGTAACAATACACATAAGTGCAACTCATCAAAGAATACCTTCGCCCTTCCTTCTAGAGGTGTCTCCAAAGACCAACATCTAGGAGGTAAGAAATGGAGCCATAAGCCCACCAACTCTCACTCCAACATAATATCCTTATCCACACATCAGTCTAAGGGAACATGTACACTGCATGATTATATGTAATTTGTACCCACTCAAAATGTTTATAATGCTTTAGCTGACAATATGTCGATTTAATATCTACAATAATCGTGTCTTGGAATGTGCATGGCATTACGTTGTGAAAGAGGTGTTTTGCTATCCGAACAATCATCAAGAGAGTTTACCCTAAAATTTTATTATTGCAAGAAGTCAAAATTGCAAGTTTCAAACTCAAAAATCCCTTAAGACCCTATGGGGGGTCGGGGGTTCTTATGTATAAATCATGACGAATGGTGGGGGTTTGTCCTATGCCTCTCTCAAGAGTTGTGAAACTCTATTTTATTATCAAGAGAGGACCCAATGCAAAGAGTAGTGTAGTGTACAATTATGTTTGGTGGCAGTAAAATGGGTATTGCAGATGTTTATGCACCCAATGATGCAACCGAAAGGGTAGCCCTTTGGATTGGATGTACTTCGATTTTCTTGAAGCGGATTGGGTAATATGAGGGGATTTAAATATGTTAGAGTGGAAGGGAGAAAAATTGGGGGGAGGCACTCCACTCAAACAATCAAAAGAGGCTAGAGCATGGTCTAGGTTTAGAATGACCTAGAATCTTTATGATCCCAATTGGAACAGGAGTGCTGAAAATCATGGTGCTTGGTTTACTTGGAGCAATGCATGATGTGGGGATGCTCTTAGAATGGTAATATTGGATCACTTCTATGTAGAAAAAAATATTGATATCCTCTAAAATTATTTGTCTCATCCAATCTATTCAATGGTAACTTTAGATCATCTCCCCATTACCTTGAGTATTGGGTGTGCCCCCATAAGGAAACCCAAAAACAACTTATTTTTCAAGTTAAACACTTCCTTGTTCAAGCATAAATATTGTGTTAATAGAATCAAGAAAGTGTGGAATATATTTCCAAGGTCCTTAGGAGGGAGAGGGTGGATTATGTGGTGGGAGGAAGCCATCAAAATAAAAGTGGATTACGGAAAATTCCTAACCTCTCTTTGCAGGAAAAAAGAGAAATAATTGGAGAAAAAAGATCAACTCAACCACCACCTCAACCAGAATATTAGCAGCATCCCCTCTCAAAAGTAGTTGAGTGAAAAATAGGTAGAGTTAAGGCAACTCCAAGCTTATAAAGCCCATGTGGCGCAAATTAGGGCACATCTTAAATGGATTTGTGAGGGTGATAAAAATTCTAAATTCTTCTTTAATTCCATTAAGAATATGAATAAATTAGAAAGGATAGAGGTTATTAAAAATACTAGATCTAGCCTATAAATTCTAATGGAGGACCTCCCATCCTTCATCCAGGAGCATTTTGCAGCCCTTTTCAAAAGTGAAAGGCCCAACACAGAAGTTGAGTTTTTTAGATAATGTTGCAAATAGTGCATATCTCCCAAATTATCTGAAGAAGATAGATCATTACTGGACAAACCTCTTTCATATGATGAACTTCATTATTCCCTCCTCTCTTTGGTGAATGAAAAAGTCCCAAGCATTGATGAGCTTTCAAGTGAATTTTTTAAGACCATGTGGGATACTATAGGAGCTAATTTTCTAGGAAGGCCACTAATCAAGGATTGATCAGGCTCATTCCTAAAAGACTTAATCCAGATCTTCTTGTTGATTGGTGTCCCATTACTTTACTCAATTCCTCTTATAAAATTTTGGCTAAGGCTCTAGCTAGAAGACTCCTCCCAATGGCTACAAAAATTGTTCGCCTAGAGAAAACATGATTCCTAAAAGGTCACTACATTTTGGATAATATCCTTATAGCTTGGGAAGGGATTGAGTGGGCTCGAGCACAGGGGCTCAAGGGCCTTTGACTTAAGATTTATTTTGACAAAGCTTATGATTGATTAAATTGGCCCTTCATCTTAAGGTTGCTCCACTAGCTTGGTTTTGGAGATAGATCATTGATATAGTAGCTTCCCTCTTTCCAAATGCTTTTGCAAGAGTGGTTATTAAAATAGAATTGTCTAATAGCATTCCTATGGAAATATCAGTTAGGCAAGGTTTCTCATTGGCCCCCTATCTATTTGTAATTATAGCTTATGCCCTTGGCTATCTATTAGAATCTATAATTAAAGAGGGGAGGATAAGAGGTATCCCCATTTCGGATGGCTTCCAACTTATCAACTCTCACTTCGCAAATGATTCTATGCTTTTTCCTTTGGTAAATCAAAAAATCTTGTGAACATCCTTGAGATAGTTCACACCTTTTTTAGGGCCTCTGATGAAAGAATCCAAGAATCTAAGAACTATGTTATTCCCTTTGGATTTGATGATAAGCCATATTGGATACCCACAACATGAAAGTAGGTGCAAATAGGAGAAATCTCTAACTATTTGGGTTTTCCATTTGGTGTTGACCTTTCACACAAATCTATATGGGATTGGTGTATGGAAAAATTTACCAAAAATTGGACTACTGAAAATCTTTGGAAATGTCTCAAGCAACTAAAATATAGATTACTAGAAAAATTTTGACCCCCTTCCATGTTTAGTTCTCTTCTCTTTTGAATCCTAGTAAGGCTGGGTATGATAAGATGAAAAATATGCTTCGAGAGTTTTTTTGGGTAAAAAACCTAGCCAAAAAAGGCCTCCCAATGATCTCCTGGAGCAATTGTTGTAGATCAGTTTCTTGCGATGGGCTAGGAATACCCAACCTTCAAGCACGAGGTTATTCATTCATGGCTAAATGGATGTAAAGGGTGATCATAAGGAATGATCCATGGAAGATTTTGGTGAGGGAGCATTTGAAAAACCTTCAGGTGGATGGTAAAATTTGGATAAATAAGTCATACACTGATGTTATTTTATAAGCCCCTTATTTCTCTATAGAAGGTTGTAATATTCTCAAAGGGATTTGGAAAGCCTGATAGCAGGTGCATCACTTTATTTCATGGTATCCACCTCTAGAGCAAGGTCTCGCAGATTTCCTTCAGCACAACTTATGGTGATCACCCCTCATCACCCTTGATGCATAGCCTCTTGGCATGAGTCCCTGGTTTTCTACCAAGCATATCTTCAAAAGGAGAATGATTTTAGTGGGTGATATTTGGGAGTTTTCTAAATACTCTTGGAAAAATTGGAAGCAAATCCAGTCAGAATTTGACCTCTACCCTATTGATAAAGTAATGATTATGTGGATCCTTTTCATCTCCTCCCAAGAACCTCAACCTCTATCTTTTCCACTAGAAGCTAATCCCCGCTGGACTCATTGGAAATGGTTTGGAAATCATGATTTTGAGAATCCAGCCCTTAAGTATTGGTATCAAGCCCTAATTTTGATGAATTGTCAAAAATTTACAGATATGCTCAATAAAAAATAGAACTTAGAGCTTAGTTGGTCCACTTGGGCAAGAACCTTCAAGTTATCAATTCTACCCAATTTAAGGAAAGTTCTAGATTCTTCTTTAGAATGTAGTCCTTCAAGGTCTTCCTATTCAAAGCAGGCTAAAACAAATGGGCCAAGGGTAAGGTGATTACCCTTTTTGTGGTTTGGAAGAGATAGTACAATATTTGTTTTGGAACTATGCTCGTGCCCATCATATTTAGTGTGAAGTGCAATAGTTACTTTATCCCTAACCACTTCCTATTGCAAAGGATCAAGCTTTATTGGGGATCAATATAATGCCCAATCAAAAATTTCTTCTCTTCATTACTAGGGTAGCTATCATATTTCATATATGGAAGACTCAGTGCAAATTTATTTTTTAAACGAATCAAGAAGATATCTCTAATCTCTCAGTATCTAACATCTTTGCTATTGTAAAATACCAGTTGTAGGCTAAGTTAGTAGGTTGCACTTGTAAGGAGAAAGTGCTTCAAGAAGAAATTATAGCTCTAAAGAGGCATATCTATGAGACCTCGGCTCATAGCTCAAATGGAATTTACATATTAAAGAACATGGTAGGTGAATTAATTGAGCAACATAGCTTGGTGATGCATAATTGGATACACTTGATGAAGCATTTGGATTAAGTGGAATTCAAAGCCAACAACACTCATTTCAATCCTCATATTAGGCTCCCATCATAATATGAGGTGGAGAAGGGTCACTTAGACTCTTCTCCTTAACAAATGTTTTCCTAGAATGGATGTTCCTTAAAGTTTTGACAGAGTGTAGTAGTCTCTTCTTAGTAGATAGTGTGTAGGCCACCCATTAGAGGGAGTGATCCAACAATATCTAGTTATTCAGTTTTATGTCAGCATGTCTTTTTAGAGTCTTGGTGATGGTATGCTTTTCATCCCCATGATAGCTACTAGGCATAGTTTAGTTTTTGATATGTGTCACCAGGGGATCACTTGTGTGGCTGTTAACTTCCAATGCTTGTAGTCAGGTACCCTGAGTGTCACAATATTTCTCAGTTCTCCTCTATATTGGTCCTTCATGGCCTCATGTTGTAATACAATAGTGGAGGACTAAGTGTGGTCTCTATTGTACTTATTTTTTGTGATGAGTTCCCTGTGTGGCCTTGTGAATGCACCTATGTTTACTTTATCTTCACTAGAGGGAAGTCTATCATGTCTTTGATGGCGATTGGGTGTTCAGGATTGGATGTAGGCACGCAAACCTCAATTAGTATTTATATTGTATTTTTTCCCTTAAGATTTTGGCTAATATGAATCTGGTAGTAATTTCAATAAAAAATACACTAATCAAACAAAAAATGGGTGGTATGGAAGCACACCCCAAAAAGTAGACTGAGGTTACACCCACAACCATGAATAGGATATGAGTATTACAAATAAAATCTTAAGAAACCAATAAGGAAAGAATCTCTAAACCCTAATGAGAAACAAAACCCAGCTTAAGTCTGATGAGTGGGTAGGGAAAATGAGACTCTAACCACTAAGAAAGGGGTATTTTTCCAGTGATATAGAAAAGTTTGTAAGTGCTCTACTCTAAGAGCCACCTTGTTGGCTTAGGCCTGAATTTGTAACATCACAGTGGAGAAAATCATAGTTTTTATATAAGTAGAGAAATTTGTGGAAACATTTTAATCAGAAAATATAGCATTGTTACAATCTTTCCAAATGTGAAATAGAATCTCTACTCTAAAAAATCCTAGATTTAACCAAGAATCGTAGGCATGCCAATCCTATCGTCAAGGAGAACCATATGCCAAGAAAACTACCTGGGTCTAAATAGCTAGAAGAAGTTATGAATCTAGTACTAGGTTGTTTGGGCTATGGGAAAAAAATAAAATAAATGCTTAATGGATTCTCACCATTGACAAAAGGATTATTTGAGGTTTTTCACCCCCAAATGGACCAATTTTTCTCCAAATGGAAATCCCTATAAGAGAAAAAACCAAGATAAGTGAGCCAACTTGGGTCCCAAAGTTGCATCCCAAATAAAGGAAAATTTGTGATGTCAATATTTGTTAGAAGATTGAAGGTGTCATGGGTACCATGGGAATATGAGGAGAGAGCCAACAATACCCATTTCTAGGTTTGTAATTTTTGAAAGGAGTATCTGGATACCACTTCCAATATTTCCACCAAGGGCATGTACTTCTAACCCCAATTTTGTGTAGCATATCAAATGGAACCACCTTCTAAACTGTGTGGAAGATATGCTTATCCTACTATTGGATATTGAACAAGGATTTGGATTTAGGTCAAGAAAGCCAATTTTTTAAGTGGCTAGAGAAAAGGTTAGAAATAACCTTTATTCCTTTGCAAAAGAAATGCATGGAAGCTTGGCTAAAGGTTGATATTAATGCATGATAACTAGGGACCACCAAAGTGAGAGGCCATTTATAGATAGCCCAATCCACAACCCATTTCCACTCTAATGGAGCCAAGGTTTGATAGATTCCTAGGTCTTCCAAAACTTTTTGGCAACAAAGGTACCTTGAATCTAAACAAGCACTTTCATAACCAAAAGTGAAGGTAACCTAAGCCCTTTTTAGGCTTTTCTTCCATATGGGATGCTTAATAAAATATAATTATGAAGAAATATTTTCCAAGCTTCATTGCCTTACATATATTTAATGATCCATTTGGCATAAAGGGCTATTCCTTGTCATTGGGTATCAAGAAGGCCCAAACCTCCAAAATTCCTTGGAAGGCAACAAAATTCCTAGGCCACTCTATGGAAGCCTTTCTTGTCTATTGAGGCCCACAAAAAATATCAAAGGATATTCTCCAACTTTTGGTAAGAGGCTTTGGATGAGGTCCAATAAGATAAATAGTATACATGAGTGGTAGTGAGAATTTTGGAATAGACCTGGAATTTATTGGCTAGCAACAAAGGCTTTGAAATCCACTTGTGCAACTTATGCTCCACTCTATCTAAAATATATTACCACATCATAGAGAAAGAAGAGTCAAAGGTAAAGGAAATGCCTAATAATTGGAACATTTATCCATGTTGGATCCATTTCCAATTAGATCGGTTGAACCAAGCAAGTTTGAGAAAAAATATTTGTAGCATTGAGTTTTTTCCATTGGATGCTAGAGGCTTCACAAAACATGTCAATATTAGTGTATATTACATTATTTGGTACATGCTAATGTACCACCTTGGGTACATAACTAGAGTAGAATTTTACCTTAGAGTAAGGTTTGAGTAGTTACTTCATGCAATGTAATAAATGCACAAGTGTTAGAATGTGTAATTATGTAAATGTGCATGTATTCCACATGTAAATGAGTCAGAGGTTTTGTATATGAAAGGCCAAGGGACTTATATACCTATATATATGCTTTTTAGGTAGCATAAATAGAGAGAGTGAAAAAAGATAAAACAATGACTAGTTGCATTAGTAGTAATAGTGAGTACAATGTAGATCCTTCATGTATTTATGGAGTGTTAATGTCCTCCATTATATTACATTGTATAATTTTTGTGAGCTTTCATTAATGGTATATTTTTGAGTTATTGCAACAAATTCTCTTATAATTTTCTTGTATATTATAGTGTCATTATCATATAGTTATCACTACTTGCTCACTTTACATCTTGTGGTTGCATTTCCTTTAATATATATATCATCAAAAGCTAACAATGGTATTAGAGCACATGGTAGATCGATAAGAAATAGCAAGAGCCACAAGAGAGATTGAGAGGAGATAGGAAATCTCATTTTTAAAATTTTTGAAATCATATTTGGCTAAAGTCTTTCTACGGAGTTGCAAAAAAACTTGTGAAGACTAGGACTCAACATTGATTCCATTAGATTGATAAATCGACTAGTGAAGATTCATAATCTCTAGATTTAGAGATTTACGATTTTGTTTTTAACACTTTGTTGCAGGAAAAGGAGATTTAAAGAAATTTGGGAAGCTTCCTACAAAGAGCTAAGAATAATATATTCTTTGGAATTAATCTAGTACTTGAAACAAAAATGAAATATTGAATATTTTGAGGCCTAAGGAAAAAGGTCCCATTGCAAGAGTTGTAGACCTGCATATTGCAGATTATAGATAGATAAAGGAGGCCAAAGAAGCCACCTTTAAGACTATAGATCAAGGAATAGGTACAAGAAAGAAGACCCCATTGAAGGAAGAAGAGACACAAGGAAAAGAGTCCAAGAGAAGATTGGAGATTGGAGATCTCCATTAAATATTGAAAAAATCACATTAAAGAAGTTGAAGAGACCCATAGAAGGTCCCATTGAAGAATTTCTAGATTTGGAATATTGAATATTGAGAAGGACTAGAAAATGTCCTATTAAATATTTCAGAAGCAACAAATTTTTGAGATCCAAGAAAGAGACCTCATTGCAAAACTTCCATAGTTGAAGATTTAAGAGATCAAGGGAAGGTCTTATTGAAGTTTTGAGAATACTAGAGAAGTTCTAGAAATTAAAGACCCAAGAGAAGAGGTCTCAAGGAAGGTTTGAAAGGAGAAAGGATGAGAAGGCTAGGAAAGCCTCATTGAAGGATTCGAAGAAGACCATTGGAGGAGTTTTCAAGAGAACTCATTGGAGAAGATAACTAGCAAATAGAAGCACCTAAGAAAGAAGGATTTGGGACAATTTTTGCCATATAACAACAAGCCCAAAAGGAGAAGAATTTGGCAAGGAGTTTGCCAAATTTTGAAGGAGAATAGTGAAGACCTCAAGATATTCATATTATTGAGAATATAGCCAACAAATAGGCCAATATTAAAGCCAGATTTCAACAAGATTGAAGGAGAAAAGAGTTAGAAGAAGCCACCAAATTTAAGAGATTTGGATATTGCTCTTGAAGGTTATTTTAGAGAAAGGAGAATTTTTTTTTTACAATAGAAAGTTGAAGGTTTTTTTTTTTTGAAAAAATTGAAAAAAACTTGTATTAAAACAAAGATCAGTTACAATTGGGAATAGACACTTCCCAGCCGAAAACAAAGAAAGCACATGATTACAAGAGAAGAGGAAGATTTGCAATGGAGCCAAATCTCTTGAACCAATAACAAGCTAGCTGAGGGAGCTGATTGGTCTGATTACAACAACTTGTCGCGAAATCACGCCGCTTTCACCGACTTCACCTTTGGCCGCGAAAAAGCTACAAGTCGCGATATCGCGACACAAAACTCCTCTGACCGCAAAAAGTCAACCTGTCACGAAATCGTGACATGTCACGAAATCACGGCAACAATCCTCCCTTGGCCGCGACGGAGCAACATGTCACGAAATCGCGACCCCTTTCCACCCTTGGCCGCGATGGAGCAACATGTCACGAAATCGTGACAACTTTCCTCCCGTGGCCGCGACGAAGCAACATGTCGCGAAATCGTGACACCTTTCCACCTTTGGCCGCGACGAAGGAACATGTCACGAAATCATGACAACTTTCCTCTCTTGGCCGCGACGAAGCAACATGTCGCGAAATCGTGACACCTTCCCAACCTTGGCCGCGACGGAGCAACATGTCACGAAATCGCTACACCTTTCCTCCCTTGGCCGCGACGGTGCAACATGTCGCGATATCGCGACAACTTTCCTCCAGCGTGACGCTCAACATGTCCGGATATCGTGACAACTTTCCTCCAGGCGCGACGGTGCAACATGTCATGATATCGCGACAACTTTCCTCCAAGGCCGTGACGGCGCAACATGTCACGATATCATGACAACTTTCCTCCAGCGTCGTGACGGTGCAACATGTCACGATATCATGACAACTTTCCTCTAGAGATCGCGACGGTGCAACATGTCATGATATCATGACAACTTTCCTCCAGTGGCCATGACGGCGCAACATGTCATGATATCACGACAACTTTCCTCCAGTGGCCGCGATGACGCAACATGTCGTGATATCGTGACAACTTTCCCACAGTGGCCATGACGACGCAACATGTCACGATATCACGACAACTTTCCTCCAGCGATCGCGACGGCGCAACATGTCATGATATCGTGACAACTTTCCTCCAGTGGCCACGACGGCGCAACATGTCATGATATCATGACAACTTTCCTCCAACGACCGCGACGGCGCAACATGTCGCGATATCATGACAACTTTCCTCCAACGGCCGTGACGGCGCAACATGTCGCGATATCATGACAACTTTCCTCCAGTGGCCGCGACGGCGCAACATGTCGCGATATCGCGACAACTTTCCTCCAATGGCCGCGATGGCGCAACAGGTCGCGATATCATGACAAAAACCACCCTTTGCTTTTTCTTTGATCATTGGCTCAAGGATCTTTCAAGGCCCTGCCTAATCACCTCATCCTCAATAGGCATGTCACTGTGCAACTGCACCCCTACCTCTTTCTCAGCACCCATCTTAGCCAGGAAATCGACCGCTTTGTTTAAATCTCTACTCACATAAACTGGAATCACATCATCTAATTCCCTCCATAATTCCTTGATTTGAGAGACCAGAATCCTCAACCTCCATGCTTTCAATGCAAAGTTCCTCATGCAGTCTAGAGCTCCAACCAGTATTTGAGAATCAGATTCAAGAATTATCCTCCTGTGGCCCTGAGTAACTGCCCAAATAGAAGCAGATTTGATAGCAATGGCTTCTGCTTCATTGTTTGTGGCTCTTCCCAAGCCTTGCAGTTCCCAATAGAGCACTGATCCCTCATGATTCCGGCAGACCACGCCAATTCCGGCACTACCCGGATTGCCCTTTGCAGCTCCATCAGTATTGATTTTAATCCAGCCTTCTGGGGGTGGTTTCCAACTAGCTCTGTCCTGTCCCTCTTGCTTTTCAACTCCCTCTTCCATTGGCCCAGGACCAACCTGAGTTTCCTCTTTAGCGTAGACGGCAACAGTTTCTGTGACTTTGCTCCAGATGACCTGCCAAACTCCATCTAGCGAGGAAAAGGTTTCTCTAAAAATTCTAGCATTTCTCTCCAACCACACTTGCCACCAAATGAAGTATAAGCCAAGCTCCCACCCAATTTGAAGAGCTTTAGATTTAAATCTACCCCTCTTCCATCTTTCCCAAATATTAGTCCGATTCATGTCACCATTAACCTGGATTTTATAGTGAGAGAACCATCGCTTCCAAATCTGACGCGTGAAAGGGCACTCAAACATCAGGTGATCAGTTGTTTCCTCATTCTTGTGGCATAAAACACATTGAGATGGACCGATGATTCCTCTACATCTGAGATTGTCAAAAGTGAGAATTCCATTGTGCATAAACTGCCAGGCAAAAAAGTTTACTTTCGGCCAGCCCTTGGAGTGCCAAATCTTTCTCCAATCCTCAACCGGATAAGAATGGGGGGGAGGCTCTGGGAGGATCTTGTCATATCCGTCCTTCACTGTATAAACACCAAGGCTCCCATAGCCCCAAGCTAATTCATCCTCCTCGTCTCTCCCTGTGAGAAACCTTTCTGTCAAGATTTTGGTCAAGATGGGTGCCAACTCCGGGGGGATTGAAATTGGCCACTCCTCCAACCTCTTAAACTTCTTAAACTTATACTCCCCCAGCTGAGTAGTGTTGAAATAACTTTCAATTTGGACCCAACCCTTGGTTTCTATGGCAGATTTTATTGGTAGTAACTCGGGGAATTCAACAATGATGGGTGGGTACTGATCCCATGAATCGGTCCAGAAACGAGCCTTCTCCCCTCTCCCCACTTTCCAAAACAATTGGTCTTTAATAACCTGAGATCCTAGCTTGAGAGCCTGCCACACTAAGGATCCAGTACCATCCAAAGGGAAACGGCCCACCTCATTGGGGTTAACATGACCCAAATATTTACTAGTTAGGATTCTACTGAATAAGGAAGTTGGTTGGGAAATCCACCTCCAGTACAACTTTCCAGCCAAAGCTTGATTATTTAACTTGGATCCTCTCAGTCCCAGCCCACCTTTTACCTTGGGCTGGGTGACTTTATCCCAGCCCACTAAGGCCCACTTTCTCTCTCCCTTAGCTCCTTCCCACAAAAACTTTCTAGCCATCCTGTCCAACTCTTTCCATATTGTAAGCGGGGCAGCCAGGATAGAAAATTTGTAGATTGGCATGGCTTGAATGACTGACTGTAAGAACGTTAATCTGCCACCATAACTTAACCACTTGTGAGACCAGTGATTAATTCTGTCCTTGATACACTCCAGAAAATTCCTCCAAGTGTCTAATTTTAGCTTCTTAAAGTGCAAGGGGATCCCCAAGTAAACCACAGGGAGAGAAGTCCTAGTGAATCCCAGGATTTCTAAAATTCTGTTCTGAAGCCTTTGCTCCAGATTAAAAAAGACCACTTTGGATTTCTTGTCATTAATGACCTGTTGAGTAGCCCTGAGATAGACATTAAGAGTATCCCTAATCGTTCTTGCTTCCCTGAAGCTGGCCACTCCCATCAAACCAGTGTCATCCACAAACTGCAGGTGCGTTAAAACTTCGTCCCCCACCCTAATACCCAATAATCTGCCTTGTTGTCTTCTCCTCAAGAAAAGTCTGCCAAGACCTTCAGCCAAAATGAGAAAAAGATAAGGAGAACAAGGATCCCCCTGGCGAAGACCCCGAGAAGCTCCAAAAGGTTGCGAAGGAAGGCCCTTGATTAGAACAGAGTAAGTCGGGGAGGAGACACAGCTCATGACCCACTCTATCCAATCCTGAGAGAAACCAAAGGCAGCCATCATTTTGGCCAGGAAACTCCATTCAACCCTGTCATAAGCCTTTGACATGTCCAGTTTTATGAACATCCCTTTATTCCCAGAAGTGTGCATTGAATGGATTGCTTCCTGGGCCAGAACCACCCCATCCAGAATCTGCCGACCCTCAACAAAACCCCCTTGCTCAGAGGAGATAATGTTGTGAAGAAGAGGTTTTAGGCGCTCAGCCATTACCTTTGTGATTATTTTGTACAACACATTACATAAGGCAATAGGCCTATAATCTGAAATATGAACCCCCTCCTCACCTTTTGGAATTAAGGTAATGAAAGTGTGGTTTATAGCTTTAAGCATTCTCTTATTTTCTCTGGATTCTTCAACAGCAGCCCTAACATCTTCCCCTAAGTAGTCCCAGAAAGCCTGAAAAAACTCAATTGGGAAACCGTCTGGACCTGGAGATTTACCAGTGCTCATTCCAAAGACCACAGTTTTCAATTCATCTCTATCAATGGGTTTGAGGAGGGCCTGATTTTCATCCTCAAAAATAATAGCAGGTATGACAGAAATAACTTCATTTTGGGCCTCTACATCTTGAACCACACTTTCCTTAAAAAGCTTTGAGAAATAATCCATAGCATGGGAATGTATACCTGGAAGTGTATCAAAGGAATGACCGTTCTCATCTTGAAGGGCCTCCATCTTATTCATCTGTCTTCGAGCACAAGCAGTCCGATGAAAGAATTTTGTATTTCTGTCCCCTTCTAATAACCAGGTGGTTCTTGCTCTCTACCGCCAATAGGTCTCCTCCTGGTTGTCAATGTCCTCCACCGCTGTACGCAAGGCATCATCCTCAGCTTTGAGCTGGTCTGTAATTACTCCTTCTCTGAACTATTTTTGGACCTCATCCCATCTGGCCACCAATGGAGCTCTTTGGGCCTGGAAGTCGGTTTTATTAGCACGCCTCCAACACTTCAACTGAGCTTTGACAAATTGTAGTTGTTTGTGGATTCTGAACATTGCTCTCCCATAAGCTGGGCGGCCTTCCTCCCACCACTGTGGAATTTTCTCCCGAAGTTCTTCTTTCTGAAGCCAAAAATTCTCAAATCTGAAAGGTTTGTGATGTTGCCCCATCCTAGTCCCGCCTTCCAACAGAATGGGACAGTGATCAGAGACTGGGCCTTCTAAAATCTAAAAATTTATATTCCATTTTACAAACGCCTCCTCTGAAACCAGAAAATGATCAAGCTTAACCTTCCTGCTATGTGGCTCCCACCTTTTATTAGTCCAAGTGAAGTTAATGCCAGGACATTTAATGTCCACTAAGCGCAAAGCCTGGACTTGGGCAATCATGAACCGGTCCCCTGGGTCCAAAAAGGGAGCTCCCCCTTCCTGGTCTCTAGAAGATAATTTAGCGTTAAAGTCACCCGCTATAATCCAGTCTAAATCTTCCCTTGAGGTTCGCATGTTCTGCACAGCCTTCCACTGTCGCCTCTGACCATCTAGGTTTTGAGACCCATAAAAGTTTGTGATTAGAACGTGTTCCGCAGTGACATTATTCCTAAAAAGAGAAGTGAGAACCCCCCTCCAGGCAAGATGTTCTATTGCAGACCATTCAAGAGAGTTCCACAGAGTAACAATCCCCCCTGAGGCACCTTGGGCAGCCACATCCATATGACCAGCACCCCTCCAGATTCTGTTGACTATTTTGGACATAAGATCTAAAGACATCTTAGTCTCCTGTAAAAGCAAAAAATCAGTATTGCGATTCTCTAAAAGTCTTCGGACAGCAGATTGATGGGTTCTGCTGTTTAAACCCCTCACATTCCATGATTGTATAATCATTGGTTACCCTGGGAGCAATAAGAGTCTATTGTCCTCACCGATCCTCCCGTGATCAATCTGTCTCCTTGGGCTGCTAGCAACTCCTTATTGGATCTTCTACCAACTCCCTGAGAGTTGCTATTTTTTGATCTTTTTTCTACCTGGGTTATCCCCAGAGTTGGCCTTTCCCTATTTTTCTCTGGTATTCCCATACTGACATCCTGAGATACTGTCTGCTCCTGGTTATGCACTACCAAAGCACCTGAGCACACTGGCTGTGATACCTCACAGGGATCAACTACCTGTTGAATGACAGGAGAAGAAGAGAGAGGGAGTTGCCCGGGAATATTAGAAGTTTCCTTAAAACCCTCCATGCCCTCCATAAATTGTTCCTCTTCGTCAACCAATGACTTAAATATCTCATACCTATTGGCAGGTCTGAGATGGGATTGCTCCTTTCCCTCTTTTTTCTTTGTCCGTATTTTTCTTCTGGGTTGTTCAAAACCCTCTCTCTGAGCTTCCTGGCCCTGAACGGTCCTATTAGAACCTGTATTAAGTGTTGCCTTGTCCTCTTTAGGCTGGTGTGGCACTCCTGAAGGGGCCTCCACTTTAGCATTCATATTATTAGGGCAAAAATGGGCCAAATGTCCATGTTTGTGACAAACCCTACATCTAAAGGGTAGGGCCTCATAGTCCAGTTGTTGAATCCAGGAGAGACCTTCCAGTTCAATCTCCATCTCTACCGGCAAAGGCTGGCTGAGATCCATCTCCACACATATTCTAGCATACACGGCCATGCTCCCTTCAAGTGTGTCTCTGGCAACACCCAGATGTCTACCAATGGAATTGCCAATCCTTGCCAACACCTGCTCACTCCAGAATTCCATTGGGAGAGCATATAGTCGGATCCATACTGGGACAGCAGTAGGTTCAACTCGGGGATCGAATCCCACTCTCCATGGCTGAACAAATAGCCCTGTCGGGCCATGACTTTTCTTCTCTGACTCGAAAGCCTTATTTCTATCGGCCAAAGACGAAAAGCTAATAATAAAATATCCATTGCTAATAAACCACAATGAATACTCACCGTGAGGCTCCCAGTTTTGGCGGATCCAGGAGTGCAAAAAATTTAGGGAAGGACGTATCCCCATGAACTTGCAGATTAGATCGTGATCAGCTCTGTAGATGATTGATTCCTCAACCATACTTGGCTCAATGACTATTTTTGGCCTGGTTTCGGCCTGCGGCAAACAACCATTCACACGAGGTGCTGCCGACTTATTCCCAGCAGCCGTGAAGAGCATTTTGTATGCCATTTTCTGAGCTTCGACATTTTTTGGGGAAGAGTTTTCTTTAAACAAGTCTGCATAAGAGCTGGTACTCCCTGGAAAAGGAGCCGGAGAAGTCCCCATTGGACTCTCCTGGGGCACCGAACTAACCTTCAGAACCACCGTACCCCGAAGGCACTTCTGCAATCCAGCTGATGCCCAAGAATCTTCGAAGATCCAAAAACCCTAGTTCAGAGGAAAAAATCGCCAGAGCTCATTTTCCCGCCTTCGTCCACCCAACTCTCGTATGTTCAAAGTTGAAGGTTTATAGAAGGAAATTTTTAGCTGTAATTTGGAGGAATTTTCCTATCAAATTTGGATATTCTAGAACAACATTTCGGAGGAAAAATTAGTTGCATTAGAATCTTAAAACTTTAGAGTTATGGGTAGCAATTTGGGCAACATTACTAGCTACTAATTTTTAGAGTTCAAGAGAGGAACTTGGAGGAGAGTTAAAGCCACCAAACTACATTTTTAGGAAGCAAGTTAGAGGAGTTTTAAAGCTACAAATTGGTGAGTTAAAAAGCTATTTTGGACAACAAAGAAAGAGCTACGATTTCATCTAACACAGAGTAGAAATTGGATGATCAAAATTATTGGGCATTTTGAGTCATTAAGTCAAAGTTGTCATTGATGTCAAGGAATGAAGTCATCATTGATGTCAAGGAATATGTCAAGGAACAATGCAAAGGTTAAAGGCAAAAGGGTTTCATAATATTTTTAATATTATGTGGAAGCATAAGTTAAAAGGTTTTTCATAAAAACCCAAGGAAGTTTATTGCAAAGCTAAAGGAAGGTTTAATATTTTTTATAAAATATATAAATTCAAATCGAATTTAAATTTTATAAATAAATATTATTTATACAAAGTTGTACAATGAGAGATGGCCTTAATAAAACCAAAGGGTTTTAAAGAATTAATTTATAAAATTTAAATTCAAATTTGAATTTAAATAATTTATAAATTAATAAAGTTTAAAGGAAAATAAAAAGCGTCGACGTCTAAAAGTTTGAAGAAAATTTGAGCGCCAACATGTATGCATGAAGGAGGAAATCAATATATATACCCATGCCTTAGAGGCATTAAATTTATCCTTTTGCTTGAACGTTAATGCGTGCAATTGTGTTGAGAGCTCGTGCGAAAAAAGAGAAGCGAATTTTGTTTTATGTGCCAGTGAATAGAGATAAAAATGAAAAGCACAAAAATTTGGAAGCCATATGGGCAGTGTGGCCTAGTGGCAAGAGGGTAGTGGTTAGAGTGTTTGGGCGCTCGATGACCTATGTTCGAAATGCGGTGGCAACATGTTTTGGTGAGTTTGTTTGTGTTGGAAGCACCTAAGGGAAGGCACACATTTTTCTTGGCAAAGCAGGGAGCTTCATAGAGCACATGGTGCTCTCCACTCCCCAAGTGAGCATCTAGCTTGTGCAGTGGTTAGAGCCATGAATAGGGCGTTGGTTGAGGTTGTGTTGTGAGTTTTATTTCCACCAAGGCCAAGTTCTTGTGTGGAATTGTTGAGCAGATTTAAGGTAAGTCTTTGAGAAGACTTGTGAACAGATTTGAGTAAGCTTTTGTGGAAGCTTACAATACAGATTGAGAGCAAATTTGGACAAGTTCTAGAGAGGACTTGTGGAGAAAATTTGAACAAGTTCTAGAGAGGACTTGTGGAGCAGATTTGAGCAAGTTCTAAAGAGGACTTGTAGAGCATATTTGAGCAAGTTCTAGAGAGGACTTGTGGATAGATTAGTGTGAGCTTTTGAGGAAGCTTACAAGGAAAATTTAAGACAAGTCTTTGAGAAGGCTTGAGAGCAGAGTTTATTGATTGATTTGTTCAAACCTTGAGTTAAGGTTTGGGGCATATCCAGCAGAGTTGATTAGAGATTGAGTCAAGCTTTGAGTTAAGGCTTGAGGACAGATATTGAGGATAAATTTGTGCTAGATGAAAAGACTATGTTTAGTGCAAAAATGAGAACAAAGTTTGGTGTATATTTGAGGACAGGTTTGTGCTAGACCAGAGATAGAGATTGAGCAATTTTTTTTTAGATCGAAGGACTATGTTTAGTGCAAATTTGAGACATATCTTTGGAGGTGATAGAGAGCAGAGGATAGTAGTCTCCAGTGGATAGAGATCCATTAGCTAGGGTAGTGAGGACAAGTCTTCTAAGTAATAACAAGAGTCTTCAGTGGAGAGAGATCCACAAGTGAGTGTAGTGGAGGTAGTAGTCTTCTAGAGGATCACCAACCAGAGCATAGGAGAAGGAGTTCTCCTATGGATAGATATCCATGAACTTGATTTAGGGGATTGGTATCTCCTTTGGATAGAGGTCCATAAACATTGTAATAGGGAAAGGATTTCCAAGAGATTGATTGAGAAAATTTTAGTGAAATATTTTCTCCATGGAGTAGCCCACATTAGGACCACGTAAATTGTGGTGTCTTTATTGTGTGTGGTGATTTATGCATTGCTTTGATTACTGCTATTGATATTGCTATCTATACATTGCATAATATTTATTGGGAGAGAAAAGTAAAAAGTGGTCTTATACCGTTCACCCTCCCTCTCAGTATAAGCTTGTGTTCTTCAATTGGTATCATAGCGGGTTCCTTAAGAAGATTTTAATAGCTTTAAGGAAAATATAACAAGAACACAATGGATTTTAAGAATGTGTCCTCAGATAATACAACACCAGTATTTGATGGAAGTTATTATATATATTGAAGTATGAGAATGAAGATTTACTTGATGGCACTTGGAAATGAAATTTGGGAAGCAATTGAATTTGGATACGATCCCTTAATTAATCCTCCTACAAATAAGGAAGGTAAGATCCTACAAAATTACAATTCAAAAGCAATGAATGCACTTTTGAGAGGTTTGCATAGAACAGAGTCCATGAAAGTTAAGCATTGCCAAACTACAAAAGAAATGTGGGATAAATTGCAAAATATATATGGAGATAAAAGTGTCAAGAAAGCAAAGATACAAAATCTCAAAGGACAATTTGAAGCATTAAGAATGAATGACGAGAAAAATATTAGTACTTATCTACTTCGAATCGATGAGGTTGTTAATGATATGCAAGGACTTGGAATGAAGATTGATGAATCGGATGTTTGTGACAAGGTCTTAAAACTCTTCCAAAAAGATTCAGTGAAAAGGTTTTTGCTATAGAAAAGTCAATAGATGGTGATTCTTTGACAATAGATATGTTACTTGGTATTCTTACAATATTTGAGATGAGAACAAAAGAGGAACCTAATCCCCAGAAAGAAGCATCATTCAAAGCAATCAAGAAGACAAAGGGTAAGAAGTCAGAATCAAGTAGTGAGTCATCTAGTGATGAAGAAGCAAATTATGGCAGAAGGAATAAGGATTCAAGAAGATCTAGAGATACAAGATCGATTAAATATTTCAATTGTGGAAAGTATTGTCATTATGCAACTGACTATCAAGAAGCTAAGAATAACAATGATGAAGAAAAATAGGATCACAAGAATAGAGAATCAGAAAGATACAAGCACCAAAAGAAAAGCAAGGATGGACAAAGCAAACAAGGAAATAAGTTATTTCAAAGACAAAAGAGAAGCTACTATGCGGATAAGGCAAGTACTCAAGTGATAGTAATGCTAGTTTTTCAGATAATGATAGAGATGAAGTCCTATTTATGATTGAAGAAAAAGAACAAGTTAAGAAAAAGACTCCAATAATTCTCAAGTGTTTTAGATGTGGTAAATTTTGACACCTTGAAGATAGTTATACAAGGGATGGTTATAGTTTCAGTGATGATGAATATGAAGATACAATTGAAGGACCATAAGAGAATATTCTAATGGCACTAGAAGAGAGAGAAGATGATCCTACAAAAGACAAGCCAATAAAAAATAAATATGTGGACAAAGGTAAACAAATAGAGGAATATTCATAGAAATATGGATATGATCTCAAGGGAGAACTTATTTATGCCCTTGACATAGTGAAGAAGGTAAGAAAGCAACACTCTAAACTTGAAATTTAGTTTCAATAATGTGATGAAGAGAGAATATTGCTTATAGAGGATTTAGAAAAATCAAAGGCTAAGGAAAAAAGGTTCAAGGATAAGTTAGAAGAAAAGATCTTAGAATGTGAAAAGTTAGCACAAGAAGTGGCACTACTAAGAGAAGATTTAGAAGAATCCAAAGTCAAGCTAAAAGGGTTCAAAAACAACTCAAAGAACTTGGATAAGTTCATCAAGATACAAAAGCCTACATCAAGCAAAACAAGTCTTGGATTTGAACAGGTCCAAAAAAGATGGAAAAAAAGTCAACCTCAAGTTTTGGAGGAGAAGAAACTTCAGATGAAGATACTTCAGAAGAAGAAGACAATGTAAAAGAAAGTGAGACATCTGAAAATGAGTTGGACAATAGAAATTTCAACAAGAATAGGAACAATGCACAAAGAAGATACATATGGAACAACAATCAGAAAAGGTCAAGAGATACTAAGAGACCAATGAGGCCAAGACAAAGAAACTTCAATGGAAGATGTTTTTTCATGTCACATGTTTGGGTACATGGCTTCACAGCCCAGGACACATGAAAGACAAGAATATGGGAACATATAGCTTTTCAATGGGTATTGCTACTCATGTAATCAGTTTGGTCACAAGGCAATAAATTGTAGGGTTCATGACAGAAGAAGGTATGGCTTCACTAGGAGAAATCCTAAGACATTTTCACCTCCAAGGAATAATAAAATTAAGTGTTATAAGTGCAATAATGATGGTCACATAGCAAAGTGGTGTAGAGAAAACATTTCAAAATCAAGCAGGAACAAGAACAAGAACAGGAAAGTGGTGTAGAGCAATAAAGGTACTTTACCTTAGTCTATAATAGATTTATTTCCAAATTATAAAGCACCATATTAGTCTTTCTAAAGTAGAAAAAATAAAGACAAGAATTTAAGTGTTTTAAGATATTAAAGAGACACAAAAATTACAGTCGTTGGTGTTATATTTATCAAGTCTAAAATAAGAAGCCATAGAGTAAAGGAAAAATGGCTCAAGTCTATCATATTCAAGGTGTCTAAAGACACCAAATAGGGCATCTAAATGCCAATAACACAGTTCTCACATTAGACCAAAACCTGCAAAAAGAGAAGGGTTACAGATATAAAGTGAGTACAACAAGGTTAAAGGTGCAAACAATGAAGAAAATAACACAAACAACAAGGCATTACCTAAGCAAAATAGGTTTGGATATCAGTCAGAATAGCCACCAAGGAAAGGAGTGTTAGATCATCGCTATAGAAGTATCCACCATCACTAAAGAGGATCATCCATTGAAGGAGAGGAGCCATCGCCATACATTTAAGATCAAGATGAATACATCAGTTGCAAAAGGAAAACAAACAACTTGCAAAGAGTTGGCAAGTGTGTTATAGAAAAATAAGGGAATGTTGAGCATAGGTTACATGCATGATAAGAAGATACCCCTTGGTACAAAAGAAGAACATCAACAATTATGAGTAACATATCAATGAGAACTTAATGATCAAGTAGAGAATATAGTACTCATAGACCTACATGCGTCCAAAGTAACACCTGCAAAGATAGAGCAATGTTCAAGGTAACTCTTGCACACCTAACATAGAAGACAATAATTTGAAGGTTGAAGTAATTTATACGTGGGAGTAAGAAATACTTGTGCCACCTAATAGAGAATAACAACATCCAAGGGCTATGTTAAATGCCATGTGGCATGCAAGATACAGAAGGTAGTCAAGTATTAATAACCTATACCTGAAGAAGAGCACGTATATAAAGCAATGCAGGTCAAAGATCATTGAAGGAGATAAGAAGAATAGTCAAAGGAAGTAGATCACCTAAATGCAGCTCCAAAAATTCCACATGAAAGTTTTTAAAAATTTATAAATTTTTTGCTAATGTTAAGCAGGTTTCGCTAGGACGCATTTTATTGCGAAGACGCATTTTGTTGTAAAGATGCATTTTATAGCGAGGTCACATTTTGAATTGTTGATTTCACAAAGGGCACAAGAAAAAGTGTGGCCTAGCCTATAGTGTATCCAATATAAATTCTAACTAGAAAGATGCCATGCCACGATCAACCTTGTTTAATCCAGCTAAAGTTTCAATGAAAGTGTGGTCGAGATTCATGGTGTGATGGTTTTGATGGCTGAACCGCTCAAGTAAGATAAGTACGACCCAGATCCAATCGTGATCCCCAAGCCATAGTTAATCCAGTCATACATATTATTTGCATGATCCAAAGTGTGGCCCAAATTTAAGGATACTTTAGGCCGCATTTGGTAAAATTTTATAAAGCAGCGAGCCACATCAGCATCCTCAGGTCGTAGTCAACATTCTTTGACCAACTAATGGAGTAAAGGGAAGTGTGGCCTAGAGAACAATGGTTAGGCCAAAGTAAAGTGATTAAGCATAAAGGAGAAAATGCAACCCCATGTTGTGTATTTGAACCTCAAGTTGTAGTCAACATGGTCAATTCTTGAACAAAGGGTATTCAAGAATGTGGTCTCTCTTTGTTGCACTTTAATTTTAGCTTGAGCCGACGTTGGGAAAAATAAATGTGATCACGTGCAACATAGCTTCCTGAGGCTGCAAATGTAGCTAAGTCTTTTGAAAACTCAATCTTAACCATCTAAAGGTGGATAAATAAATGATGAAACTAAATCTTGACCCGAATAAAAGGAAGATTTGAATGTGGCAAAGAGACCATAACATAGGCAAACAATGCGAAACTGAGAAGCCAAAGCATCTAAAATTCCCAGCAAGTTGTAGAAGGTTGCAGTTGCAAATCAACAACATATTGAAGATTGCAAGAAAGAATACTGACTCAGATGTGTTCTTGGCAAGATTACTTAGTTGGAACTACATAAGTGAGCAAGTTGCAAAGGTAATTACAAAATATCGACAAAGCATAATCACTCCTCTCTTCTTGAATGAAATATGAGGTTGCCACGTTAGCACTCTATTGATTTTGGCATCCACCTTCCTTGTAATGCTCTATTATTTATAAAATATATTGTAAAACTATAAATAAAGGTCCCAACCACCTTTCAAACAGTTGAATCTATAGTGTTTTCTTGTCCTACAGTTGTATATTTTCTAAGAATCAATAGAAGGAGAATTACTTGGACATTTGCCTTAGACCCATGTCTTATTTTCTTGTGAATAATTGATCTGTAAAGTCATTTATGCTATTGCTAATATGGTTAGTCTATTCTACTGATATTGGATTGCTAACTTAGAGCACCTTGGAATGCTTCATGTTTAAAATGTATGCTTGAAAATGATTTATTTTTATGTTAATCTAAGTATTGATCTAATTCTGCTATTTGAATTATTAGTACTCTATATGTTTGAAATAGTCTTTGAAGTATACTCTATGCTTTAATAATGAAGATCACTGGTTTTGAATGTTGTTAGTCTCAAGTGTGGAATACTGGAAATGTGATTTGCCAAATGATTCCTTGTAGTTGTCTATGATGTTAGCTTTATCCGACCACCATTAAATCATTACTCTTCTAACACTTATCCTATTTCTATTCCTATCCTTACACATTTAAATGAGCTTAAGTGAGTCAACACCTAATCAGTTGACAAGGTATACCAACCTACTCTATAGGTTGGGTTGAAGTAATCTTTGATCCATCCAATACTAGGGTTTGAGCTATGATTAGCAGGTGCACACCTATCAGATTATTGTAAATAATAGTCATAGTTTCAATATTAGCTTGATGTCAATTCAAACCCCGATAGTTTTGGCACGCTTGGTGGGACTATTATAACACAATGTACGTTCACCCACTAGATAATACTCCTTTCATTTTTTTCCTTGAAGGAATCAATATTTAGCAAATTATCTTGACCTCATCAAGTGGTGTAAGTAAGTTCACTTGGCGACTCCCTAAATTCAAGAATCCAAAAAAAATCCCTATAGTAGCTCACTTTTCATGTTTACCAGGTCATATGTTGTTAGAGATATCCTAGTACCACTTAAGGGGGGTGTTAGAATAATATATTATATCCTAAGTTGTTACTAGGATAATCTGTGTGGCTGAGATTAACTCAGTTTGTTATGATCCAATGGATCAGATTGTACACCTTTTCTATTTAAGCAAGGTTTTTTTCAATGAATAATATCAAGTATTTCATTTTCCAACATGGTATTAGAGCAGGATTTCCATACCCTATGAGCCTGAGGAGCTTTTCCTCATTGGGGGATTTACCTTATGGAAATCCCCCCTCTTTTTTTCTCCTAATTTATTTTTTTCATCTGTCAACATCAACATTTTAGTGCAGTAGCTCTGTTATGAAAAATACGTTGTAAAATAATAGGTATATACTCAAAAAATCTCCATGCAGAAAGTAGAAAGCTCTTTCATAATGAGATTGCTTCGGTAAGGCACCATTATTAAAATTCAGATGTGCAGTTTAAGACTACAAACCCAGAAAACTAAAAAAAAATTGGAAATTGACAAGGAAGCCATAGAGGCCTTCGTGCTGGGACTCAAGCTAAACAAGGGAAATGATGATGTCCCATATGTGGACATTTTGAGGAAAAATACCGCGCATCTGGAGGGCATCTTCATGTTCACTATGAATCTCACGAGTTGCTCGATGGTCGTCACTCGCTTGGACAGGGATAAGTACCATATTTTCCATGATCATCGTATGGATATCGTCGTCCTGTATGACAATGTAGAAATGTGCGTAAACTTTAATGATTACAGGATCGGTAACTATTTCCTCTAACACACCGAAAAGATGTTCACCTATATGTAGTTCAAAAGTGAAGCATGGAAAATGTTTCTACAATGTCAACCACCAGTTCCAGATAAGGAGGGTACTAAGCTAGAGTGGGAAGTGTATGCCATTGATCAGAAGGGTTCTATGAGTCCAGCATCGCTTGAGAAAGTATTCAGTGACCGTCGTGAGATTATTCAACTATTTGGAGCCTAGAGGCCTTTTACCTGATATGGGCCTGAGTTTTTTACTTTGATCCATTGTTGGCCAAGGAAGAAGCCCGTGGAGCGTGGGGTGATTTTTTTTCCGACGATAAATCTATTGTTTAATTGAGATCATAGTTTCCACAAGGTAATGTAGCCAATGATGAAATATTGTGCATTGAGGGCATTGACTGATCTTGGAAACATGCTACAATATCTGACGAGTTTGATTTCAAGGCAACGAATGGAGAGTAGAAGGTGCGCCAATTCGGGCCATTGTGGAGGAGGAAATTTGACGTGCTATGATACTATTATTCCAATTGGATGTTTTGGGATATGGCCAGTTGACAGTTGTTGGACTTGGCCAAAAAGAAAAAAAAATGGTTGCTTTTGAGTCAAAGTCGTTGATTGTTGATTGTTATCTCAAACATCGAAAATATTAGTGGCAACATACGATATGGTGGTGTATGCGATGGCCGGAATAAACGATGGTGAATAAGGAAAACCCTTAATGGAGCACAATCCAATATGGGAGAATATGTAGTCAGATTAGTGAGGGTGAAGGATTTGGTGCTATGGTTTTAGATAAGCCTGCTATTGGTGAATGACCTGAACGACGTGAACCTCTTCACGAAGACAAAGGTGTATGTGGTTGCAAAGATTAGTAGTGATGCGAGAAGCAAGCAAAGGATACCCACTGATCATGATGCCTGACTCTGTGATGGTCGTTTCCCTGGGGTATTGCAACCGGTATGTTGGGTACACTTTCATTAATCCCTCGCAGAAGATTCATGACTTCAGGGTGAAGCTAAAGTTGGCACCAGTGCAAGTAGTTCTAGAGGAGTTGATATTGCATAGGCTAAGTGTGGAGGAGGTGTCCGAGAAATGGATAGTGATGACAATGCAGTTGGCAGGAACCACCATGCAAAAAAGTACCAATATTATGGGGAAAGATGCATTATGAAGCGCTAATGTTTCAAATCATTTTAAATTGTCGTTACTACTCTTCCAAATTCACTTTACTTAATTTTTAAGTTTTATTTAAATCATTGAGGGGGTAGTTTTGTATGGCTCAAGTCTGCCCATAAGAATTTTTTTCTCTACTAGATTTTAAAGTGGAAAGGCCCATATTATTTAATCCATTATTTTAGATTTTTTTTGGCATATAAGAATATTCTCCTACGAGATAAACTATTTTTTTCGAGGGACATTCCAAAATTTTTCCTTGTGAAGGAAATGAGAAGACTATTATTTTCTTGCAAGATGAAGGTAACATTGATACCCAATTATAGGGCTATTTATAGTCGTCGAAAAGGTTTTTTCAAGCCAAAAAATATGGTGCAGTCCATTTTCCATTTTGAAATTATTTTCTATACTTTTTATGTCTCAAAATTTTTGTATCATGGAGTGCATTCTCGGTTGAACCTGACACTCCCAAGACATTTGCTAGAGTGATCCTAGTATCTAGTCATCTCCTCTATATCACCTAGCAGTTGCAACGGCTGGTTACCCATGCATTCTGGTAGGATGAGGAGGTCACCATAAGGACACATTTGATAGCTATTGGTGCCCTTCATTTTTATTCCCTTGTTTTACTATTTGTCCACAATTTTTGAACCTTTTTATCAACCCATTGTGTTCATATAGGTAGAAAAAACATACTTATTCTTGTGGAGTCATTTTGGACTACACTTGTGATTTTTGTGGTTATTTCTCCATCCTATCTTTTCACTCTCTTTTTGTGAGACACTTTGGTTTTAGGATTTTTTCTTTAGTGATATTTTTTTCATGGTTTACAACCTTGATCTTTGTCATAAGCACAATATGGGAGTGATAATTCATTCAATTTGGCGATGAGGCTTCTCTACTATTTTGAGACATCTAATGGATCCTTTACAGGCTTCTTGATGGAAGTTGTCCTAGGGGGGTAGAAGAGGACATATTCCTCTCCATCCTCCTTTCTATTATTCCTCCTTCTTCTTCTTCTTGTTCTATTATGGCAAGTGGTTTTCTCCATTGTGGTTTTCATCATCTCTCCAACAAGTTTTTTTATGGATATATTGTACATGAGTACCTTATCAGGCCTTGTTGCCGAGACTCATACTTGTGGATATGCCACTTTTTTTTTTCTCTACCTCCTAGTATCACTTAAGGGGGGGTGTTAGATATATCCTAGTACCACTTAAGGGGGGTGTTAGAATAATATATTATATCCTAAGTTGTTACTAGGATAATTTGTGTGGTTGAGATTAACTCAGTTTGTTATGATCCGATGGATCATATTGTACACCTTTGCTATTTAAGAAAGGTCTCTTTCAATGAATAATATCAAGTATTTCATTTTACAACATCTGCTATAAACAATCAAAAACCTATGTCATTATTTGAGTCACCCTCAAGAAGAAGATCTAGGTATACAAGGATTTTATCCCTAGATTCATATTTTGGAGTATCCCAACACCATCAGATCATAGGGAATATCCAGGATCAAATATATTTAAAAATCCTGATCTAATGGCTCATCAACAAAATATGAATTCGATGAATAATAAACCCCGATAGGTGGTTAGGGGAAAATGCGGGAAAATGAGCTCTGGCGATTTTTTCCTCTGAACTAGGGTTTCTGGAACTTCAAAAAATCTCGGGCTTCTACTGGATTGCAGAAGTGTCTTTGGGGTACGGTGAATCTGAAGGCTAGATCGGTGCCCCAGGAGGGTCCAATGGGGACTTCTCCGGCTCCTTTTCCAGGGAGTACCAGCTCTTACGCTGATTTGTTTAAAGAAAATTCTCCTCCGAAGAACGACGAAGCCCAAAAGATGGCATATAAGAAGCTCTTCACGGCTGCTGGGAATAGGTCGTCAGCACATCGGGTGAATGGTTGTTTGCCGCAGGCCGAATCCAGGCCAAAAATCATCATTGAGCCAAGTATGGTTGAAGAATCAGTCATCTACAGAGCTAACCATGATTTAATCTGCAAGTTCATGGGGATTCGCCCTTCCCTAAATTTTTTGCACTCTTGGATCCGCCAAAACTGGGAGCCCCACGGTGAGTATTCATTGTGGTTTATTAGTAATGGTTATTTTATTGTTAGCTTTTCGGCTCTGGCCGATAGAAATAAGGCTTTCGAGTCGGAGAAGAAAAATCATGGCCCGACAGGGCTATTTGTTCAACCATGGAGGGTGGGCTTCGATCCTCGTGTTGAACCTACGGCTGTCCCAGTTTGGATCCGTCTATATGCTCTTCCAATGGAGTTCTGGGGTGAGCAGGTGTTGGCAATGATTGGTAATTCTATTGGTAGACATCTGGGTGTTGCCAGAGACACTATTGAAGGGAGCATGGCGGTGTATGCTAGAATATGTGTGGAGATGGATCTCAGCCAGCCTTTGCCGGTAGAGTTGGAAATTGAATTGGCAGGTCTCTCCTGGATTCAACAACTGGACTATGAGGCCCTACCCTTTAGATGTAGGGTTTGTCACAAACATGGACATTTGGCCCGTTTCTGTCCTAATAATATGAATGCCAAAATGGAGGCCCCTTCAGGAATGCCAAACCTGCCTAAAGAGGATAAGGCAACACCTAATAAAGATTCTAATAGCACCGGTCAGGGCCAGGAAGCTCAGAGAGAGGGTTTTGAACAGCCCAGAAGAAAAATACGGACAAAGAAAAAGGAGGGAAAGGAGCAATCCCATCTCAGGCCTGCCAATAGGTATGAGATTTTTAAGTCATTGGTTGACGAAGAGGAACAATTTATGGAGGGCATGGAGGGTTTTAAGGAAACTTCTAATATTCTCGGGCAACTCCCCCTCTCATCTCCTCCCGTCATACAACGAGTAGTTGAACTCCGTGAGGTATCACAACCAGTATGTTCCGGTGCCTTAGTAGTCCATAACCGGGAGCGAGACAGTATCTCGGGATGTCCGCATGGGAATAGCAGAGAAGAACAGGGAAAGGCCATCTTTGGGGATAACCCAGGTAGAAAAAAGATCAAAAAATAGCAATTCTCAGGGAGTAGGTAGAAGATCCAATAAGGAGTTGCTAGCAGCCCAAGGAGACAAATTGATCACGGGAGGATCGGTGAGGACAATAGACTCTTATTGCTCCCAGGGTAACCAATGATTATACAATCTTGGAATGTGAGGGGTTTAAACAATAGAACCCATCAATCTGCTGTTCAAAGACTATTAGAGAATCGCAATACTGATTTTTTGCTTTTACAAGAGACTAAGATGTCATTGGATCTTATGTCTAAAACAGTCAACAGAATTTGGAGGGGTGCTGGTCATATGGATGTGGCTGCCCAAGGTGCCTCAGGGGGGATTGTTACTCTGTGGAACTCTCTTGAATGGTCTGCAATAGAACATCTTGCCTGGAGGGGTGTTCTCACTTCTCTTTTTAGGAATAATGTCTCTGCGGAATTCGTTCTAATCACTAACTTTTATGGGTCTCAAAACCTAGAGGGTCAGAGGCGGCAGTGGAAGGCTGTGCATAACATGCGAGCCTCAAGGGAAGATCTAGACTGGATTATAGCGGGGGACTTTAATGCTAAATTATCTTCTAGAGACCAGGAAGGGGGAACACCATTTTTGGACCCAGGGGACCGTTTCATGATTGCCCAAGTCCAGGCTTTGCACTTAGTGGACATTAAATGTCCTGGCAATAACTTCACTTGGACTAATAAAAGGAGGGAGCCACATAGTAGGAAGGTTAAGCTAGATCATTTTTTGGTTTCAGAGGAGGCGTTTGTAAAATGGAATATAAATTTTTAGATTTTAGAAGGCCCTGTTTCTGATCACTGTCCTATTCTGCTGGAAGGCGGGACTAGGATGGGGCAGCATCACAAACCTTTCAGATTTGAGAATTTTTGGCTTCAAAAGAAGAACTTCGGGAGAAAATTCCACAGTGGTGGGAAGAAGGCCGCCCAGCTTATGGGAGAGCAATGTTCAGAATCCACAAACAACTTCAATATGTCAAATCTCAGTTGAAGTATTGGAGGCGTTCTAATAAAACTGACTTCCAGGCCCAAAGAGCTCCGTTGGTGGCCCGATGGGATGAGGTCCAAAAATAGTTCAGAGAAGGAGTAATTACAGACCAGCTCAAAGCTGAGGATGATGCCTTGCGTACAACGGTTGAGGACATTGACAACCAGGAGGAGATCTATTGGAAGCAGAGAGCTAGAACCACCTGGTTATTAGAAGGGGACAGAAATACAAAATTCTTTCATCGGACTGCTTGTGCTCGAAGACAGATGAATAAGATGGAGGTCCTTCAAGATGAGAACGGTCACTCCTTTGATACTCTTCCAGGCATACATTCCCATGCTATGGATTATTTTTCTAAGCTTTTTAAGGAAAGTGTGGTACAAGATGTAGAGGCCCAAAATGAAGTTATATCTGTCATACCTGCTATTATTTCGGAGGATGAAAATCAGGCCCTCCTCAAACCCATTGATAGGGATGAATTGAAAACTGTGGTCTTTGGAATGAGCACTGGTAAAACTCCTGGTCCAGACGGCTTCCCAATTGAGTTTTTTTAGGCTTTCTGGGACTGCTTAGAGGATGATGTAAGGGCTGTTGTTGAAGAGTCCAGAGAAAATAAGAGAATGCTTAAAGCTATAAACCACACTTTCATTACCTTGATTCCAAAAGGGGAGGAGGGGGTTCATATTTCTGATTATAGGCCTATTGCCTTATGTAATGTGTTGTACAAAATAATCACAAAGGTAATGGCTGAGCGCCTAAAACCTCTTCTTCACAACATTGTCTCCTCTGAGCAAGGGGGTTTTGTTGAGGGACGACAGATTCTGGATGGGGTGGTTGTGGCCCAGGAAGCAATCCATTCAATGCACACTTTTGGTAATAAAGGGATGTTCATAAAACTGGACATGTCAAAGGCTTATGACAGGGTTGAATGGAGTTTCTTGGCTAAAATGATGGCAGCCTTTGGCTTCTCTCAGGGTTGGATAGAGTGGGTCATGAGCTGTGTCTCTTCCCCGACTTACTCTGTGCTAATCAAGGGCCTTCCTTCGCAACCTTTTGGAGCTTCTCGGGGACTGCGCCAGGGGGATCCCTGTTCTCCTTATCTTTTTCTCATTCTGGCTGAAGGTCTTGGCAGACTTTTCTTGAGGAGAAGACAGCAAGGTAGATTATTGGGTATCAGGGTGGGTGACGAAGTTTTAACGCACCTGCAGTTTGTGGATGACACTGGTTTGGTGGGAGTGGCCAGCTTCAGGGAAGCAAGAATGATTAGGGATACTCTTAATGTCTATCTTAGGGCTACTCAACAGGTCATTAATGACAAGAAATCCAAAGTGGTTTTTTTTAATCTGGAGCAAAGGCTTCAGAATAGAATTTTAGAAATCCTGGGATTCACAAGGACTTCTCTCCCAGTGGTTTACTTGGGGGTCCCCCTGCACTTCAAGAAGCTAAAATTAGACACATGGAGGAATCTGCTGGAGTGTATCAAGGACAGAATTAATCACTGGTCTCACAAGTGGTTGAGTTATGGTGGCAGATTAACTTTCTTACAGTCAAGTCATTCAAGCCATGCCAATTTACAAATTCTCTATCCTGGCTGCCCCGGTTACAATTTGGAAGGAGTTGGACAGGATGGCTAGAAAGTTTTTATGGGAAGGAGCAAAGGGAGAGAGAAAGTGGGCCTTAGTGGGCTGGGACAAAGTTACCCAGCCCAAGGCTAAAGGAGGTCTGGGTTTGAGAAAATCTAGGCTGAATAATAAAGCTTTGGCTGGAAAGCTGTATTGGAGATGGATCTCCCAACCCACCTCCCTTTTCAGTAGAATCCTAACTAGCAAATACCTGGGACAAGCCAACCCAGTCGATGTTGCTCGCCTCCCCTTGGATGGTACTTGGGTCCCTTGTTTGGCAGGCTCTCAAGTTAGGGTCTCAGGTTGTTAAAGACCGCTTATTTTGGAAAGTGGGAAGAGGGGAGAAGGCTCATTTTTGGACAGACTCTTGGGATCAGTTCCCACCCATCATTGCTGAATTTCTTGAATTACAGCCAATAAAAGTAGCCATTGAAGCCAAGGGATGGATCTGTATTGAAAGTTACTTCACAACTTCTCAGTTGGGGGAGTGTAAGTTTAAGCAGTTCAAGAAGCTGGATGAGTGGCCCATTTCAATCCCTCCGGATTTGATTCCCATCATGACTAAAATTCTGACTGAAATATTTCTTACAGGGGGAGACATGGAGGATGAATTAGCCTGGGGCTTTGGGAGTCTTGGCGTCTATACAGTAAAGGACGGATATGATAGCATTCTCCCAGAGCCCCCCCTCATACTTTTCTGGTTGAGGACTGGAGGAAAATCTGGCACTCTAAAGGTCGGCCGAAAGTCAACTTTTTTGCCTGGCAGTGCATGCACAATGGAATCCTCACTTTTGATAATCTCAGATCAAAAGGTATCATCGGCCCTTCTCAATGTGTGCTATGCTACAAGAGCGAGGAAACTGCTGACCACTTGTTGTTTGGTTGCCCTTTCACCCGACAGATTTGGCTGCGATGGTTTGCATACTTTAAATTTCAAGTAAGTGGTGACCTGAATCGGATGAATATCTAGGCAAAATGGCAGAAGGGTAGATTCAAATCTAAAGCTCTTCGTCTTGGCTGGGAGCTCGGGTTAAGCTTTATCTGGTGGCAAGTATGGCTGGAAAGAAATGCCAAAATTTTTAGAGAAACTTTCACTGCTCTAGATGGGGTTTGGCAGACCATTTGGAGCAAGGTTACCGAAACTGTGGCTGTTCATGCGGAGGAGGAAGTTCAAATTGACATTGGAGCTATGGATGACCACGGTGAACTGCTAGAGGGACAGGACAAAATTCGTTGGAAACCTCCCCCTGTAGGTTGGATTAAAATCAATACTGATGGAGCTGCAAAAGGCAATCCGGGTAGAGCCAAAATTGGAGTGGTGTGCCGGGACCATGCTGGGACTGTGCTCTATTGGGAATTGCAAGGCCTGGGAAGAACCACTAACAATGAAGCTGAAGCCATTGCCATTAAGTCTGCTTCTGTTTGGGCAGTGAAACATGGCCACCGCAGGATTATTCTTGAATCAGACTCGCAAATTTTGGTTGGAGCTCTGGACTGCATGAGGAACTTTGATCTGAAAGCTTGGAGGTTGAGGGCTCTTGTCACTCAAATTAAAGAATTATGGAAGGAATTGGAGGACGTGATCCCAGTTTATGCGAGTAGAGATTTGAACAAAGCGGCTGACTTTTTGGCTAAGATGGGTGCGAAAAAGGAGGTTGGAGTTCAGTTGCACAGTGACATGGATATTGAGGATGAGGTGATTAGAGAGGGTCTGGAAAGGTCCTTGCGCCAATGATCAAAGAAAATGCAAAGGGTGGAAAACTGTCACGATATCGCGACATGTTGCACCGTCGCGGTCGCTGGAGGAAAGTTGTCGCGATATCGCGACATGTTGCGCCGTCGCGGTCGCTGGAGGAAAGTTGTCATGATATCGCGACATGTTGCACCATCACGGTCATTGGAGGAAAGTTGTCATGATATCATGACATGTTGCACCGTCGCGATCGTTGGAGGAAAGTTGTCGCGATATCGTGACATGTTGCGCCATCGCGGTCGTTGGAGGAAAGTTGTCACGATATCGCGACATGTTGCATCGTCGCTGCTGTGAGGAAAGTTGTCATGATATCGCGACATGTTGCACCATCGCGGTCGCTGGAGGAAAGTTGTCACGATATCGTGACATGTTGCATCGTCGGCCGCTGGAGGAAAGTTGTCGTGATATCGCGACATGTTGCGCCGTCGCGACGCGGAGGAAAGTTGTCATGATATCGTGACATGTTGCGCCATCGCGGTCGCTGGAGGAAAGTTGTCATGATATCGCGACATGGTGCGTCGTCGCTGTCGTTGGAGGAAAGTTGTCACGATTTCGCGACATGGTGCACCGTCGCGGTCGCTGGTGGAAAGTTGTCACGATTTCGCGACATGGTGCGCCGTCGCGGTCGCTGGAGGAAAGTTGTCACGATTTCGTGACATGTCGCTCCATCGCGGTCGAGGGAGGAAAGTTGTCATGATTTCGCGACATGTCGCTCCGTCGCGGCCGAGGGAGGAAAGTTGTCACGATTTCGCGACATGTAGCTTCGTCGCGGCCAGGGGAGGAAAGTTGTCGCGATTTCGCGACATGTTGCACTTTCGCGCCCAAAGGAGAAAAGTGTCACGATTTCGCGACGTGTTGAGTTTTCGCGGCCAAAGGCAGAATATGTCGCGATTTCGTGACATGTTGCTTTTTCGCGGCCAAAGGGGAAAGGTGTCGCGATTTCGCGACATGTTGCTTGTTCGCGGCCTATTGAGAACTTTTGTGTCACGATTTCGTGACAAGCTGCTTCATCTATTGTAAGATTGTGTTCTCTCTGAGTTCGGCTGGGAAGAGTCCCTTCCCTTATTGTAATTGATCTTTGTTTTAATACAAGTTTTTTCAAATTTTTCAAAAAAAAACAAAATATGAATCCAAATTAGCCTCTATAAAATCACCCCAGTTGGGATACCTCTGGTCCTTCGAAATTTGCCCAAATGGATGATATCCCTAAGGATGGTTTAAAAGCCATACCTACATATGATGGTTTAGGGAAAACTACATATGAGCACTATCAATATATATTAAACTTTGCAGCTATCCACAATATAAGAAATGAAGATGTCATTGTTAGACTTCTAGCCTTGTCTTTTAGAGGAAAAATCCTACACTGGTTTAGAACCTTAGAAGACAAAACCATCACTTCATGGGATCTATTATTCGGTCCTTTTTTAGAGGAATTCAACAAGTCATCTAACCCTTTTTCGCTTTTAAATCAATTTACAGCTATGCAAAAACATCAACAAGAATTTATCTCTAATTTTAATTTGAGGTTCAATAGGACATGGAAAAGAATTCTCCTTGAGGCTAGGTTTGCTCCATATCTAGCTTTCATGTATTTCATCAGAACCCCTGGGTTATACCTCGGGTTACAAACTCAAAAATCAAGTATAAATACATTTTCCCAAGTCTACCATGCGGTTGTTAATGCAAAAAATATCCTAATTGTTGTAGGAAGACTCCCCCAAAAATGGTTATGCCTTACTACTCTAAAATTCCCTAGTTCACATCTCAAGGCAAGACTACCAATGCATCATATATGGATCCTCCACCATCATTTTCACCCATATTGTAGGCAGTTCCCTTCCCTTCTCCTAAAATAGTCACTGTTCTGGCTCCCTTTCCCCCTCTCCCATCCCAAA
This sequence comes from Wollemia nobilis, assembly GCA_028583015.1. Classification (NCBI taxonomy): domain Eukaryota; kingdom Viridiplantae; phylum Streptophyta; class Pinopsida; order Araucariales; family Araucariaceae; genus Wollemia; species Wollemia nobilis. Next base: position 223,414 of record JAQPPZ010011269.1, on the reverse strand, counting down.
GTCCTCAAGATTCTACCCTTGTTGGAAATTTGAGGTAATTTGAGGCATTTTATGTTGTCATTGATGTCACATGGATCATTTATGTCACATGGATCACATTTGGTTTTGGTGGCCAAAATATTTCATAAATAAGCATTTATGATATTTTGGAAAGCATGGCTATTTACAGGGTTTTTATGAAAAACCAAGGCAGGAAAAATAAAAGGTTTTATTTAAAACCATGGTGGGCTTATGTGGAAAGGGCTTTTCTTAAAATCTAAGGTGGAATTTTGTTTCATCGAAAAAGGACCTCCGATGATGAAGATATTAAAGTTTAAATTTTAAGTTTAAATTAATGGAGGGCAGACCTATGTGCAATTAATGGAGGTTGGCATATATATATGTAAAGGTTTCAATTTATTTAAAAAATGTGGCATATTATATATTATCGAAAAGCTTATTTTGAGGGTTATTTGAATAACATATTTAGAAGGAGAAATAAGGTGTGTGTAAAGTGATATTTCTGATTTTGCAAAGGGGTTCCAAAAGTGAAGTTTGCCTTGTTATTTTTCAAGAGGATTAATTCTTTCATGAGGTGACAATGTATGCAATATTGTGATTTATTTTATTTTATGGTATAAGTGGTTTTGGGAGTGAAAAGGTTATGCAATGTTTTGATTTATTTTATTTTATGGTACAAGTGGTTTTACGAGAGATAAGGAATTTGTGAAATTAAAGGCCTTGGTGATGATTATTGAAAAGTGGAGTAATGTTGATTATTTTGTGATCTACTAACCCTTGTGAAGATTGGCAAAAGAATTTTGTGATTGTGGCAGATTTACAAAGAGGTTTTTTCATATTCATAAAATGTATGGGCACATTCTCCTATTGATTGTTTATGGTGGTTGATTTCTGAAATATCATTGGAGGGAAAAGGATTGTTTGTGGTTTCCTTTTCAAAAGTGGTTGGTTGAATGCTTCAAGGTTTTCTGAATTGAGAGTTGTGTTTAAACCTTGTGTTATAAGCATAGTGGTTGAAGCCCATTTGTTGTAAAATAACTTGAGTTAGAAAAGAATATGAGTATCATTGTTATGTGAGATTTGTGGTTGAGCATTGTGGGAAAAATTTGTGTTGGTTGATACATACTTGGACTAGGGTTGTGTGAGAAAGAGTTGTCCCTTGTGATGATTGGTTGAGTTGAGTTTATTGAGCCTAGTCAAGTGATGTGTGAAGTGATTGTTCAAGTTCTATGAAACAAACTATTCCATCATTCTATGTTGACTTGAGATTAAGGTTAGAACATATTGAGTCTCTAACAATTCTCTTTATGGTTTTATAAGACTTGAGTTGAGTTGAGGTTGACTTGAATTGAGTTGAGGTTTATTTGAGTTGAGAGTGAGATTAGAACATATTGAGTCTCTAACAATTCTCTTTATGCTTATATGAGTTGATTTGAGTTGAGTTGAGATTGATTTGGGTTGAGAGTGAGTTTAGAACATATTGAGTCTCTAAAAATTCTCTTTATGCTTCTATGAGTTGAGTTGATATTGATTTGGGTTGAGAGTGAGATTAGAACATATTGAGTCTCTAACAATTATATTTATGCTTCTATGAAGTTAATTTGAGTTGAGATTGCCATTCATTGTTGATTTCATTTTAAGTATTACTTGTGCATGATTGATTGAGCCTTTGAGAAGGCCTTTGGGACAAATTTGAGGACAGTGTTGGGACAAATTTGAGGACAGTGTTGGGATAAATTTGTGGATAGTTTTGGGCAAGTTATTGGTGAGCTTGCTAGAGCAGATTTGGGCAAGTTCTTGGTGAGCTTGCTAGAGCAGATTTGGGTAAGTTATTGGTGAACTTGCTAGAGCATATTTGGACAAGTTTTGTGTGAGATTGTTATTCAACATTGGACAGGTTTTGTGTGAACTTGTTATTCAATTTTGGATAAGTTTTGTGTGAGCTTGTTAAGCAGGTTTTGTGTGAACCTATTGAGAAGGTTCTTAGTGAGCCTATTGATAGAGCTTTGGAGGTGATAGAGTACAGAGGACAAAGTCTCAGTGGATAGATATCCAGTAGCCAACACAGTTGAAGACAGATATGAGTGAGGAGTATTCAAGTGGAGATAGGTCCACCAGTTAGTGCAGTAGAGATACAAAGTCTTCTAGAAGAAAACATAGCTAGAGCAGAAGGGGAAAGAGTTCTCCTGTGGAAGAGATCCATGAACTTGAGATTATGGGATTAGCATCTCCTTTGGACAGAGATCCATAAACATTGTAATTGGGAGTGATTCCCAAAGATATTGATTGAGAAAGTTTTAGTAAAATATTTTCTTCATGGAATAGCCCACATTGGGTGAACCACATAAATTGTGGTGTATCTTTTGTGTATGGTTTTTGTGTATTGTTTTTATTACTGCTATTGATACTGCTATATTTACACAACATAATATTTATTTGGAAGAAAAATTAAAAAGTGGTCTTATACTATTCACCCCCCTCTCAATATAAGCTTGTGTTATTCTACCCTATTGTTGGATATCCAGAACACCTTGAAGACCATCAATAACAAGGTAAATGCAATGAAAAAGAGAGAAATGGAAAGATCACAATAGAGGAGGTTCCCATACATCAACAGATATTAAAATCCTAGCACAAGTGGTAATTCGGGGGCTAGGGTTAATGTAAATCAAGCAGATCAAGAATTTGACCCTGAAACTAGCTTGGTCAATATTTGGTGTTTAGTATGTAATGACCCTCATGATTTAGACACCTGTGTGATGTATCAACACCATGTCCAACAAGCTATGGAAAAGGTTGAGAGGAACCAAAAGGGAAGAGTTAACATGTTATGGCAGCATGACCAAGTTATGACCAAACATGACCTTTTCGAAGAAGAACCAATTTCTATCATGATGAGGTCTAGTAAGAAAACTCTACAAGTAGATCCATAGAAAATGGGTCAGTTCTAGGTCCCTTCTTAGAAGAAAAGGGAACCACTCCCATAGGGTAATGATAAGTTTCATGTTCCACAAGCAATCAAAAAGGGAGTTTCAACCCCTAGGAGACAAGAAAAGGAAAACAATACCCTTGGGAAAGGTGAGAAAGAGAAGGGCAAAGAATGGATAGTTTCTAAAGATGAGGCCCAAGAAAAGTTGAGATTCCCTTCTATCATAAAAAGGTAGAGAATAGAGGCCACCCAACAATACAAAAGAAAGTATGGGGGCTAGAGAAAAGATATGAGAAAACTCCACTTGGGAAGTTTGAGTTTAATATTGTTGAAGAGTTAAAGAAGACCCCTTCAAGAGCAAGTCTCTATGATACTCTATTTATTCTTGGTCAAATTGATTTACTCAAAGCTTCTCTAAATAAAAATTCATACGAAAAATAGGTTGCAACCATCTATAGCCAGCCTCATGGCCAAGAAAATATGTCTCCAACAACCCTGAAGAATAAACCCCCTCCCTTTTACATCTCTTTGAGAATGGAAGGATGGGTTGTGCACAATTGTATGATAGATTCAGGAGCCTCAACTACAGTCATGCCTAAAGCAGTTTGCGATGATATGAGAATGGAGTATACTCGTTCTTGTCCAGGAGTGTTACAATTGGATGGTACACCAGTCAAAACCATTGGGGTTGTAAAATATGTGTTAATGAGACTGCATAGGGCCCTAGAGGTTACCATTGTGCAGGAAATTATGGTAGTGGACCTAGAACCTTATTTTGGTTTATGTCTTTCCAAAGAATTCACTACTAAATTAGGGGGCTACATGTACCTGGACTACTCTGGCATGATGATTCCATACAAGGGAAAAAGGATAAGGATAATTCCTGAGAAACCAGTGTCTTATCATATCAAAAAAATTGAAGAAGATATGTACAACCATTATGTTATGGAAGAACCAGAGCTTGAAGAAGTTCTTGAGGAGTTGGAAATAGAGGATGAGTTACCTTTCAAGGAGGATCATGAGTTGTTAGAGATAGGATTGGGAACTTACAATATCTCCTCTGAGGTAGAGAAAAGAATCCCTACCATATCAAATCAGTCACTCAGAGAGTTAAAGATTTGGACAATGCATTTTGATGGAGCAAGGTGCAAAAATGGTGTTGGAGCTGGCATAGTTCTGAAATCTCCTTCAAAAGGAGTGAAATTTTTTTCTTATAGATTGACGTGGTCTTGTACTAATAATGTTGTAGAGTATGAGATCCTGTGCTTAGGATTAATGCAAGCAGAGAAAATGGGAATCAAGATATTAAACATATATGGTGATTCAGAGCTAGTGGTCAATCAGGTCATAGAGAGATGCAACAACAAACACCATTATCTAAGGATATATAGAAATAGAGTGTGGGACTTGATGGAGTCTTTTGATGCACTTAACATCCATTTTATCCCTAGAAATCAGAATGTGTTGGTTGATGCTTTAGCAGTTAAAGGGTCCAATTTCAATCCCTCTTCAAATCTTGGGTCAGCTAAAGGTGGAAGAGTCAAGCTAGTTTTTAGACCCGTAGTACCAGATAGGCAGATATTTTGGTAAGTTTTTGAGAATGATGATTAGATAATTAACTTTCTAGTTAGGGAGGCTTGTTGTATCTAATGTGCAGGAAGAATCTCCTCAGGAAATGGATCAACAAGATATGATACAATTGAAGAATAATCACATTCCTAAGGGTTTGATTACATTAGAGAGCTTGTTTGATAATGAAGATGGGAAAATATCAAGAACCATGAAGATCGATGAGGATATTTACAATGAGATTGAAATTGAAAAAGAAAAGAAGATTAATATTGGTGTTAAGTTCTCTCTAGAGGAAGTAGAGGTAGTCAAATCCCTATGCTCTCATTACCCAGAAATTATAGCTTGGTCATATGAAGATCTCAAGGTTTATGATAAGAAAACTATTCAACACACTATTGAGTTGGAGCCTGATGCAAAACCTTTCAGATAGAAGCAAAGGCCTGTGAATCCCAAAATTGAGTCCATAATGAGGCAAGAGTTGCTCAAACTGTTGAAGGAAAAGATCATCTACCCAATAAAGCATTCCACATGGGTCACCAATTTGGTGCCTATCAGAAAGAAGAATGGTGATATCCACCTATGTGTTGATTTTAGGAACCTAAACAAGGCATATTTGAAATATCATTATCCTCTCCCCTAGATTGATCATATTTTGCAGATTGTTATAGGGGATGAGAGGTTCTCCCTATTAGATGGCTTCTCTGGATATAACCAGATTTGGGTCAAGGATGAAGATCAGTTCAAGATAGCTTTCACTACTAAGTGGGGCACCTTTGCTTATCAAAGAATACCTTTTGGTTTGTCCAATGCAGGAGCAACATTCCAGAGGGCCATGGACTATGCTTTTGGTGAGTTGATCAATAAAATCATTCTGATTTATCTTGATGATATGACTGTATTTTCTCATAAGAAATAAACACACCTTGAGCACTTGGAGAAAGTCTTCCAAAAATACAGAGAGTTTGGCATCTCTCTAAATCCAAAGAAATCATTCTTCATAGTCCATGAAGGAAATTTATTAGGGCATGTGGTTTCTAAGGAGGGAATGGCAATTGACCTTGATAGAGTAAAATAATACTGGCACTGCCTCTCCCCATGAATAAAAAGGCCCTACAATATTTCTTTGGGTAGATCAATTTTGTGAGGAAATTTATTTCAGATTTCACCCAAGTAATTAAACCTATCTTAGAGCTCCTCAGAAATAATATGGAATTCAGATGGACTGATAAAAGAAAGCAAGCATTTGAGGCAATCAAGTAGGCTATTGCAATGGCACCAATATTGGTAAACCCATATTTTAGCAAAGACTTCATTCTATATACCTATGGAGCTGAGGAGAGCTATGTAGTCGTGCTAACATAGAAGAATGATGCTGAAGAGGAACACCCCATATTTTTCTAGAGCCAAACCCTCCATGAGTATCAAACTAAGTACAATTTCATAGAGAGACAAGTATTTGTAGTCATGAAGTCCCTGAAAAAATTTAGGTAGTACTTGGCTCAAAGCAAGACTCTGATCTATGTGGTGCATCCAGATGTAAGAAATTTTATTCTGTAGGGAGAACTAGGTGACAAAAGGGCTGGCTAGATCACTAAAATTTAGGAATATGATGTGGAAATACATCCAACAAAGTTGGTCAGAGGTAGGGCATTATACCAAGAACTAGAAGCAAAAGTAGACTCAAATCAAAGAGTAGCCTGTCAGACAACACAATCTAAATACAAGGAAGACAACCTTTCAGGAGAGTCAGATTGGGTGGATCTATTGACAAATTACTTCTAGATAGGAGTTTACCCCCAAGACCTTAATGCCTCACAAAGAAGGAGGTTTAGGCTTCAAGCCCTGAAATATGTACTGCTTCCCAAAGGGTTATATAGAAAAAACCTTGATGGAGTTCTTTTGAAGTGCTTAAAAGATGATCAAAAATAAAAGGTCATTGATGAGTTCCATGGAGGATTGTTAGGGGGACATTATTCAGGAAGAAGCACTACCATGAAAGTAATAAGGGTAGGATACTACTAGCCCACTATATTTTCTGATATTTTCAAAGCAATGAGAGCCTATGATAAATGCCAAAGGTATGTAGGAAGGACTAAGAATGTTGCATTCCCTCTCAAACCTATCCAAGTAGAGTAGCCTTTCCAATAGTGGGGACTTGATTTTATTGGAGTAATAAATCCCAACTCCTCGATAGGTCACAAATACATTATGACTACCACTGATTACTTCACCATATGGGTTGAGGCTATTCCAACTAAGAAATCAGACCAAGAGGTGGTGATCAAATTTATTGAAAGCCTAATAATGAGGTTTGGTCTTCCTAAAGCCTTAGTGATAATGGCCCAACTTTTATAGGTGCAAAGTACATAGAATTTACAAGTAGGTATGACATCTATTTAAAGAACTCTTCCAACTATTACCCTCAGGGGAATGGATTAGCAGAATCCACTAACAAGAACTTACTCAAAATTTTGAAGAGAAAATTTGAAAAGCAATAAAAGGAGCTGGCATCTTCTATTAGAGCAAGCTTTATGGGCAGATAGAATTTCAATCAAGAGGTCCATAAAAACCTCCCCTTATGCATTGGTGTATGGGAAGGAAGCTATTTTGCCTACCCATATTGAAATACTAATATTAAAATGGGTCAACCAAGATTGTGAATCAGACCAAAATCTAGTAGAAGCTAGATTGATGCACCTTTTGTAGTTGGAGGAATAGAGAACTCAAGCATATGAAAATTTTTAGAAATACTCCATCGACACTAAAGGTTGGTTTGATAAGAAAAATCGATTCAAAAAGTTCAAAATTGGAGACTTGGTTTTGAGGTGGAATACAGAAAGGTCTAAGCCAGGCAACCATCACAAGTTTGATTCCTTCTAGGATGGTCCATTTGAGATACTAGAAGTCAAGAAGAATAATGCATTCCAGCTCTAGGATCAAAATGGAGATGTGCAGCCGATTCCAATCAATGACTACCATCTCAAATTGTACTACAAGTAAAATTTCCCACCTTGTATTTTATGTAAATATTGTACTATATTTAAGATTTTCTTCTTTCTTTTTCAAAAATATTTTTGGCCAAGTACGAAGTAATCAGAGCTAGAGGGAAAATTCCACACTCTCTCCTACATCGCATCCTATCAAAAGGGTTAGGAATAGTTCAAAATTCTAGGCCACAGTCGATAATGGTTTAGTGATAAAAGGCCACATCTATCTCGAAATCACATTCAAAATTGTTGATTTTGCAAAAGGTACAAGAGAAAGTGTGGCCCAGCTCATAGGTTTCTAGGCCATAGTCAATTGAAGTCAAAATGCTTCTATGTGAAAAGCAAGTGTGGCCAAGGACCCACACCACATAGGAGGATAAAAGTGAAAGCGACTAAGGCAATGGAAAGTGTGGCCAAGTGCATAACCCCACACCATAACCTAGCTTCTCATGCAAGCTTCACAATTTATCCCACCCATTTTGAAATTTGAAGCACAACTTAATTACAGTTCACCTACTACATTTATTTTGGTTGGTGGCATAAGAAGCTATAAAAGCTAGCACTATCAATGGTTTTGTTTTGCAAATATCGATGACAAGGATCCTATAGAGGTAGTTGGTAATAATCTCAAAGAATTCAAGGGAAACCAATTGTAGACACCTGAGAGAGCCACAATGTCTTCTTCATCTTCAGAAGAGGCATCTAGAGAAAAGAAAGGTGAACCAAAGCACTACCTAGATTCAACAAAAGTAGTGGCTGACACAATCATGACTTGGAAAACCAGAAATAAGTTGAGGAGGGACATTGACAATAGAGTGCTAGGAGGATTGTCCACCCCAAGGAATGCTACCTGCATGGTATTTTCTCTCCTTTATTTTTATGTTTGTGACTCTGTACACCCATGTCTTGAGCTTATTTCTACAATTGTAAAGTTCTATGACCCTAAGAATAGAGCTATCAAAACCATTGATGGTAGAACCCTTTTTAGAATAACCTCAAATTATTACCATCAATTGTTTGCCATGGGTAGGGCTCCACATGTCAAACCTATGCCTTTTAACCTAGAACAACAAGCAAAATACTACTCTCTGGATAGACACCCCAAGAATGGGTAGTTTTTTATAGAATGGTTAAACAAATAGTTCAAAACCCTAAGCATTAAAGGTCATTTGCCAAAACCCCCAATTGCTACTAAGCACTTTGTAGACCCTAAATTATACTCAATGTTGGCAGCATTGGTCAATTTGGAATCAGATATTAATGTATATGATTGATAGATAGCCATAACCTATTGCATTTTGAATATCAAAATGTATGATATGTCCATGATTGATAGTAATACTAGGGTTATCTACTTTGATTGGTCTAATTTTTTGGCTAGAAGAATGCATGAACAATTAGTGGCTATGAAGAAATATTCTCAACCAACTTCGTTCAGACATTGTTCAAACCTAGCATGGATGTTTTTTGTTGTTATGAGGGAAGATATACCATGGATAGGAGTCATAGATAAAGATGAGGATGGTAACCCCATACCAGTTTACACTTGGACAAAGGTGTTGAGCCAAGAGGAGTCTTACTACAATTTCAATAGAGAATTCTTGGGTCCTGCACTAAGAGTCATGTATGGCCAATACCCTAGAATCCCTCCTTTGGCTAAGGAACTATTGAGAATACCTCAAGCCAAAGAGGGTGACTGGTACATATTGATAGAAGGAATGATAATAAGGTTATATGGCTTCATGGGAAAGCCCTTTGTACTACCTCATTATGTAACCAATAGAGTGTTGTCTCTAGAATATTGTAGGTAGATTGATTTCATCAATTCATGTTTTGGTTCGGGACACAAAAAGAAATGCATAGTTCGTTACCCCCGCATTGTAGGAGATATCACCTTGATAGGAAAGGGGCAACATGAACAAATTGCTAGAGCATTGATCAGGTTAGTGCTTATTGAGCTCCCTCTAATGTGGTGATATAATCTGGATGATAAATTCTTAGAAAAGTTAAATGACCACAACACAAGTAAAGCCCTTAAGTTTTATAAGACCGTGAGGGCACACATTGAGAAGGACAAAAATAATAAGGAAGATGCCCCCTTGGAATGGGAGGTACACAAAATGGAACCTCTAAACCCATGGAGAGATTTCTATGAGCAACTAGTTGATTATGACCCCACAAATAATAAAGCGCATCAATTGATGGAGGAAAAAATTTGAGAAATGCAAGATAAATATAAGTGGGATGAGGGCAATATTTTGGACTGGTGGATAATGAGAGTAGAAATGAATGCTGTAAAGTCCAAATATGGTCATCAATTTGACATAATTTTTTTAAAAAAATATGATGAACACCATGAAACATGGAAGGCCAAGAATGAAAAAATCTTAGCACTAAGTTTTGGGAAGGTTAAAAGCAAGGAGGAGCCACAGAAGGCCAAGACCAAGGAAAAAATGTTAGAGGTAAAGAAATAGAAAGAAACCAAGGCTTCTCTCCCCCTTCAATCCCTAGAAAAGAGTAGCATCACCACATCCTCAGCCCTAGAAATTGAAAAGGCATAGGCCACCTTTGAGCCTACACAGGAACAATTACAGAATTACAATAAGGGGGCCAAAATGATGAAGAAGATGAAGTACTCTAGTGCTAGATTGGGAAAGAGTGGTTTAGGACCTACAGAGTTAATACAAGTTGAGATGAGACCAAAATATCTAGCCTTGGGAGTGACAGACTTAACACAGGGTCAATAGAGTATTGATGATTTAGATAAGATAAAGTTTACTATCACCTCTCCCGATAAGCCCCAATCTCCTCTAACTAAAAAGGTCTCTCAAACTCCACCCTAGGAGCAGGACATTGAGGAAGAAGCAAATCCTATACCTTCTATTGTACTGAAAAGAAAATCTGAAGATTCAGTGGGAGAAGTTTCAAAGGAAGAGAATAAGAAGGAGAAATTAGAGCAGATATTGCAAGCATCTAAATAGGTTCATACCTCAATCACAGAGCAATCAACTCATCAACAATAGTATCTAACCCATGATGATATCTTTCAACAAACCACCTTGGTGGGTGTAGGTATGTTCCCTATATTTTCTTCTCCTCCTCTCTCCTCAGAAAATTCTCCCTCTCATTCACAAGAAAAGGAGGCACCACCATCATCACCCAAGCATAACCCATCATCATTACCACCAAGTCCTTTTGCATCTCATTCCATATCCCCTACCCTCCATACATCTGAAATCTAGGTCTCACTACCCTAAAGTCATGGATTTTCTTTACCAACATCAGTTCCCCCCATTCCCACAGAAGTTTCAACATTACCATTAACTTCTACAATGGCGATAACCAGTGTCTCTGAAGTAGCAGTAAACATTCCAATAGTGAACACTGATTCTACCCTCATCACCATCCCTTCACTTCTATTGTCTCCTATGCCATGTCTACCATCACTTATAACTCCATCCATGCCCTCCACTCATCCCATAGTAGCTTCCATGCAAAAGTTCAAAAATGTAGAATTGAGCACTCAAAGTTATTGGGGTAAGAAATTGGCCCAACCATCCAAGAGAGTTGCTAGATTCAGGAGGAGCATGGTAGTTGATCCAATCTCTAGGAGTAGAACAAGGTTCTCCATGACTCCCCTAGTCAATAAGCCAGAGGAAGACATGAATCTAGAGGATTACCAATTCCAGGAGGTCACTAAGGACATCGAGCAGTTGCCTTTGGAAGATGAATATATTATTGCTAGGGTGCAACTTGATACCATTTATTGTCAAAATGATATTGTAAGGGAAAAGTATGAAAAGATGGAAGAAAAGGTGAAGAAGTTGGAATCAACAGTCAAGGATCAAAATATTATGGAAAAGTCCCTATGAAATGAAGTGAAAACTTGGTAGGATAAGTATCAAGAAATGGCCAAGCATAAGTAGGAGCTAGAAGAGGTTAAGAAGTAGGTCCAAGATCAGGCCATGCTAATAGAATATTTGCAACAACAGCTACAAGTTGAGAAAACTAAAGCAACAGGGATTTCAAAAGAAAAGGTAATACAAATTAAAAGGGAGATGTGGAGCCAGGTTCTGGAAAAATATTCATAGATCCAACCTATGCTCGATTTCTTGGATGAAGCTAGCCACCTGTTAGTCCAAACCAAGAATGATTTTGAAAGAATTCAAGGAGAGATTCAACCAATGGTCCCTCAAGCTTCAAGAATTTTTGCACTATCCTATTCAAGATGTAATTTTGTTGCTAAACCCATTTCTAGTAGTGAATGGACTACTACAAGACTTGTGGCCAAGAAAGTTTTGAGGAGACATAAGCTAATCCAGAAGGGATGGTTATTGGTAGATAAAATTGATGGGAAAGTTAAAAAATATTTAACTTCACTCAACGAATTTCCCAAGATGACTTCAAAGGATTATGGAGTGAAGAAAACACATTGATGACAATCGATGATCTCCTAGCAGAAGTGAAAGCCATTATTGAGGATGATTCTAAAATAGAAGCTTGGCCAGAGCCCATTGAGCATGAGCAAGTACTCGAGCTAGTGAAGGACCTTACTGAAGTAAATGATGCAATAGGAGAGTTGGCCGAAAGAGGATAATTCTTATCTTATGAAAAGCTCACTAAGCTAAGAGATATTCATCAAATATTAATGGAGACATCGAACCCCTCTCTCGTAGATTGTAAAGAGGCTCTAAAGACATTTGGATACATGGAGCAATTTTTTACCAAAGAGGAAGAGGTAAAAGTAGAGAATAATGCGGAAGATCAATTTGATGATGGAGAACTAGGTGATGAAGAAGACCCTAATGATAAAAAGGTTGAGTAATAAGGAGATGTCTTCAATGAAGAATAGGAAGATAATGTGCAGAAGACTCTGAAGCCAAAATCAATAATGATGTAGAGATAATTGAAGACCCTCAAAAGAAGGAAGAGGAATGGGAAATGCCTACACCATAGGCTGAATAGAAAATATTCCCAAGAATAATCACATTTTTGTGTGTGAATTCAACCTAATGGATGTTAGAAAAGCAAAAAAGTGTGATCTTGCATAAGACATGAGGAAAGTCATGTAGAAGGGCTATAAAAGAGAAAACTTTATTTTAATATAACACATCAAATTTCTTTGCCTCTTTCCTTATTTCCTTATGAACTGTTACCCTCTGCATAAATTTTCAAGTGTGTACAAGGGTGATAGTTATAAGGAAGTGATGTTTTGAGATATTTTTTTGAAGATGATGGGAGTTATAAGGTTGCATCTGACTGGAGACTTTTCTTGACTTCCATGTTGTTTCCATGTGAACAGTTAGTCTCTGAATATCTCATTTTGTGTTTGAAAGGCTAATAGTCGCAAGGAGGTAATGCGTTGAGTCATAATTCTATCAATTAATGGAGTCTATCTTAGATTCACTTCCTACCACCATTCATTCTTCACTTCCCCATTCACTTCATGCATCTATTATCACTTTCACTTACCACCTTCATCTCAACACTCATTTTCATCATTATCCCCCATTCTTCATTTCATTCCATTCCAAAAATCCTCTCATTTGTTCTATATAGACTCCATTAACCCAATGAATAAGGCTCTGAGTTCTTTAACTCTGCAAGAAAAGTTCCCTAGGAGGTACTAAAATGTAGGCCCAAAAAGGCCACATGATTTTTTTTTAAATTTCTAAAATTTTTGCTAAGTGTTAAGGGTGTGAGGTCATTTGTTGCGAGGATGCATTTTGTAAGGCCCATTTTGAATTGTTGATTTTGCAAAGGGCATAAGAAAAAGTGTGGCCTAGCCTACAATGTCTCCAAGATGCATTTTGACTAGCAAGATGCTAGGTCGTAGTCAGCCTTGTTTGACCCAATTGAAGGTTTAATGAAAGTGCGACCAAGGTTCACAATGTAATGATTTTGATGGCTAAATCGCTCAAGCAAGATAAGTGTGGCCTAGATCCAAGTGTGATCCCTAAGCCATAGTCAATCTAGTCAAACATGTCAGTTGCATGATCCAAAGTGTAGCCCAGATTTGAGGATACTCTAAGCCACATTTGATGAAATTTTATAAAGCAGTGAGCCACATCGACGTCCTCAGGCCACAGTCAACATTGTTTGACCAACTAACCGAGCAAATCGAAGTGCGGCCTAGAGTGCGACTCTTAGGCCAAAGTAAAGTGACCAAGCATAAAGGAGAAAATGTAGCCCTGAATTGTCTAGCTGAACCTCAGGCCGCAGTCAACATGGTCAACTCTCGAGCAAAGGGCATTCAAGAATGTGGCCTCTCTTCATCGTCCTTTACTTTCAGCTTGAGCCAACGTTGGGGAAAATAAATGTGGTCATGCACAACATAGCTACCTAAGACTGCAAATATACCTAGAGTCTTCTAAAAGCTCAATCTCAGTCATCAAAAGGTAGATCAATGGACAGTGATGAAACTAAAGCTTGACCTGAATAAAAGGAAGATCTGAATGTGGTGAAGAGACCATAATGTAGGCAAATGATGCAAAACTAAGAAGCCAAAGCATCCAAAATTCTTGGCAAGTTGCAGAAGGTTGTAGTTGCAGATCGATGATATATTGAAGACTGCAAGAATGAAGAACGACTCAGATGCGTTCTTGGCAAGATCACATAGCTAGAACCATGGAAGCTAGCAAGTTGTAGAGGTAGTTACAAAATATTGACAAAGTAGAATCACTCCTCTCTTCTTGAATGAAATATGAGGCCACCATGTCAGCACTCTGCTGATTGAGGCATCGTCCTTCCTTGTAATGCTCTATTCTTTATGAAACATATTGTAAAACTATAAATAAAGGTCCCAACCACCTTTCAAAAGGTCGGCTCTATAGTGTTTGCTTGCCCTACAATTGTATATTTTTTGAGAATCAATAGAAGGAGCATTACTTGGATGTTTGCCTCAGGCCCATGTCTTCTTTACTTGTGAAGATTTGATCTGTGAAGTCATTTCTGCTACTGTTGCTATGGTTAGTCTATTATGTTGATATTGGATTGCTAACTTAGAGCACCTTGGAATGCTTCATGTTTAAATGTATGCTTGAAAAGGATTTCTTTTTCTATTAGTCTGAGTATTGATCTAATTTTTCTATTTGGATTATTAGTACTCTAGATGTTTGAAATAGTCCTTGAAGTATACTTTGTGCTTTAATAATGAAGATCATTGGTTTTGAATGTTGTTAGTCTCAAGTGTGGAATACTAGAAATGTGATTTTCCAGAGGATTCCCTGTAGTTGTCTATGTTGTTAGCTTTATCCGACCACCATTCAATCATTACTTTTCTAACCCTTATCCCATTTCTATCCCTATCCTTATACATTTAACTAAGCTTAAGTGAGTCAACACCTAATTAGTTGACAAGGTATACCAGCCTACTCTGGAGGTTGGGTTGAAGCAATCTTTAATCCATCCAATGTTGGGGTTTGAGCTGTGATTAGCGGGTGCTCACCTTTCTCTTACAGATTTGATAGTCATAGTTCAAGATTTCCTTGATGTCAATTCAGACCCCAAAACTATGTATCCTCATTGAAGTAATGCTTGCACAAATGAGAAACAACGCCCATGTTGGAGTAACACTCCATTCAAATCCAAGAAGGAATAACAATTATTAGTGCAACGTAAAGCAACAAGTGTCATTATTTCAAAGGAGGAGAAACATATTAATAGCCTAGTCTAAAGATATCATGGATATCGAGCATGCAGAGGTTAAAGTGCATTAGAAGGAGTAAAAGACCAGCTTAAGAGAGCACCATTCAAAATAGCGCATTGAATTCTCACTGTCATGTTGTGAAGATAAAAGAAATACAACACTCCAAAGCTTGGAAAGTGAAGACAAGATTAAATCCAATCAACACACATCATTAGAAAGGTATATTTATGTTGATTTTAATATTTTCTTTCATTAAAGTGCAAAAGGATTTATAAGGTGCATTATATAAGGTTGAGTTTATTTATTATTGCATTGGAGATATAAGCAATTATCAACCTTAGTGAATTAGAAAGCAAATCAAAACAAGGAGTTTATGTCATTAAGTGATATTTTTAAAGTGCATTAGTTGAAATACAAATATCATAATATTTGCAAATAATTAAGATAGGAGATATAAGGTTTTCTTCCTTAGAAAAGTTAAAACATTATTCTTTTGCAATATTATCATTTTCTAAATTTCCAAATTAGGGAGATATAAGGAGTAATACATCAAACTTTAAATCATTGAAATTTAGAAAATTGAACCATTGAAAATTAAGGTTAAAAGATTCAAAATCATTGATTGATTTAAAGATTTGGAATTTATTTTTCATACTTGTCTCTTATACAAACTAAAGGGACAAACGTAATCCAACCATAGCTTCATCAAATTAAAAGTGTAAATATCAATAGGGAGAAATAAGGAAAAATAGGAGTTGAACAAAACATTAGAGAGTCAACTCAAAAAAAAATTTAAGCACTATCAAGACCACAACATACTCTAAATACTTGGGAGATATAAGGGATTCTACAAAACCTAATATTTGATAAGGTTTTATGAAGATTAGTTCACATACTCTAAACTAGGGAGTCATAAGGAAGATAACTTCAAAATATTTTGAAATACAAAATTTCCATAAAAATTGTTCTAAATACTTGAGGATTAAAAGGTATTCTAACTAGAGATTTGGGAAAAGTAAAGTCTTATCATAGATTGAACATTTAGATTCTCAAAACACTAGGGAGCTATAAGGAGTCCCACTTGAAAGAATTACTTAGAATAATCATGGATGAAATAGTAAGGAATGCATTCAATAATGAGGAACTATTTCATGAGTTGGAATTTTACTCTCAAAATTTAATAGATATCTTTGATGGGTACAAATACTTATCCACTAGTAAAAAAAAAATATTCTCAATGTTTCTTAAGGAAGCAAAGGAAGGAAATTTTATGACATTAATTGGTTATCTTCATGAAGTACTTTTTAGAGCTTGGTGGAATAGGAGAATTGGTCGACAGAGGATAATTCTTATCTTATGAAAAGCTCACTAAGCTAAGATATGTTCATAAAAAATTAATGGAGTCATAAAATCCTTCTCCCACATCTTGAAAAGAGGTTCTTAAGATATTTGGATACATGGAACAACTATTTTCCAAGGAGGAGGTAAAGGTAGAAGATAGTGTAAAGGAAGAGGTAAAAGTAGGAGATAGTGCAAAAGATGAATTATATGAAAGAGAACTAGGTGATGAAGAAGATTCTAATGATAGAGAGGTTGAGCAACAAAGAGATGCCTACAAAGAATAACAGGAAGAGAATGCACAAAAAACTTTAGAGGGTAAAACTGATAGCGATGTAGAAATAATTGAAGATCCTAAGAAGAACAAGGATGAATGAGAATTGCCTGCATCATAGGTTGAGTAGAGAAGATTCAAAAGATAATTATATTTTTGTGAATGAATTCAACCTAAAGAGTGTTAGAAAAGCAAATAAATCATGATATTGCATGAGAGATGGTGAAGTCATGCAAAAGGGTTATAAAAGAGAAACTTTATTTTTGTATAACACATCAAAGTTTTTGTCTCTCTCATTATTTATTTACGAACTGTTACCCTTTGCATAAATTTTCAAGTGTGTAAAAGGGTGATAGTTTTAAGGAAGTGATGTTTCGAGACATTGTTTTTGAAGAGAATGGGAGTTATAACGTTGTAGTTGTCTGAATACTTTTCTTGACTTTCATATTTTTTCGTGTGAACAGTTAGTCTCTAAATATCTCATTTTGTGTTTGAAAGGCTAACAGTCACATGGAGATAATACATTGATTCATAATTATATCAGTTAATGGAGTATGTCTTACATTCACTTTCTAACACCTTCACTTCTCCGTTCACTTTATGCATTTGTCATCACTACCATTTTTCACGTTCATATCAACACTCATATTCACCATTATCTCCCATTATTCGTTTTATTCCTTTCCAAAATCCTCTCATTTGTTCTATATAGACTTCACTAACCCAATGAATAAGGCTCTGAGTTCTTTAAATCTACAAGCAAAGTTCCCTAGGAGACACCAAAATGTAGGCCCAAAAATGCCACATGATTATTTTAAAAAATTTCTCTATTTTTGTCTAAGTGTTAAGTAGGTGTCGCTAGGACGCATTTTGTTGTGAAGACGCATTTTTTTACGAAGACGCATTTTGTGGTGAGGTCACATTTTTAATTTTTTATTTTACAAAGGGCATAATAAAAAGTGTAGCCCAATCTACAACATCCCCAAGATGCATTTTGACTAGTAAGATGCCAGGTCGTAGTCAGCCTTGTTCGATCCAACTAAAGCTTTCATGAAAGTGTGATCGAGGTTCACGGTGTAATGGTTTTGATGGCTGAATTGCTCAAGCAAGATAAATGTGGCCCAGATCCAAGTGTGATTCCCAAGCTACAATTAATCCAGTCAAACATGTCAGTTGCACGATCCAAAGTGCAACCTAGATTTGAGGATACTCCAAGTTGCATTTAATGAAATTTTATAAATTAGCAAGTCACATCAGCATCCTTAGGCCACAGTCAACATTATTTGATAAAATAACAAAGCAAAGGGAAGTACGTCCTAGAGTATGAAAATTAGGCCAAAATAAAATGATCAAGCATAAAGGAGAAAATGTTGTCCTGCACTGTCTAGTTGAATCTCAAGCCGCAACTAAAATGGTCAACTCGAGCAAAGGGAATTCAATAATGTGGACTCACTTCATTGCACTTTAATTTTAGCTTGAGACAACATTGGGAAAAAAATGTGGTCATGCACAACATAGCTACCTAAGGCTGAAAATATACCTAATTCTTCTGAAAACCCAATCTCAGTCATCTAAAGGTGGATCAACAAACAACAATGAAACTAAAGCTTAACATGAATAAAAGGAAGATCTGAATGTGGTGAAGAGACCATAATGTAGGCAGATGATGCAAAATTGAGAAGTTGAAGCATTTGAAATTCCTAGTAAGTTTAAGAAGGTTGTAGTTGTAGATCGACATATTAAAGACTACAAGAATGAATAACGACTCAGAAGTATTCTTGGAAAAATTGCTTAGTTGGAACCATGGAAGCTAGCAAGTTACAGAGGTAGTTACATAAGATTGACAAAGCATAATCACTCATATATTTTTGAATGAAATATGAGACCGCCACATTAGAACTCTGCTAATTGAGGCATCATACTTCCTTGTAATGCTCTATTATTTATGAAACATATTATAAAACTATAAATAAATATCCCAAACACCTTTCAAACGGTCAGCTCTATAGTGTTTGCTTACCCTACAATTATATATATTTTTAGAATCAATAGAAGGAGAATTACTTAGATTTTGCCTTAGACCCATATCTTCTTTACTTGTGAAGATTTGATCTATGAAGTTATTTCTACTACTATTGCTATGGTTAGTCTATTCTGTTGATATTGGATTGCTAACTTAGAGCACTTTGGAATACTTCATGTTTAAAATATATGCTTGAAAAGGATTTATTTTTTTGTTAGTCTTAGTATTGATCTAAGTATGTTATTTGGATTATTAGTACTCTAAATGTTTGAAATAGTCCTTTAAGTATAGTCTGTGCTTTAATAATGAAGATCATTGGTTTCAAATGTTGTTAGTCTCAAGTGTGGAATACTGGAAATGTGATTTTCCAGAGAATTCCCTATAGTTATCTATATTATTAGCTTTATACAACCACCATTTAGTCATTACTCTTCTAACCCTTATCCTATTTCTATCCCTATCCTTACACATTTAACTAAGCTTAAGTGAATCAACACCTAATCAGTTGATAAGGTATACCAACCTACTCTGGAGGTTGGGTTGAAGCAATAATTGATCCATCCAATGTTGGGGTTTGAGCTATGATTAGTGGGTGCACTCCTATCATATTATTGCATATGATAGTCACAATTTCAATATTACCTTGATGTCAATTCAGACCCCAACACTACGTATCCTTATTGAAGTAATGCTTACACAAAGGAGAAACAATGCCCAGGTTGGAGTAACACTTCATTCAAAGCCAATAAGGAATAAAAATTATTAGTGCAATGTAAACTAAGTGTCATTTATTTCAAAGAAAGAGAAGCATATTAATAGCCTAGTCTAAAGAGACTATGAATATCGAGCATGCAGAGGTCAAAGTGCATTAAAGAGAGTAAAATGCCATCATAAGAGATCACAATTCAAAATAGAGCATTGAATGCTCACAGTCATGTTGTGAAGACTGAAGAAATACAACTCTCCAAAGCTTGGAAAGTTAAGACAAGATTAAAGCCAATCAACACGTAACATTAGACAGGTATATTTACGTTGAGTTTAATATTTACTTTCATTAAAGTGCAAAAGGAGTTATAAGGTATATTATATAAGGTTGAGTTGATTTATTCTTGCATTGGATATATAAGCAATTACCAACCTTAGTGAATTATAAATCAAATCAAAACAAGGAGTTTATATCATAAGTGATATTTTAAAAGTGCATTAGATGAAATGCAAATATCATAATATTTGTAAATAATTAATATAGGAGATATAAGGTTTTCTACCTTAGAGAAATTAAAACATTATTCTTTTGCAATATTATCATTTTATAAATTTCCAAATTAGGGAGATATAAGGGTTACTACATCAAACTTTAGATCATTGGAATTTAGAAAATTGAACCATTGAAAATTAAGGTTAAAAGAATCAAAGTCATTGATTGCTTTAAAGAGTTGGAATTTATTATTCATACTTGTATCTTATACAAACTAAAGGGACAAAAGGAATCCAACCATAGAGTTTTGAAAAATAGAGAACTTCATCAAATTAAAAGTACAAATATCAATAGGGAGAAATAAGGAAAAATAGGAGTTGAACAAAACATTAGAGAGTCAACTCAAAAGGAAATTTAAATCAAGCACTTTATCAAGACCATAGCATACTCTAAATACTTGGGAGATATAAGGTGTTCTACAAAACCTAATATTTGATAAGGTTTTATCAAGATTAGTTCACATACTCTAAACTAGGGAGTCTTAAGGAAGACAACTTTAAAAGATTTTAAACTAGGGAGTTATAAGGAAGGCAACTTCAAAAGTTTTTGAAATATAAAATTTCCATCAAAATTATCGTAAATACTTGAGGATTAAAAGGTATTCTAACTAGATATTTGGGAAAATTAAAGTCTTATAAAAACTATAGATTGAACATTAATATTCTCAAAACACTAGGGAGCTATAAGGAGTCCCACTTGAAAGAATTACTTCGAATAATCATGGATGAAATAGTAAGGAATGCATTCAATAATGAGGAACTATTTCATGAGTTGGAATTTTACTCTCAAAATTTAATAGATATCTTTGATGGGTACAAATACTTGTCCACTAGTAAAAAAGAAAGATTCTAAATGTTTCTTAAGGAAGTAAAGGAAGGAAATTAAATGACATTAACTGGTTATCTTCATGAAGTACTTTTTAGAGATTGGTGGAATACTCGAAATATAATTATATTTTCTTCAAAATAATGTTTGATGATATATCTATCATTGATTGCTTTTGAATTCCTTTAAAACAAGAAGCTAAAGAACAATCCTAGTCAATACTATTGTGATGATATTCTAACTCAACAAGAAGAAGATATATCATTAACAAAAGTGTAAAAAAAAAGAAGAAGAAGAAGAAGAAGAAGGAAAAAGAAGCGTGACAGAAAAGAGAAGATGAAGATGAAAGAAAGTACTTTCAAGCTAAATTCAGATCAGAGTGAGTGAAATAAACAAAATAAATATATTCATACTAATACAAATAGGAAGTACAACGAAGGAAGCAAGAAAGAAGAGCTCGAATTCCAGAACCAAAGTGAAGACCATATTGAAGACTAAAGTCTTCAATACCCAAATTATGTAATACAAGGGGATGTTAGAATATATTATATTATTTGGTACATGATAATGTATTAACTCGGGTACATAAATAGAGTAGGAGTTTACCTTAGAGTAAGGTTTGAGTAGTTACTTCATGCAATGTAATAAATACACGTGTTAGAATGTGCAATTATGTAAATGTGCATGTAGTCCACATGTACATGAGTCATAGGTTTGGTAGATGAAAGGCCAAGGGACTTAACTCCATACATATATGTCTTTGAGGTAGCATAAAGAGAGAGAGAGAGAGAGAGAGAGAGAGAGAGAGAGAGTGATATAAGATAAAATAGTGACTAGTTGCATTAGTAGTAATAGTGAGTACAATGTAGATCCTTCATGTATTTATGGAGTGTTAATATCCTCCATTATATTACATTGTAAAATTTTATGAATTTTAATTAATGGTATATTTCTGAGTTATTATAGTAGTTTCTCTTATAATTTTCCTACTTATTATACTGCCATTATCATATAGTTATCATTGCTTGCTCATTTTACATCTTGTGGTTGCATTTCCTTTAATATATATATCATCAAAAGCTAATAGTCAAGATATTGCAATACAATATCAATGTTACTTTCCTCTTCAAAGAACATTAGGATGGAGTCATGTGCAAAATGCCCATTGACCAACTTTTGAGAAGAGTTAGTAAGGGAAATTTCCTTTCACTCTCCTATGAGAGACAACATCAACTAGAAGGTAGCCAAATTTCATCAATTGCCAAAACACAGAGGGCCAGAGCAAGAGGGCATCCTTGATGAATGGATCTATATAGACCAAAGGGTGAGGACTGGTGACCATTAATCATCAAGTAGGTAAACATATTTGTGAAGATCATTTGAATGGATCGAAGAAAGGTGGGTCAAAATCCTAAGACCTGCAACATGGTCAAAATGAAGGGTCATTCAATCCTATCATATGCCTTACTAAACTCTAATTTTAAGGAATATGAATATCTTACCCATTCCATGACTTCCCAAACAATAATGATGCTATCCAATATGCATTTGTTCTTGATAAATCTAGTTTGCTTTGGTTGAATGATTAAGGGGAGAAAATATTTGATCCTACGCACCATGGCATTGGCTATAATATTTTACAATACATTGAGAAAGGTAATGAGCCATCAATTACAAATGTCCTTAGGGTTAATTATTTTGGAAATAAGATTAATATTACCCTTATTAATCAAATGGACAAGATAACCAGTCCTAAGAACCTCTAAGTAAACTTGGTATAGGTCTAGCCCTATAGTATCCCAAAGATTTTTATAAAATTCACAAGGGAACCCATCACAATCAAGGGCCTTATCATTAGCTATAGAAAAGGCAATAACTTTAAGCTCTTATTATGAAAGGGAGTTGTATCAGAGGGCTTGCTAGGGTATAAAAAGATGAAAATTAGCCACTTTGACACATTGATGAAGGGTTTAGGCTTAGGCCAGGGTGGGTTCTTGAGCTTGAAATACCTTTTGGTAATGGTGGACAAAGACCTACAAAATATCAGTAAGCTTTGTAAAAGTGTTTTGCCCTTCTCAAATGCATTTAGTTTTTTGAGTTGGGTTCCTACCTACGAGGGACTAAAAAAAATCTTTGGAGAACCTATCCCTAACCTTCAGCCAATGAAATTTGGCTTTGAGTTGGACACCGTGAGAAAAATGAGCATCTGCAATCTATTGTTTTTGGTAAATTTTGGCCACCTAAAGTTGTAATGCAGAGGAGAAGAATTGTGCTTCTAACTCCCACATGGCATGTTGGATCTCTAAGATAATGACCTTATTTAAATATCAATGAGATACGTTTAGGGTCACCATAAATTTTAGAAAAGATATCATGGTACCTATAGATGCAAAGGAAGCGAGTAGTACATTCCACCGCATCATTCCACTAGGTAATCCAACAATTACACATGGTTGGGTAGGGCTCCAAGTTCCAAATATATTGAATGTGAGTCACCAAAGGTTTATGATGAAATAACATGTTAAAATGAAATTTACTACTCTACATGGACCACCTATCTCCCACCCATTCAATGCAAAATCATATGGGTGAGTGGACTGAGAGAACAACCTCATGGAGTGGTTCAACTAGGAGATAAAAATAATTGATAAAATTAAATACTGATTACCTAGATAACAATGCCTAGTCCAACCTTTTAAGAATTTTGTCAGATCCAACACATAAGTTGGACCAAGTGTACCAAAATTTGTTGACACAAGATTCCATACGTTGGGATCATAAAGCTCCAATTTATTTTGCATGTGGAACCAAGCCATCCATTCTTCCACTACCCATTGCATGCCCACCACACTTATCTTTGGCTACCTCAATCATGTTGAAATCAATGTAAATAATCCAAGTGGTAAAAGGGAGTGACTCAGCTATCCATATTCATAATTGGGCACTCTCTACAACATCCTTGGAAGTGTAAACATTATCTACCTTGAATGCATGACTATTGATAGATAAAATCATCCATAATGCATGATAGGTAGGGTCACAATCATGCACCACCAAATGAGGCCACCAATAGAGGGAGATGAAGGTTTTGATGCTACAACTTCATCCCTACTCATGCTCACTATGAAGGAAATGACTTTTAGGCTACATAACCTGATATACTGCTACAAAAAAAAAACATATAATATTTATCTCTTGTAGGTATAGGAAATATAAGTCAAATAATTATTGATAAACTATGTGTGCTACACATTTGCACTTAGGGTCTATGAGGCACCCCACATTCCATGAGAGAAAATTCATTAAGATAAGGAGTCCAAAGACATGTCATCACCATCAATAAACTCTATTGCTTTGAAACTATTGGTATCTTTAGGGTCAAGTTTGTATATTCCCAATTGAATTTTGGTAAGGTGAGGCCTCTTATCTAGAACAAAATCTCTCAAATTTCATGTCCATCCTTGGGCTACGAGAGCGGTGTGAGATTACAAGAGGAGACTAAAGAGGAGAGTGGACATGGGGGCCATTTTGGGGACCACATTAGTTGAACTTAAAAATGGTTTTGGAGAGGTGACTAGACTTCTTTGGCCACCACCTCCATTGTTGAAGTGCCACCAACTGACTACTCTTTTGCCTTCTCTAATGGTTGTGAACTTGAAGTGACCACCATATTCATAGATAGTTTAGGGTGTGAATATTTAGTTGAGTTAGTGCACTAATTTTTGTGACTTCCCAAAATGGTCCAAACCTCCTCATTGGGTTGAGGAGTTGACCCAGTTGGTTGTACAAGAGCTAGTTTTAGCTTATTATGCGGTATAAGCGAACAATATTTTACCTTATGGTTGGATGCTTGGCATAAAAAACAAGTGTTCAATAGGTTAATATAGACCAATATCTATGAGATGATGGTATACCTAACCCGAATATTGATGGCATATTTGATGTCCCCATATAGATAAACCTGTACATAGACCTACTTCATCAGGTGAGCATTAAAAAATATTTCAGGTTCAACCAATATTACATGCTCTAAAAAAATACAATGCATTTCAATCCATGCCACAAAGGAAGAGGAAGACCAGGGAACTCAACCCATAGTCATTTTTCCTTAGGCATAGAGAAATATTGGATCCATAATGAGAAAGCTAACAAAGAGCTTTGCATGGACCATGGATTGTGCTCATAGACAACCTTTGCATGAGAAACATCAATAAAAATTAAAAAGGAAGAAACTTTTAGAGATGTATTAGCTCAACCTTGACACCATAAGGGGCCCAAGCTATACTGACCAAAGCCCTCAAAATCAACTCATTGGAAATACGACCCATAAAATACCCTTAAAATCATCTCATTGGGAATATGACCCACAAATTACCCAACTATGGTAAATGATTCTAATCAATTGCATGTAAAATCGAAAGATGATAAAGGGACATCAACATCAAGAGATGAGACATTACCTTTTAGATGCATTTCCTAGGATGTTTGATTGGTAGAATTTTCCCCAAACTTATTACCCATGATACCAGAGCTAATGACTGGTCCACTTAGGTTGGGAGCAATATACACCTACAAAAAACCCTAATACAAAACAAGAGTAATTGCATACCAGAGACTTTCACCTATACTTTAATGTTACATAGAGTTACATAGAAAATAATAGTTCACCTACAAATGTACCTTAATGTTTGATAGAGTTACATAAAAATAATAGTTCACTTGCATCTGCACCTCCAAAGCACCATCAAATTTCACTTATATATAAAATATTTTTGTGGAAATTTAGATGATGATGTGTATTCATATTTTGAGTACCTTATTTGATCTATCTTTCAAAGAGTTGTAGAGACTACATGTGAGTTTTATATGTGGAGGATTTGTCATTGATTCTAGTTGTTTGAATTTATTTCTTATTAATTTTATTATGGATATAACAACATCATATGCAATAAAACAAATTCAAAGTTTAAACCTTTACCATAGTCCATTAGGATTAAATCTAAATCAAGATAATGAGATCAATAGGTAGATTGTGAAAATATTTCATTCGGATGTCACATTTGTAATGAGACTGGACACATGGCAAGAGATTACAAAGTGGAAATGATGGAGAAAAATATGGAAATTATAGGCATGAGATAAACTTCAATATGAAAAAAAATCATATTATAGTAAAAATTGGGTCAAATGAAGGATTTTCCACTCCTAAGAAAGTGGCAAAAAAAACCCTCTAATGGAAGAAAAAATGATAGACTGGATGAGGTACAATGTACAAGTTTAATTTTAGGAGTTAAATGTGTGAATGAATATGGAAAGAAAAATTCTAATGTGAGTGAGATGAAGGAGGTCAAGGTTAATCTAGATAAATCAACTCAGTTTCCCTCAAGTAGCATAAAATCATTTTCTTCTAATAAAAATGATAGTAGTACATAGTGTATCTTTTGCACTTTAGGATTTCAAGAGTAAAATAATAAAGAAATGCATATGGAGAATATCCATGGAAATTTAGGGTTTCCAAATATTTGTGAGATCTTTTATATATTTCATATTTTAAACAAAATTGTAAATACATGATCCTTCAATATTTGCTTGATCCCACCACAATATAACCATATGGAAGAAAATAGGTTCTTGGATCCACTTAGACTAGAAGTAAAATGAATTTGAATGACCTTTATTGGGTAAATCACAAGTCAAAAGAATGGGTTAGTGATCTAATCTTACTCACAATAAAATACCTAAAGAGATTGTATACTCTATTTGCAACCATGTATTAGATAACAAGAATCTATCAAATATTTCCACTATATGAGTTTTTCCAATGAGGATATTATCCCATGTATATTGAGAACTTGAAGGAATAAAATCTCAAATGTCATTTGAATTAACAAATGAAGCAAATTCTTACATTGACTTAGATCATCTAGGAGAACCACCCTTCTTTTTCAAAGGAGATAGAACTATGTTGATGTTACCCCCAAGAATCCATGGATTACAATTATGAATCATCATTGTATTCAACAAAAATATACTAAGGTCCTTCCAACATCTTTCATGAGGAGTATCTATAGTTAGAATATATACATTCATAACCCCAACTTTAATGTTTTCCTCTTTCCCATAAAATAGTCTAGCAAATCAAATACATTTTGCTTTTAATAATTGCTTATCCCATTTGCATTTATCCCATATTGTTTCAATACCACCTAAAGCTCATGTAGACATATCTACCAAAAAATCCCCCATATTCCAATTTCTGTTTGAAACTTGCTTACATTCCTCACTACTTAATCTTATTTCTTATATTAAAATAAACTCAAGACTATAACAACCTATTAATTTCTTAATAACTATTTTTTAGGGGTCTTATTCATACCCCTAATATTCCATGATACCATTTTCATTGTCACTTTTTTTTTTATTAGTGGGCTTAGCCTCACTTCTTGTTAACACCTATGATATTTTTATTTGGCTCCCCAAATTGATATCCCTTTTAGTTTCTTTTTCTCTTTATTCATGCTTTGATGACCTTCCTCTCCTTTTTTCTTTCCCTTCAACACTTTCATCTTCATATTTCTCTTCTATTTTTCTATATTGTTTATAATGAGACTTATATTTTAATGATTTATGCTACCCTAAATAATCTAAAATGCAAAAAATAGTGTCATAAATTCCTTCTTCGTTATGTTGACCCATGAACACTAAAGTACAAGAATGATCCTCCATAGTAATTACATTCTTATGCTACCTTGGAAACCCTAAATTTCCATGGATATTCTCCTTATGCATTTCTTTATTATGTTATTGTTGAAATCCTAAAGTGCAAAAGATACACTATGTACTACTATCATTTTTAAAGAAAATAAAAGAATTAATTCCAAGCTAAAAAATTACAAGAGATAGCAGAAATTAATATAATGAACTAGGATTCTTATGTGCAAGAAAAATAATTACTTTGTGATTATCATATCCTTGGAAAAGGAGTCATATGGGTTCCAAAAACATAGGGAGAAATGGCTCAAGAAAGGAGATAGAAATACCATAATTTTCATGTTACAACAAAACCATTTTTTCTTTTTATCGCATCAAAAATATTTTAACGTCAAATGAGGAAAAATAAGATATTAAGAAAAACAATTAATTATTTTAAAAATATGTTGTTAGATATTGGGCAAGATAAGAAGGCAAAAGGTAAGAATTTGCAAAGTATTCCATCAATAATCATAGGATAAAATAAAATCTTGATGGCTAGGGTTACAGAAAGTTTCCCACCTTAACCTAGCGCTTATAGCTAAACAAACCTGGCGATTAATGTCCAATGAAAGAAACAAGTGGACAACAATCATCAAACGTAAGTATCTCCAAGGCACAGAGTTGCTCAGCAACGCCATTCCAACCCAGGGATCCTCCTTTTGGAAAGCGATCCTAACCTGCAGGGAAGTGATCAGGAAAGGCTTAAGATAGATCCTTGGAAATGGGCAAAGGATCAAATTTTGGGAGGATAGATGGGCAGGAACAGAAGCCCTAATTGGTGATCCTATTCTGGCTTCGCTAAAAACCCTTACCACTAAATAATTTGGGCCCAAGGTTGCTGATTTCTTACGATAGAATAGGAGCAGATCCACTGGAAGCCCATTGCCTTTCAAGGGTGGGAAGCATCAACCTAGAAACACAACAATATTTTACTTCATCAGTTTGTCCCCATAAGTCTGGTAGAAGACCAGATGAGATGGACCATGACTGACAGTGGCAAATTCACAGTTAAATCTACGTACAGACTGCTAATCCATCCTGAGGCTCCTTGCTTCCAAAATCAGTCAGTCTGGGTTAAGAGACTCATCTCCAAAATATCCTTTTTTGCATGGCTTGTGGTTTAAGGGAAAATTATTACTATTGAAAATATGATGAAAAAAGGATTAACTGTCCCCAACAGATGTTATTTGTGCAGGTCTGATTGGGAATCAATCCAAAACCTCTTCATCGAATGGCCCTTTGCCACCATAATTCTTAATGGCCTCTTCCAAGATTTCAACATAACTTGGGTCAGACCCGAGTCCCTCAGTGAGTTCCTCCTATTTGTTAGTGCCAGATTAAAATTCCTTTGGAAGATCAGCTTCCACCATTTCCTGTGGCAAGTTTGGCTCGAAAGGAACCTACAGATTTTCAATGAAGCTACTAGGGACCCAGGATCCATCACCAATAAAATCATTGCCTTTGCTAAGGAGAATGCCCTATCTTGCACTGATGAGCCCTTCTCAATTCTCCCAGGTGAAAAGCTCCTGGCCTAGTCCCTGAGTCTACCCTGCCAAGAAGGCCCCAGGAAGACTAATCCAAGGCATGAGGTTGGTTGGATCCCCCCCGGGCAATTGCCTAAAGTTAAACTTTGATGGTGCTACCAAGGGCAATCCTGGCAGAGCAGGGGCGGGTGGGACTATCAAAAATCATCAGGGCGACCTTGTCCTGGATTTCGTTGAGGCCCTGGGCACCCCAACCAACAATGAGGATGAATCTAGAGCCATTTGGTGCGGTCTTCTCCTAGCTAAGGACATCCAAGGTCGGTTAATTGTGGAAGGAGACTCCCAAGTTATCATCAATCTCCTCAAAAATGATAAGGACCCTCCATGGAAGTTTGAGGCTTGCATTATGGAAGCAAGGACCCTATTAAATAACAGAGGTGACAGCGTGGCTCAACACATCTTTAGAGAGGCCAACAAGGTGGCAAAAAAACTGGTAAACATAGGTGTTGATGCGGCTAGTTTGACCATGTGGATGCATGACCTTCCAACGAACGTGGATGGTATCTTCTAGGGAGAGTGACGACACAAAGTCTAATGTGGAACGCTAATCCAAATCTGCTCTCAAATGCAACGTCTTCGAGAAATGTGGCCATACGGCGTCAGGATTGCTCGTATCAACATATCAATATTTTCAAGGCAACCTCCCCGGATAACCATGTGACTAGAAAGAAGTGGCGGTGGCTCCTTGGGCCTCCGTTGGATAGTTCCTCGAGGATTGACATTCTCTAATGAGCTGTGTCTTGTTTTAAATTTGCTAATTACATCTCATGCGGAGTTGGGGCATGGGAAGGCCCACCCACCACAACGAGACACGTGATCCCTCGAACGGCCATGATGACCACCAAGAACGGATCGTATCTTTCCCAAAAGGAGAACGTTAATGTTCCCAATTCCTATGCCAGATTATCCACGCAACATGGCACCCAGGTGGCAGGTATGCTTTGGCTTGCCATCAAAGCTGGCACTTGCCTTAATGAGATTTCTTGTTTAATATGGAAAGTCCTCTCTCACCATCACCACTCTTCCCTCCTTTTTGCTTTCGAGAGCAAGCATAACCTTCAAGCTGCTAGACAAGTTTCAGAGGATCCCAGAGGCGAGATCACAATGACTTACATTGAGCCAAGTATGGTGGTCATGGAGCTGGCTGCGCAAGCCAACCTTACTGAGAGGAAGTTCATGCAATTCTTCGACATGTTTGCTGGTCCGAACGACAGCATTACTGCCAAGGTTATGGAATCCTAGGATGAGGTCAGAGTGGTTATCCACGGGCATGAGATTTCTGTTGATATTAGTCTTCTAGAAACTCTAACTGGGCAGACGGTGAGGGGTCGCTCTATCCACAGGCAAAAACATAACTGAGAAGTCGAATTGCACAAGTTTAAGGACAACCTCAAGATATCTAAGGAGACGAAGAACGACCTGACAAAGATGGACCTCCCTGCCCCTTAGAACTCTGTAATGAAAAACGTCATGGAATTCATTACAACAGAGGACCCTTGCAAGGTTCTTCTAAGCTTCCACTACGCCTTCATCAATTTCTTTCGTGACATCAACCCCATTAGCATCCTGCAATTCCTCTTGAATTCCATGAACTACACCATCAATTCTTATCGTAGAAAGAAGGGCACAGTCATGCCTATGCACCAGAGCTTGTTCAAGGTGATTTACAAATTTGCCCTCGCCACCTCTCCCCAACCTAAACCCCCTGCTTTTCCCCCTGCTGAGACCCCCAGCTCCAAGCCCAAGCCCAATCCCCACTTTGGGTCCTCTGCTAAGAAGAATGAGCTTGAGGTGTTAATCTCTGGTGGAGGGGCGAGGAGAAAGCTGAAGATTGAGGATGCTGAGGGATCCAAACGATCCTCTGCAAGACTTAGGAACAAGCTTGGGTAGGGAAGTTCCACAACCGTTATCTTAGACCCTGAGGCTGAGGGTCCTGATATCAATGTTGTGGTCCTCAGATGATTTGTTTTGACCACCCTGGCATCCATGGCCCAGTAGATGCAGGAGGTCCTCGATGCCCTTTCCAAGGTCTTCTTCAATGAAGGATATAAGAGCAATGCCCCTGCTCAAGTCAACACAGAGGTCGAGGACCCAAAAAATGACAAGGATGACGACCAGTTTGAGGATGAAGATGAGGAGGATTAAGCAAGTTTTAGACCCTTTCATTTTTATGGAGGACGCTTCTGAAGGCCCGATGACGGTGTCTTTTGTCATGGACCTAATTTCGCTTCTTCCATGCATGTTTGATGAGAGAAGCGAAATCTCTCTCGATGTTTTTGCTGCTTGACGTTTTAGGGCTGTTGCCTTAAAGGATTAAGGATCCTTAGTCAGTTTCTTTTCTCTGTGCTCAGCTATATGCTATTTTTGTACAAGGTTTTGGGTCAACTTGAAAAACCCGTTTGATATAAAAAGCTTACTTATCAAAAAAAATAAAATAAAATCTTGATGAAGAAGATATCTATGGAGGAGCTATATGAAGCATGTTTCTCTTTCTATCATAATAGTACATTACGTTTTGATGGATTTTCAACAATTTTCTTTCAAATTTTTTGGGATTGATCTATGTTGGGTGCGGTTGAATATTTCCATAAAAGCAATGTTACAATAAGTAATATCAATATCACTTTTATTACATTGGTTCCCAAGAAAGACTAGACAAAATATTTTGATAATTTTCATCTAATAAGCCTTTGTATTATGATTTATAACATTGTTTCAAAAATTATGGCAAACATGTTGAAGAGAATTCTAGATTTTGTTATCTTAAAGGGACAAGGTGGCTTTGTTCATGGTAAACAAATTCTTAATGGTGTAATCATTGTAGAAGATGTCATACATTCTCTTCATTCCATGAAAAACCAAGCATGCTTATAAAATTAGATATGAACAAAGCATATGATAGGGTTTGTTGGAATTCTCTACATGATATTCTCAAAAAGTTTGGCTTTGATCAAAGTTGGTGCAAATGGATTAATTATTATTATAGCACTCTAAAATATTTTTATTTGACCAATGGTTCTCCTAGTGGTTAACTTAAGTCATCTTGTGGACTCTACCAACGTAATCCATTATCTTCTTATCTATTTAATATTCTTGTGAAGGCATCAAGGAGAGCTTTATCCAAGGTAAAATGGAAGGAAAAATCAAAGTTATTATTCAGGTTGCAAAAAATGGTTCCTTCATCTCCAATTTGTTGAATATACTTTTCTTTTGGGTCATCCCTCAGTTGGTGAGGCCATTGAGTTTGAATCAATATTATCATGCTCTAGGAAAGCTTTTGGACAATTGATTTTTTGCATTAACACTACAATAGATTTACAACAAACTACTATAGATACTTTAGGGTTTAAAATTATTTTTTTCATCAACCTACTTGGGTATTACTTTGTATCATAAATTAAATAAAAAGAGCTTTGGGTCTCCTATTTGGATAGAATGAAAACTTGTTTGGTAGGTTGGAAAGGTAAATTCTTAACAATGGCAAGAAGGCTACAACTCACAAAGACTATAGTGCAATCCATTCCTATTTATATGATGTCATTCAAGATTGCTAGTAGGTACAATATTAGAAATTGATAAAATTCAAAGAGATTTTTCTTTGAAAAGAAGGCTAGGAAAATTTTAGGGTTTTTCTTTGTAAGTGAGATAGGGTTTGCAAAGTAAATAATATTGGAGAGTAGGCTTGTAGAATTGCAGAATTATGTTTGGCCTTAGGAGTAAAACTTGGGTGAAAATTATTTAAAAATCAAGGAAAGAGTTGGGAAAAAATGTTATTTCAAAAATATATAGGTTTTATTGATGCAATGAAATTATTTAAGAAAATAACCCTACCTAAAGAATCTTTGACATGGAAATTCATATTAGATAGTGAGCAACTAGTTAAGAAACATATAAAATAGTTAATCAATGAGGGGAATTATACAATTTTTTTGTTTGATGCTTGGTTGAAGACTTATTATCTTTGATTCAAAATTACAACCAGTAGATTGGGCATTCTTAGCTTGTAAAGGTCGAAAGGTCAAATATTATTACTAGTAACCTAGTCGAAGGGGAGGAACTCAAACAAATTGTAAATGAGATTCTAAATGTGCTTCAGTAGTTTTATTTACCTATTTTTACATGAAAGGATTAGCTGGTTTGAAATCTATCAAAATATGGTGGATATTTGGTCAAATTGGAATATAAGGATTTAGAGTAATCCAAATTTCCTACTTGTAAATATTTCCCTTGGAAGAATGTTTGGTCACTAAAGGCTTTCTCTAAATTCTCAACATTCCTTTGGTTAGAAATGCAAAGTAAGATTCTTATAGGAGAGGTGCTACAAAGAAGAGGATATCATGGACCTCTCATATGTGCCTTGTGTGAGAAGGATTTAGAAACATGGAGTCATGTACTTCTTTATTGTCCTTTTGCTCACTCCTTTTGGGATTACTTTTTTTAAATTTGAGAATATATTAGATAGCTCCATCAACATTGAAAGAGTTGAAATGTTGGATTAATTATTTTAAAGCCAAAGCATTATGTATTTTGTTGAGGATTGGTCTCACCTTTATTTGTTGGAATTAATGGATAGAAAGGAATAATAGAATTTTTAAAAATAAAGCTTAAAAATGGTCCAAGTTTGGAATTGTATTATTACCTCTCTTGTAGAACATTTACAGATATGGTGCTCATTGCGAGAAGTCTTACATGTGGAAAATGAAGTGCTAACCCCTTGGTTATCAGTTTTGAATATAGATGGAAGAGTAATCTACAATAATGACATTAAAACAAAGGATCTACTACATCTATGGTAAAACAAATGCTTAGAAATTGAATTTATCAAAATTAATTTTGATGGTGCTTCCAAAGAAAATGTGGAAAAGGTCAATGGACATGGTATTTTTCAAAATAATAAAGACAAAATTCATCAAGCTTACTCAGAATCATGTGAAACTTTAACTATTAATTTATCAACTACGTCAAACTAAACACTTCTTAGATGAATTAAAATTAAAATTGATAAAAAATAAAAATATATTTCAATTGAAGACTACAAACAAAAAAAATTATTATTATTGATATTCATCTTCTATTATTAAAAGCAAGCTATTAAAAATCTAGACATATCTATAGAGAAGGAACGTCACCTTGAAATCTGGTGGACCCTACCTCTTCTATGGGTGCTTCTTTCTCTGTCGGCGATTGCTGCCTTCTTTACGAGTCCTTCGGTCAATTAAATTCCCTGAAACGAAACCGACAGTTTGACCCATCTCAACACTCAAAAAAGTTGAGACGGTGATAGGTCGTGATGTACTATTCCGCGTAAGACACGTGTTTGGAAGTCGATTCCGGTGGTGGAATGTCTGAAATAAGTGCTTTGCTCGTAAAGATTTCGGTCGTTTTTCTTGTTATCTTGTTCGCTTGTACGCGGTTGCAACACGCCTTCACTTCCCAATTAATAAGGCTATGACTTTTGTTTTAAATACAAATTGTTAAAAAAGTATTACTTTTTAAAATTAATACTAAACATGAATATAACGTTCGTTTTAAAACCCAAAACAAATTATAAACATACATTTATAATTATATATATGTGGAGTATTTTAACAATAATACATAATTCTTATTTTTTATATGAGCATGAATTTAAACTAGCAAAGATTAGACTAGGCAAAATATAATAGAAACAAGTCCTATAAGAATAATAAAATATTCAAAATCAATTATGTAATCTTAGTAATGTATATAAAACATTATATAAAAAGTGGAGAATGTAGAGTCTCAATTTTAATATTTAGTAAAGTAATTTTAATATTTAGTTAATAAGGTTTAATGCGAGTGAGTTTAAGAAGAGTTTTTAAATGGATTTTAATATCTTGGATGAATTAACATTTTTTTAATAAGTTTAGGGTAAATGATAGGAAACAAGAAACCTCATAAGTCAAAAATTAAATACTATGGATAAATCTCATTATTTTATTTAATGAATTTTGAACTAATTATAAAAAATAATAAATTTGGTCGACTAAGGGTCCTATCATATGGATGAACCTTAACATTAATACAACTCAAGTTTGCTAACTATAAAAGTATGGATAATCAAAACATGAGCTTAGCTCTTCAACAGGATTCTATGATAGCTTCTCTTGTTTTGTAACTAGCTCTTGTAGCGTGGCATATATTGACTCTAGCTTCTTGTAGGTTTTAGCTACATCCTCTTTGTCAGATTGGATTTTCTCCTCTTTGAACATAGTATTTATGATGTTATAATCAAGGATATGCTCATGTCATCAAATATGTTAGGCATTTCTACAACAACTAATCCTTGAATTTCCTCATTCATTTCCTAAACTTGGGTTTTCAATGATACCATATTGTCTTTGCAAGTTCGGAGGTTCCTATAAACATTCAAGATTTTTCTTAATTTCTTGACTAGATCCTTGTAGTCTATCATGTATTGTACCTATGTTGCTATCATTGAAC
The DNA here is from genome assembly GCA_028583015.1 of Wollemia nobilis. Classification (NCBI taxonomy): domain Eukaryota; kingdom Viridiplantae; phylum Streptophyta; class Pinopsida; order Araucariales; family Araucariaceae; genus Wollemia; species Wollemia nobilis. The sequence continues at coordinate 187,798 of JAQPPZ010011269.1, read as the reverse complement.
TGAGTATAAAAACCTCCTAATATTCATTCTTTGTATATATTTTTCCTTCCACATGCTTCATTTGTTGGTTACTTGTTCTAGGATTTCTTCTACTAACGAGGTCAAACAAAAGCACTCATAAACATTTTTTATTTCTTCTTTGATATTGTCCTAAAGAGACTTGACCTTTTGGTTTTCTTGATTTGCCTTAGGGTCTACATCTACTTCTATTAAGTTTGAGGTTGTTAGCTTTACAATTTGTTGGTCTTTTACCTTCAAGTCCCCTCAGAGTTGATTTTGCTCATATGTTAGCTATTGTACAAGGTCTTCAAGCTCTTGCTAGTTTTTCTTAGCTTTAGCAAGTTGAGATTTAAGGTCCTCAATATGCTTCTTTAGTTGATCCTTTTTTTTAACTTCTTTCTTAAGAATCTCATTCTCTTGTTGGAGCTAATTCCTTTATGCTTTTAACCGAGCCATATATATCTCAAGCTCTCTATTTATTATCTATGTTGCTTCATCCTTAACTGTGAGGCAACTAAATTTCATGGTTGCATTAATTCCGAGTTGGTTTACTAGTTGGAGCATTTGATAGGGGTCCATCTTATTTAAGTCTAGTTCAGATGCTTTGGTAGTTAATTTAGTAGGAGTTATTTCTACTTTGGAAGGGTATTGTTTTGATAGCCTTAGCAATGAATACATTATATCTCTTCCTTGATAACTATGACTACACGAGTATGTAAGTATTGAAGATCCTCTCGTTGAGTCTTTTATATTCTTTCTTCGAGTTCTTTAATTAAATGACAAGGACATCAAACACCTTGATTATGTGTCTCTATAGCTTTCCATGCAAAGGCAAAACTTGGCCTAGAAGTCACGTTGGTTTGTTGGGGTGATCTTGTAGACTTAGCTCCTTAGGCTAGGGAAATGGGTATCATTATCTAGAGAACAAGTTATCGTGCTTGGGATGATGAGCATTGTAGGAATGTGGAAGTGGATGGTAGAGTGATCAAAGTGAATTATGTGGTTATGATGAGGAATATAATGGAAGTGGTAGAGTGGGTTACAACACTAACTATACAGATCTTATCACTACTATGTCAATGAGAGGTGACATGGTTAGTTATGGCATAACTAATGGAGTGGAAATAGTGTATGGAATCAATGGTTGCATGGTGAAAACCTAGATGGTAGGATATGGAATGGAAATGATAGGTATGGTCTCAACCATGATGGAGACTATTGAGGGTAGTGTTCCCCTTAGAGAACCATGACTTCACTGGTGGACGGTGAGAGAAGTGCATCAAAAGAATGGAAAGAGAGAGGACAAGCAAGAATAGAAGAAGAAAGGAGAGAAAAAAGGGAGAGTAGTGGATGGTATAAGGGAGGTGGAAGTGGTGATAGTAGTGGCCATAGGCATGGTTATCCCTAACTTGTGAGATAATCCTTATTGAGGGATTTACTCTTCTCAATTTGATTTATCTATAGTTGTTGTTGTTGCTTCTTCATTACATTAATCTTCCCAAACATAGACTGATATCTTTCGAACCCTCCTTTCCTCTTAATGATTATTTGCATCGAATTTGAACTAACTATTTCCAAAGTCATTAGTGTAGCAAACATGGCAAATTTGGGCATCATCTTCTTCTTGGATTTTTGGAGGGTTGTCACACTTGTTGTTATTTCACTGATTACCTTGGCTCTTTTTATGCTCTTAGGATGCTTTTTGTCCCATATGGTAGATAATTCAACATAAAACAAGCCATCTCTAGTAGACTTGGTGATTGTGCCCTTCTCATACCTCATCCTCTACCATGCAATAATTTTTAGGGCTATGTATTCCAAATTTTTAAGTGTCCCTAGCCTTTGATTATTTATCTTAATATTGGGGTCAAAGTCACCTTTTACATTCATGTAGAAGGTATGCCACTCTAGTGGGTTAGTGTACTAACTAACTCTTTCATATTTATATCCATGGTTACTTCCTAGAGTGGGAAGGACTAATTTTTTGCTTGGGTTGTCTTCCTTCTACATATTATACTTCTTATAAGTGAAGAAAGTATCTAGCTTCTTACTCCTCAAGGTATTCTTGAAGATTCCTCATGGGTTATAGGACCAATTTTTTCTCAACTATTTCAAACCCATTTCTCTTAATCACACCTCTTCCACTTGGTGGAACCTTTGTAGCTTTGGATAATACTCATGATTGGATGCTTGAGTGGATAGAAGGTGGTTTTATTCTACCCCTTAAAATACTTCAGTTCCATGTAATCAATTTGTTGCACATATTCTAGGTTCAACATGTGTTTGGGAACATGTATAAACAAGTTGAAGGATATGGCTAAAAATCCATAGAGATAGATAAATGATGAGGTCCTCACCATTTCCATTACTCGATAGTTTTTTTGCCTTATCTAATAGCCTTGGTTCCTTCCCCCTAAATATTTCCATGTTTACCTTATACATGTCATCATAGAAGCAATAAGAGGTCTTGCTCACTTCTCAATAGGCTATGTCTATACAATCTATAATTGAAAGGGGTTGTCCATCAAATCCTTCTTGGTCTAGTTATAAAGTTGGGAATAGTATTTCTTCTAATAAAAATCAACCAAACCAAGTAGGAAGTATAACTAAATGTCCTCTCTTCTCTAAATTCCCTCAACTAATTGTCCATTTGATTTATAATGTACTTGGCATAATAAACCATATTTGAATGAACTAGGTAGATTTGTATGGAATGAAGAAAGACAATATGTTCTTCATTAATTTTGAACTCACTTCTCTCCGTAAACACTACAACTATGCTATATGACACCATTTGAACATCCTCTTTTAATAAGTCCAAATCTAGTGGAATATTGAAGTTAGTTGGCAAGTTAAGTTTTCTCAGGTATGAGATTAAGAAATCCTTCTAGGAGGTACTAGTGTGTCAATAGTAAAAATACTTTTGAATATTTGGGTTAAAATAAATCCACATAATGAGCTCATCAATTTCCTTCAACATTCTCCTTATAAATCCCTTATATAAAATGTATCCTCAACCTACTAGGAGAATCTAAAGCTTTAGGTCAAAGGGTCATATCTCTCCACAATGGTTTCTACCAACTCTATGTAGCTTAAAACATGGAGTACAAAGTTCATGGCTAGACCTAATATCAATATTCTATTCATGATCCAAGAGTTAGTCTTGGGAACCAAGTTAAACATTCTACGATCCTCTTTTCTCACTTTATAAATCACATGTGTGTCATTTCCCTCCACACTATGATAGGAATCATCATAAAATTCCTTTGGTGAAGATGACCCCTTTTCTATTTCCTCTTCTCTTCTTCTATGAATACCCCTTTGATGACCCATCCTCTTGATAGTATATGAATGGGTGAAGATGAAGTGAAAGTGAAAGGGGTGATAGTAGTGGAAGGTGGAAAAATTGGACATACCTCAAGCAATGAGAGATTGGTCGATGTAGAAGTGGTATCCATGGTGATTTTGTGTAAAAATGGGAAAAATGTTGCTAGTAGTTAAAATTTAGAAAAAGGGCAAAAAATTTCTAAGTCTTAGAACACAAAGCAATTTGCTTGTATTTTTTGGAGCAATTCGCTCACTTTAGGCCTTCTAGAAATTTTTATGAAGAGTAGTGATTTACCCAAAAAAAGTAAGTGTTTCACATAGAAAAAATCAAGTGATTCACTTGGTATAGGGGATTTGGTGAGTTGTGAAGGTTCAAGCAATTCACTCACTAAAAATTGAGCAGTCCACTCATTGTAAAAGTACTTAAAATTTTATTTTTGTTTTCTTATTGCGATCAATTTGATTGTAAGCGAATAGCTTGAAACAAATAAAATATTGGAGTATATTACATTATTTGGTACATGCTAATGTACCCCATGGTACCTTCATGGTACATTTGTAAATAGTATATTAGGGTTGAGTCATAGTTTAGAGTATGATTTATATTTTCCCTTTTATGTAAGTGTGAATGTGCAAGAAATGCACAAGTATCATGTAAAGTTGTATGTGTAAGAAATTCACGAATGTCATGTGAGTTAGAGTGTAAGTGTAGGTTGAGTATATGTGCACAAGTATCTTATATGTAAGAGTGCAAATATGTAATGTAAATATGTGCACAAGTATCTTAGATTAGAGAGTGCAAATAGAAGTGTAAGAGTCATGTATAGGTGTGCATATGTTATAGAGTCAAGTGTTCATAAAGTATGCAAGTGGCAAGTAGATAATCCAAGAGTCACGAGACTTGGCATATGGATAGAAATAGTCTAGTACTTGAAGAGTCATATAACTATAGCTATATTATGGATACAATGGTCCATAGACAGTGAGATAACACATAATTCATATATCTTATTGTCATATTGTAAGAGAAAGAAGAGTAATAAAGCTTGTATACATTTTGAACAATTAATATTGTAAGTTGTTCTTCATGCATAGTACATGAATGATTCAAGATATTTACATTCATATTTCAACATATTATTGAATGTTATTTGATTTATTATAGGCCTTGATATACATGTTAATTTGTTCATATTATTATCATATTTACCTTGCTATTATTATATTATGGGTATTTTATATTTGGGACCTGTGTGATATAACTTGTGATATTTTGTTGTATTATAAGGCTTAAAAATCCATTAGAAAACGGATCTTGGTAAGAGATCAAGGTGTTTTGTTTGAGGGCCAATCAATTCACTTGGGTCCTTTGAGTGAACTATGCTAACAAGGAATCTCATTGAGTTCAACCTAATTTATGTCATGTCCTACATGTTATGGAGGGATTAGTTTGTGGGAGAAAAATGATGCACAAGTTGATTTTTATATAAATTAGAAGTAAGGCATAATGGGAGGATAGGAGGCTTTGTAGCCTCCACCCTATGTAGGCCCTTTCTTCCCACACCTTGCACAAGGGATAATCCAAATGGATAATCGGCCCATGAAGGACCAGTTTTTCCATTTGAGCAGTTAGCTTGTGTAGTGCGGGTAAAATAAGTGGGTCACTAGCATAAGCAAGCAATTTTATCACTAAAAAATGAGTGACTCACTTGTTAAAATACAAGTTACTTGCTCATATTTTCCTTGTTTATTTAATTTTTATTGATAAAGAAAAATCAATTAAGATAACATAACATGATGATAACGAAAAAAGGAAAAATTAAGGAAATTATAAGAAGTTACTAGAGGAAAGGGAATGGAAGAAGTGGGGTTTGTAGGAGTAAGAAGATAAAATATTTGCCAAAATAGTAGTTGCTAATTATATGTATGTATTTATATATTATTTTTGTTGGAGTTCTTGTTGCTAAAATGAGTGGAGATGTTGCTAATTCTTTGAGATAGGCATCATTTCATGGTAAGATTGTACATATTTTTTGGTGCATGATATTCAATATTTGGTAGCATTGCTCCATAAGGAATCAAACTTCTAGCGTTCCCCTAATTTTGTATGGTCTTTGTCCCACTTAATTATGAGGTTTCCTAATTTGTATTCCATATTTATGATCCTTTTATTGAACCAAATTTTAATAGATTCTTGGTGTTGCACCATCTTATTAAAGGTCTTTTCTATTTCCTCTTCTAGTATTGGTAGTATATTTAGCCTTGCTTGCATGGGCTCAATGTTAGTTTCCACTAAATTGATCTAATATGACATTTGAAGGAAAGGGAGCTTAGAATTTATTAGTAGCACAACCTCTTTGTTGTAGAACAATTTGTAAGGAGATGATCTAGTGGATGCTTTTGGTGTCACTCTATTTACCCATAATGCCTTACACAACTTGGTATGTCAGTCCCTTTATGACTCAAAAATGGTTCTTTTCAATATCCTTGTGGTATTGTTGTTCATTGATGCGACCAAGCAATTGCCTTGGGGATTGTAATTGGATGACATTATGAGCAAAAATCCATATTATAAGGAAAACTTCATCAACTTATTTTCCTTTAAGTAGGTGGTATTATGTATGACTATGGTGGTAGGTGCTCCGATCAAAATTTATAATAGTTTTTAAAAATGAACAAAATAAATCCATCCATTCAAATCTTATAGAGAAAGTAAAAAGAACAAAAGAGAGAAAGATAATGGGCACCCATAGATACCATAAAGAAACATTATATTATCCATAGATAAGAATCACAATATTGATGAGCCCTGAAAATGCTCATTTTTTTTACAAACTTTCCATATATATTATGACATTTATTTTGATAGAAATATTTGTTTTATATAAATTTGATATGTATTTAACATTAGATTATGTATGTTGTCTATATTCATTTTTGAGTGAATAATGTGTAGATTTAGTGGATTTTATAGTATTTTAGCATGACTAAGTCGAGGTCCCATTCAGACCTGACACTTTTAACTTGTAATGGTAAAAATATATTTAGCAATATAGTGATGAAACGCTAAGTCAAGCACCCGACTCCTATTCAGGCACCCAATTTTTGTTTGGCGCTCGAATGTTGGGTGCCTAATTCCCGTTAGGTGCTCAAATCTCATTTTGGTGCCTAATTCTTGTCTTCTACAGATAAGGCACCTGATTCCCATTGATGCAGAATTATAGTGTGATACCCTATTATCGGTAGAACAGAAATACAATTTCAACAATGGATGCGGATGCAATTTCAATGATGGATGCAGGCTAAGAACAACGTCAATGACCATATGTCATCTATTTTTCAACAATCACATAAAACTTATTGTAATCGGGTAAAGAAAAATATCATATGTATTATGTTCTAATACAAAAATGTTGAATAAATTCTGAGTTAATGTTTTATTTTAATCTCATTTATTCCTGTGTATTGTTGTAACAACAAAATTGGAAATTGATTTGCTTTCAGAATGTAACAAGGTATGGCTACATATATTATAAATATGCAGGCCACCCTTGAAAAATAGATCCCAAATTTTCTCTGTAAAATTGTTGCTATAATTTCAAATATAATTTATTTGAGTCTTTTTTATCAACTCAACTAGCATCTAGTGTATGAATTAACACGAGAGGAATCTACTGGAAGCATGGTCCCACTCCCAACAATATTCTTCTCTTATTATACTTGTTTTCTATCATTTTAATTTATTTTCCTATTTTTTGTAGTTTAGTTTAATACTGCAATTTCCCCTATTTTTTGTCAATTTCTAGCTAGTGTACAATTTTAATTTCAGTAATGCATTTTAGTTAAATCATTGGTAATATAAATTAGATTAGTGGTTTGGAAGATAAACAAGAACTTCAATGAAACAACAACACCTCCTAAACCATAGAATCTAAGGGACTTATCTTATTAGAGAGAGATTACAAGCATATACTATGCAGGGTTACTCACAAGTTTACAAGCTATCCTGGGTTGACAAATTAAATGGAGGTAATGATTTGAACCATAGAAAACTAACCAATGTTTTACCCAATATTTTGGCACCATTGTCAGGGAGTAGCCAACTGTAATTTCCTATTCTGAAGAAAGTATGTTAGAAATAATTTAGGTTACTTTCTATATTACCTTCATTTAAGTTTTGTATGAGTCCACCTAGAATTAGAGGACCAAACAATCATTTCATCAAGAACACAAACATAGTTTCTCCAAAAACCTCTATTCCAGTTGTGCCAAAGCCTAATATTGAAACCTCTCCACCACCATATCCACCTATGCATTGGAGTCAACATCCATTGTTTGCATAGGATCCTTCTAGAAAAGACCAATAAAAACTTAGGGAAATATCTGAGATAGGAAGAGTTTAGTCTAAAAAATATTTACCGAACCTTCAACATAGGCAAGCAATTAAGGAAGGGACTATTTCAACCATTGATTTAGTAATCCTTCTGAAGGATAATAAAAGCGAGATAGAAGCCTTGAAATCTTCCCTGAACGTAGCAGGTGTAGAAACCTTGATAGAAGACAATATGGTTAAAATAGTAGAAGAGGCATCTACTAGTTTTAACTTCCCTATAGAAGAGGTAAGAGGAGAACACAAGATGAAATATATCTCCCCTACCCACATTCCAATCTTTAGAGTACTTCCAAAAGAAGATCTTGATCTGTTCCTTTTCAAATTTGATGTCCTATGTAGGTCGGTGGATTATACAACCAATGCTCAAAAATTAAAGTTGTTTTCCTCCAGTCTTAATAATTCAGCTTTGTGTTGGTTCATCAATTTGGGGAATAAACAGATAACTACCTAGAAATACATGAAAAGAATTTTCCTAGAACAGTATCAAGATTTTGGTAGAGCAAGGGATTCCAAATAAGAAGTCCTGGATATGACACAAAAAGAAGGAGAATCATTAGAGGAGTATTGGGATAGGTTTAATTTTAATTTACAAAGATCTCCCAATGCAATACTAGGAAACAGGTCCTTAAGGATTATCTTGTTAAAAGGGCTTACAAATGAAGCTCTTGAATTCTTAAATATGATTTCTAGAGGGGACATTTATCAACACCAAATGTCTGATATCATAAAGTTATCTCAAAACTTTTCAAGAAGGAAAACCCCCATAAATATAAAAACATCAGCCACTGTCACTAAAATAGAAATAGGAGATATGCTTGAAGACCTCAAGAGTGATATGTTATCATTTATAGCACTCCAAATGGATACCCTTCTGCTTTAGAAAAAGAAGCAGGAAAATGAGGCATCACTAGCCTATTTATATCCTAAATATAGGGGAAAGCACCCCAAAAATTCATGTCCTGAGAATAAATTTAGAGTGTGCGTTGTGTGTCAAAAATATCATAAAACTAAGTTGTGTCCGTAGTTATCAAAATCTAGAGAGGAACCTAAAGTAACAGAAGCATACTTCATGGGTAATAGGAGAAAATGGCAACAATCTCCTATGGGAAACAACATACCAGCAGGAATACCATCCTATGTGGGCAACAATTATCAGAACCAAGATCAAGTTCAACCATCCAACATGGTTTGGTGGGGACAACAACCTTGGACTCAATTTCCCCAAGGATAAAATCCTTACAACCCCTACCCATGGATGCCATCCCAATAGCCTGGACAACAGTGGAGAAATCAAAATACTTGGAACCAAAATATAGAGCATGTTGCACCAATCCCACTACAACCAAGTCTGCCAACTACACCTTCTTTGAGATCTACTCAACTGCTAGCACAACCTCCTTCTAATCCAAGCAACAAACCACAACAAGCATACCAGATGGAAAATGAGATGTACTCCATGTATAATATCAAAGTAGATTGTAGTCCCATACAATTAAGGTTAGGTAGACATGTAGGTGTAGAAATAGCTCCTCTGGTAGAAGAGGAGGAAAACATAAAGTTAGAAAAAGAGGATTCACCTCTTCTAGAAGAAATAGAAGAAGAATCATCAACTATAAATAATAGAGAATGGGTTCCACCTTTTCCAAAAAGGTTGCAAGAACCCAGAAAGCCAATGCAACCAGAAATTGATATTCTTTCTAGTTTAAAGAACCTGACAGTCACAATCCCTCTCTTTTAGGCCATCAAAGATATTCCTATCTACAACAAGGCTATAAGATAGTTGTGTCTAAGAAAACCAAGGAGAAAACCAACATAGACAATCAATTTGGTAGGACAACTAGCTGATCTTATACTAGAAAATACCTACATCCAAAATTATTCATACCTAGGAATCCCTATTTTATCTGTGAAAATTGGGGGTTGTGTTTTATCCAATACATTAGTAGATCTATGGGCTACCATTAATGTCATGCCCAAGAAAACCATGTAGAAACTCAATTTAACCAATCTAAAGCCAACCAAAATTATTCTTTAGTTGGAAAATAGGTCTATATTGCTCCCTAAGAGAATGCTGGAAGATATCATTGTTATAGTGGATGCATGGGAGTACCCAACATATTTCTTAGTGTTACAATCCAAGTATGGGTTGGGTGGTTATCCACTCATATTAGGTAGGCCTTGGATGGAAACATTTGATACCTACATAAGTTGCAAAAATAGACAAATGACCATTTATGATGGTCAGAATGTAAAAAATCTGATCATCCATCCACCTGCATAGTCTGTAGACTTGTTGGGAGAACCTGAATGTGAAAACCACAATATGAGTGGTTTATAAATGATTCAATCCATCATGGCATTTAATGAGTTGGATGATGAGAGTGATGAGGATAGGGTGATATCAAAATTTTTCCAAGGAGAACCCTCTTGTCCTCTTCTTGAGCTGTCATTAGTTGGAGGTAAAGATCACCATATTCAACAAATAAAAGTTACACCTAGAAGAGTACTAAACATAAATGATGGGTTGACATATAAAAAATAGATCAAACTAAAAAAAAAATGGTTAAACATCAAGGTGACTTTGCTTGGTAGTATTTAGACATGAGAGGAATAACTCCTGAAACGTGTACTCATCGAATATATCTAGAAGATGAAATAAAACCAGTAAGATAACCACGGTGTAGGATTAATCCAGATATGAAGGAGATTGTTAAAATAGAATTGCAAAAAATCCTGATAGTTGGGTTTATCTACCCTATTTCAGATAGTGAATGGGTATCACCTTTGGTGGTGGTACCCAAGAAAAATGAAAAGTGAAGGATCTGTGTTGATTATAGGTCACTGAATAAAGCAACCAAGAAAGAGCACTTCCCCTTGCCTTTAATAGATTAGGTCCTTGACACCTTAATAGGAAAGAAATACTTTTATTTCCTATGTGGGTTTATTGTATATAATCAGATTCATATTGGAGAAGAGGACCAAGATAAAACCACATTCACTTGTCCATGGGGAACCTTTGCTTATCGAGTTTTGCCCTTTGGTTTGTGTAATACACCTGCTACATCTCAAAGGGTAGTTTTGAGCATCTTCTATGATATGATTGGAGAAACTATGGAGGTATATATGGATGATTTCACTGTATATGGTGAAACCTTTGAAGAAGCCATATTTTTTTTGGAGAAAACACTTCAACGGTGTGAGGAAATCAATATATCCCTAAGTAATGAGAAATGTATATGCTAATGCAAGAGGGGATAGTTTTATGACATCATATCTCTGCAGATGGGACCAAGGTAGATAGGAAGAAGATAGAAGTTATCCAAAACCTGCCTACACCCAAAACTCAGAAGGATATCCATAGTTTCCTTGGATCAGCTGGTTACTATAGGAGGTTTATAGCAGACTTTAGCAAAATTGCTAAACCCCTAAGCACATTGTTAGCATAAGACATAAAGTTTGTCTGGAAAAATGATTGTGAACAAGAACTTAATATTTTGAAAGAAATATGACTTTTTCTCCAGTCCTGAGGGGTCCAAATTGGACCATCCTCTTTCACATATATGCAGATGCATCCAATAATACGATAGGGTCGGTTTTGGGATAGAAATATGGTGATGATTTTATACCATCTATTATATCAGTAAATATCTTATAGGTTTTGAGTTCAATTATACTATCATAAATAAATAAATTCTCGTAGTTATCCATGCTCTTAATAAATTTTACCACTATATTATAGGATATCAAGTTTTTGTGCACACTGATCATTCAACCATTAGATACCTAACAAAAAAACCTGGCATTAGTGGTAGAATTATCAGATGGTTGTTACTTTTATAGGAGTTTGATGTGAAAATTGTAGATAAACCTGGTAAGGACAATGTGGTGGTAAATTTCCTTTTCAGATTGAAACCTCCTGATCATTCAGCCATAAAATATTAGTTTCTAGATAAGCATTTGTTTGCTATTAATGAATAGATACCATGGTACGTATATATAGCTAATTATTTAGCCACTGGTAAAGTATCCCCTACACTTTCACCATGTGAGAAACAAATTTTAATTGAGAAAAGTGTAGACTTCTCATGGATTGATGGGTTCCTGTTTAAAATAGGGCTCGATCAGGTCATGAGAATATGTGTTGTTGATAATGAAATTGTAGAAATACTAGAAAACTTACCATAATGAACCTTGTGGTGGCCATTTTGTAGGAAAAATGACTACATTCAAAGTACTGCAGGCTGGTTATTACTGACCTTCACTATTCAAAGATGTGAGCAAGCATGTGAGATAATGTGATCAATTTTAGAGGATGGGTATACCTACTCTCCAAGATGAAATGCCAATCCAACCACACATTCACATACAACCATTTGATAAATGGGGGATGAACTTCGTAGGACCCATTAATTCATAGTCAGCAGGTAAGAGGTATATCTTAGTTTGCACTGACTATGTGACCAAGTGGGTTGAAGTGCAGTTATTACATGATTCTAAAGAGAAGACTATAGCAAACTTCATTTATTCATCTATTTTCACTAGATTTGGGATTTCAAGGAAGATCACAAATAATAAAGGGTCTCAATTTACTTCAAATATGATTTAGGAACTCATGCAACAATATAAAATCAGGTATAACAAAACCACTCCTTACCATCCATAGGCAAATAGGCAAGTAGAGGCAACCAACCATGAACTAGAGAAAATTCTCACAAAGATGGTACGATTTTTTTTGGTAAATAAAAGTCTTCATTAATTATCGAGTTTTGCAGGTTAACCCAAAACCTATTACAATATCCAGCCTTCTGCTAAGATTGTAGATCCTAGTCATCCTTGAAACTTTCTTACCAAAAATTGTGTTGAATCCCCTACAACACCTTACTAACAAAGCACACCCATACCTAAACATAACTGTAAACATTACTTACATTGACAGGAATTAAAGTTTGGAACTTTGCACTTGTGAAACCTGTTGCTTGCCCATTTCCTATTCTCTGTCAGAATCTTCCAAGGCTTACACCATGTTACCTTCATTTCCAATTTGGTATGATTTAGAGGGAAACCCCATAGTTATTACCAACTCCATGGGGAAAGAACACCCATTCATATTTCTCCTTAACGGGTAGGTTTCTTTTCATGACTAATAATGTTTTCCACTTCACATGGCACACCTTGTGTCCATGTCACCAAACTACCAACATCAACACCTATGTTGGCTAATTTGTCAGCTGACCTGTTGGCCTCACGGTACACATGACGAACCCTCTTGTTCTGTCTTGTCACAAAAAGCGTAAGTTAGCATATTTTGTTTATATTACATTATTTAGGTTTGCTGTTACAACTCCTGTAACAGTTACTGTCGGTGCTATTCCCGGCATTGTAACCTCTATTTAATATGCGTAATACAATACCTCTGCTGTTCACTGTTCATTTTAACATGGCATCAGAGCCATTTTTGTAATTTTTTTTTTGGGCAGAGAAATTTTTTTTTTGCGTGCACAGACGGAGGAAGGAGTTGATGCTGAGGAAAAAGCGAAGGAAAATTAATTTTTTTTTCCTCGCTGGGCGTGATTACGCCACACCGCAGCCAAAATTTTTTTTAAACAAAAAAAAAAATTATCGCGTGCAGACGCGCGACAGAAGGGAGGGGAGGCCCCCCCCCTACTGAGAGCGGACGACGCCGCCGGAACGCGGTGCAAGTGCGTCCGGCATACTGACCGCCGGAGACGCAAGTGCGTCCGGCGACCCCCACCCCCCTCGCTGGAACGTGCGCGATCGCGCGTCCGGCCGAGACGCGACGTGCCGCACCCGCCGCCATGTCCCGCCCCCCCCACTGGAACGTGTGCAGTCGCGCATCCAACCAGGATGTAGCGCGTTGCACGCGCTGCCACGTCTCGCTCCCCCCGTTGGACGCAGCGACGCCGCACGCGGCTGCCACATCCCGCCCCCCCATTGGACGCGGCGCGCTGCACGTGCTGCCACGTCCCGAGACGCAGCGCTGCAGGAGGAACGCGAGCGCGCGCCCCCCCCCACGGGAATTTTTTATTAAAAAAAAAAAAACCCGACGCGCGACGATAGCCGCGACGAAGCAGCAGTGAGGCCACGATTTGCAAAGGAGTCCACTGCGGAGGAGGAAGCTGCGCTCGGGCAGCAGGCTGAGGACCCTCCTCAAATACGAGGGGGCCCCTTGATCCTTTTGGATCAGCTCGGCTGGCTCACGTGGTCGTGAGCCGTGCGGTAAGGCTCTAGGAGCCTGGAGGTCGAGGGTTCGAAGGTATAATTTTTTTTTTTCAAATTTTTTTTTAATTATTATTTTTTTAGTTAAAATTTTTAATTTTAATTTATTTTTTATAGTTTTAAAACTTTATAAATTAAAATTTAATTTTAATTTATTTTTTCATAAGTTTTTTAAAACTATATAAATTAAAATTATTTATTTTAACTTTAAATACATAATAATTATTAAAATGCTTTGTTAAAGAGAATTTTTTTAAGGGGGGATATTTTTTTTCAAAAAATCAAAGGGGGAATGTGAGTAATTTTATGAAAAAAAAACAAATTTTTGGCATTATTGTAAAGGTGCATTTTCGGCTGTGACCGACACCTGGAGGGTTAATTCTTGTGGGCACTTTTTATGTTGTATGTTGCATATTTCATTTTTGCACTACTTCATTAAAAGTTAAAAAAAAAATCAAATACACTCCCTAAGTCCCCGGAATAATTAAAACCCATCCGTGCAATTTATTGCACTGCAGCGTTCGGTATTTGTGATACCTCTGGCCAACACTTACGAGTAAAGCTGTCGTGATTGCGCTACTGTATCCGCCACCTAATATAGCTGCTACAACGACGTCTGAGCTTGTTCTCTATAAATCGTCGAGGAGAGATAAGTTTGCCATTTTTGCATTTTTTTACTCCATCCACTACCCTTAATCGCTCTTGTGTTTAGGCGTAAATCCTGATGAAGTATTCTTCATAGTGTTTAGGGGAAGTTACACCCCACGCATGAGAATAATCTTCTATGGTAGGTGCCATCAACAAGGCGATTCCCTTTTAGTACTGCTTATGTTCCACGTATCGTATGATCTCTAAAACTCACCTATAGTCTCCCTCACGTAAGGGCGGGTGATTTTTGTTGATCTTTCTAAATACCTATAGTTTCCCTCATGTAAGGGTAGGTATTTTGTACGGTATAACGGCCTAGAAAAAGGTATATCGAAAGGGGGACCAATTGGTGATATAAGGAACCTTCACTATGGTCGTTGTTGCAAAATTGATGACTGATCCTCATCAGTTATTGAAAGGTCCAAATTATACACCATGGAAACATAAGATGAAGGCAATTCTCCAAATGGAAGATTTATGGGATATTGTTATTGGAGTAATACCTAGGCCTTCACCAACATCGGGATCCACGGCTCCTCTGCTGATCGGATAGCTTTTGACAAGAAAGACCAGTCGAGCAAAGGTGCTCATTTTGTTTGTTGTTTCGAGATGAAGTGCAACCTCATATAGCTTACAAAGCAAGTGGTAAAGAGGCATGGGATGCCCTTAAAACCATCTATGAGGGAAAGAATGATTCCACCATTCTTCATCTTCAACAACAACTTCATAACTCTGAGTTTGAGACAGGGTGAAACAGTTGAACTCTTTCTGTGCAGTGTCTGAATTGAAAGAGAGATTGAATTCTTTGGGAGATTATGTGGACAAAAAGCTTCTCGTTTCAATTGTGATGAGAGCTTTACCTTCTTCATTTGATATGTTGATCACCTCCATCCAGGTGTCTCAACGACAAATTACCTACATCGAGTTGGTCAATCTGCTTCAACAACGGAGGCACGCCAACTTCACAAGGATGATTCTTCCAATACAGCCCTATACACCAACAGGCAGGGTTCTAGGAAGAAAGGTAATGGGCAAAAAGGAGGCAACTTTCAGAAAGGAGGAAATTCTCAATAGGATACGAAAGGAAAAGGAAAACAACCTCAACAGAAGAAGAGGTGGTGCAAGATCTGTGAGAAAGACAACCATGACACCAATAGGTGTTAGCATAAGAACAAGCAGAAAGGCCAAAAAAACCACAAAATAAAAACAAGCAACCCCAGGTGAATGTTTCTGTTGAAGAATCTGATTCGGATTACGAATGGGCACACAAGGTGCTCATGACTACCATAGATTCCACACGAGAGGGATCTGTTTGGTATGTCGATTCCGGAGCTAGCAAACATATGATGGCGACAAGATCATGGTTTGAATCATTCGTGGCCAAAGAGGGCAAACCTGTCACCATTGCTGATGATAAAACCTACAGGGTTCAGGGAGAGGGTACAGTTTCAGTCACTCTTCCTGATGGCAAGTGTCAGATTGACAAAGTCCTCTATGTTCTAGGATTATTTGTTTTCAGTCACACAAATCCTGGATAGAAATATGGTTGTCAAATTTCGTGTTGAGAATGGCAAGAAGTGTTGTACTATTACCAGGAAGGGTAAGCAGATTGCAACAGCTTCATATAAGCACGGCTTATTTGCCCTAGATGCTATCTCTACTCCACATGTTGCCATGATTGTCTCTACCAAGGAGGCAAATTCCCTATGGCACAAGAGATATGGGCACCTTAGTTCTGGCTACTTACTTGAGCTCAGTAAGTATGAGATGGTAAAGGGTCTTCCTTCCCTTTCTGCCACATTTCCAGTGTGCTCTGACTGCTTGGCAGGAAAGCAGCATAGAGTACCATTTGAGAAGAGCTCAACAAGAGCACAAAAACCTCTGGAGTTAATTCACACCGATCTGTGTGGTCCTTTCACACCCAATAGTTGTGGAGGGAAGAGGTACTTTTAGTTATTCATAGATGACTACTCACGAAAGATGTGGGTTTTCTTTCTCCAACTGAAATCCGAAGCTTTCGCATTCTTCCAGCAGTTCAAGAAATCCGTTGAGAAGGAGTCAGGAGATTCTATTAAAACCCTCCGCTCAGATCGAGGGGGGGAGTTTACCTCTAAAGAATTTTTTGCATTCTTAGATAAGCATGGAATCAAGAGACAGTTAACAACTGCCTATACTCCTCAGCAAAATGGAGTTGCTAAGAGAAGGAACCGTTCTATCATGGAAATGGTTCGTTGTATGCTCACAGGAGCTACTCTTGGGCAACAATATTGGGCAAAAGCTGTCACCTGCTTGTAGTATATCTGTTGAATAGGGCACCCACAAAGGCCCTAAAAGGAATGACTCCACAGGAAGCATGGAGTGGTCGAAAACCCTCCATATCTCATCTACGTATTTTTGGATGTCACGCTTTCATGCACATACCAAAAGAGAAAAGGAAGAAGCTAGATGAGAAAACACTGAGATGTATTTTTCTTGGTTATGATGAGCACTCTAAAGGATATCGTTTGATAGATCCTTTGACCAAGAAAATTCATGTTAGTAGAGATGTTGTCTTTGATGAAGCTTTCACATCACAGAGCACATCTAAAGTACACCTAGATCTTATGGAATCTAAGGAAGAGAAGATTCCTTCGTCAACACAGACAGGAGGTCCTTCTACATCTTCTTCAACACCACCGAAGAAGAATCCAAAATGGTGTACAAATACAATCGAGAGACGCAAATTTATCCACTCCTCCCAATTTGAACTTGGATAGACCTTGTACACGCAGTATGGCTCAAAAGGAAAAAGAAGCCAAAGAAACTGGTGAGGTTGATGATCTTTGTCAATATTTTGAGGAACTTTACGTAACTCCACGTACGGAAGTAGAGGATATGGATATTGATGATGATAGGGCATTCATGTCTACCATAGACGATCTTGAACCTGCATCAGTGCAAGATGCTCTTAGTGAGCCTCAGTGGAAGGCCGCTATGGATACAAAGTATGAGTCTTTGATGAAAAATAAAACTTGGAAGCTTGTTGATCTGCCACATGGAAAGAAACCCATTGGCTGCAAATGGGTATATAAAGTCAAGTACAAGGTAGATGGAACAATTGATAAGCATAAGGCACGTCTTGTTGCAAAGGGCTATACTCAAAAGGAAGGCATTGACTACGAGGAAACTTTTGCACCTACTGCTCGGATGACCACAATTCGGGTTATGTGTGCTATGGCAGCACAATATGGGTGGAAAGTTCACCAGATGGATGTCAAAAGTGCCTTTCTAAATGGTGATCTCCAAGAAGAAGTCTACATGACTCAGCCAGAAGGATTTGAAGTGGAAGGCCAAGAGCAGAAGGTTTGCAAATTGGTCAAATCATTATATGGTCTGAAACAAGCTCCTCGAGCTTGGTATATAAAAATGGACAATCACCTTATGCAGCATGGATTTAAGAGATGTCCGTCAGATGCAAACCTCTATTTCAAGAAATAGGGTTATGAGATAGTGTTGCTTGTACTCTATGTTGATGATCTACTCATTACAGGGAGTTCAGAAACTATGATCTCTACTGTCAAAAGAAACTTGTGTAAATTTTTTGAGATGACAGATCTCAAACTTCTCCATTACTGTCTTGGTCTGGAATTCAGCCAGAAGGAGCACTCCATCAAAGTGTCTCAGAAAAAATATGCCAAGACATTGCTTTGGAAAAATATCGCATGACTGATTGCAAGCCAATGGCAACTCCGATGGAGAATGGACTTTAGTTATCACGATATGATGATTCACCTCAGGTAGATGGTACTCTCTATCGACAGTTGATTGGGAGTCTCATATATCTGACCAATACTAGGCCGAGATCTCGTATTTGCTTGTCAACTATCTTTAGAGGTTCATGCAGGAGCCTAAGACCACTCATTGGAAAGCAGCAAAACGTGTTCTTCACTATGTCAGTGGTACTATGGAATATGGCCTAGAATACAAGAGGAACAACAAATTCTTCTTGCAAGGATACACGGACTCCGACTATGCCGGATCATTTGATGATCGCAAGTCAACTTCTGGATACATTTTTCATCTAGGATCCGGTCCTGTCTCTTGGCACAGCAAGAAGCAACAGGTGGTTGCTATTTCATCAACAGAGGCAGAGTATTGCATCGCACGTGAAGTTGTGTGTGAAGTGATATGGTTGCATCACATTCTGACAAGTATGGGCCATCCATAAAAATCTCCAATACACTTGTTTTGCGACAATCAGGGTGTTCTGAACCTCGTCAAGAATCTAGTCCATCATGAAAGAACAAAGCACATTGACACACAATGTCATTTCATTCGAGATGAAGTTCCAAAGCACCAAATTCAGCTTCAGCACATTCCCATCGATGCTCAAGTTGCAAACATATTCACTAAGGCACTTGCACGTGTCAAATTTGAATTGTTTCGCAGCTCTCTTTGTATTGCAAAATGATGTAATCAGGGGGGATGTTAGTATAGCTAGTAGTTATCCTATTACCCAAATAATGTAATAAGGGGGGATGTTAGCGTAAGTTAGCATATTTTGTTTATATTACATTATTTAGGTTTGCTGTTACAACTCCTGTAACAGTTCTGTTTACGTCGGTGCTATTCCCGGCATTGTAACCTCTATTTAATATGCGTAATACAATACCTCTGTTGTTCGTTGTTCATTTTAACAGGATCCTCACTTCATGGATGACTCCCTCAATTCTCCATGGAGGTTTTTTGCCATTGGTTAACAGGTTGATGATGTTCATAGAATCACCTTCAATCATCAAGTTACCTTGAGTTGCTTGGGCAACTTGCAACCCTCTCTAAAGTGCTCTAGATTTTGCTTCGTTATTAGTTCTAATTCCCAATGGTTTAGCGAAGGCCTTGACCAGATTTCCTTGATGATCCCTGATTATTCCTCCAGCTCCAGCTCTTCCCGGGTTCTCCTTGGCTATACCATCAAAATTTAGTTTAAACCAACCCTGGGGGGGTGGCTCCCAAGAAATCCCATTTTTTGGATTGGGCAAAGGAATGAAAGGTTTGTCCTCAATACCTAAGGCCCGAGCTAATTGTTTTTCTTGGGGAAGAATTAAGTGGTTCTCATCCACTAAGGTGCTAAGGTTTTCTTTCGCAAAGACAATAATCCTGTTGAGGATGGTTTTTGGGTTGTGAATGGTATCCTTAAAGCCTCTATGGTTCCTTTCTAGCCAAATCTACCAGAGAAAATGATGCCAATAGATTTTCCATAGGTACTTAAGTTTTAGGCTAACAAAGGGTTGAGGCCATTTATGGAACACTTCGAATATAAGAGCAGGCTTAACCCACGAGATCCTAAATATTTGGAAAAGTTCATCCAGGATGGACTCCGCTATCGGACACTCTAGAAACAAGTGTTGGATTGTCTCCCATCCTGCCCTACACATGTAGCAATGGTTAGCAATAACAATACATTTGGATAACATATTGTCCATAGTGAGGATTTTTCCTTGAATCACTAGCCATGAAAAAAATGATATTTTAGGAATTAAGCCTTTGATCCAAACCAAACTCGATTGAAAATGTTGACCTTCCACATTGAGAAGCAAATTATAGGCAGACTTAACTATGAAGTCACCACTTTCAGTCTCAGCCCAAAAAATGTGATCTTCATCCTCTCCAGAGGGAATAATTTGCTAAGTTAAAATGTTATAAAGCTCTTCAAACTCCACTTCAAAACCCTATACTCTGATGTGTTTCCACCTGTTGATATTTATATCTTGCCACATATAATTTGCAACCATCTTCCCAATATGTTGCTCCATATGCTCTTGAATCCTAGCCAAACGAGGATTCTAGGATAACTCCTCAACTCTCACCCACTGATCCTTCCAAAATCCTATTGTTTACCCATTTCCTAGAATCCATATAAGACCTTTCTTGACAAGATCCCTACTCGTGAGGAATGCCTTCCAAAAAGTAGACCCCCTGCTTGCTAAGTTTTCATTAAGGAAGTTCACACCTTGGAGGTATTTCCTCCTAACTATGACAGTCCATTCATTATCAACCTTAGTCAATAACTGCCACGCTTGTTTGGCTAACAGAGTTGTATGGAGATAAGCAACTCTCCTCAATCCTAACCCCCCATCAGCTTTAGGTTTACAAACCTTGTTCCAACCTACTAAATGGATCCTTTTCTTATCCTCAGTCCCTGACCAGAGAAATATTTTTTGAAGCTACTCAATTTTGTGATACACCTTGCTGGGAGCTTTGAAGACTGATAGGAAGTAAACGGGTATACTTTGAAGTGAAGCCATAGTTAAAACTGCTTTGCCTGCTTGAGATAACATATGTCCTTTCCAACCTGCTAGCTTTTTTTGGATCCTCTCCAAAACTATGTTCCACATTGATCCTTCAGGTTTCCTCGTAAACAAGGGCAGACCTAAATAGGAGGTGGGAAGGGATGCAATCTGACATTCTATGATCCTTGCTATGTTGTTTTGCCTAGGAATGGGGGTATTGATGAAATAAAGTTTTCTCTTATCAAAATTCACTTTCTGTCCAGTAGCTTCTTCATACATTATGAGAATATTTTTAATACTTCTTTCCTCAACCACAGAAGCCAAAGTCAGTAGCAATGTATCATCAACAAATTGTTGATGTGTCATTGGGGTAGTTAGCGACGTGGCCTTGATACCTGATATGAGTCTAGCTACCGCTACTACCTTAATGGTTCTTCCCAAGTCATCAGCTACAATGATGAACAACATAGGGCTTATGGGATCTCCTTGTCTTAGACCACATTTGCTTTAAAAAAAACCTGCAGTAGACCCATTAACCAAAATTGAAAAACAAGGCTTAGAAATACACTCTCTTATTAACTTGACCCATTTCATGTTAATGCCAAATTTTAATAAAACTGCCTCTAGGAATTCCCAATTTATCCTGTCATAAGCTTTGTTCATGTCTAACTTTAAAGCCATGACTACTTTTTTGGTCTAAGCGACTGTATGAAGAGCCTCATGAACAATAATAACTCCATCTAAGATTGATCTTCCTTGTACAGAACTTCCTTGACTTGGATCAATGATAACCGGTAGAACTTTCTTCAAACGGTTGGCTAAAATTTTGGACAGGAATTTTATAGGATATATTACACAGGCTAACCGGCCTAAAGTCAGCCATAGTCTTGGGGTTGGGGCCTTTAGGGATCAAAGCAATGAAAGTTGAATTGAAACCCCTTGGAATATGATTTGAACTTTGGAACTCCTTGATTGCAACAATAACTTCTGCTCCAACAATATCCCAAAAAACTTGGAAAACTATGGTGAAAACCCATCCAGCCCAGGAGCTTTGTTGGGATCCATGTTAAACAAAGCCTCCTTAATCTCTTCATCTAAAAAATCTATTGTAAGAGACTCGTTAATCATTTCATCAATGAGTTGTGGAATGAATTGAAGGAGAGAGTCCTTTACTTGGGCATTACAGGCCCGTTCTTCACCCAATAATGAACTAAAAAATTAACAACCTTGTCCCTGATCTCCTGAATGTTTTGAGTTGAGGATCCATCCACCTTAGTTAAATTTCTAATATTATTGTTGCTTCTATTGCTCAATGTGGTAACATGGAAAATTTTTGAATTAGAGTCCCCTTCCTTTAGCTATAATGCCCTTGATTTCTACCTCCAATACATCTCTTCACAAGCTAAAATATTATAAAACTCACAAAGGGTTTCCTTCTCTTCAGTCCTTTTCGCCTCATCATAGGTTCCATTTTGGATTTTTCTTTCTATTATTCTCAAATTTTCCCCCACTGCTCTTTTATTCTCAAAAATATTTCCAAAGACTTCTTTATTCCATATTCTAAGGTTGTTTTTCACCATCTTAAGTTTTTGAGATAGTTTGAAGGAAGCACTTCCCTGGATAGGCTGCTACCACCATTCCTCTATTCATTTCTTGAAGTCTAGATGTTTAACCCACATTGACAAAAATCTGAATGGATTTTTAAAGGAGTTAGCCTAAAATGCCTCCCATAGAATAAGATTATGGTCTGAATCGCATTTAGGAAGGGCTTGTAATGTTGAATCACCAAACATTGTTGTAGCTTCCTTGGATAAAAAAACTTGTCCAACCTTTCTTGAATCAGCTGACTTCCTATCCTCTTGTTACTCCATGTAAATTTGGCTCCTTTTAGTCTTACATCCATCAATTCATTTGTGTTAATGAATTCATTGAAGTCCTCCATGCTCCTTGAGGGTAACCCGGATCCTCCCTTCTTATCAGATGGGTAAAGGGGGGTATTGAAATCTCCCCCAATCACCCAAGGAATGTCTTTAAAAGCTTGGCTCAAATTCCCCAAAAAATCCCACAGTTCAGACCGCCCTTGGACAGAAGTGGGGGCATAAACATTTGACATAATCCAATTCTTATTAGTATCAAAATCATGAAATAATACGCTTAAGACTCTTTCATTTTCCTGAATAATACTTCCTTCTATTTTAATAGGATCCCATAAGATCATGAGGCCCCCAGATGCTCCTCTCACCTGTTGAAAGGCCACTTCCCCTTGCTTCCAAATCCTTCTAGCTATAAGTGTTGATTGTGTCGCATCTGTTTTGGTTTCTTGAAGAAAAATGATACTAGGATTCCAATCCTCTCACCTGTTTTGGACTGTTTAGGCCTCTCACATTCCATGAGAGAACCTTCATTTAGACTGTTTGATATTTTTTCCCCGCCCACTTCCCTGATCCAAAGGGGGTTTGTCAATTTTGCTATTATCCTGGCCGGGAATAGATTGTTTGTAACAATGTTCTTTGCTTTTCGTTTGCAATTTCTTCATTGATTCTCATTCTATAGTGCTCTACTGTAGATATTCTCCCTTTCTTTCTTTCACTTCCATAATCTATCGGAGGCTTGGTAGTGCTTCTAGTCTATTTTGGACTAAAGTGAGGGGGCATATACTGTGATAGTCTAGGGCTTGAACCTTCTTCCTCATTTTGGGGGTTTTCAATTCCCTCTTCATCCTCAACCTTGTTTTGGTTCACCTATCCTATCTAGTTCCTAAACAGGGGGCTTTCCTTCAAGGAACCTTTTACCGTTGGGCTCATCTGATAAGGGATAATTTGCTCCACTACCGGATTAGGAGCTACATTCCTGGCTCTTGTTTCCACAACTTCGACTCTTGACTCTATTTTTTCCATGTTTAAACTGAAATGACCTGGCAATTTTTCTTCATTTTAAGCATAGCTTTTGGGGCTTTTTGTCATAGCTTTGGATGCCATAATATTATCAGAAGCAATACGGGCCTACAAAACCACCTATAAGACTACTACTGGTTTTACACCATTCCAGCTAGTATATGTGAAGAATGCTATGATACCCATAGAATTTGAGATTAAAACTCTCAGAACTATAGTAGATCTAGATTTGAATCTGGATGAGGCACAAAAGGAGCGGATTCAACAACTTAACTAGCTAGATGAATACCGAAGAGATGCTTTACATCAAATAAATGTTATCCAAAAATAGAGGGCCAAGTGGAATGATTGTCACACCAGGCCAAAGTAGTTAAAAGTGGGAGAATGAATATTATTGTATGATTCTCGATTCCAGAAAAGGAAAGGTAAACTTATTCAATGCTAGATGGGGCCATATGAAGTGACTGAAAGTATAAACAATGGAGTTGTTAGGGTCATAACAATTGATGGTAGCAATATTACATTAACGGTTATTGGTCATCTACTGCATTCATATCATGTGTTTGAGACTTATATGATGAAGTCCAGATTAGGCATGGGAGAGACCCTAGTTGATTCTAGTTTTAAAATGAATTGGTAATATGTGGACGTTGTCCACATGGTCCAAAAATAATTATTCTTTTAAAAGTTATGTAATTTTTCTTTCTTTAGTTGTATTTCTATTTTGCAATAATGATGCCTTGAGTGCAACTATTAGGCAGCCTAGGAAACCTAGGTCTAACAAGCATAGGATCCATGAACCTGCGCAATCCCAACTTTCCAGGAGATTAAATTTCAATAGAAGTAGCTCATCCCCACTTAGAGGGGGGAACGATATCTGATCAAGTCTTTGTGTGTTTATTCTTGGTCTTTGTGAAGAAAAATACTTGAATATTGGTTCAGGTAGTGAATGTTGATTCTTTCCTTATTATTTAAACCAAAATGTTGAAGGTCTAATCAATTGTAAGCATACACTAGTGGACACATAAGTAGACGTTGAAATAAAGGAGGAGTGCCTACTTTCCATTTTTTGAAGACAAAGGTGCCTGATTCCCATTTTCTGGAGAATATTGCACTTGACTCCCATTTTTATGGAAGAGGGCACCCGATTCCCATATTTCATTGAAATGGTGCCCAATTCCTGTTTATACGGTAGAAGGCACTCGACTCCCAGTTTGTTAAGGAAAATGCGCCTGAGTCCCATTTTTCCATAAACCGACGCCTGATTCCTATTTTTTCTAAGGAAAATGGTGCCCAACTTCCATTTTTTGGGAAAGTGACACCTAATTTCCTAGATATAAAAAATTTGTTTTAAGAATGGCTCCCGATTTTTAATAAAAAAATGTTTACTTTTTATTTTTTGCTTTAAGTACGACATTCAATTGTTAGCAAAAGGCACCTACTTTCCATAATAAGCACATCACCCAATTGCTAGAAAAATGTTTCTGCTTTCTGTTCACCAAGTGTTTGTGTGCCTTGATTCGAAATAAGGTGCCCAATTTCCATATAAGAAGGCGCTTGCTTTGTATTTTCACAGGAAGTTGTGCCTTGTATGAATAATATTCAGCATTGGGAAATGGCCCAAGCCACATCAACATTTCACCCACGTGCATAAGTCAAAATTCATGGATGACATTATTTTAATTCTTTCGTTGAAGATTTGTGCATGTTCCAAGGTCATCAGTAAACAATTTTTGAGAGAGGGATGTTTTTCATCCCATGAAGACACATTTTTCTAATATTTTCTTGAAAATGTGTAGGTATTCTCAAATGTATCAAAGTACAACAACCAAGAACCAGTCAAAACGGAGAAAAAAATTTTGCATGGGAAATACGCGCATCATTTTTGTCACGAGAGATATGGTCATCATAAAACAACCAATACCATTAAACCACGAGTATTTGTGCATTATACACACATGAAATATAATACGGGTACATGAGTAACTTATATATATTATTTTCATGGGCATATGTTTTATAAAATAATACCGGCACAACCCCCATTAATTATCCATCCAACTAGTTTGCTCCATTTGGCATTTATCTACATGTCACTGCTCTGATTGAAGAAAAAATTTATGGTCATTATCCACTTAAAATATGACACATGCTTTAATGAGATTTTGCACAAATAACTGTATTTATTTCTAATTACGCAATCAGGTGCCTGCATTTACGGATGCAGGTGATTTAAAATCATGAGTGTCGTAGAAAAACTAGGGTGTGAGAGATTACTGTAAATAAAACTCAAAGCCGAGAAAAACTTGAGCTTTGCCATGGGGGAAAAATCGGCCAACCACCTGTTGAAAAATAGTGAGGATGTACAGACACAATTTGATACCACTAAATGGTTGGAATACTACCATCTTGTCAATCAAAATTAGGATGCAAAAGTATCTAATGAATCTGTGGTGTCTATGCGCAATGGAGTTGTTCGAATGTGAGGACTGGAAATCCCAGTCACCAAATATTACATTGCCACAGTAACAAGCCTTCTCCAAATTGGGAAATACACATATAAGGAGGACAACCCTACACTCTACGTGTAATTATTCTTTGGGCACCCAATGCAATACCTGATGCACACTGGTTTTTTGAAGTAGTACATCCTTGATCTATGGAAGTCATTCTTCAAGAAAATTGTTCGATTCTTCACATGTTTGGGTAGGTTTTCCAAACTAAACTCAAATCATCTCCATTTTCTCATCTATTTACTACATGGGAACAATATCAATGTCCCCCATTATCTTACATGTGCACTCAAGGATGAGGTCATTCGGTACTAGGCAGGCATAACGTCTTCCCTGGCTCACTATGGCCTGATTTCATCCTTGGTACGATATGTTAAGTCACACAAAGATGCAATGGTTGAGGGAGTTGAATGAAATAATACAGCTCTTGAGGCAAATAAAGAAGTGATGGCACAAGAACAAACTGATCAAACGACTGATAAGACGATAGAGCAAGTAGATAAAACACCTACATCCCAGCCTAAGGAAAATACATGGGAAGTAGGACAAGCCTTGTCCCCTATTTTTCCCTAATTTGATGAGGAACCATGATAGTCTTCATCCCCTATTGGACCTCAATTTGATGATGAAGAAGGGCATGATACACCAATCCCTACGTACATGTCAAGTTTCCACCAAAACTAGGAGGAGGACGAAGACGTCCAAGGTGGTTTATAGCTCATCGAATGATGATGATGTAGTGATTGACGAGTTGAAAAAGGATGAGTTCATGGCCCATATATTATAGTACTTATCCAAAGGAAGTACTCCTCATCAAGAAATGCAAACGAAGTATGTTCAATAGCAGCTGCAGATATTGAAATAATAGGCCTATACTTGGGAGTCAAAGTATAAAGAGGAGCAAACTCTTTTTCAAGAGTCCAAAAAAGCATCTGCAACAAAATTGTAAGAGTTGTATCAGATGATTTATTATCTGTAGGAGATAATATTGAAGTTCTAGGTTCAAAAAATGGGGCTAAACAACGAGCAAGGGTAGATGTGGTAGTATAAACTGATTGGGCTATGGAAGCACCCACTACCTCTCTAGACTCTAAGGATAAAATAATCTCCTCTAGCCCCTTTAGGTCAGATGCAAGAAATTCCAGTAAGGAAGCTGAGGCAAGGGACCAATCAATGGCTTCTGCTAGATATAAGTCTACATAGGGGAGCTCTAATTCTTAGGAAAGGAACCCTACAATCATAATAGAAAGTGCAATTGAAGAATAAAGCATGAAATAAATGCATCAATGGAGGTTGAACAACCCCATTCACTAGCTCACTCTACAGAATAGGGATAAGATCAAGGTCCTAAAGTTCATATGGGAAATTCCCCAAAATCTTCTTACTCTATAGATAAAGGGATAAACTATGAGGATGAAATTAAGGTCGAAGAGCCTCAACTTTTAGAAAAGGTTGCAGAGGAAGACATCAAACAAGAAACTAAAATTGAGGCTGAAGAGCCTCATATTCTAGATAAAGATGCAACAGAGAATAAATAGATTAAAATATCTCAAGAGTCCACTCGTTCTGGTAGACCGGAAGTTAGAAGGAGATGCAGGGGCTGAGATTGAGCAACTTTAGGTAGAAAAAGAGATTTCAGTAGAAGAGTCACCTACTGTACAAAATGTGACTCAAAAGTCACTTGAGAAAAGCCTATAGAGCAAGCACAGGAGACTCAACAGTATCCAACTTTTGAAGATCAAGCAACAGTAGCAACAATAGCAAAAAAAGTAGAAGGGGGAAATCCTCCTATTTCAGATACACCTACAGGCCCTGAAAGATAGCCCAAGAAGCTAAGACCAAAGAGGAAGGTTGTAAGGGGATCTCAATGAAGACCTAGGACCAAAGCAAGGACTACATAGTTAAAATAATTGAGCATGAATTCTAATGAAGAATGGGAAGAGACTTTGAAGTTGTTTGATAAGCAAAAAAAAGTGTGAACAGCTCAAGTCAAATATCAAGGTAGATAAGGAGTTTAGGAAAGCCTCTAAAAGAGTGGCCAAGAAAACTAGAAAAGAGGCCAAAAAGGTATCCAAAACTCCTTGTAAGAGAATTTATTTTGCCCAACCAACGCAATTCTAGGATTTGTATGGATCAATAGGTGATCAGCCTTCAAAGATGAAGGTATATTTAATGAATATGGGACTGTTAGATCTTATACCACCTGGAGTTCAAGCAACAATCAACAAAGCCCCTCTGGTGTAAGAAGCAGACTTTGATGATTCTACCCTTACACCAAGAACGAATAGGTTACCCAAGGTCAAGGTTGCTAAGAAATCTATTATTCCATTCGATGATGAATTGGTAACACCAGTGGAAGAAAGGTTACCTCCTCACCATGAATACTGGAATCAGGCTGAGCCAGCATTCCAAAAGGATACCTTCACTTTTACTAGCTACTACTTGAGGAATGTGGCAGGGATAAAAGTATGGATAAAGGAATAGTCAGGAACAAGTGCAAGAATAAGATCCAGTCAGCCCACTAGACGTAGGAAGCACCCAAAAACATAGCAATAGGAGGAAACCACACCCAAAGCACTTAAAGGGTGAAAGCCCAGAGATAAGGAAAAGGTCAAAGTCGTTGAAAATAAGAGGAAAGAAAAAGTCAGGGCCTACTGGAAAGTTGTAAATGAGACTAGTAATTACCAGTTCAAAGTGCCACAGGGATGTGCCAGCCCTTAAGCATGGGGAGATGATGAGCCCTGAAAATGCTCATTTTTTGTACAAACTTTCCATATATATTGAGACATTTATTTTAATAGAAATATATGTTTTATGTAAATTTTATATGTATTTAACATTAGATTATGTATGTTGTCTAATATTTATTTTTAAGTGAATAATGTGTAGATTCAGTGGATTTTATAGTATTTTAGCATGACTACGTCAAGCTCCCATTCAAACCTAAAAATTTTCATTTGTAATGGTAAAAATATCTGCAGTAAAATAGTGATGAAGCACTAAGTCAGGCACCCGACTCCCATTCAAGCACCCAATTTCCATTTTGCGCTCAAAATTTGGGCAATCAATTCCCATTTGGTGCTTGACTGTCAGGTGTTTGATTCATGTTAGGCACCCAAATCCCATTTTGGCACCTGATTCCAAACTTCTACAGATAAGGCGCTTGATTCCCATTGACATAAAATTACAATGTGATACTAAAACATGATTTCAGTGATGGATGTGTACATGATTTCAACGATGGATGCGGACCAAGGACAATGTTAATGACCATATGTCATCTATTTTTTAGTAATCATGTAAAACTTATTATTATCAAGTAAAACAAAATATCAGACGTATTCTATTCTAATACTAAATATGCTGAATAAATTATGAGTTAATGTTTTGCTTTAATCTCCTTTATTCATGTGTATTATTATAACAACAAAATTGGAAATTGATTTGCTTTAGAATGTAACAGGGCATGACCACATATATTATAAATATGTAGGCCACCCCTGAAAAATAGATCCTGAATTTTATCTTTAAAATTATTCTTGTAATTTCAAATATAATTCATTTAAGTCTTTTTTATTAAATCAAATAGCATCCGGTGTATGACTTAACGTGGGCGAAATATGCTGGAATCATAGGCCCACTCCCAAAAATAGTCTTCCCTTATTTTACCTATTTTCTGTCATTTTAATCTATTTTCCTATTTTCTGTAGTTTAGTTTAATACTACAATTTCCCCTATTTTCTGTCAATTTCCAACAAGTGTGCAATTTTGATTTCAGTAATGCATTTTAGTTAAATATTTGGTAATGTAAGTTATATTAGTGGTTTGGAAGATAAACAAGAACTTCAACAAAATAAAAATACCCCCAAAACCATAGAATATAAGGGACTCATCTGATTAGAGGGAGATTACAAGCATATACTGTGCAGGGTTACTCACAAGTTTACGAGTTGTCTAGGTTGACAAATTAAATGGAGGCAATGATTTTAACCATATAAAACTAACCAATATTTTTCCCAACAAATATTATGATGATAAAATGAGGAGTGGTGTGGGGTAATTATCAATACCAAAATTCCAAATACATAAATGAACATAATTTTAAGTTGACATAACAAGAAAGGCTTTAAGGTTGTTTAAAAGTTTATAAGGTGGATTTAACCATAACAAGGTTAACCATGGCTCATAGGGGTTCCATAATAAAATATTACTATATATTCAATGCTTTGTACAATGAGTTCCCTTGAGCCTATCCAATATTACATCATATAATGTTGACCTTGGTCAAAAATTAGATTACACTTTCAACACCCCTTCATAATTTGAAATCAGAGAACAAGGAGAGAAAATATTAGTAACAATAATGTTTTCCACCATAATGGATGCTCTAGTGGGCCTCTACATTTTGATATAGACTCATTTGAATCCCCCTAATCATTAGAAATCCACTATTACAAAAAATATTCCCACACAAGAATATACTTAGGTTGGATCTTAGTCATAAATACCACTATTAGATACTCCCGTACACATCCACAAAAAAAAATTGTATGGAAAAGTTATGACTTCCAAAATATTTTTCCTAATAATCCTAAAAAATTAAAAAATTAGTTAGCAAAACCTTAGGAAAGTGATGTCAAATCACAACTTGCCACATGTCATATTTTTATTGACTAGTGGAAACCATGTTAGCTTTTGATGCAACATGTAATGGGAGATAGCAATCACAAGATGCAGAATAATATGAAATAAAGTAAATCTGCGAGATGACTAAAAATATACTATAAATAGAAATGATGGAAATGTTTACAAAGTAGCTATGGAGGAAATGAACACTCCATGAATAAAGCTACTGCTCAAGAATGGGCTTTGAGCATATCACACTCCATCACATTACATCACACTCTACTACATCACACCACACTGTTCTACACTACTTCCTACTGCTATATCTTGCTCTATGTCTATGGCCCTTTATATAGGAAATAGGTTCCTTGGCCAACACTCTACCTAGCTATGCAAGGGACAACTTGCACATATACAACTTGCACATTGACACTTGTGCATTTATTACATTGCATGAAGTAACTAGATAACTTCCCCCTAAAGTAATCTAATGTCCTAAGTATGTACCAAGAAAGGTACATTTACATGATCCAAATGATGTAATATAATCTATTTCTAACACCCCTCTGTATTACATTATTTGGATATTGAAGACTTTAGTCTTCAATGTGGATCTTCTTCCATTGAATGATATTTGACTTGTTCAGGTTCATCATCCTTGTCTTCTATCCAACCACCTTTATTGTTTTCTTTGTGAGTATCTTCATTTGGTTCTGAATGTTGATGACTGAGTAGAGCATGGTGCACTTGTCCTCTCATCTTCTTGATTTTGATTCTTCTATGCTTACCTTTGTGATGTACTGGTTCTTCATTTTCTTGAACCTGTTCCTTTGAAAATATGTTAGCATCATTATGAAACATCACAATATTTCATGAGTTTTTCATTGAATCCAGGATATATGTATTTCCATGGATTGATCTTGTTGCTTTTATTTCACCTTGATTCATGATGAGACATGTATTGATTCCATCCATATATCCAAAGTTGATCATATAGTTGTCTTCTACTAACTTGCTTACTGAGATGAGATTGAATGTTAGTTTAGGAACATACAATACATTTTGTAGTAGAAGATTTGGAAATGATCTGCTTGGTGTTACACATCCATATCCATGTATGGGATAAGTTTGGCTATCTGCAATTCTTAGTCTGTAGCCTTTAGCATCTTCAAGATAGTCAAACCATTGTATATTTCCTGTCATATGATGACTGGCCCCTGAGTCAATGTACCACATGTTTTCATGTTTTGTAGACTGATTTCTATTGGAGCAAATTTCACATTCATTATATGACATTCCTTTTTCCATTTGAAGAAGTAGAAGAATTGAGATAGGATTTTCTTTGTTGTCTACCTTATGACTCCCTATATTAGGATATATGATTCCTAATTGAAGAATATAAGCTTGATTTGATAAAACCTTTATTAATCCTTAGTTTTGTAGGCTTCCTTATGTCTCCCAAGTAATGTGAGTATATACTCTTAAGGATTTTTAGGTTTTGAGGAAAGCTTATATTTTGTAACTTGATAATCTTTGATAGATGTTGATATTACCAAGTTTTGTAGAATACCTTATGACTCCCTAGTATGTTATGGATAAGATATAGTGCTTTTGTAAATTATAGTTCAATATTTGATTGATTTTGTAAAGTTTTGTAAATACCAAAATCAACTTCTATTATCCCTTATTGCTCCTATTGAACTAAGCACTTTTCCCAAATTTTAAAGAGGTTATAATGTTGGATCTTTTGTCTCCTTTTGAGAAGTTTGAGACAATAATTTTATAAATATCCAACCTTTGAAAAACTATGATAAACCTCTCTTTTAAATAACCCTTTGGGAATTAATTTAAGTGTATCTAATTTCCAATAAATTAATTTGATGTAGTAGCCCTTATGACTCCCTAATTTTTGGAAAAATTAGACCACAATAATATTTGCAAATATTTAATATTTATTCCAGTAGAAACCCTTATTACTCCTAGGTTTTATATTGCAAATATTATATTTATTTGATAAAATATTCCCTTTGATGTATGACTTTCAATATAATCAAATTCCTTCAATTTTAACCTTATAACTCCCAAGGAAAGAAAGCACATAAGAATGGGAATAAACTTTACCTTTTACCAAGCAATATTCGATGTTGTTTTTAGATGAGCTAGGGCTGCAATATTGATGTAGATGCTTTGAATGCTTTGATTGTACCCTCCAATGGAATCACTTGGAGCTTATAGCATTCCAAATCTGGTCATTTAGACTCTTCCTTTGACCTCGCTTGACTTGAGCATTGAAGGCTCTATCACCTTCTTGACATGTTACAACTTGGCCCTATGCATAGATAATGAAGTGATAAATGTAGAGATAAATATTGCTTGTTGTCCTTGATCATTGACATCCTTAAAATGGAGAAGATTCTTGTCTGAAGTGCCAAGTGGCATGTCCATTTCCCTTTGAGTGCTTGAGGAGAATTAGATGCCAAAGAAATGCTTGTCTTCCTTCAAGTAATGTATGAATGTTATGTTCTTTAGAAAAATGTTTGGTCTCCCAATGGACAAGTGTATCCCATACACTCAATGCACCAACTTGTTCGTGTAACTCCTCTCTTGAAGATGAGTGCTCTCTTGATTTGAGCGTTAGGGTTTACCTTTAGTGATAAATGTCACTTTCTTCTCTGCATGGATATCATCTCTATTATTGGTTCAAATGGGCCCTTTGGAGATCCTTTTAACTCTAAAAATCCCCAACTCTTCTTTCATTCACCTATAGTGTTTTCAGTTGGGATGTGGAGCAACAATTTGGAGGCTTTGAGCACCGATTTTAGCTAGTGGATGTGGAGTAAGAAACACTCCAATGGTGCTTTAATTTTTCCTTCCTTTCTTACTTGTTTATGTCCTCCTTTCGTAGATGATGTTGCTCTCGAATGATGTTGTTTCTCCCTTTGCTTTTGCACCTTGTCTCTTGTAGGTTCGATCATCCAGGATGTGAGGAGAATGAGCCCTTTGAGTGGCTCCTTGAGCTATGCTTGGATTGATGCTAGCATACGACCACTTTCGGTTGGTTTTTCCAGTGAGTGTAGTGCCTTTGAGGCACCTTCAAATCTACCTTCTCTCCTTGTATAAACTAGATTAGGATAGTGCAACACAATGTAAAGTATTTTTATATAAAATATCCTTTATTGCACCTTCTTTTGCACTCCTTTCAAATCTGAATTTCTGGTTTTGAGGTAGAATTTTGAGTGCAATATAGGGGTTTTGAGGTTGTCTCTTTGATTAGACACCTTCCCCTTTTTCTTGGATATTTTATAAATGGATCCAAGCTTGTAACCACTTGATAGAAGCTCTCTTTTTGTTGTATTTTTTGCACTATTTCTTGTGCTTTGAACTTGAGACTCACCAAGTCTCATTCGAGGCTTCCTTTGCTGCTCTTTTGGTGGTTACTTTCTTCTCCAATGCTTGGAGGATTGAGCTGATTTTGTGGCTTCCTTAGGCCACTCAAAGTTGTAGATCTTTGTGCACTAATAGTGTCTTTAGACACTTTGACAAATTCTATTTTTGTGCCCTTCTCATGAACACAAACAATAATATTTTTGAGAGCAATATAATAGTGCAAATGAATCTAATAATATTTTACTTTTAATGCACTAACAATTTCACCTTATCACTCCAATCAACTCTCAAAAATAATGCACTTAATCAATTTACTACAACTAATCAAGAATAATCTGAAATGAATCTTCAAGAATTATTCTATAATTTCCTTATAAGCAAGGTAGTAGGAGCTAGTCTTCTTTTTCTTTCCAAAGTAGATGATAGGTAGTTGATAGATAGTTTGAAATTCTGAAATCTAATCAACTCCTAAAGTGCAAATGAACCTTAAAGAAACCTTTCTTTTTGCACTTTTGAAGACTGTAATTCAACTCTCCTTTTTGCAACTTTAATCCAATTAAGGTGCTTAAACAAATCTGATAAGTAATCCACTTAATGAATCTACTTGCACCAATAGTTGCTTACCTTTTTTTGAAAGCTCTTTTCACCACTTCTGTAGAGGATGTAGATCTTGGTGTCTAAGATCACCAAGTTGCTACCTTGAGTAAGATCTTGTAGCTCTTTGTAGGCTACCTTGAACAACTTCTTCTTCACCAAAATATGGTCTCAAACTCTCTTTCATGAGCCTAGGATTTTGGTGGCTTGTTCTCCTCTTGTAGTCTCCTCCTTTTGTTGTATATTTGAAGAGATATTTGTTTCTGAAGTGGTGCCTTCTTGCTGTGAGAGGTAATCTCCAAATCTCCTAGATTTGGTAGGCTTCTTCTATCTGAATCTTCCTTCAAGCTTCTTGTCGAATTCTGACTTCAAATAGGATCTTCTTCTCAAGATTCTGAATGTCTTGAGGTCTTCTGAGATTTGGCACTCCTTGCCAAATTCTTCTTCTTGGGCTTGTTTTCGGATGGTGATAATTATCCCAAATATTTCACTATCTCCAATAGTGAATTTCTCCAATGAGTTCTCCTTGGAACTCCTTTGATGATTTCTTTAGCAAGGCTCTCCAAGCCTTTTATTGGATGCTCATAGAGACCTCTCCAAGGCCTTTGATCTTGCAACTTCTTTTGGTCTTCCTTGAGACCTTATCTTCAACCTTCTGCTTCTGGAAGTGTTGGTGGTGAGATCTTCTCCTAGATCTCTGATTCTATTACTTCTGGATTCGAGTAGGACTCTCCTAGTCCTTCTTCTTCTTCAAGTTCTCAATGAGATCTTCTCCTGATCTCTTTTGCTTTAGGTGTTGGATTGATTTTGAAGAAGATACTCTTCCTATATTTCTTGTAGGAAGCTTTCCCAACTCACTGAATCTCCTTGTTCCTGCAACAAAGTATTAGTACTAAAATCTGCTTCTGAATTAGATACTCTCTTCTGGAGTCTTCTTTAGGATCAAGGCTTCTGTGGCCCTTTTAGTATCAAGGCTTTTATGGCTTTTTTCAGTAACAAGGCTTCTGTGGCCTTTTCTTCTAGATCAAGGCTTCTATGGCCTTTTCTTGATTAAGGCTTCTATGGCCTTTTTTCTTGTGAAGTTTCCAATCTAGCAATGGAGATCTCCTGTCTCCCAACTTCACCATGATTCTTCTCTAGAAGTCTCTTCTGTAGTATTCTTCTCTTGCAATAACTAATATCTACACTATGAAGGCACTCTGACCTTTGGGCAATGAAGTTGAAATCTCCTAGCTTTCTATTGTAGGAGGTGTCCCAATCATCTGAGAATTAATTCCCTATAATAAAATAAACTTTAAGTAAATTTCTCTAGATCTCTTAGATGAGCTTCACTAGTTGATTCATCAAACTAGTGGATCAAATGTTGAGTCCTAGTCTTCACGAGTTTTCCCTTGTAACTCTGTGGAAAGACTCTAGCCATATGCAATCTCAGTATTTCAGAAACTAAGATTTCTTTCAGTCCTTACTTGTGGCTCTCCCTAATTCTACCACCTAGACTCTTCTAAGAATTTTTGATAGTGACTGGTCCAATGGCGCATCAAGTTGACAAAAACTTAGGGTCAATGATAATGGTGGTTTTCCTATTGATCTACCATAGCTCTGATACCATTGTTAGCTTTTGATGCAACATGTAATGGGAGATAGCAATCACAAGATGTAGAATAATATGAAATAAAGTAAATCTGTGAGATGACTAAAAATATACTATAAATAGAAATGATGGAAATGTTTACAAAGTAGCTATGGAGGAAATGAACACTCCATGAATAAAGCTACTGCTCAAGAATGGGCTTTGAGCATATCACACTCCATCACATTACATCACACTCTGCTACATCATACCACATTGTTCTACACTACTTCCTACTGCTATATCTTGCTCTATGTCTATGGCCCTTTATATAGGAAATAGGTTCCTTGGCCAACACTCTACCTAGTTGTGCAAGGGACAACTTGCACATATACAACTTGCACATTGACACTTGTGCATTTATTACATTGCATGAAGTAACTAGATAACTTCCCCCTAAAGTAATCTAATGTCCTAAGTATGTACCAAGAAAGGTACATTTACATGATCCAAATGATGTAATATAATCTATTTCTAACAAACCACTCATTCTTTGCCATCTAGGCTCCATTGGTGTGCTAAATATCTAACACCTATCCTCTCCTACTTGGTCAAAGGCATGTATATAGGTAAAAAATAATTTTATATGGCATGTAAGGATGCCACGTCAATTACCACATCATCTAGCCATTCATCAGATATGGCAAATGCCTAAAAGAGATTATTACATGGGGTTCAAACTCAAATCTCATGTAGCCTAAGCACCTTGTTCTAGCCAAGGTGATAAGGTATCTTTTGATATGCTTACAAGAATTTATCATAAAGTATTGATCACAACACCTTGGTTCTCTCATTGTACTTGCAAAATATGTCCTCCAATAGATTCAAACATGGGTTAAGCTACCTACCAAATATTTAGTAGTCTTTGCACAACCAACTTGCCAGGCGACCAGGTGATGTCTAATAAATAAACACTTTTGTAGATAATGTTCTCTATCTGAATCATCAAAGGGTAAAAATATAAAAATCTTAGGATTCAAACTCTAAACATGTTCCTTTGAATGCATAAGATATTATCTTGTTGACCAATGCACCATGTGCTAGGATAAGGAGTTGCACACACTTTCCTCATATTATTAACCTATCTCTATAAAGGCAAAAGAAAGACCCACCATATGGTTTTAATCCCATGACTAATGTAAGAAAGCCCTCAAGACATGCATGAGTAATCAACCTATCACCTAGATCACAATTGTTTAGAAGCATGTCTAAACCTTGGAAGAAGGTAAAACAAATATGCAAAGAAAGAGCGATAAATATTTGGCATGATTTTCAAATTTGAATTAAAAATAATGGTGTCATTCCTATTGTTTTTGTCCAAAGAGACTACCATCTCTTCTTTGTGACATTGAAGATGAAAAATGTTGATTCAAGCTCAAATTTATGCTAGATGAATTTTAAAAACTCTAATGACAATGAAGAAAATTATGGATAAGGGAAAAAAATCTCTAAAATAATTATAAAAAAACTAATGAAGAAAGGTACAAAAATTTCTTTTCTTCCTATGCTGAAAATGATTTTGAAACTTTGAGAAGTAATTAGCCTTTAAAATATGAGGAAATATTACAGGCTCGATAAAAAAATTCTCTATGACCAAGTAGTGTTGCTCCATACCTACTTTGATACCATGCCAAAATTCTCAATAGTTTTCATAAATGAACAAAACTCAAGTTGATCAAAGATAGGCTAAAATTTTGGAATAAGGAAATTTTTGGAGATATTTTCAAAAATAAAGAGACTATTAAAGGTCAAATTAAATATCTAGAAATAGTGGTGTATTCTAAGGGATTTTTTGTTGATACCATGTGTAAGGATAAGGATTTGTTATTTGATCTTCACAATACATTATCTAAGGAGGGACTTATCTGGAAGAAAAAATCAAGGTCACTATGGCTTAAAGAAGGAGATCAAAATACCAAATTTTCTATACTACTACTCTAAGGCACCGAAGTTCCAATAGGATCAGATAAAGTTGCAAATATGATAGGACCAAAATGGTGGATATTTGTGAAATCAAAGTAGAGGTAGTTTCCTATTTTAGAAACTTGGTAGGTTCAAGAAACTTTAGGGATAGATAAGCAAAATATAAACTTTTATACTCCATTCCCAATCTAGTTTTAGGGGTTATAAATTAGAATCTTGAAACTCCTTTTAGAGAAGATGAGATCAAATTTGTAGTGTTTGAAATAGAAGCTTTGAAAGCCCTTGTCTTGAATGGTTTTCCCCATTTATTCTTTCAAATTTTTTGGTATATTATTTGGAATGAGGTCTATGAAGCTGTGAGATCTTTTCAATCCTCAAATATGGTCCTCTCTAGGGTTAATTCCACCTTCCTAATGCTTATCCAAAAATTGATAAGAGACAACAAGTTCAATGATTTCCATATGATTAGCCTGTCCAATACTATTTACAAAATACACAAACAATGTCTAACAGGCTAAAAACTATAATTCCTCTTCTTATTGATAAGGTGCAAAGTGGTTTCATGATTGGAAATAAAATCTTGGATGGTGTTATTGTGGTTCATGAAATCATTCATTCAGTTTAGAAGAGTGGAATATTGGGTCTCTTCCTCAAACTAGAGATGAATAAGGCCTATGATAGAGTGTCCTAGGATTTTTTGGTGGATATGCTTGTTAAATTTAGATTCAATCAAAATTGAATCAATTTGATAAGGGCCTATTTCTCCATAGCCAAACTCTTAGTTATGGTTAATTATTCTCCAGCTAGTTATTTCTAGAGTTTTAGAGGTCTACAAAAAGGAGACACCATATCACCTTATATTTTCATCCTCATGGTTGAAGCCCTTAGGATATCTATTATTTTATATCCTATGGTTGTAGGAATAAATATAGTCCTCATGACTAATCCAATCTCCCATCACCAATTTGTTTATGATACCCTTCTTTCCTTATTGGCTTTGGTGGTGTAGGTTAGAGCAATAAAGAAGAATATGATTTTATTTGAGAAGCAGTGGGACAAAGAATAAACTTTTTAAAAAGTAAAATGTACTTCTTGAACACTCCCTTGGTCAAGCAAAGAAATATTGCTAATATACTTGGTTGTGGCATTGCTAAGTTTCCAACTGTTTACCTAGGCTTAACCCTATTCAATAGAAGAATGTTGGAGAGTTACTAGGATCCGATTGTGGAGAGACTACAAAATAAGCTTTCTAGTTGGAAAGGAACTCTCTGATCCAATCAGGGAAGGTCCTAGTAAATACCACATTATAGAGCATCCCTATTTATTTTGTGTTACTATTTAGGCTCCCTGCAAAGGTTTTATCTAAACTGGAATGCATTTAGAAAACCTTCCTATAGGATGGGTCTAAAGATCATAAGAAATTCCACCTCATCTCTTGGAATCATATTTGTAGTAGGAAATCTTATAGAGAATTGGAAATTAGATATCTAAACCTGATGAATGAAGCTCTGGTAATGAAATAGGTTTGGAAACTCATTAAAAAGGAAGGGATGGAGTGGACCCATATTATTGCTACCAAATACGTGAACCGAAATGGTAATTACCTATCGGACCCACTTAAGATTATGGGTTCTCTCTTTTGGAAGAATTTGGTGAAATCCAGACTAGCCTTAGTTAAAGGCTCTAGGTGGATGCTGAGAAATGGAAATTTAGTTGATTTTTGGAAGGATGCATGGTTGTTAAAAGACCCCCTTTCTCAAGATTTCAATTTTGTTATGGCTAAAATTATATCCAAGAGACTAGGATAGGTTGAGTTGACAAATTTCATCAATGTTATAAATGGTAGGAAATTTTGGAAGACCCCCCAACTACCAACTACAATAGAGAAGTAGAGTTGGCCTGGGGATATATTTCTAAGATTATTAATGTCTAGGTAATAAAGAATCAATATATAGAGGATGTTGTTGTTTGGAAAGGAGAGAGTGATGGAGCTTTCTCAATTAAGTCGGTATATTCCCTTATTGACTCAAGCTCTCCCCCTCGACTCTCCCTTGTAAGGTTTGTTTTAAGAATCTAACTCCAAATATCAACATATTATTTTGGTTGGCCATTAAAAATAAATTCCTAACTATTAAGAATCTACAAAAAAGAGGGATGATCCTTCCTAATAGATGTTATCTATGTGAATCCTATGATGAAACTTCAAAGAATATCTTCTTCTAGTATCATTTCGCTACTGATATCTAGGGAAGAGTTTTACACTTTTTAGGGGTTTGTTAGGTCTCCCCTAATTCTCTAATAAATTTTTACACATGGTGGATACCCCATTTTAAATATTAGAGACTCATTTGGTTATGGATATTCCTTCTTACTCATATATTTTGGGGTATCTAGTGGGAGAGAAACCAAAGGGCTTTCAAGAATACCAAGAGAGACTCTGAGATAATCTGTTCTAGGGTTCTAGGGAGCACTATTAAAAATGTGTCCTCTTGTCTACCTGACCTATGAGGAGGTACTTTATCTAAAGAGAATTTGGAATGTATCCTCAATATTTCCTTAGAAATCAAGTCCTATTGGACCTCCTTCCCTGAATCAGAGAAACTTTGTGTAGTGGTCTTTACTCACGATTGGCTGGGTTAAGCTAAACTTTGATGGAGCCTCAAAAGGAAACCTAGGTTTAGCTAGATCTTATGGAGTGGTTAGAAATTAAAGAGGGGAATTGATTCTGGCATATGCTGAGTTCCTCTCTTCCCAAACCTCCCACTTCACAAAGGCTAGAGCATTACTCCAAGGATTGCTTTTAATTGAATCTATGGGACTCAAGAAGATAATTGTAGAAGGTGATTCTTTGAATATTGTCAATTTAATTAAACTTTCTAAAACCCTGAGTTAGAACATCTTAAACTTAATTTTTTAAGCCACAATAATTCTATAGTCTAGAGAGGAATTCTTGATCCAACACAAATTTAGAGAAGGAAATAATTTGGTGAACTTAATGGTAAATATTGGTCTAACTCTTCAAGGGCTATCTTTTTGGCATGTAAATTATCCTCAAAGCCTTTTGAGGTTGGTTGATGGAGCAAACCATTGATCTCCTAGATGTATTGTTGAGCAATGATGGTTGGTGGTTTAGATTTGATGGTCATAATATTGTGAGTATTAGACAACCCCTCGAGAAAATTCAAATTCAAATATGATCTTATGTGCTAGATATTTAATGCCACTTTCTCCAATAAAAACTACACTATATAAAATATTCATAAGGAAGCAGTTGGATTTGATAGGACCATGTGGAGAATTTGGCATCATGGTAGCACACAGATGATTGGCCACATATCTAGTAATTTCTAATGCTAGAGGATCTACCCTATTATCAAGGATTGGTCTGGTTGATCAATTTTAAAATAGGAGGTCTGGTAGATTACGTAGCAACAAGGAGGTTGTCCACATCATCGATTTTTGTTAGAACTAGAGAAACTCTACCAATTATGAGGATTGGTATGGTAATAGATGAAGTAGGAGGATATTTCTTGGAAAGCTCCTTTGCAAGGTGACATACCACATCAACAACTATACTTCTACATGTTTCTTGAGAATCTGGGCCACTACTATTCATAATATCTATGCATGGATTTTGTCATTTTATCCCCATATTTCAAGGGTGATTTTTTCAATTTGGCTTAGTGATAGCTCTGATTCCTTCACTTGGAAAAGAAAACATCTCTTTAACTCATTACACTTTTGTTTGACAAGATGCTTCAATAATTTTTGGAAAGTGGGAGGAGATGGTAAGCTCAAGATTTTCAATATGAATGGTTGGATCTATTGTGGGCTTTGTCATCATGGTATATTTGGAAGCATACCCCCCTTGTGGTCATCCTTTATATCAGTGGCATCACACTTTTTGGAATGAGTTTCAAATCCTCATTAAAACTACCTATCAAGGACCAAATGGATATCTTTGCTTATTAAATTCACTCAAGGATTCAGTTCTTAGCATGGTTTATTGATGGTGTGGAGGTTCCAACTCTAAATTTTTTGGTTTTGATTATGGAAAATGGGTTAGCATTCACTTCATAAGGGTTAGAGGTTATCGTTGGAGCCAAATTCTCTAAAGGTGGATAATGAGGTTAGAAATATCCTTCATAAAGGTGATCTACTAGATTGCATTCAATCCTTCCACAAACACCATAGAGGGTTGGCTAGGTAGATGGCACATTCATGGAGGAAAGGATGGGTCCAAGTTGGTGGTTTGGAGTTTCAAATTTCTATAGCTTTGGTGGGGGAGGTGACGGGGCTCCTAGTTGATGGTGCTTGTCATAATAGGAAGAAGCACTCCCTCATTAGGGAATTGGGCTTATTTCTTGATGAAGATGAGTATCTCCCAAAATTGTAAAATGGATACAATGCAATGACCCTCAAAGCTCCTTGGAACCACGTCATCTTCGTGGTCATGGACTTTTTCACTCTAGATTCTAACAGGGAGGTGTTGCATAGTTTCCATATAATGTTTCTAAACTAGCTGAGACATAAACACCTCATGAATATTCCATAATTTCTCTATTACTCCTTGGAAAAAAATTGACTCATGTTAGGAGAGGGAAGGGGTCGGACCCTATCCACCAAGGCTTAATCTTATTGATTTTTGAGCACGTGGCCAAGAACAAAGGAGTGGTGATGGAGGAGGCTCTAGCATAAATTGAGTACCAAAAAATCCCTCCTACTTTTGACTTACCCTCTAGCCTCTTCCAACTCTTCCTCTAGTGACTCCTCGAAGTTTGAGTTGAAAGACCTCAAAAGTCCCATAATCTCAGTCAGAGAGAAAGTAAAAAATTTAGGAGGTGTTGTGATCTCACCCAGAGGTATCAGGGGTGGGCACGCAAGATGCTCTAAGCATCTCTCCATGAAATTTGTGAAGGTTGAATCCTCCCCTCATCATAGTGGAAATGTCAGATTTGAAAGAGCACTCTCTAGTGATGAAGAAAAGTAAAATATTAGAGGATTCAACTAAAGTCAAAGAAAATTCCCCCTCATTAGGACCTGAGTCTTCTAGTTTAATGCCCTTCCTCAGAAAGCTTGAGGAAAAACACCAGGATTTGATTGGATCTCTTTAGATGGCTATCTCTTTTATTGAGGAGCTCCAAGGTATGACCCAACAACAACGTGATGAACCAAGAACCCCCAAAAAGGACACGAGGAATGTAGGAAAATCACCTCCTAAGGTGTAGTCAGATATTCAATGGTAGTTCTCTGAGTCTTGTCTATTCTGGATTATGGTCCTATTGTGCTTTTCCTTTATGGGATTGGGTGATCCAGTTTGGTGGTAGTTTATCTAGCCGACTATTTTTAAAGGCAATTTTCTATTTTGGTTGGGTAGTCCTTCTCGTTAGAGTATCTTGGGCTTTGCCTTGAGCTCTTTCTATTCTGCTTTTTGTAATAAGGTTTGGGGATCCTTTCAAAACCCCTTATTTTATCTAGTATATATATATATATATATATATATATATATATATATATATATATATATATAAGTTTTGTTATTATTGGTATGTAGGATGTCTATATATTGGGTGTGAGGCACCAGTTGTAATAGGATTTAGTTGGATGTAATCAATTCAAAATAATTATATTGAATGAAAGAGTGTTGTGTGTAAGGTTCAAATTTTCAAATTTAATGTTTTTAGTTGAACATTTATTATGTAATTTTCTCTTTCATGAATAATATAAATTTTAGATATTTTAAATCCTAATAACTTGTATGATTCTATGTTTTCATTCTTCTATCATTTCTAATCTATATCATCAATTTATCTTGAGTCTTACCTCCCTTTCACTTGCCTAAAGTTCTCACACCTATGGAGGGCCAAGTGGCCTGTTCAAGCAGTTTGCTTGTGTGGTATAGGCATGATAGGCTCATTGATCATGTTCTCTAGTGATTCACTCATGAAATGTGA
This sequence comes from Wollemia nobilis, assembly GCA_028583015.1. NCBI lineage: Eukaryota > Viridiplantae > Streptophyta > Pinopsida > Araucariales > Araucariaceae > Wollemia > Wollemia nobilis. Next base: position 143,403 of record JAQPPZ010011269.1, on the reverse strand, counting down.
GCAACTTATTTGTAATTTTTTAATCAACATCAAATGAACTTGGTGGTGGTGTCATTATGAAATGTTGATTAGGGGAAGAAGAAAATGTTTTGGAGATAATTGGAAAACATATTAGAGGAAAAGGAAAATAAAATTAGAAATTATAAAAGTAAGAGAGAATATTTTTCAAACTAATAGTTGCTACTATGTACATACACATTATTTTGGCCAAAATTCTTGTTTCTAAATCAAGAAAATATGTTGTCCACTTGAATAAATAGGTAGTATTACTCTTTCAGTGGAGGCAAGCCTATATGAATTAGATCTCGTAATCTTGACATCGTAGTAGGATTTGTTCCATAAAGAATCAAACTTCTAGTGTAGCCCTGGTTTTTCTTGATTCTTATTCCATTTGAATGTAAAGTCTCCTTCATTGTACTCCACATATCTAGTTCTTTGATCAAATTATATTTTTAAGTCTTCCTAATGGTATGTGGTCTTCTTAAAGGTATTTTTTCTCTCTTATTTCAATGCCAACAATACATGTAACCTTCATTGCATAGTTTTAATATAAGTGCCCTCTAATTTGAGTTGTGATATTTTGAGGAAAAGGAGCTCTTCGTTGATTGGCAACATAGATTATTTTCATCTTTGTGTTAGGAATACCATTTATTATTCAAGTAGCTATAGGCATAACTATGCCTATTGTACCCAAATCAACTATGAAACTTCTAAGTATATATTATTCAATCATGAGTGTCACATAGCCAAGGATAGTTTAAGTAGCTTTTATTTTAGGGCATTCCATACATCTGATGCATTGACCTAGATTCTTATCAAATTTTCTACCATTAAATTATGTTGATATGCTATATTAGTTGGAATGGAGTCTAGATTATTACCCTTAGCATAGATTTTTTCTTGCTCTTTGAGAGCTTCTTGAAGTAGGTCCCAGTATCTTGGTAGGGCTAACACTTCTAACATGCTATATTTGGCTAGTGTTCTTTTCGTTTTCTCTACGATGTTGAATTTGAACTTCACAAAGGTGCCCTCTCTTTGTGCTATGAATTTTTGATAATTATTCGTGGATTTAGCTTTCCTTTCACTTGTGAGAGAGATATTTTAGTTTCCTTTCAACTCCTTTTGAAGTTAACCCATTTATTTATTGCTCTCTTTTTTGGTGGATTTATTAGTTTCTTCTGTGTCTATTGTAGGTTCTTTCCCCTTATATATCCTCTTGTCTACATTGGTTTTGTTTCTCCCTTAACTCAATGAGGTGTATCTAAAGATTATTTTTATACATTTTTATTATCCTTATATTTCTCTTGTAGTGCTACAATGGGTCCTTTATCCTTCAAGTGTAAAGGTATCCTTCCTCTCCTAAGGACTGTTGTACTTTTCCTATTTTTAACTTGTTTCTTAATTTTTTGTTCTTCAAAATACTTCATCTTATCCTTAGTCTCAACCCCTTACTATTTACCATATATGGCATCATATTTGAATATTGATTCTTCATTTGTTTTTATAGCACTAAAATTTGCTAGGATCACATTATTGGTATTGGACATAATAGGTATTCATTGTAGTACTTGAGGTTGTTGGTATATGGTTGGATTTGTTGTATGGTATTTTTAACCTATGATGGTAGCTCATAATCCTTACATTTTGTATTATAATGAATGGCTTGAGAATGCCTAGTAGAACCAATGCATTCTATATGATCATTTATATCATCACGAAAGACACCATAATAGCTCCACCTTTGTGTTGGTGTTAACCATACAATTGTGATTTTGATTAGATCCTTGCCAAGGACCTAATATTTATAAGGTACAAAGTTTTTGGGGTTTCAATTTTTATGATTGTTACCACTATTTCTTTATGATATTATTTGATTCACCAATATCTTGATCACTTCTAATATTTCATTCATCATAAAATTATTGTTGGACTCATTACTTGAGTAAATGGCATAGGGAGATATGGGAGTTGCAACTAAAAGGATACAGTGGATGACATGTCTTGGCTAGGATGAGTAATGATGTAGGTTAATATATAAATATGAACATAAGTGTTTGGTTAGGGATTAGGAATAGGTGACATGTTGGGTGTTGAATTGGTTATAAACATATTCTCAAAATGTTTGATTACATAGGTCATTGGTGGAGCAAGGGGTATTTTTCCTACTTTAATAAAAACATCATCTTCTCTAGTCACTTCTTCAAAAGCTACAACTAGCATACAATCGTTAGCATTACAAACTATTATAGCTTAATTCAGATTGTAAACCTTTGATATAGTAAGGTAATGTTTATTTTTCATTTGGTCTAATATTCTATGGGATTAAGTTCAAGGTCCTCAATAATTTAGTGTTAAAATTATGTATGTTTACTTGAGGATGTCTTTGCATTAAATTTTTGTGAAATAAAATTGAGTAACCATCACTAATACTACCAAACGTACACATAAATGGTTCCACTATTGACACCCTACTTGTAATTGAGTTATCTGGTAATCCCCTGGGCCATAAATAGCTTTATCATGAAGGTAGTAAATTATTAAGAATACTATTATGTCTTCCTCTAGGTTGCAGTGAAATGATTTAAGGTTCAGTAATTTGTTGAGATGATATAATTTTGTCTTATTTTTATTCCCATTAAAGGTAGGTAATGCTTTCATATTTACTAGGGAAATGGAAAATATGCTACCAAATTTAGTGGTCCTTTGTAGGTTCAATTGGGAAGTTGATTTTGTGGCCTAGGGGTCATTCTTGGATTGTTTTGTTGAGGAAGAGGGTACATTGCATAGCCTTGAGGTAAGTATAGAGGGTATGGAGGATATAGATAAGGATGACATTGATGGTACTAAGGTTCCAAATTCTAGTAAATCTATTATTGATTTGGAGAATATTTAATATTTTTTTTGTGGTAGAAGATAATTTAGACCTACTTGTGGGATTTGCTAGTTTTGGATAGGAAGACCTTGCACATTCTATTATGTTATACTAAATGGAGGTTTTATATTTTTTTCATAATGTTTACATTGGGTTGCCCTGCCTATTCAACTCTAACTCCATTTGTCTAGTCATTACTTACATATTTTTAGCAATATTCAAATTTAATCCTAATTACCCTATATTTTGAACTATGAGAAGCAGAATGAAGAAGGCATCATGAAGGACCTCTTCAGAATGCTTCTTTCTCTTCTTCTCACATTGGAAATAGGGGTAATTTGTGAGCTTAGAGTCTAGAGTTCAATGGATTTATTGAAGAACACTCACATTTCTCTTACAACTTTATTTCAGTAAGCTTAACTTAATCTAGCTCTAATTCAACATACATTCAAAAATCAAAGCCTAAAACTAAAATTATTTTGCTTTTTTTTATGAGGAATTAAATGACAATTTCTCTCTCGAAGGTAGGGTGCAAGAGAATGCAACAAACGAATCCTATATGCAACTATATGTATTACTTATTTAATGCTAAAGATTAAAGATTCAGTTGGTCCCCTAAATGTTTAAGACTAAAGTAGTTTCTTCCTTTCCTTTTTGTTTATTTTATCAAATAAAACAAATAAAAGCTAATCTAGTTAGACATCAAATAATATTAAGTCATAAATAGTTTAATGAGAAGAAGTATTAAACAGAAGAACATGTTTCTATCATAGAGACAAAAGCACTACTAGTCTACAAAAGCACCACCAATGCTTTTACCTATTGAATACACATTTGTTTTTCTATAAAACAAACAAAAAAGATTGAATTAGTAGTAGAGTGGCTTATCTAGGTTGGTAGATAATGTTGAAATACCTTGAATGACAATTAGGCCCATATTTATATAGATGTAAAAATGACAAAAATGATAAATGCATGAAATAAATACTTTGTGGAAAAATCACCACAAGGCTAGTGATAACACCACCAATGCTTTTGCTAGTAGTTGGTGCTTTCACTATCTATAAACTAGAGAGCGATATCACCACCAAATATATAATCTAATCGTGTATTCCCTTCAAAGAGCAACAAAGAAATATTAGATACAATATAAGATAATTTTATTATTTAAGGTCTCTAGCTTGGGAGTACAAATACTATCAAATAGAAAATAGATATTTGATTGTTTGAAATAAATATTAAAATGATAAACTAAAATGTTAGACTAAGTGCAAATGCAATATGTAAAATTAGTTAAAATGCAACAAGATTAAATCTTAGAGCTACAAGCCAAAGAGAGTGCCAAAAGAAAGTAAGAGGAAAGAGCATAATCCAAGATGGTAAGATTTTTTTCCCCTTGTTTGTGGAATCTTGTTAAAATCTTGATACCTTGCTTGTGGATACTTGAAAGCTTTATCTTGGAGGTTTGAATGTTTGGTTTCTAGATGCTTAATGCTTGGAGATTTTAATGCTTGAGTCTTAAATGTTTGAAGAGATTTTGAATACTTAATTTCTTAAAGAGATTTTGGATGCTTAGATGCTTGTAATAAAATGAGCTTGAATACTTACAAGGATTGTCTTTGTAATTTTGTGGTATAACCTTGACATGCAAAAGAGAAATTCCTATGATTCTAGAGATATTTGGAAGAATTTTGTTGCTTTTATAAGACCATGAAATGGGATATCCCAAGTATTGGATTTATAGGAAGCCATAGCTCATGAAGGGAATAATTGTATTGAAGATTATAGGATCCGAGATGGTAAGAATTTGCAATAGGATCAAGATGTCATTAATAGAAAAATATTGAAAATAACAAATCTTATATCTGGAATTTCTTGTGGGAGTTGCACATTGATCTTAGGGATTTCATCCATTAATGGTGGTTGACTTGGAAGGTATAAAACAATATTTTTTTAATTTGATACATGACAGTCAAAAGTATTGACCTGGTAAAAGTGTCATTAGTGCTTTTGCAATGGAACTTTAATCATCATGACCATCAAAGGTCAAATTTAGGTGAGAGGTTAAGGTCAAAAATTTAGAAAAGCATCACTAGGGTTGTGAAAGTGTCACTTATGCTTTCACTTATGTCCTAATGCTTTCACTCTTGGAGAAATATATACTTCAAATTTAGGCACAAGAAATGTTGATTCAATTTGATTTATTGAAAGGTTGACTAATGAAGGGATTGACAAAATTGATGTTTAGCCTTATACATAAAATTAGGTGTCTCATAGATCATAGTTAGCTTGCCTTGCTATCAAAAATATTTCCTTTTACTTAAACCACTATTTTATCCTATTGACTTATCAATATCATTTTCATTGAGAGATAGAATACCCCTTAGTTGGGTTCCTTCTAAAATTTAAATCCTATAAAGATTAAATTGACTCTATAATTGATAAAATTACATGTCACCATATTTTTTGCTCTATAGATATGTTGACATTTTCAATATAATACATTCATTAATAATTTATGGACAACTCTTTTGGTATTCATGAGGTCATAGACCATATGAAATGACCCTTTTTTACCCAATATATAGCTATCCAACCATAGTCTCATTACCAGAGCATGGTGTACAACCCTACTCCCCATAACATTTGAACCTTGGACCTCTATTCAAAGTTCTAAAGTCTCCACAATTAGGTTACTCAAGAATGACACTATTGATATAATATCCACATCTTTTTGTTCATATCATTAATTATAATATGTAAATTTAATTCAATTAAAATGTGTTTACAAATTTTCCCATGACCATATAAGTAGTTTCTTAGCCTCTACGTAGTTGTTTTATAAGTTCCATATTATTTTGAGTAGATGATCATTTTAACTTGATCATCTTGAAGACACCACCTTCACCAACTTTTCTAAGGTTTTATTTAAAAGGACCATCAACATTAACTTTGATGAACCTAAATTTTGAAAGTTTCTGTTTTACCATGAGCCTTTGTATATTCTTTATATTAGCTCCATTATTGCATATCATCCTTATATGCATCTTCAAAACTTGTAACCAAGTAGCTAACACATATTTTTTCATGCATGAGACTTTTCATGATGAATACCAAGCCTATAACATTCAACAATAGAAAGAGAGAGAAATTTAAATCCAAAATTGGGTATGGTGTTGAGAATTATTTTTAAAAATTCTATTATTCCTTTTATGTCACAAATTCTAACAAATAATGAGAGGAACCACCCGACATAAAGCTTAATACTTTAGATTTAAAATAATCTCTAAAGCATTCCATCTGCTCTTCTAATATTGTTGGAGTAACCTAATAAATTTTCATATTTTTGAAAAACCATCCCCAAATGGTAGAAATAAAAGAATAAATAAGTAGATATATAGATTTTCTAACTCTTTCTTATATGAGACACACTTAAAATTTCCATGAGGTCCTATTTTTTTTATTGGATAACAAAAGGGTTTTGAAAGGGTCTCCAAACCTTATTACATCAAAAAGGAGTTGCATGATTTTCAAACAAACCAAAAGAACCATGCAAGATTACCAACCATATTAATTGATAGAAATAAAAACATACCATCTGGTCAACCACCTAATAAAAACAAGACCACCCAACCCAAAAGGGGAGGAATCCATCACCAAAATAACCACAAGGATAAAACCCAAGACTTACGCCAATGAAGGTGGATTTCCAACCATACCCAAGTCCTTAGGCCAAATATTTCCTTTATGATTCTAGGTCATCACTTGGATGTCCTCTATATAGGTAATGGCCACCTTGAGAGAACCATAGAGTACCCGATGTTTATCTCCAAAGAGCTTAGAAATGAAATAGTATCAACATGAGTCAGCTCTGGTTCCAGATCCTTAGCTTCAGCTAGGTCAACTAAAGATCTACTTTTATTTCTACTTGGGGATTGGTTATCTTCATCAAACATATCCAAAATTATAGGAGGATATTTTTTCAAGTCACCTTCAAGGAAAGCCTCATGGAATGCCTGGTTTGGCCACCCCAAATGCCTTTGGCAAAAACAAAAACACCTCATAAAGTTTTAACATTACCATTGGTGGCATTCCTTGGGATTTTGAATTCCTTGGACTTTGATTCAGAAGAAGCACCAAAATATGACCTATTAGATATTCTGGTTCAACCACCCCAAACACCTTTAGCAAAAAAAAAGACACCTCTAGATGAATTTGTTTTCCCATGAGTAGAAAACACCGAGTTTATGAAAACCACGGGCTCTGAATCTGAAGAACTATCAAAGGAGTTAGAGGACATCAAATAAGGATTGAAAGTTGAAGGAATTTTTTGGTTTTCAATTTGGGCTAATGCTTCATCCACCTTCACACCTCTCTTACTTACAACATGCTCAAAAAATAGCAAGATTAAACCTTGGTGAATTGAATCTGAATCTTTACCATCTCTAACATTAGTCAAGGTCTTTTCCATAGAGTAGAAGAGGAAGGAAGGAATGATCATAATCCTCTTCCATCTAATATGATTCAAAAACATGATATAGAAACTTCATAGAACATCCTTGTTAAATTCCAACATGAAAAAATCCATAATAACATTGATAACCCAACTCCATAGGTCCTTAATATATTTAGCATTATAACCATTTTAAATTTTGGGTAGGTATTTATCCTTAGCCATGAAGAAACCCAAATTCCTAAGCAATGAGTGCCTTGGCCTATTATGACAAGCACTATCAACAAGGAGACTTGTTACATCTCCTGTTGATGTCGTAGATATTTTGAAATCCAACCCCCCACCTAGACCCAACCTTTTCTCCAAGAAAGCACCATCATCCTTGAAAGACCCCAATGTGTCCATGGAAAGCTTGAAGGCACTCTAGAAGATCACATTTGCAAAGGATTTTATTAACATCATCATCCACCATAATAGAATTGGGTTCCAAAGGAATAATTTGACCTTTTTGGACCTTTTTTTCCACCCACCAATAAGCTTCAAGCACTCAAACCAACAACAAAGCACCCCAAGATAATGTGAGCTGAAGAAGAGGACCCTCCACAAATAAAAATAATTGGAACCGTTGAGTGAGCCTAGGCAAGCATTTCCAATGGGAGGTTGAAAACATACCTAAAATATTGGTACCACAAATACTGAGGATGGAATCGACTATCAAAAGCAATTATCCACACATAGGCTTGATAATCCTTACAGTAGTACCAACTAGATGGGGATAAAATTTTGAACTTAGAAAGCTTACTCTCTTTACAAAATAAACCAGTGCTAGAAAAGCCAAAGAGGTGGTAATTCTAGAACCAATCATGGGAGGGAGAGTTGACGCCCAACCATCTTGATGAATGAAGCCCTGAGAACTAGAAAAAAGGTAGGGCAACCCAATATAAAATATTATGAACAAAAGCAACCCAAAGAATGAAGATACAAGCATGACACATCAACCAATAGCCAAGAAAGCGAGCATGTGGGGATCCACTCCTATGGTAAAGGATAAAGGATTCATTGTAGGTGAAGCTACACATCCTGGACATGATGCAATCAACGAGTAGACTCCCATAACTAGGCATACGTGAGAGGTATACTACCCCATGATGATCCATAATTCCTAAACTACTAATCCAACTAGGATTAAAGTGGACGCTGACAAGGTTCGAACAAAAACATCCAATGGAGATAACCCACCACCAAACCTACCAATGATACTTGCCACTAGTGTAAACCCCCACAAAACCTGCAAATAATACCTATCACCAAAGCAAACCCACCACTACACCTACCAATGACACTTGCTAACAATAAAACCCCACCACCAAACTTGCTAATGAATATTTCCAATAGAGTAAACCCATCACCAATCCTACCAATGAATCCTGCATATGAAGCAAACTCACCACAAATCCTACCAAAAAGTCCTACCAATGGAGCAAACCCACCACCCACCAATTCCCCTAAGCCAAACCAGAACTGTTTGAAGAGGGGTCCAATAGGATATGGTGCCAAAGCCACTCCAAAAGGATTTGAAATTAAAAGATAAGAAGATATTGAAACTTATTGGTGAGAAGCCTAGGAAAACCAAAAAATAAATAGCAGAGGGGTCCAACCAGCACACCAAAGAAAGAAACTCAGTCAAAGGCTCCCAACAAAAAAGGGGGATCATCATAAGCAAATGGGATTCAAATGACTACTTCGTCTAAGAGCCTCAACAGGATTTGAGGGTAGTTAGAGTTCCAAAATGTAAGACCCTGTTGAGATACGCCAATGTTAGCCATGAGGTCCACCATATTATTCCCATACCTAAAAATATGTTGAATGAAAAACTTCTCTCAAATGAAGGATTTTTAAAACTTCAACAATCATATTAGCTATGTTCCAACTTGGAATTTTAGAGAGGTTAATCAGATTAGCCAAGTTCAAGGAATTCCCTTCGACACAAATCTTATTAAAGTATAAATATTCTACCAATAATGGACCTTTATACAAATCCCTAGCCTCGATAGAGTGGGAAGTTTGATAGGATAGAGACTCAATGTAAGCAAGTAAAATTTTACCTTTGTCGTTTCTTACCACCCCACCCACACCATTTGGACTTTGATTACCTTTCAAAGCACCATCGAAATTAAGCTTCATCCAACCAGTTGGAGGGGGGATCCAAAACACCAAACCACGAGATTTTTGTCCAGGAAAGCCACCTTGAACTGCCAAAGGAGGAAATCCAAGCCTAAGTTCCAAGTCAGCTTTTGCTTGGAAACCTCTACCCAAGTCTAGGAGGTTGGTGACAACATTTTCAATGGTGCTTAAAAGCACCCTTGAGCTTACAAACTTCAAATCCTTTTTTATATTTGAAAGCTCTTTGGTTTTCTTCCCACCAAATACCCCAACAAAGTGGGGGAGCAAGAATTTTCATAAGCAGTTAAGCCTTTGGGACTTGAAGGGTAGGTCCCATTGAGAACACAGATCAACCAAAGCATTGGGAAGGATCCAACTGACTCTGATAGATAGTAAAATTGTGCTTATGACATCCAAGCAAAAGGAGCAATAAATAAAATATGCTCAAAATTATCTTCGTAGGAGTCATAGAGGTAGCAACGATTAGGCAAAATCATACCAATTTTATGTAAGTTCTCAATGGTAAGAGGTTTGTTTTGAACAACCAACCAAAATAAGATGTTGACTTTGGGAGTTAAATGTTTAAACTATAGGTGACAGTGAGGCAACCAAACAATAGCATTCGAATCAAGGATGGTATAAGCAGACTTGATCGAGAAGGAGCCATCATTCTCACATTTACAAACCAAAAAATCCTTGAAATCTAGTTTCTTAATCACTTGAAAATTGAGCATATGGGAGGTAGAAAATTAGGTAAGCTCTATTTCTCTACTAAAATTAGTTATAGGGGATATTTCCACATCTTCTTTCCATCCTCCACCCCAATAAAATCATAAACCATACACCACCCCAACCTCTTAGTAAGAACTTCGACCAACATTAAGGAGGGATCTTGACAAAGAGGGAGAATCTCTCACCCAGACATATTTTCAAAAATTAATGGAATTGCCATTACCCAGGACCCATCTCGACCAATTGATAAGCGCAGATCTGGATTTCACCATATTCTTCCAAAAAATGAAACCAAATGGGAGGGTATTAGAAAGAAAATTATCTTATAGACTAAAGTATTTGGAATAAACTATACTAGTCCAATTAGCCCTCTCCTTTTTTAATAGTCTCCATGAGGTCCTCTTCATTGTAAATGGTCACCTGTAAATGTTTTGTTTTGAATTACCAAGAAAATGAATATTGAGGCCTTAGGGAGAATCTTAAGTGACTAGATGCTTTTTCGAGGGAAATATTTGAGAGTATAATACTTTGATTAATTTAAAACCTTATACTCCAACTTGATAGAGTTCTCACTATTTTTTTATAAGTTTCAAATCAAATCATACTTTCTTAAAAAATAGGGTAAATAGAACTCTCAAATATTATTTTCATGCTCATTGACTAACTTTTTAATGTCCTCTCTCTCAACCAAATTGTTAGTATAAATCCAAAATCCATAAGTGTTACACACATAATTTTCTTTAAATTTTGAACCTATACAAGCCAAATAATCTCAAACCAATAGTTGACATATTTTATCAGAAGTAAGATGATAAGTCTTCAACCAATCATGAGACCAAAAATTTATAAAATAGTTGTATTTATTGATCACCTAACATGTTTTCTTATTATTTTCAAACACTTTGATATTAAAATACATTATGTTGTACCCCTAGACAAGGAAAGCTTCCTATTGATCTAAAATCTGATTATTAAGCTACATATTGAACTTCATAAAAATGTAAAAAAATAAATATTGAAGTTCTTCATAATTTTAAAGAAATGTGTCTCCTCATTGATAAATATTTTTTTAATGATTTTAAAATATGATAAAAATAAGGTAAAATGACAAAAATAAAATTAGTTTCAAACCAATAGTCCTCTTATGGCTTTTTACTTAAGCTTTAGGATCATAAGAAAACCACCAAATTAAGTAATAGTTTAAATAATTAATCACATGTGCACCTCAATACTAAAATGAAAAACTTTCAAAAGCAACAACAAATTTGAAAAAGAGATAAATACTCATACCACACAAATGTTATAAACAAATTGATAATAAAAGCATTCCATTTCTTTTGTTGTTATATCATGAGATAACAAAGTACAATAGTCTCTTACAAAATTGGGAATCAAATCCTTTCTTCTATTTCTTCTTATATATACAAAATTTTAGTTGGTTACATGAAGTAACCAACTCAACTACTTCTAATTGTTTTCTATTAATTAAACAAAATTTAATTTAATTAACCTCCTATGAATACTAATTATATTTTGTACAAAGGACGCACTTGGCTCACTAGATAACCTCATCACAATTAAAATTTTGTAAAATAATTCCTCGCAAGAGGAATAAAGGATAGGCCATGAGCTTGCTAAGAAGTGGCTCCATCAATTGCTTTTTTTTAACAGACTTTTGTTAATACTTTTCCCAAGCTTTAAGTTATGCTCTAAGGAACACCAAGTTTGGCTTCTCTACACTTTGCACTTTGACATCAACCATTCTCTTCTCGTGATCCATTTAATATTTTCTAGTATCCATTACATTGGAATTTTGTTCTTGATTAAGAACAACCCTCCAAACTTGCTTAATATTGTTTCATCAAACTTTTTAAACTTCAAGAATATCTAACTCCATTATTAGTCAAAATTGGTGAGAGTTATATCTTTAGCCTTTTTCATCACTTGCTCTAATCTTAAGTTGACATCAATGTATATCCCTTAGAGACATCCATCCATTTTTTTGACTTGGTTGGACATCTTATAAATCAATTTTCCATAGTCCTCAGTAGCCTATTTCAAAGTCTCATTTCTTGCAAATTTTCCTTTGAGAAAATTCCTTCTAAATCCTTAGAAAAAGTAATAAAAAGATAATGGATCACCTTGGTGAAGACCATGGAATGATTCAACATCCAATGAAGATCTATTAATCACAATAAAATGTTTTAGAGTAGTGCATCTAATCCATTGATATGAACTTTGATTGAAAATATATAACGTACTTTATTCATATCTAATATTACAAGCATATATGATTTTTTCATGATTTGAAGAGAATGTATGGTCTCTTATACAATGATTGTATTATCATGGTTTTGTTTAAAACCAACTTATTTTTTAAATATAATAAAATTTTGAATATTTTTCAATATATTTATCATAATTATTTAAAACTATAATTATAATTGAAATTTTTATTTTAAGTATAAAATTGATTATTTATCTCAGGTAAAAAAATTGACAAAAAGAAAGACACATGGCAATTACACTCTATTCATTAAATTGTTTTATGTTATTAATATTGATTCTTATTGAATTTTAAAATATAAAATATGAATTAGTTTTTCAAATAGTAATAGTTATTATAATTTGAAGTATTTTTTATGTCTTATTTACAAAGTATAATTATTTTAAAGGGTAAAATTTTATAAAGAGAGGAGTATAGATTAAATTGAAATGGGCCACAAGCTTGCTATATCGTGGTATGATAATATTTCAACAAATTGTATTATTAAAGTTTTACAACAAATATTATTACTATAGCATCCATGAGAACTAAGCCCATGTTTTGAGCATCCATACTTTAACATTTCAACAAATTGTATTATCGAGATTTTACAACAAATATTATTACTATAACATCCATGAGAATTAAGTATCTAAAGATAAATTTGAATTATATTAATGTTAAGTACTAGTTAATAATATATATTTTTTTTAAATGTTGGTAAAAATATATTGAATCAATAAAATTATACAAGAAATAGAGAATCCCAAAACAATAATCCTTACAAGGATCAGAAGAAAGATACCTTTAAAACCACCGAGCACCCGACCAAAAGACATCTAACAAACAATAGGCTTAACTAAGCACATCTGCAACAAGAAAATTAGCAATATGACGAGAACAATCCAATGGAAATTGATCCCAGTCCCTACTATTCTAGTCTTCCTGAAACTCAGAAGCCCATTTTGCCAAGCAATCATCCACATCATTCCATTCCCTAGGAATATGAAAAAAGGAAATAAACTCTAGGTGCTGATAAATTTGAATGATCTACCAGCCACTAACGCCAACTACCAATGAACATTAGAAATATTACGAGTCTTCAACAAATTAATACCAATTTGAGAGTCTGACTCACAGATTATCTTCCACCAGCCCAGAGCATAACCTTTTTTCAAAGTAACACAAATAGCAAGGGCCTCTATATAATTATTAGTTTGCTTTCCCTTATAACAAGAGAAAATGAAAAGAGCTACACCACTACTATCTCTTCCAACACCACCAATACCTGCATACCCAGGATTTCCTCTAGAAGAGCCATCAATATTAATCTTAAACACCCCTCGATACGGAGGATGCCATCTACCATCTCTCTGCACTTTTTGATTGAGACCTCTCCTCCCAACCGAAAAAAGAAGGACAAGGGCCATTCTCCACTAAACCCAAGTCCTACATCATCAAGATCTCAGACCGCTCTAAAGGAATACTGATCTACATTTAGAAGAAACAGTTTCTTGGATCATACCAATAATCCTCTGCAAAATCTAATAAACAGTTAACTTTCTACCTTGAAAACTTATTCGATTTCTTTGGAGCCAAATTTACCATATAATACATGAGGGCCCAATACTCCACGCAACTTGAAGAAAGAAAGCTTTAACAGGAGGTCTTCCTAAACTCCTCCTTAACTCAACAAGAGAAGCATGAGAACAAGACTCTTTCCACACCCTCCAACAAAAATGTCAAATATCCCGCGCAAACGAACACTATAAAAACAAATGTCCTAAAAATTCATCACTATTCTCACAAAAACAAAACCTTAAAAACCTCTCTTTTAATATTATTTTCATACTTTCGACGATTTGGTTTTAAATAGCCGTAATAGGAACTCGTCCCTTGCCATTGCTAATCTCCTGAATAAGAATAAACTCAGTCTTTTATTAATAATTTGTTTTGACGACTTACACTTTTCTAGTTTGGATACTGGATAGGAAGTTCGTCGAAGAGTCGTTACCGACAATGCAGGCAAAACGAATGTCGAAATGAGTTATTGTCGTAAATAAACCTTCGACGATTTCCTAAAATGAATGTCGGAAATCAGTTATTGTAGAACATTATCCATTTCCGACATTATTAATAAGAAATAAGTGATGGCAAGTGCCAAGTTCCTATTACGGCTTTTTAAAAAAATATTAATACAGACAAAGTTGTTATTGTCGTAAGTCGACGATTTCCTAAAATAAATGTCGGAAACCAGTTATTGTCGAAAATGATCCATTTCCGTCATTATTAATAAGACATTAGCGATGGCAAGTGCCGAATTCCTATTACGGCTATTTAATATTTTATTAATACAGACGGAGTTTTTTCTTATTGATGACATTAGCGATCGCAAGGGAAGACGTTAGTTTTCTTACCATGGCTCTGGCACGATACGATGAAGCCTCCTGGGAAGATATTTTGATTTTGCATAAACAGATAATGGAGTTAGATATTGTTGTGAGAGGATATCCAGAGGACATGCACAAGTTGTTGACTCTTTTTGCAGGAAGCCAGGCGGCAGTCCTCGCTGTAGCATTCAATGGTAAGACAATAGACAAAAGAAGAGAAGGTGAGTGGACAATTTATTAGTAGTATATTTTTTTAATTATAATTTTAAAATAAAAAATTGTTTTTAAAAAGGTTTAGTTCTTTTGTATTAAATTTGAATATAAATTTTCTAATAAATTTTTTTAAATATAACACAATAATCTTCTTCACAAATTTATATTATTAAAATTTGTACCATTTCTAATTCTATACTTTTTATTAGTTTAATTTATCTCATTATATTTTTAACCCAAAACAACCTCAGTTAAAAATATAATTTATACTTTTATTAGTTTAATTTATCTCATTATATTTTTAACCCAAAACAACATCAGTTAAAAACATAATTTCCACGTGATGCACGACCTGGTGTGACATGCCGACGCCTCCCTCTTCCGTGCTCTTCCAACCTTTGAAGGCTTTGTTGTCGTTTATTATTTAATCGATCTCAAATGTACAACCTTCAATTCGTGGTGAAAAGAGTCTTAGTACTAATAGTACTCATACTCAAGACTCTTCCGGGCCCACAACCCTCACACTGAGGGTTAGAAGTAAAAAAATAATAATAATAATTTTATTGATTTCTAAGTTACAATTTAAAATTTTATTTGTTTTTTAATTTATTTTTGTTAGTAATTATGAATTTCAAAGGTACGAAAGTATTTGAGAATATTTTCGGGGACTGAAAATTCATTTCAGGTGTATGAAAGTATTTGGAATTCATAGACCTTTTCTTTCAAGAGACATAATGAGAGATTAAATTTACATCATGTCATAAGTAAGATCTAATATTTTTTACTAAAATGATCAATGAAATATTTAATCTAGTTAAAAGACACGACACCTTCTATCATTTTTTATCAAATAAATTGGTGAATGATTAAAAAAGAGTTTCTATAAAGCATCATATGAGCTTTCCAAATTTGGGTTTCTAGAAAAATAACTATTGTAAATTTTGGAATAGATTGAATTGGTGTAGTAAGTGAAATTTCACAAACTTGATGTTTGCTTTTGAGTTTATGGAGTAAAAGTTACCTTTTAAACTTTGTCCTTATTTACCAAGCATATTGACACTAAAAATTGATGTCTCAAAACATCAATATGTGCAATGGGAATTCTTAGAAACCAAAACTTGATAGCATTAAATTACAAAATGAAATCAATGATGAGATTGTAACTATGCTACAAATAATAATCATATATTAAATATATAAATAATATTCACATATTAAATATTCTTATTCAACTTACAAGAGATGACTTTCCCGTCTACACAATACACTCCATACCACTCGCAAAGATCATCATAAGGGTTCCAATTTGAGAAGGCACTATATGGATCCTTACTCATCTAATCTCAAAATGCCAATAATACCAATCCTGCATTCGCAATCGTCTAGTGAATCCATCTGAAAGACCTCAGCCTAAAAAACCTAGAAAAGTTATTCCTAAACACAATCTAAACTACTGTAACATAATGGTAAATGACCATTTGTAGAAATGGTAATAATTTTCTAACTTCAAAATAATTGTCTACCAAAAATGTGCTTGACTATATTATGAATGAACCATAATGTACTATGGATGAACCATTTCAAAGCCATATAACCAATTAAAAGGAAAAATAAAAAATAAAATGAAAAGAAACCTTAGAAAACAATGTGAAAAAGAACCCCAAAAGCCCATATGCATAAGCTATTGGAATTTGATAGTCTGTGGACTTTGAGTCTACAAAAGCCCATTGTTTCATATTAAACTTTGAAAATAATTACAGAGAAGATGATGTAATATCCTTATGAAGTCACAATGTACTATGGATGAACCATTTCAAAGCCATATAACCAATTAAAAAGAAAATAAAAATATAAAATGAAAAAAAAAAAAACCTAAAAAACAAAGAAATTAGTAAAAATTATAAAAAAATTGTAATACGGTCACAAATTCACAATGTACTATGGATAAACCATTTCAAAGTCATATAACCAATTTCACATTCTACTATGGATAAACCATTTCAAAGTCATATGACCAATTAAAAGGAAAAGAAAAAAAAAAAAATAAATGAAGTCTCTAATATCTACAAGTTAAACTATGTGTACCTCTAATAACTTGGAGCCTTGGAGGTGGACGAGATTTGGAGTTGATGTCTACGCTTTTCCTTATGTTTTTTACGGTGCTTGAAATTTAAAATAACTTGGAGCCTTGGAGGTGGATGAGATTTGAAGTTGATATCTGCGCTTTTCCTTGTGTTTTTAACGATGCTTAAAATTTAAAAAGTGAGATTCAACGAGATGCAAGAGTTGAGAGTAGAGTGCCTCTAAAATCAAAGATTCGAAGGTCGAAACCATAACGATATCAATATTAATATCCATCTTAATTAATCAGCCTCAAAGAAGTCATTATAACATTCACATTAGCATTTCGTGGCACACTAAACTAAAATGGAGGTAAATTTTATAATTAACCAACCATATATATATAGTTTTTTATGCTACATTTATATTTGGTTTTAGAACGAGTCAACTCATATATATATTTTATAATTAATTATAATATTTTAATACGAAGAATAAATGTAGTAAGGATATATTATGTATATCCTTACTCTATATTTATACATATAAATATTACATACTTATATTTTGTATATTGCAAGTAAAATCTATAATTTTCAAATTTCACCTATTTATAAAAAAAATAACTAATAAAAATTTATGGTCAATATAAAATTAAAACCGTAATGTGCAGTTTGAAATGCAAAATATGTTCATATACTAGGCCTGCCCATAGCTAAGTTTTAAAGAAAACTTTTATATGAATATAAATAGTTTATATTATTTGTGATTAGATTAGAGCATGGGA
The DNA here is from genome assembly GCA_028583015.1 of Wollemia nobilis. Lineage (NCBI taxonomy): Eukaryota > Viridiplantae > Streptophyta > Pinopsida > Araucariales > Araucariaceae > Wollemia > Wollemia nobilis. Next base: position 125,466 of record JAQPPZ010011269.1, on the reverse strand, counting down.
GTTAAAACCCCAAGTTATCGGAGGCCCAATCTCCCCCACTTTGATTTGTTTAAAAGCTAAAAAAAATACAAGAAAAAACATGTTTCACAAAAATAATAAAATATTTTAAATTAATTATATAATTTTAGTATTTCAAACCCCATTTCAATACGAGGGACCATGATCCCTCGTAAAAAAAAACACATGTAAACTCGTCGAAAAAAAAAAATTATATAATTTTAGTATTGTTTATCAAGTAATATATAATAGTGGAGATTAAATGGTATTAGTTCAATCAGTCATATTTATTTCTCAACTTTTAAAAAGAGATCAAGTTTTCAATCTTTTTTCAAGGGAATAACCCCTTGCTTCATCTCTTTAAATGTTTACTTCAAATGAGGGGACTTCGAGAGAGTCGGATACCAAGTTTCTAATCTTACCAAGCAATACATTCATAATTGTCAAGTTATTATAATATAATATATGGTCATAATGCAAAACAAATTCTAATCAAATAAATAATAATAATAATAATAATGCAAAACAAGTTAGACTTATTTCAATCACATATAATTGATTTAAAAATATATAATATATAGCAAAGCCCTTAAATCTATGAGTTTCCAGAGTTGCAGCCCTTGCAATAAAGCCTTGAGGGTAGAGTATGGATAAATATGGCTTCATACATTACTTCTAGGTAAATTGGAGATTTTTCTTTCTTTCAATGGAAGAGGTTAGAAAAATGGCTTATTTATATCCCTCTTCATCAAAGACTTCTTATTAATAAGATCCTCAAGCAAAGGTTCCTTACAAGGAAAGAGGAGGAGGATAGGATCGCCTGGGGCCTTGGTGCTCTAGGTGTCTTCATTGTTCGTGATGGTTATAATGCTTTGCTCCCTCCTCCATTGATCCTGCAGGATGCCCCATGGGATAGAGTTTGGGTGGCTAAGGGCTTGCCTAAAATTAATTTATTTGCTTGGGAAGTGATGCATAGGAGTTGTCACTTGTCTCACCTATGATAACCTTATGAAGAGCGGTTTTTATGGCCCTTCCAACTGCATCATGTGTAACTCCTAGGAGGAGACACTTGATCTTCTGCTTTTCCAGTGTGCATTTGCAAGAGAGTTGTGGAAATGATGGTTAGACCTCTTTAAGGTTCACCTAAAATTTTAGGTGACTCTTTCTAATATCTGGGAGATTTGGAAATGTAGAAAATTCAAGAATATCTCCATTCAGCTAGGTTGGTCCCTAGGCCCGAGTTTCATCTGGTGGCACATTTGACTAGAAAGAAAGTCCATAATTTTTAGAGAAGAGTTCGGTCCAATGGAGTTGGTTTGGCATAAAATTGTTACCAAGATTTTTGAAACTATTAGATCTCACTTTAGGGATAAGAAAACTCAGGTGAATGAGGGGACTCCCAAGCCACAGAAGTTGGGACCATGGCAGCCCCCTCCCCCAGGTTGAGAAAATATTAATTTTGATGGTGCAACTAAGGATAACCTTGGGCTGAAGGCATTGGTATTCTCGAAAGAGATTTCATGGGGAAGATCCTCCATTTGGAGCTAAAGGGTCTTAGAAGGACTACTGACAATGAAACTGAAGGATTGTCTATCAGACAAGGTTCTCTCAATGCTTGGGAGAATGGGGTTAGAAAGATCATAGTTGAGTCTGAATCACAAATTATTGTGGGGCTTCTGGATGCTATTAGAAATTTTGAACTAAAGGCTTGGAGGATAAGAAACATTGTGAGTCAAATTAAGTCCATTTGACAATAGTTCGAGGATGTCATCCCGGTCTATGTTGATAGACATAATAATGCAGTGGATGATTTTTTGGTTAAACATGACAGTGAAAGTCCAATTAGATACATGCTAAATTCTAATCAGGATAGGGACACTTTTGAATGGTTGGAGGTGAACCAAATGGTTCTTAATTTGGCTAGCAAAGACTTTGGTAAGGATGAGGATAGGTCCAGAGTCCACTAAGCCTTATAGATCAATGGAGGATGAACAATTATTTGTTGGGTTTTTTGCTGCCTCTTGCAGTACTCTGTGGCTCTTTTTGGGATAGCACTGGCAATCTTCGTAGGTAGTGTTCGCAGACTATCAAGCCTACTAGGTTACTTAGGATCAGGGGAAAGAAGAAATGAGACCAGGTTAAAAGTGTGTACTCCTTAAATAGTACTCAATTTTCTGTTATTTTTAGGGATGTTAATGTAAGTTTTATTTGAATTTTAGGGATTGCCAAAAATAACAAACATATGACTATAATTTAATTCTTATTTTATTAATATAATTTTTTTACTTTTCAAAAAAATTAAAAAAACATAAAATATGGAAAATAAAAAGTTTCATAAGGTCTTAATTTCTTAAATAAATTTTAATATTTAATTAACTAATATTATAATTTCATCAATAAATTTTAATATTTAAATATTAAAATTCATTTAAGAAAATAAATGATGGATGGCAGGTGACAACTAAACTAAAATAAACGATGGAAAACTATAATAATTTTTTTAAATTAAATTTTCTATGGGTCCTTAAATTTATGGATGTGGGGAGTTTTGTTCCGCATCTAGTCCTTCCTGTTGTTGCCGGAAGTCTAGTGAATCACGGTCGTAAACGATCCCAGCAGGTGTGTGGTTGATGGTACCATACGCTAAAGGGGAACTGTTCCAAATGGGTCCTCCTTGCACATGGCAGTGATAATGTCACCCTCGTAGGACGTGCCCTCCGGCGATGTCGTATAATGAGCGTGTGTGCCCACTGACGGCCATGTGTCCGTATTAAGATATGTTTCCGTCACTAGCAAATGTATATATTTTTTAAGTACACTTCAAAATTGAAGTTTATATTTTCAGAATAACCTTACAAAACATATAACATACACATTTTTAACTAATCGTTAAAAATAGGGAATATATTAATGTCAACTAATTACTATTGATAAAGTGTTTATAGTTTTTGACGAAAAAAAAAAAGTTTAGGTGATGAATGAAAAATTTTCACGGCCTACGTTTAAGGTTAGGTATTTTCATCTCAACCATAATTTAAAGGTGAACGCTGAACTTATCAATAGGAGTCAAAAAAACAACCATATATACATCTACCCTCTCACATACTTGCCCACGCCGCTTGAACAACCATAAAGGTGAGAGCTGAGCTTATCAATAGGAGTCAAACAAACAACCATATATACATCTAGCCTCTCACACACTTGCCCACGTCGCTTGAACCTTAAACCTTCAAAAAAGAGCCAAATCCTAAACCGTTGTGTTTGAGTGGGTGAGTTGGTTGATCACAGTGGAGAATTTAACAAAGGGTGTTGGTTTTGGCCAACCCAAGTATGATTCATGTGCTGGTTGTGGCCAACCCGGATATAATTCTTGTGCTAGTTGAGGCCAACCTGGGTATAATTCTTGTGTTGGTTGTGGCCAACCTAAGTATGATTCCCACTCCCTTCTGTAGATAAATAACTATTTTTCCTTAGTTGTGGTCGAGGTCTAAGAGTTTCTTTAATACCCACCCAAAAAAACATTTTTCAATCATATTTATTTAATTTTTAAATTTTTTGAAAAAGAGGGTAAAAATTTATTAACTCAGCAAAACATCCAAGATACAAAGAAAAATAAGAGGCTATTCAAACATAACATATCTCAATAAAGAAGAGAGATATTGAGAGCAATCAGAATAAAGTTGAGACCAATTCTGAACATCTCAACCATCCTGAAACTCAGAAGCCCATTTAGCTAACAAATTCGCTACCCCATTCCACTCCCGGGAATATGCACAAAAGAAATGAACTCCAAGTGAGCAGAGATATTGAGAATTTGTCGAGCAATCCAACTCAACCGCCAACTCCCATGAAGACTATCCCCATAATTCAACAAATTTATAACAATCTGAGAATCAAATTCACAAACAATCCAACTCCAACCCAAAGCATACCCTTGCTCCAAAGCATATAAAATTGCAAGGGCTTCCATGAAGTTATTAGAATGATATCCCTTAAAGCAAGAGAAAAACAATCGGACAATACCACTACTGTCCCGCCCCACACCACCAATACTAGCATTACCTGGATTACCCTGGGAAGATCCATCCATATTAATCTTCAGCACTCCTGAGGAGGCGGATTCCATTTACCAGCCCTCCGCACCCGATTACTCTGACCCATCTGTCTATTAGGACCAGGACCATCAACCAACAAACCTAATATTTCCATGATCTGACGTTTCACTTGGTCCACGGGAGAAATAATCTAACATTTTGCAGACACAGTTTCCTGGATCATTCGCAAAATCCTCTGTTAGATCTGAGAAGCAGTTAACTCCTTCCCCTGGAAAATTCTACGATTTCGTTCAAGCCAAATCTGCCAAAAAATGCACGAAGGACCAATGCTCCACCCAACTTTTAAAAAGAAAGCCCCTGTAGGAGGCCGCCCCATACTCCTCCAAAAATCAACTACAGATGAAGCATGCGAACAATGTTGATTCCACTCTCCACCAATAATGCCAGAGTTGACGAGCAAAGTCACATTGGAGAAGTAAATGCCCAACAGACTCCTCATCCTTCCCACAGTTATAACATAAAGAGGGGCCAACAAAACCACGCTTTTGAAGATTATCCCAAGTAGGACACCGATTATGAGTAGCCAACCACACATAAAAACTACACTTAGGCCAAATAAACTTATTCCAAACTTGCTTCCACCACGGGACCACATCCTCCCCAAACCGTTGTCGATCCAAAACACAATAACCAGTAGCAACCAAAAATATCCCTCTATTATCCCTCCCCCATGCTAGCACATCATCCCCGGGCAGAGAAGAGCAGGGACAACTAGCCAAAATACGGGCCAGTTTCGCCCTCGCATCCATAGTGCCACCAGTAGGCCATTCCCGAGGATCCTTCCACTGGAAACTAACCATCTGACCAAAGGACTTAATAGTTTTGAAATCCACCACCTTCACCCATCCAGCATCCAAAAAGCATTGAGCAAGATCTTGAAGATGGGGAAACTCGCTAAGGAGAGGAGAAAAGCCATCCCAAGAATCATGCCAAAAAAGAGCCCGAGACCTAGTATAACAAATCCAGAACAACCCTTGCTTAACCAACTCTGCACCCTTCTTCAGAGTATTCCAAACAAATGATCCTCAACCAGTCAAGCTGTATCTAGGAATCTCATAACCTTCCACCCCCCTAAGATACTTGTGGGAGATAATCTTGGCCCAAGTTTGCTCCTGATTACTACACCAATGCCAATACAACTTAGCAGCCAAAGTAGTCCCAAAAATAGAGCTTAGGCGGAGACCCAATCCCCCTTCCTGCTTCGGTCGATAAATAGTCTTCCAATTAACAAGACTCCATTTTGAGGAATCAAGATTACCAACCCACAAGAATTGCCTAGAAAGAGAATCCAGATCATGAAGAAAACTTGCCAGAGCAATCTGAATAAGGCATCTATACACCGGTAAAGCCTGAACAACCGACTTCAAAAGTAAAACCCGACCAACAAAAGTCAACCATCTATGAGTCCAATGACTAACTCGACTACAAAATTTATCAAGGATGTTAGTCCAAACCGACCTAGGTAGAGGACCAATAGAAATAGGAATCCCCAAGTACGTAAGGGGAAGAGTCCCAACCTGAAACCTGAGAATTTGAACAATTCTAGCTTGAATCCTGGGATCCGTATTGAAAAAGAAAATAGTAGACTTATGCTCATTAATATTCTTACCAGAGACAGCCAAATACATATCCAACGTGCATCTAAAGTTGGTAGCTTCACGAATAGATGCCACACCCAAGAGAGCAAATATCATCAACAAACTAAAGATGAGAAATAGCCGGCCTACCAATCTCCCATTTCCACCCATGAATAAGACCCTGGTGAACCTGATCTTTAAGAAAATGATCCAAACCTTCAACCATAATTATAAACAAGTAGGGAGATAAAGGATCCCCCTGTCGAAGACCCCGAGAAGCATGAAACAGAGGAGAGGGCTCCCCATTAATTAGGATAGAATATGGAGTCGTAATACAACTCATAATCCACTCAATCCAGGAAGGATCAAATCCAAAGGCCAAGAGGATTTTGTGAAGAAAAGACCATTTCACCCTGTCATAAGCCTTCGCCATATCCAGCTTCATAAACATAAATTTATCCTTAGAAGTGCTCATGGAATGAATAGCCTCGAAAGCAATAGCCACCTCGTCCAGAATATTTCGACCAGCCACAAAGCCACCCTACTCATCAAAAACAACTCTATCCAGCCAAGGCTTGAGATGCTCCACAATCAACTTTGTAATAATTTTATACACCACATTGCAGAGAGCAATAGGTCAAAACTGATCAAAAGAGCTAGCCCCATCCCTTTTAGGAATTAGAACCAAAAAAGTGGAATTCAAAGCTTTCAACAACTTATGGTTATGAAAGGACTCGAGAACAACCTTCAAAAGATTAGATTTAATAATTTTCCAAAAATGTTGAAAGAACTCAATAGGGAATCCATCAGGCCCCGGAGCTTTCCCAGTCTTCATAAGGAAAACTACCCTTTCTAGTTCATCAATGGAAATAGGTTGAAGAATATGAGCATTGATCTCTTTTGAAATAACAGAAGGAATACAATGCAAAATAGTATGATCATCAACGTGATCCACACAAGAATCCTCGAAATATAAGGAAGAAAAGAACCGAAAAGCCTCCCAAGAGATATCCTGAGAAGCAGACAACTGAATACCTTGAGAAGAAATAATCGAAGAAATACCATTGCCATGTCTTCGAGCCTTAACAATGTTAAAGAAAAAAGTTATATTTCGATAACCTTACTGTAACCATTCCACTCTGGCCTTTTGCTTCCAGCAAATTTCTTCCTGAAGATCCCACTCTTGAAGTTCATGCAAAGCTTTAGACTCCTCTTGCAGATTCTGCCTCCTAAGCCCATGATATTTGATATGTCTGGTGATAACATCAAGCCTACTTTGGGCCAAAGTTTTAGCCTGAAACATATTTTCGAAACACTACTTGTTCCACTTTTTGAGTTGAAATTTCACAAATTGGAGCCTTTTAACAAAAGAGTACATAGCAATATCGTAGGAAGGACAACCCTGAATCCACTAGACTTTCATCAAGTCGTACAAAGAGGGATCCCTAAGCCACATTAACTAAAATTTAAAACTTGGATGATGACCCATTCCTTTCCCAGAGATAGCAAGTTTAATAGGCCAATGGTCCGATCCCCTCCAGTCAAGAACCTCCGAATTAATAACCCAATAATTGCTAACCCAATATGAAGAAGTAAGAAATCTGTCCAACCTCTCAGAGATCGAGTTAGAATCACACCGCCTATTCATCCAAGTGAACACACCATTCGTCGGCTTAATATCTACAAGATTAAGAAGCTGAATATTATCATTAAGGAGCCTAGAGGTAGGCCCCAAAGTACCCACACCTCCTCGCTTCTCATCAATACTAGATATAGCATTAAAATCCCCTACCATAATCCAAGGATAGAACGAAACCAAGGCCCGAACACTTTGAATATGGTTCCAAAGCAACACCTTCCCAGCAAGATCCGAGGGGGCGTAAATATTAGTTAATAAAACCACTTCTCCAGACTCATGGCAAGAAGCTATCATAGAAAGAGCTGACTTATTTGAGACCCACCAAAGAGGAGTAAGCTTCTGCAGATTCCAAAGGCTAACAATCCCCCAGCACTACCCACGACCCCAACACACTGACAAAGACCTCGAGCCCAGAGTTTAGAAGCAATACTAAATAGACCCTCCACCGATAATTTAGATTCTTGAAGAAAACAACATCCGGCTTATGCACCTGCACCAAATCCCAAATAGCTTTTTGACGAGGTAAGCTATTCAAACCTCTCACATTCCATGAAAGAACAATCATTTAGAGAGAGGAGAAAAGTGAGACTCCTGGGGTTTAACCACCCCAATCTCAACCAATGTTTCTCCCTCCACATGAAGTTTATCTGCATCTTTCTTCCTACCCACCTTAACCGGCTTCGTAGGGGCCCTTTTTTAAGGTCTTTTGGAGCAACCCTAGAGAAGGACCAGGCTTGGAATCCTTTCCTCTACCAATATTCAACAAATCAACCAAAATAGGGTCATCCCCTTTCACTTCATCATGCCGCACCTTCAAAAAAGGAACAATTGCCAAGGTTGTGTCCAAAGAAGGATCTGTTACTTCTTGTTGCCCATTATGGTCCAACACCTCAGTCACATTTTGAGCATCCATATTCAAATTACCATTCATTCCTTCATTAGGAAATGCCAATTCATCCAAGGCATCAAACTTATTATGTAAGCCATACATTTGTCTATCAGTAAAGGTCCGCTTCAACCCTTTTCCCTTATTACGAGTCTTAACCAGAACAAATCCCTCTTTATCCGCCCCACTAACATCCATGAAACCACTCCCCTGACAAGGCCCAACATATTGCGTAACTGACTTCCCACCAGAAGATTGTAGATTTAGATTTTTAGAACTAGATGATTTATTCTCAGGAATTTTAGGGCATTTACACTGAAGATGCCCGTACTCATGACACAACCAACAACAAAAAGGAAGAGTTTCATAGTCTAATTGTTGAACCCAAGAAAAAGACCCAACACATATTTGCATAGAATCAGGCAGAGGCTTAGCTAAATCCAACTCAACACAAATACGGGCCCATGAGACTACCTTTTTTTCTGAAGTTTGCTGAGACGGTCCCACCGGTTTGCCTAACAACAGTGCAATCATGTGCAAAATATCCATCCACCAAAACTCCAAAGGCAGCCACGGAAGCCGAACCCACACGAGAACCCGAGAAGGAATCTCCTTAGTCGGATTAAAACCCATGTGCCAAGGTTTAATAAACAGGCCAGTCTAGTTGTAAAAGTATGGGCCCCCCTCAAAAGCCCTATTTCGGTCTTCCAAGCAAGAAAACACCACCAGAAAGAAATTATTAGCTCCCCTCATGATTTCCATGTCGCCAACCGGGTTCCAAGTACTCTTGGCCCACATTTCAAACGCTAAGAAAGGGATGCGAATACCCAAAAATTTGCATATTAAAGCATGATTTTGCATATAATCCACATCCTTTGTAATTGACTCAAGCTGAATCACAAGAACAGGTTGCTCCCCAGCCCTTTCCAAGCATCCATTAACTCGCTTTGCATGAAACCCTCCTTCCAAAGAAGAACCACCTGGCCCTGAAGAGTTATCATCCACATTATGCCAAATAGAAGAAGAGTTCGAGCCATGAAGGACTTCCTTAAACGAGATATTATTCCGGCATTGGATACCTCCAGGTAAAGCCATGACTATCCCACACTCGGATTAGGAAAAGACACTCTCGCGCAACAACAACCCACCCCAAAAACTAATAAAATACCCACCCCATAATTAGAAGAAGCCACCGAATCAAAAGAAGAAAAAAACTCCCTCATGCAAGTACTCACAGAGGCATGTAAACCTGTGCGAAGCTCAAGCGACGCCCAACATATCTATCATTGTTGTCGGTGTTACTACTTAAACAACCTTCCCTTATTTAATTTTTAAATTAATTATTATTATTATTTTAATTTATATTAAATACAACCATTAACACAATTAAAGGTTTAACTCCCTAAACACATAAAAATAAAGAAACTTTTTCTTTGTAATTTGAACTAAGGTATTGAGATATCAACATTTGTGTCATCTAAATTAAAATCTAGGAGATATTAAATTCATGGGTGCATATAAGATAAAGTTAAGTCTTTATAGTCAAAGTTAATATTTTCTATGCATAGCCTTCAAAAAATTTTAAGTTTATTTAGTCTTAGAAAATATCAATAATAACTTTTTTAAATATTTTGTTTCAAATTTTAGAGTTTTTTCAAATTTTTTTTTGGTAATATTAAGATATAGGGTTTTGATCAAGAATCTCCCAACCTGTTACAACAATTCTATGAGGGAGACACACACCCACCCCCCTCACACACTCACCCACGCCACGGTTTGAACCTTGAACCTCTCGAAAAAGAGCCAAAACCCAAACCATTGTGTTGCACCCCCGCCACAGTTTGAACCTTGAACCTCCCAAAGAAGAGCCAAAGCCCAAACCATTGGGATGCACCTCAGGTGCCACAATAAAATTATATATATATATAGTAAATACTTCTTATACATATATATATATATCCGCCATGTGAGTTGAACCCGAATCATATCACCGATAATACAAGTGGCAAGACCACAACACGCGGATCTTCAATCTCCTTTTTTGTTTATTTTATTATTTATTATTTATTTTTAAAATTTATTTATTGTTTTTCTAAAATTACTAATTAAATTTAGGTTTTTCAAATGAAAACTTAAAACCATAATACTAAGTTATCCTACAAGAACTTGTGGAATTGTGTATTTTACTTATAATTTTAATAAAATAGAGAAGCCCAAGTTTATGTTATCAAGTTATTAAAATTTTATATTTTATTTAGTTTTAAAAATATTAATAATAATATATATTTTTTTAATTTTGTTTAGTTTTTTTCTATTGATTATCTTAGTTACATATTTTATATGAATATTATATTTTATTTATGGGAAGGATATGATAGTGATAAATTCTTGGATTATTCAAGTTCAAACCTTGGTGCAAGGAGACTGAGATCCCTCATATAAACTCACGTATTTTTCTCAAATTTTGGTATCAAGAAGAATATTGTAGTGGTAAGTTCTTGGGTTTCCATGAGACCCAAGTTCAAACCCTAGTACTACAGTACCTGTACTGCGAGGATCAAGACCCCTCATATAAAATTATAAAAATTATATCAAATTATAAAAATTATATAATTATAAAATTTTTACCTGCACCAGAGGTAAGTTCTTGGGTTTTTATATCAAATTATAAAAAATTTCGGGAGGTCCAAGGGCAAGTGTGTGTGGGGGGGGTGGTGGTGGCTATGTGTTAAATTCCCTATTGATAAGCATAGCTCTCGTATTTACGAGGGATCATGGTTGAGAGGAGATTGCTCAAGCTGCGTTGGTAGTAGGGGTTTCTCACACTAACCAAATAAAAAAAATACTAAAATTTTGAATTTTATTTAATTTTAAAAATATTGATAATAAAGTTTTTTTTAGTTTTAAAGTTTGTCCAATCTTTTTTTATCGATGGTTGAAATCTCCACCCTACCAAACGCATATTGGATACCCAAAATCTAGTTGATAATGCTGGTGTGCTCAGGGCCATCTCCACCCTACCAAACGCGCATTGGGTACCCAAAATCCAGTTGATAATGCTGGTGCAGTCAAGGCCATCTCCACCTTACCAAACACACATTGGGTACCCAAAATCCAGTTGATAATGTTGGTGAGGTCAAGGACTCTTGGGTAATTTTGACGGTGTAGAATCCTCTGGTCATGATTTCTCATACCAACGCGGTCTCACAAGGAGTTTTTTCTAAATTCAAAAAAAAAAAATTTCTATTGATTATCTTAGTTATATACTTAATATGAATATTATTTTTAAGAAGTTTATTTAATTTTATTATACTGAATTTAATGTTAGAAAAAATAGATATGATAGACATTTGTATTATTGTATTGTTTGCTACAATTATATTTTACAAATAATTGTTCTAGGAAGGATATCATAGTGGTAAGCCCTTGGTTTCTATCCAAGAGACCCAAGTTCAAACCCTGGTACTAGGAGACAGAAATTTAAATTAAAAATTTATGCCTTTAACTCAAATTTTATATCAAACTATTAAAATTTTGAATTTTATTTAATTTTGAAAATATCGATAACAAATTTGTTTCTTTTTAAATTTTAAAGCTTATTCAATATTTTTATATAAAAATTTATGTCTTTAACTCAAATTTTATATCAAATTATTAAAATTTTGAATTTTATTTAATTTTGAAAATATCGATAACAAATTTGTTTCTTTTTAAATTTTAAAGCATGTTCAATATTTTTATATTGATTAACTTAGTTGCAAACTTAATATGAATATTATTTTATTTTTATTATTATGAGGCACCTTTTATATACAACATATCCGCAACATGTGAGGGGAGAGATTTAAACCTGGACCTCTCGATAACTGGAGAGTTTTAACTACCCGCTTATTCTCCAACTCCTCTACATGAGCGTATTATTTTAAAAAATTTATTTTATTATCTTTATACTAGATAGGTATTAACGTGGAACGAAATTCCAATCATGGAATATGCCACTAGAATTTAATATTAGAAAAAATAGATATAATAGGTATTTATATCTACAATGATATTTTAGAAATATTTTTTTTTAGGAAGGATATGATAGCGGTAAGTTTTTGGGTTTTCATCCAAAAGACCCAAGTTCAAAACTAGATACAAGGGGACTGAGATCCCTCGTAAAAATCTACGTTTTTTACTCAATTTTTTTGCCAATGAGTTTTTGGTTCAATGGTTGGGACAAAGAGTTGATGTGGCCCACACCAAGGTTCAAATATCAGTGACATCAAATAACTTAGTGTAACTAAGTTGATGTAAAAGGGAAATGACAACCCTTTCAAAACCCTACTTTTTTAAAAAAGAAAAAAAATTAAAAATAACTTGTTGAGATTTATAGGGATAATTTATTAGATTCGTAGGGATAAGTTGTTAGGAATTGTAGGAATAACTTATTAGGATTTTTAGGATCTCGTTTTATCAGCACCAATTATACATCATTATGAATTGGAGCTCAAAAAATCAAATAGAGAATCATGTGTTATTTGTTTTTGGGATCAAAGCCACAAAAAGAAGAATGGAGGAGTTTGTATCACATCTTTTATTTTAGCCAAGTTGATCTTTTGTCTCAAGCAGTCAACACCATTGTAGATTGTTACTTTACAACTAGTCTTGATGTTGTATTATCAACAAATATTTTCTCTAATGTTGTGTTTGGATTTATTGGATCTAACAAACAATGTTTGGTGTTTTGATATTTGGCATTCGGTAGTTTTATCCTCACTTGATAAAGTTATTGCTTGTGACTTTTGGAGTTCCACTAAGCTATGGTAAAGTGTAGCTTAGAGTTTGCCCATGTTTCTAGCTTGGGAAAAATGTTGGTTGAAGGTTTCTCACGTTTCTAGCTTGAAAAAAGGTAGCTTGGAGTTTGTCCAAGTTTTGAGCTTAGGTAGAGCAAATTGTAGTGTTTGATATTTGTTACTTTGAGTCTAGTATTCAAGGCATGCTTGACATTCAATATTTGTTGTTCGAGGTTGTTATTAGTAGAAGAGTAGCAAACATTCAGACATAAATAATTCTACATTTACAAAATTTGATTGAAATAAATTAAATGTATGGATTCATAAGATATAGTTTGTGAGTATCAATATTTGACGAATATAGTTCTCAAGAAAGAAATTATAATAGAAGATTGAATAACACAAGCTTATACTGAGAGGGGGGTGAACAGTATAAGACCACTTTTTACTTTTCTTTTCAATCAATATTATGGAATATATCAATAGCAATATCAATGACAGTAATCAAAGCAATGCACAAATCACCACACATAATAGAGACACCAATTTAACGTGGTTCACCCAATGTGGGCTACTCCACAAAGAAAATATTTCACTAATATTTTCTCAATAAATCTCTTGGGAATCCTTTCCCTATTACAATGTTTATGGACCTCTATCCAAAGGAGATACTAATCCCCTAATCAGGTTCATGGATCTCTATCCATAGGAGACACCAATATTCTCAACTGGTTCATGGATATTTATCTACAGAACTCCTTTCTCCTATGCTCTGGATGGTGATATTCTAGAAGAACTGTTGCCTCCACTGCATTGGCTTATGGATCTCTATCCACTAAAGACTCATATCCTCACTCAGAAGACCTATCCTCACTTCCCTGGCTAATGGATCTCTATCCACTAGAGACTATCGTCCTATATACTCTATTACCTCCAAAGATTGCTCTCAGCTTTATCTCAAATCTGTACTAAACATAGTCCTTCGATCTAGCACAAATCTGATCAATCTCTGTCTTTGGTTTGGCACAAACCTATCCTTAAATCTGCACCAAAATTTATATTCAAATCTACACTAAACATAGTCCTTCGGTCTAGCACAAAAATGTCCTCAATATCTGTCCTCAAGCCTTAACACAAATATTGACTTAATAATAAATCAACTCTGTTAGATCTGCTCCAAACCTTAACCCAAGGTTTGAAAAATTCAATCAACCAACTATGCTCTCAAGTCTTCTCAAATAATTGCCTCAACTTTGTCCACAAGTCCTCTCAAGGACCTATTCAATCTGCTCTCAATATCTCTCTTCAAATCTGTATTGTAAGCTTCCACAAAAGCTCATATCAATCTATCCACAAGTCTTTCTCTAAGACTTTCCTCAAATCTGCTCAACAAGTCCTCACTAGAACTTGTCCAATCTGCTCAACAAGCCTTCACCAAGACTTACCTCAAATTTGCATTATAAGCTTCCACAAAAGCTTACTAATTTAATCTATCACAAAAACCTCTTCAATCACACTAACAAGCTTCACACAGAATCTTGTTCAATCTCACAAAAATATAGAGAATTGTTAGAGACTCAATATGCTTCTTACAATAATGCTCAAACACTTTCAATCTCTTTTTACCATAGAAACATATAGAGAATTGTTAGAGACTCAATATGCTTCACACTCACAAACACTCAACCTCTTTCTCAAATCAATCAACCAACTCTACTCTCAAGTCTTCTCAAAGACTTACCTCAATTTTGTCCACAAGTCCTCTCAAGGACTTATTCAATCTGCTCTCAATATCTATCTTCAAATCTATATTGTAAGCTTCCACAAAATCTCACATCAATCTGTCCACAAGTCTTCTCCAATACTTACCTCAAATCTTCTCAACAAGTCCTCACTAGAACTTGTCCAATTTGCTCAACAAGCCTTCACCAAGACTTACCTCAAATCTGCTTTGTAAGCTTCCACAAAAGCTTACTCAATTCAATCTATCACAAAAACCTCTTCAATCACACTAACAAGCTTCACACATAATATTGTTCAATCTTACAGAAACATATATAGAATTGTTAGAGACTCAATATGCTTCTTACAATAATTCTCAAACACTTTCAATCTATTTTTACCATAGAAACATATAGAGAATTTCTAGAGACTCAATATGCTTCACACTCATAAACACTCAACCTCTTTCTCAAATCAATTCATAATATGGAACAATTTGTTTCACAGAATTAGAACTATCATTTCAACACTTCCACTTGACTAGGTTCAACCAACTCTACTCAACCAATCACTCAATGAAACAATCCTTGCTCACAAACCCTAGTCCAAGCATATGAACACTCACTCAATTATTTTCAAAAAATCTCACATAACAATGATACTCATGTTCTTTCACAAACCCTAGTTCAAGATAGTTCACAACTTCACATAACAATGATACTCATGTTCTTTCACAAACCCTAATCATTCAATATTTCCAAAAATTCTTATCAAAAAAGGTTTTTATCATCAACTCTCACTCAGAAAAACCTTCAACAATCAAACTCAACAATGCTTATCAAACAATCATTTTCACTCCAACTTAGCATTCACAACATCCAAAAATTACTCACTAGGAATATGTGCCCATACCTTTTTGTTTGATGAAGAAGTGCCCTTAAAAACTTGTCTTAAACACAATTTTCTTCTTTGCCAATTTCAATGGTTAGATGAAAAAATATCACACTAACACTCTCTCAGATATATTTATAAATTACAAAAATAATAAAACTCAAACACACCTTATTACTCCTTTAAAATTAGCAATCATCAAAGCATACATAAAAATTAATTACTCATTTACTCCTAATCTCCAATCTTTAATTAACAACCTCCAAAAAATAAAACCCTCAAAAATAATATTGCCTACCCTTTTATCTCCCTAAAATACTCAATAACCAATTTTAAAAATAAAATTTATAACCCTCCAAAATATTTATTTTTCATTCAACCTTAGCAAATCTGAAATACCTCATGCAACCTTGGCAATACAATACGACATACCTTTTATCTCAAGCAAAAGGCCTTGACAGGTTTCAAACACGAGACCACTCCCAACCGAGCGCCTTATCGAGGCGCTAGCCCACCACGTGGGCTACGAGCCTCCACACGAAGGGGAATTCTCAAGCCTTCCTCTTATACCTCTACGATCGATGTGACACAAAAATAAAAATGCACTCCTCCCTTACAAAATCAACTCGACGGGTTTCAAACCCTGCTCTCCTTGCTTGCCGAACGTCTTAGCACCACTCGCTGTTGCCAACTACGCTACACAACGTTGTGCGGAGAAGAAGGAGCCCCGCTCCTATTTGTTTTATCTTCTACCGTCGAATGCTTTCAAAACATGCGAAAACTTACACTCTTCTTTGCACACGAATATTTGGGTGATTAATAGATTATTACTTGGAGGTTAAGGCAAAGGTTATTGCGCCTCTTTTATACACGAAGGCCAATGTCTTAGGAACATTGATGCCTTATTTGAATTTCAAATTAATTAATAAACTTTATAACCCAACCTTAGGTTTATTTTAATTAACATAAATTAATTTTATTATTAAATTATAATTAATCTATAATTAACTTAATAAATTTAGAAGTTAATTAAATTAATTAATAAATTAATTTATAATTAATTTAAATCTCCCCTTTTAATATTATAATAAAATATTATAATATTATTTTGCTTGGGCCTCTTCATTGCTCTTTGAACCTCATCTGACCACCTGGAACCAAATCTGACCAACTGGTAGCGAACTTTCCTTTTGCACTGATTGAAAAACCTGAAACTGATGCTGCCCACTGAAACTGACTCTTGACATCAATGACAACTCAAATACTCAAAATATCCAATAGAGATGATATTGATGACTTCTACCAACAACATAGAGAAACTTTGATACTTCTCAAATTGTCTTTTGTAAATGCTTTAATTTCTAAAGTTAGCAGTGAAGATAATATTGCAACACTATGGACAAAGTTGTAAAATAAGTATGAAACATATGAAGCAAGACATGCTTTGTTTTTTAATAGTCTTCTATATTCTTCCCAATTAAAGGAAGAAGAGTTATGTTTTTGAGTACCTTATACATTTAAAGGATATAAGAGATCAATTGATTGTTATTCATAAGATAGTCAATTATTGGGACATGATTGGCATTATTTTTGCAAGGTTTACCTCCATCTTATGAGCATTTTATTGAATCTATGCATTTTATTACTGAAACTCAAACTCTTAATTTGAAAAGATGTATTCATTACTTAAAAAAAACGATGAGAAATAATAGATGGAATTATTCACCTTAGGAAGTACAAAGAGTGCATGTATTTCTAAAGCTAAACACAAAGGTATTCAGAACATCAAACCCTCATCATATAATGATAAGCAAGGTAACACTTCTACTATAAAGTAGTCCCATGTCATTTGTTTTTACTACAGGAAACCTGATCATTTCAAACATGATTACAATAAGTTAAATTAAAAAATTGGTAAGGCAAGAAATAAGTAAATGTTGTTGAGATAGAAGATTAGGAAGAGAAATTTATTTTCGCAACAACTCAGATTTTATATAGTCAATCTACAGAGTGGTACTTTGAATTTAGAGTATCCAAACATTATACATCTCAGAAAGACTGATATGTTAATTGCATTGAATATCATAGTAAGAATGAGTTTATTTCACTTGGTGATGATAGATCATACTTTATAAGAGGATGTAGTGATGTTAGTGTGACATTGAATAAAATTGTTACATACTCCTTTAAGAATGTTTGGTATTTTCTTGATATAAACAAGAATCATTTTTCCATTAGTGGAATCGCTAGAAATTATCTTGTACATTTTTATAAAAACACATGAGGTGATGCATATGGTAAAAAAAAAATCTTATTGCTCTTGGTGTAGGTGAAAAAGGATTATACAAGTTAGTTGATGCTAATTCTACTACTTGATATATCTTGGTAGTTTAAGACAATAGTTTTATTCTTTGGCATAAGAGGTTTAGTCACTTCAATTATAAGTATTTATCAATTCTCACTAACATGGTTCATGAATTGCCATCCATTAAAGAGCAACAACATTCATGTGTAGGATGTCAACTTGGAAAATAGAGTCTCAACTATTTGAGGTGGGTAAGACTTGGGATGCATAGGATATTTTAAATTTAGTATATATTGATTTTTGTGGTATAATACACCTTGCGTTTATGGTGCAAAATAGTTTTCATTGATGGTTGATGATTATTCAAGAAATATGTGGGTATACTTCCTCACTTTTGAATGTTTTTCATGCTTTTAAACTCTTAATGCCATTGCAGAGAAAAAAAATGGAAAACAAACCAAGGTTTTAAGATCAAATAATAAAGGTGAGTTTACCTCAAAATAATTTCAAGATTTCTATAGGCATGAGGGTATACACAAACAATATACAACTCCTTATACTCCAAAGCAAAATGGGGTAGTAGAGGGGAGAAATAGGACAATAATGGAAATATTCAAATACATGGTGTATAGCTAAAATGTACCATATTGTTATTGGACAAAAGTTGTAAATATTAGTCTTCATTCTCAATAGTTGTCCATCTAAATCTCTATGTGATGTTACTCCATAAGAAGATTGGTCTAGAAGAAAGCTTCGGTTAGTCATTTTTGTATTCATAGTTGTGTTGATTTTTCATTAATATCTAAAGAGAAAAGAGCTAAGCTAGATGTAAAAATAAAAAATTCATGCTTGTTGACTATTATGAACTATCCAAGGCATTCAATTTGCTTGGTGTATCTATTAACAAGATTGTAGTTAGTGGAGATATCATTATACATGAGAAGACTCCTTAGATGATGGTAAACCTATTAAGATTTTTGTATGTTTTAGAATTATTGGTGGTACTACAAATGATAGTGAAGTTCACTTGAATTTAGATACATCTGAGATTCATGATGCAAAAATGATGTGAAGACTCAACCACATTGGTGTGTTGAAAATCCACTTTGGGATGACCTTGGAAAAAAGAGCTTAACAAAGGTACACCAAAGTGAAGTTTACTAGCAACAAGAGCCACAAAAACCATCAATATGGTATAAATAAACAATGAAAGATATCAAGAAGGATGAGAAAGCGGTAGTTGGGATGGAAAATTACCTAGACAAATGAATGAGTAAGCATATTTTGCTTTAATTTCATAGTTTTTTGAACCCAATAGATATGAATATGCCAAAGGTAAAACAAATTAGGAAGTTACCATGGAGGCAAAATTGTAGGAGTATATTTCATTATTTGGTACATACTAATGTACCCCCATGGTACCCTCATAGTACATTTGTAAATAATAGATTAAGGTTGAGTCTATAGTTTAGAATATGATTTATATTTTCCTCTTTATGTAAGTGTGAATGTGCAGAAAATGCAAAAGTGTCATGTGAGTTAGAGTGCAAGTGTAGATTGAGTAAATGTGCACAAGTGTATTATATGCAAGAGTGCAAATATGTAATGTAAATATGTGCACAAGTGTCTTAGATTAGAGAGTGCAAGTAGAAGTATAAGAGTCATATAAAGGTGTGCAAGTATTATAGAGTCAATAGTTCATCTAGTATGCAAGTGGCAAGTAGAAAAACCAAGAGTCATGGGACTTGGCATATAGAGAGCAATAGTCAAGTATCCAAAGAATCACATTCTATGTCTATATTATGGAGGTAATGCAAGATAGGATCATACCACATTGTATACATTTCAAAGATCAGATTATCTGTTTGTAAGAGGAAGTGGAGTAATAAAGCTTGTATACATTTTGAGAAATTAATATTGTAAGTTGTTCTTCATTCATAGTACATGAATGATTCAAGCTATTTACATTCATATTTCAGTATATAATTGAATGTTATTTGATTTATTATAAGCCTTGATATGCATATTAATTTTCTCATATCATTCTACTCTTATTATTATATTGATCTTTACATATTGTGGCTATTTTATTTTAGGACTTGTGTAATATAACCTATGATATTTTGTGGTAGTATAAGGCTCAAAATGTTAAAGATATTGCATTATTTGGCCCCCTTGTATTATTAGTTTGGTATATGATTTATATTTTATATAATTTATGTGTAAATATGAGAGAAAGTGCAAGGTGTCAAGAGAGAGAATGAAAAGTCATATTAATATGTGACATGATGAGAGTTTTATATTTATGAGAGGAATATGAAAGGTTGCATCTCCCATATGTTTGAGGAGATCAATAATTAAAGGATTAAAAATTCATGTAAAATTATATATTGGAGGTAAAGCTCCATGCAATGTAATCTATTTGTACCATTCATGTAATATTTTGATATTGTGTTCATTCAAGTTATATTTATGAGATATTGTTGTAATTCTAATATTGAGATTCATTGTTATTTTTTATTAGTGATGTATATTTAGTTTATACTTGATCTTGGATAAAGCTTTCTGTAATTAATCTATTTGGAAATCTAACAGTGGTATCAGAGCTATGGAGAGATAATATGAATGAAGGTATTGGGATAATCGTCACCATCTAATGATAGACCCATATAAGATTCAGGTCTTGAAGACTGATGTTAATAATGAAATTGAAAGTATACTAAGGAGACCCATTGGAGAAGGTTCCATCAGAGTTTATTTAAAAGAGGTACATCGTAAGTTATAATATTTGTCCTTAGTGAAAGAGACCATTATTATAGAAGAGAAAGCAAACAATAAGATCGGGGTAGAAGATAAGCATAGACAAATATTGAAGAAGTAACTTCAATCAAGGATAGAGCTACATTACTAGAACATATTTGGTAAGGCAACAAGTTTATGATTTGAAGGAGAATTCAATATTCAAGAAGACAACATATCCATAATTAAAGCTTAAATATTCAAGGTAATAAATATCATTGAAAGCATACGTCATTTAAGTAGCAAGGTTGAAAGTAAATAAACCTTAGTCTAAGCATACCAAACTAAGTCCAATGGTAGCATTGGAAAAATAATAAATCAGTGATTAATCTATTATTAGAGCATTGTCCTTGCAAGAAGAAATATGTGCCTTTAGAAAATTTTTAATCTCCTACACTATAGTGAAAAATCTAGAAGTCTACACCTACAATAATAAGGGAGAAAAGAATATTAGAACAACAAGCACATTAGTCTTGAAGTAATTTGGTGTTTATAGGAGAACATTGGAGTGAAACATAAACGTCCTCTGAGCTAAAGATAAGGCCATCCTTCAAGCTAAGCATAGGGAGTTTTAGTGCGTAGGAATATTGCATAACCCTAGTGAAACACTAGTAGAGAAGTGTCACCCTTACAATCTAGAATCAAACGCCTAGCGAACGCAACCCTGAGTCGAAGCCAAGTGCAGTAGAAGATTGCAGTTGAATGCAAGTGTAGTGAAGCGTCATTGTGAAGTAGCGAAGTGCTCTTATGAAATACTATCATGAGGTAGAGAAGCCCTAAAATTTCCTCTAGAGTTATTATTGACCTATTAACCATTTGTAACACAATATGAATTGGCCTAAGTTCTGATAAATGAAATCTATCCATTGTCTCTTTAGCCATTACATTTATAGTTGCTCTTAGATATACTAGAACATATTTAATATATATGTTTTCAATCTAAATATTCACAAAAAGACTTCTAGGATCTAAATACCGTAATGAACCTCTTCTTATGCTAATATTTCACCTCAAAATTCTTAGTGTGGAGCTGAACTAAGATAAGAAATTTAGTGTCAAAGATAATTCTAACTATGATCACATAGATAATTGATAAAAGCAACACTAATATCATATATCCAATAACAAAAGCATTCATGAACTGAAACATTGAAACATAAAGAACAATAATTGTAGGAATTTGGAATGAGAAATATTACTATCGTGAACCACTTCGAGGGGTCAACCTACTTAAAAAACATGCAAATTATTCTATAGCCCATGAGAGTTACATCCTTCCCATTTTATAATATTTTACAAGAATATTTCCTGTCATATTATGGCAATATTATTTGACATCCTACTATGACAATATTCCCAACTTACGTAATTTATGATAGTTACATTCATAATACCAACAATTACATTCGCAATTCTATGACAATAAAGAGATTCTATGATAAATCAATTATATATGTGATGCTAATACTCTCCTAACTTAACACATTGTCCACTTATTTATAATAACATATGCCCTCATGTGTTACAAGTGTCGGGTATATAACATGCCACCCCCCATTAAAGAAGCTTTGTCCTCAAAGTTGAAAAGTGGGAAACTGCTACTAAAAGTATTGCAATAGCTCCCATGTGGAATATTTTAGTTGTAACCCTTACCACTTATAAATGGCTTGGCCCATATACTATCAAAGAGTTGTATGGATCGAGGAAGATAAAATTACAAACAATGGATGGAGTTGAGTTGGATGATTCCACCAATTCCATGCATGTTTAATAAAATTACATATTTATTGCTTTGATTGTTTGATTTTTGAGTTTGTGTCTATATCATTCCTATCTATTATTGACTATTTGCATGTATTTTTGTATTTTATGACGTTTTATCCTAAGTTGACCATGATTTCCACTTTATGTGGTGATCTTGGCCTCTTCTCAATTTTGGTTTGCCAAGCAATACTTTTGTCATTCTTTGATCTTCCTTTCTTTAATTTGTCTGATTTGTGTTATATTTTTCTAGTTGCTTGGTGATTTTCATCCTTTTCAATGATATTTACTATTCTTGACTTTATTTTTATTTTGTTTAAACTCCTATGCCATGGTGTCTCTATCACTAGTAAGGGGTATCATGATGTCTTCAAGGTCTTCCTTATTGTTTTTGGTCAACACCTTGATTAAAGTGCCATAAAAAGACTACCTTAGTTCAACTCATGCTATCTTCCACATAGCATGTGGTACAAACACTAAGGCAACATTTTTAAATTTTATGCACATTAAAATATTAACAAAATTAATTTCTCCATCAACCTATCCCAATTGTCTTCCACAATAGTGATGAGGATTCTTGTTGACACATCACACTTTATTGGATATTGTAATATGTGAGCTTAGACCATTGTAGTAGGGGCATATAGGTTCTTATTGTACAAGGACTTCTTCTAGGTATGCTATAGTGGATATATTGTTTGTCTATTTGATTGTGTTCTATTATTCCTTTATAAAATTGGGTGTGTCTTATTTTATGTATTGTATTCATTAGATATGGAAGGGCATGAGTTTCATTGAGTGATAGATAACTTATGCATGTCTATGTTGGTGGCATGATCTTGATCTATCCCATAATAGTGGTGGACATGCTTGTTGATACATTATGTTCATTAGATATGGTATTATAGTTGTCTTTTCTTGTAGAAATGGCAATCATTCTTGTCGAAGACTATCTCGTGACTCTCTATTTCGATATTAGTAGTAATCATGCTTGATGACACATCATGCTTGTCAGATACTATATTGCGGTTATCTTTTGCCACTGTATTAGTTAGTATGCTTGTTGAAATATCATACTAATCAGATACTACAGTGCATTGGCCTCACCTATGGTGGTGAGCGTGCTTGTTGACACATCATGCTTGTCATATACTACAGGATGTTTTAGATTTGAGGTAAAAATCACCTATATTACTTGTTGGTGGTATCACTTTGGTTCATCCCTGCTATAGCAATGTGTGTGCTTGGTGACACATCATGCTTGTTGGATGTTGCATGCATTCTCTTCTTTCACCTTTAGTAATGGATATGTTTGTTGGCACATCATGCCCATTAGATATTACAGGTTTTGACTATCTACAATAGTGACATGCATGTTTGTTGATACATCACATGTGTCAAATATTGTAGGAAGGTAGTATGGGCTAAGATGCAGATCACCTATATCTCTTTTTAGAGGTATCATTTTGGCCCCCTTGTAAATGTTTACCTCTTAAGACATGTCTAAAAGTTTTGTCTATTTAATGAAAGTGCAAGGTTTTAGTCAACATGTTACATGCATAAATTGATAACGTGTCATACAAAATATTGCTGGATTTTTGAACCTTAAACACTAAAATATAAAATGCATACATCCAAGTGCATGCAAAACAAATTATATCATATAAAAATGGATAAATGTGGTACAAAAGGAATCTCTCTCTCTCTCTCTCTCTCAACACACACGCACACACACACACACACGAATAATATATGAATGTATGATGGGGTATATAATGCTACAATGGACACTAAGTACCATAATCCTAAGTTACCTTTTATCATGGGTACATCACCCCATGTCCCAAAGAATCCTATGCATATCATCTATGAGTGTCATACAAATAATAACTATAGTACATACAAATAGCAAGGTCTGTGGCTACAAAGTTAGTCTCTTCACACCCATGATTGAGTATTTGGTGCTTGTGCATTATTCTAGGAGGTCCTTGAGTGGGTCTATGTAATACAAACATCCTACTGACCAACTCTCCTAATGTCATGCAAGCTTTAGTTATGCTTGCATCAACTACTAGTACAAGGATCTCTCCTTGTAACAAGATTTATTCTTTTTCATCCTTGGATATTGCCTAATGAGTAGCTCCTTCTCTCTCTCGTAGAGCTAGCAAACCATGTGGTCTCCCTTGATACTTAATTCAAGATGGTGCTAAGGTGGTGGGCCTAGCTATGAAGGTTGATTGGCTACTGGAGAGAGTCATCCAGTGATGGTTA
Organism: Wollemia nobilis; assembly: GCA_028583015.1. Classification (NCBI taxonomy): domain Eukaryota; kingdom Viridiplantae; phylum Streptophyta; class Pinopsida; order Araucariales; family Araucariaceae; genus Wollemia; species Wollemia nobilis. The sequence continues at coordinate 100,725 of JAQPPZ010011269.1, read as the reverse complement.
TGATGATAGGATGTCAAAATTTATGATTCTTCCACTCTATGTAATCTATCAACCAATTCCTATCATTCTTAGGTCATCATTACAATCACATGGAAAATCAACAACTAGGTCATCATCATCATCATGTATAATAATGTACACATAATGATAATCTAACTGAAACTATTCATGAAATAAAAATAAAAGGATTAACTAAATCTAGGTAAGTTTTGTAGGGTATACTTAGTTCATATATTCATCTCATTTAGTCCCCCTCATTAGATGATGATCTCTCCAAGTCAATGGTGTCCATGTTGACGTTGCACACAAAGATCTCCTATGTGATGCATCCTTCTTTGAGTCTTCCCTTGCTTCCTATGATGCCACCTCCCACTCTAGAGTAGTGCTTCCCCTTCCATCGCCTCCTCCTCCCCTAGAGACTACTTCAAGTCTTTATTGCTCTAGATGATTTACCCCTTCCCCATGCAAGTGTTATAGGGGTGATTCCATCCCAATAGGCATCCGATTGGATAGGATTGTTATAATTAGATTATAGCAATAACCTCTCCATGTCCCCTCTACCTCTGAATTGTATGATCCTCCTCCTTCACTCTTGCTCTCTAGCATCATCCTACTAGGGTAGTGCATGCAAAGGGTGATTTGTTGTCTCTATTTCCCTCCCTCTCTAGTCAATGTCTTTAATGTAGGTCTAGGAGAGGGAGTGCCCTCTCTAGATAAAAATACCCAAAATATTATAGAAATTTCTCTACCTTGTATGGATATGTTACCTCACAATGATGGTCCCTTAATATCGTCATTGACTACACTGCATCCAACTAATGGTGGTCCTAGTATCTAATTTAAAATAGATGATGGTATAGTATCTATATGATTTGTTAAAATGGGATGCACATAAAGGGAGGTACTTATGGTTACTATGCCCCTCATATGTGCACCTATCCCCTAGCCTAAATCTCCTTAAGTCTTGTATCTAGTGGTAGTTGTAATGGTTAATACATAACAAAGTATTCATAAATCTAGACCTATGGTAAATAAACCAGTCCAATCCTTCATGTTCTCTTATTCTAAGTCTGAAAGAAATCACAATACAATAAGTTCAATCATATTTATCCCAAAGCAAACCCCTTATTTACCCCTCTCTAACCCTCCTCCCAATCTAGATTTATGGGATACAAAAGAGCGATTAGGATCCTATTTATTCCTTTTATGATAATACACAAAGTTGAATAGAAGGATCCCCTATGTATTTCATAAAAGGTATTAGGCTTGCATGGTAGACATGAACCAACAAAATCGTCTATTGCATGTTAAGCCTCCTCTCCTCAATCACCCACTTGACAGCATCTCATGAGTATCGTATATTACCTTAATCGATAAGGTCGATCCCGCGATAGGAAGCCTGATAATATATTAATCTCCATACTTCCCACCTCTTACCTAAAACCCATTTAAAATATATTAAAATTCACTTATAAAATTAAAACATACAATTATCTTCACTTAACTTAATCCTCACTAACTGGTAATTGAACCTTTTATAATTTTTTTTTGTTGTTTTGTGGTGCTTTTTTTAAGTTCGCGGCACCCAAGAGCCGAGGGCGGGGGGATGGGGAAGGGGGGGTGGGGGGCGGGGGCGAGGGATTTTTTTTTTTTTTTGTTTTCTTTGCTGGGTGGGGGCCTTGGCCCCCCTCTTGTGTTTTGGGCTGAATTTTTTTTTAAATAATAATTATTATTTTTATTTTTTTTTTTTTTTCCCTTCGGTTTGGGGGGGGGGTTGTTTTTTTTTTTTGTGGGTGGGGGTGAATAAGAGGGGGTGGTTGAGAGGGTAGGGGGTGTGAAAAGAAGAAAGAAGGAGAGGTGGGGAGAGATATTTAGTTTGTGCTTCGCCCCTGGCCTTCGCCCCCTCGGGGGGGGTGGATTGATTGAAAACAATCCTGTCCGGGGGGGGGAGGAGGGAGGAGGGGGGGGGGGGGGGGGGGGGGGCGGGGGGGGGGGGGGGGGGGGGGGGGGGGGGGGAGGGGTGGGGGAGGGGGGGGGATTTAAAAAGATTTGTATTAGATATTTAGAGGAGTGATGGGTGACGGGGTTAATGTTTTTTTTTGGATAATAGTTTGGGTGGGGTTTTGTAGTTTGATTTTTTTGTGGAGGGTTTTTTGTAAGGAGTGAGGGGGAATGGGTATTTTAAGTTTTTTTGGGTGTTTGTTTTTAATGTTGGGATGGGATTCAATTAGTTTAGTATAGTTATGGTTTTTAATATATGGGTGTTTTTTGGTTTCTTTAGTTTTTTGTTTTTTTTTTTTTATGTGGTTGGGTAGTTTAGTGTGGTTTTGAAGTTAATTATTTGTTAGTCAATTTTTATAGATGTTTTTGGTTGTTAAATTAGATTGGTATTTTTGTTGTTTTTAAATATAAGATTTTTTGGTATTGTTTAACATTGAAGAGTTGTTAAAATATTAATTTTTGTATGTTATGGGTTTTTTTATTTTTGGATTATGGGTAATGTTTGAAGCAATATTGTTTGGGTTTGAATTTTTTTTTTTTTTGGGAATTTTTCTTTTATTGTTTTTCATTTTATTGATTTGGGTTATTATTTTTATTTTGTATTTAGTATCTATTTATTATATTTTTTAGGTGGGTTAATATTGTTTAAATTTTTTGTTGTTTTTTTTTTTTTTGGTTTTTTTTTTTTTTTTTTTTTTTTTTGTGTTTTATAATGTTATTGGGTTGTTTCTTTTTCTCTGTTTTTTTTTTTTTTTTTGTTTTTTTTTTTTTTTTTTTTTGGGGTTTTTGGTATTTTGTTTTAAATATTTGTTTTTTTAATACTCTTGTATGTTTTTTTTTTTTGGTTTTTTGCTTTTTTTTTTTATTCACTTGCTCAATGATTACATCCTTCGGTTTTTTTTTTTTTTTTCCTCTTTTTTTGTTTTTCTTCTTTTTTTTTCTTTTGTTTGCTTTTTTTAGGTTTTTTTTTTTGTCTTTTGTTGGGTTTTTTGGGAGTTTTGGTGTTTTTTTTTTTGTTCTTTTTGTTCCTTTTTTTTTTTTTTTTTTTTTGTTTTTGGTTTTTTGGGTAGTGTTTTTTTTTTTGGTTTTTTTTTTTTTCTTTTTGTTTTTTTTTTTTTTTTTTTTTTTTTTTTTTTTTTTTTTTTTTTTTTTTGTTTATTTTATCTTTTTTGGGGTTAGATTTCTTTTTTTTTTGGTTTTTTTTGTTTTGTATTTTCTTCTTCCCCTTCTCTTTTTTTCGATTTTTTTTTTTTTCTTTATGATCCCCTTCATTTACTGGTATTCCAATTTCATCCCCTCCCTGATATTGGAAGTAAGCGATAAGTTTAAAAGGAAGGTGAATCACTGGAATTTCATATGGCTATCCACTGTAGGTAGAGTGTTGCTTTTAAAATCTATTGTTCAAGCTTTACCCATTTATAGATGTTTTGTACAAATAGCTCCCTCTCACTTCATCAAGGACATGGATGCTTTGTCAAGACAGTTTTTATGGTTTGGAAATCTTGATCAATCTAAATGGAGTTTGGTTAGGTGGGATTCTATATGTAGGTCGGTGCAAGAGGGAGGCCTTGGGTTGCGACAAAAAACTCTTTTTGGGTAGGCTTTGGCTGCAAAACTTATTGGAGATGGTGTACCTCTCAAGATAAGATTTGGGCTAAAATATTTTCTTGTAAATATTTGAGAGGTATTTCTGAGGCTAAAATACCTAGAGTCAGCTTGGTTGGGAAAGGTTCCATTATCTAGGAAACTTTGAAAAGAGGAGCTAATTTAATCAAGCAGGATTTGTTCTAGATTTGCAATCAGGGATCAAATGCTCTTTTTTGGGAGGATTCTTGGGATGGCCACCCTCCTATCTTGAATCAATATCCTAGGTTATGTTCCCTAAGCATTTTTTTCTTGGAAGAAGGCTGGTCTCGTGTGGAGGACTTTAAAAAAATCCAATCTTTTGGAAATATGGAGATGTACAGGTGGAAAGATCCACAAGAATGGCCTCAGGGGGGACTGGCCAAGGAAAGAGAGGTGCTTGCTCTTATTCTTATGAGGAGGCCTTGTTCTTCATTGAGGGGTAAATATATTTTGGCTTGGAACCTTGATCCTAAGGGAACCTACTTGGTAGCCTATGGTTATCAGGTTCTTGATAAGCAAAAGTATGGGAGTCTTCTTGTCACTTGGTGGAAAAAGGTGTGGAACAAATTTGCCTAGCCAAAATGTAACTTCTTTCTCTGGTTGGTAGCTCGTAATAAATGCCTCACTTGGGATAATGTGAGGAAGAGGGGATTTTAGGGTCCCTCTTTTTGTGTCCTTTGTAGTAAGAATGAGGATGACTCTTCTCATTTATTTTTCCAATGCTCCTTTTCCAGAGACATTTGGCACCGTTGGTGGAGCGCCTGGAACCATCTTTGTTTTCATGTGTTGTCCCTGGTGGAGTTTTGGAGTAGTCTGGGTAGACCTCCGACCAAGACCCCCTTCCTTTGGGTGGCTTGGAATTTGGGCCCTTCTTGCATCATCTGGAAAATTTGGCTCGAACGGAACCGATGCATATTTTAGGGGTAGTTATTTGGTCGTTCAACGAGATCGGCAAATGATCCTATATATGGTTCAAGAAACCATCCATAGCAAATGTGATGTAGACCCTCTTTTGTATTCTAGGGAGGAGAAGATACAACAAGCCCTTGGTCTCTTTGGGGATGGTGTGAACTCTTCTAGCCCTAGTAGGGTTCCTCAGCTCAGCAAGAAGGTTAGGAGAGATGGTAGGTGGAGGCCACCCCCTAGAGGAGTTTTAAAAATTAATACTGATGGATCATCTAGGGGTAATCCTGGACATGTTGGCATTGGCGATGCTAGGAGAGATTCTACTGGTGGTGTCAATTTTTTTCTTTTCCATTTATAAAGGTGTTCACTCCAACAATTTTATGGTAGCTCTTGCAATTCTTGAGGCCTTGCAAGAGGGGTTTTCTCTTGGCTGACATAGGATTATATGCGAGTCCGACTCTCAAATTGTGGTTAATATTTTAAATAATAAAAGGGTGGAGGAAGTTAATTGGCAGTTGGCCTCTGTAGCCATTCAGATTCTCAGAATGAGTGAAGAATTCGAATTTATATCCTTTGTGCACATTCCAAGGGAATGGAATGTGGTTGTTGATTACCTGGCCAAAAGGGCTTTTGAGCTATTGGATCCTTGGAGTATCGATAATTGGGAGAGTCTCCCGTTTGGGGACTCTCAATGCCTATGGGAGTTGATCCACAAGGATGTACAGACTTAATGTGGTTTATTCTTGTTGTCTTTTCTGGGTGTCATTCTAGTCTAGTGGTTTTAGCCTGTTTGGCTGTTTATTTGAGTCTTGGTTGGAAGCTCAGTTGTACTCTGTAATCCATAATTTTTATCAATAAATTTTTACCCCTTTATTTAAAAAAAAATATAGAACATCAACTATAAACTATGTCAAGGCTAAGGCACTTGTTATAGGGATCAAGAATGCCATTGAAAAAGAATGGAGATATATATAAATTAATATGAATTCACAAACTATTATTGATGTTGCTTAAAAAAGGATGTGGAAATTAAATAAAAAAAGTATTATTTTTATATCTATCAACTACTGTTAGACGCAATATGTCATCAATATCACTCCATATTTATAGAGAAGGAAACAATGTAACAAATATTTTAGTCAATTATGATATTGACCTTTGTCTCCATGAAATTTAAAATTTAAAAGAAAATTGATTAAAGGCTCTCTCTTATAAAATAAAAACTAAGATAGAAACATAACAATTTGAGAACGATAAAAAAAAATGATAGAGACATAAGTTGGATATGGTTTAATTGACCTAACAACAAAATAATGTTTCATGAAGTGGTCCGAACAAAAGCCGTATGTAGGTTATTTAAAAAATAGTATTATTTGTCAACAAATATTCTATAAGGTTTAATTTTCATTTTTATGATTATAATATAATAAGTCGTAATACCACATATTGTTTATTAAAAGAACAAATGCAATATAGATGAACTAAACTTAAAAAAAAACTAATAAAAGATAAAAATATTTTGTGATAAGCAATATAATAGATAACCTATCTACAAATGCAATATAGATGAATTGAACTTAAAAAAAACTAATAAAAGATAAAAATATTTTGTGATAAGCAATATGATAGATAATCTATCTACCTTAATAACTATGTGAAGAATATGAACTAATTAACTTTATCTTTATAATTGTTTTATGAATTATTAAGTGATAATTGCATGTAAGTATTTTGTTTTTATATATCAACTTTAATGTTATATGTGCACTATTCTTTATATTTATCAAAGTAATGTCATGAATTTAACAACTCTTTTTATATTTATCAAAATTATTCTTCTAAGTGTCAAAAATGTAAATTATTTAATATTTTTTTTGCATTGTTTATATTTACCTTTAAATTCTATATATATAATTATTTTATCCCACTAAATTATATTTTAATAAATATTTCATTCTTGCCCAATAATTATGTTTCTATTTTTTATTCAAATCTAAGCATTTTTATGTTGAAAATAAATTGTTTTAATAAGAAAAAAATAAAAATGGGTGAAATTTATCTTAGAGTAAAACTATAACAAATAAAAATGTTGTTATATAAACATTTATGTTATAAAGGTTATAAAATATCTTTATTTGATGAGGAAAGTTGCTCTGCTAGGGTTTGGGTCTGTTGTGCTTTGGTTTCAGATACTAATATTGTTGCCAATTCGACGATCGCTCTTCTTTTTTATGGCTTCATCATCCGTAGATGTAATGAGTGTTACAGATAGTGGAACTTATGGCACCGAAGTGAGCTCGAAAGTTTGTATTGAAAGTGGTGGACGAGGTAATGATTCTTCTTCAGATGGTGTGCTCTCTTTTGATGTTGTTTCTCCAGTTTTAAAATGGTATGAGAATCATTGTATTATAGCTTATTTTTTTGATCGAATCTCGTCGCAAGAATATTTTCAAAATTGACTAAAACTTCATTGGGAAGCTTAGGGCATTGTGGTTGCGGGTATCCACAATATTACTAAGGGGTTTTTTTGTTTTCCTTTAAAGAACCCTCACAAGTGCAAACTGTGGTTGCTAAGTCTAGTTGTTGGTTTTTTCACAATACTTTGATGGTCGTCTCTCCTTGGACTCCTTTTTGAGTTTTAGATCAAGTTGCCTTGAAAGTGCTAGTTTGACTTGAACTTTTTGGTATTCCGTTGCCCTTATGGGAGTTTATTGATGATATTGTTAAACCCATTGGTCGGGTGGTCTATTGGGAACAAGAGCGATTCTTCTCAGCATGATCTAATAAGAGAGTCTGTGTTGAGGTTGATCTTACACAATATCTCATAGAATTTGTGGACATTCAGGTTAGAACAGAGCGTTTTATGCAAAAATGGTTTACTATAATTCATCTAATACTTGTTTTTGATGCCAATCCACCACGCATTGTATAAAGGATTATCCGTTTGTTTCTCAAAAACCTTCTGTAGTTGTTCTTGCTCCTCAAACTGTTCCTGCACCTTCCAAAACCTCTATTGAGGGTGATTGGATTGCAGTTTCTAATAATAAGGGGGCGACCAACCCTAAGATGATGCTTTCTAATGGAGATAAAGTTGTGAAGCCACCATATCAGCCTCCTATTGTTCATGTTCATCCAATTTTGGCTCCTTAGGCTCCACCTGCTAAGAAACGTCTCGAACATAAATCAACCTCAGAAGAAGGAAATTCACTAGCAATACCTCCACCCTCCAGGCATTCACATAGCCCATCTTGGGATGGCTCACCATAGTTGAGGGGAAGCCTGTAGGCTAAGCATCATATTTTAACTATTGGTGACATATGTCAACCTTCTTAGACCTCTCTATTTAATAGGCTTTTGGTACTAGTCGATAGTGTGGGCAATCCCTTGTTTGTTGGTGATTTATTTCAACCTTCTTAGACTTCTGCATTTAATAATTCTTAGACTTTTGCACTTAATAATTCTTCTTCACCAGAATCGACTATTCTTTTCTTTTGATTTCAGTGGGGGCTTCCTGCCCTTGCGATGGGGCCAGTCTTTCATCGCTCCCTTCAGAGGCTATGGCCGAAGGTTCCTGATAGTTGGTCCCGTGGCCATTCCTTGGTGTAGGAGGGCTTCGAAGCTACTCCTTAGGAGGACCTAGTCTGCTATTTGCACCTTTTGCTGGATCTTTAGAAACTTGGGACTAAGCTTTTAAGGTGGGACACTGATTCCTTAGGTGTCATTGGGAATGGCAATGCACGTAGAAAGCAGGTTTATTCTCGTACTCCAAAGGTTGATGCCTTATGAGAGAGGATCCATGAAAGAGGTTGACATGGGTGGGGAGTTCTGTTTCCAAATTGGCATTGATGCAAATGCAGACATGGACCATCCGAGATCGGACTTTAGTAGATGGATTGAATGCTATCAGATCACCGATGGTTTTGGAAATTCCTTTAAGGACGTCCTCGTGCCAAAACTTGAAAGAGAGGTTTGGCAACCTAACCTAGATCGGGGTAACATTGATGTTTTGGGTTTCAAGATCAAAATATTTAGCCCATTTATGGAGGAAGAGGCTCCTTTGTCCTAGGAACCAAGGTCCCCCGAATAGGATATTGAAAAAATCCTTTTGGTTGTTTAGTCTAATGGTGAAAAAACCCTTGGATAGGGCTACGATTTCCATGTTCCCACTAGTCCTCCATTTGGAATATGCACATTTCCTGATGGTCTCCATATCTGGATGGTCTCCGATGAACTTGCCTACCAGAGTAAGCCACTCCATCTTTAGGTAGTTGGACATTAGGCTTTCCGGGATCACCAAATCTGAGTTGTTGGGGTTTAGCTCCTAGGGTGGAGGTTTGAAGTGGGGGCCATAGTTGACCACCTGGGCATAAAAAACTACTGAGGGTTTGTCCAGGATGGGACCATTCCCAATGATAAGACCATCTGTTGGTTCCCCTTTGTCGGGGGTTCTTTTCTGTGCAATGGGACCCCATCTATCGGATCCTTACCTGCTTCACGAGTGACAAATCCTGTCTTGAATCCTCCGCCATCTGGACTGCCATGGTTGCGCACGCCTGCTTTCTCCGAGACCTAAATCCATGATTATGAAAAATAATTAACAAGACCTCCTTACATTTTAATAAAAAACTAATAATACTCTTAATAACAAATATATATTTATATATATATATATATATATATATATATATATATATATATATATATAGTTTTTATTATATATTAATAATTTTTAAATATATTATATAAAATTAGAATTAAATTTTTATGTCTCAAGGGAAAGCACAACAGTTTGGGTTTTGGTTCTTCTTTAGGAGGTCCAAGGTTCAAACCGTGGGGATGAGGGGATGAGTGTGTGTTAAATTTCCTATTGATAAGATAGGGATCATGGTTGGAAAAGATGTAAGAATTCTTACACTAACCAAATAAAAATAATAATTTTTTTTTTTTTTTTATATTTTATATTTTGATATTTATATTTAATAAATAGAAACATGTACAAATATGCATCTTATTAAAAACCGTTTTAAAAAAATAAAATAAAATAAAATAAAATATTATATTAGTGGGATAGGGAATCCACTTAAACAGAATTCAGGGCTTCCACAAGTCTTCCAACAAGTTGGCCAAAAGCTTCTGAGCAGTAGGTTATAAAACGACTGAGGTCCTAAAAGTAAATCAATGTCCACTGAAAATAAAAAATGTTCACATTGACCAAATAGAAGCCAGGCAAACAAGAAGAGCCTCTGTACCTCAACAATCCAAATTGCGTGGTGATTGATAAAAGATTGTCGCGATAAGCATTTTCCCATACTTGTTTTGAAGTTAAGGATGACAGAGGTCTCCGTAAGCACATTGATTTAAGCTTTGGATTTTTTTTTAGAATTAGGTTAAAGTTCAGGTGATAGGTTTAGATTAGCTTGATAGCAAGTGTTAGAAAAGGAAGAAAAAAAAATTCACGTAGGTCTGCACTAAACTAACTTTTTAAAAAGGAGATAGACTTAGTTGATAATAAGCAAAAGAAAAAGAAAAAGAAAAAAAAGGAGGGCGGAGATGCACGTAAGCCTTGTTTGCAATAAACTTTATTTTTAAGAGGAAATAGACTTGGTTGATAAGGGCAAGGGTTAGAAAAGGAAAAAAGCAAAAGCGTGCCGAAAAAGAAAAAGAATTGCCCTCGTGCCCTCCACAAACATTGTTTTAGTGTGAACAAAAGCATTTGTGTCGGCGTGCATTTAATTGATTTCATAGATTCTCTATTCTGTCGGAGAAAAATCCATCTTCGCTTTTAGGAAACTTCTCGCCTCACATTTTCTACGTGGTACAAGCCATTTTCTAAAAGACAACGTGGCTATAGTTATGATCAACTCTTCTATATAACAATAACAAAAAAAAAAAAAATTATGCTCTGTCCAATGGTGGTTTTTATTGTTATTATTTTATTATAAAAGGTAAAACAGTCAGCAGGTGTAGTTGTGACAAACTCTCGTATATAACCAAAAAAATATATATATATTATGTCTAAAGATGGCTTTTATTGTTATTATATTTTATTTTAAAGGGTAAAACAGTTTTTAAAGCTCTTTAAGTTATAGTTATATTAGACATATATTGTTTATCTAATTTAAGATTATTTTTAACTAGACTATTATTATCAAATTCAAACCTTGAATAGAACTTTAGACCTTTATTCAGAGTTCTAAAATACCTCTAAGAAAATTATAATATTAAAATTTACTTATAAAATTCATATATATAAATTATGAGTTTTTTTTTCCTTAAATGTTAACTAATTATTTTTTAAATGGAATTTTTTGAAGTAAACTATTTTCATTGAATGGGATAACACATCTATATAGGAAAGGAAGGTACACACAATTAAGGTTACTTGAATAGGGTTAATGGATGAAGATTTTTAAACTCTACATAGAAAGTTTAAAGATCAAATCCAAAAGTGGTATAATTGTACATATGTTAAAGGTGGTAAACCCAATAAGACATGGTTGGATAAATAACATCCTCCATGAACATGGTGTATAGAAGCCTGAAGGGTTATTCAATATATATAATACAAAAGTTGACCATGGTCTTAAGGGAAACTTAACACCACATATTCCAACACCTTTGTTTCTACAAACTTGTGCCATGGAAGTGTCCTTCCGGTAGTTTTAGTCCAAGAAGATGATAAGGGGATGTAATATGTCATTTACCACATTAATAGAACACTCTTAAACACAAAAGCTAGGTATACCCCAATTAAGCATGATTGCCTTACCATTTACTTTACGATTCGAAAAAAGAGACACTACATTATTTATCATACAACTTATGTGGCCTTTATATCTAATCATTTCTATAAATATCCTCAAAAGACTTATGTGCTAGGATGAATATCTAAATGGGTCCAACATATTCAAGAAGATGAACTAAGATTTAACTAGCATCCACCTCCTTACCCAATTCTAATCCTCTCCTAAAAATATATTCTAATGAATAAATCCTACATATTAATGATATCAAAATTGACCAAAGAGATGAAATCCAAAAGCCTGAGACTTCAAAGACTAAATGTAAAGAACCCAAGGATTCTAATTACGAGAGCAAGTTAGAGAAACCCTAAGGAGAAATTGCTTTATATATTGAAACATGGATCTAATTTTTAAAGGGGCTAAAAATCAAACTGGGATGGAAGGTAGGACAAGCTTGTGATCCCCTAAAAAATAATTACTACCCCTTGTTATTCAACTTAAATTTAATTTTATAAACAACAATGTTGATATGGTGGTCTTATCTTAGGACTCTCAACTACCAAAACATTAGATGCAAAACATATCCACACCATTGTAAATTCATAATTAATGAACACACAAGTCATAGGTGAATACCGAGTCAATGGTAAGAATATCAAAGAGTAGCATTATATCTTACACGATATTGTCCTATATTTTGATTCCTTTTTCATTATATGTTCCTTGAATAGAAAATCAAGTTACCATCACTCTGGCCTCATTTGCTATGAGATTTGACCCTCATAAAGATCTTGGTGATACTAAGAATTTTACCATTAAAATCACCCATGAGTCTATCATCCATAATCCATAGTTTGAAGGATATATCATTTACAAGCTTGAAGTTAACACTATTGAGTTCCATAGGTCTTTTTAATTGTATAAAGACATCATCCAATGCCATGAGTTTTAAACCTACTTTGAAGGAACCAATACCAACGAAGGAACTCAAATTTACAAGAAAATTACTAACCATGTTTTCTTATGTAATAGCCTATACTATAGAAATCATGATGGTACCTTATACTATGTGATTTGGTTCATCATATGAGGTATCATATTGTGATTTAAAACTCTTTGTTGAATAATTTTTAGATATTATTTAAACATAATAAATAAGAAGGGTATAATTGAATATATATTTTAGATAGGTGTATTGTACTTCATGATCAATATCATTCACTTCCTCAATTTGTTTATTATATTATAATATTATGATTGTGTGTGAAAAAATTGTATAAATGTTTCTATTATTTGATAATTCTATACACAAACCCTCTTGTCAAACTCTTATGAAAGATATCATAGGTAAAGCATAGAGTTTTGACTTATTAGTGAAAATTAAATTCTAACTTACGGTATTTTTCAAATTTATTCCTTGATGTTATTACTCCCTATTGAAGGTAGTGGACTATTACATCCATTCCTACAAAATTTCAATTAACAATCACTACAACCAATCACATGAAGCTATATTTTTATAACTAATATTTTTTACAAATATCTTGTATTCATAATATTTTGGATCATAATAGAACCCTTTCTAGTTACATGTATCCAATAGATTTCATGAATAAACAAGTAACATTACTAATTAATTGTGACAAACTGACCTAATCTAACTATGAGTTTCTAAATTCGAGGATATGATAGTTACATTTTACATTTTTATTTCAAATCTTATTCAATGCAATAATTCAATACAATCACAATGAAGAGGGAACTCTCCCTACCTTTGCCAGACTCTTTTGGAAATTTAATGTCCATATGTCTATGCAAGATTCTGGGGATAGGATCCCTCCATAAATCTAGGTTCAATGTAGAAATTTAGTATTGATGTAATCAAGATGCCAAATATTCCATAAAGTTAGTAAGAGGTAGAGACAAAAACACATGAATATTCACTATTTTTTTTGAATTTACATGGTGGAATTGGTAGCCACCATGAATTCGAGCAAGTTGTCCAGATTTTATGGCTGCCACAATATTCTGCATTGTTTGCACCAGAAGCCACTACACAGGTCTTCGCGCAGTCCATCCCTATAACCACCATGCCACATTCATTTTAAACCTTTTATGCCATTGAAAGCACTAGGAAAGGGACAAGCGTTCAATCTGACAAGTCTCAATATTTGAACCTTAGACCTCCGCACCCCTTATGGGGTTTGGTTGAACTAATTGTCTACACCTCAGACCTAGAATTATCGAATTAATATTCTCTACTAAGAACCAAAAAATCTAGTTCTAGAATAAAAATATTTAGGTATGTTTTCCTTCTATTTCAAACACAAGAATAGTAGTTTAGTTAACCTTCCTTTTTTTAATTTAGAATTTAGTCCATGTTTTGTAGGAAAAGCATTCTCTCTTAGATAAATTTATCAAAGTAGTTAATTATGTAGTTCATTTATGGTAAATGATCAAAAATCCTAGTGAGCATAGATATTATAACAAACTTGGCTTAGAAAGATTTCAGGTAAGGTCATCCTAGGCTTTTCACTTCTATAGTGAAAAAGTTGTAAAATTTTTGCAATCCATCAATCGAATGAGGGTTTTCCTTTGGTGAAAATAAACTCATTTGGTTCAATATTCATGTTTATATGAATGTTGTTAAGAATTGGATCTGCTATTTCAATGTTTTATGGTGCTCAAGGAATGTGGGTAGGAAGTTGTGTGTTTTGCTACTTTCACAATTGATGAAATATACACCCATGTATTGTCTCATAACACACTTGTAAATACCCTTCCTCTTTGTGTTTATCTTTGCCAAAAAAAAACTATGAAGGTAGATAATTTTAACTTGATAGGTATTAGATTTTAAAACAATTGAGATCTATGGTCCTTATGAGAGACTTTCAAATCTAGTCAAAGGAAATAGAGTTTAGTGTATATACACTCCAATTATAAGCCATGGGGATAACTCCACACTCACCATAGAAGAGGATGGAACATACAATTGGTCCATGATACACTCATTTTAGGGGCTGGATCATGGTTTGTCTACTTCCACTAGGGTATTTCACCCAAAATCCTACTTCTTGATTTGCAAATCTCTATGTGGGTGTTGTGCTTTATATACCATCATAAGGGCCATCGTGGGATACATTTGGGATAATGGCTCAAGACTCTCATAATGTTTCTCAAGGTAATTTTTATAAATTTTTACTTGAGAAAGTATGAGACTGAGCAATATGAGAGAAGCAAAGAATGGACCTTAAAGCTAATATGGGGCCCACAAGGGAAAACAACCAAAGAAAACCACACATGGGAAGGACTCCACACTCACCACCATAAAGCGATGCTACCATAAGAGAGGATGGAGCATACGATTAGGCCATAATTCACTCATTTGAGGGGTTGTATCATGGTTTACCTTCTTCCACTAGGACATTTCACCCAAAATCCTGCTTCTTGATTTGCAAAGCTCTATGTGGATGTTGTGCTTTATATACCACCATGAGGGCCATCATGAAATACATATGTGATAATGGCTCAAGACTCTCACAACGTTGCTCAAGGTATTTTTAGAAATTTTTATTTGAGAAAGTATGAGATTGGGAAGTATAAGAGGAGCGAAGAATAGACTCTAGATCTAATATGGGGTCCACAAGGGAAATCAACCAACGAAAACCACACATGAGGGTGGAATTTTTTAGCTATAAATTGATCCATGGGAAGGAAAAAAAATCATATTATAATTATGAGAAGATGTGGGAAGACCATCCTCAATTTGTTTATACAATAGCATAAACATGGAATTATTTAGGAAATGATGGATTGTATACACTTCCAAAACAAATTAAATCAATGACATCTATATTAAAAGAATGGAACAAGAACACTTTTGGAAACATTTTTGAGAAGAAAGAACTAAAATATAAACTTTTAAAATTCCAAAAAGATGATCATAATAATCCAAGATCAGAGGAAAGAGAGTTGCTTAGTGAATATCATAATATTTTGAGTAAGGAAGATAAATTTTGGAGATTAAAATAGAGATAGAATTGTTTAAAAGAAGAAAATAAAGATACAAAGTTTTTCATATGATGGCTATAGTATAGAGATCAACATCTAGAATTAGTAGAATTAAATTAGTACAAGGGGTTTGGATTGAAGACCAAAGTGAAATAAAAAATGAGGTATTGTATTTTTATCAAAATATTATAGTATCAAAGGAGATTGAAGTTCTTAATGATAAACTTCTTCAAGAAGTACCTTCAGTTATAACAGATGAAGACAATAGGAAACTAATGGAGCCTATTACTCTAGAAGAAGTTCATTTAGCTCTTTTCTCTTTTAACAAGGATAAATCCCTAGGTCCAGATGGGATTTTTACATCATTCTATCAATATAATTAGGATATAGTGAATGATTTTTTATTGGTGGCAATGGAATAGTCTAGGGTAAAACAATACATACCTTATAAAATAAATGCAACATATCTTACCTTGATTTAAAAAAAGAAGGATGTAGAATTGTTTGATTCTTTTAGACCCATAAGTCTATGCAATATGGCATATAATATTATCTCCAAAGTGATTGTGAATCGGTTAAGACCACTATTAGACAAAAAGTTTTCATAAGAGCAAGGAGGATTTGTGAAAGAGAGACAAATTTTGGATGGGATCATAGTAGTTCATGAAATTATGATCTACAACAATGGCATGCATGCTTGTTGATACATGAAATGTGTCAAATATTATAGGAAGGTAGTATGGGCTATGATACATATCATCTATATATCTTTTTAGAGGAATCATTTTTCCCCCCTTGTAAATATTGACCTCTTAAGACATGTCTAAAATTTTTGTATCTTTAATGAAAGTGCAAGGTTTTAGTCAACATGTTACATGCATCTCTTGATAATTTGACATGCAAAATATTGCTAGAGTTTTGAACCTTAAACACTAAAATATAAAATGCATACATCCAAGTGTATGCAAAGCAAGTTACATCATATAAAAGTGGACAAATGTGATACAAAAAAATCTCTCTCTCTCTTTCTCTCACACACACAAGAATAATATATGAATATATGATGGGGTATATACTGCTACAATGGACACTAAATGCCATAATCCTAAGCTACATTTTGTCCTAGGTATATCACCGCATACCCCAAAAAAACCTATGCATATAATCTATGAGTGGCATACAAAG
Organism: Wollemia nobilis; assembly: GCA_028583015.1. Taxonomy (NCBI): domain Eukaryota; kingdom Viridiplantae; phylum Streptophyta; class Pinopsida; order Araucariales; family Araucariaceae; genus Wollemia; species Wollemia nobilis. The sequence continues at coordinate 84,253 of JAQPPZ010011269.1, read as the reverse complement.
AATAACTATATTACATACAAATTGCAAGGTCTATGGCTACAAAATTAGTCTTTTCACACCTATGACTAACTGGTGCTTGTGCATTATTCTAGGAGGTCCTCAATTGCGATTTGTGTAACTACTTGCCAACTCTCCTTATGTCATGCAAGCTTTAGTTATGCCTGCATCAACTACTAGTACAAGGATATCCCTTGTCACAAGCTTCGCTCTTTCTCATCTTTGGATCTTGCCTCATGAGTAGCTCCTTCTCTCTATTGTAGAGCTAGCAAACCATGTGGTCTCCCTCGACATTTAAGTCAATATGGTGCTAAGGTGGTGGGCCTAGCTATGAAGGTTTATTGGCTACTCTAGAGGGTCATCCAATGATTGTGATGATAATAGGATGCCAAAATTTAGGATTCCTCCCATAGTGACTCTATATATGTAATCTATCAATCAGTTCCTGTCATTCTTTGATCATCATTGCAATCACATGGAAAATCAACAACTAGGTCATCATCATCATCATGTATAGTAATGTACATATAGAATGATAATCTAACTGAAACTATTTATTAAATAAAAATAGAAGAATTAACTAAATCTAGGTAAGGTTTGTAGGATATACTTAGTTCATCTATTCATATCATTTAGTCCTCCTCATTAGATGATGATCTCTCCAAGTCAATGGTGCCCATGTTGAATTTGCACACAAAGATCTCCTTTGTGGGGCACACCCTTCTTTGAGTCCTCCCTTGCCTCCTATGATACCACCTCCCACTCTAGAGTAGTGCTCTCCCTTCCATTGCCTCTTCCTCCCCTAAAGACTACTTCAAGTCTTTATTGCTCTAAATGATTTGATCCTTCCCCATGCAAGTGTTTTAAGGGTGATTCCATCTCCATAGACATCTGATTGGCTAGGATTACTATAATGAGATTATAGCAATAACCTCTCCATGTCTCCTCTACCTTTGAGTTGTATGATCCTCCTCCTTCACTCTTTCTTTCTAGCAACATCTTGCTAGGGGAGTGCATGCAAAGGTTGATTTGTTGTCTCTATTTTCCTCCCTCTCTAGTCAATGCTTATAATGTAGGTTTAGGAGAGGGAGTGTCATATCTAGATGTAAATCACAAAACTATTCTAGAAATTGCTCTACCCTATATGTATATGTCACCTCACAATATGGTCCAATAATACCATTATTGACTACATTGCATCCAACTAATGGTGGTCCTAGTATCTAATTTGGAATAGATTATGACATAGTATCCTTATGATTTGTTAAAATAGGATGCACATCAAGGGAGGTACTTGTGGTTAGTATGCCCCTCATATGTGCATCCATCCCCTAGCCTAAATCTCCTTGAGTCTTGTATCTAGTGGTAGTTGTAATGATTAGTTCATAGCAAAGTGTTCATATATCTAGACCTATAGTAGATAAATTGGTCTAATCCTTATGTTCTCTTATTCTAGATCTGAAAGAAATCATGATACAATAAGCTTAATCATGTTTATTTTGAGGCAAACCCCTTATTTACCTCTCTTTTGCCCTCCTCCAAGGCTAGATATAATGGATACAAGAGAACGATTAGGATCCTATTTGTTCCATTATAATAATACACAAAGTTGAATAGGAGGAGGATCCCCTATGCATTTCATAAAAGCTATTAAACTTGCATGGTAGACATGATCCAACAGAGTCATATATTGCATGTTAAACCTCCTCTCCTCAATCACCCACTTGACCAACATCTCATGAGTCTCTATATTGCGTTAATCTATAGGGTCAATCCCATGAGAGGAAGCCTGTTAATATATTAATCTCCATACTTCCCACCTCTTACCTAAAACCCATTTAAAATATATTAAAATTCACTTATAAAATTAAAACATTAATACAATTATCTTCACTTACCTTAATCCTTACTAACTGGATATTAAGATTCATTTAAAAAAAAAGGAAACCTTAAATTATAAAACTCACTTTTTATGATGGCTTTATGAATATTACTAAAATTACGCGCAAACAGAGCACAGAACAGGGAGCAGGAGGGATGCCAAAATGGGGCTCGGTAGAGCACGCAATAGAAACACTTTTCTATCTGTTACTTAGTCGACAAATGGATTCCATGACCATCACTTGAATTTATGATCAAAATATATGTTAAAAAATAACAAATCAAATTCAAAGACAAAACCTAGCCTCTCGGAATGAGAAGCGATGAGATAACAAGCTACATAACAGTCTTGTAAAAGATATGCCATGCTAGTAAGACCAGATCCACTGATTTTCACAGAGACTTGAGGATTGATTTTTTCCCCACCGGATAAGACTTGTATTAAGATGGCAAGTCTTTATATGAGAGTTTGACTGGAAGCAGCTTAATATTGTTTAGCTATTTTTTAGAAAAAAAATCACAATCAAGTTAACTGCCAGTGACAATCGGAGAGAGTTAAAAAATGGGGTAATTTTATCTCGATGACTTAAGTGTATTTGATTGAACATGTTATGTATAGACTAGCATTGTTTGTTTTATCATACAAATTAAAATTGTGTTAAATCATACAAAATGTATGGTTAAACATAAATTGTATTGATTCCAACACGATGACATTAAAAATAAAATGGTACGAAACTGGAACTCAATTTTATGAGTTTATAATTTTAACAATAGGGAAAGAACATGATCATATATTTTTCAAAATTAAAGGACAGAGTTGGATAAAATATTGCTTCAAAATATAGATATTGTAAATCATGGATTTTTATTAACAACATCTTTGAGGGTTAAGACCTCAAAGATTGTAGATAAGCTTGAAAACATCATTTCAGAGTTTTATTTATCTATTTTTACATGAAAGGATTATTTACCTTATAATTTATCAAAATATGGTTGACAAATTGTCAAGTTGGAATATAATGTTTTAGAGAAATCAAATAATTTTCCATGGAAGAATTTTTGATCAATTCACCTTGTAAAAAAGTATAGGTCATTGGATTAACCTTTGATTGAATCATAATTAACATGTTAATGTCTTTTCCCTTTCTAATAACTCTTTTATGTTTGGGTGAACATTATCTCGGGGAATCCACCTTTGGTTTAACATGTTAATGTCTTTTCCCTTTCTAATAACTCTTTTATGTCTGGGTGAACATTATCTAGGGGAATCCACCTTTGGTCCTCTTCACGAAGATCCCCCTAGTTAGCTAGTCAATCCACCACCCTATTGCCTTCTATGAAAACACTATTCATCTCCACTTGCTCCAATGAATTAAGCATCCTTCGAGTTTTTGTTATTAAACTTGACACACATGCTATCTCTCTATAGTCCTCTTGTTAAGATAATTGATAATGTTGAGAGAATCTCCCTCTGCTCTCTCCTGTATAATATTTACATATATGGTACTCATTATGACATATGCTAGGTTTTAGGCTTTGAACTATATATTAAAGGGTTATTTGTAGCACAAAGGATCTATCTCGATCTATGGTAGGATGAAAATGTAAGTTGGGTTAGTCAAAATTAATTTTGATGACGTTTTTAGAGAAAATCCAAGGAAAGTTGGTGGAGGTGGTGCTTTTGGAAATAACAAAGGCAAAATTATTCAAACTTACTTATAATAATACATAACATCAACTATAAACTATGTCAAGGCAAAGGCACTTGTTATGGGGATCAAGAATGTCATTGAAAAAGAATATATATATATATATATATATATATATATATATATATATATATATATATATATATATATATATATATATATATGGAGTTGATGTTGCTTAAAAAAAGATGTGGAAATTAAATAAAGAAATTATTATTTTTATGTCTATCAACTACTATTGGACGCAATATGTCATCAATGTCACTTCATATTTATAGAGAAGGAAACAAGGTAGCAAATAATTTAGTCAATTACGATATTGACCTTTGTCTCGATGAAATTTAAATTTTAAAAGGAAATTGATTAAAAGTCCTCTCTTATAAAACAAAAACTAAGATAGAAACATAACAATTTGAGAAAGATAAAAAAAAATTATAGAGACATAAGTTGGATATGGTTTAATTGACCTAACAACAAATGGTATGTTTCATTATTTTGATGGAGTGGTCCCAACAAAAGCCATATATAGGTTATTTAAAAAATAGTATTATTTATCAACAAATATTCTATAAAAACTCTCATGTTATTGAGAGGTCCAGGTCCAAATCTCTCTCCTCACATGTTGCGGATATGTTGTATATAAAAGGTTCCTCAAAAAAATATATATATATTATTTATCAACAAATATTCTATAAGGTTTAATTTTCATTCTTGTGATTATAGTATGATAAGTAGTAATACCACATATTATTTATTAAAAATACAAATACAATATAGATGGATTACACTTTAAAAAATTAATAAAAGGAAAAAAATATTTTGTGATAAGCAATATAATAGATAGCCTATCTACTTTAATAACTATGTGAATAATATGAAATAATTAACTTTATTTTTATAGATTAATAAAAGATAGAAAATATTTTGTGATAAGCAATATAATTGATAGCCTATCTACTTTAATAACTATGTGAATAATATGAAATAATTAACTTTATCTTTATAACTGTTTTATGAATTATTAAGTGATTATTGCATGTAAGTATTTTTTTTTTGGTAAGTAGTGTTTGTATTTACAGTGGGTTTTAACAAGGATCCCAAAACCTGATTACATAAGAAATGGGCCTAGGGCATCAATCCCTTGAAACTGAACACCAAAACAAAAATCCCGCCCAACGGTAACAGTAAGCATGAAACAATCCCTCTCAGCGGGAAACAAAAAAATAAGAAAGAAAGTAGTTTTGGAGATCCCGCCAAGCGGGGAGTAGCCAAAAACCACCATCGAGAATATCCCGCCCAGTAGGAAGAAAAGAAAAATCGTTACAATAAAATCCCTCCTTGCGGGAAGCAGTCAAAACCATCACAAACAGTCCCGCCTAGCGGGAAGCAACAGGGAAATCCCGCCATCCGGGAAACCAACAGAAAAGAAAGGATCCCGCCTCATGGGAAAATCGGCAGATTTGGCGGATCCCGCCCTGTGGAGAAACCATCCCGCCCACCGGGAAAACATTTCGTTCAGCGAGAGCCATCCTGCAGGAAGCCGACAGCCAGCACAGAGAGGATCCAGCCCATCAGGAAGCAACCAGAGAGCTGCACCACGAGGAACCCGCCCTGGGAAAACAGAAGAGGATCCCGTCCCAGCAGCAGGGACCAAGAATCCCGTCCAAGCACAGAGGCAGCTTCAGGGAACTGGGACTGGGAATGGGAACAACCCAGACAGGGAAAAGCCCCCCAAGGCCAAACCAGATGCCTAGGATGTCCACCAAGGAGCAGAGCCAGCATGAAGAAGCCTCCATGCGAGAATAACAGCAGCCAGGATCCCATCGAGGATTCACAAGCAAAAGGGGGAAAGAGGCCCCCCAGACCACCCCAAAGCTGTGAGGACCTCAAGGGAGACCCCAAAAAGCTATCCAAACCCTAAACCGTCACCTCCACCGCACCGAGAAACGTAGGGGACCAGATCCATGTGAATAACCTGCAAAAAACCCCAAGGGGAAGCCTGAGGGAAAAATGGAAGGGATCCCCAACCAAACAGGGATCCCTGGGAAGCACAAGTCCGAAAAAACAACCAAGGAAACCCTAGCCGGTAAGGAGGGGCGCAGATAGTGGAGAAGGATCTCCCCTCAGGAGATCATCTGCAAACAACCACTCCCTGGGAGGGATGACCTAGGTTGAGCCAGGGACTGGGCAGGAACCAGGAGCCATGGGAGGGGGAGCAGGGGAGGGACCAGAGCCCTTTGCATGTAAGTATTTTGTTTATATATATCAACAACTTTAATGTTATATGTGCAACTATTCTTTACATTTATTAAAAGGAATGTTATGAGTTTAACAATTCTTTTTATATTTATCAAAATTATTCTTCTAAGTGTCAAATTATAAATTATTTAATATTTTTTTGGATTATTTATATCTACCTTTAAATTAATTAATTATATATATATATATATCATAATTTATCTTACTAAATTATATTTTAATTAAAATTTCATTCTTGCCAGTAATTATGTTTCTATATTTTATTCAAATCTAAGCATTTTTATGTTGAAATTAATTTTTTTTAATAAGAAAAAAATAAAAATGGGTGATATTTATCTTAGAGTAAAACTATAACAAATAAAAATGTTGTTATGCGGTCCCCATCTCATGCTGGGTTACCATGTACCGAGACGGTGGAATTCTTGGGAGCCTTCATAGATAGTTTGAACCCTACCAATTGTGTTGGTAGTTACTAAAAATTGTGATTGTAACCATTGCTTCTATATATCAAATATATATATATATATATATATATATATATATATATATATATATATATATATATATATATATATATATATATATCTTTATTTGATGAGGAAAGTTGCTTTGCTAGGGTTTGGGTCTACTATCATTCGTAAATTTGATTGCTTTGGTTTTGGATACTAATATTGTCACCAATTCGGCGGTCACTCTCCTTTTTTATGGCTTTACCATCCACAAATGTAACGAGTGTTACAAATAGTGAAACTCATGGCATTGAAGCGAGCTCGAAAGTTTGTACTGAAAGTTGTGGACGAGGTAATGATTCTTCTCCAGATGTTGTGCTCTCTCTTGATGTTGTTTATCCAGTTTTAAAATGGTAGAAGAATCATTGTCTTATAGCTTATTTTGTTGGTCGAATCTCATCACAAGAATATTTTCAAAATTGGCTGAAACTTCACTGGGAAGCTTATGGCATTGTGGTTGCGGGTATCCGTAATCTTACTAAGGATTTTTTTTGCTTTCCTTTAAAGAACCCTCACAAGTGCAAATTATGGTTGCTAAGTCTAGTTGTTGGTTTCTTCACAATACTTTGATGGTCATATCTCCTTGGAATTCTTCTTTTCGAGTTTTAGATCAAGTTGCCTTGAAAGTGCCAGTTTGACTTGAACTCCCTGGTCTTTCGTTGCCCTTATGGGAGTTTATTTATGATATTGTTAAACCTATTGGTCAGTTGGTCTATCAGGAATAAGAACGATTCTTCTCAGCATGACCTAATAAGAGAGTTTGTGTTGGGGTTGACCTCACACAAGATCTCAGAGAATTTGTGGACATGGTTGGAGGAGAGCGTTTTATGCAAAAAATTGTTTACCATAATTTACCTAATACTTGTTTTTTGTGCCAATCCACCATGCATCGTATAAAGAATTATCCTTTGGTTGCTCAAAAACCTTCGATAGTTGATCCTGCTCCTCAAACTGTGCCTGCACCTTCCAAACCCTCTATCGAGGGTGATTGGATTACAATTTCTAATAGGAAGGGGGTGACCAACCCTAAGATAAGATTGTGAAGCCACCATCTCAGCATCCTATTGTTCTTGTTCATCCTGTTTTGGCTCCTCAGGCTCCACTTGCTGAGAAACCTCTTGAGCATAAATCAACCTCAGAAGAAGGGAATTCACTAGCAATACCTCCATCCTCTAGGAGTTCACGTAGTCCATCTCGATATGGTTCACCATCGTCGAGGGAAACCAGGAGGCTAAGCGTCGTCTTTCGACTGTTGGTGATATATGTCAACCTTCTTAGACCTCTTTATCTAATAGGTTTTTGGTACTGGTCGACAGTGTAGGCAATCCCTCGTTTTTTGGTGATTTACTTCAACCTTTTCAGACTTCTACATTTAATAATTCTTTGATGTTGGCTAATAGTGGGGGAAACCCTATGGGAGACAACTTCATGGATATTCCTCCTCCATGAATTTCATTTCATGGAATGTTCGAGGACTTACAAAGTCCTAAAAAAAAAATCGTTCAATCTGCTCTGCAATGTATTGATCATGTGGATGTTATTTGTTTACAAGAAGTTAAGATTTTTGGTTTTTTGTTAGATGTTTCTCTCAACTTTATTGCAGGTTATTTTATGCACTTCACTACTCACCATGAAGATGGTCGAGTGTTGCTTCTATTTCTATCTCCTCCAAGCTTGAGGATTTTTTGCTTGGATATGGCGAGTATCCTTCTCATCATGTGGTCTAGGTCTTGTTGAATATTAATGGGAACAGCTGGGCATTGTCAATATTTATGCACTTAATGATGGGCCTAGTTGCTCTGCCCTTTGGTGGTACTTAGCTGATCACCTGCCAATGGCATATTAGATTTTTATGGTTATTTTAATATGGTTGAGCATACTGAAGAGAAAGTTGGTCACCTTCCAATGTGTTGGTGTGCTGGAGAGCGGGAGGATTTATTTTTTATAAACGCTGATGGGGTCTTTTTGATCCTTTTTTTATCAGTGTAACTACACGCCTCCACCCTAGTTCACATGGTCCAATTTTCATGCAAATAATGATAGAGTCTGCAAATGCCCTGATCGAGTTATGATGTCAAAGCAATAATTTTTTTTATTCTCCTCCATAAATAACAAGATTGTGACAGTCTGGGATCAATTCCTATTATCAGATCATTTTCCAATTTTCTTTTAGATTGAGTGGAGTGGTCGTCAATTTAATTTTTTGTGCAAGAAATTTTATTTAAATACTTATTTATTGCAATACCCTGGCACCATTGTTGTGATTGAGCAAATTTAGAATTTATTACCTCGAACTTCTCACTCTGTCAGTTGGATTTCTTGGTGGAATGAAGCGATTACCCGTACTACCTCTTTCATGTGGTATTTTGGAAAACAAGTGGCACATGTCAGAAAGTGTGCTCATTTGGATGTTACGAAGGAGTATCAAATAAATTTATGATTGCTAGAAAATTATTCGTATGATCGACAGTTACAAACCAGGGTTGCTGGTCTTTGCCACCATCTTATAGTCCATGAACGACATGAAGCCAGGGGGTTCAGATTCTGGCTCGTATGCACTGGATGAGGGTTGGTTATCGCCCGTCCAAACCCTTTTTTAAGTCTCTTGATTCCAAGCAGGCCAGGATATAGATCAAGGCTATTCAAGTCTCTCATGGTAGGCTGAATTCTCAATATGATATTGCTTCAGCCTTTGTGGATCATTATAAGCTTATTTTTCAAGCTCAATAGGATTCTCTAAAACGTTAGATGGTGCTCCAATAGTGTCTTGATGTTGTTCCTGTTAAGTTGTCTGCTTATGACAAACTTCTTTGTGAGGCTCCTCTTTCACTTTATGAGCTTCATAATGCTCTTATGACCATGTCAGATGACAATTTCCCAGGTCTTGATGGCTTTCCATGTATATTTTATAAATCCACTTACTGGGTCTGATCTGCTCAATGTCTACAATGAAGTGTTAGCCAATAATTCTTTGGGTAATATTATCAATCGTGGAAACATTAAATTTATTCCTAAAGTGGGTAATCCTGAGCTTATCACCAGTTGGAGACCTATTACTCTGCTTAATGTCTCTTACAATATTTTGGCTAAAGCTTTAGCTCTCCGTATTCGCAACATTCTCCCTGTGATTATCAGAATAAAACAAACGAGCTTCATTAAAGGGTGTTACATCTTGGATAATCTTATTGTTGTCTGGGAAGGTTTAGAATGGGCTCGTATCTCTAGCCAAAATCTCCTTTTCCTTAAACTAGAATTTGAGAAAGCTTATGATCGTATTGAGTGGCCTTTCATTCTTACCATGCTCCAAGCTCTCGACTTTGGCCCCTTTTTTATCAGGGTTGTCAATATATTATTTGTTGATACTTCAAATTTTCTTACTATTAATGGACTTAGATCAAAATATTTTGGTTTGTTTCATTATATTCGCCAGGGCTGTCCTTTGGCCCCCTCACTTTACATCCTTGTTGCTGAAGCTTTTGGTTATCTTCTTGCCAATCAAGCGTCTAAGGGGTTGATCAAAGGTATTCTTTTGCCTAATATGTCCACCCAAATTATTAATGGACACTTTGTAAATGATTTCTTTCTCACTATCAATGAGGATGAGGTTTCAGTTTCAACTACTTTGGTTTGTTTGAACACTTTTTGTAAGGCCTCGAGATCCAACATCAAATGGTCTAAGTCTCTTTGTTTCCACATTGCTTCTTCTTCTATTCCTGCTTGGCTTAGTTTTTTTTCATGGCATTGGCTTCAAAGGGTGAGCGTTTTAAGTTCTTATAAATCCCATTTGCTTTTGATAGCTCACCCTATGAACTCTGGTAATATGTCATTGACATAATTGAAAATAAAATTTCTTGTTGGGCCTCACGTTTCCTCTCTCTTGTCGACAAGTTTTAGGTTTGCACAAAGATTCTTGCTGCCACCCATGTTTATTACTCTTTTATTGGGCCCCCTTTAAGAATTCTTATAGTAATTTGGCTACTCCTTAAGGATTTTATTTGGTCCAAGGAAAATAATTCACGTGGTTTTCATCGAGTTGCTTGGAATATTTGTTGTACGCCTACTAATAAGGGTGGAATGGGCATCATTGACATTTACAGGTAAAACATTTCTCTGTGTGCTAAGTGGGTGGTTAAAGCTATTGAAGGCCCTGAAGCCTGAAAGGTTTTGATTCATCATTGTATTTATTCGAGGCTACCTTATTAGCGTAAATATTGGGCTAATATTGGTCTCCATATTCTCATCATTACTTCTGCTCCAGTTAAGATTCAAGATTCCTTTGTTGTTAAAGTATTTGGTGAGCTTTTGAGGCGATGAAACCTCATCTTCATTGGATTGGTGATGGTTTTCATAATGGTCTTTCATTCAATTCTCAAAATATCTGGTGGTGTCCCATTCTTTCTAACTCTTCAGTTCTTCTTGCTGATATGGTAGGGAGATTGTTTTGCAAGGGCATCTGCTATATTAATGATTTAGTTCACTCTCGAGACTGGATTCCTTGGCCTGATCTCAAATGAAAATCTAATCTTTAGAATTCAAATATTCCTTCTATTCTTAAGATTCAAGAGCTCATACCTGATGTCATGCTTCATAAGCTCAACCTTCAACCCCCAAGTACCTGGTGGAGGGATTGGCGCTGGAATGTGGATACTCCTTTCAAGAACTACTCTTATTTCTTGATTTATCAGCTACTTAGTCCTGTTTCCCTTGGTGTTGATAAACTTAATGATATATGGTAGACTCATTCTACGTCATGTACTTGGATTGCTTGTCTAAACCATATTTGGCAGTATAAAATTGAACCCAAGATTACCTTTTTCTCTCTGGTCTCTTATTTATCAAGGGCTTCCTATGGGAGAGAAACTTAGTAGGGTTGGTCTTCCCAATCCTAAGTGTCCATCTTGTGGTCATTTTGAGACTTTCAAACATATGTTTTGGTTCTGCCCTCGTGCTCAGTTTGCTTGGTCCTGGATTCACTCATTGTTCAAACCCTTTAATTCTGAATTTTTCAAATTACAGATGATCTTTTTTGGAGATAACAATTGTACTTGTTGGTTTGCCTATATTACCGCTCTATGGAACTTCTTCCGTGCTATTATTTTATTTCAACTTTAGAAAGCTAGGAATTCTATTGTCTATTATGGAGATTCAATTTCTAGTCAATTTTCCTTGCATGAAAAGATTATAGTATTTTCTACTGTTACTGTTCAACTCCATTTGTAGGCTTCCAAGTTGACTCATGAGTTAATGCATTTGATAAATCTTGTCAAGTTCTGGCACGAGGCTCTGTGAACTATTGACATGACTTCACCTAACCTCCTGCATTAATATCCCTCTGTTTCTTGGAGGCCTCAACGTAGCAGGTTGAGGGGGTGACATTTTCTAGCATCGGGTTGGTCTATCAGTGCCCACAGTAGGGCTCGGTCTCCTCTTATAGTGACTCCCTTTATTTAGATATTCTGTTTATTCACCCTTTTAGGGGTTGGTTTTGTTTTTGACCTCAGGTCTCTATGGTGTTGATTGTTTGGGTGGCCTTGTGCCCCGAGCTGTGATTTTTCTAGCTCCCTTTTTATTGTAACCTCTCTTATTTTTTTATTGAATATAATTATTGGTTCCAATAAAAACACTTTAGTAGAAAAAATATCTGGAGCGTACTCTAGGGTTTAATTTTTTTTTGAGGTCTACTACTCATTTGGATTTAGGTGGGAGAAGACAGATTTTCTAAGAACCACCCCCTACAAGCTAGATTAAACTCAATTTTGATAGGGCTAAGGGTAACCTAGGAGAGGTAGGTGCAGGTGGTATAATTCAAAACAACAATGATGAACTCTTTCTCGCATTTGGTGAGAAGCTGGGACCTCAATCAAATTTTTTGCTGAAGCTCATGCTCTCTCTTTCAAGTAATTTCTCTATTGAGTGGCTTCGATCAAAGTAAGGTCATCATTGAGGGTGATTCCCTTAATATCATCAATCTAGTGAAAGGCTCTCAAACTCCTAGTCCTTCTATCACTAATATGATTTCTAAGGCAAAAAGAATTCTTCAAGTCTTTGAGAATGAGTGTCAAGCATGTGTATAGGGAAGGTAATAAATTGGTTGATTTCTTGGAAAATTTGGGGTTGAGACAAGATGGACTAACTATTTGAAGAGAGGATTTTCCATCGGGTATCAATGATTCAGAGACTAGAGGTTTGTTTCTTTAGGCCCTATTGTAATTCCCTCAATCTTTCAAATCTTTTGAAATTCTTCACTTGTATTGCCATTGTTTTGGTGGGGCCCCTATCTCATGGGTGGTAGAAGCTGTTTACAGTGCTAGTGAGATTCAATAGGTTTTATGACAATTGGTGCAATGAGAAGACTCTTCTCTCGATTGATATGCTTAGCTGGGGATAGGTGGGTCATATTTTGGAGGGTCCCAACAAGGACAACCCAAACATCAACGAACAGTTATGGCCAGGGGCCTATTTTTTGATGGATCTTTCTTAGTTTTTCTATTTTTTTGTCGATTGTTATCAGTGCTTGGGTGTCCCTACGTGGGTTGATCTGTATGGGTTATGGGGGCTGGTTTTAAGGTGTATGGTCTTCCTTTTGCTTATTTGTTTCTTTTTTATCCATATTGGTGGTGGCTGTGTTGGTTTCTCCTATGTGGGTTCTAGATATTGGTCTTTGTTTAACTTGCTAACATCCTTCTTTTCAATAAGATATTAATTTTTTATTTATAATAAAATTTAGAAATCCTTTCAAAACCCTTTCTTTTAATTAATTAACAATATATATATATATATATATATATATATATATATATATATATATATATATTATAATAAAAACAATAAAATTTAAATGACCCTACCTCATACATATTATCTTTCTATATTTTATTTGATTATAGGACGAAAATGACATGTTTCAATCACTATAAATTCTTCTTAAAATCGTTTATATTTTTGTGTTTGTTATTATTGCTATAAGTGTATGAGGATCTGAAGGCCTCCCTTCTTTTTAATAAAAAGCTAATAATAAAGATTTTTTATTTTTTATTTTTTTATATTATAAATAAAATAAATATTTTTATTTTATTTTTTATATTTTATTAATTTTTAAATATATTATATAAAATTAAAATAATTTTTTTATGTTTTAAGGGAAAGCGTAAGGGTTTGGGTTTTGGTTTTTTTTGGGAGGTCCAAGGTTCAAACCGTGGACGAGTGTATGAGGGGGTGGGTGTGTGTTAAATTCTTTATTGATAAGATAAGGGTCATGATTGGGAGGAGACGAAAGAATTCTCACACTAACTAAATAAAAAAAAAATATATTTTTTATATTTTGATATTTATATTTAATAAATGGAAACATGCACAAATATGCATCTTATTAAAAACCGTTTTATAAAAATAAATAAAATAAAAATATTATATTAGTGAGCGGAGGGACGCATGCATGGACTCCCACTCGTCGCTCAGGCGGATGGAGCTCTTCCCGCCATGGTGGTGGTTGGGGTGATCGCCTGACATCTTCTCGACAGAGTGATGTTTGGACCAATGGAGTAGTTGGAGGAAATGATGGCTGGAATGATACTGGCGTAAATGGTGGCTGGAATGATACTGGTGCAAATGGTGGCTAGAATGATATTGGCGTCGACCTTACAGTTAATGCAGAAGGTATGGCCGATGATCAGCCAACCAAGTGGCCTCCAGACATCCCCGGAATGTGTGGCGCCATAATGAGGATCCTGATAATTCGGGCGAAGCAACTCCTCCCACTTCGTAACGCCTTGAGGTGTTAATGCTTGGTGGTTTTGGGTTTTAATGCATAATTATGAAACTGTTGATCTTGGTGCTCCCGCCTTTGGCGGTATGATGTTTTAGACTATGTTTGTTTTTTGGCTTTCGGTTTTCGGTCGTAGTTGCGGTGGCAGCCTCTTTTGTGGACAAGTGGCATTTGTTTGGTTGTCTTTTTTGCAAGCTTTGAACGCTCACGGTGTGATTGACATTGGTTTGGTTGTCTTTTTTGCAAGTGTTGAACGCTCACGATGTGATTCGTATACCTAACTATTTTTTTGTATGATATGTTTATACTTTAATACAAAGTTTTCATTTCATTTAAAAACTATTATATTAATGGAATAAGGAAATGGCTTCCACTAGTCTTCCAACAAGTTGGCCAAAAGCTTCTGAGCAGCAGGTTATAAAAGTAAATCAATGTGCATTGAAAATAAAAAATGTTCACATTGACCAAATAGAAGCCAGGCAAACAAGAAGAGCCTCATACCTCAACAATCCAAATTGCGTGGTGATTGATAAGCATTGTCCCAAACTTCAACAATCCAAATTGCGTGGTGATTGATAAGCATTGTCCCAAACTTATTTTGAAGTTAAGGATGACAGAGGTCTCCGTAAGAACATTAATGGTTTAAGCTTTGGTTTTTTTTAGCTTTGGATTTCTTAGAGAATTAAATTAAAATTAAGATATATTTAAAAGAGATAAATTTAAATTAAATTAATAGTGATAAGTTTTAGAGAAAGAGAAATAGAAAAGAGGTGGGATGCATGCAAGCCTTGTTTGCACTAAACTTTTAAAAAACGTGATAGACTTGCTTAGCGACACATAATAAGTTTGGTCCCCTTCATGCAAGGTTAATAATAACGACGCAGAATAAGTTTGGTCCCTTTCATGCAAGGTTAACCATAACGACGCAGAATAAGTTTGGTGGTAGCAGGTATAGTTGTGACCAACCCTCTTCTGTAAGCAAAAAAAGATTTGTGCTCTGTCCAACAACGTTGGCTTTTATTGTTATTATATTTATTATAAAAGGTAAAACAATCAACAGGTGTAGTTGTGACCAACTCTCTTATGTAATAAAAAAAAAAAAAAAAAATTGTGTTGTATCCAAAAGTGGCTTTTATTGTTATTATATTTTATTTTAAAGGATAAAACAATTTTTAAAGTTCTTTAAGTTATAGTTATGTGAGACAAGTATTGTTTATCTAATTTAAGATTATTTTTAATTAGACTATCATTATCAAATTCAAACCATGGTGTATAGAAGCTTGAAGGGTTATTCAATAAATATAATACAAAAGTTGACCATGGTCTTAAGGGAAACTTAACACCACATATTCCAACACCTTTGTTTCTACAAACTTGTGCCATGGAAGTGTCCTTCCGGTAGTTTTAGTCCAAGAAGATGATAAGGGGATGTAATATGCCATTTACCACATTAATAGAACACTCTTAAACACAAAATCTAGATATGCCCCAATTAAGCATAATTGCCTTACCATTTACTTTACGATTCGAAAAAAGAGACACCACATTATTTATCATACAACTTATGTGGCCTTTAGATCTAATCATTTCTATTATTATCCTCAAAATACTTATGTGCTAGGATGAATATCTAAATGGGTCCAACATATTCAAGAAGATGAACTAAGATTAATGGATTCTAAAATGGTAAGGGTGAAGTCTTAGTCAAATAACTAGCATCCACACCCTTACCCAATTCTACGCCTCTCCCAAAAATATATTCTAATGAATAAATCCTACATATTAATGATATCAAAATTGACCAAAGAGATGAAATCCAAAAGCCTGAGACTTCAAAGACTAAATGTAAAGAACCCAAGGATTCTAATTACAAGAGCAAGTTAGACAAACCCTAAGGAGAAATTGCTTTACATATTGAAACATGGATCTAATTTTTAAAGGGGCTAAAAATCAAACTAGGGTGGAAGATAGGACAAGCTTGTGATTTCCTAATAAATAATTTCTACCCCTTGTTATTCAACTCAAATTTGATTGTATAAACAACAATGTTGATATGGTGGTCTTATCTTAGGACTCTCAACTACCAAAACATTAGATGCAAAACATATCCCCACCATTGTAAATTCATAATTAATAAACATGCAAGTCGTAGGTGAATACCGAGTCAATGTTAAGAATATCAAAGAGTAGCATTATATCTTACACGATATTGTTCTATATTTTGATTCCTTTTTCATTATATGTTCCTTGAATAGAAAATCAAGTTACCATCACTCTGGCCTCATTTGCTATGATATTTGACCCTCGTAAAGATCTTGGTGATACTAAGAATTTTTCCATTAAAATCACCCATGAGTCTATCATCCATAATCCATAGTTTGAAGGATATATCATTTACAAGCTTGAAGTTAACATTATTGAGTTCCATAGGTCTTTTTAATTGTACAAAGACCTCATCCAATGCCATGAGTTATAAACCTACTTTGAAGGAACCACTACCAACAAAGGAACTCAAATTTACAAGAAAATTATTAACTATGTTTTCCTATGTAATAGCCTATACTATAGAAATCATGATGGTACCTTATACTATGTGATTTGGTTCATCATATGAGGTATCATATTGTGATTTCAAACTATTTGTTGAATAATGTTTAGATATAATTTAAACATAATAAATAATAAGGGTATAATTGAATATATATTTTAGATAGGTTTATTGTATTTCACAATCAATATCATTCACTTCCTCAATTTGTTTATTTTATTTATAATATTATGATTGTGTGTGAAAAAATTATAGACATGTTTCTATTATTCGATCATTTTATACACAAACCCTCTTGTCATACTCTTATGAAATATATCATAGGTAAAGCATAGAGTTTTGACTTATTAGTGAACATTAAATTCTAACACATGATATTTTTTTAATTTATTCCTTGATGTTTTTACTCCCTATTGAAGGTAGTGGACTATTACATCCGTTCCTACAAAATTTTAATTAACAATCACTACAACAACCATTCACATGAAGCTATATTTTATAACTAATTTATTTTACAAATATCTTGTATTCCTAAGATTTTGGATCATAATAGGACCCTTTCTAGTTACATGTATCCAATAGATTTTATGAATAAACAAGTAACATTACTAATTAATTGTCACAAATTGACCTAATCTAACTATGAGTTTCTAAATTCGAGGATATGATAGTTACATTTTACATTTTTATTTCAAATCTTATTTAATGCAATAATTCAATACAATCACAATGAAGAGGGAACCCTCCCTACCTTTGCCAAACTCTTTTGGCAATTTAATGTCCATATGTCTATGCAAGATTCTGGGGATAGGGTCCATAACTCTAGGTTCAATGTAGAAATTTAGTATTGATGTAATCAAGATGCCAAATATTCCATAAAGTTAGTAAGAGGTAGAAACAAAAACACATGAATATTCTCTATTTTTGTTTTTGAATTTACATGGTGGAATTGGTAGCCACCACGAATCTGGGCAAGTTGTCCAGCTTTTATGGCCACCACAATATTCTATGTTGTCTGCCCCAAAAGCCACCACACAGATATTCATGTAGTCCGTCCCTATAACCACCATGCCACAATAATTTTAAACCTTTTACGTCGCTGAAAGCACCAGGAAAGGGACAAGCATGCAGTCCGACGAGGCTCGAGATTTGAACCTTGGACCTCCACACCCCTTATGGGGTTTGGTTGAACCAATTGGTCTACACCTCGGACCTAGAATTCTCGAATGAATATTCTCTACTAAGAACCAAAAAATCTAGTTCTAGAAGAAAAATATTTAGGTATGCCTTTCTTCTATTTCAAACACAAGAATAGTAGTTTAGTTAACCTTCCTTTTTTTAATTTAAGTCCATGTTTTGTAGGAAAAGCATTATCTCTTAGATCAATTGATCAAAGTAGTTAATTATGTAGTTCATTTATGGTAAATGATCAAAAATCCTAGTGAGCATAAAGATTATAACAAACTTGGTTTAGAAATATTTCAAGTAAGGTCATCCTAGGCTTTTCACTTCTATAGTGAAATAGTTGTAAAAATTTTGCAATCCATCAATTGAATGAGGGTTTTCCTTTGATGAAAATAAACTCATTTAGTTTAATATTCATGTTTGTATGAATGTTGTTAAGAATTTGATCTGCTATTTCAATGTTTTATGGTGCTCAAGGAATGTGGGTAGGAAGTTGTGTATTTTGCTACTTTCATAATTGATGAAATATACACCCATGTATTGTCTCATACCACACTTGTAAATACCCTTCCTCTTTCTGTTTATCTTTGCCAAAAAAAAAAACTATGAAGGTAGATAATTCTAACTTGATAGGTATTAGATTTTAAAACAATTTAGATCTATGTTCCTTATGAGAGACTTTCAAATCTAGGCAAAGGAAATAGAGTTTAGTGTATATACACTCCAATTATAAGCCATGGGGAGAACTCCACACTCACCACCATCGAGCGATGCTCCCATAGAAGAGGATGGAACATACAATTGGGCCATGATACACTCATTTTAGGGGCTGGATCATGGTTTGTCTACTTCCACTAGGGTATTTCACCCAAAATCCTACTTATTTATTTGCAAAGCTCTATGTGGGTGTTGTGCTTTATGTACCATCATGAGGGCCATCGTGGGATACATGTGGTATAATAGCTTAAGACTCTTATAGTATTTCTCAAGGTAATTTTTAGAAATTTTTATTTGAGAAAGTACAAGACTGAGAAATACGAGAGAAGCAAAGAATGGACCTTAGAGCTAAAATGGGGCCCATAAGAGAAAACAACCAAAGAAAACCACACATGGAAAGGACTCCACACTCACCACCATCAAGCGATGCTCCCATAAGAGAGGATGAATCATACGATTAGGCCATAATTCACTCATTTGAGGGGTTGGGTCATGGTTTTCCTGCTTCCACTAGGGCATTTCATCCAAAGCTCACTTATTGATTTGCAAAGCTCTATGTGGATGTTGTGCTTTATATACCACCATGAGGGCCATCATGAGATACATGTGGGATAATGTCTCAAGACTCTCACAACGTTGCTCAAGGTATTTTTAGAAATTTTTATTTGAGAAAGTATGAGACTGGCAAGTACAAGAGGAGCGAAGAATATACCCTAGATCTAATATGGGGCCCACAAGATAAATCAACCAACAAAAACCACACATGGGGTTGGAATTTTTTAGCTATAAATTGATCCATGGGAAGGAAAAAAGATCAATTTTAATTATGAGAAGATGTGGGAAGACCATACTCAATGTTTTTATATGATAGCATAAACATGGAGTTATTTAGGAAATGATGGATTGTATACACTTCCAAAACAAATTAAATCAATGACATCTATATTAAAAGAATGGAACAAGAACACTTTTGGAAACATTTTTGAGAAGAAAAACTAAAAGATAAACTTTCAAAATTCCAAAAAGGTGATCATAATAATCCAAGCTCAGAGGAAAGAGAGTTGCTTAGTGAATATCATAATATTTTGAGTAAGGAAGATAAATTTTGGAGATTAAAATAGAGATAGAATTGGTTAAAAGAAGGAAATAAAAATACAAAGTTTTTTCATAGGATAGCTATAGTATAGAGATCAACATCTAGAATTAGTATAATTAAATTAGTACAAGGGGTTTGGATTGAAGACCAGAGTGAAATAAAAAAGGAGGTATTGTCTTTTTATCAAAATATTATAGGATCAGAGGAGATTGAAGTTCTTAATGATAAACTTCTTCAAGAAGTACCTTTAGTTATAACATATGAAGACAATAGGAAACTAATGGAGCCTATTACTCTAGAAGTTCATTTAGCTCTTTTCTCTTTTAACGAGGATAAATCCCTAGGTCCAAATGGGATTTTTGCATCATTCTATCAATATAATTATGATATAGTGAATGCTTTTTTATTGGTGGCAATGGAATATTCTAGGGAAAAAAATACATACCTTATAAAATAAATGCAACATATCTTACCCCGATTTAAAAAAAGAAGGATATAGAATTGTTTGATTATTTTAGACCCATAAGTCTACGCAATATGACATATAATATTATCTCCAAAGTGATGGTGAACCGGTTAAGACCACTATTAGAATTTTTTTTTTTAGAAGAGCAAGGAGGATTTGTGAAAGAGAGACAAATTTTGGATGGGATCATAGTAGTTCATGAAGTTATGCATTCAGTAGCTTCAAGAAAAGAGAAAGCAATGATCTTAAAATTTGATATGAGTAAAGTCTATAATAGGGTTAAATGGGATTTTCTTTTTGTATTAATAGAAAATTTTTAATTTGGGAAGAAATGGTTTAGATGGATTAAAGCTTGTCTCTACAGTTTAATATTCAGTGTTGATCAATGGGCTAGTAATAAAGTCATTTAAATCCAAGAGAGGTATTATATAGGGAGATCCTTTATCACCATATTTGTTCATTATTATGGCAGAGATTTTGGGTAAGAAATTCAAGAAGGCTAACAAATATGGGCTTATAAGTGGACTTAAGGCCAATAATAACATTGAAAACATCACCCATCAACAATCTTTAGATGATACAACCTTTTTTTGGAGGGTAAGGATAAACAAGGCCAAAGATTTAAATAAATTATTAAAGAAATATGAAAGAGCATCAAAGCAAATGTTAATAGGAAAAAATCCAAAATTTACTTCCTAAACACTCCATCTAAAATCAAAGTAATGATATGCAGTTTACTTCAAATGGAGGAGGCAAATTTTCTAGCAACATATCTAGGGATGCCCTTATTTGAGGGGATAATGAGAATAAAATTATAAAATATAGTTATAAGTTCAAAATAAACTACCAAAATGGAAAGGTAGATGGTTATTGTTAGTAGGAAGAGTGTAACTAATTAAATCAATCTTACATGCCATTTCAACATATTATATGTCATTCTATACTATGCCAAAACTAATAGAAAAAGTTTAATCTATATTATGTGGTCATTTTTGTGGTTAGGATTACATGGTAAAAGGAAATATCCTTTAGTGAAATGGAGCAAGGTGTATGATAATAAAACTAGTGAAAGTCTCAATTTAAGATTTCTTACATATGCAAACTTAGCTCTTAGGGGAAAAGTAATTTGGAGATTGTTCAAAGAGAGTCAAAGAAAATTGGCAAAAATTCTTCTAAGTATGTTGAGCCCAATGATCCAAGTTTAATATTCACCGTAGTCTCTCTACCAAATGGTTCTACACTATGGAACAATTTAAATAATCAATTGATCTAGTGTTTAAAGGTTTAATATGGGTAGTGGGAACTAGAGAAAATATTTCTCTTTGGATCTATACATGGTGTGATAAAAAAACCACTCAATCTAGATCCACTTTTGAAACCATGGATGATATTACTTGAAGATAAATGTGGTGATATGGTTTCAAACATTTTGTATAAGGATCAGGATGAAAGATGCAAATGGAAAGAATATTTTTTACAAGTATACAGGACATTGATGCTAGGAGACAATTGAGTAAAAAGATAACATCAATGATTATTTTTAGGGGAGCCAAGAATAAGTTGATTTGAGAGTTGAATAGCTCAGGATAATACACAAAAAAATAGAAATATCGTAAGAATATGGAGAGATATTTGGGATAGCCCAAGCATTCCTAAAGTTAAAATGATTTTTTGGCTAGTAGGTCATAGAAGAATTTGATCTCTAGATAACCTTAGGAAAAGGGGTTTTCATGGCCCCTTACAATGTATTCATTGTAAAAAGGAGGAGAGTATTGACCATCTCTTGGGACATTGTTCAATAGTCTGGAAACTATAACAATTGATTCTTATGTTTGGTAAATGCATGGTGATTAATGAAAGAATTGAATAATGATTAAAAAAATGGTAGAGCACTTTTAAAAGTGAGACTTTATAGACAATCTAGGATATATCAAAAGATACAATACTTTGGACTGCATGGCTAGAAAGGAATAGAAGAATATTTAAAGGAAAGTAGTTTAGAGGTAATGAAAAGAAATATTTGTTTAGCCATAGAGGAGTCTAAACCAACCCTATCAACTCACCCAATCCCTAATCTAGAAGTAGAGATCCTTGATAGATGGATTCAAGTCATCAAATGGAATTATGATGTTGGGTATAGGAGAAACAAAAAGAGGGCAAATAATATAAAGTGGAAACCACCAGATGTGGATTTGGTCAAATTAAATTTTGATGAAGCCTCTAAATGAAATCTAGGACCAGTAGGAGGAGGAATAATTAGAAATAATAGAGGAGAAATTTTGTCTCATTATGCTTTTAATAGTGGATTTAAGACAAATAATTAAGTTGAAGCTTGGGCGGATTTGGAAGTGTTAACAATATGTAAAAAAATTAAATGGAATAGAGTATGGATGGAAGGTGATTCACTCAGTAATAAATGTAATTTTAAGGAAATCAAAGGCTCCACAGAACATAGAAATCATAATTGTGGAAATTCAAGACCTTAGTTTGAAGAAATTAGGTTTACACATACGTTAAGGGAAGGAAATAAATGTGTCAATGGGCTAGCTAATAGAGGGGTCTTAATTGATGATCATGAAGTTAAATTCTCTTCTCCATGGTTAGAGGAAGTAGTAAGTTTAGCTGAAGCTTACAAAAAAAAAATGTTGATTGTCTAATTCAAATAATGATTAAAATTTACTTTAATATTTTCCATTGGTAATATTTGCTTTAGTTTATAACATTAATGTACTTTCACATAAACTATTTATTATAATTTTTGTTGTTGCAATTGTGCTTCAGGAAGGAAACTAGAAATCCAAATATGGTAAAGCAAACTATGATAATGAGATGTTTTGGAAATATTACTCTACTAAGATGCAATGCATAGATAGTAGAGGTGAAGTTTTGGTGTTGTGAAGGCTACTATAGGAAAATTTCAATAAGGGTGCTAATTTCTAGAATATTTGTATTCATACAGAAAATTGAAAAAGATCCAAATAATGAAAATCAAGAATTCGAACATTTTATATAAAATGATGTAGGTTTCTAGCTATAGCAACTCAATTGAGATGATAACCGAATTTTTTTGTAAAATATAAAGCTTTAAATAAGAGAGTTATAATTTTTCAAGGGTGGGGAACCCAAGTACAACACCCTTTTCTCAAAAAAAAATCAATTATCATTATAATAATTTTTTTGATCATATATAAATTGAAAAATATTTTAAATTCTATTATATTAATCTCACTACTTCTATGCTTGAGATAAATCCATGACCCTCAAAGTGAATTTGGACCTCTAGTTTGTAACAATCTCTCTTGGAAATCTAAACTTGGTAAAACTCCCTTCATACAAAAACTAAACTACTTTCTTATCTCTATCAATTTTGAAGACCTTGACCTCCACATAATCAGTGCACACAAATATGTGCTCCTAATTGGATGGGAGATCGATTGGACTAATTGAATCTAATCCTCATTTTTCAAATGGCTGTATGGATAACTATGGCTATAATGACATCTCATCTATCTAAGTTGGATTCCTCATCCTTTGACGTTGGTTACACTCAGCTAAATATTATTTTTCGTATTAAAGAGTGTTAGCCAAAAATAACCCACATTCAAGATATTAGTAGCTTTTCTCATGCCAGCAAAATGTTCTCCACATGGATCATCATGGAAAGTGTGTAGAATGTCATAGACTTCATCTTCATGAATGCACCTATAAATGGTATGATCTGATGCTATTTTGAAGAGTTACCCTTCAATCCATGAGTAAGGAGCACTTTGTTTGGTTAGTCTACGAGCCTCTCTAGGGGAGAAGTGCTAAGGTGTCCTCCCTATAATAAGGTAATCTGCAATATCTGGAAACCATAGAAAATTAATAGATACCATAAAGTGGTGTTTATATGAAAATGTGTCTTCAACTAGAGAGTTGTATATAGGTACTGGAAACCTAGAAATAAATTTAGCAACAACATTTTTCTTCTAGGATTATAAATTATGGTAAATTCAAATTCTTGTAAAAGTAATATCCATAAAATAATATGCTCATTCAATATTGGTTTATTCATTAAATATTGGGTTGTTTCATGGTTGTTATAAACGAAAATAAAATATACAATAATCTAATGTCTAAATTCATTGATGACATAAACTATTGTAAGAAGTTTTTTTATGTAACTGTGTATTTGAGCTCAAATCTGGATAATTTTTTATTGATATAGTAAATAACATCTATTTTCCTACTTTATTTTTACCCTAGGACTAGCTCTAGTGCTATATTATAAGCATCAATAAAAATGTGTAGTAAGTTCCAATTTGGTCGTCTTAAAACTATAATGGAAATAATTTTTTCTTTTAAGGTTTCAAACGTTTTATAGCATTCTGGTGTCCAAATAAAGTTAGTATCTTTGGAAACGAGAGAGAAGAGGGGTTTTGTGATTTTACTAAAATCCTGTATAAATCTCCTGTAATACCCAATGTACACAAGGAAACTAGGGGCATATTTTTTATTTAATGGAATAGGTAGGTTCCTGATAATTTTGAATTTTGTAGGATATACCTTAATTCCTTGGGCAGAGATATGATGTCCTAAAACAATCCTCTCCATAATAATCATGTAACATTTTTTGTTGCTTGATGAGAGGTTGCTATCTTGACACCTTTGAAGTACTTTATCCAAATTCTTGGTGGCCTCCTTGAAGCTATTTTCATGAATAATAAAATCATCCATTTAGATCTCAACACATTCACTCGTTAAATCTAAGAAGATGCTTAAAATATTCCTTTGAAAGGTAATTGAAGCATTGCATAATCCAATTAAGAAAAAATATATATGCAAATGTACCCCATGGGCATGTGAATGTGGTCTAATCCTAGCCTTTAAGGACTATTTGAATTTGGTTATATCCACTACAACCATATAGAAAGGGGAAACCTTTTTTCTAAGAAGGTACCATAACTTGGTCACTAAAAGATAAAGGAAAATGGTCTTTGCGAGTGACCTTGCTCAATTATGATATTCTATACAAACACACCATTTTCTTCTTCTTTGGAATTATTACAAGTGGAGAAATCCAATGACTATTAAATATGGGATAAATAAAACTAACATTTAACAATTTCTACAAATATTCTTTAACAATATCCTAAGTAGTCGAATTCATTCTATATTGAGATTTTTGAATTGACCTAGCATCTTCTTCCATGTATGTATAATGGGTGCAAATGCTAATATGAATCCCTTTCATATTTATGTAGTCCCAAGCAATAGCTAGAATATGTTCAACTAGTATCTTAATCATTTTTCTTGTTTTGTAGCTAGAAAGTTGTTGATATTCAAAGTTTTTCTTGGTACAATCTCTATGAATTTAGTAAGGAAATCATTTTCTATCCCATATAGATAAGGAGAGAATGCTAAAGTTGTGGGATATCTAAGTTGCAAGGGAGGTAAATTCTGCAAAAAGTTGATATTGGTAGAATTCTCATTATCTTCTTTGAGTTACAAAGCCTAATCAATGGTTAAAAGTGTTTGAATTATTGACTCGCCACTATCATCTTGCTCTACTCAAATGCTATCTTCAATTTCAAGAGAATGTTTTGCAGGAGGTTATAATATTAGGCTTTTCATCTTAGATCCATTGGAAATAGTTATAATTCTTAATCAATAACTAATAAAAGCATCTATTGTGGCCAACCAAGGTCTTCTCAGGATCAAGGGCTATCATCCCAAGCTAGTCTTAGGTTCTAAAACCATAAAATCAACCGGATATTACCATGAATATAAAAAAATGATTGTCTTCTAAAATTCCCTCTAGAGTTATTATTGACCTATCAATCATTTGTAACACAATATGGGTTGGCCTAAGTTCTGATAAATGAAGTCTATCCATTGTCTCCTTAACCATTGCATTTAGAGTTGCTCCTATATCTACTAGAACATCTTTAGTAGATATGTTTTCAATCTAAATATTTACAACAAGACTTCTAGCATCTAAATACTGTAATGAACCTCTTTTCATGTTAATGTTTCACCTCAAAATTCTTTGTGTGGAGCTAAATTGAGATAAGAAATTTAGTGTTAAAGATAATTCTAACTATGATCACACATATAATTGATAAAAGCAACACTAATATTATATATCCAATAACAAAAGCATTCATGAACTAAAACATTAAAACATAAAGAACAATAATTGTAGGAATTTGGAATAAAAAATATTACTATCGCAAGCCACTTCGAGGTGGCAACCTACTTACAAACTATGCAAATTATTCTCTATCCCATGAGAGTTACATCCTTCCTATTTTATAAAATTTTACAAGAATATTTTCTATCATATTAAGGCAATATTATATGACATCCTACTATGATAGTATTCCTGACTTACCTAATCTATGATATTTACGTTCATAGTACCAACAATTACATTCATAATTCTATGACAACAAAGATATTCTATAATAAATAAAGTATATACATGATGCTAATACTATCCTAACTTAACACATGGTCCACTTATTTACAATAACATATACCCTAATGTGTTACAAGTGTTAGGTATAAACCATGCCACCCCCATTAAATAAGCTTTGTCCTCAAAGTTGAAAAGTGAGAAACTGCTACTAAAAGTCTTGCAATAGCTCCCATGTAGAATCTTCTAGTGGTAACCCTTGCCACTTAGAAATTGTTTGGTCCATATACTATCAAAGAGTTGTATGGATCAAGGGAGATAAAATTTTAAATATTGGGTGGAGTTAAATTGGATGATTCCACAAATTCCATGCATGTTTAATGATTTTAAGTATAAATTCTTTAGTCTTGTTTGTAGAGTCTTGGTATTTTGGTGTGCCTATTGAATTTATTGTCTCCTTACACATTTATTGCTTTTATTGTTTGATTTTTGAGTTTTTGTCTATATAATTCCTATATATTCTTGACTATTAGCATGCATTTTTGTATTTTTTGATGTTTTTCTCCTAAGTTGACCATGATTGCCATTTTATGTGGTGATCTTGACCTCTTCTCAATTTTGGTCTACCAAACAATAATTTTGTCATTCTTTGATCTTACTTTCTTTCACTTGTATGATTTGTGTTATATTTTTCTAGTTGCTTGGTGTTTTTCATCCTTTTCACTGACATTTACTATTCTTGTCTTTATTTTTATTTTGTTTAAACTACTATGTCAAGGTGTCTCTATCACTAGTAAGGGGCATCATGATGTATTCAAGTTCTTCCTTATTGTTGTTGGTCAACACCTTGATTTAAGTGCCATAAAGTGACTACCTTAGTTCAACCCATGCTATCTTCCATATAGCATGTGGTACAAACACCAAGGCAACATTTTTAAATTTTATGCACATAAAAATATTAACAAAATTAATTTCTCCATCAACCTATCCCAATTATCTTCCGCTATAGTGATGAGAAAGCTTGTTGACACATCCCAATTTTTTGGATATTGTAATATGTGAGCTTAGACCATTGTGGTAGGGACATATAGGTTCTTATTATACAAGGACTCCTAGGTATTCTATAGTGGATATCTTGTTTGTATATTTGATTTTGTTCTATTCTTACTTTATCAAATTTGGTGTCTCTTATTTTATGCATTGTATTCATCAGATATGGAAGGGCATGAGTTTCTTTGAGAGATAGATAACCTATGCATGTCTATGTTGGTGGCATGATCTTGATCTAATCCATAAGAGTGGTGGACATGCTTACTGAAACATTATGTTCATCAGATATGGTATTATAGTTGTCTTTTATCATAGAAATAACAATCATGCTTTTCAAAGACTATCTTGTGACTCTCTATTTCGACATTAGTGGTAATCATGCTTATCAGATACTATATTGCAATTATATTTTGCTATTATATTAATTAGAATGCTTTTTGACACATCATACTAATCAGATACTGCAGTGCATTGACCTCCCCTGTGGTGGTGAGTGTGTTTGTCGACACATAAAGCTTGTAATATACTATAATATATTTTAGGTTTGAGGTAAAAATCACCTATATTCCTTGTTGGTGGCATCACTTTGGTTTATCCCTACTGTAGTAATGTGTGTGCTTGTTGACACATTATGCTTGTTGGATGTTGCATGTATTCTCTTATTTCACCTATAGTAATGGACATGTTTGTTGGCACATCATGCCTATTAGATACTGTAGGTTTTGACTATCTACAACAGTGGCATGCATGCTTGTTGATACATGAAATGTGTTAAATATTATAGGAAGGTAGTATGGGCTATGATACAAATATTCTATATCTCTTTTTAGAGGAATCATTTTGTCCCCTTGTAAATATTTACCTCTTAAGACATGTCTAGAAGTTTTGTATCTTTAATGAAACTGCAAGGTTTTAGTAAACATGTTACATGCATCTATTGATAATGTGTCATGCAAAATTTTACTAGAGTTTTGAACCTTAAACACTAAAATATAAAATGCATACATCCAAGTGTATGCAAAACAAATTACATCATATAAAAATGGACAAATGTGATACAAAATAAATCTCTCTCTCTCTCTCTCTCACACACACAAGAATAATATATGAATATATGATGGGGTATATACTGCTACAATGGACACAAAGTGCCATAATCCTAAGTTACCTTTTGTCCTAGGTATATCACCCCATGCCCCAAAAAAGCCTATGCATATCATTTATGAGTGTCATACAAAGAATAACTATATTACATACAAATTGCAAGGTCTATGGCTAAAAATTAGTCTCTTAACACCTATAAATAACTGGTGCTTGTGCATTATTCTAGGAGGTCCTCAATTACGATTTGTGCAACTACTTTCCAACTCTCCTTATTTCATGCAAGCTTTAGTTATGCATGCATCAACTACTAGTACAAGGATATCCCTTTTCACAAGCTTCGTTCTTTCTCATCCTTGGATCTTGCCTCATGAGTAGCTCCTTCTCTCTTATAGAGCTAGCAAACCATGTGGTCTCCCTCAAAACTTAAGTCAATATGGTGCTAAGGTGGTGGGCCTAGCTATGAAGGTTTATTGGCTACTCTAAAGGGTCATCAAATGTTGGTGATGATGATGAGGATGTCAAAATTTAGGATTCCTCCCATAGTGACTCTATATATGTAATCTATCAATCAGTTCCTATCATTCTTGGGTCATCATTGCAATCACATGGAAAGTCAACAACTAGGTCATCATCATCATCATGTATAATAATATACATATATAATAATAATCTAACTAAAACTATTCATTAAATAAAAATAGAAGTATTAACTAAATATAGGTAAGGTTTGTAGGATATACTTAGTTCATCTATTCATCTCATTTAGTCCTCCTCATTAGATGATGATTTATCCAAGTCAATGGTGCCCATGTTGAATTTGCACACAAAGATCTACTTTGTGGGGCACACCCTTCTTTGAGTCCTCCCTTGCCTCCTACGATACCACCTCCTACTCTAGGGTAGTGCTCTCCCTTCCATTGCCTCTTCCTCCCCTAGAGACTACTTCAAGTATTTATTGCTCTAAATGATTTACTCCTTCCCCATGCAAGTGTTATAGGGGTGATTCCATCTCCATAGGCATCTGATTAGCTAGGATTACTATAAAAATATTATAGCAATAACCTCTTCATGTCCCCTCTACCTTTGAGTTGTATGATCCTCCTCCTTCACTATTTCTTTCTAGCAACATCTTGCTAGGGGAGTGCATACAAAGGGTGATTTTTTGTCTCTATTTCACCCCCTCTCTAGTCAATATTTTTAATGTAGGTTTAGGAGAGGGAGTGCCATATCTAGATGCAAATCGTTAAACTATTCTAGAAATTGCTTTACCCTATATGGATATGTCACCTCACAATATGGTCCCTTAATACCATTATTGACTACATTGCATCCAACTAATGATGGTCCTAGTATCTAATTTGGACTAGATGATGACATAGTATCCCTATAATTTGTTAAAATAGGATACACATCAAGGGAGGTACTTATGGTTAGTATGCCCCTCATATGTGCATCCACCCCCTAGCCTAAATCTCCTTGAGTCTTGTATCTAGTGGTAGTTGTAATGGCTAGTTCATAGCAAAGTGTTCATAGATCTAGGCCTATAGTAGATAAATTGGTCTAATCCTTATGTTTTCCTATCCTATATCTGAAAGAAATCATAATAAAATAAACTTAATCGTGTTTATTTTGAGGTAAACCCCTTATTTACCTCTCTTTGGACCTCCTCCAAGGATAGACATAATGGATACAAGAGAGCGATTAGGATCCTATTTGTTCCTTTATAATAATACACAAAGTTGAATAGGAGGAGGATCCCTTATGCATTTCATAAAAGGTATTAAGATTGCATGGTAGACATGATCCAACAAATTCATCTATTGCATGTTAAGCCTCCTCTCCTCAAACACCCACTTGACCAGCATCTCATGAGTCACCTATATTGCGTTAATCTATAGGGTCGATCCCATGATAGGAAGCCTGATAATATATTAATCTCCATACTTCCCACCTCTTACCTAAAATCCATTTAAAATATATTAAAATTCACTTATAAAATTTAAACATTAATACAATTATCTTCACTTACCTTAATCCTCACTAACTGATATTAATATTCATTTAAAAAATGGAAACCTTAAATTATAAAATTCACTGTATATAATGGCTTTATGAATATTACTAAAATTATGCGCAAACAGAGCACAGAACAGGGGAGCCGTAGGGATGCCAAAACGGGGCTCGACAGAGCACGCAATATAATAACTTTTCTATCTGTTACTTAGTCGACAAATGAATTCCATGACCATCACTTGAATTTGTGATCAAAATATATGTAAAAAGATAATAATTTAAACCATGTCAATTTATCTGCCTACAACCTTGGTGAAAAGTATGATATCTAATTTTTCTTTGGGTTAAAAAAAAGAAGCAGATGCATAATTAACCAGAATTGAAGGAATATAAAAGGCACAGAAGTAGAATTGGATAAAAATTTCCAGTAGTGCCTTGACCTAAGCTTCAACCACTAGTGCAAATCAAATTCAAAGACAAAACCTAGCCGTTCAGAATGAGAAGAGAAGAGATAACAATCTACATAGAAGTCTTGTAAAAGATATGCCATGCTAGTAAGACCAGATCCACTGGTTTTCACAGGGACTTGAGGATTGATTTTTTCCCCACCGGATAACACTTGTATTAAGATGGCAAGTCTTCAGATGAGAGTTTGACTGGAA
The DNA here is from genome assembly GCA_028583015.1 of Wollemia nobilis. Lineage (NCBI taxonomy): Eukaryota > Viridiplantae > Streptophyta > Pinopsida > Araucariales > Araucariaceae > Wollemia > Wollemia nobilis. The sequence goes on along the minus strand of JAQPPZ010011269.1, from coordinate 52,892 downwards.
GCAACTTAATATTGTTTAGCTATTTTTAAGAAAAAAAATCACAATCAAGTTACCTGCCAGTGACAACGGAGAGAGTTAAAATAATGGGGTAATTTTATCCTTATTATTTTTTTCAAGTTTATGTATAGACTAGCATAGTTTGTTTTATCATACAAATTAAAATTGTGTTAAATCATACAAAATTTATGGTTAAACATAAATTGTATTGATTCCAACATGATGACATGAAAACTAAAATGGTATAAAATTGGAACTCAATTTTATGAGTTTATATAAGTTTAACAATAGAGAAAGAACGCAGGTCCGAGGTGTAAACCAATTGGTTCATCCAAACTTCATAAGGGGGTGGAGGTCCAAGGTTCAAATCTCGGGCCTCGTCGGACTGAACGCTTGTCCCTTTCCTGGTGCTTTCAGCGGCGTAAAATTTAAAATCATTGTGGCATGGTGGTTATAGGGGCGGACTGCACGAAGATCTGTATGACGGATTCTGGGGCGGACAACGCAAAATACTGTGGCGGCCATAAAAAACTGGATAGCCTGCCCGAATTCATGGCGGCTACTGATTCCACCATGTAAATTCAAAAAAAAAAAAAACAATAGGGAAAGAACATGATTATATATTTTTTAAAATTAAAGGAAAGAGTTGGGATAAAATGTTGCTTCAAAATATATAGGTTCTAGAGATATTGTAAATCATGGATTTTCATTAACAACATCTTTGAGGGTTAGGACCTCAAAAAATTGTAGATAAGCTTGAAAACTTCTTTTAAGAGTTCTATTTGTCTATTTTTACATGAAAGGATCAATTACCTTATAATTTATCAAAATATGGTTGACAAATTGTCAAGTTAGGATATAATGTTTTAGAGAAATCAAATAATTTTCCATGGAAGAATTTTTATCAATTCAAGTTCTTCCAAAGACATTAACATTCCTTTGGTTATAAGTCCAAAGCAAGATTCTTACATGTGACATGTGAAATCCTAAAAAAAAGGATGTCATGTACATTTTAGGTATGCCTTAAGAATCTAGAAACATTGGACCATTTGCTTCATCATTGTCCTTTTACTTACACAATATAAAAATACTTTTTTCAAAATAATGAGAACATGTAAGGTAGCTCCATCAACATTGAAAGATTTGATAAAATATTGGACCAATTGTTTTAAAGCTAATGCACCATGCACTCGATGAAGGATTTATTCTTCCATTATTCCTTGGAATATACATATTGAAGGGGGTAGTAGAATTCTTAAAAGCAAATATTGGAATCATGGCCATGTTTAGAATCATATTTTTTATTAGGGTAAAAATTGGGCTTTTGAAAGGGCCCAAACCCTTTTATACCTTTTCAATTGGCATCACCAGTTCTATTACACAAAACATCTTCTTATAGGACTATAGAATTTGGGATTATTTTCAACAATTTTTAATCTATTTCAAGTTATTTTAGACTACCATCCTAATTTCAATAACATATCTAAGATGACTCTTGGGCCTTACCCAAAGATTCAAAGGGTTACAACACTCATCCATAGACCATAGACCTGCAATCCAAACCACTATTCAACCACACCACCTACTAGCCCTTAATATTGTCCCTAAGTTCAGTCGATTATAGGGTCTTTCCTCGACCAATTAATCACTAGAAAATTTATGGCCCTCAAAATATTTCTCTTATTTTATTTTCGTAAATCATTGATCATTGTGCTCAAACTATCTACCTAGTTATTTTATGCAATAACCACATGTCTAGATGGGATAATTTGCAAGCCTAATTTCCTTCAAGGGACATCTTAAGCAGACTACTGCTACATCTATCATGTTGCAAATTACTACCAATGAGGATAATTTTGCTGGAAAATCCATTATTAGAATTTCGTAATTATGAAGGCCAAAGATCAGTCGGATAAAAAAAAGTCCTGATGCATTGCCACATGATACCATATCTACCAATGTTTGGGCTTACTCTTGGGAGTTTACTCCTCCAACTTGTAAAAATGTATAGGCCATTGGATTAACCTTTGATCGAATCTTAATTAACATGTTAATGCCTTTTCCCTTTCTAATAACTCTTTTATGTCTGGGTGAACATTATCTAGGGGAATCCACCTTTGATCCTCTTCACGAAGATCCCCCTAGTTAGCTAGTCAATCCTCCACCCTATTACCTTCTATGAAAACACTACTCATCTCCACTTGCTCCAATGAATTAAGCATCCTTCGAGTTTTTGTTATTAAACTTGACACATGCTATCTCTCTATAGTCCTCTTGTTAAGATAATTGATAATGTTGAGAGAATCTCCCTTCGCTCTCTCATGTATAATGTTTACATACATTGTACTCATTATGAGATATGCTAGGTTCTAGGTTTTGAACTATATATTAAAGGGTTATTTGTAGAACAAAGGATCTATCTCGATCTATGGTAGAATGAAAATGTAAGTTGGATTAGTCAAAATTAATTTTGATGACGTTTTTAGAGGAAATCCAAAGAAAGTTGGTGGAGGTGGTGCTTTTGGAAATAACAAAGGCAAAATTCTTCAAACTTACTTATAATAATATGTCAAGACTAAGGCACTTGTTATAGGGATCAAGAATGTCATTGAAAAAGAATGGATATATGTATATTTACATATATCCATTCTTTTTCAATGACATTCTTGATCCCTATAACAAGTGCCTTAGTCTTGACATATTATTATAAGTAAGTTTGAAGAATTTTGCCTTTGTTATATCCAAAAGCAAAATTCTTCAAACTTACTTATAATAATATGTCAAGACTAAGGCACTTGTTATAGGGATCAAGTATGTCATTGAAAAGGAATGAATATATATATATGGAGTCACAAACTATTATTGATGTTGCTTAAAAAAATATGTGGAAATTAAATAAAGAAAGCATTATTTTTATGTCTATCAACTACTATTGGACACAATATGTCATCAATGTCACTTCATATTTATAGAGAAGCAAACAAGGTAGCAAATAATTTAGTCAATTATGATATTGACCTTTGTCTCGATGAAATTTAAATTTTAAAAGAAAAATGATTAAAGGTTCTCTCTTATAAAACAAAAACTAAGATAGAAACATAACAATTTGAGAAAGATAAAAAAAATTGATAAAGACATAAGTTGGATATGGTTTAATTGACCTAACAACAAATGTTATTTTTCATTATTTTGATGAAGTGGTCCCAACAAAATCCATATATAGGTTATTTAAAAAATAGTATTATTTGTCAACAAATATTCTATAAGGTTTAATTTTCATTCTTGTGATTATAATATGATAAGTCGTAATACCACATATTGTTTATCCGCTCATGTAGAGGAGTTGGAGAGCAAGTGGGTAGTTAAAACTCTCTAGTTATCGAGAGGCCTAGGTTCAAATCTCTCCCCTCACATGTTGCATATATGTTGTATATAAAAGGTTCCTCGTAAAAAAAATAAAATACAAATGCAATATAAATGAATTAAACTTAAAAAAAATTAATAAAAAATAAAAATATTCTCTGATAAGCTATATAATAGATAGCCTATCTATCTTAATAACTATGTGAATAATATGAAATAATTAACTTTATCTTTATAATTGTTTTATGAATTATTAAGTGATTATTGCATGCAAGTATTTTGTTTATATATATATCACCTTTAATGTTATATGTGCAACTATTATTTACATTTATTAAAGTAATGTTATGAATTTAACAATTTTTTTATATTTATCAAAATTATTCTCCTAAGTGTCAAAATGTAAATTATTTAATATTTTTTTGCATTAATTATATTTACCTTTAAATTATATATATCATATTTTATCTTACTAAATTATACTTTAATGAAAATTTCATTCTTGCCCAGTAATTATGTTTCTATCTTTTATTCAAATCGAAGTATTTTTATGTTGAAAATAAATTGTTTTAATAAGAAAAAAATAAAAATGGGTGAAATTTATTTTAGAGTAAAACTATAACAAACAAAAATGTTGTTATATAAAAATTTATGTTATAAAGGTAAAAAAATATTTTTATTTGATGAGGAAAGTTGCTCTGCTAGGGTTTGGATCTGCTACCATTCGTAAATTTGATTGCTTTGGTTTTGGATACTGATATTACCGCCAATTCGGTGGTCGCTCTCTTTTTTATGGCTTCACCATCCGCAGATGTAACGGGTGTTACAGATAGTGGAACTCATGGCACCGAAGCGAGCTCGAAAGTTTGTTCTGAAAGTGGTGGACGAGGTAATGATTCTTCTCCAGATGTTGTGCTCTCTCTTGATGTTGTTTCTCCAGTTGTAAAATGGTATGAGAATCATTGTCTTATAGCTTATTTTATTGGTCGAATCCCATCACAAGAATATTTTCAAAATTGGCTGAAACTTCACTAGGAAGCTTATGGCATTGTGGTTGCGGGTATCCATAATCTTACTAAGGGTTTTTTTTTGCTTTCCTTTAAAGAACCCTCACAAGTGCAAACTATGGTTGCTAAGTCCAGTTGTTGGTTTCTTCGCAATACTTTGATGGTCGTCTCTCCTTGGACTCCTTCTTTTCGAGTTTCAGATCAAGTTGCCTTGAAAGTGCTAGTTTGGCTTGAACTCCCTGGTCTTCCATTACCCTTATGGGAGTTTATTGATGATATTGTTAAACCCATTGGTCGGGTGGTCTATCGAGAACAAGAGTGATTCTTCTCAGCATGACCTAATAAGAGAGTCTGTGTTGAGGTTGACCTCACACAAGATCTCAAAGAATTTGTGGACATTCAGGTTGGAACAGAGCATTTTATGCAAAAAATTATTTACTATAATTTACCTAATACTTATTTTCGATGCCAATCCACCACACATCGTATCAAGGATTATCCGTTGGTTGCTCAAAAACCTTCGATAGTTGCTCCTGCTCCTCATACTGTGCTTGCACCTTCCAAACCCTCTATTGAGGGTGATTGGATTACAATTTCTAATAAGAAGGGGGTGACCAACCCTAAGTCGATGCTTTCTAATAGAGATAAGGTTGTGAAGCCACCATCTCAGCCTCCTATTGTTCTTGTTCATCCTATTTTGGCTCCTCAAGCTCCACCTACTGAGAAACCTCTTGAGCATAAATCAACCTCAGAAGAAGGGAATTCACTAGCAATACCTCCACCCTCCAGGCATTCACGTAGTCCATCTCGAGATGGCTCACCATCATTGAGGGGAAGCCAAGAGGCTAAGCATCATCTTTCGACTATTGGTGATATATTTCAACCTTCTCAGACCTCTTTATTTAATAGGTTTTTAGTACTGGTCGACAGTGTGGGCAATCCCTCATTTGTTGGTGATTTACTTCAACCTTCTCAAACTTTTACATTTAATAATTCTTTGGATGTTGGCTGATAGTGGGGGTAGCCCTATGGGAGATGACTCCATGGATATTCCTCCTCCATGAATTTCCTTTCATGGAATGTTTGAGGACTTACAAAGTCCTCAAGAAATTTTTTGTTCGATCTACTCTACAAAGTATTGGCCATGTTGATGTTATTTGTTTACAAGAAGTTAAGATTTTTAGTTTTTTGTTAGATGTTTCTCTCAACTGTATTGCAGGTTCTTTTATGCACTTCACTACTCACCATGAAGATGGTCGGGGTGGTGCTTCTATTTCTATCTCCTCCAAACTTGAGGATTGTCTGCTTGGATCTGGCGAGGATCCTTCTCATCATGTGGTCTGGATTTTGTTGAATATTAATGGGAACACCCTAGGCATTACCAATATTTATGCACCTAATGATGGGCCTAGTCACTCTGCCCTTTGGTGGTACCTGGTTGATCACTTACCGATGGCATATTGGATTTTTTGTGGTGATTTTAATATGGTTGAACATGTTGAAGATAAAGTTGGTCACCTCCCAATGCATTGGTGTGTTGGAGAGCATGAGGCTTGGTTTTTTCTTAAACATAGATGGGGTCTTTTTGATCCCCTTTTTTGTCAACATAATTGCACACCTCCACCTTGGTTCACATGGTCCAATTTTTGTGTGGGTAATGATAGATTTTGCAAGCACCTTGATCGAGTTATGATGTCAGAGCAGCAATTTTTTTATTCTCCTCCATCAATAACAAGATTGTGATAGTCTGGGATCAATTCTTGTTATCAGATCATTTTCCAATCTCCTTTCAGATTGAGTGGAGTGGTCATCAATTTAATTTTTTGTGCAAGCAATTTTATTTAAATACTTCTTTATTGCAACACCTTGGCACCATTGCTACGATTGAGCGAATCTAGAATTTATTACCTCGACCTCCTCACTCTGTCAGTTGGATTTCTTGGTGGAATGAAGCAATTACCCATACTACCTCTTTCATGCAATATTTTGGAAAATATGTGGCACATGTCAGAAAGCGTGCTCATTTGGTTGTTACGAAGGAGTATCAATGAAATTTATGATTGCTAGAAAATGATCCGTATGATCGATAGTTGCAAACTAGGGTTGTTGGTCTTCACCACCAGCTTATAGTCCATGAATGACATGAAGCTAGGGGGCTCAGATTCGGGCTCGTCTGCACTGGCTGAGGGTTGGTGATCGCCCATCCAAAGCCTTTTTCAAGTCTCTTCATTCTAGGTAGGCCAAGATCCAGATCAAGGCTATTCAAGTCTCTCATGGTAGGCTGACTTCTCTTCCTAATATTGCTTCAGCCTTTGTGGATCATTATAAGCTTATTTTTCAAGCTCAATAGGATTCTCTAGAATGTTAGATGGCGCTCCAACAATATCTTGATGTTGTTCCTGCTAAGTTGTCTGCTTATGACAAACTTCTTTGTGAGGCTCCTCTTTCACTTGATGAGCTTCATAATGCTCTTATGACTATGTCAGATGACAAGTCCCCTGGTCTTGATGGCTTTCCATGTGAATTTTATAAAGCCACTTGGAAGTTTACTGGGCCTGATCTGCTCAATGTCTACAATGAAGCATTAGCCAATAATTCTCTGGGTAATATTATCAATCATGGAAACATTAAATTTATTCCTAAAGTAGGTAATCTTGAGCTTATCACTAGTTGGAGACCTATTACTCTACTTAATGTCTCTTACAAGATTTTGGCTAAAGCTTTAGCTCTCCGTATTCACAACATTCTCCCTATGATTATCAGACTAGAGCAAACGGGCTTCATTAAAGGGCGTTACATCTTGGATAATCTTATTGTTGTCTGGGAAGGTTTAGAATGGGCTCGTATCTCTGGCCAAAATCCCCTTTTCCTTAAACTAGACTTTGAGAAAGCTTATGATCGTATTGAGTGGCCTTTCATTCTTGCCATGCTCCAAGCTCTCGACTTTGGCCCCTTTTTATCAAGGTTGTCAGTATGTTGTTTGTTGATGCTTCAACTTGTCTTACTATTAATGGACTTAGGTCAAAGGATTTTGGTTTATTTCATTCTATTCTCCAGGGTTGTCCTTTGGCCCCCTCACTTTACATCCTTGTTGTTGAAGCTTTTGGTTATCTTCTTGCCAATCAAGCATCTAAGGGGTTGATCAAAGGTATTATTTTGCCTGATATGTCCACCCAACTTATTAATGGGCACTTTGTAGATGATTCTTTTCTCACTATCAATGAGGATGAGGTTTCAGTTTCAACTACTTTGGTTTGTTTGGACACTTTTTGTAAGGCCTCGGGATCCAACATCAAATGGTCTAAGTCCCTTTGTTTTCACCTTGCTTCTTCTTCTATGCCTGCTTGGCTTAGATATTTTTCATGGCATTGGCTTCAAAGGGGTGAGTATTTTAAGTTCTTAGGAATCCCCTTTGCTTTTGATAGCTCACCCTCTAAACTCTGGTAGTATGTCATTGATAGAATTGAAAAGAAGATTTCTTGTTGGGCCTCGCATCCCCTTTCTCTTGTCGGCAAGTTTTAGGTTTGCACAAAGATTCTTGCTGCCACCCATGTTTATTACTCTTCCTGTTGGGCCCCCTCTAAGAATTCTTATAATAAGTTGGCTAGACTCCTTAGGGATTTTATTTGGGCCAAGGGAAAGAATTCATGTGGTTTTCATCGAGTTGCTTGGGATATTTGTTGCACGCCTACTGATAAGGGTGGAATGGGCATCATTGACATTTACAGGTAAAGCATTTCTCTGTGTGCTAAGTGGGTGGTTAAAGCTATTGAAGGCCCTGAAGCCTGGAAGGTTTTGATTCATCATTGTATTTCTTCAGGGCTACCTTATGGGTGCAAATCTTGGGCTAATATTGGCCTCCATACTCTCATCATTACTTCTGCTCTAGTTAAGATTCAGGGTTCCTTTGTTGTTAAAAGTATTTGGTGAGATTTTGAGGTGGTGAAACCTCATCTTCATTGGATTGGTGATGGTTTTCGTAATGGTCTTTCATTCAATTCTCAGAATATCTGGTGGTCTCCTATTCTATCTAACTCTTCAGTTCTTCTTGCTGATATGCCAGGGATTAAAGCTTTGAGGTTGTTTCGCAAGGGCATCTGCTATATTAATGATTTAGTGCACTCTCGAGACTGGATTCCTTGGCCTGATCTCAAACAAAAATTTAATCTTCAGAATTTAGATCTTCCTTCTATTCTTAAGATTCAAGAGCTCATACTTGATGTCATGCTTCATAAGCTCGGCCTTCAACCCCCAAGTGCCTGGTGGAGGGATTGGCGCTGGAATGTGGATACTCCTTTCAAGAACTACTCTTCTTCCTTGATTTATCAGCTTCTTAGTCCTGTTTCCCCTGGTGTTGATAAACTTAATGAGAGATGGTAGACTCATTCTACCTCCTATACTTGGATTGCTCTTCTGAACCATATCTAGCAGTCTAAACTTGAACCCAAGATTACCTTTTTTCTCTGGTCTCTTATTTATCAAGGGCTTCCTATGGGAGAGAGACTTAGTAGGGTTGGTCTTCCTAATCCTAAGTGTCCAACTTGTGGTCATTTTGAGACTTTCAAACATCTTTTTTGGTTCTTCCCTCATGCTCAGTCTGCTTGGTCCTGGATTCACTCATTGTTCAAGCCCTTTCATCCTAAATTTTTTAGATGGCAGATGATATTTTTTGGAGATAACAGTTGTTGGCCTACCTATATTGCTGCTCTATGGAATTTCTTTCATGCTATTATTTTATTTCAACTTTGGAAAGCTAGGAATGTTGTTGTCTATTCTGGAGATTCAATTTCTAGTCAGTTTTCCTTGCATGAAAAGATTACAGTATTTTCTATTGTTATTGTTCAACTCCATTCGTAGGCTTCCAAGTTGACTCATGAGTTGGCACATTTGATAAATCTTGTCAGGTTCTGGCATGAGGCTCCATGCACTATCAACATGGCTTCACCTAACCTCCTTCCGCCTTAAGGTCCCTCTATTTCTTTGAGGCCTCGACGTAGCAGGTTGAGGGGGTGACATTTTCTAGCATCAGGTTGTTCTGTCAGTGCCCACAGTAGGGCTCGGTCTCCTCTTGGAGTGGCTCCCTTTGTTTAGTTATTCTGTTTATTCACCCTTTTAGGGGTTGGTTTTGTTTTTGGCCTCAGGTCTCTATGATGTTGATTGTTTGGGTGGCCTTGCGCCCGAGCTATGATTTTTCCAACTCCTTTTTTATTGTAACCTCTCTTATTTTTTATTGAATATAATTGTTGGTTCCAATAAAAAAAATTTAGTGGAAAAATATATGGAGCGTACTCTAGGGTTTAGATTTTTTTGAGGCCTACTACTCATTTGGATTCAGGTGGGAGAAGACAAATTTTCTAAGAACCACCCACTACAAGCTAGACTAAACTCAATTTCGATGGGGCTTCTAAGGGTAACCTAGGAGAGGCAGGTGCAGGTGGTATAATTCAAAACAACAACGATGAACTCTTTCTCAACTTTGGTGAGAAGCTGAGACCTCAATCAAGTTATTTTGTTAAAGCTCATGCTCTCTTTTAAGTAATTTCTCTGTTGAGTGACTTCGATCAAAGTAAGGTCACCATTGAGGGTGATTCCTTTAATATCATCAATCTAGTGAAACACTCACAAACTTCTAGTCCTTCTATCACTAATATGATTTCTAAGGCAAAAAGAATTCTTCAAGTCTTTGAGAATATGAGTGTCAAGCATGTGTATAGGGAAGGTAATAAATTGGTTGAGACAAGATGGACTAACTGTTTGAAGAGAGGATTTTTCATCGGGTATCAATGATTTAGAGACTAGAGGTTTTTTTATTTAGGCCCCATTGTAATTTCCTCAATCTTTCAAATCTTTTGAAATTCTTCACTTGTATTGCCATTGTTTTGGTGGGGCCCCTGTCTCACGGGTGGTAGAAGCTGTTTTGGACGCTAGTGAGATTCAATAGGTTTTATGACAACTGGTGCAATGAGAAGACTCTTCTCTCGATTGATATGCTTAGCCGGGGACATGTGGGTTATCTTTTGGAGGGCCCCAACAAGGACAACCCAACCATCAACGAATAGTTATGGCCAAGGACCTATTTTTTGATGGATCTTTCTTAGTTTTTTTATTTTTGTGTCGATTGTTATTTGTGCTTGGATGTCCCTACGTGGGTTGATTTGTATGGATTATGGGGGCTGCTTTTAGGTTGTTTGGTCTTCCTTTTGCCTATTTGTTTCTTTTTTATCCACATTGGTGGTGGCTGTTTTGGTTTCCCTTGTCTTAGTCTCTGTTTAACTTGCTAACATCCTTCTTCTCAATAAGGTGTTAGTTGTTTCTATTATAATAAGATTTAGGATCCTTTCAAAACCCCTTCTTTCAACTAATCAAAAAATATATTTTATAATAAAAATAATAAAATTTAAACGACTCTAGCTCATACATATTATCTTTCTATATTTTATTTGAACCTATACATTTTATCATGAAAATGACATGTTTCAATCACTATATGAAATTCATCTTAAAATACTTTATATTTTTGTGTTAGTTATTATTGCTATAAGTGTATACTTGCCGAGGATCAACAGTGAAGGCCTCCCTTCTTTTTAATAAAAAGCTAATAATACTCTTAATAAAAAAAAAAATAAGATTTTTTTTTTTATCTTTTATATGATAAATAAAATAAATATTTTTATTTTAGTTTTTAATATATATTAATAATTTTTAAATATATTATATAAAATTAAAATTAAAATTTTATGTTTTAAGGGAAAGTATAACAGTTTGGGTTTTGGTTCTTTTTTGGAGGTTCAAGGTTTAAACCATGGGCGAGTGTATGAGGAGGTGAATGTCTATTAAATTCCCTATTGATAAGATAGGGTCATGGTTGGGAAGAGCCAAAAAAAATCTCACACTAATCAAATAAAAAAAATATATATATATATATATATATATATATATTTAATAAATGAAAACATGTATATCATCTTATTAAAAACCGTTTTATAAAAATAAAATAAAATTATTATATTAGTGGGATAGGGAATCCACTTAAACAGAATTCAGGGCTTCCACAAGTCTTCCAACAAGTTGGCCAAAAGCTTCTCAGGAGTAGGTTATAAAACCACTGAGGTCCCAAAAGTAAGTCAATGTCCACTGAAAATAAAAAATGTTCACATTGACCAAATAGAAGCCAGGCAAACAAGAAGAGCCTAAGTACCTCAACAATCCAAATTGCGTGGTGATTGATAAAAGATTGTCGCGATAAGCATTTTCCCATACTTTTTTTTTTTTAGTTAAAGGATGACAGAGGTCTCCGTAAGCACATTAATAGTTTAAGCTTTGGATTTTTTTTTTTGAAAATTAGATTAAAATTCAGGTATATTTAAAAGAGATAAATTTAAATTAAATTGATCGTGACCAGTTTTAGAAAAAGAAAAATAAAACAGAGGCGGGATGCACGCAGGCCTCATTTGCACTAAACTTTTTAAAAAGGAGATAGACTTGCTTGATAATAGGGAGTGTTAGAAAAATTAAAAAAAAGAGGGCGGAGATGCACGTAATTCTTGTTTGCAATAAACTTTATTTTTAAAAGGAAATAGACTTGGTTGATAATGGCAAGCGTGCCGCAAAAGCAAAAGCAAAAGCGTGCCCTCGCGCCTTTAGTGTGAACAAAAGCCTCTTGGTTGGAGTGCATTTAATTGATTTATTCATTCTACATTAATATTTATGTATTTATTAAAAATCCTACTTCTCACCTCACATTTTCTACGTGGTACAAGCCATTTTCTAAACCAACAGAAAACACGTGAAAACCAAAAGGACAGTAGCAGTGGAGGTGCAATGGGTTTCTCAGTCGATAGTCTCTATAAAAACCAGTAAATTATTACACCTATGTTTGCAAGCCTCTTTTGTAGCTTCTCATCCAATCTCTTCTATTCCTTCAGAGAGGGAATGGCCATGGGTGAGTGCGTGTAGAGTTGGTATAAAGGGTCAGCTGAAGAATCTGATTTGGAAACGTGTGATTCGGTTTAAATTACAGTAGTTTATTATAAACTATTTTGTCCTAGAGGGATAGGTGGATTGGTAGGTGCTTTTTTGACCACACTTAGCAAGAAGACACTTAGGTACAAACCTCACGCGCAGCCTATTTGCAAAGGTAGTAGTCTGATCTGAATCCTCTAATGCCATATTGACGATTGCAAGCAACCGATGGTCCCCTTCATGCCAGGTTAACAATAACAAAACAGAATAAATTTGGTGGGAACAAGTATAGTTGCGACCAACTCTCTTATGTAACCAAATAAAGATTTGTGTTGTGTCCAACGGTGGCTTTTATTGTAATTATATTTTATTATAAAGGGTAAAACAATCAGCGAGTGTAGTTGTGGCCAACTATTATAAAGGGTAAAACAGTCAGCAACTCTCCTATGTAACCAAATAAAGATTTGTGCTCTGTCCAACGGTGGCTTCTATTGTAATTATATTTTATTATAAAGGGTAAAACAATCAGCAGGTGTAGTTGTGGCCAACTATTATAAAGGGTAAAACATTCAGCAGGTGTAGTTGTGGCCAACTCTCCTATGTAACCATGCAAATGTGGCTTTTATTGTTATTATATTTTTTTTTGGTAAGTAGTGTTTGTAGTTATAGCGGGTTTTAACAAGGATCCCAAAACCTGATTACATAAGCAATGGGTCTAGGGCATCAATTCCTTGAAACTGAACACCAAAACAGAAATCCCGCCCAGCGGTAATAGTAAGCATGAAACAATCCCTCTCAGCGGGAAACAAACAAATAAGAAAGAAAGTAGTTTTGGAGATCCCGCCTAGCGGGAGTAGCCAAAAACCACCATCGAGAAGATCCCGCCCAGCATGAAGCAAAGAAAAACCATTACAATAAAATCCCGCCTCGCGGAAGCGATCAAAACCACCACAAACAGTCTCGCCTAGCGGGAAGCAACAGGGAAATCCCGCCATCCGAGAAACCAGCAGAAAAGAAAGGATCCTGCCTCGCGGGAAAACCGACAGATTTGGCGGAACCCGCTCTGTGGAGAAACCATCCCGCCCATCGGGAAAACATTCCGTTCAGCGAGAGCCATCCTGCGAGAAGCCGACAGCCAGCACAGAGAGGATCCTGCCCATCAGGAAGTGACCAGAGAGTTGCACCACAAGGAACCTGCCCCGGGAAAACAGAAGAGGATCCTAGCAGCAGGGACCAAGAATCTTGTCCAAGCACAGAGCCCATTGAGGATTCACAAGAAAAAGGGGGAAGTTGTCCAAACCCTAAACCGTCACCTCCACCGCACCAAGAAATGCAGGGGACCAGATCCACGCGAATAACCTGCAAAAAAACCCGGGGGAAGCCTGAGGGAAAAAGGGAAGGGATCCCCAACCAAACAAGGATCCCTGGGAAGCACCAGTCCAAAAAACAACCAAGGAAACCCTAGCCTGCTGGGAGGGGCGCAGATAGTGGAGAAGTATCTCCCCCCGGAGATCATCCGCAAACAACCACTCCCCGGGAGGGATGACACAGGTTGAGCCGAGGAGCGGGCGGGGAACCAGGAGCCATGGGAGGGGGAGCAGGGGAGGGACCAGAGCCCTCCCCTCTCTCTATTGTTATTATATTTTATTTTAAAGGGTAAAACTATTTTAAAATCTCTTTAAGTTATAGTTATATGAATTAAGTTATAGTTATATGAGACAGATATTATTTATCTAATTTAAGATTATTTTAAACTAAATTATGATTATCAAATTCAAACCTTGAATAGAACTTTAGACCTTTATTCAGAGTTCTAAAATACCTCTTAGAAAATTATAACATTGAAATTTACTTATAAAATTCATATATAAAAATTATGAGTTTTTTTTCCTTAAATGTCAACTCATCTTTTTTTTTTTATATGGAGTTTTTGAAGTAAACTATTTTCATTGAATGTGATAACATATATATATATATATATATATATATATATATATATATATATATATATATATATATATATATATATATATATATAGGAAAGGGAGATACACACTATTAAGGTTGCTTGACTAGGGTTAATAGATGAAGATTGCTAAACTCTAAATAGAAAGTCTAAAGTTCAAATCCAAAAGTGGTATAATTGTACCTATGTTAAAGGTGGTAAACCCAATGAGATATGGTTGGATAAATAACATCCTTCATGACCATGGTGTATAGAAGCCTGAAGGGTTATTCAACAAATATAATACAAAAGTTGACCATGGTCTTAAGGGAAACTTAACACCACATATTCCAACACTTTTGTTTCTACAAACTTGTGCCATGGAAATGTGCTTTGGGTAGTTTTAGTCCAAGAAGATGATAAGGAGATATAATATGCCATTTACCATATTAATAGAACACTCTTAAACACAAAAACTAGATATACCCCAATTAAGCATGATTGTCTTACCATTTACTTTACGATTTGAAAAGACGACCGTACAAATCGCGAACAGCCGATGGTCCCCTTCATACCAGGTTAACAATAACAAGGCAGAATAAATTTGGTGGAAACAGGTATAGTTGTGATCAACTCTCCTATGTAACCAAATAGAGATTTGTGTTGTGTCCAACGGTGTCTTCTATTGTAATTATATTTTATTATAAAGGGTAAAACAATCAGCAGGTGTAGTTGTGGCCAACTATTATAAAGGGTAAAACAGTCAGCAACTCTCCTATGTAACCAAATAAAGATTTGTGCTTTGTCCAACAGTGGCTTCTATTGTAATTATATTTTATTATAAAGGGTAAAACAATCAGCAGGTGTAGTTGTGGCCAACTATTATAAAGGGTAAAACAGTCAGCAGGTGTAGTTGTGGCCAACTCTCCTATGTAACCATGCAAATGTGGCTTTTATTGTTATTATATTTTATTTTAAAGGGTAAAACGGTTTTAAAATCTCTTTAAGTTATAGTTATATGAGACAAATATTATTTATCTAATTTAAGATTATTTTAAACTAGATTATGATTATCAAATTCAAACCTTGAATAGAACTTTAGACCTTTATTCAGAGTTCTAAAATACCTCTAAGAAAATTATAACATTGAAATTTACTTATAAAATTCATATATAAAAATTATGAGTTTTTTTTTCCTTAAATGTTAACTCATCTTTTTTTTTATATGGAATTTTTGAAGTAAACTATTTTCATTGAATGTGATATAACACACATATATATATAGGAAAGGGAGATACACCCTATTAAGGTTGCTTGACTAGGGTTAATAGATGAAGATTTTTAAACTCTAAATAGAAAGTCTAAAGTTCAAATCTAAAAGTGGTATAATTGTACCTATGTTAAAGGTGGCAAACCCAATGAGACATGGTTGGATAAATAACATCCTTCATGACCATGGTGTATAGAAGTCTGAAGGGTTATTCAACAAATATAACACAAAAGTTGACCATGGTCTTAAGGGAAACTTAACACCACATATACCAACACTTTTGTTTCTACAAACTTGTGCCATGGAAATGTGTTTCGGGTAGTTTTAGTCCAAGAAGATGATAAGGAGATGTAATATGCCATTTACCACATTAATAGAACACTCTTAAACACAAAAACTAGATATACCCCAATTAAGCATGATTGTCTTACCATTTACTTTACGATTCGAAAAAAGAGACACTACATTATTTATCATACAACTTATGTGTTATTTATATCTAATCATTTCTATTATTATCCTCAGAAGACTTGTGTGCTAGGATGAATATCAAAATGGGTCCAACATATTCAAGAAGATGAACTCAGATTAATGGATTCTAAAATGGTAAGGATAAAGTCTTAGTCAAATAACTAGCATCCACGCCCTTAACCAATTTTACTTCTCTCCCAAAAATATATTCTAATGAATAAATCCTACATATTAGTGATATCAAAATTGACCAAAGAGATGAAATCCAAAAGCATGAGACTTCAAATACTAAATGTAAATAACCCAAGGATTCTAATTACGAGAGCAAGTTAGACAAACCCTAAGGAGAAATTGCTTTACAAATTGAAACATGGATCTAATTTTTAAAGAGGCTAAAAATCAAACTTAGGGTGGGAGGTAGGACAAGCTTGTGATCCCCTAATAAATAATTACTACCCCTTGTTATTCAACCCAAATTTGATTGTATAAACAACAATGTTGATATGGTGGTCTTATCTTAGGACTCTCAACTACCAAAATATTAGATGCAAAACATATCCACACCATTGTAAATTCATAATTAATGAACACATAAGTCATAAGTGAATTTCGAGTCAATAGTGAGCATATCAAAGAGTAGCATTATATCTTACACGATATTGTCCTATATTTTGATTCCTTTTTCATTATATGTTCATTGAATAGAAAATCAAGTTACCATCACTCTGGCCTCATTTGCTATGATATTTGACCCTCGTAAAGATCTTGGTGATACTAAGAATTTTACAATTAAAATCACCCATGAGTCTATCATCCATAATCCATAGTCCATAATCCATAGTTTGAAGGATATATCATTTACAAGCTTGAAGTTAACACTATTGAGTTCCATAGGTCTTTTTACTTGTACAAAGACATCATCCAATGCCATGAGTTTTAAACCTATTTCGAAGGAACCAATACCAACGAAGGAACTCAAATTTACAAGAAAATTATTAACCATGTTTTCTTATGTAACAATCTATACTATAGAAATCATGATGGTACCTTATACTATGTAATTTGGTTCATCATATGAGGTATCATATTGTGATTTCAACCTCTTTGTTGTATAATTTTTGAGATATGATTTAAACATAATAAATAAGAAGGATATAATTGAATATATATTTTAGATAGGTTTATTGGACTTCATAATCAATATCATTCACTTCCTTAATTTGTTTATTTTATTTATAATATTATTGATTATGTGTGAAAATTTGTAGAAATGTTTCTATTATTTGATCATTTTATACACAAACCCTCTTGTCAGACTCTTATAAAAGATATCATAGGTAAAGCATAGAGTTTTGACTTATTAGTGAACATTAAATTCTAACTTATGGTATTTTTTTTTTAATTTATTCCTTGATGTTATTACTCCCTATTGAAGGTAGTGGGCTATTACATTCATTCCTACAAAATTTCAATTAACAATCACTACAACAACCAATCACATGAAGCTATATTTTTATAACTAAATATTTTTTACAAATATATTGTATTCCTAAGATTTTGGATATTAATAGGACCCTTTCTAGTTACATGTATCCAATATATTTCATGAATAAACAAGTAAAATTACTAATTAATTGTGACAAATTGACCTAATCTAACAATGAGTTTCTAAATGGGAGGATATGATAGTTACATCTTACATTTTTTATTTAAAATATCATTTAATGCAATAATTCAATACAATCACAATGAAGAGGGAACCGTCCCTACCTTTGCCATGCTCTTTTGGCAATTTAATGTCCATATGTCTATGCAAGATTCTGGGGATAGGGTCCCTCGATAACTCTAGATTCAATGTAGAAATTTAGTATTGATGTAATCAAGATGCCAAATATTCCATAAAGTTAGTAAGAGGTAGAAACAAAAACACATGAATATTCTCTATTTTTCTTTTTAATTTACATGGTGGAATTGGTAGCCGCTACGAATCCGGGCAGGTTGTCTAACTTTAATGGCCGCCACAATATTCTATGTTGTCCGCACTAGAAACCACCACATAGATCTTCGCGCAGTCTGTTCCTATAACCACCATGCCACAATCATTTTAAACCTTTTATGCTATTGAAAGCACCAGGAAAAGGACAAGCGTTCATTTCGACGAGGCTCAAGATTTCAACCTTGGACCTTCGTCCCCCTTATGGGTTTTGGTTGAACCAATTGGTCTACACCTCGGACCTAGAATTCTCGAATGAATATTCTCTACTAAGAACCAAAAAATCTAGTTCTAGGAGAAAAATATTTAGGTATGTTTTTCTTCTATTTCAAACACAAGCATAGTAGTTTAGTTAACCTTCCTATTTTTAATTTAGAATTTAGTCCATGTTTTGTAGGAAAAACACTCTCTTAGATCAACTGATCAAAGTAGTTAATTATGTAGTTCATTTATTGTAAATGATAAAAAATCTTAGTGAGCATAGAGATTATAACAAACTTGGCTTAGAAATATTTCAGGTAAGGTCATCCTAGGCTTTTCACTTCTATAGTAAAAAAATTGTAAAATTTTGGCAATCCATCAATCGAATGAGGGTTTTCCTTTGGTGAAAATAAACTCATTTGGTTCAATCTCCATGTTTGTATGAATGTTGTTAAGAATTGGATCTGCTATTTCAATGTTTTATGGTGCTCAAGGAATGTGGGTAGGAAGTTGTGTGTTTTGCTACTTTCATAATTGATGAAGAGTCTTCTATACCATATACACCGATGTATTGTCTCATAGCACACTTGTAAATGCTCTTCCTCTTTGTGTTTATCTTCACCAAAAAAACTATGAAGGTAAATAATTTTAACTTGATAGGTATTAGATTTTAAAATAATTGAGATCTATATTCCTTATGAGAGATTTTCAAATTTAATCAAAGAAAATAGATTTTAGTGTATATACACTCCAATTATAAGTCATGGGGATAACTCCACACTCACCACCATCGAGCAATGCTCCCATAGAAGATGATGGAGCATACAATTGGGCCATGATACATTCATTTTAGGGGTTGGATCATGGTTTTTCTACTTCCACTAGGGTATTTCACCCAAAAGCCTGCTTCTTGATTTGCAAAGGTCTATGTGGGTGTTGTGCTTTATATACCACCATGAGGTCCATCATGGGATACATGTGGTATAATGGCTCAAGTCTCTCATAGTGTTGCTCAAGGTAAATTTTAGATATTTTTATTTGAGAAAGTATGAGACTAAGCAGTACGAGAGAAGAAAAGAATGGACCTTAGAGCTAACATGGGACCCACAAGGGAAAACAACCAATGAAAACCACACATGGGAAGGACTCCACACTCACCATCATCAAGAGATGCTCCCATAAGAGAGGATGGAGCATACGATTAGGCCATAATTCACTCATTTGAGGGGTTGGGTCATGGTTTACCTACTTCCACTAGGGCATTTCATCCAAAAGCCCACTTCTCGATTTGTAAAGCTCTATGTGGATGTTTTGCTTTATATACCACCATGAGGGCCATCATGGGATACATGTGGGATAATGGCTCAAGACTCTTACAACGTTGCTCAAGGTATTTTTAGAAATATTTATTTGAGAAAGTACTAGACTAGGAAGTACAAAAGGAGCGAAGAATAGACCCTAGAGCTAGTATGGGGCCCACAAGAGAAATCAACCAATGAAAACCATACATGTGATTGGAATTTTTTAGCTATAAATTGATCCATGGGAAGGAAAAATATCATATTTTTTTAAAATTTGAATGAAGAAGCATATATTAAATAAAGCGTCTAATCATACAAAAATGGATGGACTGCCACGTCACACCCCATGCAGAAGCCAAACCGGCTGAAAGAAACAACCAGGAAACATAAAAACCATCAAACTGGCTTAAAAAAAGCTAGGACCGCAATCAAAACATCACATCAATAGCCACCAGTCATTAAATTTTCCAGCTCGACCCAGGATGACTGTTAGAATTATCAGTTGCATGTTGAACAGGTGCCTCAAAAGGAGTGTTCCATCCATCATCATCACCAGCAGTGCCCCAACTCCAACCAGTATTAGCATCACCATCACTTCCCCTTTAGGAACCAACCTGACGAGAATAGTCAAGGGAAGTTCCCCAACCTTGAGGATCTCTCAAATTAACCATACTCTACAACTGGTCTTACTGAGGATAAGAATCCCAAGCAGAAACCTGCTAAGCAGGGTGGGAATGCAACAAACCTTGTGTTTGATCTCTAGAAGGCTGGAAGCGAGCCCTAGAAGGAGGGCGGTCCCTATGCTGTCTGGATCTGGATCTGGATTGGGTACGCTACTCATGCTGTGGGGGGACTCTACTCACAGCACATGGGGCATTACCCCAATGATAAATCAACTCTTGTAGATGATTAAGCTCCATTGCAACTTTATTAGCTTGCACCTGAATCTGTAACTAGGCATCATGAAATACCATAAGTTTATCTGAGAGAGAAAAATAATAGATGGAGTTTTATCTGCAAAGACTATCTCATTTTGTGATTTCCATGTATGAAATAAGATGCTAATTCTTAAAATGTTCCAAAATTCTAGCAAAGGAAGAGAAAACTATGGTGGATCTCCCAACAAAGTATGTTTCCAAGTAAACAGAATGTGCAAAAAGGGCCGAAAGAAGGACTCCATCCACTTCCAAGACATCTGAGCTCTATGGAAATTCCAAAAAAGATGCAAAGTGGACTCTACTTCCCCACAAAAATATCATATTTTAAATATGAGAAGATGTGGGAAGACCATCCTCAATTTGTTGATATGATAGCATAAACATGGAATTCTTTAGGAAATTATGGGTTGTATACACTTCCAAAACAAATTAAATCAATGACATCTAGATTAAAAGAATGGAACAAGAACACTTTTGGAAATATTTTTGAGAAGAAAGAACTAAAAGATAAACTTTCAAAATTCTAAAAAGGTGATCATAATAATCCAAGCTCGGAGGAAAGGGAGTTGCTTAGTGAATATCATAATATTTTGAGTAAGGAAGAGAAATTTTGGAGATTAAAATTGAGATAGACTTGGTTAAAAGAAGGAGATAAAAATACAAAGTTTTTTCATAGGATGGCTATAGTACAGAGATCAACATCTAGAATTAGTAGAATTAAATCAGTAGAAGGGGTTTGGATTGAAGACCAGAGTGAAATTAAAAAGGAGGTAAGGTATTTTTATCAAAATATTCTAGGATCAGAGGAGTTTGAAGTTCTTAATGATAAACTTCTACAAGAAGTACCTTCAGTTATAATATATGAAGATAATAGGAAATTAATGGAGCCTATTACTCTAGAAGAAGTTCATTTAGCTCTTTTCTCTTTTAATAAGGATAAATCCCTAGGTCTAAATGGGCTCTCTACAACATTCTATCAACATAATTGGGATATAGTGAAGGATTCTTTATTGGTGGTAGTGGAATAGTCTAGGGTAAAACAATACATACCTTATAAAATAAATGCAACATATCTTACCCTGATTCCAAAAAATAAGGATGTATAATTGTTTGATTCATTTAGACCCATAAGCCTATGTAATATGGCATATAAGATTATCTCCAAAGTGATGGTGAATCGGTTAAGACCACTATTAGACAAAATTATTTTAGAAGAGCAAGGAGGATTTGTGAAAGGGAGACAAATTCTGGATGGGATCATAGTAGCTCATGAAGTTATGCATTCAACAACTTCAAGAAAAGAGAAAGCAATGATCTTAAAACTTGATATGAGTAAAGCCTATGATAGGGTTAAATGGGATTTTCTTTTTGTAGTATTAGAAAAGTTTGGATTTGGGAAGAAATGGGTTAGATGGATTAAAGCTTGTGTCTCTATAGTTTCATATTCAGTGTTGGTCAATGGGTTAGTAACATAATCATTTAAAGCCAAGAGAGGTCTTAGATAGGGAGATCCTCTATCACCATATTTGTTCATTATTATGGTAGAGGTTTTGGGTAGGAACTTGAAGAAGGCTAACAAATATGGGCTTATAAGTGGACTTAAGGCTAGTAATAACATTGACAACATCACCCATCAATAATTTGTAGATGATACAACCCTTTTTGGGAGGGCAAGGATAAATGAGGCCAAAGCTTTGAATAACTTATTAAAGGAATATGAAAGAGCATCAAGGCAAAAATTTAATAGGACAAAATCTAAAATTTACTTCCTAAACACCCCAACTAAAATCAAAGTAGGGATATGCAAGTTACTTCAAATGGAGGAGGCAAATTTTCCAGCAACTTATCTAGGGATGCCCTTATTTGAGGGGAGAATGAGGATAGAATTATGGAATCTAGTTATAAGTAAAGTTTAGAATAAACTACCGACATGGAAAGGTAGATGGTTATCATTAGTAGGAAGAGTGCAACTAATTAAATCAATCTTACAAGCCATTCCAACATATTATATGTCCTTGTATACTATGCCAAAATCGATAGAAAAAGTTTAATCTATATTATGTGGTCATTTTTGTGGTCAGGATTACATGATAAAAGGAAATTTCCTTTGGTGAAATGGAGCAAGGTGTGTGATGATAAAACTAGGGGAGGTCTCGGTTTAAGAGTTCTTATGGATGCAAACTTAGCTCTTAGGGGAAAAGTAATTTGGAGATTGTACAAAGAGAGTCAAAGACAATGGGCAAGAATTCTTCTAAGTATGTTGAGCCCAATGACCCAAGCTTAATATTTATTGCATTCTCTCTACCAAATGGTTCTGCACTATGGAACGGTTTAAAAAATCAATTGATCTAGTGATTAAAGGTTTAAGATGGGTGGTGGGAACTAGAGAAAATATTTCTATTTGGATGGATACTTGGTGTGATAAAAAACCACTCAATCTAGATCCAATTTTGAAACCATGGATGAGATTACTTCAAGATAAATATGGTGATAGGGTTTCAAACATTTTGTACAAGGATCAGGAAGGAAGATACAAATGGAAAGAAGATTTTTTACAAGTATACAAGACATTGATGCTAGGAGGCAATTGAGTAGAAAGATAACAACAATGATTATTCTGAGGGAAGCCAAGGATAAGTTGATTTGGGAGTTGAATAGCTCAGGAGAATACACAACAAGAAGTGGATATAATGTAAAGCACCAACAAAATAGGAATATCACAAGAATATGGAGAGATATTTGGGATAGCCCAAGCATTCCTAAAGTCAAAATGTTTGTTTGGCTAGTAGGTCATAGAAGAATTTTATCCTAGGATAACCTTATGAAAAGGGGTTTTCATGGCCCCTCACAATGTGTTCTTTGTAAAAAGGAGGAGAGTATAGACCATCTCTTGGGACATTTCTCAATAGTCTAGAAACTATGGCAATGGATTCTTAATATGTTTGGTAAATGCATGGTGATGAATGGTAGAATTGAAGAATGGTTAAAGCAATGGTAGAGCACTTTTAAAAGTGAGGCTTTATAGACAATCTAGGATATATCAAAAGATACAATACTTTGGATTGTATGGCTAGAAAGGAATAGAAGAATATTTAAAGAAAAGGAAAGTAGTTTAGAGGTAATGAAAAGGAAGATTTGTTTAGCCATAGAGGAGTCTAAACCAACCCTATCAACTCACCCAATCCCTAATCTAGAAGTAGAGAGCCTTGATAGATGGAGTCAAGTCATCAAATGGAATTATGATGTTGGGTATAGGAGAAACAAAAAGAAGGCAAAGAATATAAAGTGGAAACCACTAGATGTGGAGTTGGTCAAATTGAATTTTGATGGAGCATCTAAAGGAAATCTAGGACCAAGTAGGAGGAGGAATAATTAGAAATAATAGAGGAGAGATTTTATCTCATTATGCTTTCAATAGTGGATTTAAGACAAATAATGAAGTTGAAGCTTGGGCGGCTTTGGAAGGGTTAAAAATATGCAAACAAATGAAATGGAATAGAGTATGGATGGAAGGTGATTCACTCATAGTAATAAATACAATTTTGAGGAAAGCAAAGGCTCCATGGAACATACAAGAGATAATTGTGGAAATTCAAGACCTTGCTATAGAGTTTGAAGAAATCAGGTTTACACATACGTTAAGGGAAGGAAACAAATGTGTAGATAGGCTAGCCAATAGAGGGGTTTTAATTGAGGATCATGAAGTTAAATTCTCTTTTCCATGGTTAGAGGAAGTAGTAAGTTTAGTTGAAGTTGACAAGAAAATGTTGATTGCTTAATTCAAATAATGATTAAGATTTACTTTAATATTTTCCATTGGTAATATCTGCTTTATTTTATAACATTAATGTGCTTTCATATAAACTATTTATTATAATTTTTGTGGTTGCACTTGTGCTTCAGGAAGGAAACTAGTAATCCAGATCTGGTAAAGCGGACTATGATAGTGCGATGTTTTGGAAATATTACTCTACTAAGATGCAATGCATAGATAGTAGAGGTGAATTTTTGGTATTGTGAAGGCTGTTGTAGGAAAATGTCAAGAAGGATGCTGAATTCTAGAATATTTGTATTCACACAAAAAATTGAAAAAGATCCAAAAAATGAAAATCAAGAATTCAGACATTTTATGTAAAATGATGTAGGTTTCTAGCTATAGCAACTCAATTGAGATGAGAATTGAATCTGTTTGTAAACTCTCAAGCTCTAAAGAAGAGAGTTGTGATTTGTCAAGGGTGGGGGACCCAAGTACAACCCCTTGTTCTCCAACAAAAAATCAATTATCATTATAATAATTTTTTTTATTATAAATATAAATTGAAAATATTTTAAATTATATTATATTAATCTCACTACTTCTATGCTTTAGACAAATCCATACCTAGTTCTAAAGTAGTCTTTTGAGTATTGATATCAAACTCAATGGGAAGTACTGCATTATTTTCATAGATTAGCTTGTACATGTGAGTCCCATAGTGGTCTCCCATGTGGTATTGTAAGCCCAAACAACTTTGAGAAGGTGATTTACCTAATCCTTATAATGGAGTTGCACTATTTTAGTAATGATATTATCTAATTCTTTGTTCATGATTTCCACCTATCCATTGGTATGAGGATAGTAAGGATTAGAGTTCATGTGATAGATTTCATACTCCCGTACTAGTGTATCAATGACTCTTAAAGTGAATTTGAACCTCTAGTTTGTAACAATCTCTCTTGGAAATCTAAACTTGGTAAAAATCCCTTCATACAAAAACTCAACTACTTTCTTATCTCTATTAATTTTGAAGAGACCATTTGGTTACATAATTAGTGCACACAAATATGTGCTCCTAATTGGATGGGAGATTGATTGGACTAATTGAATCTAATCCTCATTTTTCAAATGGCTCTATGGATAACTATGGCTATAATTGCATCTCATATATCTAAGTTGGCTTCCCCATTCTTTGACATTGGTCACACTCAACTAAATATTCTTTTCAATCTTAAACAGTCTTAGCCAAAAATAACCCACATTCAAGATATTAGTAGTTTTCCTCATGCTAGCAAAATGTTCTCCACATGGTTCATCATGGAAAGTGTGTAGAATGTCATAGACTTCATCTTCATGAATGCACCTACGAATGGTATGATCTGATCCTGTTTTGAAGAGGTACCCTTCAATCCATGAGCAGGGAGAACTTTGTTTGGTCAGTCTACGAGCCTCTCCAGGGAAGAAGTGCCAAGGTGTCCTCCCTATAATAAGGTAATTTGCAATATCTGGAAACCGTGGAATATTAAAAGATACCATAAAAAGGTGTTTATATGAAAATGTGTCTTTAACTAGAGAGTTGTATATAGGTACTGGAAACCTAGAAATAAAGTTAGCAACAACATTTTTCTTCCAGGCTTATAAATTATGGTAAATTAAAATTCCTATAAAAGTAATATCCATAAAATAATATGCTCATTCAATATCGGCTTATTCATTAAATATTGGGTTGTTTCATGGTCATTATGAAAAAAAATAAAATATATAATAATCTAATGTCTAAATTCATTTATGACATAAAATATTGTAAGAATTTTTTTATGTAACTGTGTATTTGAGCTCAACTCTAGATATTTTTTTATTGATATAGTAAATAACATCTATTTTCCTATTTTATTTTTACCCTAGGACTACCTCTAGTGCTATATTATAAGCATCAATAAAAATGTGAAGTAGTAAGTTCCAATATGGTCCTCTTAAAACTGTAGTGGAAATATATTTTTCTTTTAAGGTTTCAAACTTTTTATAGCATTCTGGTGTCCAAATAAAGTTAGTATCTTTGGAAACGAGGGAGAAGAGGGGTTTTGTGATTTTACTAAAATCCCGTATAAATATCCTATAATACCCAATGTACACAAGGAAACTATGGGCATCTTTTTGATTTTATGGAATAGGTAGGTTCCTGAGAATTTTGAATTTTATAGGATATACCTTAATTCTTTTGGAAGAGATATGATGTCGTAAAAAAATCCCCTCCATCATCATCATGTAACATTTTTTGTTGCTTAATGAGAGGTTGTTATCTTGACACCTTTGAAGTACTTTATCCAAATTCTTTGTGGCCTCCTCAAAGCTATTTTCATGAGTAATAAAATCATCCATCTAGATCACAACACATTCACTCGTTAAATCTAAGAAGATGCTTAAAATATCCATTTGAAAGGTAATTAAAGCATTGCATAATCCAATTAGGAAAGAATACATATGTAAATGTACCCCATGGGCATGTGAATGTGGTCTAATCCTAGCCTTTAAGGACTATTTGAATTTGGTTATATCCACTACAACCATCTAGGAAGGAGAAAACTTTTTTCTAACAAGGTCCCATAACTTGGTCACTAAAAGATAAAGGAAAATGGTCTTTGCAAGTAACCTTGCTCAATTATGATAATCTATACAAACACACAATTTTCTTCTTCTTTGTAATTATTACAAGTAGAGAAATCCAATGAATATTAAAGATGGGATAAATAAAACTAAGATTTAACAATTTCTACAAATCTTCTTTAAAAATATCCTAAATAGTCAAATTCATTCTACATTGAGATTTTTGAATTGAACTAGCATCTTCTTCCATGTATATATAATGGGTGCAAATGCTAAGATAAATTCCTTTCATATTTGTGTAGTCCCAAGCAATAGCTAGACTATGTTCAATTAGTATCTTAATCATTTTTTCTTGTTTTGTAGTTAGAAAGTTGTTGATATTCAAAGTTTTTCTTGGTACAATATCTATGACTTTAGTAAGGAAATTCTTTTCTATCCCATATAGATGATGAGATACTGCTAAAGTTGTGGGATCTCTAAGATGCAAGGGAGGTAAATTCTGTAAAATGTTGATGATGGTAGAATTCTCATTATCTCCTTTGAGTTACAAAGCCTAATAAATGGTTAAAAGCGGTTGAATTATTGACTCACCACTATCATATTGCTCTACCCAAATGGGATCTTCAATTTCAAGAGCAAGAGTTGCAGGAGGGTATAATATTAGGCTTTTCATCTTAGATCCATTGGAAATAGTCATAATTATTAATCAATAACTAATAAAAGTATCTCTTGTGGCCAACCAAGGTCTTCTCAGGATCAAGGGTTATCCTCCCAAGCCAGTCTTAGGTTTTTACACCATAAAATCAACTAGATATTACCATGAGTATAAAAAAATGATTGTCTTCTAAAATTCTCTCTAGAGTTATTATTGACCTATCAACCCTTTGTAACACAATATGAGTTGGCCTAAGTTCTGATAAATGAAGTCTATCTATTATCTCCTTATCCATTACATTTATAGTTGCTCCTAGATCTACTAGGAAATATTTAATAGATATGTTTTCAATCTAAACATTTACAAGACTTCTAGGATCTAAATATTGTAATGAACATCTTCTCGTGCTAATATTTCACCTAAAATTTTGTGTGGATCTAAATTGAGATAAAAAATTTAGTGTCAAAGATAATTCTATCTATGATCACACATATAATTGATCAAAGCAACACTAATATCATATATATAATAGAAAAAACATTCATGAACTGAAACATTGAAACATAAAGAACAATAATTGTAGGAATTTGGAATGAGAAATATTACTATTGCAAGCCACTTCGAGGGGGCAACCTCCTTACAAAATATGCAAATTCTTCTCTAGCCCATGAGGGTTACATCCTTCCCATTTTATAAAATTTTACAAGAATATTTTCTATCATATTATGGCAATATTCTATGACATCCTACTATGACAATATTCCTAACTTACCTAATTTATGATAGTTACATTCATAATACCAACAATTACATTCATAATTCTATGACAACAAAGAGATTCTATGATAAATCAATTATATACATGATGATAATACTCTCCTAACTTAACACATGTTCCACTTATTTATAATAACATATGCCCTAATGTGTTACAAGTGTTAGGTATGTAACATGCCACCCCCTTAAAGAAGCTTTGTCCTCAAAGTTGAAAAGTGAGAAACTGCTACTAAAAGTCTTGCAATAGCTCCCATGTGGAATCTTCTAGTGGTAATTATTGCCACTTAGAAATGGTTTGGTCCATATACTATCAAAGAGTTCTATGTATCAAGGGAGACACAATTATAAATATTGAGTAGAGTTGAGTTGGATTATTCCACCAATTCCATGCATGTTTAGTGATTTTAAGCATAACTTCTTTAGTCTTGTTTGTAGAGTCTTTGTATTTTAGTGTACCTATTGAATATGTTGTCTCCTTTTACATATTTATTGCTTTTATTGTTTGATTTTTGAGTTTGTGTCTATATCATTCCTATCTATTCTTGACTATTAGCATATATTTTTATATTTTATGATGTTTTTCTCCTAAGTTGACCATGATTGCCACTTTATGTGGTGATCTTGACCTCTTCTCAATTTTGGTCTGCCAAACAATAATTATGTCATTATTTGATCTTGCTTTATTTCATTTGTGTGATTTGTGTTATATTTTTCTAGTTCCTTGGTGTTTTTCATCCTTTTCAGTGACATTTACTATTCTTGACTTTACTTTTATTTTGTTTAAACTACTATGTCATGGTGTCTCTATCACTAGTAAGGGCCATCATGATGTCTTCAAGGTCTTCCTTATTGTTGTTGGTCAACACCTTGATTAAAGTGCCATAAAGTGACTATCTTAGTTCAAACCATGCTATATTCCATATAGCATGCGGTACAAACACTAAGGCAACTTTTTTATATTTTATGCACATAAAAATATTAACAAAATTAATTTCTCCTTCAACCTATCCCAATTATCTTCCACTATAGTGATGAGCATGCTTGTTGACACATCCCGCTTTGTTGGATATTGTAATATGTGAGCTTAGACCATTGTAGTAGGGATATATAGGTTCTTATTGTACAAGGACTTCTAGGTATGCTATAGTGAATATCTTGTTTGTCTATTTGATTGTGTTCTATTCTTCCTTTATCAAATTGGGTGTCTCTTATTTTATGCATTGTATTCATTAGATATGGAAGGGCATGCATTTCATTGAGAGATAGATAACCTATGAATGTCTATGTTGGTGGTATGATCTTGATCTACCCCATAGTAGTGGTGGAAATGCTTACTAACATATTATGTTCATCAGATATGGTATTACAGTAGTCTTTTCTCATAGAAATAGCAATCATGCTTGTCGAAGACTATCTTATGACTCTATATTTCGACATTAGTAGTAATCATGCTTATCAGATACTATATTGCAATTATCTTTTGCCAATGTATTAGTTAGCATGCTTGTTGACACATCATAATAATCAGATACTACAGTGCATTGGCCTCCCCTGTGGTGGTGAGTGTGCTTGTTGACACATGATGCTTGTCATATACTACAAGATGTTTTAGGTTTGAGTTAAAAATAACCTATATTCCTTGTTGGTGGCATCACTTTGGTTTATCCCTATTGTAGCAATGTGTGTGCTTGTTGACACATTATGCTTGTTGGATGTTGCATGCATTCTCTTCTTTCACCTATAGTAATGGGCATGTTTGTTGGCACATCATGCCCATTAGATATTGCAGGTTTTGACTATCTACAATAGTGGCATGCATGCTTGTTGATACATGAAATGTGTCAAATATTAGAGGAAGGTATTCTAGGCTATAATACAGATAATCTATATCTCTTTTTAGAGGCATCATTTTTCCCCTTGTAAATATTGACCTCCTAAGACATGTCCAAAAGTTTTGTATCTTTAATGAAAGCGCAAGGTTTTAGTCAACGTGTTACACGCATCTATTGATAATGTGTTATGCAAAATATTGCTAGAGTTTTGAACCTTAAACACTAAAATATAAAATGCATACATCCAAGTGTATGCAAAGCAAATTACATCATATAAAAGTGGACAAATGTGATACAAAAGAAATATCTCTCTCTCTCTCTCTCACACACACACACACAAGAATAATATATGAATATATGATGGGGTATATAATGCTACAATGGACACTAAGTGCCATAATCCTAAGTTATATTTTGTCCTAGGTATATCACCACATGCCCCAAAAAATCCTATGCATATCATATATGAGTGTCATATAAATAATAACTATATTACATACAAATTGCAAGGTCTATGGCTACAAAATTAGTCTTTTCACACCTATGAATGAGTAACTGGTGCTTGTGCATTATTCTAGGAGGTCCTCAATTGCGGTATGTGTAATACAAACATCCTACTTGCCAACTCTCCTTATGTCATGCAAGCTTTAGTTATGCCTGCATCAACTACTAGTACAAGGATATCTCGTTGTCACAAGCTTCGTTATTTCTCATCCTTGGATCTTGCCTCAAGAGTAGCTCCTTCTCTCTTGTAGATCTAGCAAACCATGTGGTCTCCCTCGACACTTAAGTCAAGATGGTGCTAAGGTGGTAGGCCTATCTATGAAGGTTGACTGGCTACTATAGAGGATCATCCAATGATGGTGATGATGATAGGATGTCAAAATTTAGGATTCTTCCCATATTGACTCTATATATCTAATCTATCAATTAGTTCTTGTCATTCTTGGGTCGTCATTGCAATCACATGGAAAATCAACAACTAGGTCATCATCATCATCATGTATAATAATTTACACATATAATGATATTCTAACTGAAACTATTCATGAAATAAAAATAGAAGGATTATTTAATTCTAGGTAAGGTTTATAGGATATACTTAGTTCATCTATTCATCTCATTTAGTCCTCCTCATTAGATAATGATCTCTCCAAGTCAATGGTGTCCATGTTGACTTTGCAGACAAAGATCTCCTTTGTGGGGCACACCCTTCTTTGAGTGCTCCCTTGCCCCCTACGATGCCACCTCCTACTCTAGAGTAGTGCTATTCCTTCCATTGCCTCTTCCTCCCCTAGAGACTACTTCAAGTCTTTATTGCTCTAAATGATTTGCCCCTTTCCCATGCAAGTGTTATAGGGGTGATTCCATCTGTATAGGCATCTTATTGGCTAGGATTACTATAATGAGATTATAGCAATAACCTCTCCATGTCCCCTCTACCTTTGAACTGTATGATCCTCCTCCTTCACTCTTGCTTTCTAGCAACATCTTGCTAGAGGAGTGTATGCAAAGGATGATTTGTTATCTCTATTTCCCTCCCTATCTAGTCAATGTCTTTAATGTAGGTTTAAGAGAGGGAGTGCCCTCTCTAGATGCAAATCGCCAAACTATTCTAGAAATTGCTCTATCCTATATGGATATGTCACCTCACAATATGATCCCTTAATACCATTATTGACTACATTTCATCCAACTAATGGTGGTCCTAGTATCTAATTTAGAATAGATGATGACATAGTATCCCTATGATTTGTTAAAATAGGATGCACATCAAGGGAGGTACTTATGGTTACTATGCCCCTCATATGTGCACCCATCCTCTAGCCTAAATCTCCTTGAGTCTTTTATCTAGTGTTAGTCCATAGCAAAGTGATCATAGATCTAAGCCTATAGTAGATAAACTGGTCTAATCCTTCATGTTCTCCTATCCTAGATCTGAAAGAAATCATGATACAATACGCTCAATCATGTTTTTTTAGCCAAGCCCCTTATTTACCTCTCTTTGGCCCTCCTCCAAGGCTAAATATAATGGATACAAGAGAGTGATTAGGATCCTATTTGTTCCATTATAATAATACACAAAATTGAATAAAAGGAGGATCCCCTGTGCATTTCATAAAAGGTATTAAGCTTGCATGGTATACATGATCCAACAGAGTCATCTATTGATTGCATGTTAAGCCTCCTCTCCTCAATCACCCACTTGACCAACATCTCATGAGTCTCCTATATTACATTAATCTATAAGGTCGATCCCGTGATAGGAAGCCTCATAATATATTAATATCCATACTTCCCACCTCTTACCTCAAACCCATTTAAAATATATTAAAATTCACTTATAAAATTAAAACATTAATACAATTATCTTCACTTACCTTATCCTCACTAACTGGATGTTAAGATTCATTTAAAAAATGGAAACCTTAAATTATAAAACTCATTGTTTATGATGGCTTTATGAACATTACTAAAATTACGTGCAAACAGAAACAGGGAGCCGAAGGGATGCCAAAATGGGGCTCGGTAGAGCACAATAGAAACACTTCTCTATCTGTTGCTTAGTCGACAAATGGATTCCATGACCATCACTTGAATTTGGGATCAAAATATATGTAAAAAGATATTAATTTAAACCATGTCAATTTATCTGCCTACAGCCTTGGTGAAAAGCATGATATCTAATTTTGCTTTGGACTAAAAAAAAATCAGATTCATAATTAGCCAGAATTGAAGGATTATAAATGGCAGATAAGTAGAACTGGATACAAATTTCCAGCAGTAGTGCCTTGACCTAAGATTCAACCACTAGTCCGGATCAAATTCAAAGACAAAACCTAGCCTCTCAGAATGAGAAGAGATGAGATAACAAGCTACATAGCAGTCTTGTAAGACCAGATCCACTGATACACCATGCTAGTAAGACCAGATCCACTGATTTTCACATAGACTTACGGATTGTGGAACTCATTGTGGCTTGATTGCATTTTGTGTGCTAGTTTAGAAAATGACTCGATAAGTGTATAGCAGGAAGTTTTCACAAGAATACCTTTAATTCTATGTTAAAATGTTAATTGATTTTTTCCGTACGGGCTAACACTTGTATTAAGATGGCAAGTCTTCAGATGAGAGTTTGACGGGAAGCAGCTTAATATTGTTTAGTTATTTTTAAGAAAAAAATCACAATCAAGTTAACTGCCAGTGACGACGGAGAGAGTTAAAATAATGGGGGTGATTTTGTTCTTAAGAATTTTTTCAGTGTATTTGATTGAACATGTTATGTATATATCATGGTTTGTTTTACCATACAAATAAATTTTTTGTTAAATCATACATTTTGTATGGTTAAACATAAATTGTATTGATTCCAACACGATGACATGAAAAATAAAATGGTACGAAACTGAAACTCAATTTTATGAGTTTATATAAGTTTAACAATAGCTAAAGCACTTGATTATATATTTTTTGATTATATATTTTTTAAAATTAAAGAAAAGAGTTGAGATAAAATGTTACTTCAAAATATATAGGTTCTATAGATATTGTAGATCATGGATTTTCATTAATAACATCTTTGAGGATTAGGATATAAAAAAATTGTAGAAAAGCTTCAAAACATCCTTTAAGAGTTCTATTTTGAAAGTAATTATGTTTCTATCTTTTATTCAAATCTAAGCATTTTAATGTTGAAAATATTTTTTTTAATAATAAAAAAATAGAAATGGGTGAAATTTATCTTAGAGTAAAACTATAACAAATAAAGTTGTTGTTATATAAACATTTATGTTATAAAGGTAAAAAAAATATTTTTATTTGATGAGGAAAGTTGCTCTGCTAGGGTTTGGGTCTGTTGTCATTCGTAAATTCGGTTGATTTGGTTTTGGATACTAATATTACCGTCAATTCGGCGGTCGCTTTCCTTTTTTATGGCTTCACCATCTACAGATGTAACGGGTGTTACAGATAGTGGAACTCATGGCACCGAAGTGAGCTCGAAAGTTTGTTCTAAAAGTGGTGGACGAGGTAATGATTCTTCTCCAGATGTTGTGCTCTCTCTTGATGTTGTTTCTCCAGTTTTAAAATGGTATGAGAATCATTGTCTTATAGCTTATTTTGTTGGTCGAATCCTGTCACAAGAATATTTTCAAAATTGGTTGAAACTTCATTGGGAAGCTTATGGCATTGTGGTTGCGGGTATCCACAATCTTACTAAGGTTTTTTTGCTTTCCTTTAAAGAACCCTCACAAGTGCAAATTGTGGTTGCTAAGTCCAGTTGTTGGTTTCTTCGCAATACTTTGATGGTCGTCTCTCCTTGGACTCCTTTTCGAGTTTCAGATCAAGTTGCCTTGAAAGTGCTAGTTTGGCTTGAACTCCCTGGTCTTCCGTTGCCCTTATGGGAGTTTATTGATGATATTGTTAAACCCATTGGTCGGGTGGTCTATCGAGAACAAGAGTGATTCTTCTCAACATGACCTAATAAGAGAGTCTATGTTGAGGTTGACCTCACACAAGATCTCAAAGAATTTGTGGACATTCAGGTTGGAACAGAGCATTTTATGCAAAAAATTATTTACTATAATTTACCTAATACTTGTTTTTGATGCCAATCCACCATGCATCGTATCAAGGATTATCCGTTGGTTGCTCAAAAACCTTCGGTAGTTGCTCTTGCTCCTCATATTGTGCCTGCACCTTCCAAACCCTCTATTGAGGGTGATTGGATTACAATTTCTAATAAGAAGGGGGTGACCAACCCTAAGTCGATGCTTTCTAATGGAGATAAGGTTGTGAAGCCACCATCTCAGCCTCCTATTGTTCCTGTTCATCCTATTTTGGCTCCTCAAGCTCCACCTGCTGAGAAACCTCTCGAGCATAAATCAACCTCAGAAGAAGGGAATTCACTGACAATACCTCCACCCTCCAGGCATTCACGTAGTCCATCTCGGGATGGCTCACCATCATCGAGGGGAAGCCAGGAGGCTAAGCATCATCTTTCGACTATTGGTGACATATTTCAACCTTCTCAGACCTCTTTATTTAATAGGTTTTTGGTACTGGCCGACAATGTGGGCAGTCCCTCGTTTGTTGGTGATTTACTTCAACCTTCTCAGACTTCTGCATTTAATAATTCTTCGATGTTGGCTGATAGTGGGGGCAGCCCTATGGGAGATGACTCCATGGATATTCCTCCTCCATGAATTTCCTTTCATGGAATGTTCGAGGACTTACAGAGTCCTCAAGAATTTTTTGTTCGATCTGCTCTGCAAAGTATTGGCCATGTTGATGTTATTTGTTTACAAGAAGTTAAGATTTTTGGTTTTTTGTTAGATATTTCTCTCAACTGTATTGCAGGTTCTTTTATGCACTTCACTACTCACCATGAAGATGGTCGGGGTGGTGTTTCTATTTCTATCTCCTCCAAACTTGAGGATTGTCTGCTTGGATCTGGTGAGGATCCTTCTCATCATGTGGTCTGGATTTTGTTGAATATTAATGGGAACACCCTGGGCATTGCCAATATTTATGCACCTAATGATGGGCCTAGTCGCTCTACCCTTTGGTGGTACCTGGTTGATCACTTATCGATGGCATATTGGATTTTTTGTGGTGATTTTAATATGGTTGAGCATGTTGAAGATAAATTTGGTCACCTCCCGATGCGTTGGTGTGTTGGAGAGCGTGAGGCTTGGTTTTTTCTTAAATGTAGATGGGGTCTTTTTGATCCCCTTTTTTGTTAGCGTAATTGCACGCCTCCACCCTGGTTCACATGGTCCAATTTTTGTGCGGGTAATGATAGAGTCTGCAAGCACCTTGATCGAGTTATGATGTCAGAGCAACAATTTTTTTATTCTCCTCCATCAATAACAAGATTGTGATAGTCTGGGATCAATTCCTGTTATCAGATCATTTTCCAATTTCCTTTCAGATTGAGTGGAGTGGTCATCAATTTAATTTTTTGTGCAATCAATTTTATTTAAATACTTCTTTATTGCAACACCCTGGCACCATTGCTGCGATTGAGCGAATCTAGAATTTATTACCTCGACCTCCTCACTCTATCAGTTGGATTTCTTGGTGGAATGAAGCAATTGTCCGTACTACCTCTTTCATGCGGTATTTTGGAAAACATGTGGCACATGTCAGAAAGCATGCTCATTTGGCTGTTACGAAGGAGTATCAACAAAATTTATGATTGTTGGAAAATGATCCGTATGATCGACAGTTGCAAACCAAGGTTGTTGGTCTTCACCACCAACTTATAGTCCATGAACGACATGAAGCCAAGGGGGCTCAGATTTGGGCTCGTCTACACTGGCTGAGGGTTGGTGATCGCCCATCCAAAGCCTTTTTTAAGTCTC
This sequence comes from Wollemia nobilis, assembly GCA_028583015.1. Classification (NCBI taxonomy): domain Eukaryota; kingdom Viridiplantae; phylum Streptophyta; class Pinopsida; order Araucariales; family Araucariaceae; genus Wollemia; species Wollemia nobilis. Next base: position 16,454 of record JAQPPZ010011269.1, on the reverse strand, counting down.
TTCATTCCAGGTAGGCTAGGATTTAGATCAAGGCTATTCAAGTCTCTCATGGTAGGTTGACTTCTCTTCCTGATATTGCTTCAACCTTTGTGGATCATTATAAGCTTATTTTTCAAGCACAATAAGATTCTCTAGAACGTCAGATGGTGCTCCAATAGTGTCTTGATGTTGTTCCTACTAAGTTGTCTGCTTATGACAAACTTCTTTGTGAGGCTCCTCTTTCACTTGATGAGCTTCATAATGCTCTTATGACTATGTCAGATGACAAGTCCCCTGGTCTTGATGGCTTTCCATGTGAATTTTATAAAGCCACTTGGAAGTTTATTGGGCCTGATCTGCTCAATGTCTACAATGAAGCGTTAGCCAATAATTCTCTAGGTAATATTATCAATCGTGGAAACATTAAATTTATTCCTAAAGTGGGTAATCTTGAGCTTATCACCAGTTGGTGACCTATTACTCTGCTTAATGTCTCTTACAAGATTTTGGCTAAAGCTTTAGCTCTCCGTATTCGCAACATTCTCCCTGTGATTATCAGACCAGAGCAAACGGGCTTCATTAAAGGGTGTTACATCTTGGATAATCTTATTGTTGTCTAGGAAGGTTTAGAATGGGCTCGTATCTCTGGCCAAAAGCCCCTTTTCCTTAAACTAGACTTTGAGAAAGCTTATGATCGTATTGAGTGGCCTTTCATTCTTGCCATGCTCCAAGCTCTCGGCTTTGGCCCCTTTTTTATCAGGGCTATCAGTATGTTGTTTGTTGATGCTTCAACTTGTCTTACTATTAATGGACTTAGGTCAGAGGATTTTGGTTTATTTCGTTCTATTCACCAGGGTTGTCCTTTGGCCCCCTCACTTTACATCCTTGTTGCTGAAGCTTTTGGTTATCTTCTTGCCAATCAAGCATCTAAGGGGTTGATCAAAGGTATTCTTTTGCCTGATATGTCCACCCAACTTATTAATGGGCACTTTGCAGATGATTCTTTTCTCACTATCAATGAGGATGAGGTTTTAGTTTCAACTACTTTGGTTTGTTTGGACACTTTTTGTAAGGCCTCGGGATCCAACATCAAATGGTCTAAGTCCCTTTGTTTCTACCTTGCTTCTTCTTCTATGCCTGCTTGGCTTAGATATTTTTCATGGCATTGGCTTCAAAGGGGTGAGCATTTTAAGTTCTTAGGAATCCCCTTTGCTTTTGATAGCTCACCCTCTGAACTCTAGCAGTATGTCATTGATAGAATTGAAAAGAAGATTTCTTGTTGGGCCTCGCATCCCCTTTCTCTTGCCAACAAGTTTCAGGTTTGCACAAATATTCTTGCTGCCACCCATGTTTATTACTCTTCCTGTTGGGCCCCCTCTAAGAATTCTTATAATAAGTTGGCCAGACTCCTTAGGGATTTTCTTTGGGCCAAGGGAAAGAATTCATGTGGTTTTCATCGAGTTGCTTGGGATATTTGTTGCACGCCTACTGATAAGGGTGGGATGGGCATCATTGACATTTATAGGTAAAGCATTTCTTTGTGTGCTAAGTGGGTGGTTAAAGCTATTGAAGGCCTTAAAGCCTGGAAGGTTTTGATTCATCATTGTATTTCTTCAGGGCTACCTTATGGGCACAAAGCTTGGGCTAATATTGGCCTCCATACTCTCATCATTACTTCTACTCCAGTTAAGATTCAGGGTTCCTTTGTTGTTAAAAGTATTTGGTGAGCTTTTGAGGTGGTGAAACCTCATCTTCATTGGATTGGTGATGGTTTTCGTAATGGTCTTTCATTCAATTCTTAGAATATCTGGTGGTCTCCTATTCTATCTAACTCTTCAGTTCTTCTTGTTGATATGCTAGGGATTAAAGCTTTGAGGTTGTTTCACAAGGGCATCTGCTATATTAATGATTTAGTGCACTCTCAAGACTGGATTCCTTGGCCTGATCTCAAATAAAAATTTAATCTTCAAAATTTAGATCTTCCTTCTATTCTTAAGATTCAAGAGCTCATACCTGATGTCATGCTTCATAAGCTCGACCTTCAACCCCCAAGTGCCTGGTGGAGGGATTGGCACTGGAATGTGGATACTCCTTTCAAGAACTACTCTTCTTCCTTGCTTTATCAGCTTCTTAGTCTTGTTTCCCCTGGTGTTGATAAACTTAATGAGAGATGGTAGACTCATTCTACCTCCTATACTTGGATTGCTCATCTGAACCATATCTGGCAGTCTAACCTTGAACCCAAGATTACCTTTTTTCTCTGGTCTCTTATTTATCAAGGGCTTCCTATGGGAGAGAGACTTAGTAGGGTTGGTCTTCCTAATCCTAAGTGTCCAACTTGTGGTCATTTTGAGACTTTCAAACATCTATTTTGGTTCTGCCCTCGTGCTCAGTCTGCTTGGTCCTGGATTCACTCATTGTTCAAGCCCTTTCATCCTAAATTTTTTAGATGGCAGATGATCTTTTTTGGAGATAATAGTTGTTGGCCTACCTATATTGCTGCTCTATGGAATTTCTTTCATGCTATTATTTTGTTTCAACTTTGGAAAGCTAGGAATGCTGTTGTCTATTCTGGAGATTCAATTTCTAGTCAGTTTTCCTTGCATGAAAAGATTATAGTATTTTCTATTGTTACTGTTCAACTCCATTCGTAGGCTTCCAAGTTGACTCATGAGTTGGCACATTTGATAAATCTTGTCAAGTTCTGGTGTGAGGCTCCGTGCACTATCAACATGGCTTCACCTAACCTCCTTCCGCCTTAAGGTCCCTCTATTTCTTTGAGGCCTCGACGTAGCAAGTTGAGGGGGTGACATTTTCTAGCATCAGGTTGTTCTGTCAGTGCCCATAGTAGGGCTCGGTCTCCTCTTGGAGTGGCTCCCTTTGTTTAGTTATTCTGTTTATTCACCCTTTTAGGGGTTGGTTTTGTTTTTGGCCTCGGGTCTCTACGATGTTGATTGTTTGGGTGGCCTTGTGCCCCAAGCTGTGATTTTTCCAGCTCCCTTTTTATTGTAACCTCTCTTATTTTTTATTGAATATAATTGTTGGTTCCAATAAAATAACATTAGTAGAAAAAATATCTAAAGCATACTCTTGGGTTTAAAACTTTTTTGAGGTCTAGTACTCATTTGGATTCAGGTGGGGGAAGACAAATTTTCTAAGAACCACCCCCTATAAGCTAGATTAAACTCAATTTCAATGGGGCTTCCAAGGGTAACCTAGGAGAGGCAAGTGTAGGTGGTATAATTCAAAACAATAACAATGAAATATTTCTCACCTTTGGTGAGAATCTGGGATCTCAATCGTGTTATTTTGTTGAAGCTCATGCTCTCTTTCAAGTAATTTCTCTGTTGAGTGGCTTCAATCAAATTAAGGTCATCATTGAGGATGATTCCCTTAATATCACTAATCTAGTAAAAGACTCTCAAACTCCTAGTCCTTCTATCACTAATATGATTTCTAAGGCAAAAAGAATTCTTCAAGTCTTTGAGAATGTGGGTGTCAAGCATGTGTATAGGGAAGGTAATAAATTGGTTGATTTCTTAGAAAATTTGGGGTTGAGACAGGATGGACTAACTATTTGAAGAGAGGATTTTATGTTGGGTAAAAATGATTCAGAGACTAAAGGTTTTTTTCTTTAGGCCCCATTGTAATTCCCTCAATATTTCAAATCTTTTGAAATTCTTCACTTGTATTACCATTATTTTGGTGGGGCCCTTGTCTCATAAGTGGTAGAAGTTGTTTTGGGTGCTAGTGAGATTCAATAGGCTTTATGACAATTGATGCAATGAGAAGACTCTTCTCTCGATTGATATGCTTAGCTGGGGACAAGTGGGTTATATTTTGGAGGGCCTCAACAAGGATAACCCAAACATCAACAAATAGTTATTGCCAGGGTCCTATTTTTTGATGGATATTTCTTAGTTTTTTCAGTTTTTGTGTTGATTGTTATCTGTGTTTGGGTGTCCCTACGTGAGTTGATATGTATGGGTTATGGGGGCTGGTTTTTATGTTGTTTGGTCTTCCCTTTGCCTATTTTTTTCCCTTTTATCCACATTGGTGGTGGCTATGTTAGTTTCCCTTGTATAGGTTTTAGATGTTGATCTCTATTTAGCTTGCTAACATCCTTCTTCTCGATAAGGTGTTAGTTGTTCATTTTATAATAAAGTGTAAAGATCCTTTCAAAACCCTTTCTTTCAACTAATCAAAAAAATAAATAAATTATAATAAAAACAATAAATTTTAAATGACTCTAACTCATACATATTATCTTTCTATATTTTATTTCAACCTATACATTTTATGATGAAAATGACATGTTTCAATCACTATAAATGATTTGTTATTATTGCTATAAGTGTATAGTTGCGGAGGATGAAGAGTGAAGGCCTCCCTTCTTTTTAATAAAAAGCTAATAGTACTCTTAATAATAAAAAATAAGAATATATTTTTCAATTTTTTATACGATAAATAAAATAAATATTTTTATTTTAGTTTTTAATATATATTAATAATTTTTAAATATATTAGCACATGGGGTGCAAGGCAACGATTTGGGCTGCTCTTCTTTGAAGGTTCAAGGTTTAAACCATGGGGTGGGAGGAGGTCCAAGGTTCAAACTGTGACGTGGGTGAGTGTGTGAGGGGGTGGGTGTGTGTCTCCCTGGTGGAGTTGTTATAACACGTTGGGAGATTCTTGGTCAAAACTCCCATCTCTTAATGTTATATATAAAATAATAATAATAATTTATATAAAACCCCCATCTCTTAATATTATATATAAAAAAATAATAATAATTTATATATATATTAAAATAATATTTTTATTTTAATTTTTAATATATATTATATAAAATTAAAATTAAATTTTTATGTCTCATGGGAAAGCATAACGGTTTGGGTTTTGGTTTTTCTTTGGGAGGTTCAAGGTTCATGGACGAATGTAGTGTATGAGGGATGGGTGTGTATTAAATTTCCTATTAGATAAAGGTAAGGGTTATGGGAGGACTAACCAAATTAAAAAAAAAAATATTTTTTATTTTTATATTTTGATATTTATTTTTAGTAAATAGAAACATGTACATCATCTTATTAAAAACCGTTTTATAAAAATAAAATAAAAATATAATATTAGTAGGATAGGGAATCCACTTAAACAGAATTCAGGGCTTCCACAAGTCTTCCAACAAGTTGCTAAAAGCTTCTCAGCAGTAGGTTATAAAACCACTGAGGTCCCAAAAGTAAATCAATGTCCACTGAAAATAAAAAATGTTCACATTGGCCAAATAGAAGCCAGGCAAACAAGAAGAGCCTTAGTACCTCAACAATCCAAATTGCGTGGTGATTGATAAAATATTGTCGCGATAAGCATTTTCCCAAACTTGTTTTGAAGTTAAGGATGACAGAGGTCTCCGCAAGCACATTGATTTAAGCTTTGGATTCTTTTCGAGAGAATTAGGTTAAAATTCAGGTAATAGATTTAGATTAGGTTGATAATGGCAAGTGTTAGAAAAAGAAAGAAGAAAAAAAAAAAATGTACGTAGGCCTTGTTTTGCACTAAACTAACTTTTTAACACAGCTGCAGCTTCAGAGGGTCATCAGCGCTGTGATAACATATCCACGGATTCGTACGACTACGGATGTTGCAGTGGAGGAAGTTGTGGCGAGTAGAATTCCGATCCTTATTGTGGAGGAGGAAATCGTTAAACGGCTTGTATGAGCCATACATGACAGAAACTTTTCCATTTTTTTGAAGTGAAGGTGATTTCTCAACTGTCGGGGGCGGTATTGTGCTTGTCAACGGGTGGCTATTATTGTTGTTATATTTTATTATAAGGGTTGAAAACAGTAATATGGTTTTTTAGGTTTATTAAATTATAGTTGTATAATAAAAATATTGTTTATTTAACTTAAGATTATTTTTAATTAGATTATGGTTGTTAAATTTAAACTTTGAATAGAACTTTGGATTTTTATTCGAAAATTATAATATTAAAATTTATTTATAGATGATGGTATTATTTTTTCTTAATTGTTAACTCATCTTTTATTATATGATTTTTTAAAGTAAATTATTTTCATTGATTGGGATAGCACATCTATATGAAAAAGGAAGATACCCACTCAAGGTTAGCATCACTTGGATAACTTGACTTGACTAGGGTTAATAAATGAAGATTTTTGAACACTAAATAGAAGATCTAAAATTCAAATCCAAAAGTGGTACAATTGTACCTATGTTAAAGGTGACAAACTCAATGAGACATGATTGGATAAATAACATCCTCCATGACCATGGTGTATAGAAGCCTAAAGGGCTATACAATAAATATAATACAAAAGTTAGCTGTGGCCTTAAGGGAAGCTTAACATCACATATTCCAACACCTTTGTTTTTGTGGCCTTAAGGGAAGCTTAACATCACATATTCCAACACCTTTGTTTTTATGATCTTGTGCCGTGGAAGTGGCCTTGGGGTAGGTTTAATCCAAGAATATGATAAAGGGATGTAATATGTCATATACCACACTATTAGAACACTTTTAGACACAAAAGCTAGATATACCCCAATTAAGCATGGTGGCCTTACCATTTACTTTGTGACTGAAAAGCAAAGAGACTACATGCATCAAACAACATACGTGGTCTTTATATCTAATCCTTTTTGTTATTATCATCAAAATACTTATGTGCTAGAATGAATATCAAAATAGGTCCAACATATTCAAGAAGATGACCTAATATTAGTAGAGTCTAAATCAGTCAATAGTGAAGTCACAGTCGACTAACTAGCATCCACTTCCTTACACAATTTTGCTCCTCTCCCAAAAATATTTCCTAATAAACAAATCCTACATATTAGTGATATCAAAATTAACCAAACATATGGAATCCAAAGGTCTAAAAATTCAAAGACTAAACCTAAAGAACCTAAGGATTCCAATGATGAGAGCAAGTTAGAGAAACCCTAAGGAGAAATTGCCTTACATATTAAAACATGGATTCTTAATTTTGAAGGGGCTAAAAATCAAACCAAGGTGGGAAGTAGACTAAGCTTGTAATCCCCTAATAAACACTTATTCCCCCTTCTTATTCAACTTAAAATTGATTGTATAAACAATGAGGTTGATATGGTGGTCGTATATTAGGACTCTTAGCTACAAAAACATTAGGTGCAAAATATATCCACACCATTACAAATTTACAATTAATAAACAAGCAAGTCAAAGGTGAATGTCAAGTCAATAGTGAGCATATCAAAGAGTATCATTATATATTACAATATATTGTCCTATCTATTATATATGTTCCTTGAATAGAAAATCAAGTTGTCATCACTCTAGTCTCAATTACTATGAGATTTGACCCTCATAGCAGATGAGGCTAGAGTGATGATGACTTGATATTAATGGTAAAATTCTTAGTATCATTAAGGAACCCATGCCAATGAAGGAACTCATATTTACAAGAAAACTATTGAGTATGATGTCTTATGTGATGGCTTATACTATAAAAATTATGTTGGTGCCTTGTTTAGATGCTTAATATTTAATGTCTATGGTGTATATCTAGTTGCAAGAGGCTAAAAAAAGAACCTCCAATCACAAAACAACTATGACAAATAGAAATAAAGTAGTAAATCCCTCAATCACACAAGAGTTGCAATGGAAATAAACCGAAACATGCTTTATTTTCTCATTTTTGGATTTCACCCTTTTACAATATGATACCAAGGGAATATATATCCCAAAATAAATCCTAAAAAAAAACCCTAAATATTAAAGCCCTAAAGATAAGAAATTACTATTTTTGGGCAATTTACATTTTTAGCCAAAATGACCTTTTTTAGGAAAATTAAAAAATCTTGGATAGCCCTCTAAATTAATACACATCATCGTATCACCCATATTAATCCTCCTAGAAAATATCAACACCTAACCATGTCTAAATAATGAGTTATTAAATTCTAAAGTTTTACATGACGGTTTTAAAAAAACACTAAAATCTATTTTTGGGGCACTAGATGAAGGAATTAGGTCCTGATAAAATCATAAAAATGGTTTGGAAATAGTGATCTAGACCCTTTTGTGGCCTAGCCATAGCATTCATCTAGCTCCTCATAAAATCTCAAGTCGATCCAACAGTTGGATCAAAAGTTATGCCCTTTGGAAGGTAGGCTCTTGCATCAGTGTATACACTCCAATTATAAGCCTAATAATTTTTGTTTATTCATTGAGTTTGTTTTTTAATTTGGTTCATCAGATGAGATATCATATTGTGATTTCAACCTCTCTATTGTATAATTTTTAGATATGATTTAAACACAATATATAAGAGTAAAGTATAATTGAATATATATTTTATATAGGTTTATTGTACTTCATTATCAATCAATAATTTAATTCCTCAATTTATTTATTATATTTATAATATTATAATTATGTGTGAAAAATTATGGAAAGGTTTTTATTACTCGATCATTGTATGCATAAATCTTCTTGTCAAACTCTTATGAAAGATATCATAGGTAAGGCACAAAGTTTTGACTTATATTGGTGACCATAAAATTTTTATTTATGGCCTTTTTAAAATTTATTCCTTGATGTTATCAATCCCTACCCATTCCTCCAAACGTACAATTAGCAATCACTACAAAACCAATCACATGAAGCTATATTTTTATAATTAAATGTTTTTTACAAATATCTTGTATTCCTAATATTTTGGGTCATAATAACACCCTTTCTAGTGACACATGTCCCATAGAATTTGTGAATAAACAACTAACTTTACTAATTAATAGTGATAAATTGACCTAATCTAACAATAAGTTTCTAAATCCGAGGATATGTTAGTTACATCTTACATTTTTATTTCAAATCTTATTTAATGCAACAATGCTATGCAATCACAATGAAGAGGGAACCCTCCCTAAATTTGTAAGACTCTTTTTTGTAATTTAATGTCCATGAATGTGTCTATGCAAGATTTTGGGAGTTCATCTATAATAGGGTCCCTCCATAAATCTAGGTTCAATGTAGAAATTTAGTATTGATGTGATCTAGATGCCAAATATTCCATAAAGTCAATAAGAGGTAGAAGAAAAAACAAATGAATATTCTCTATTAAGAACAAAAGAAACTAGTTCTAGAAGAAAATATTTAGGTGTGTTTTTATTTTATTTCAAATATAAACATAGTAGTTTAGTTAACCTTCCTTTATATTTTTATTTATTTTTAATTTAGAATTTAGACCATATTTTGTAGGGAAAGAATTCTCTCTTAGAAAATTTGATAAAAGAAAATTATACAATTCATTTATGGTAAATGATTGAAAATATAAGCATAAAGATTATGACAAACTTGGCTTAGAAATATTTCAGTAGGTTCATCCTAGGCCTTTCACTTCTATAGTGAAAAATTTGTAAAATTTTGGTAATCGAGCAATAAAATAAGGGTTTTCCATTGGTGAAAATAAACACCTTTGGTTCAATTTTCATGTCTCTATGAATGTTGTTTAGAATTGGATCTATTATTTCAATGCTTTGTGGTGTTGGAGGATGATGGGTTGGAAGTTGTGTATGTTGCTACTTTCACAATTGAAGAGTCTTCTATACCATATACAACCATGTATTGTCTCATGGTACACTTGTAAAGACTCTTTTTCTTTGTGTTTATCTTCACCAAAATAAAAACTATGAAGGTAGATAATTTTATCTTGACAATTAAAAGATTTTAACACAATTGACATCTAAGTATCTTATGAGAGACTTTCAAATATAATCAAAGAAAATATAATTTAGTGCATATACACTCCTATTATAAGCCCAATAATTTTTTTTATGCACTAAGTTTACTTTTAAGTTTGGTTTGTCGGATGATTGTGATTTTGATCTCTCTATTGTATATTGTTAGCTATGACTTAGAAAAGAAAAAAAAGAATGCTATGATTGAATATATATTTTAGATAGACTAATTATTCATCACTATCAATCATTTTATCATTTCCTACATTTTTTCAAAGGTAAAATATGTTCACCTTGTAGGGTATAAGCTTTGGGTATATTGATTTTAATAGTTGTAGGTGCAACACTTATTTTCAAGTCATGTAACTAGATATGTTATTTGTTAAAAGCGAGCCTTGTATAATATTTTTTTTGCTAGAGAAAAGGGGTTGTACTCGGGTCCTCCACCCTTGAAAAATCACAACTCTCTCCTCTAGATCTTGATATTTCATATAGATTCAATTATCATCTCACTTGAGTTGCTATAGCTAGATACCTACATATTTTTTTATTAAAAGTTTGAATTCTTGATTTTTATTTTTTGGGTCTCCAAATTTCTTTATAAATACAAATATTTCAAAATTTAGCATCCTTATTCTTGACATATTCCTACATTTTCCTTCACAATACCAAAAATCCACCTCTACTATCTATGTGTTGCATCATAGTAGAGTGATATTTTCGAAACTTTGGACTATCATAGTCCACTTTACAAAATTTGGATTGTTAATTTCCTTCCTAAAGCATAAGTGCAACCACAAGAACTATGATAAATAGTTCTTATAAAAATGCAATAATATTATATAATACAAAAATTATTACCAATGAAAAATATTAAAGTAAATCTTAATCATTATTTGATTTTAAACAATTAACATTTTCTTGTCAACTTCAGCTAAACTTACTACCTCTAACCATGAAAAAGAGAATTTAACTTCACAATCCTCTATTAAAACCCCTCTATTGGCTAGTCTATCTACACATTTGTTCCCTTTCCTTAATGTATGTGTAAACCTAATTTCTTCAAATTTTGTAGCAAGGTCTTGTATTTCCACAATAGTCTCTTGTATGTTCCATGGAGCCTTTTATTTTCTCAAAATTTCTTTTATTACTATTAGTGAATATTTTTTATCCAATTTTTTTTCCATTTCATTTTTATGCATATTTTTAGTCCTTTGAAAGCCACCCAAGATTCAACTTCATTATTTATCTTAAATTCACTATTGAAAGCATAATGTGAAAAAATATCACCCCATTGTTTCTAATTATTCCTCCTCCTACTAGTCGTAGATTTCCTTTAGATGCTCCATTAAAATTCAATTTGACAAACTCCACTTCTAGTGGTTTCTACTTTATATTATTTACCTCTTTTTAGCTTTTGATGCTATATATTTAATGAAATAACTACCACAAGGTATAAATTGAGCATGCAATATTAAATATAAGATAATGGCAATATATTAAGCATGTAAAACCCATAATAAAATTCTTTAACTACTCATAAAAATTTCATTCATGAAATTTCATTAGTATCTTCATAAAAAAATTGGAGATCTCAAACTCTCCATATTCATACATGCTCTACATTGTATCTACCTTGCTCTATACTACTCCTTTACTATCTATCTATATATCTCCATATGAAAGGCCTATATATAATGGGATGTGACTCTTGGTATTTTACCTTCCCATGACTCTTCATATTCCTATTCTATAGACTCATGTACACATGGACAACATGCACATTTACATCATTGCACATTCTAACAATAGTTGTGCATTTATTACATTGCATAAAGTAAATATTCAAACCTTAATCTAAGACACACTCCTAATATAAAGATGTACCCAAGATGGTACATTAGCATGTACCAAATAATGTAATATATTCCAACACCCCCTTGTATTACATTATTTGGTTATTGAAGACTTTAGTTTTCAATATGGGTCTTCATAATTCATATGTTCTTCAACTAGATCATGTTAATGTTCTTATTCTTAAATATGTATATTGCTAAGTAATCCAAATTATTGTTGTTCTCTCATATTTCTCATTATGTATCTTCGATTTACTCATCGACTTTTATGATAAACAGATTTTTCATTTTTTGCAATTTGTTCCTAAAAAAATCCATTAGTGTTGTTTTGGATTACAACAATATCTTGTGAAATCCCAATTAATTATATAGCATATATATCATTGTGACTTGATCCTATAGCTTCTATATCATTTTTATTTATAATGTGACACTTATTGAATCCATTTATATATCTAAAATCAACCATCCTTTTGCTTTCTACTAGTTTGGCTACTAAAATAAGATTTGATATTAATACATGAACATACATTACATCATGTAACAAAAGATTTAGAAATGATGTACTAGGTTTTACACACCCATATTCATGTATAAGATAGATTTTACCATTTGCAATTTTCAACCTAATATTGTTAGTGAATTCAAGGCAATCAAACCATTGTAATTTTCCTGACAATTGATGACTTGCACCAGAATCAATAAACTAAATATCTTTTCCATTTTGACTTGTAGAGTTATTTGTGCTTCAAGTAATTTTTAAATTTTGATATGGAATATTATATGGATTTTGATCTTAAATCCTTTCATAGTATACCTTGTGATGATATGTTCCTTTTTCCAACTTATCCATTATTATCTTCAAAATAATAGTTTTATTGTTGTATTCCTTATGTCTAATAATCTCTTCAACTTCTAAATTTTAAGTTGAATTTGAATATATGATCAAATACTAATATTTAATTCTTCAATATTTATAGTATAATTTGATCAATCAATGGTTTTGACAAAGTTTTAATTTTTTAAAATTCTAGGTAGAATTCCTTTTAGCTCCCTAGTATTTTTTAATATAAGATCAAATTTGATAATATCTTTTTCAATTCTCAAATTTTGTAGAATACCTTATATCTCCCTAGTGTTTTAATATGGCTTTGATATGATACTTAGCTTTCTTAGTTACCTTTGAGTTGAATCCCTTTTGACTCCCTATTTATGAATGGAAAGCTAGAGATAATTTTGATGCAATTTCAATTTTGATAAAATCCTCTATTTTCAAGAACTATAAGTTGGATTCCTTATGTCTCGTTAATTTGAGCATGAGACTAATACCAATATAATTTTCCAACTTTTCAACAACTCTATGTTGTGTTTCAATTTTCAATAATATAGTTTCTAAATTTCAAGAACTTTAAATTGGTGTTGAATTCCTTATAACTCCCTAATTGGAAATTTAGAAAACAATGTATTTGCAAAATTAATATTTCGATGTAGAAATCCTTATTCCTCCAAGTTAAACTATTTGAAAATATTTCTATGCAATATGAATTTCAAAATTGAATAAAGTAATTTAAAAAATCTTTCAAAATGCTTCTTCAAATATCTTCTAAGGCATTCAATAATTCTTCTAAGGTTATAATTCATCACCTTATTTCTCCTATTATTCAAATAACCTTAAGTATAATTAATTAATATTGACTTCAATAATATTATGCCTTATATCTCCTTAATATTTTGCAAAGGTTTTAAATCAATTTAAATATTTCATACCTCCTTGAATATGATGCATAAAACTTCGACTTGCTTCTCTTTGACTCTACAACCTGTGCTCTTCAAGGTAATCTTCCTTCACTGCAACATATTTAATGCTCCTTGATGCTTATTAAACTCAGTCTTCAATAGTTTGATTCTCCTCTGTGTTGTCTCTATCTTCTCTGACCAACAATGGGCTTAATATGCATTTAGAAAATGTTTGGGCTCCTCCAAGATTGCTAACATTCCTCTTCTCACATGCCACATGGCACTCAATGTCTTTGAATATTGCTTAATGATTCATATTATTTAGGCATTCTTAATCTTCTTTCTATATTACTCATCGTAATGGGTACATGCAAATCATGATCATTGGTGATTAATCTCCTCCTCAATATTCATTCCTCCTCGTAATGCTCATTCAAATATTCTACCACTTCTTGGATGTTCTAAGTTTGGTCTTACTCCATTAATACATGTAAGAAGATGTTTCACCTTGCTTGCATGATGGTTGGTACTCTTTCTACGATGACATGTGACATGTAGATTCTTCACATGCTTCTAAATGGAACTCCTTCCTCCTAGGCGTTATGGTTTTGATTCTCTTCACCTAGAAAATAATCTCTTGCCAATGCTCCAATGATGACACTCCTTCCAAGATGTTTCAAGCCTTAGATGAATAGTTTCTAGTTGATATTTTCTCTTACCCTAGCTCTGCATGGATGTAGATGATATGATACTCTATTCTATCTATCTTCCCTTAAGCAAATCTTAAATGATTGAAGGTAGCCTTGGCTCTTTAACTCTTGCACCACTTCACTTTCCAATGGTGCTTTAGTGAATTGTTATTGCTATTTCATGGCTACTTGTTTGTTATTTATGACTCACAGTGCTTTTTTGGCTATTGTTTGTGGCTCTAGGGAGACACTAGCACATGGATTTCGAATGCTTACCCCCTTGTACTCAGTTCTACTCGAATTGTACTTTCACTTTTTATTATATAGCTATTCTTGATTCCTTGAAATGGTGGCTTTATTAGAAATGTACTCCTCCAAATGTTTTATTTAGCTTTATATTCTACAATATTATTACTTGTAATATTTTAACTCTATATTGTTTGATGTATTTTACAGGTTTTGAAATGATCAAAATACCTTTTGAAGACTTATATTTCAAAACCGTGTATTGAGCACAATATTCTAAGTGCTCCTCTTTGTATTTGAATCTCCTTAGCTTGCTAATGCTTTCTTATTTAATAGCATACAAATATTAAAATGAATCAACTAATTTCTAAGATTCTAAACCTCCTTCTTTAACTGAGAGATAATAAACTTAGAGTTCTTCCTTCTCCTGATTTGAACTCTCTAATATATAGTGCCAAATAAACTTAAATTAAATCAACCTTTTATAAAAATAAAGCACCTAATTCCAAAACTCTTTGGATATATTTTGTAGCTCATCTCCTCTCCTTTCTTGCTACTTGAACTTGCTATTCTTCACCTTCAAATTTGTAGAATTAGCTTGCTACCAAAAATCAGCTTGTATGCTAACCAAGAATGCTTTCAAATCTGCCCTTATTTTTCTCAATTTGCTAGCTTAAGTTGCTGCCTATTTCTACTTCAATTATGTTATCCATGAATATATAATTTTGTAGCTTTAACTATGTCCAATATGCATCCTCTAACTTCTAAAATTTGCGGCACCTTTCTTTGACTAAATGCTATCCAAATATCTTAAATTGTTGCCTCAAAATTCTGACTTCTCCTTATTTATATTTTTATTCAAAAACAACATTAAATTCCTCCAAATTGCTGCCTTTCTTTTTTTTTCAAGCCTTCTTTCAATCGGTTGTTCAAGGGCACTTCAAAATCTGCCCAAATCTTCTTCAATTTTGCAGAACTATGTCACATTGAACTTGATGTCCTATGACTCTTCAAATTTTGCTGTAATAATCAATAGTCTTCTTATTTGTAATTGGTAGTCTAAAAATTTCTCAAATTGGTGGCCTCTTCTATCTTCTTTCTCCTCCTTAGCTCTTGTTGGATTCTATATTCCAATTTAACCTCTATCAATGGTCTCTTCCTCAAGAATCTGAATGTCTTGATATCTTCAAGAATCCTTTCTAAAATTTGACAAACTTCTTGCCAAATCCTTTTCCTTTTGGGCTTATTGTTGGATGGAAATAATTGTCCCAAATTCTTATTTTTAGGAGCTACTCCTTCTTGAAATCTTCTACCTTGAGCTTTCTTCAAATCTTCTCCAATAACCACTTCTTCAACTTCTTCAATAGGGCTTTTCTAGCCTTCTTCTTTCTCCTTCCAATATTTGCTTGAGACCTCTTCTCTTGGGTATTCAAATTTTGTAACTCTTCAATTGGACATTTTCCTTAGTCCTCTATTTTTTTCTTAAATCTTCTAACTTCCAAATCTAGAATTTCTTCAATGGGATCTCTTCTCTTGGATCTCATATTTCTCCAATATCTAATAGGGCTTCCCTTGACCTCTTTCTCTCTTCTCAATATTCAATAGAGTTACTTTCTTCTTTCTTCAATCTAGAGTCTTCAATATTTATGTTTCTATGGGGACCTTCTTCTTGGGTCTCCTCAAATTTCTATATTCAATATTCAATGGGGCCTTTTTATTGGACCTCCTTAATATTCAATATATACTATTTTTATTCAACAAAGAAGTAATCCCTGCATGAGGAAAGCACATCAACTTTTAGGTAATCAAATATGAAATTATTCTCTATCCATTGTAGGAAGCTTCTCAACTTCTAAGAACTAATTTTATGCAACAAAAATCTTAGACAACAACAAGAAAATTCATTTAAATATCTATATCTATAAAAATTAATGAACTTCACTAGTTATCCTTCAATCTAGTGGAAAGAGATCTATGCTGAGTCCTAGTCTTCACGAGTTTTCTTATAACCCTATGGAAAGAATCTAGCCAAAAATCAATTTTAAAAATTCTAAAAATGAGATTTCTCTATCTCATCTCAATTTCTCTTGTGGATCTCCCTATCTTCTATTAATCTCCCTTGTGGCTTTGACACCACTGTTAGCTTTTGATGCTATACATTTAATGAAATAACTACCACAAGGTATAAAATGAACATGCAATATTA